>CM067847.1:613294932-614544932 GCA_034509565.1 Triticum monococcum | reverse complement strand
GGCTGAGGAGGTTTGAAGAAATTTCCAAAATCTCACCCGTGGGCATATATATCCTAACCCTGTTGGTGTGACCGAGTGAAACAACTTGGTGGCACCGAGATGCAGAATTGCAAGCGGTTACTGCAATTCGGTGTGACCGAAAAGTTCAAATCGGTTGCACCGAGATTGAAAACCTAGATCAACTCAATCAACTCGGTGTGATCGAAATGGCTGGATCGGTCAGACCAAAATGCACAGAGAGGTTTTGGAAGTTTAAGTCTATGACGAACCGGGGACTCCGAGTGCTCTGCACACAGATTGATTTGAATCTGACTTGATCAAACTTTGTGATGTATCACGAATAGAGTTTGAGACAAGAAAAGGATAGATTGCTAGAGGAGGTTACACTACAAAAAAAGACACATCCGTGACATTTTGGGCCAAATGAATTTTTTTCTGTCATACATATGACACTTCTATGACGATAATTGTGACAAAACCCCGGTATCATCATAGATGTGGTGGGCTCCTACTTCTATGACAAAAATCATGAAAGAAAATGGGCTTTTCGTCCTGGGCGGGCCGGAGATGCGGCTGCATGACATTCTTTGGGCCGTCCATGACGGAAAAAACCATGGTAGAAGCGAGGGAGAGGAAAATTTCGGGGAGTTCCCAGTTACGGTGGGAGGTCGGGGGCCGAGCGATGCGCGTTTCTCTCATACACGTACATGCGCGTGTGCGAGCCGTTGGCTCTAACTAAACCCGAACGAGGAGTTGGGCTCTAACTGAACCCGAGCAATTACACTACAGGCTACGCGTTACTGAACCCGAGCGATTAACGATGGCTGTTATCTGAACCCAATCGAGCGATTCCTACGCTACTGCTGCTAACTGAAGCCGATCGATTGGATGAACAGTGAGCGTTGTGGGGGGGGGGGGGGTTGGATGAACAGTGAGCGGTGGCATTGCCTCTGGATGAACAGGACCCCGTGGTGTGGAGGGCTGGATGAAAAGTAGACGGTGGAGGGGTGCCCATGGAGGGGTGGTTGAACAGGACCCCGTGGTGTGGAGGGTTGGATGAACTGTAGACGGTGGAGGAGTGGTTGAACAGTAGCCGGTGGAGTAGTGCGCGGTGGAGGCTGGATGAACGGGAGCCCGCGGAGGCTGGAGGAGGTCGACGGTAGCCCGTGGATGCTGGAGGAGGTCGACGGTGGAGATGAACAATATCCTGGGGAGTCCCGTTTTGCACTACGCCACACCCCTCCCGATGAACAGGACCCCCGTTTCAACCGTAGGAGGTCCGTTTCATCCGTTTTGCGGTACGCCACACCCCTCCTGATCAACAGGACCCCCGTTTCGACCGTAGGAGGTCCGTTTCATCCGTTTTGTGGTACGCCACACCCCTCGCGATCAACAGGACCCCCGTTTCGACCGTAGGAAGTCCGTTTCCTCCGTTTTGCGACACGCCACACCCCTCCCGATCAACAGGACCCCCGTTTCGACCGTACGAGGTCCGTTTCCTCCATTCTGTGGTACGCCAGGCCTCATTTCCATCGTCTGTTCCATCCAAGCCTTCCTGATGAACACGACCACATATTTCGTTCCAACCCAGCTGGTTGGCTCCCATGCGTTCTGTTGCCTCCCGATGAACATGACGCATTCCATTGCCTCCCGATGAACACAACGCATTCCGTTGCCTCCCCATGAACACGACACATTCCGTTGCCTCCCCATGAACACGACGACGACGGTGTTTCTTCGTTCCGACCTAGCCATGTACACGAGCCCTGGCCGTACGTATGCGCGAGTAGGCGTTCGAGATCCTGCCCGTATGTACACATACGTGGCCGTATTTTCTTTCTTGCACCCTAGCCGTTGTACGTACATGTACATTCTATGTGCACGCCTCTACATCGACTAATATGTACGTACACGTTCGCGACCAGAATGACAACGCTACGTACGCTTCGACCAGGTGGGTCCCGACTGTCAGGCACTTCCTTGCCTGCGAAGATGTAGCTGGTGCGTTCCAGCAGTCAGGGGGGCGAATCGTTGCGTTTTTTTTACCCGGACGCACTTGCGTGCGAAGGTGTAGCTGTTGGGTCCCAACAGTCAGGGGGGCGAATCATTTTTTTGCCCGGACACACTTCCTTGCGTGCGAAGGTGTAGCTGCTGGGTCCCAGCAGTCGGGGGGGGGGGGCGAATCAATTTTTTCGAAGCACTTCCTTGCATGCGAAGAAGTAGCTGGCGAGTCCCAGCTGTCAGGGGGGCGGATCATTTTTTTCGGACGCACTTCCTTGCGTGCGAAGATGTAGCTCGTGGGTCCCAGTAGTCTGGGGGCGAACCATTTTTTTCACGAAATACGGTGGCCCGTCTGGTGGGTCCCCGCTATCAGGTGGTGGAATAATTATTTTGCGTGTAATAAGGAGGCACTTCCTTGTGGCTGCCGTGGACCCAGCTGTCAGCCTCTCCACGTACAGTCCACGTCCGATGGAAGTCGTTCCTAGACCATGTTGACCATGCCGCGCCGAGAGCAACAGGGCAGTGGACGACGGCGAGGCCTAGGAAGGGGACGACGCGGAGCCGGGGAAGACGTGACAGTGGATGGACACGCGGAGAGGAGTATGAGGGTTCACTGGTTCGGCTGCGCTGCCATCGCTGCAGAATAACAGGGGGTGTGGGTGAGTGGAGGGATGGCCTGGCCAGCGGTGGGAGTAGCAGGGGGCGGTGAGGCCTCCGCGGCAGCACAGCCGGCCACGGGAGGCAGGAGCAGGTGACACGACCGGCGCTGCTTTGGGCGGCTGTAGCAAGAAGACCAAAGATTGAAGAAGAAGCACGGCATCCGTTGGATGGACATCCAACATCCACTGCTGCTAGAACCGTGTGTTGACTATAAGTTGACAAAGCCTTGCATACGCGTCAACTCTATTTTTAGCGGACGCGTCAACTTACTAAGGCCAGAAGTGTGTGGCAGAGAACTTATAGCCCATTTGAGATTTGTACGAATGTGCAGCCCATTTTTGAATTCTAATGGAATTTTCTACAGCCCATTTACAGTTTGTTAAAACTACAACCCATTTCAACCAACCGTTCAAAATAGAATTCAATAAAATTTCCCACATTTTGACGGGATCCGAAACATTTTTATCCTGAAATTTCTAGTCAGATTAAATACAATTTCAATATAAATTTATATTACGTAAAAATCCAACAAAACATTGCGCTTGCAACAATTAATGAAATTAAAATTTTCAATATCCAAAAATAATATTTTATAAAGTAATCACGTGTTTGGTGCATTTTTTATAGGTACTGCCCAATTTTTATAATTACATCCCATTTATTATTTCTTAAAGCCCATTTTCTTGTTAAGCCTAATGCATCTCTCCTAGGAAAGATTTTATAACACCCTCGATGCGACTATATCTCCCACGTGTCGAGGCACGACTTAGAGGCATAATCGCATTGAAGGCATATGTCGCAAGTCAGGCAATCATCACAAACATCCCATGTAATATAGATAAATAAAAGGGACAACATAGTTGTCTTACACTCGCCACGTCAATCAAGTACATAAATAACATACATCATCCAAACACTCATGGCCCGACTACAGCGCCAAAATAAAAGATAACCCAACAAGCGACATGGTCCCAATCACCCCAACTGGGCACCACTACTGATCATCAGGAAAAGAAACATAGTAACGCTGAGAGTCCTCGTCGTACTCCCACTTGAGCTCAAGCACGCCATCTGGAGCTATATCATCTGGCCCTGCATCTGGTGTAATAGTAATCTGTGAGCCACAGGGACTCAGCAATCTCGCACCCTCGCGATCAAGACTATTTAAGCTTAATAGGTGGGGTAAGGTAAATATATGTGGAGCTGCAGCAAGCGACTAGCATATATGGTGGCTAACTTATTCGCAAAAGAGAGCAAGAAGAGGAGGCAAAGCGTGAGCGAGAAACTAGAGAGCAACCTGCGCAAACATTACTCCAACACCATGTCCACTTCCTGGACTCCGCCGAGAAGAGGCCATCATGGTAACACACACGGTTGATTCATTTTAATTAAATTAAGGCTCAAGTTATCTACAACCGGACATTAACAAATTCCCATCTGCCCATAACCGCGGGCAAGGCTTTCGAAAGTTCAATCCCTGCAGGGGGGTCCCAACTTAGCCCGTGAAAAGCTCTCACGGTCAACGAAGGAATAGACCTCCACCCGAGACATTCCGATCAGACTCGGTATCCCGGTACAACAAGACATTTCGACAGGTTAAAACAAGACCAGCAACACCGCCCGAATGTGCCGACAAATCCCGATAGGAGCTGCACATATCTCGTTCTCAGGGCACACTCAGATGAGACATCCTACGAGTAAAACCAACCCTCAAGTTGCCCCGAGGTGGCCCCGCAGTCTACTCGGTCGGACCAACACTCAGAGGAGCACTGGCCCAGGGGGGATTAAAATAAGATGACCCTCGGGCTCCGGAAACCCAAGGGAAAAAGAGGCTAGGTGGCAAATGGTAAGACCAAGGTTGGGCATTGCTGGAAAAGCTTTAATCAAGGCAAAGTATCAAGGGGTTCCCATTATAACCCAACCGCGTAAGGAACGCAAAATACGGGAACATAACACCGATATCACGGAAACTAGGGCGGCAAGAGTGGAACAAAACACTAGGCGAGAGGCCGAGCCTTCCACCCTTTACCAAGTATATAGATGCATTAAGATAACATGGCAATATAATTATATCCCAACAAGTAAATAAATGTTCCACCAAGAAACGGTCTCCAATCTTCACCTGCAACTAGCAACGCTATAAGAGGGGCTGAACAAAGCGGTAACATAGCCAAACAATGGTTTGCTAGGACAATGGTGGGTTAGAGGCTGAACATGGCAATTTGGGAGGCTTGAAAGCAAGTGGTAGGCATCGTAGCATTGGCATAGCAAAAGAGCGAGCAAACTAGCATAGCAAAGATAGTAGTGATTTCGAGGGTATGATCATCTTGCCTGCAAAGTTGTCAGAGTTGACTGGATCCTCGAAAGCAAACTCAACGGGCTCCTCGTTAGCGAACTCGTCTCCCGGCTCTACCCAAACAAGACAAACAAGCAACAAGGACACAATCAACCACGTGCAAGGACCAAACAAGATGATGCAAACATGGTATGCTATGCGGGATGCAATGCGGGATGCATATGCAAGATATGACAGGAAATGCATGAACCTGGCCTCAACTTGGAAAACCAAGTGTGCCACTGGAAAGATGAGATGAAATCGCTTGAAAAGGATATAAAGATAACCGGAATCGGAGTTACGGTTTGGAAATGGCAAGCGATTCAAAAATGACACCGGTCTGCGATTTACAGCAAGTAGGCATGTAAATGCAATGAGATGAACATGCTACAGCACTCAAACATGGCATCAAAATACATGGCAGGGAAGCATTCAAGATGCTTAACAAAAGTCTAGCACTGAGCTACGGCCAATTCATCCATTAGGAGGTTCAAACAAGCATGGCAAAAATGCAAATGGTAGAACAGATCTCAGACTTAGTGAAATTAACACTTGTCTGGAATTTCAGACCAAGTAGCTCTCTTCGGAGCAACAAAACAACATGTTACAAGACCTGAACATGGAAAAGTAAAACATGGCATGGAGCTACTCAAATAGCTTAACAAAAGTCCCTTACTGACCTTGAGCCAAAAGGGATCACAAAATATACTAACAAGCACATGAACATAGCAAAAACATAATCAGTTTTTAGACTTAGTGAAAACTGGGACATGCTGAAACATAACTCAAGTAGGCATGTTTACGAGCTCGATGCACTCACTACGGAGCAAGTAATGGCAAGACAAGCATATATCATTAAGAAGGCACAAAATGCAAGCTAGACAGGGCAAGAACAATGGCATAGCATGCACGTATCAACTACAATAACATCGGCAAAATCGCAGACAAGTTGACGATCTGCCCAGATTCACAACGAAGCAAAAGTAGAGCTCGATTGACTCAAGATAGGGTGCTCCATAAATGCAAACAAAGACATGGACGGATAGAGCACTACAAGATTAACAAAACTCCTTAACTGATCATCCTCAAAAGAGGCACGGATCACTAGGAAACAACCTGAACATATGGCATCGTGAACTAAACAATCCCAGGACTAAGTGAAATTACCAACTCCCTGAAAACAGAGTTACCGGGTGCCTCACTTTGCAAGCTTGCACTAGGCACCACACACATCACAAAAATATATGGGTTGCACATCTGGAAAGATGACAAAACCCTTAACAAACCATATGTAGAACTCATGGGCATATCATGCACACAATAATCATGGCAAAAATGACAAATGTCTAAGATGAAGTAGCAGATCTAACAATTAACTCAAGTAGCCTCCTTCTAACAGCATTTCGGGCATCAAGATGAACTCAAATGAAAATGATGCAATGGAATGAAATGATGTACTCTCTGAGACGAACATTTTGATATGCTATATGCATGAATCGCAGCTACAGATGCAGAGATATAGCAAGTTGAATATAGGCACATGGACTGAAAATAACAGGGACTTAGAGAAAAAAACAACCCTTAGATCTAGGGTTGCGCGGAAACCGAGGTGCGGTGCTGCACTGTAGCTGGCCGGATCCGAGGTCGCCGGCGATGGTGTTGGGCGGTGCGGCGAGCTCCGGTCTTGGCGGAGAGGACGGCGGAGGGCGGTGGGGCGGCAGATCTGGCCGCGGGGCGGCGAGGCAACGAGGGAAGGCGGCGGGGCGCTGCACAGGGAGGCGAGGCGCGGCTCCGTCCGGCCGGTGTCGAGCGGCGCACAGCGGCTCCGGTCGCTGGGTGTAAGGAGGCGGCAGCGGCGGGACGAACGCGGCGGCGGCGGGCGGCAGCGCGGCAGATCTGGGCCGCGGGGGCCCCGGATGGGCCTCGCGGGCCTCGGCGGCGGTGGTGGCGGCGCGCCACGTGGGAGCTTGCCACTGGTGCGGGCGGGTGGCGGACAGAGTGTCCGGCGCCGGCGGACATGTCCAGCGCGGGCGGACATGTCCGGCGCGTCGGAGGGGATTTTAGGGTTTCGGAGGTAGGAGGAGATCCGAAAATGGAGGGGACCTATTTATAGGCATAGAGGGAGCTAGGAGAGTCCAAATGAGGTGCGGTTTTCGGCCACGCGATCGTGATCGAACGCTTTAGGTGATGGAGCAGAGTTAGGTGGTTTTTGGGCCAAATTGGAGCTGTGTTGGGCTGCAACACACACGAGGCCTTTTTGGTCCCTCGGTTAACCATAGGAGCATCAAACGAAGTCCAAATGATACGAAACTTGACAGACGGTCTACCGGTAGTAAACCAAAGCCGTTTGGCAAGTCTCGGTCCAATCCGGAAATGTTTAGTCCCCACACATGAAAGAAAGGTAGAATTGACCACCGGAGGAGAACGAAGCGCCGGTATGCAAAACGGACAACGAGGAAAATGCTCGGATGCATGAGGCAAACACGTTTGCAAATGCAATGCACATGATGACATTGTATGAGATGCATGACAAAGATAACAACACACGGAGACAAAGACCCGAACCCGAGAAAATAAATTAAACTTAAACCGGAAACGGCAAGAGTTGGAATACATATTGGGAAAGTCATATCCGGGGTGTTACAGATTTGCAGCCAGGTGGGGCAGAAACAACTTGACCTTGCCTGGGTATTCCTAAAAAAAGTATAGTTGGCTAGCCATTTTCAGCTTGAAAAAATTAATATCTGGGCTGGATATCTGGCCTGGGCTAGACGGGCCACAACCCGCCCAGTTAATACCTGCAGCGATGTTTTCGTTGTTGTTCAGAGGAGAAAAATTAATATCTGGGCTAAACATCAAAAAACTCTGTAGTGCTCATACCTCAAAAACACAAATACTGCTCGAGCTGCTTGGTCCCAGCTGTCAGCCGCTTCTTGTGCAATTCTCTCATTTATTGACTAGTACTACATAGGTTGACAATGGTGTGGGACCGTGATGTCAGGAAACCAGGAGGAAGCAAAATAAATTATATATATATATATATATATACATCTAGGCTATTCTGTTACGCGTAACAGAATATTATTCTGTTACCCTTTTTGAACTGACGGTTTCAGGTGGTTGTACTGGTGTTTTCGAAGCGGTTGAACTGATGCTTTCAGTTGTGTTTAACAGATCATCTTCTTTAGTTCAAATTTTTTTTGTAATTTTTTATATGAACGGGGCGTCTAATATATCGTTGGAAAGCTCTTGACAATCATATTTCAAGTATATTGAACGTTTTTGCAAAATCATTATGGTTTAAGAGCAGTTTTGAAAAAACTGTTTTTCCAAAACCGAAAACGTGAATCGTATTCTGGACTCAATTTTCAAACAGTTTGTCGGAATTGATCAAATAAGATGGCGTTGGAAAGCTGGTGAAAATCCGCATCTTCCATATATGTATTTTTTTTCTAATTCTATATGATTTAAAAGTAATTTGAAAAACGGTGAAATTCTGGACGAAACATATTTTCATGATTTTTTCCAAACGGTATGTCGGATTGACGCAAATGATACGGCGTTCGAAAGCTATGAAAAATGCGCAACATTTTCTTATAGAAATGTTATTCTAATTCCTTATGGTTTAAAAACGAATTCAAATACTGTCAAATTTGATTTTGAACGCGATTTTTTAAAAAAGTTTGTCGAAATATGGCAAATAATATACCGTTGGATAGCTATCGAAAATGTGAAACTTAGTCATGTTGAACGTTTTCTCTACTTCGCAACCGTTTAAGAGTAATTTTAAATACGGTATGACGGATCTTGCTGTTTTCTCGTCTGAAAAACAGAGTAGTCGTACTGATATATGTGTATGTTTGTACTGATCTATTTTTTGTAGAGTAATTTTGAATGGTTCCGAAAAAGTGTACTTGTACTGATGCTTGCATGGGTTTGTGCTAAGCGTGTTTTCACTAACTAGACTTTGCTTTGTTTTTTGGGTAATATTTTTCTTGTAAGTTTTCAACGGTTTACTGTATCGTCGCCCTGTACTTATATGGTTTGTATCATCGAACTGGATGGTATTTTTTTCAAAAAGAAAATGTGTTTGTTTTGTTTCTTTTTTTAACTCAACATTTTTTGTTTGAAAACGTTGTTTTAAACTTCTCTCATTTTACGACTTGTACTGAGGTACTTACTAAGCAGGATTTTCATGGGGTTTCTTTTTTTGGTTGAACTTTACAATTTGAATTTCTGCCATTTCTTTTATTCCGAATGGACCACCGTTTTTAACTCGTACTGAGGTACTTACTACGCCCGAACTAGGGTCGCTGTCGCGTGTCTCGGCGTGTTTTGAACTCGATGATATTTTTTCATCAATTTACTGCCCATTTTTTTCATTACTGGCAGTAACACATGAACTCCTCAGGCAATAATACATGAACTACTAGGAACATAAATTTTCATCGAGCACTTGAAAACATAAAGCATTACATAAAGAGAAGCACCGAACAGTGAATGTAAAAATAGCTCCCACAACCATCATATACTGGGGGCTTCCACTTGAATAGGAAAATTTGTTTCTCCCTCACCAACTAAAACACGAAACCTGAAGAAAAGAAGTATTGGTTTCTCATTGACATAATAACAAACAGGAGCACAAAATCATACTATTGAAAGTGCTCTTTTTGGTCATTTATTGTCATGGCCAATAACGCCTGAAAGTGCTCTTCCAGGTCTCCACTCTCCCGAAATCCCTAAAACATTAAAAATCAACAGATTTACACAACCAATATAGAAATGCACAAATGAATCTCCTCCCCAAGATCAGTGATGAAGGATGCAATAAATATCATCGACCAAATGGCAAAGCGTATTGTAAATGAGATAGATTCTTCTCAAGCCTTAGCGAAGGCAAAAAAATTGACTTTTCAATGCATTATAGGCAAGAATGGATCCAAGTCAGCACTGATGTGATTTATTCCATCGAACCACTATGAAAGTTTCTCTATACTGTTACGTTTTTAACACACAAGTATTGAACTGTTTTTGCTGCCTTTCCATTATGAATTGATGGCGTAATATATGTTGAACTGTTACTCAAGAGCGAAATTCAAAAATTCTATATATTGGCAAACTCCATATAAGTGCATTTTCAGGAACAAAACTATTTTGGGGTGTGAACGGCAGCAACATGTGGGCTGGTTTGTCGCGCACCGGGAAGGATGAGGAAAACGGCAACCCAACCACTATAGTGGAAATAGGAGCTGACGGCCGTGGACTATTGCTCCCCAAATGGTTTCTTTTTTAATTGCCATATGCATAAAGTTATGCATCAGTATGAACTAGTAATTGTTTACTTGCTAGTAATGGAAATGAAAGAATTACTGCATCACATCAATCATATCCATTATATAGGAAAGGCAGTGGCAATCCGTTTAATTAAATGGTTCACAGGATTACAACTAAGAAAAGTAGCAACACAATATTTCTGCAAATGCCACTTCGTAGTGGTTCAACTTGCAGTTACTAACAAGGACAGTTACTGACTTTGTGTGGCCAAAAAAAGGCATGCATGACACATGCATTAGGGGAGAAATTACCTCTACCTCCTGCCTGGATACAGGATATGTACTTCCAATACACGAATAGCAGAACTAAAGAGTGGTTCTTGTCACCGGTCTGCAGTCGCTCCAGCCTCCCTCGTGCTGCCTTCAGAGAGAAAATAAATTAGTGACAGGAAGGAGATTTAGAGAGGAAGAGAAAATATTTTGCTACAACAAAATTCACACATAACGAATTGAGACATTCAGTAGCCTGCAAGAAAATATTTTTTACACCTAATCTTTCAACTATCGTAAACATAAATATAAACCTTCTCTTCACTTCTCCTAGGCACTATCTGGACATGGTGAAGACTAGCTAATGTAAGGATAGGCACATAACGTTTAATATTGAACTTTTTGTTTAAGAGCAATTTTGAAAATGGCAAAACCAACATCAATTTTTCTTTCTGAACTCGCAAAATGAAATAGTGGACTTATATGATCAGATTTTTTGAACGATCTCGGTATGGGAACATGGACTTATAGAAGTTAACCTTTTTGGGGTTTTAATTTGAAATTTGGTTTCATGTCCGAACTGATGATGTCGTTAGCTCTGAACTTGAATAGCGTATGTCGTAGAGCTGATTGAATTTAAACAAAATAAAATGATTTGAAATTAAGTACTTGTGGCGGTTTGTTCTTTGGTGAAACTAAACACACTTTGTTTTCTTTTTGCTTTTGATAAGATGAACTGAAAAACTTTCAAAGATTAACTGAAAGGTTTTGAACCTCCAGGAAGCCTCTTGGGAAACTAGACAGCCATGGACTATTGGTCGTGACGAACTCGACCACCCTGATGCCATGGGGTTGGACTGAGGATGGCACACAAGCACCCTTGATGACGGCAGAGACCGTGGGAGACTACAACTACCAGCACTACAAAAACACATATCGACTCTGTAGGCAGAGACTACAACACACACACCCATTCCTCAATTGCAAATTTGCAATACATATTTACATACTACATCAAGGTGATATCTCTGTACTTACAAACTTTATGGAAGGTGAACTCATGATTTTTCTTTCTCAACTTTGTTTCGTTTTTCTCTGGATTGATACAAACTTCCACCACATACTGGTGTGATTTTATTTTCAAACAACACAAGAGAAGAGCTTTATTTACATCGTGGATACATGTCCAACGAGACCTGCCAGTAGGATGAAGGAGGAGTGCGGGGATGGCGTGGATCTGCATGATTGAGGTAGGTGGCCGGCGCTGGGGAAGGAGGGGGTGGCGCATGGTGGAGGGAGGCGACCGGTGCCAGGGAAGGAGGAGGGAGGTGGTCATCGTCGGGGAAGGAGGCCGGGCGGCGGCGAGCTCGAGGAGGAGGCTGGGCGGCGGCGCGTTGGGGAGGAGGCGGGGCGGCGGCGAGCTTGGGGAGGAGGATGGGCGGCGGCACGCTGGGGAGGAGGCTGGGCGGCCGCGAGCTCCGGGAGAAGGCCGGGTGGCGGCATGCTGGGGAGGAGATGGGGCGGCCGCGAGCTCACGGAGTGTGATCTGGTGGTCGAGGGGTGAGTGTTGGGGACGAGGGGATCCGTCGCGGGCCAATCACGGCGCCGCGGGCTCCCTCGCTCCGGCTGCCGCTGTCGCTCGCTCGCCCACGACGCTAGCCTCCGGCGGAAGAAGGCGCGTTGGGGTCGGGGATGATCCTACGGTGTTGTGTGCGTCGCGCCTATAAGGGGAGGGGTAACAGAATAATATTCTGTTACCGGTAACAGAATAGTCCAGCCCTATATATATATATATATATATATATAAAATAAGGAGGCACTTGCGTACGTGAGGCTATGGACCTGGTGGGTCCCCATTGTCATCCTCTCCAAGTAAAGTCATCTCCTCGCCCGCGCGCGCTTTCCGCCCGAAACAGTCAGCGCCGCCCGCCCCTCTTCCCGGTGCAGGCGATTGCTCCGCCTTCAAATGACACAAGTGTTGTCCATCCATCCATCTGCCGCCCACATTAATGATACGCGGTTGCCGAGGCGGCTACTCCGGCGCTACACGTTCGTCCCTCCGCCTGCCCACAATTGCTATATAAACTGCTGCACCGGCCATAGCCACAGTCATCTGCATCTGTTCCCTTTCTCCTGTCCACACCACTACTGCCCACCATGGCTTCCTCGCGCTCTAGCGCTGTTCGGGACGGGCGAACGACGGACCACAAGGAGATGGCAGCCATTGCTGCCGACCGGCTGGCCGGCAGGCAGCCGGAGGACGACGACGTCCCAATGGAGAACATGGTAGTCGATGATCCGGCGCCAACCCCCTCCTCCGCGCCATCCTCGCCGGTGCATTACACCATGACCATCGGCGAGGCCCATGCCCAATATATGGACAGGGTGAGGCAGATGCGTGAGGAGCAGTTCCGGGAGGCGCAGGCCGATGCCGCCTACAACCACCATCTCCTCCAGGAGCACCTGCAGGCCGAGGAGCAGATTGCATGTAGCGGGCGGAGCAGGAGGCGCTGCTCGACTCGTACCTCTCCGCCCGCAAGGGCCGCCTCGAGCGCTGGCGGTACCGCATGCAGGTGGCGGAGGCTGCGGCCGCCTACAGAGAGGCTAGCAAAGAGGGCTATGAAGCGGGCGAGCCGCTGTTTCGTGAGACCGAGGACGAGGCTCCGACGAGTCCCCGCTCCACTGGCATCGACGAGGCCCTACTCCGCCGCGGCCCTGCGGCACCAAGAAAGAGGCAGAGGACACCGCCGGCTCCGACAAGTCCCTGCCCCGCTGGCATCGACGAGGCCCTCCTCCGTCGAGGCCCCGCAGCGCCAACAACGAGTTAGAGGACACCGCCGGCTCCGCCGAGGCCCCGCCCCACCAACAACGAGGCACAGGACATCGCCAGCGCAGCCGAGGCCCCACCCTACCGGCAACATGGGGGAGGATTTCCACCGCTCCGCTGAGGCGCCACCCGCCGGCAACGAGACAGAGGACATCACCGACTCCGTCGAGGCCCCGCCCCGCTGCCAACGAGGCCGCTCCACACAGAAAACGAGGAAGAGTAGAACACGGTAGGTCCCCACCGCTCTGGTCCAAGTAAGGCCACCGCTGCTACCCTCCGGTTGAAGCCAAGCTAGGCGGGTTGACCATTGGCAGCGACGTGGAGTCGGAGAGCTGCGCTGGAGAAGAACGATGTTTCTACTTAACTGCTGGTGCAGTTGGCTGACTGACATGTGGGCCCAGCAGGCCACATGTCAGTTACGCAACTGCACCTGCAGTTAAGTCATTGAAGCTTCTGTTCGCCTCAGCTGGACACAGGTGGGTAGCTTCGGTTAATTAATTATACCTCCAGCGCACCCCTTTTTAGTTGAAGAATGTATGAAATGTAATGAAATCCAGCACGTTTATATGAAATCCGACCGTATATGAATGAATTTATTTTGATTAGTTCGAATTCCTGTATCACTGGCATTGGATGAACATGCAAAACAATACGTACTAGCATTATTCCCAGGGTGATCACCTCGTTTGCAGCAGTTTCACATGTACTCCCTCCGTTCCTTTCTAGTCGGCATACAAGTTTTGTCTGCAGTTGAACTATCTCTAATTTGACCAATCTTATACAAAAAAGTATGCACTTTCACAATGTGTGAAGTAAAAAAGGAATAGAAGGAGCACAAAGAGTTTGAGCAGCTTTTTAGCGTTTCTGTACATTGCAATCAAACACACAGGCCTGACAATTCATAGAGAACATTCAAAGCAATCGATGATTATGCATCTCAGCGACTCACATGTCAGAGGCAATATTTACTTCACAACTAAAGAATAAAGAAAAAAATTGATCGACGCTGCTGACGGCAAAGGGCGTCCCATTTGAAAATATCAAACGCATGTCTTGCTAAAATCAATGAGCAAAATTTGACAAGGTTGTCCCATTCCAAAATATCAAATGCCTACGATTGTGGAATGGGCAGGGTTTGCCATCAGTTCGGACATTGAAATGGCACCTCGTGCTAAATAAACCAGCTATTCTTTTTGTGCAGTTCCACCAAAATTAACCAAATTCGCGCGTAGCTTGTATGATTTCGCCCTTATATGTTGCAACGCCTTGAACTTATCGGCACCTCCTTTCTTGTGGTGGAAATGAATGATTCGATGTATTCATGGACATTTTGTGCAATGCCCATTGAAATCAAGCTGAGCACCCCTGTTTGCACAAATACAAAAGAGTGATTAGTATAAAGCAAACTGTACTATGAATTGACAGTTTCAACAGGCACATACATGGTCCATGTAGAGCACACTTTTAGAAAAATGGAACTCACCAAAAAGAATCCTAGAACAACATTATACTCGTGCATCACAGCAAAAAAATGGAGATTTGTCAATCCTTCTGAGCTGGAGTTAGTTTGGTCTTGTGGGGAGTAATGTAACCATCCTTCAACTGCTCCTTCTGATGAGAAGATAGACAAGGCTTCTTCATCCTGGCATAATCGGAACTAATCACTTCACGTACTCCATATTCTTCTTCAGAGGAAGATGATGTTGTTGTGCCAAGACAAGAGGACTACTAAATGCTAGCATCCCTGTTTGCTCGAAAAAAGGAAAGGAAATATTTAAAAAACACAGATGAAGCACTTCTGAAGGACAATACCACTTTTTCATGGTAGTATCTAAATAGTAGAACAACACCAATAGAGATGACAAAGCTCAATCATATGGATGAAATCAGTGGGCGAGTACCAACCTTTGTCAGGAGGCTTATTGTGTAGAGCATACAGATGAAGCACTTCTCCGGAACCATCTGTTGCTATCTACGGTGGTGGCCATGCTTACTATATACTCCTCGATTAGTTTAATGTTTCCAACATCTTCTTGTGCAGTTCCACTAAATATATGGTATCTTCAAAGAAGATCCTTGTTTGCACAAGTAGAGATAATTACATATTACATTAAGAGTGGCATCAAATCAGTGGCAAAACAATTGCTCGTTCTAGGCATAGCAATAAATTAAGATGCAAAACTATATCATTACTTGTGTCATCACAGTTCCAGTGCTTCATTACAGCACCGGGAGTTGATTTTTGTTTTTCTTCCGCTTGTTCTTCCCCTTCATCACTTGGTTCAATAACAGACAAGCTTCGCCTTCAATGTAAGATTTGGCATGTCAATTAGGGAGCACAAGTATAGTACTAAACTTAATTTTCTGATGAAAGTGGCAAAATACAGGCCAACAGTTGTGAAATATCCTTATCTTACCTCAATTGGATATTACGGTGCACATACAGATTGGAAGTCTTGTCTCCATTTGTGCAGTTCACTAAAATCAAGCAACATTATCGTACAAGTAGCACAACATATGAAAGCACACTGCAGAATCATGTGAAAGAACGCTAGTACTAACCTCTCATGATGCGGAATTCAAACAACTCACAAGAAGAAGATCTGAACCAAATTCGCCTTAACGGATAGGAAGTAAGATCTCCTCTTGTGCAGTTCCACTATGATCAAGCAATCAAGCAACATTGTCGGTGTGACATTTTGGTTGAACTGCACAAAACACTCTTAAAACAAAAGTGTTTTGTGCAGTGCAACAAAAGGTCACAATGGCAACGAGGTGAAGTAGATAACCCTGTTTACACAGAGGTGCAAAGGAAAGAATTAGTGGTCAATAACGGTGGATGACATAGAAGCCAACAAAAAGAAGCATCTACCTTATCTAAATAGGAAAGAAAGCAAGACAGTAGCATTTCTCAAACGGTGGCATTGATTAATATTAACATAGAGATTATATTAACAATAAAATTCTTTAAACATGCAATTTGCTTTTAACTGTGGCATTGCATCAATTTTCCAGCGGCATTATTAGAGGGTGTTTGTTTACAGGGACATTTTGGTGTAGGGACTAAAAAAACTTCGTGTCAGTCCCATCTAAACCAAGCAGGAGGGACTTTTAGGGGCTAAAAGTGGGCATTTGGGACTAAAGAAAGAAGACCCCGAGGGAGACTTTTTGGGACTTTTTCCAACAGTTGCCCCTGCCACGCATCACACCTTGTCTCTATTAGTTCATTACTAGGGGTAACAAGGTCTTTTAGCATGTCATTTAATAACCTATAGTCCATGTTTAGTCCCTGGAACCAAGCAGGTAGGGACTAGGGAGTTTTTAACCAAATAGGGCCTTAGATTAACAACAGCTAATGAGTTGCACGGGACAGTGGACGCACCAGCACCATGTGCATCTACCGATGTACTATGGTCATGCACAGTCTGTTGCAACAAAGAACAAACAACCAAGGAGCATATTTGTGTTGGTCACAGTTTTGTTATCTTTAGACACCTTTCCCTATGTGAGCGCAGCAAATCTAGTCCTGCTCAAACTCTACAACCTTGTCCCTTCCTTTCCTTTTTGAACTAGTACTTTCGCCCCTTCCTTTCCTGTTTGAACCACGTCCTAGATTTATGCGATACAACTTTCCCCACAACTTTCCCCCATTCCTTTCCTCTTTAAACCACGTCCTAGATTCATGCTATACAACTTTCCCCCTTCATTTCCTATTTGAACCACGTCCTAGATTCATGCTATATACAACTTTTCCCACTACTTTCCCCACTCCTTTCCTCTTTGAACCACGTCCTAGATTCATGGTATACATGCAGCTAGAGCAATGCATGTGGAGTAAGTAAATTATACCTTAAGGTTCTTGGGGCGTGGTTCGATGGGCGATGGGACATCTGCGAAGAAGAAGGGGTCGGAGGCCCTCCTGCGCCGCCGCTGGGTGGAAAGTGAACAGCTGCGCCGGTAGTCCCTCGCCGACGGCGACAGCGTTAAGCCTCCTTCCCTTCCCGGTGGACGGATCCTGTCAGCTCTTTGAGCAGCAGTGAGGGGAGAGAGAGGCCAACGAAGTCTTGTTTAGATCTGGAGAGGGCGAGAGAGTGTGAAGAGAGCAACTACAAGCGCTGAGGCTCCAACGTGTATATATATATACTGGAGAGAGTGTGAAGCATGCAAACCCTATAAAACATTTTGACCAGTCAAAGAATCCTCCTGGCACAAATTATGCTCAAGTGTAGCTATCAAACCCGAGACCTCAAGTTCGATGACCGAACAGGCTAACCAACTACACAACCCTTCCATTATGTTCAACGAGAGGGAAATAACCTTTTATACATTCCTGCATTTGTGTGACAAGCATGCCGTGTTTTTTTGTGTGTGTGTGGGAGTCATTGGGATTTCAATCATAATCGTGTCATGTGGCTTTGGTGGTAAGACTATCCACAGTGGTGCAGAAATAATGCAGCCTTAGTCACCTTACCTCTCTCCATGTAGTACGTTGGGTCCCACTAGTCAGAGGGTGAAATAAACAAATTAATAAGAAAAATTAAAAGCGCCAATGGTGTTTCTTACCTCACACATCTCGCTATTGCTCGGGAACGCTGTCCAATTGATCCCTCTGTTCGCTCACGTACTATTTTAAGTGAATCCTTATTATAACATGCACACAAATTTTGGGCACTTGTATTCGACTTAAGTTAGTGTGCCACTGTATCTCGTATACTTACTACTCCCTCCGTCTAGGTGTAATAAGTCACGTTAGAAGGTGCAACGGGACCAAGGTGCATGCGTGTGCGTGTGTGTGTGTGTGTGTGTGTGTTTAACAGCATGTGTGTGTGTTAGAGAGAGCGACAGATCGACCTACTCCTACAGAGAGATGTTGTGTAGTGTACGATTTTAGCCGCGAGAGTCGGTGCATCCTCGCATTTCCGGGCGTGTCAGGTAGGGACATGCGGACAGCTGCCACGCCCGCTCCTGACCAGCCTAGCCCACCCAAAGCCCCTCCATCGCCCACGAGTGCTTCCCGCCCGAAACGAACAGCACCGCTCCAAAGAATCGGTGCCGCATTCATGCCCGGGCAGAGCGGACGCGACCTCTCACTGGCGCAAGAGTGATGGTTGCTTCGTCCATCTAACTTACTGCTCGGTCTATGTGATTTGACGGCTCATTGCTCTTTATTGCTGAGGTGGTAGGACTGCTGGATGTCCCACGCTTTCGGCGAAAGGAGGTACTACTACTAGATTACAATTTTCTCCATTCTTACAGTGGAGGCGTGCAAGAGCAGTGAAAACACGCAGGCTCAGTGATTACATGGCCCACCTCACACTATCATCGTGCGACACCTAACTCTTTAAATATTACTAGATGAGTCCCTTCTGCGCAAAACAGCGGTATATCTCTCTGCGCAAAATTATCGATTTCATAGAACTAAAAAAAACTCTATAACCGCATGACAAATGTGGTATCCAAACTAAATAAACTCCCATCATCATTTAGATCATCCCACGTAAGTAAAAAAGATCAGCCAACTCCTACTGCATAATAGGATTATATTTTTCTTTTTGACATGTTAATGGGACTTAAAAGCTCACTTACATGCATGCTACCGGTGCATGCTTGCATGCAGACATGTTGATGTGATTTAAAACCCACTCACATGCATGTGCCATGGTATTTCTGCATGCTTGCATGTGGCTTAGTGCGGAGCCTCTCAACGTCTAGATCAGACAGCTATTATGGACTGATTTACTTCATCTAACGGCTACATCAATTTTGATGATGTGGCTCAAGGAGAGGATAGAGAATTCCTAGTAGTGGGGGCTAGCTATTACTAGTAGATAAGTCTTTGTAGAGATTCCACTACATACGGAACAAAATGAATGAATCTACACTTAAAATGCATTTATATACATCCGCATGTGGTTCATGGTGAAATCTCTACAAAGACTTATATTTAGGAACAGGGGAGACGGCGTACTAAGCAAGCTTCTCCTCATTCTGCGAGTTGATGGGACACATCAAAAGTACTCCAGTGTATAGAGCCTTGCCTCTAAGGTGGGCCCCACATGGTTTGCCTCTTTTTTTAACATAACATGTCAAGTCGCAGTTTGTTTGTTCACCCGTGGTAGACGATCTTCCCTCCACCAAGTTGACAACCAGTGCACGTGCCAAATTACCACGTGGGCTGCCTTTTTTGTATAGAAATGAGCTCCACCGTGTACCCGCGCGGGTGTGGTTGGGAAAGAGACGGGAGTACGTGCGCCATGCATGCACCTCTTCTCTTCGTGCATGTCCCCCACCTACGTGGGTGTGTGAGAGAGATACAAACCGCGTTCGTGAGTGTTTTTTGTTTTGGGCTGGGGGTGGGGTGGGGGTTGATTTCATGAATTATTTGTGGGAATATGTGTCGATGACATCTCAAACAAAATTTTGCATGCAATTTGTGTGAAATGGAGGCCTATCCATATCATACATAGAGGGTCGGTCAATCCACGAGAAGAGAGGGAGGGGTCATAGCTATCGATAGTGTCGAAGAGAGGATCAAGTGGGTGGGTGCGAGATCGATGAAGAGAGCCATCGAAATTGTGTGTGTGTGCAAGTCAAAGATATAGGGCGACTGGCCTACCAGAACGTTAGAGGGCACATGTCAAGTTTGTGTGTGGCATGGATACATGACTAGAGCGCTCAATGTATCGGTGTGTGTAGGGGGGAGGGGGTGGGGGAGGGGTAGGTAGAGGCCTAACTATAGAGGTAGAACGACTCGTATATGTATTGAGAAGGAGAGACCCAACTATGTCTTGAGGGAGATCGGTCGACATCTATACATAACTGAAGGACGGGAAATATGATGGGACAGAGAGAGAGAGAGAGAGAGAGAGAGAGAGAGAGGAGAGAGAGGGAGGGAGAGGGAGGGAGAGGGGTAGAGTGCTGGATGGGCCATGGAGTTGCTTCTCGAAGATGGTGGGAGAGGCCTACTAGACAAACTGAGGGTGGAACTGCAATGTTATCAATAAGAGTGGGGATGTGTTTCTGTGTGTGCCTATGGGTGATAGATCTGTTGGGACGCATCCATGGATGATGAAGGGGAACCATATGTTTGGTAAGCAAACCTAACTAGATCGGTAGATCAATTGTTGTTTGTCGGAGGAAGGGAGAGACACAACTAATGAGGTAGATCGATTGACGTGTGGGTAAAAACAAGTTATAAGGACCTAGCTAGCTATATGTATAGCGAGATATCGGTTGGTGCATGTACAATTGTTAGAGGCAAATAAGGCCCAGCGAGACGGATAGACAGAGAGAATGGAGCTAGGAGGTGGTGCGAGAGGCCCAACTACTAGCTAGATAGGGGGAGGAGTGTGCGGTTGTGAGATCAATGAAAAGAGGGGCGAGAGTTTTCACGTGTGTCTGACCGTATGAGAGACACGAGGTAAGGACACATAAAGGAGGAGATTGAAGGTGTGTGTGTATGTTGTAGGCAGGCATCGCTGGAGAGGTTTATCGATCAGTGTGTGTCAGAAAGGAGTTGTGGAGACTCTAGGAGAACGACGTAAAGAAAAAAATGAATGTGCCCGCTGGATAGAATGCCGAGGGAGGGGGAGGGCGAGGAGGGCGTGTGCATGCATGAGAGAAAGTTAGTGGTAGCTACAAAGGTTAGAGGATTGTGTTGGTGTAAGAGACTAACAAAGATCATAATTTGATATGAAAGCGGATTCATATATTTGAATAGGAGATCATAGTGTTTTAAATATTGCATGCATGAACATAGCGGTGACACACGTGCTGTGCACATGTTGTACCATAATGTGATAATGCATGGCGTTTGCAAGTCACAGCTAAATGCCGAACAATCTAAAGCATACTATACATCATACAATCTCACATTTTATTTGAATTTGTGATCATGTGTGGCATTTGCAGCTTACAACTAAATATCGAACAATCTAAACAATACTATATATCGAACATTCTCACATTTTATTCGAATTTGTGGTAATGTGTGGTGTTTGCAACTCACATCTAAATACTTGTAGGCATAGGGGGCAGGGCACCATACATAATGTGATAAACACATTATACATATGAGATATGGTTTAGATTATGAAGATCTAGCTAGATCTAGAAATGTAATGTGATTTGAAATCAAAATAAAGTGGATTCAAAAAATCTAGTTCGAGTTCATATAGTACACATAGTTCATATGTAACTCGAGACTAATCATGTGGTGTGCTGTGAAGATAATACACAAATGATGGTTTAACTTGACAATAATGATGATTGTAGATCTTATTAAAATAGAGAAATGAATTCAAATTCTTTGACTTCACAACAATCATTAATGTAGATCTTATTCAAGTAGAGAAACGAATTAAAATTTAGTTCATATTGAAGCGGTAGTACATACGTTTGGAATGCACTAAAACGTTCATTTGAGTAGTAGGTTGCATGCATTATACACGTAGAGAAATATTTTAATTGAACATAACATGAATTCAAAGTTTTGAACGACATTTGTAGTGCGCATTGATTTGGTACAGTACACGTTAGGCTTGTCCGTAAATTTCACCCGCGCCTTGTTAGCCCGAAATATTTAAGATATATCTTTGTATCGTTGTGCTCCGACAACTCCCTCCATCTCAACCCGTGCCTTGCTATTCCGAAATTACAACGCGCGCGAAAACTCCCGCCTCCTGTGAAATCCCGACACATGAAATGCCCGTGGTACCCCTGAACCGAAAGAACCGCCTCAGATCGGTGGGGGTACTTTCGTAACTTCCCGACATTTCGGACAAGCGCGTCTCTAGGCCATGGTTCCCCACTGCCATCCCATCCGCCCACCCATTCATACACCGAGGCCGCGAAAACCCGTGACGAAACCCCATACCCTGCTCCATCCGCCACCCAGCCAGAGCCTCTTCCCCGACGACGTCGTCCACAGCAACACCTCGACGTCCCTCATCCATGGTACCGGATTAGGATCCATTGTCGATCTCATCGTCCCGCCGGTTCAGCCACCCCGTCCTCCACCTCCAAGGAGCTGCCCCGATGTTCCCCTCGTCTTTCGTGCCACCTCCATTCCCACACCGCCGTCTTCACCTGCACCACGGGAAGAGCATCATCATTACCGTTTCCTCGGATGAAGCTACGGCCTAATCGGTGCCACCAAAGAGGTTGTACACTAATCGCCGCATTTTCTTCTTGATTTGATCTCACGGTGCTGCCGGCGCTCGGTCGAGCCGACACGGCGCGACTCCATCCACGGCGGCATCACCGGCCACTTCCTCCACGGCGTCGCTCCCTCGGCGGCGACGTCCACATCTCGCTCGTGCTGCTGCTCTGCTCTTGCTCTCGGTCCACTACCTGGTCTGCTCTTGCCCGTGTTGTTGCTCTCCCTCTTGCTCTTGCTTGCGATGCTGCTCCGATTTAGCTACACTTCAGTCGACTGAATCGACTTTTGGGTCAGTCGATTTTCAGGGGGGTTGCTGGGGTGAAGGAAGAACCAGCCGCAGCGGGGAGGGGGGCTCGCCGGAGTGGTACCCCACTATCTATCTTAGGGTTCAGGATGGGGGCGGTGGTCGCCGGCGGTGGCGGGGTGTTGGTGGGGTGGTGGCGTGGGGATCACCGGAGAAAAAACTCGGCATGGGGGGGCCTAGAGGGATGGCCGAGGCGGCGGCAGACCGGTGGTGGGGAGTGTTCTCGGGGCAGGCGGGGCGGTGCACCGCCGGCCGCGGGCGGCGGGGGGCTGCTGTTTGGCCGGTGGTGGCTGGCGGCTCAGGGGGGTGGAGGTTGAAGATGAACCGCATGCCCTTGATTTCATATCCAACGGCTGCAAAATCGACTGACCAGAGATGAAAAAGTCAGTCGACCGACGTGTAGCCTCACCTTGCTAGTGCGTTCAGTTTCGATAGCAAAATTCAGTTTCGACAGCAAAATTCAGTTTCGACAGTAAAGTTCAGTTTCGACAGTTAAGTTCAGTTTCGACAGTTAAGTTCAGAGATGAGCGGCTGATGTATTTTACATCTAGCACTTTGTGGTTATGTATTTTACGTCATGTATTGGAGATGCTATTAGAATTCCACTCAGGTTAACGTTGTTCGTTGTCTCTCTTGTCCTGCTTCAGCCTCGGCGTCGTACAACTCACCGGAGCTGCTCCAACGATGAAACCCTCCAGCACAGCGGAGCAGTACCTCGGGCTCCATCTCCAGACGCCTAAGATCTTCTTCCCTTCCTCCGACAGCAAAGTCAGTCGGAGCATCCTCGCCGGCCAACCCAATCAAGCTGAGATCAACATGGCTTCGCCAAAGAGGTTGTACACTTGTTGCATCTCTTTTTTACTCTACATGTTTTATATATTGTCCACTGAGCACACGGATTTGTTCCTTTAGTGTCTCCTTGAAAGAAAAAACATAGGAATTTTAATTTTCACTTGTCCTCATTTTCAAATTCCTATTCATGAAGCACAAGACTAAGAGATAGTAGCATAATAACATTATAGCCGTACATTTTCTTGTGGTTTGACTTAATATCACCATGCTTCTTTGCATCCTTTGATCTTCCAATTGTTGTGAATCAAACACCCAAATTGGCAGAAATCCTATGTTTTTAAATTCTCTGTTTTGCACGTGCATTCCTATCCTATTCCTGTCTATTTCCTATCCCTGCATTGTTGGAATCCTCCAATTCAAACGAGCCCTTACAGAATTACTACTCTTACAGATAGTTGTCAAAGAAAACCTTGCGTGGTTTGTCCCGCTCCTGCTGCACCGTCGTCCACCCCAGCTCAGCTGCTCCAATGACAGAAGGGTCCTGCACAGCAGGGATCCGGCCTCCAGACTGTCTTTCGCAGCCTTAGATCTTCTTCCCCGCCACTGGCAGCCATGAAACTGCATTACCATCATCAACCAACAAGATGACCTTGAGGACTACACGGGTCCGCAAGAGAGGTCGCACTCTTTCGTGTCTGCTTACGTCATGCATCGCTTAATATTACATGCTACTTTATCGTCATGTTCACCGATTAGACTCTGAGTCAATTCCAAACTAATGGTCAAACTTGAGTTTTTAAATGGTTGTGGGGTACATATCGGGGCCGCTATCAATAGTATCTATCTACTATCTGGTTAATCTCTGGTGTCTACTATGAGTTCCATGTTGGGTGGGAAACATAGAGTAAAGAAGCCATTATCTGTATTTTTTAACTGAAGCCATTATCTTCCTGCTATTATTGGTTTTGGGTCTATCCACAGGTTGCTACCATCACTCTGGATTTCTGCATGCACTCCTTACATAATCTCACCATGTTTTATTCCTATGCATGACAGTTATTGTAAACAATGGAACTGAACATGTAGAGCAAAAGAGACGAGCCTTGTGTGGCAATAAAATTTCATGCAGACGTCGCTCCATGGTAGGCGCAAAGGCAGCCCCCCTCCATGCATTTCGGATTGTAATCGAGAGGAAGGTATCTGTTCTGAGGGGGATTCAGAAGGAGAAGACAACTCCTATTTACCCCCTGAGGTGTTCTCTCTAACTTGGCATGCTGATGTTGGTTCTATCATGCATATGGTGTCTTGCATTGCTTACTTTATACATCGAATATGTCATCTACTCAGTTCAGACATCCTTTGTGCGGATTCCATCTATTTAGTTTATTCATCATTTATGCGAATTATGCAACGCCATCTTGTTTAGCCAGGCATCATATATGTGAATTTTGCAATGCCATCTTGCTTAGCCAGTCATCTTATATGGAAATTATATCAGGCCATCCTTTTTTTGTTACATATTACATTTGTCAACAATGCTAGTACATTCAACTGCTCTTCATGTGCATCAGCCATTTGACACAGTGATGGCAAATTTTGGAGTGAAAACAAGGTCTTCAGAGCAGACTATGCTATCTGACGAAGCGCATATCTCGCTGGTTACGGATAGCTCCTCAGAGGAGGATTCAGAGTCAGATGACCAGTCCTATTCCCCCCGAGGTGTATGCTCTAACTTGGCAGAGTTATGTTGCTCATATCGTGCGTATGGTGTCTCGCATTGCTTTGTCGTTTGATTAGTTTAGACATGCTTTGTGTCACTGCCATCTGTTCAATGTCTAATTACCATATATGTGAATTATGCATTGCCATCTTGTTGCAAGACACTACATATGTGAATTATACAATGCTATCTTGTTGCAAAGGCATTATATATGTGAATTATGCAATGCCATGCTTTTTAGCCAATCGTCATGTATGTGAATTATATCATGCTATCATTTTTTTGTATTATGTGTTCCATTTGTCGACAATGTTTGTATATTCAACTACTCTTCCTGTGCATCAGCCATTTGAAGTGGTGATGGAAGTATCTGGAGTGAAAACATGGTATTCAGAGCAGACAATGCTACCTGCTGAAGCAGACATCTTGCTGGTTATAGAGAGCTCCTCAAAGGAGGATTCAGAGACTGATGACCGGTCCTATTTCCCCCTGAGGTCTATGCTCAAACTTGGCAAGGTTAGATTACCCATGTCATGCATGTTGTCTTGCATTGCTTAGTTCTTACATCATATATGGATTGCCATATGCTTACTTGCTTACTATATAAATCATATATTTGAATTATATCATGCCATCATGTTTACATAGTACATACACATCATCTATCTGAATTATGGCATGGCAACCCATTTAATAAAGAAACCATATAGTTATATCATCTCATCCTGTTTAGTGTTTACAGTAATCATATTTTGAATTATGGCATTCTATCCGTGAATGTATGTGAATTATGGCATGCCAACCTATTTAATAAACACATTATATAGTTATGTCATGTCATCCTGTTTACATAGTCTCATATTTTGAACTACGTCTTTCCATCTTTTTTGGTTAGCCATCATAGTGTGAAATTGTGTCATGCTATCCTGTTTAGTTAGCCATCATATATGTGAAATTGTGTCATGCTATCCTGTTTGGTTAGACAACATAAATATGAATTATTTCATGCCCTCTTTTATTCCCCACTATCCATTGCACATGTCTATCATACAATGTCTATACTTTCAATTACTTTTCTTGTTTATTAGCCATTTGAATTGGAGAGCGTGATGGCAGTATCTAAGGGAGTAACAACACGGTCTTGAGAAAAGATAGTGCTACCAGTTGATGCAGATAGAACCACGGTTGTACTTGCCCAAGGACCAGATCCACCACACATAACCCAGACTCTCGCAGATTGTACCCCTACCCAGTTGGACAGAGAACCAGCTACACCCCTTCTAACCCCAACCCCGGTAGATAGTAACCCAGTTCCAGTTGACACAGCACCGTCTCCACCACAGAGCACCCAAACACGAGCAGTTAGTAAGGGAACTGCAGTGCCCAAAGCACGAGGACCACCACTCCGAATCCCAACTCAACGCTTAAAGGAGAAGAAGATTTGTTCTCAGGTCAGGTTCTGTAGCTGTGGTTCATACTCCCTTGCTCTTGCATTACTGTATTTACTCATACCAACTATTTTCAAATTTGAAGGATGCAATTGAAACTCCAATGGCGGAACATGTATGTTTTAATCCTGTTTCTTTAACTGGTTTGCTGTTGTAACCTGCTCTATGTTGATTTCAGTTTCAATTGAATAAACAGTTATCTTCTCATGTCATGCACATTACAAGTGTTGTTATTGCTCTATAGTTACCCACACTTATATTCTGTCTATTCTGCTTTGTCTTGAACAAATATTATTTGAACTGTGTCTCTATCTTGATTTGGCAACAAAAACTAGAATGATATAGACCATAAAGTGACCATGGTACATAGATATATGTTTGTTTCATGTTGTTATCCTGTCCACTTTACTACTGAACTCATTTACCAAAATGAGTTTCATATACAACATGGTAAACATGTGATGTGTCTTCTTGTATCTTTATTAGAATGCGGATAAAATATTGGATAACAGTACCGTGTTATCCAATGGTAAAGGAAGTAATGCAGATAAGGTTCAAGATAGTGAAACATCCCTGTTGGTCTCCAAGAAAGATTATAAAAACTATCTTGACGACAGTGAGGGAACCCAAAAGTCCTGTCTTGATGTATTGTTCTAGTTATTGGCCACTACTGCTGGCACAAGCTCTTCAAACTTGCTGCATGAATCAGTTCGTCTTCTTGAGTCTCAACTTCAAGTTGAAAGACATCGATCAGATATGCTGCGCCAGGAAGCTGAAGGACTGAGGAAGTCCCTGCAGAATTCATATGCATATTTTCTGGTGCAACAGCCAGCGCTGGAGGATTTAAGAGCCAAACAAGAGAAAGTTAATAAGCTTGCTAAGCATCTTGCCAGCATTATGGGTACCCAGGATATTGTTTCTTGAGATCTTCTGAAGTGGTTTCAGTTCTGGATTTGTTTTGCTGTGGCATTTATTTGCGCTGGTCGCCAACTTTGACAACCAGTGTATATGATATGCTGCTTTGTTCCCTATATTTGCACTGGTGGTGATCTTTGATGCCAAGTCGATGTAATATGTGTAATAGCCGTGATAGCCTAGAGTTAGTTGCTTGCTTATTTATTTTCTTGTTGTCTTGTTTATTTGTTTGCTTGTAGTCATTGCAGTTCTTTTGCCGAGGTTAGCTAGTGGATGCAATAACCTATTTTTTAAAACTAGGCCACAATAACCATGGGCTAATATTTACTGTAGTGACACTGGGCCTCCTACTAGCCGTAGAAACAGTGGGCCTTCTACGGGCCGTAGAAACAATGGGCCTTCTACGGGCCGTAGAAACAATGGGCCTTTTGCGGGTCGTATCATCAATGGGCCTTGTACGGGCCGTATGATCGATTCGCCAAACATGGGCCAAACAGACTGCATTATGGCCGTAAACGGGCTAGAGATGGAATCGTCCGTTCATGGGCCAACCATAACGGGCCATTGTTAATAGGCCTTATTTGATGACGCTATGAAAACGACCCAATGTATTAACGGACCGCAAACGGGCCGACTGTAACCACGGGCTGAATTTGGCCCACAAGCAGAAAATGACAGTAACGGGCCATAAGTAAACGAATGCTGGAAATGAGCCCAAGAATAAATGGGCTTTGAGAAGGCCGAAAGATAACATGGGCTGGAAACGGCCCAATGGAATAACGGGCCGTTAATGGGTATAAAGTGATACACTGTTCATTACGGGCCAGGTTCACCATGGGCCGTTAATAGGCCAAGAGTTACATAGGGCCTCATATGGGCCGAAAGACGTCATGGGCCATACATGGGCCAGAAGTGAAAATGGGCTGGAATCATATTGGGTGGCCCAGATGACGCTACCGGGCCTAATTCGGATAGGGTGTAACGGGCCTTGGGTTAGCGGACTATAAATGGGCTATATGCGAATAGGCCGTTACAGGCTTTACATGGGCCAGCCCGCCACCTTTTGACCAAGTCAAACAGGCTGGCCTTTTCACAGGAATGGGCCTCTGTTGGGCCGTGCCACGTGTCGGCGTATCATAGGCGCCTTCTGTCCAATGAGTGGATGACATATGTCCCAGCGATGAGCCGACATGTGTTTCCTCCAGCCAATGATGATTTTACACATGGAAAATCCGCATTGGTCGGGGCTGTTAACGGGTTATCGGATCCAAAACCCGACCCGATAGCTTAATGGCGTTCCGTTACGGTGGATGCCATGTGTCGGTCACCCTTGACGAAAGCACTTCTGTGACGCGGGATTTATCGTCATGGAAGTGGACACTTCCGTGATGATAATTTTGGTAATGTCATGGAACACTTCTACGACAACATAGGTATGAATATCTTGATTCTGTCATAAAATCGTCATGGATGTACATGCATGACAGAAAATGCGACCTACTGTGACAAACATGTATCATCACGGAAGTGTATTTTTTGTAGTGTTATTAGGCATTCTTGTCCATCGACTTAGCAAAAGAGAGAACGCCAAACAATCAAAACAACAAGTGGATGTCCTCGAATGAGTAAAATATGCAATCAACATGCTCACACAATAAAATGGCAAATGAAATATGTGGCAAAGCATGCACAAACACTCTAGCATCTATCAAGCAATTGGCGATGACTAGGTCATCAGTATATGAATATATTGACTTAGGAATCAAATGAGAACATTTGATCGTAGGTCATACTCATCGTTTAAGCACAAGTGGGGTTACCACTTTTACATAAAGCATTGTTGTGTTCACACCATTAGAGTTGCTTTAGCTCAATTGATTAGAGCAAAGCTCCCCCTAGATGTGATATCCCCCCTAGGAGGGATCAACTAACCTTGGGTTTTTTTGATGATGACTTCATGTAGATGTTGAAGATGTGGATGCTCAATGTTGATGTAGATCACTTGGAGCAATCCATTGGAGTGAGTTGCACTTTCAATACCTACACGGGTTAGTCCCACAAGGAACAAACAAGGATATCCATAGACATAGAGTGATGTTCACACAAGATGATATCCAAGAAGGCAATAAGTTACCTTGTCCCTTGTCTTTCCAATAGGAGGTTTTGTGACTCCTTGAACTAGTGCAAGATGTGGAAGTTGTTTGCACTTGTCCTTGCCAAAATGATATGAGTGAAGTATGTTGGCGAAGTCACCCTCAAGAACTCTCTAGTTCTTCTTCTTTGGGATCCACATAATCTTGATGGGAATCCTTGGGGTTGTAGTCGTACTTGATGAAGTAGAACTGGATGTAGTATTGGGAAACCACTTGAACAAGCCCTTAGGAGCTTCTTCAAATGCATCAATTTCCTCTTGCAGCTTGTCCTTGCCTTTTTGTTTGTGGTCTTATGGTGGAAGATCATCTTGAGCTGGTGTCCCTTGGAAAGAAGTAGGATCATACATCTCTTGTTGAGGAACAAACTTCGTCTTGGGGTATTGATCTTCTTCCCACTCAACTCCATTGGCATTGAACTTTTCTTCAAAACCAATACCTTGATTCTTCTGGTTCCTTCCTTGCTTACGTACAATTTTCTCAAATTGCTTACTCCTGGCAAGGCTCTTTTAAGCACCTTTCTCTATAATTCCCTTCAATAAGCTATTTTCTTGCTCAATTGTAACTTGGCTAAGATAATCATTAGTGGAATCAATAGGACTACTAGAAGCAACAACATTGGATATAGCATGATTATTGTTACTACTAGAAGAAGAATCTTTCTTACTCTTGTTGGTAGATTTAACTTGTGGCATGTAAGTAGACAAGAGTAAACGCTTGGCAATGTAAGAAGAACTTTTCTTGCGAAGATCATCATTGATTGCTTTTAAGAACCCATGCTCTTGCTCAAGGTTGAGCTTTCCAAAGTGTAACTTCTCATGAGTCTTTAAAAGCTCTCGATGATTTTCCAAGGTAGTTTCATGAGCTAACTTAAGAGTGTTTAGTTCTTTAGTTAGACGCTCAATCTCCTTCTTATCATCATCATTCATTTTATCTTGATTATCATGATTAATAGCAAGTTCATCATAGTTTTCATCACTATAGTTGACAATAATTAAATAATCATCACCTAGCAAATCATCTTCATCACTACTGAAATCAACATACTCGGGGTGTGATACCTTTGGGCCTTTGGCCATGAAGCATCTTCCAATTCCTTCATTTGGTGAGTCAAATATGCCGTAGGAGTTGGCTGATACAAGTGCTAGACTAGCAACACCTTCATCTTGAGTATATTCGGAGTCGGAGTGATAACTTCTCTCGGAGTGATTGTCAGAGTCGGATCCGGATACCCATTCACCAACATGAGCTTGATGTCTTTGTGTTATGTAGATCCTTGATGACTTGTCCTTCCTTTATGAATCCTTGCTTCTCAGTGATGTTCTTCGTTCATAACGATCATCTCTACTCCTTCTCTCTCTTGGTGGTGATTCTTCTTTTCTACTTCTCCTTTTGGGTGAATCTTCTCTTCTTTTGTAGGAGGCCGTACACTCATTTGAGTAGTGTCCGGGTCTTCCACAATTGTAGCAATTTTGTTCACGACTCGAAGATCTCTTGTCATTGTAGGACCTTGACTTGGAACTTATTTCCTTGCTTCTACTCTTGTAGAACTTGTTGAAGTTCTTCACCATTAGGCTCAAATCTTGATTGAAGGCTTGTTTCTCACTTGATGATGTAGGAGCATCACATGAGGCTTTGTAAGCACCACTTGACTTGTTGTGAAGCTCTTCCTTATCCTTGAGTGACATCTCATGAGCAACAATTCTTCCAATGGCTTCCGTTGGCTTGAGATCTTTTTAGTTGGGCATCATTTGGATCAATGTGCAAACGGTATCATATTTTCCATCCGAGGCACTTAGGATCTTCTTGATGATGAATCTATAGGTCATCTCTTCACTTCCTAAGCCGGCAATCTCATTTGTGATGAGAGCAAGCCTAGAGTTTAGTTCGGCGACACCTTCACCATCCTTCATTTTGAACTTGTCAAGTTGGCTTTGAAGCACATCCAGTTTGGATTCCGTGACGGAGTCGGTACCCTCGTGCATATTAAGCAAAGTATCCCAAATTTCCTTTGCATTCTCAAGATGGCTGATGTTGTTGAATTCTTCGAGGCACAATCCGTTGAAGAGGATATCGCAAGCTTGAGCGTTGTACCTCGTTCGCGTGTGCGGCCGCATTCTAGTCAGCTCCATGTTATACTGCGTGTAAAATGGCTGTGGGCGGTGCTTAATTGGAGGAGGGGGCAGTGATTTGGGTGGAAGGTGTCACTCCGTCGGTCGGGGCATGTGGGCCGGGAAAGAAGGAGGATGGTGTTGGTGGGGTGTGGATTACCTGACCATATCGACGAGGCCGTGCAGCAAGAAGAAGGATCGGCGGCGAGGAGGCCTCGCAGCAAGAAGAAGGATCGCCGGCGAGGAAGCGGCGCTGCAAGAACAAGGGGCACCAGCGAGGAGGCGGCGCTACAAGAAGAAGGGTAGCCGACGAGGAGGCAGCGCTGCAAGAAGAAGGGTCACCGGTGAGGAGGCTAAGCTGCCAGTAAGCAGCAGTGAAGGTTTGAACTTGGAAAGCAAGGAGGAATAGTGGAAATGTGGCTTTTGGAAGGAGGGAGGGGCGGGGAGATAGATATTTCCGCGGTGGCCAAAAAATAACACTCGGTGCCGCGAGAAACTGGCGCGCAAGTGTGGTTCAAGCGGGGGAGGTGGAATGTAGACTACGAAGCTTCCTGTGTAAGCTAGGCAAGACGGTGCACCAAGATATTTTATATCGCATCCCACACGATTCTTTCTAGTAAACTGTTTGTGGTATGCCTGATTTTTTTCATTATGTTTTGAAAGGCAAAATGGTGTTACAAATGGAAAGGATGGTGTTTGAATTGCAAGAACATTTACGTACAGTGAATATGCAACTAGTACATGAGTGTCGTGTTTAAATTTGGAATTATTCTGGGTTCGTTTGGCATTTTTATGCATTAGTTGAGTTTTTGGGCATTTGGTGCGCATAATTCAAATTTGAACTACAAGCACATGCTCCAATGCACCAAAGTTTTCTGAAAAATCACATGTGTGTCTTTGGGTGAATTTATAGGTCCCATGCAAGAAATGGGAATAAAATTCAAACATCTAGGTGTCGTGGCTCGGCCAAAATGATTGAGAAAGTTGGTTTTTTAACTCCTCTAAATCCAGAACACGGCTGAAAATCATGAAACTTGGCATGGTGTCATGACATGGTACCAACATGTTGTAGTAAATTTTTTGGCCGAATTGGGACAAACTTTGGTGTAAGCTTCTTGCAAACCGGAGCTTCCCTCAAGAAGGCTCTTGGTTCCGAGAGGGAATGTGTCACCTCCGTGTGCGAAACGACATACTTACATTGCCTTCTCCCGCCTTTATTTTTGTACACTAGTAGATTAGACCAAATAGAAGTATTGTGCTAAATTTTGGAATTATTCCTTGTTTGTTTAGCCTTTTTTATACATTAATTGAGTTTCTGGGCATTTAATGTACATAATTCAAATTTTAACTACAAGCACATGCTTCAGTGCACCAAAGTTGGTTGAAAAATCACATGTGTGTCCTTCGGTGAATATCTAGGTCCCATGCAAGAGATGGGAGTGAAATTCAAACATCTGGGCATCGTGGCTTAGCCGGAAAGATTGAGAAAATTGGTTTTTTAATTCCTGTAAATCCAAAAGATGCCTGAAAATCATGAAACTTGGCATGGCTTCGTGACATGGCACCAATATGCTGCGGTAATTTTTTCGGCCAAATTGGGACAAGCTTTGGTGTAAGCTTCTTACAAACCAGAGCTTCCGTCAAGAAGGCTCGTGGTTTCAAGAGGGAACGTGTCACCTCCGTGTGCGAAACGACATAAGTACAATGCCTTCTCCTACCTCAATTTATTACACTGGTAGATTAGACCAAATAGAAGTATCGTGCTAAAATTTGGAATTATTTTGGGTTCGTTTGGCCTTTTTTTATACATTAATTGAGTTTCTGTGCACTTAATGAGCATAATTTAAATTTGAACTACAAGCACAGGCTCCAGTGCACCAAAGTGGTTTGAAAAATCACATGTGTGTCCTTGGGTGAATTTCTAGGTCACATGCAAGAGATGGGAGTGAAATTCAAACAACTGGGCGTCGTGGCTCGGCCAGAAAGATTGAGAAACTTGGTTTTTTAATTCCTGTAAATCCAAAACACACCTGAAAATCATGAAACTTGGCATGGTGTCATGACATGGCACCAACATGCTGCGGTAATTTTTTTGGCCGAATTGGGACAAGCTTTGATGTAAGCTTCTTGCAAACCGGAGCTTCCCTCAAGAAGGCTCGTGGTTCCAGAGGGAACGTGCCACCTCCGTGTGTAAAACAACATGCATACACTACCTTCTCCTGCCTTAATTATTTTACACAGGCAGATTAGACCAAATAGAAGTATCGTGCTAAATTTTGGAATTATTCTGGGTTCGTTTGGCCTTTTTTATACAATAATTGAGTTTCTGCGAATTTAATATACATAATTCAAATTTGAACTACAAGCACATGCTTCAGTGCACCAAAGTTGATTGAAAAATCACATGTGTGTCCTTGGGTGAATTTATAGGTCCCATGCAAGAGATGGGAGTGAAATTCAAACATCTGGGCGTCGTGGCTCGGCCGGCAAGATTGACAAACTTGGTTTTTTAATTCCTGTAAATCCAAAACACACTTGAAAATCATGAAACTTGGCATTGTTTCATGACATGGCACAAACATGCTGTGGTAATTGTTTTGGCCGAATTGAGACAAGCTTTGGTGTAACACTACAAAAAAACACACATCCGTGACATTTTGGGCCGAACGAATTTTTTTCCTATCAAGCTTATGACACTTCTATGGTGATAATTGTGACAAAACCCGGTATCATCATAGATGTGGCGGGCTCCTACTTTTGTGACAAAAAATCATGACAGAAAATGGGCTTTTCGTCCTGGCCTGGCCGGAGATGCAGCTGCATGATATTCTTTGGGCCGTCCATGATGGAGAAAACCATGGTAGAAGCGAGGGAGAGGAAAATATCGGGGGAGTTCCCAGTTACGGTGGGTGGTCCGGGGCCGAGTGATGCGCGTTTCTCTCATACGTACGCGCATGTGTGCGAGGCGTTGCGCTCTAACTTAACCCGAGTGAGGCGTTGCACTCTAACTAAACCCGAGCGATTGCACTGCAGACTACGCGTTAGTGAACCCGAGTGATTCCTTCGCTAGTGCTGCTAACTGAAGCCGATCGATGATGCCTCTTGATGAACAGTGAGTGCTGTTGGGGGGTTTGGATGAACAGTTTTCGGTGGGGGTTTGGCTGAACAGGACACTGTGGTAGTAGAGGCCATTTCCACTTGATGAACAGGACCTCGATCGATCGAGCCGGTGGATGAATAGGACCCTACGGAGGGTTGGATGAACAAGATCCCATGGAGGGCTAGTTGAACAGTAGCCGGTGGAGGGTTGGTTTAACAGTAGCCGGTGGAGGGCTGGATGAATAGTAGCCCGTGGAGGGGTGGTTGAACATGACCCCGTGGAGAGGGCTGGTTGAACAGTAGCTGGTGGAGGAGCGCGCGGTGGAGGCTGGATGAATAGGAGGCCGTGGATGAACAGTCGTAGGTGGAGGCTAGAGGAGGTCGACGCTGGATGAACAGTAGCCCATGGAGGCTGGAGGAGGTCGACGGTGCAGATGAACAGTATCCCGTGGAGTCCCGTTTTGCAGTATGCCACACCCCTCCTGATGAACAGGACCCCCTTTCGACCATAGCGCTCCAACTCAAGTCTGTTTCCTCTCTTTTGTGGTACGCCACACCCCTCTCGATCAATAGGACCCCGTTTGGACCGTAGGAGGTCCGTTTCCTCCGTTTTGTAGTACGCCAGACCCCTCCCGATGAACAGAATCCTGTTTCCACCGTGGTCGGTCGAACACAATGTCGTTTCCTCCATTCTATGGTATGCCAGGCCTCGTTTCAATCGACTGTTTCGTCCAAGCCGGTTGGCTCCCGATGAACAGCACGCGTTCTGTTCCCTCTCGATGAACACAATGCATTCTGTTGCCTCCCCATGAACACGACGACGACACAGTTTCTCTGTTCCGACCCAGCCACAACCATGTACACGAGCCATGGCCGTATGTATGCACAAGTAGGCGCTCGAGACCACGCCCGTATGTATGCACGTGGCCGTATTTACTTTCTTGCACCCTGGCTGTCGTACGTACATGTACATGCTACGTGCGCGCCTCTACTATGACACGTGCGCGCCTCTACTACCACACGTGCCCTTCCTTACACGGCCACGGTTCATTGCTGTAGCCTGCAGACAGACCGATCGACCAGTATGTACGTACATGTTCGCGACCAGAATGACAATGCTACGTACGCTTTGACCGGGAGGGTCCCGAATATCAGGCACTTCCTTGCGTGCGAAGATGTAGCTGGTGGGTCCCAGCAGTCAGGGGGGCGAATCATTTTCTTGCCCGTAATATGGACGCACTTCCTTGCGTGCGAAGATGTGGCTGGTGGGTCCCAATAGTCAGGGAGGGAAAATATTATTTTTCAGGGTATAAAGGATCCAGTTGCATGCATGCGTCCATGGGCGTGGTGCGTCCCCACGGTCAGCCTCTCACGTACGGTCATCTTCCGATGACTCTCATTTGTTGACCATGTTGACCACACCAGGCCGAGCGCACCAAGGCCGGTGGACGACGGCGAGGCGCCATACTGGAACGACCCAGAGATGGGGAAGACGCGGAAGTGGAGTCGCAGATGGAGAGGAGTGGGAAACTTGACTGGTTCGGGTGCGCGGCAGCACTGCCGCCCACGGGAGAGAGGATAAAGAACATAGTTTGAAGAAGGAGCATGACTGTTGGATTAACATCGAACGGTCCAGCTGCTAGAATCATTTGTTGATTAAGTTGACAAAGCCCTACGTATGTCGTGGTTCTAAGTATGACAGTAGAATGGGGGGGTAGGAATGTAGAGGCAAGATCCTAGCAATGGAGGAGTTGTACACGCGAGTTTTACGAGTTGAGGCCCTTCTCGGAGGAAGTAACAACCCTACGTCTCGGAGCCAGGAGCTGGTCGACTGGATTATATGCGTGTGAGTTATAGGGGGTGCGAACCCTTGTCCTCGAGGAGGGGGGTGGCTTATATAGAGTTCGCCAGACCCCTCCCGCCCTCAGTTACAAAGGGTTTAAGGTACATAAAGGTAGAGACGCTACTGGTAACGCCTGTACTAAAAGTACATATATGACTATTAAAGCTATGACTTAAATCCTGACCATTGTAGAGTGAGTGGCTCTTAGACTTATGGTAGTCGAGTGGTTGTTCGTATGGTCGAGTGACTTCAAGACTATCGAGTGGAACATGGCTTTATGGTCGAGTGGACGATGATTTTTCTTCGACTTCTTCTGGTCTTTAAGGGATGTCCTTGGGGAGGGTATCTTGATCAGATCCATGACCCTACCCGAGGTACATAGCTTCATCATTAGCCCCCGAATGGATCAGGGTTTCAGTGAGGAAGGAGTTGAGAACACTTCCGACTAATTGTTCGTGATATGAGTATAGCTTGCTCTAGATCAATGAACTGAGGGGATAACATCAACTTCTTTTTCAGTCGCCTTGGTCCATTCTTAGTTTTTGTCGAGCGAACTTTCACGGTAGAGTTCCGAATGACGATGTGGAGGATGTTTTCTGTCTGACAAGTTGCTCTGCTCTCCGCGGATTTCGCGGGATTTGAATTTTGGGAAGCGCACTGGACGGGCGAGGCCGTGGTAATCGGGACGGATTAGGCAGGTCGCCTCGATCCCCGCGCCACCTTTTTCGCCACGTATCGCGCGTGCTACTGTTGCGGGATTTGTTTAGATCGTCTGGGCCTACAAGTCAGTCACTCGGGAATGACCTTATAAAAGACACCGGATCGGGCCTTTGAACAGTGCGCCCTCATTCTCTTTCTTCTTCCTCAAACTTCTCCGCCGCGCCCGCTTCCATTCTCGGTGTCAGAACCTCGCTCGTACTCGATCCGCCGCCATGGGAAAAGAGAAGACGGTGGCGTTGGAGCGCGCGAATAAGGCGACCGCGAAGGCGAAGGGCAAGAGGACCAGCCGGGGCGGATCCTCGTCAAGATCCGGCCTGCCGCCGGGCTGGATCCAGGGTGACTGGATTCGATCGACGATCAGCCAGGACGACCTCGACGACCTAGTGGAGGGGGGACCAACCCCCCACAAATTGGCGCGGCTCCCGGGGAACGAGACCGAGCCGCAGCCGCAGGAGGGTGAGTGCGTTCTCCTCGCCACTCACGTCGACCGCAGGTTTTCTTTGCCTCCCCATCCTTTCTTTCGTGGCTTTTTGAACTTCTTCGGGGCTCAACTCCACCACTTCACTCCAAACACCATAGTTTATCTGGCTGCCTTTGTGTCAATGTGCGAAAATTTCTTGGGTTGTCGACCGCACTAGGGTCTCTTCAAACACATATTCACCTGTCGCTCCCAGTCGGTCAAGAAGGCCAATCCGAGTGATGAGAGGATGCATGTGATCCAGATGTGCGGGGGCCTTGGGATCCAGATGAGGAACAATAGTACCTTCGCAGTGATGATCCTTCCCGACTCGGTCCGGGGCTGGCAGTCGACTTGGTTTTACTATAAGGACCAGCCGACCCCGGGTCAGTCGACTGGACTTCCCCCCTTTTCCCTGGCTCGAGTGGAGAAGCCCTCCTCCTTGAGGGTGATCCCAGAAGAGAAGGCGCAGGTCAAGGTGTTGGTCGAGCGGGTCGTCCAACTTGTCCGCGACGGGGTGACTGGGATGGACCTGCTGGAGGTCTTTCTTGGTCGATGTATCCAACCGCTTCAGGCCCGTGACCATCCGATGTGGATGTACTCGGGACTCAAGGACTCCACTCGGATCCACCCGGAGGACGTTAGTGAAGACACGGTGCAGAAGTGGCTGAGGGGAATCACCAGCAACAAAGACAATCCCCGGGGGTCTAGGAGGGTGATTCCATTCGACCACTCGCGCCAGCCGGAACAGGTATGATTCCGCTTTGCCAAGTATCTTCTCGATTCTCTGTGTGACACCTTGTTGATGGTCGACTGTATTTCCTTTGCTCGTTGTCCTTTTAGGCTCTCATTGATATGTACTCGATACCTAATGGAGTGCAGGAGCAAGACGTCGAGGAAGGAGCGAGCGGGGGCGAGAGTGGCGAGTGGCACTTGGATGCAGAGGAGGATGAGGAGAGCGACGACTCGAGTGATGACGAAGAGGTCGACTCGCCTCCTCACAGAGAGAGGAGATCCAAGCACGCTCATGACCCGGCGAGCACCCCGGTCTTGGCGACCGCGCCGACTGGGCCATCTTCGAAGCGCCCCCTGACGTCTTCCCCGGCGCCGATTGAGAAGGCTCTGAAGCAGCTCAAGGTTGTGCCGCCTCTTGCGCCAAAAGCATCGAAGGCCACCTCCTCCAAACTACCAAAGGCTTTGCCCAGAATCAAAGTGACCGTCCCCACCATCTCCGGGTAATCATATGATCTGTTCTTTTCGTTGACTCGAGCAACAGAACGTAACCGCCTAAGTGTGGATATTTGCAGTGCTGCTACAACAGGAAGCTCTTCCTACCAGTACCGAGATGAGGAGATGGAAGATGCGGTTACCTCCAACCCAGGTAAAAAATCTTATGATCTTGTTCTTGATTACTTGGTCGATTGAATTCTAGCGGTTCACTTGGGGTCTATTGAACTTCTTTGCAGGTCCACCCAACATCATCGATCTCCCAGATGACGATGAAGATGTGGCTCCTAGGCCTAGAAAGAACAAAAAGGCAGCGGCTGGTAAGACGTCTCAGCAGGGACCAACGGCAACACCAACCATCCGTCAATCTGAAGACGTGGGCGGGGCCTCTGTAACTTTTGTTGTACCCTTGTCGAGTGAGCACCCCACATCGTCGACTGTACCGGTGTTTCTTCAGTCATCCAATCTCCTGGCCCGGAGCTCCAAGATGTTGCACCTGGGTCGTCTGCCCTCTTCTTCACCAGCTACCCTGTTCCAGAAAACTAGTCGGATGCGGCTGCGGAAGCCATCCGTCAGGGTAACGTGATGATGGAGCGGATGAAGACGGTGCACGAGAATAGTCAGGCTGCTTACGACGCCAGCGCTGCTCTCCGGGCCAATGTCCAGGTAAGTAGACTTTCGACTGACCTTGTTCTATTAGGATATGCTACCCAAAATATTTTCTTCCATACAATCTCCTATTGTTTGTGTAGAATCTGTACACCCACTGGGTGTTTTATTGTCTTTGGTATTTGCACTCTTCCACTCGGTCTGGGCGAGTAGGATCTGAACCGGTGGGGGCACGCTAAGTGCACCCACTGGGTGTAGTCCCCGAGACTGCAGTCGACAGCTGGTAGTCGACTGGGGTCTGAATAGTTTTTTTTGACTTGACCCGGGCGGGCCGGTCGAGTTTAGTCTGAATCAGTGGGGGCACCCCAAGTGCACCCGCTGGGTGTAGTCCCCGAGACCGTAGTCGACTGCGTGCAGTCGGCTGGGGTCTAAGTGAACTCTTTAAGTTTTCTTCACTCGAAAGTAAATAACCTTTGATCTTGTCGATTGACACGTCTTTTGCCTCCTGCAGAAATTTTGTACTCTCATTTCCAAGTTTGCTGAACTTGAGGAGAAGTAGAGGCAACTCAACCTCGACTTGGAGCTGGCCCAACAGAATTTGAAGAAAGCTCAAGATGAAGCTGCTGGTATGGAGGGTAACTGCCTGTCAACTGTTCACGTCGATCGTCTTTTAAAATATTTCTTCGATCTCTTGTTTGATCCGATTGCTTCTTTTGCAGAGAAAATGAAGTTGGCTCTGGAGAAAAAGGACTTGGACCTTGCAGCTACACAGAAGGAAGCCCAGGATAAGACTGCCCCGCAGACCAGAAGCTGGCTTCAGTTGGAGCGTTGGAAGGGGAGGTGAACAAGCTGAAGTCCTGTCTCAATGAGTCTAACCGAGAAGTGAGTCGTCCGAAACAGGCTAAAATTGTCCTGAATGAAAAGCTGGAGTCTGCGGTCCACAAGAGGAATGATACGGAAGCTTATTTGAGAACTCTTGCCAAGAAGCTCTCTCTTATACTGGAAGGTACTCCTTTTAAACCGACTGTGTTGATGCTTGCGAATGAATCCTCTCCAGTCGACTCATTAATTTTTTGACTGCAGAATTCTGTCAAGACTTTGACGAGGAAACCGGAAGGGTCGAGATGGGTCTGGACCCTATCGCTTCTCCAGTTTGCGACGAAACTGCCATGAACGTGCTTCGACTGGAGTCTCATGTCGCCAGCGTCACAAGTTACCTCGCGCGTCTGAAGGTGGCATCGAGTCGACTCATTGCTCTGGCCAAGGGCGACGCTTCAAAATGACCTGGAATCTCTGATGGCTCGACTCGACAAGATCCCTGATCGAGTGCAAGAATGGAAGAAGTCCTCCGCCCGGTGTGGTGTTGACGTGGTGCTGTCCTTAGTACGAGTCCACTGCAAGGAGGCTCGTGAAGACAAGCTGGCGGTGATCAAGGTCGCCAACACCAAAAGGCATGACTTCTTGTCCTTCATGGAGACTTTCATCACTGCTGCCACTCGGATCGCGGATGGGATCGACTTGGACAAATTCGTCGAACCTGCCAGCCCTCCTCCTGCCGAGTGAACAAACTTATGAGATTTGAATCCGTCTTAAATTTTCCTTGGAATGCCGAGTGATTGCTGCAACCGATAAACTCATTCGGGCTTGATGCTCGAATACTTTTGATTTGCTGCTTGGAACTTTAGGATTTATCCGAATTGCTTTTGAGTGTACTTGCGATTGCTTTCTGGGTCTGCTCCGTTGTACATGTGGCGTAGCTCGGAGGAGAGGGCTGAGGTCGACCTGCGCCTCGTCGTCCATGCGGACAAGGATGGATCGTACATTGTATTTTTGGCGTAGCTCGGAGAAGAGGGCCGGTCGACCTGCGCCTCGTCGTCCTTGTGGACAAGGATGGAGCGTACGATGTACTTGTGGCGTAGCTCGAAGAAGAGGGCCGTGGTCGACCTGCACCTCGTCGTCCTTGCGGACAAAGATTTTACAAACTTAGGCGAGTGCTGTCTGCAGCTAAGCCCCCGAGTGGGAGGGTTGCTCTCCACTTGGTAGGATTTTTTCAAACTTACGCAAGTACTGGACTACAGCTAAGCCTCTGAGTGAGAGGATTGCTCTCCACTCGGCAGGATTTTATAAACTTAGGCGAGGACTGCATAGTGGCTAAGCCCCCGAATGAGAGGATTTCTCTCCACTCGGTAGGATTTTATAAACTTAGGCGAGTACTGGACTGCAACTAAGCCCCCGAGTGGGAGGATTGCTCACCACTCGGTAGGATTTTACAAACTTAGGCGAGTACTGGACTGCAGCTAAGCCCCCGAGTGGGAGGATTGCTCACCACTCGATAGGATTTTACAAACTTAGGCGAGTATTGGACTGCAGTTAAGACCCCGAGTGGGAGGATTGCTCACCACTCGATAGGATTTTACAAACTTAGGCGAGTACTGGCTGCAGCTAAGCCCCCGAGTGGGAGGATTGCTCACCACTCAATATGATTTTACAAACTTAGGCGAGTACTAGACTGCAGCTAAGCCCTCGAGTGGGAGGATTGCTCACCACTCGATAGGATTTTACAAACTTAGGCGAGTACTGGACTGCAGCTAAGCCCCCAAGTTGGTGGATTGCTCACCACTCGATAGGATTTTACAAACTTAGGCGAGTACTGGACTGCAGCTAAGCCCCCGAGTGGGAGGATTGCTCTCCACTCGGTAGGATTTTACAAACTTAGGCGAGTACTGTACGGTAGCTAAGCCCCCGAGTGGGAGGATTGCTCTCCACTGGGTAAGATTTTACAAACTTAGGCGAGTACTGGACCGCAGCTAAGCCCCCGAGTGGGAGGATTGCTCACCACTCAGTAGGATTTTACAAACTTAGGTGAGTACTGGACTGCAGCTAAGCCCCCGAGTGGGAGGATTTCTCTCCACTCGGTAGGATTTTACAAACTTAGGCGAGTACTGGATGGCAGCTAAGCCCCCGACTGGTAGGATTGGTCTCCACTCGGTAGGAATTTACAAACTTAGGCGAGTACTGGACCGCAGCTACGCCCCCGAGTGGGAGGATTGCTCACCACTCGGTAGGATTTTACAAACTTAGGCGAGTACTGGACTGCAGCTAAGCCCCCGAGTGGGAGGATTGCTCTCCACTCGGTAGGATTTTTCAAACTTAGACGAGTACTGGACTTCAGCTAAGCCCCCGAGTGGGAGGATTTCTCACCACTCGGTAGGATTTTACAAACTTAGGCGAGTACTGGACTAGAGCTAAGCCCCCGAGTGGGAGGATTTCTCTCCACTCGGTAGGATTTTACAAACTTAGGCGAGTAGTGGACTGCATCTAAGCCCCCGAGTGGGAGGATTGCTCACCACTCGGTAGGATTTTACAAACTTAGGCGAGTACTGGACTGTAGCTAAGCCCCCGAGTGGGAGGATTGCTCACCACTTGGTAGGATTTTCTTTCGAGCTTAGGTGAAACGGATTCATGGCTAAGCCTCCCGTGTGAGAGGCTTTCTCATCACTCGATAGGATTTTCTTTCAAACTTAGGCAAATCGGATTCGCCGCTAAGCCTCCCGAGTGAGAGGCTTGCTCATCACTCGGTAGGATTTTCTTTCGAACTTAGGCGAAACGGATTCGCTTCGAACTTAGGCGAAACAGATTCGCGGCTAAGCCTCCTGAGTGAGAGGATTGCTCATCACTCGGTAGGATTTTCTTTCGAACTTAGGCGAAACGGATTCGCGGCTAAGCCCACCCAGTGGGGGATTTCGGAGGTAAATAAAAACAACAATAATCATGCGAGGAGACTGAAAAGCTCTTGTCTTTGATGAACAAATTACAAAGGTACTTCTTATTACATTTTATTTGAACGGGTGCTTAAGTATAAAAGGGGCGAAGCAACTCCGCGTTCCAATCCCGTTCGTCCTTTTGAGGCTCAACGCTATAAAGATGGTATGCTCCATTGTGGAGAACTTTGGTGATGATGAAGGGGCCATCCCAAGCCGGGGCGAGCTTGTGTGGTTTATGTTGATCCACTCGAAGAACCAGGTCTCCCTCTTGAAAGGTTCGACCCCTCATGTTTCTGGCGTGGAATCGACGCAAGTCTTGCTGATAAATGGTCGACCGGATCAAGGCCATCTCTCTTTCCTCCTCTAAGAGGTCGACTGAATCTTGCCGGGCCTGCTCTGCTTCCTCTTCGGAGAAGAGCTCGACTCGGGGTGCGTTGTGGAGCAGGTCACTTGGCAGAACAGCTTCGGCTCCATAGACCAAAAAGAAAGGAGTTCGTCCAGTCGATCGATTGGGAGTTGTCCTCAACCCCCAAAGAACTGATAGAAGTTCATCGACCCAAGCACCTGCTGCGTGTTTGAGATCATGCATCAGTCGGGGTTTCAGTCCTTTGAGAATTAGGCCATTCGCTTTTTCTGCTTGTCCGTTCGACTACGGGTGAGCGACTGAAGCATAGTCGACTCGTGTGCCTTGAGAAGCGCAGAAAGCTCTAAACTCATCGGAATCAAAGTTCGACCCGTTGTCAGTGATGATGTTGTGTGGAACTCCATATCTGAATGTCAGTTCTCTGATAAAACTGATAGCGGTGTTGGCTTCAAGATTCTTGATAGGTTTAGCTTGGATCCATTTGGTAAACTTGTCAAGTGCCACGAGCACATGAGTGAAGCCGCTCCTACCAGTTCTCAGTGGCCCAACCATATCCAATCCCCAAACAGCAAAGGGCCAGACGAGGGGAATGGTCTTCGGGGCTGACGCTGGTTTGTGAGACATGTCCGAGTAAAACTGACAGCCTTCACATCTGTTGACTATATCTTTCGCCCTTTCATTTGCTCGTGGCCAATAGAATCCGGCTCGGAATGCTTTAGCCACGATGGCCCGAGAGGACGCATGGTGACCACGAGTCCCTCAGTGGATGTCGTTGAGGATCATTCGACCTTCTTCTGGCGTTATGCATCTCTGACCGACTCCAGTCACGCTTTCCCTGAACAGTTATCCTCTTATCACAGTAAAGGCCTTGGATCGACGGACGATCTGCCAAGCCTCTTCTTCGTCCTCTAGGAGTTCCTTCCTAAGGATGTACGCAATGTACGACACTGTCCAGTCGGGAGTAATGACCAGAATCTCCATGATTAGGTCGACCACGGCTGGGACCTCGACTTCAGTCAGATCTGTGGCGCTCTTAGGCTACGGGGGCTCTTCCGTAAAAGGATCTTCCTGAACTGTCGGTGTGTGAAGATGTTCCAAAAACACATTGTTGGGAATGGCTTCTCTCTTTGAACCTATCTTTGCCAAGTCATTGGCTGCTTGATTTTTCAGATGGGGTATGTGATGGAGCTCTAACCCCTCAAACTTCTTTTCCAACTTCCTCACCGCATTGCAGTAACCAGTCATGGCTGGGCTTCTAACGGCCCATTCTTTCATCACTTGATTGACCAGCAAATCTGAGTCGACATAAACCATAAGGCGACGGACACCGAGTGAAATGGCCATACGTAACCCATATAGGAGTGCTTCATATTCTGCTTCGTTATTGGAGGAGTCAAAGTGAATCTGGAGGACGTATCTGAGCTTGTCTCCTTGGGGGGATACCAGTAACACCCCAGCACCAGAACCATTCAGCATTTTGGATCCATCAAAGAATATGGTCCAGTGCTCCGAGTGAACTTGAGTCGGCAGTTGTTGCTCGATCCACTCGGCGAGGAAATCTGCCACTACTTGGGGATTGATAGCTTTCTTTGCCTCAAACTTGATATCTAAGGGAAGGAGTTCAATCACCCATTTTGCCACTCGACCTGTTGCGTCTCCATTGTGCAGAATCTTCGACAATGGAGCGTCGCTGACGACTGTAACAGAGTGATCAAAGAAATAGTGTGCAACCTTCTTCGTGGTCATGTAAATCCCATAAACAAGCTTCTCATAGTGTGGATATCTCTGCTTTGACGGAGTCAGAACTTCAGAAATATAAAAAACCGGGCGCTGAACTTTATAAGCTTTTCCCTCTTCTTCCCGTTCGACCGTAATTAAGTACTGTACTGACGACTTGTCAAGTGGCTGCTATATAAAGCAGTAAAGGCTCTTTGCTGATTGGGGAAGTAAGCACTGGCTGGGTGGAAAGCAGGGCTTTTAGCTTTGGAAATGCTGCATCGGCTTCAGGAGTCTGCTCGAACTTATCTGATTTCTTCATCAGTCGGTAAAGAGGAAGTGCCTTTTCACCGAGGCGAGATATGAATCGACTTAGGTCGGCCAAACAACCAGTAAGCTTCTGGACATCATGCACACGCACAGGGCGTTTCATCCGGAGTATATCACGCACTTTCTCTGGGTTAGCATCGACCCCTCGTTCGAAAACGAGAAAACCAAGTAATTTTCCGCCCGGAACTGCAAACGTGCACTTTGATGGATTAAGCTTGATATCATACCTTCTGAGGTTGGCAAAGGTTTCAGCAAGGTCAACTAGTAGGTCGAAACCTTTACGTGACTTGATCACAATGTCATCCATGTATGCTTATATGTTCCGACTGATCTGAGTGAGCAGGCATTTCTGAATCATCCGCATGAATGAGGCTCCAGCGTTCTTCAAGCCAAATGGCATAGTGAGATAACAGAAGTACCCAAATGGGGTGATGAAAGCTGTTTTTATCTCGCCGGGTCCATACAGATGGATCTGGTGGTACCCGAAGTAGGCATCCAAAAAGGACAAACGCTCGCACCCCACAGTCGAGTCGACTATCTAGTCGATGCGAGGGAGAGGAAAGTGATCTTTCGGGCAGGCCCGATTGATATGTTTGAAGTCGATGCACATGCGAAGTGAGTCATCCTTCTTTGGGACCATGACAACATTAGCTAACCACTCGGAGTGGTAAATCTCACAGATAAACTCAGCTGCCAAAAGCCGAGCCACCTCTTCACCGATTGCCTTCCTCTTCTGTACGTTGGACCGTCGAAGATGTTCTTTGACTGGTTTCACTTTTGGGTCGACTCACAAACGATGCTCAGCCAGTCCCTTGGGAACACCTGGCATGTCCGAAGGTTTCCATGCAAAGATGTCCCAGTTCTCATGGAGGAATTGGGTGAGCGCTTCTTCCTATTTGGAGTCGAGTGTTGTTGAATTATGAGTCGGAGCAGCATTGGGATCCATCGGGTGAATGTGAGTCGACTTTGTTTCGCCAGACGACTGGAATGCTGAATCCGTGGCGGGCTTCTTGGCTCGCAACAAATCACTCGGATCTGCATCTTTTTGATATTCTTGCAATTCTACTATCGCCATCTATGCATCGGCGATCTTTGAGCCCTTCTGGAAGCACTCTTGCGCCTTCTTCCGACCATGTTATTACCAATGATAGTGATCACCCCTTTGGGACCAGTCATCTTCAATTTGAGGTACACGTAACATGGTCGAGCCATAAAACATGCATAAGCTGGCCTGCCCAGAATAGCATGATAGGCACTCTGGAAATCCACAACTTCAAATGTCAACTTTTCTTTGCGGTAATTCTTGGAATCACCGAAAACCACGTCGATAGCAATATGGCCGAGTGATGCAACCTTCTTGCCAGGAATGACCCCTTGGAAACTCATATTACTTTCACTGAGTCCGGACATCGGAATGCCCATTCCTTTCATTGTCTCTGCATACAGTATATTCAGGCCACTTCCACCATCCATCAGAACCTTGGTCAGTCAGGTGCCTTTGACTACTGGGTCGACCACCAATGCTTGCCTACCAGGGTTGGCTATGTGCATTGGGTGATCGGACAGGTCGAATGTAATGGCGGTCTAGGACCACTTCAAATAACTGGGTGTCACCGGAGCGACCATGTTCACTTCTCTGTTGATGACTTTCAATCGACTTTTACTCTCAACGACAACAAAAATCATCAGAGTGGAATTCACGTGGGGATAACCATCATCATCCTCTTCCTCATCCTCAAACTTGTCTGCTTCTTTCTCCTTTTCCTTGGGCTGTTTTTCTCAGAATTGTTGGATTAGGAGTCGACACTGCCGAGTGGTATGCTTCGGGTAAATGAAGTTACCCTCTTCATCTTTTTTGGTGTGGATGTGGCATGGCAAATCCATCACATCATTTCCATCTTGATCTTTTACTTTCTTGGGGTTCCACGGCCCTTTGGGCTTCTCCTTGAACTTTCCTTGAGTCACAGCTAAGGTTTCACCAGGAGCGGCTGGCTCGGCTTTGCGCTTCTGCTTTCGACTGGAGTTTCCTCCTCCGGTTTCATGGGCGACTGTTTTGTGCTTGCCACTCCGGAGTCGGTCTTCTTCTTCACCGGTGGCATACTTGGTGGCAATTTCCATCATCCGAGTCAGAGTCATATCTCCTGTCCGACCGAATTTCAGATTCAACTCCCGATACTTGATGCCTTCTTTAAAGGCACAAATTGCCTGATGATCAGACACATTTTCCACTGTGTGGTTCAATGTGATCCATCTCTGGATAAAATCCCTCAAAGTCTCATTCGGTTTCTGAATGCAACACTATAATTCGGTCAACCCTGCCGGCTGTTTGCAAGTACCTTCGAATGTTCTGACAAATACTCGGGAAAGATCTTCCCAAGTATAAATACAACTAGCTGCTAACTGATTCAGCCATGCTCTAGCTGAGCCCTCCAACATCAGATGAAGGTGTTTCATGGCCACTTCATCATTGCCGCCACCAATCTGGACAGCGACTCGGTAGTCTTCAAGCCAAGTGTCCGGCTTGGACTCACCAGTGAACTTACTGACTCAAGTCGCCAACCTGAAGTTGGGGGGAATCACTGCAGCCCTGATGGCTCTGTAGAAGCACTCCAGGCCTGAGACATGCACCCTGCTACTGGTTGGTAGATCTCTGTCATGACCTTCTCGGTGAGCCCTATTTCTGTCGACCAAGCCCTGAAGGAGAATAGATCTTGGATCAAAGCCTGGTTCTCTGGGGTCGACTGGAATCCCTCGCCCCATACTGTGAGGGAGCCTGTCATCATGTTGCCGAGGCACGTATGACCCACTCCTTGGGGGAGGCGTAGGCACTTGACGACGATCATCGCGATCGACTCGGTGATCACACTGCTCCCGGTTTCTGTACTGATCTCGTCGATCTCCATGTCCCTCACGCCTCAGGGGCGATCTTAGGCTGTGAGCCAACTGAACTGTGTCTGCAACCACGGGTCTGCTATGGATCTTATTCCACGACTGAGATACTACTGTATTCTGCTCTCCCGCCGCACGGAGCAAGGCCCTGATCTGCACCAGACCTCGACCAGCTTCTGACTGGGAAGGTTGGATCGACTCCGCTATCCGGGCTGCAGCTGCGAGATTCTGGATCGGAGTTCGGTATACCTGAGTCGGAGGCGGAAAAAGTTGACGTCGACTGGATTCAGGAGCACGCTGTCGAGCACGCTCGTCGACTGCGCGCTGGAGATTCTCCAGTCGAGTGCACTCAGCCAATTTGGCCAGGCGCGCCTCCTCCAAGGCCTGGGCCTCGGGGGTTTCTCCAATGATAGGAGTGTGAAGCGCATCCATGTTCCGGCAGCGAAGTTCTTCTCTCTGCTGCGAAGAGAGCGGTTCGGGGCGATACTCTTCATGAATAGGCGATGGATCGCCGCCCCCATCGCCTCCGTCTTCACGGGTGAAGCCAGGAGGACTGCGTGGTCCATTGACCATCAAAACTTCCGCCGTTGGGTCGCTGTTGTCGCACTCGGATGTAGTCTCTACGGAGCCAGTCGATAGATCGAACAGGCTGTAGAGGGTTTCGTCGGGCTTGATTGCCCCGACTTGAGGGGTGGCGGACTGGCGAGCCACCGCATGCTTCACCCACCGCTGAAGCCTCAATCGACCGGAACATTTGCTTCGGCTGGCCGCAGGAAGGGGAAAAGCTATAGGAGCCGACTGATACTGGGTCGACGGCTGCCGCAGGAGGATGCCGCGCACGCACGCGTGAAAGTGCGTTGCTCCGCGGGCGGGGAGCGCGTCGACGTCAAGTGGAGCCTCCTGAAGCCAAGCGGAGTCGTCGGCGACAAACATGAGCGCGCTGAGACGGATCTCGTGGCCCTTAGCCAAACCTCCGCCTGAAACCATGATGAAGGGGATCGGAAAAACTGCAACCTCTCCAACAAGTCGCTAAGACACCTGCCCCACGGTGGGCGCCAACTGTCGTGGTTCTAAGTATGACAGTAGAATGGGGGGGGGTAGGAATGTAGAGGAAAGATCCTAGCTATGGAGGAGTTGTACACACAAGTTTTACGAGTTCAGGCCCTTCTCGGAGGAAGAAACAGCCCTACGTCTTGGAGCCTGGAGGCGGTCGACTGGATTATGTGCATGTGAGTTACAGGGGGTGCGTACCCTTGTCCCTGAGGAGGGGGTGGCTTATATAGAGTTCGCCATACCCCTCCCGCCCTCAGTTACAAAGGGTTTAAGGTACATAAAGGTAGAGACGTTACTGGTAATGCATGTAATAAAAGTACATAAATGACCATTAAAGCTATGACTTAAATCCCGACCGTTGCAGAGTGGGTGGCTCTTAGTCTTTTGGTAGTCGAGTGGTTGTTCGTATGGTCGAGTGCCTTCAAGACTATCGAGTGGAACATGGCTTTATGGTCGAGTGGACGATGATTTTTCTTCGACTGCTTCTGGTTCTTTAAGGGATGTCCTTGAGGAGGGTATCTTGATCAGATCCATGACCCTACCCTAGGTACATAGCTTCATCAACGTACACGTCCGCTAATTAGGCTCACAAGTCAGCCACCAAATCTGCCGGGTCCCAGCTGTCAACGGGAGGAATAGTTTTCTTCGCATAACAAGGAGGCACTTCCTTCTGTGCGAAGATACAGCCGGTGGGTCCCAGCTGTCAAGGGGAGGAATCATTTTTTAGATTAATAAGGAGGAACTTTCCTTGCGTGCAACGATGGACCTCATGGGTCCCAGCCGTCAGGCTCTCCATGTACAGTCATCTTCCGATGACTCTCGTTTGTTGACCACGTCGCATCGAGCGTAGCGAGGTGATTGACGATGGCTAGGCCCCGGACGGGAATGACCCGGAGATAGGAAGACGCGGCAGTAGAGTCGCCGATTGAGAGGAGTACAAGGGTTATAAGTCGTTCTGGTGCGGCGTGGGGCTGCAGTCCGTGGAGAATAACAGGAGGTGTGGAGGGATAGCCTGGCCGGCGGTGGGGTAGCGCTTCGCAGCGATGCGTGCTAAGAAGAGCCGCTAGCCGCCGGAGGCCGGACCAGGCGGTCCCGGTGACGCTGGAGGAAGAAGACGAGAGATTGAAGGTGCATGCCGGCCGTTGGATATAAATCCAATGGCTGTGGATGTTATAATCATTTGTTGACCGAGTTGACAACGTCCTGCGTAAGCTTCGACCTATTGGCCCACATGTCAGCCTACAAAAATGTGGCATATATTTAACCCATGTTTTTCTTAACCCATGTTTTCTAGAATGTACAGTCCATTTGCTGGGCTGGGTGAACAAATAATTTCGCTTCAATGCGGTCCATTTAATATTTTCTAAGAAATCCCAGCCCATTTGCACTTGTAGAAAAAAGCCCTTTAGTCCCGGTTCGCAACAGCCTTTAGTCCCGGCTGTGCAACCGGGACTAAATAAGCGCGACTAAAGACCCCCCCTTTAGCCGCGGCTCTTACGGACCGCGACAAAAGTCTTTAGTCCCGGTTCTTGTAGCTGACCGGGACCAAAGGCCCGCCACGTGGGCGCCCGTGGTCCGTCGGGCCCGAGGACCTTTAGTCCCGGCTCTCGTGGCCAACCGGGACTAAAGGCCTCCTCCGTAGGTTTAGGGTTTTAGCCCCCCTAAACCTGGTTTCTTTTTAATTTGTAGTGTTTTATTTGTTTTATATTTTATTTTGTGTTTTATTTTATTTTTGATGAAGTTTCAGTACACATATTCTACGCTTCTATATACATGCATATGAAATTTCAAACAAGAAGAATTCAAGAGGAATATATAATATATATTCAATCTCGGGTGACCATATACAACTTCGAACAAGTTTCCATACACAATTAGGATGGATGACCATATACAACTTCGAACAAGTTTCAATCTCGGGTATGCATATAAATTTCTTCGTCCTCGGTATAGTTTTGTCCTTTAGGATTGATGACTTCCCTCATGAAAAATCCTGCTAATTCTTCTTGAATTGGTCGGAAGCGAGCTTCTGGACTAAGCCTCCTCCGCAAGTTATCCGTCGCGTTCCGCACGCTAGCTGATGCCTTCCGCTCAGTGGTTCGTCTCCGGATGTTCTCACAAACATAGTATCCACATAGATCGGTCCCCGATGGCTGCTTATCCACATTAACTAACTTTCTGAAATCTAGCTCATGTTTGAATTCACCGACAGTTTCTTCTGAGAACCGTCTCCAAACCCTACAGGGCAAAGAAAATTAAATGAATAAGGGATTTATTAGTTAGTTGATATTAGGAAATGAAGAGACCGATCGATATAGAGCTCAAATGATTGAAAATAATTACTTTTGCAGCATTTTTCTCATGTCGGCCCAACGCTTTGGATCCGAATCCTTAGAGTCCATGATTAGAACTGTGGAGGTGTGAAGTTCAATATTTAGCAGAATCCAGTGGAACCTGCGGACACGTTACATGCACAGTCATGCATAACTCATCGATTAGACATACCATGCATGGAGTAAACAAAATAGAATGGGCACAAGAGAGAAACACTCACCCAAAATGGTAAGGAAATAGAATATGACTTTTGAGTTGATGCTTTCTAAGAAACTTGTACAGGTCTTTCTCCATGTCTTTGTGGTGATGTTCTAACACATGTCCATTAACGATATGTGGGTCAATGAACCCAACATCGTGGATGTTTCTTATTTTGCATTCCCAAATCTTCAATCTGCATAATAGCGTACGCAACAATATAGTTAGGACAATATATATATATATATATATATATAGTGCAGGCAATGAAGAACGAGATGAGGTAGAAATAAATCACTTACAGAACGTAGCAACTCAGCATAGATTTTTCGAGGGCGCGCAGATTGAACAGCTGGAATAATTCACTCATATGAACTTCTACAGAGTACCGTTTGATGTGATGCTCATGTGTAACATCCGCATAAACATATTCTTTGTCGGCCCATGTTATGAATTGCTTGTACCAACATAGCAGATTTCGCATTTGTGTTGGTAGACTATTTTCCTTCTCAGGCTCGACGAGAGGCCCCTTCCGCACATATTGTAATGTTATCTCACCTACAGGCGCATCCTCAAGGTCTAAGAAGGCACGAACAGTCAAACCCATCTCGGACGCTTGTTTCATGGCAGCCGCTACAGTCAATCCAAGTGCTGCCGCAGCTGCTATGATCTCGGGGTCCTCTTCCGGACCGGCTTTCACTATGAGCGGGGGGATCGATTGTTTCTTCTGCATCCCGAGCTGGTCAACTTGTTTCCCGCTTTTTTTACTTTCTTCCTCCTTCAATATTTTTGCTTGCCTACGAAGTTCATGTCCATAGTCGTCAGGCATATTCAGCTCGGCTTGGGACGGTGTCGTCAAAAAATCCTTAGCCCACTTTTTTTGCTTCTCAGTGAATACTTGCTTGGGCTCAGGCACTTGTTTCGCCTTCATATCCGCCTTCCATTTCTCATAATCAGTAGACGCGGCCAATGTGAGGTCAGCTTCACTAAGTTCCCCAGGCCTTGGGAGGAGAGGCTTCAGCGATGGCTCCGGTACCCTTGTGGTCTTAGGTACATAAGGGTCCGGGTTAATAGTCCAGGAGCAGGTTTCCTTGCTGTCCGCCTGCTTCTGCTTCTTCGCCGGAGGTGGATTGGGGGGCGTCGTACCCGCCGAAGGAGGATTGGGGGGCGCGTACCCGCCGGAGGTTGTGGATCGAGGGACGGCGTCGAATGGCGTGAAGGAGGTGTAGGTGAACCACCACGACCACCACCACCGCCACCACCGCCACCACCACCACCACCATCGGAGGGGGGTGGACTTGCTAGCCTTGGCGCCTCGTCTGGAAACACTATGTACTTCTTTTTCCATAGAATGTACTGGCGCTTGACATCTCCAAGTCTGCTATCCCCTTCGGGTGTAGGTTTGTCAATCTCCAGGTCCTCAAACCCTTGGACTATGTCTTCCACCGTGACACAAGCATAGCCATATGGAATGGGGTTGTTGTGGTGGAGTGCTCCAGGTTTACAGGGTAAAGCACTGCCGCTAGCTACCTTCGTGGAAACGTTCCCCACGGGATAATGCAGATCACAGTCTTTCATCTTCTTTACATCATCCACGGGGTAGTGAGGCTCCGGTGCACGAATCTCGATCATCGGCGCACTAGCACCAGGCGGGGCATCCGTGGAAGCCACGCTGCTTCTCCGCTGCTGGCTTCCGCAATCCGCTTCATGATCTTCATGCGGCCCTGCAGCCGATTTTTCTTTCAATAGTTCATGCACGGTCTGCTTCAACTCATGGAATTCCGATGCAAACTTTGTCATAAGATCTGCATCCCGGTCCGTCTTTCTCTTACGGCTTCTGTAACCGTACGGGTCATTGTCCTGGGAAAACCCTACTTTCCACGAACCTTTTCCTTTGCCTCGTACACGTCCTCCGTGTTCATCATTCCCGAGGGCTAAAGTCAGTGCGTCTTTCTCTCTGTTGAACTTGATCAAGCCCGCTTAAGCTTGGGTCATTGCGTCAATAAGGGCTTGGGTCGGAGCAAAGTGTCGATGCCGGTGAACACACACCCCTGTCTCCGGGTCTAGCGATCCCCCATGCCCGTACCACCAGCTTTTGGCCCTTGGGTCCCATCCCTCTGTACCTAGAGGGATTCCTCGCACCCTCAGGTCCTCCTCCATCTTCTGCCACCTAGGGTCCGCAAGGCGGTATCCTCCTGGCCCCATAATATGATGGTACTTTTTCTTAGCCGCATTATCCTTATTTTTTTCGATATTTCCTTGAAATGGTCCGATTGCTTTTGCCTCACAAATTCTGGCCAATCATCTTTCAGTTTCTCATATTGTCCATTGAAATCCGGAGTCTTGCCCTTGTTGACATAGTCACGGGTTAAATTTTTCTTGAAGTTCCGGAATGCATCGGCCATCTTCTGAAGAGCGAACTCTTTAACTAGCCTCCTCCTCTGACGTCCACCCGGAACCTCGTTACCGAATTCATCGACTTTGTTATATTCCGGAGGTAGAATGAAATGTTCCATAAGCTTTCTCCAGCAATCCTTTTTCGTTCTCTTGTCGACAAAACTGAAACCAAGACGTGCCTTCTTTGGCTCTTTCCATTCCTGGACGGTGATCGGGACGTTGTCTCTAACAACGACTCCGCATTGGTTGACAAACTTTGAGGTGTGCTGTAGGGGCTTGCCGGTTTCACTGACAGACTCAATGGCATATGTTTCTCCTGTTTTCATCGCCTTGGATTTGCCACGCTGCTTTGTCGTACTCGATCCGGAGGGCTAAAAAAAGAAAGAGAGTCGCGCGCGTTAATACATATGTATTCACATTTCAGTAAGTTTGTATCACAAGAGGCTCTCAATGTATATATATACCTCGCCGGAGGTGGTTGCTACTTGCAATTGGAGATCGTCGGTTGTTGACGGTTGACCTCCGTCGACAATGTCCGTTCCTTCACCTTCTCGATCATCGTCACCGTCAAGGTTCATATAAGAAGAGACTACATCCTCTTGTTGCTCATATTCTGAGCCCGGCACATAAGGAATCTCGTTGTTGATGATGTCCATTAAATAACGTTCAGCCTCCGGATCCCTAAGCGGCTCGGTTCTGTCGTCCGCCATATGTCACTCCTGCATGTAGTAAAAATTCTTTAAGTATAAAGGAATTAAAAAATAAGATTAAGGGGACATAGAGGAGGAGGAATTAAAAAATAAGATTCTTTAAGTAAAAATTCTTTTTTTCTTCTTCTTCTTCCTTTCTTCTTCCTCTTTCTTCTTCTTCCTTTCTTCTTCTTACTTTTTCCTTTCTTCTTCTTTCTTTCTTCTTCTTCCTTTCTTCTTCTTCCTTTCTTCTTTCTTTCTTCTTCTTCCTTTTTCTTTTTTCTTTCTTTCTTCTTCTTTCTTTCTTCTTCTTTCTTTCTTCTTCTTCCTTTCTTCTTCTTCCTTTCTATTCTTTCTTTCTTCTTCTTTCCTTTTTCTTTTTACTTTCTTTCTTCTTCTTCCTTTCTTCTTCCTTTCTTCTTCTTTTTTTCTTCTTCCTTTTTCTTTCTTCTTTCTTTTGGTTTTCATTTGGTTTTTATTTGGTTTTCATTTTTTTCTTCTTCCTTTTTCTTTCTTGTTTTTTCTTCTTCCTTTTTTTCTTCTTTCTTTTCTTCTTCCTCCTTTTTTTGTTTTTTCTTCTGTTTGTTTTTTTCTTCTTCCTTTGTTTTTCTTCTGTTTTTTTGTTTTCTTTTGTTTTTCTTGAGTTTTTTCTTCTTCCTTTTTCCTTTCTTCTTCTTTCTTTCTTCTTCTTCCTTTCTTCTTCTTTCTTTCTTCTTCTTCCTTTCTTCTTCTTCCTTTCTTCTTTCTTTCTTCTTCTTCCTTTTTCTTTTTTCTTTCTTTCTTCTTCTTTCTTTCTTCTTCTTCCTTTCTTCTTCCTTTCTTCTTCTTTTTTTCTTCTTCCTTTTTCTTTCTTCTTTCTTTTGGTTTTCATTTGGTTTTTATTTGGTTTTCATTTTTTTTCTTCTTCCTTTTTCTTTCTTGTTTTTTCTTCTTCCTTTTTTTCTTCTTTCTTTTCTTCTTCCTCCTTTTTTTTGTTTTTTTCTTCTGTTTGTTTTTTTTGTTTTCTTTTGTTTTTTTCTTCTTCCTTTGTTTTTCTTCTGTTTTTTTGTTTTCTTTTGTTTTTCTTGAGTTTTTTCTTCTTCCTTTTTCCTTTCTTCTTCTTTCTTTCCTCTTCTTCCTTTCTTCTTCTTTCTTTCTTCTTCTTCCTTTCTTCTTCTTCCTTTCTTCTTTCTTTCTTCTTCTTCCTTTTTCTTTTTTCTTTCTTTCTTCTTCTTTCTTTCTTCTTCTTTCTTTCTTCTTCTTCCTTTCTATTCTTTCTTTCTTCTTCTTTCCTTTTTCTTTTTACTTTCTTTCTTCTTCTTCCTTTCTTCTTCCTTTCTTCTTCTTTTTTTCTTCTTCCTTTTTCTTTCTTCTTTCTTTTGGTTTTCATTTGGTTTTTATTTGGTTTTCATTTTTTTCTTCTTCCTTTTTCTTTCTTGTTTTTTCTTCTTCCTTTTTTTCTTCTTTCTTTTCTTCTTCCTCCTTTTTTTGTTTTTTCTTCTGGGGAGGCGGAGGACGGCAGGCAGGGCGGCGGGCGGCGGGCGGCGGGCGGAGGGCGGCAGGGCGTCGGGCGGCGGGCGGAGGGCGTCGGGCGGCGGGCGGCAGGGCGTCGGGCGGCGGGCGGCAGGGCGGCGGGCAAGGGCGCGCGCAGGGCACGGGCGGCGAGCAAGGGCAGGCACGGGCGGACGCGGCGCTCACTGGGGACGGGGGCGGCGGCGCGCAGGGCTTCGGCGTCGGCGTCGGGGCAGGGCTTCGGCGTCGGCGTCGGCGACGGGGGCGTCGGCATCGGCGTCGATCGGCGTTGGGGAGACAGAGGAGAATGCCGCGGCAAAACTGCTAAGTGCAGTATATATAGACGCACCTTTAGTCGCGGTTGGGGAGGAGGACCGCGACTAAAGGTACCCTTTAGTCGCGGTCCCCCTCCCCAACCGCGACTAAAGGGTTTTGGCGCCGCTTCCTTTCCCGCGCAGAAAGACCCTTTAGTCGTGGTTGGGGACAACAACCGCGACTAAAGGGTACCCTTTAGTCGCGGTCCCTCTCCCCAACCGGGACTAAAGGGTTTTGGCACCGCTTCCTTTCCAGCGCAGAAAGACCCTTTAGTCGCGGTTGGGGACAACAACCGCGACTAAAGGGTACCCTTTAGTCGCGGTCCGCCTCCCCAGCCGGGACTAAAGGATCTGTGCTGAACTGGCGCGGTGCGGTGGGATGTTTAGTCCCACCTCGCTAGCCGAGAGGCTTCGATAGTGGTTTATAAGCGCGGCTGCGCTCACCACTTCGAGCTCCTCTCGAATGCAGGCTTACGGGCCTATTCTGTTACTATGAGCCTGTGGGCCTACTGGGCCTTCTGCGGGCCTGAATCCTGGCCCATTAATGGGTTTCTAGTCGTATTCAGGCCGTGGTGGCCCAGTAGGTGGCATATTCTTTATTTTTTGCCTGTTTTTTGTTTTCATTTTTGCTTTATTTATTTTGTTTTGTTTCTACTTACAACAAAAAACTTATTTATTTTATTTTATTTTGTTTCTAATTACTTATTTATTTTTACTCTATGATAATTACTTATTTATTTTACTTTATGATAATTATTTTATTTTATTAAAGTTTATATTATTTTGTATCTAATTCATTTTAAAATCTTAAAAATACAATTATATATCAAAAAAATCAGAAAAATAAAACTAATTCATTTTAAATTCTTGTTTTTCTTCTGTTTTTTCTTCCTTTTTTCTTTTGTTTTTTTCTTCTGTTTGTTTCTTCCTTTTTCTTGTTTTTCTTCTTTTTTTTCTTCCTTTCTTCCTTTTTCCTTTTTTAAAATCTTCTGACATTTTAAAATCTTAAAAATACAATTATATATCAAAAAAATCAGAAAAATAAAACTAATTCATTTTAAATTCTTGTTTTTCTTCTGTTTTTTTCTTCCTTTTTTCTTCTGTTTTTTTCTTCTGTTTGTTTCTTCCTTTTTCTTGTTTTTCTTCTTTTTTTCTTCCTTTCTTCCTTTTTCCTTTTTTAAAATCTTCTGACATTTTAAAATCTTAAAAATACAATTATATATCAAAAAAATCAGAAAAATAAAACTAATTCATTTTAAATTCTTGTTTTTCTTCTGTTTTTTCTTCCTTTTTTCTTCTGTTTTTTTCTTCTGTTTGTTTCTTCCTTTTTCTTGTTTTTCTTCTCTTTTTTCTTCCTTTCTTCCTTTTTCCTTTTTTAAAATCTTCTGACATTTTAAAATCTTAAAAATACAATTATATATCAAAAAAATCAGAAAAATAAAACTAATTCATTTTAAAATCCCTTGAAGGTTTGACAAAAGGTTTGATACATCATTCAGTTCATCGACCAAATACAAAGTTTGGTACAATAAATTATTACACATCAATTCTTCCCTTGTACGTCCCTGCTTGCTTACGATTGTGCCGTATCCATGGAGCATCCTCATCATTTAACTTAATGCTTGGGTCAGTGTTCACTTTGAAGGGCGGAATTTCACCAAACATATTATAATCTTCTGACATGTCTGTCTTGTCCTCCACTCCCATGATGTTTCTTTTCCCTGAAAGAACAATGTGGCGCTTTGGATCATCGGATGATGTACAGATCGTTTTCTTATCTTTCCGTTTCCTCGGTTTGCTACTCATGTCCTTCAAATAAAAAACCTGAGCGACATCTTTGGCATGGACGAATGGTTCGTCAAGGTAACCAAGATTGTTGAAATCCACCATTGTCATTCCGTATTGCTCGTCCACCTTTACCCCACCTCCTGTTAGCTTGAACCATTTGCACCGGAACAAAGGGACCTTAAAGGAGGGTCCATAGTCAAGTTCCCATATCTCCCCTATGTAACCATAATATGTGACCTTTTTCCCATTCTCGGTTGCTGCATCAAAGCGGACACCACTGTTTTGGTTGGTGCTCTTTTTATCTTGGGCGATGGTGTAAAATGTATTCCCATTTATCTCGTACCCTTGGAAAGTCGTTATAGTCGAAGATGGTTTCTTGGCCAACATGTACAGCTGATCTCCAACATCATTGTCATTCATTAAATGTTTTCGCAACCAACTGCCGAAAGTCTCCATGTGGGCCTTTCTAATCCAGGATTCAGGCTTCCCCGGGTTGTCCGAGCATAAAATATTCTTGTATTGCTCGAAGTACGGAGCCACCAAGCTGGAATTTTGCAGAACTGTGTGGTGTGCTTCAGTCATAGAATGACCGTCCATACATATCGTGGTATCCCTTCCGATCTTGCCTTTTCCACTTAGTCTCCCCTCGTGCCGCGATTGAGGAATACCAATCGGCTTAAGGTCAGGAACATAGTCAATACAGAACTCAATTACCTCCTCATTTTGATGGCCCTTGGAGATGCTTCCTTCTGGCCTAGCACGGTTACGAACATATTTCTTTAATACTCCCATGAACCTCTCAAAGGGGAACATATTGTGTAGAAATACAGGACCGAGAATGGAAATCTCTTCGACTAGGTGGACCAGGAGGTGCGTCATAATATTGAAGAAGGATGGTGGGAACACCAACTCGAAACTGACAAGGCATTGGACCACATCGTTCTGTAACCGTGGTAGATCTTCTGGATTGATTACCTTCTGAGAGATTGCATTGAGGAATACACATAGCTTCACAATGGCTACTCGAACATTTTCCGGTAGGAGCCCCCCCCCCCCCAAAGCAATCAGAAGCAATTGCGTCATAATCACGTGGCAGTCGTGAGACTTCAGGTTTTGGAACTTTTTCTCCGGCATGTTTATTATTCCCTTTATACTCGACGAGAAGCCAGACGGGACCTTCATACTGCTCAGGCATTCAAAAAAAATGACCTTCTCTTCTTTGGTAAGAGCGTAGCTGGCACGACCTTGAAACCATTCCGGATGCCGGTCATCTGGGTCTTTCAAAAGTTGCTGGTCCTGCCGTGCTTCCTTTGTATCATTTGTCTTCCCATACACGCCCAAGAAGCTTAGCAGGTTCACGCAAATATTCTTCGTAACATGCATCACGTCGATTGCAGAGCGGACATCTAGGACTTTCCAATATTCTAGCTCCCAAAATATAGATTTCTTCTTCCACATGGGTGCGTGCCCGTCAACTCCCCGCGGAACTGATTGTCCGCCAGGACCCTTTCCAAAGATGACTTTCAAATCCTTGACCATATCAAATATCTCAGCACCAGTACGTTCCGCAGGCTTCGGCCGGTGATCTGCCTTCCCGTTGAAATGCTTGCCTTTCTTTCTTACGTTATGATTTCGGGGAAGAAATCGACGATGACCCAGGTACACGTTCTTCTTACAATTAACCAAACGTACACTTTCAGTCTCATGTAAGCAGTGCGTGCATGCATTGTATCCCTTATTTTTCTGTCCCGAAAGGTTACTGAGAGCAGGCCAATCATTGATGGTTACAAAAAGCAACGCTCGTAGGTCAAATTCCCCTCCTTTGTGCTCATCCCAGACACGTACACCAGGTTTCGCCCACAACCGTAAAAGTTATTCAACTAATGGCCTTAGGTACACATCGATGTCGTTACCGGGTTGCTTAGGGCCTTGGATGAGAATTGGCATCATAATGAACTTCCGCTTCATGCACAACCAAGGAGGAAGGTTGTAGATGCATAGAGTCACGGGCCAGGTGCTATGGTTGGAGCTCTGCTCGCCAAAAGGATTAATGCCATCAGTATTTAGACCAAATCTTAAGTTCCTTGCGTCAACTGCAAAATCTTTGAAAACTCTGTCGATCTTTCTCCATTGCGTTCCATCAGCGGTGTGTCTCGACTGCCCGTCGGACAAACGGTCCTCTTTGTGCCATCGCAACAACTTGGCATGCTTTTCGTTCATGAACAGACGTTTCACCCGTGGTATTATAGGAGCATACCACATCACCTTGGCGGGAACCCTCTTCCTGGGTTTCTCGCCCTCAACATTGTCACCAGGGTCATCGCCTCTGATCTTATAACGCAATGCAGTGCATACAGGGCATTCATTCAAATTCTCGTATTCACCGCGGTAGAGGATGAAGTCATTAATGCATGCATGTATCTTCTGAACCTCTAAACCTAGAGGGCAGACAACCTTCTTTGCTTCGTACGTACTAGCGGGCAACTCATTATTCTTCGGCAACATATTCTTCAATATTTTCAGCAAATTTTCAAATGATGAGTCACCTACACCTTCCTGTGCCTTCCATTTTAGCAAATCCAGTGTGCAGCCCAGCTTTTTCAGACTATTATCGCATCCTGGATACAACGACTTTTTGTGATCCTCTAACATGCGATCCAAATTCTCCCTCTCCTTGTCAGTTTCGCAGCGTCTCCGTGCATCAGCAATGGTCCGACCAAGATCATCAGCGGGCTCATCGTGTGCCTCTTCTTCACCTTCACCTAACCCTTCCACACCTTCAGCATCATCCTCAATGAAAGTATCACCGAAAATATCACGATAGTTGTCATCGATATCATCCCCTTCTTCATCTTCTTCCATCCCAACCCCTCTTTCTCCATGCTTGGTCCAACAATAATAGCTTGGCATGAAACCATGCTTAAGCAGGTCCATGTGAACTCTTCTTGAGGAGGAGTAACCCTTGTCATTCTTACAGATAGCACATGGACAGATAATAAAACCTTGCTGCTTGTTCGCATTTGCCACTAGGAGGAAATCTTTCAAACCCGTAGTGAACTCGCCGGAGAGTCAGGAACCGTACATCCATTGCCGATTCATCTGCATTATTATTATATAAAGTATATAATTAACCATCATGCATTTGTTAAACTAACTAGCTAGAAATAATACAAATTAAACAATGAACTACACACATGCGTATTTTATCAATGACACATGAAAGGTTCGAGTTGCTAACCGCGATCGCGGAGGAAAAATAAATGAGAAAGCTCAAGTGTGGCTTGTTTCAGGCTCTCGGGCATTTCATCAAACACCTTGTGTGCATAGGAGAAACCAAAAGCAAACCCACCACCACCCCACCACCACCTTCTGAAAATTGTGAAGTGAGCCAAGTGAAGTGAAGTGAGCTGAGTATATATAGGGATGGGCCTTTAGTCGCGGTTGGCCAGGCCAACCGGGACTAAAGCCCCTCCCGTCCGCCAGCTGGATGGGCTTTAGTCCCGGTTGGCCTGGCCAACCGCGACTAAAGGCCTTCTGGGACCTTTAGTCCCGGTTGGCCACGCCAACCGGGACTAAAGCCCCTCCCGTCCGCCAGCTGTCGACCGAGCGTGCTGGGCCCAGGTAGTTGGTCGCGGGTCTTCTCCCGAACCGCGACTAAAGACCCCTTTGGTCGCGGTTCGATTGTTTTGGGGACTAATGGGGGCGTATGGAAGCCTCGTTTTCTACCAGTGCATGTCGCCAGCGTCACAAGTTACCTCGCGCGTCTGAAGGTGGCATCAAGTCGACTCATTGCTCTGGCCAAGGGCGACGCTTCAAAATGACCTGGAATCTCTGATGGCTCGACTCGACAAGATCCCTGATCGAGTGCAAGAATGGAAGAAGTCCTCCGCCCGGTGTGGTGTTGACGTGGTGCTGTCCTTAGTACGAGTCCACTGCAAGGAGGCTCGTGAAGACAAGCTGGCGGTGATCAAGGTCGCCAACACCAAAAGGCATGACTTCTAGTCCTTCATGGAGACTTTCATCACTGCTGCCACTCGGATCGCGGATGGGATCGACTTGGACAAATTCGTCGAACCTGCCAGCCCTCCTCCTGCCGAGTGAACAAACTTATGATATTTGAATCCGTCTTAAATTTTCCTTGGAATGCCGAGTGATTGCTGCAACCGACAAACTCATTCGGGCTTGATGCTCGAATACTTTTGATTTGCTGCTTGGAACTTTAGGATTTATCCGAATTGCTTTTGAGTGTACTTGCGATTGCTTTCCGGGTCTGCTCCATTGTACATGTGGCGTAGCTCGGAGGAGAGGGCTGAGGTCGACCTGCGCCTCGTCGTCCATGCGGACAAGGATGGATCGTACATTGTATTTTTGGCGTAGCTCGGAGAAGAGGGCCGGTCGACCTGCGCCTCGTCGTCCTTGCGGACAAGGATGGAGCGTACGATGTACTTGTGGCGTAGCTCGAAGAAGAGGGCCGTGGTCGACCTGCACCTCGTCGTCCTTGCGGACAAAGATTTTACAAACTTAGGCGAGTGCTGGACTGCAGCTAAGCCCCCGAGTGGGAGGGTTGCTCTCCACTTGGTAGGATTTTTTCAAACTTACGCAAGTACTGGACTACAGCTAAGCCTCTGAGTGAGAGGATTGCTCTCCACTCGGCAGGATTTTATAAACTTAGGCGAGGACTGCACAGTGGCTAAGCCCCCGAATGAGAGGATTTCTCTCCACTCGGTAGGATTTTATAAACTTAGGCGAGTACTGGACTGCAGCTAAGCCCCCGAGTGGGAGGATTGCTCACCACTCGGTAGGATTTTACAAACTTAGGCGAGTACTGGACTGCAGCTAAGCCCCCGAGTGGGAGGATTGCTCACCACTCGATAGGATTTTACAAACTTAGGCGAGTATTGGACTGCAGTTAAGACCCCGAGTGGGAGGATTTCTCACCACTCGATAGGATTTTACAAACTTAGGCGAGTACTGGCTGCAGCTAAGCCCCCGAGTGGGAGGATTGCTCACCACTCAATAGGATTTTACAAACTTAGGCGAGTACTAGACTGCAGCTAAGCCCTCGAGTGGGAGGATTGCTCACCACTCGATAGGATTTTACAAACTTAGGCGAGTACTGGACTGCAGCTAAGCCCCCAAGTTGGTTGATTGCTCACCACTCGATAGGATTTTACAAACTTAGGCGAGTACTGGACTGCAGCTAAGCCCCCGAGTGGGAGGATTGCTCTCCACTCGGTAGGATTTTACAAACTTAGGCGAGTACTGTATGGTAGCTAAGCCCCTGAGTGGGAGGATTGCTCTCCACTGGGTAAGATTTTACAAACTTAGGCGAGTACTGGACCGCAGCTAAGCCCCCGAGTGGGAGGATTGCTCACCACTCAGTAGGATTTTACAAACTTAGGTGAGTACTGGACTGCAGCTAAGCCCCCGAGTGGGAGGATTGCTCTCCACTCGGTAGGATTTTACAAACTTAGGCGAGTACTGGACGGCAGCTAAGCCCCCGACTGGCAGGATTGGTCTCCACTCGGTAGGAATTTACAAACTTAGGCGAGTACTGGACCGCAGCTACGCCCCCGAGTGGGAGGATTGCTCACCACTCGGTAGGATTTTACAAACTTAGGCGAGTACTGGACTGCAGCTAAGCCCCCGAGTGGGAGGATTGCTCTCCACTCGGTAGGATTTTTCAAACTTAGGCGAGTACTGGACTTTAGCTAAGCCCCCAAGTGGGAGGATTTCTCACCACTCGGTAGGATTTTACAAACTTAGGCGAGTACTGGACTAGAGCTAAGCCCCCGAGTGGGAGGATTTCTCTCCACTCGGTAGGATTTTACAAACTTAGGCGAGTAGTGGACTGCATCTAAGCCCCCGAGTGGGAGGATTGCTCACCACTCGGTAGGATTTTACAAACTTAGGCGAGTACTGGACTGTAGCTAAGCCCCCGAGTGGGAGGATTGCTCACCACTTGGTAGGATTTTCTTTCGAGCTTAGGTGAAACGGATTCATGGCTAAGCCTCCCGTGTGAGAGGCTTTCTCATCACTCGATAGGATTTTCTTTCAAACTTAGGCGAATCGGATTCGCGGCTAAGCCTCCCGAGTGAGAGGCTTGCTCATCACTCGGTAGGATTTTCTTTCGAACTTAGGCGAAACGGATTCGCTTCGAACTTAGGCGAAACAGATTCGCGGCTAAGCCTCCTGAGTGAGAGGCTTGCTCATCACTCGGTAGGATTTTCTTTCGAACTTAGGCGAAACGGATTCGCGGCTAAGCCCACCCAGTGGGGGATTTCGGAGGGAAATAAAAACAACAATAATCATGCAAGGAGACTGAAAAGCTCTTGTCTTTGATGAACAAATTACAAAGGTACTTCTTATTACATTTTATTTGAACGGGTGCTTAAGTATAAAAGGGGTGAAGCAACTCCGCGTTCCAAGCCCGTTCGTCCTTTTGAGGCTCAACGCTATAAAGATGGTATGCTCCATTGTGGAGAACTTTGGTGATGATGAAGGGGCCGTCCCAAGCCAGGGCGAGCTTGTGTGGTTTATGTTGATCCACTCGAAGAACCAGGTCTCCCTCTTGAAAGGTTCGACCCCTCATGTTTCTGGCGTGGAATCGACGCAAGTCTTGCTGATAAATGGTCGACCGGATCAAGGCCATCTCTCTTTCCTCCTCTAAGAGGTCGACTGAATCTTGCCGGGCCTGCTCTGCTTCCTCTTCGGAGAAGAGCTCGACTCGGGGTGCATTGTGGAGCAGGTCACTTGGCAGAACAGCTTCGGCTCCATAGACCAAAAAGAAAGGAGTTCGTCTAGTCGATCGATTGGGAGTTGTCCTCAACCCCCAAAGAACTGACAGAAGTTCATCGACCCAAGCACCTGTTGCGTGTTTGAGATCATGCATCAGTCGGGGTTTCAGTCCTTTGAGAATTAGGCCATTCGCTCTTTCTGCTTGTCCGTTTGACTACGGGTGAGCGACTGAAGCATAGTCGACTCGTGTGCCTTGAGAAGCGCAGAAAGCTCTAAACTCATCGGAATCAAAGTTCGACCCGTTGTCAGTGATGATGTTGTGTGGAACTCCATATCTGAATGTCAGTTCTCTGATAAAACTGATAGCGGTGTTGGCTTCAAGATTCTTGATAGGTTTAGCTTGGATCCATTTGGTAAACTTGTCAAGTGCCACGAGCACATGAGTGAAGCCGCTCCTACCAGTTCTCAGTGGCCCAACCATATCCAATCCCCAAACAGCAAAGGGCCAGACGAGGGGAATGGTCTTCGGGGCTGACGCTGGTTTGTGAGACATGTCCGAGTAAAACTGACAGCCTTCACATCTGTTGACTATATCTTTCGCCCTTTCATTTGCTCGTGGCCAATAGAATCCGGCTCGGAATGCTTTAGCCACGATGGCCTGAGAGGACGCATGGTGACCACGAGTCCCTCAGTGGATGTCGTTGAGGATCATTCGACCTTCTTCTGGCGTTATGCATCTCTGACCGACTCCAGTCACGCTTTCCCTGAACAGTTGTCCTCTTATCACAGTAAAGGCCTTGGATCGACGGACGATCTGCCAAGCCTCTTCTTCGTCCTCTAGGAGTTCCTTCCTAAGGATGTACGCAATGTACGACACTGTCCAGTCGGGAGTAATGACCAGAATCTCCATGATTAGGTCGACCACGGCTGGGACCTCGACTTCAGTCAGATCTGTGGCGCTCTTAGGCTGCGGGGGCTCTTCCGTAAAAGGATCTTCCTGAACTGTCGGTGTGTGAATATGTTCCAAAAACACATTGCTGGGAATGGCTTCTCTCTTTGAACCTATCTTTGCCAAGTCATTGGCTGCTTGATTTTTCAGATGGGGTATGTGATGGAGCTCTAACCCCTCAAACTTCTTTTCCAACTTCCTCACCGCATTGCAGTAACCAGCCATGGCTGGGCTTCTAACGTCCCATTCTTTCATCACTTGATTGACCAGCAAATCTGAGTCGACATAAACCATAAGGCGACGGACACCGAGTGAAATGGCCATACGTAACTCATATATGAGTGCTTCATATTCTGCTTCGTTATTGGAGGAGTCAAAGTGAATCTGGAGGACATATCTGAGCTTGTCTCCTTGGGGGGATACCAGTAACACCCCAGCACCAGAACCATTCAGCATTTTGGATCCATCAAAGAACATGGTCCAGTGCTCCGAGTGAACTTGAGTCGGCAGTTGTTGTTCGATCCACTCGGCGAGGAAATCTGCCACTACTTGGGGATTGATAGCTTTCTTTGCCTCAAACTTGATATATAAGGGAAGGAGTTCAATCACCCATTTTGCCACTCGACCTGTTGCGTCTCCGTTGTGCAGAATCTTCGACAATGGAGCGTCGCTGACGACTGTAACAGAGTGATCAAAGAAATAGTGTGCAACCTTCTTCGTGGTCATGTAAATCCCATAAACAAGCTTCTCATAGTGTGGATATCTCTGCTTTGACGGAGTCAGAACTTCAGAAATATAAAAAACCGGGCGCTGAACTTTATAAGCTTTTCCCTCTTCTTCCCGTTCGACCGTAATTAAGTACTGTACTGACGACTTGTCAAGTGGCTGCTATATAAAGCAGTAAAGGCTCTTTGCTGATTGGGGAAGTAAGCACTTGCTGGGGGGAAAGCAGGGCTTTTAGCTTTGGAAATGCTGCATCGGCTTCAGGAGCCCGCTCGAACTTATCTGATTTCTTCATCAGTCGGTAAAGAGGAAGTGCCTTTTCACCGAGGCGAGATATGAATCGACTTAGGGCGGCCAAACAACCAGTAAGCTTCTGGACATCATGCACACGCACAGGGCGTTTCATCCGGAGTATATCACGCACATTCTCTGGGTTAGCATCGACCCTCGTTCGAAAACGAGAAAACCAAGATTTTCCGCCCGGAACTGCAAACGTGCACTTTGATGGATTAAGCTTGATATCATACCTTCTGAGGTTGGCAAAGGTTTCAGCAGGGTCAACTAGTAGGTCGAAACCTTTACGTGACTTGACCACAATGTCATCCATGTATGCTTATATGTTCCGACTGATCTGAGTGAGCAGGCACTTCTGAATCATCCGCATGAATGAGGCTCCAGCGTTCTTCAAGCCAAATGGCATAGTGAGATAACAGAAGTACCCAAATGGGGTGATGAAAGCTGTTTTTATCTCGCCGGGTCCATACAGATGGATCTGGTGGTACCCGAAGTAGGCATCCAAAAAGGACAAACGCTCGCACCCCGCAGTCGAGTCGACTATCTAGTCGATGCGAGGGAGAGGAAAGTGATCTTTCGGGCAGGCCCGATTGATATGTTTGAAGTCGATGCACATGCGAAGTGAGTCATCCTTCTTTGGGACCATGACAACATTAGCTAACCACTCGGAGTGGTAAATCTCACAGATAAACTCAGCTGCCAAAAGCCGAGCCACCTCTTCACCGATTGCCTTCCTCTTCTGTACGTTGGACCGTCGAAGATGTTCTTTGACTGGTTTCACTTTTGGGTCGACTCGCAAACGATGCTCAGCCAGTCCCTTGGGAACACCTGGCATGTCCGAAGGTTTCCATGCAAAGATGTCCCAGTTCTCACGGAGGAATTGGGTGAGCGCTTCTTCCTATTTGGAGTCGAGTGTTGTTGAATTGTGAGTCGGAGCAGCATTGGGATCCATCGGGTGAATGTGAATCGACTTTGTTTCGCCAGACGACTGGAATGCTGAATCCGTGGCGGGCTTCTTGGCTCGCAACAAATCACTCGGATCTGCATCTTTTTGAAATTCTTGCAATTCTACTATCGCCATCTATGCATCGGCGATCTTTGAGCCCTTCTGGAAGCACTCTTGCGCCTTCTTCCGACCATGTTATTACCAATGATAGTGATCACCCCTTTGGGACCAGTCATCTTCAATTTGAGGTACACGTAACATGGTCGAGCCATAAAACATGCATAAGCTGGCCTGCCCAGAATAGCATGATAGGCACTCTGGAAATCCACAACTTCAAATGTCAACTTTTCTTTGCGGTAATTCTTGGAATCACCGAAAACCACGTCGATAGCAATATCGCCGAGTGATGCAACCTTCTTGCCAGGAATGACCCCTTGGAAACTCATATTACTTTCACTGAGTCCGGACATCGGAATGCCCATTCCTTTCAATGTCTCTGCATACAGTATATTCAGGCCACTTCCACCATCCATCAGAACCTTGGTCAGTCAGGTGCCTTTGACTACTGGGTCGACCACCAATGCTTGCCTACCAGGGTTGGCTATGTGCATTGGGTGATCGGACTGGTCGAATGTAATGGCAGTCTGGGACCACTTCAAATAACTGGGTGTCACCGGAGCGACCATGTTCACTTCTCTGTTGATGACTTTCAATCGACTTTTACTCTCAACGTCAACAAAAATCATCAGAGTGGAATTCACGTGGGGATAACCATCATCATCCTCTTCCTCATCCTCAAACTTGTCTGCTTCTTTCTCCTTTTCCTTGGGCTGTTTTTCTCAGAATTGTTGGATTAGGAGTCGACACTGCCGAGTGGTATGCTTCGGGTAAATGAAGTTACCCTCTTCATCTTTTTTGGTGTGGATGTGGCATGGCAAATCCATCACATCATTTCCATCTTGATCTTTTACTTTCTTGGGGTTCCACGGCCCTTTGGGCTTCTCCTTGAACTTTCCTTGAGTCACAGCTAAGGTTTCACCAGGAGCGGCTGGCTCGGCTTTGCGCTTCTGCTTTCGACTGGAGTTTCCTCCTCCGGTTTCATGGGCGACTGTTTTGTGCTTGCCACTCCGGAGTCGGTCTTCTTCTTCACCGTTGGCATACTTGGTGGCAATTTCCATCATCCGAGTCAGAGTCATATCTCCTGTCTGACCGAATTTCAGATTCAACTCCCGATACTTGATGCCTTCTTTAAAGGCACAAATTGCCTGATGATCAGACACATTTTCCACTGTGTGGTTCAATGTGATCCATCTCTGGATAAAATCCCTCAAAGTCTCATTCGGTTTCTGAATGCAACACTATAATTCGGTCAACCCTGCCGGCTGTTTGCAAGTACCTTCGAATGTTCTGACAAATACTCGGGAAAGATCTTCCCAAGTATAAATACAACTAGGTGCTAACTGATTCAGCCATGCTCTAGCCGAGCCCTCCAACATCAGATGAAGGTGTTTCATGGCCACTTCATCATTGCCGCCACCAATCTGGACAGCCACTCGGTAGTCTTCAAGACAAGTGTCCGGCTTGGACTCACCAGTGAACTTACTGACTCCAGTCGCCAACCTGAAGTTGGGGGGAATCACTGCAGCCCTGATGGCTCTGTAGAAGCACTCCAGGCCTGAGACATGCACCCTGCTACTGGTTGGTAGATCTCTGTCATGACCTTCTCGGTGAGCCCTATTTCTGTCGACCAAGCCCTGAAGGAGAATAGATCTTGGATCAAAGCCTGGTTCTCTGGGGTCGATTGGAATCCCTCGCCCCATACTGTGAGGGAGCCTGTCATCATGTTGCCGAGGCACGTACGACCCACTCCTTGGGGGAGGCGTAGGCACTTGACGACGATCATCGCGATCGACTCGGTGATCACACTGCTCCCGGTTTCTGTACTGATCTCGTCGATCTCCATGTCCCTCACGCCTCAGGGGCGATCTTAGGCTGTGAGCCAACTGAACTGTGTCTGCAACCACGGGTCTGCTATGGATCTTATTCCACGACTGAGATACTACTGTATTCTGCTCTCCCGCCGCACGGAGCAAGGCCCTGATCTGCACCAGACCTCGACCAGCTTCTGACTGGGAAGGTTGGATCGACTCCGCTATCCGGGCTGCAGCTGCGAGATTCTGGATCGGAGTTCGGTATACCTGAGTTGGAGGCGGAAAAAGTTGACGTCGACTGGATTCGGGAGCACGCTGTCGAGCACGCTCGTCGACTGCGCGCTGGAGATTCTCTAGTCGAGTGCGCTTAGCCAATTTGGCCAGGCGCGCCTCCTCCAAGGCCCGGGCCTCGGGGGTTTCTCCAATGATAGGAGTGTGAAGCGCATCCATGTTCCGGCAGCGAAGTTCTTCTCTCTGCTGCAAAGAGAGCGGTTCGGGGCGATACTCTTCATGAATAGGCGATGGATCGCCGCCCCCATCGCCTCCGTCTTCACGGGTGAAGCCAGGAGGACTGCGTGGTCCATTGACCATCAAAACTTCCGCCGTTGGGTCGCTGTTGTCGCACTCGGATGCAGTCTCTACGGAGCCAGTCGACAGATCGAACAGGCCGTAGAGGGTTTCGTCGGGCTCGATTGCCCCGACTTGAGGGGTGGCCGACTGGCGAGCCACCGCATGCTTCACCCACCGCTGAAGCCTCAATCGACCGGAACATTTGCTCCGGCTGGCCGCAGGAAGGGGAAAAGCTATAGGAGCCGACTGATACTGGGTCGACGGCTGCCGCAGGAGGATGCCGCGCACGCACGCGTGAAAGTGCGTTGCTCCACGGGCGGGGAGCGCGTCGACGTCAAGTGGAGCCTCCTGAAGCCAAGCGGAGTCGTCGGCGACAAACATGAGCGCGCCGAGACGGATCTCGTGGCCCTTAGCCAAACCTCCGCCTGAAACCATGATGAAGGGGATCGGAAAAACTGCAACCTCTCCAACAAGTCGCTAAGACACCTGCCCCACGGTGGGCGCCAACTGTCGTGGTTCTTAGTATGACAGTAGAATGGGGGGGGGGTAGGAATGTAGAGGAAAGATCCTAGCTATGGAGGAGTTGTACACACAAGTTTTACGAGTTCAGGCCCTTCTCGGAGGAAGAAACAGCCCTACGTCTTGGAGCCTGCAGGCGGTCGACTGGATTATGTGCATGTGAGTTACAGGGGGTGCGTACCCTTGTCCCTGAGGAGGGGGTGGCTTATATAGAGTTCGCCATACCCCTCCCGCCCTCAGTTACAAAGGGTTTAAGGTACATAAAGGTAGAGATGTTACTGGTAATGCATGTAATAAAAGTACATAAATGACCATTAAAGCTATGACTTAAATCCCGACCGTTGCAGAGTGGGTGGCTCTTAGTCTTTTGGTAGTCGAGTGGTTGTTCGTATGGTCGAGTGCCTTCAAGACTATCGAGTGGAACATGGCTTTATGGTCGAGTGGACGATGATTTTTCTTCGACTGCTTCTGGTTCTTTAAGGGATGTCCTTGAGGAGGGTATCTTGATCAGATCCATGACCCTACCCTAGGTACACAGCTTCATCAACGTACACGTCCGCTAATTAGGCCCACAAGTCAGCCACCAAATCTGCCGGGTCCCAGCTGTCAACGGGAGGAATAGTTTTCTTCGCATAACAAGGAGGCACTTCCTTCTGTGCGAAGATACAGCCGGTGGGTCCCAGCTGTCAAGGGGAGGAATCATTTTTTAGATTAATAAGGAGGAACTTTCCTTGCGTGCAACGATGGACCTCATGGGTCCCAGCCGTCAGGCTCTCCATGTAAAGTCATCTTCCGATGACTCTCGTTTGTTGACCACGTCGCATCGAGCGTAGCGAGGTGATTGACGATGGCGAGGCCCCGGACGGGAATGACCCGGAGATAGGAAGACGCGGCAGTAGAGTCGCCGATTGAGAGGAGTACAAGGGTTATAAGTCGTTCTGGTGCGGCGTGGGGCTGCAGTCCGTGGAGAATAACAGGAGGTGTGGAGGGATAGCCTGGCCGGCGGTGGGGTAGCGCTTCGCAGCGATGCGTGCTAAGAAGAGCCGCTAGCCGCCGGAGGCCGGACCAGGCGGTCCCGGTGACGCTGGAGGAAGAAGACGAGAGATTGAAGGTGCATGCCGGCCGTTGGATATAAATCCAATGGCTGTGGATGTTATAATCATTTGTTGACCGAGTTGACAACGCCCTGCGTAAGCTTCGACCTATTGGCCCACATGTCAGCCTACAAAAATGTGGCATATATTTAACCCATGTTTTTCTTAACCCATGTTTTCTAGAATGTACAGTCCATTTGCTGGGCTGGGTGAACAAATAATTTCGCTTCAATGCGGTCCATTTAATATTTTCTAAGAAATCCCAGCCCATTTGCACTTTCTTGAAATACACGAATTAGTTGGGCTCGTTCTATATACAGTATAATGTTAGGTTAGAAGGAGCAATTAATATCAAAAAATAAAGCATTGCGACACATTATATATATATATAATTAACAAATTAGCGAGTTATTGCTCAAAATAAAAATGAGCGCGTTATTATTACATTGGTACTTAAAATCTTCGCAAGCTTTTATACGCAATCACCAGGATTTTCCTACCTGTGAGTAAAAAACAAGCAGGATTTTCCTTGCCAACTTCTGTTAAACATTTACTTTTATAAGTTAATAACTCGTCGGATGTTTTTATAATGTATATATAAGTCTCTATAAAATATACGATAATAGTAATTACATATATATATATATATATAATGTGGTTAGAAGGGAAAATATAATTTGGACACAACATTAGTGTTCTTATATATAGATAAATAGAACAGAGATTTGCATTTTATTAAGAAAATACATTGGGCTGCCGATTTTTAAGAAAAAGTAAAACCTACGTTGGGAGGCCCATAGGCCGGTATGGACCTCAAAAAATAAGTTGAAACCACTGTCTCCGTATGTCGTGGGCTACGCATACCTAGGCCTAGCTGATACTTGTTCGCCCTCTATAAAAAATGATACCAGCAAGATTCCCGAGCGAACTGGATTAAAGAGGGGGCCGGCGGCGCAACTGAAGAAGCACATCAGACGCGATTTTTTTTCTTCAGTGGATGGCTCTCGATGGCATTTTTTTACTTGCCTCTGCACCATACAACTTGTATTTTTAGCCTCCCAGTCCATGGTGGACCAGCAACCCGTTTGCTAGGCGGGCCAACCTACAGAGACCAGCACTCGATTTTTCATGAAGCCCCAAAAACAACGCAATAGTATGCTTATTTTGAGGCTGAAACCATTACGGCGGGGGTTGAGCGGGGGAGGGGGGAAGACAGAGCAAAAATATTAAAAAGAGATGATGCGCCATTGCTACCCTAACAAAGCAGGTGCAATTCTTCTCGGGAAAAAGGTGTGCCGTTGACACCCACACATCACAAATCCCACAGTAGACATACAAACAAGTTCACACACAAGTACAACAGAACAGGTAAACATTGTATCAAACTCAGGTTCACAGGACACGTTCATATTCATAGCCAACATTCACAATCAACAACTCAAAAAATTCATATATATACACAAGTTCAACATGTCTATGCATCCAAATGATTGATAGATCACACGACCATATTCATAGATAATTCACAAAAAGATTCAGATTGTCGGTGGGAAACGACACCTATGGGATCACAAGAATCCCTACTGCGGTTGCGGGGAGCGGGGTTGAGAGAAGAGCGGGTATAACAGAGAGCACGTGGTTCGTTTATCCAGGTTCGGGCCGCGAGGATGCGTAAAACCCTAGTCCTGCTTTGGTGGATGTATTCTGAGTTCTTGAACTAGCAATGGGGTGTAACGAGCTCCAACAAGCCGAGTCCCCCTACTCATCGCCTTGGGCCTCCTTTTATAGAAAAAGGGGTTGCCAGAGTGGCACACAGGAGGTGGAAAGGCAACAGTGTTGCGAGGTTATCCTGGTATTATAGGACAAAGCGCATTAAATGCGAGGCTTAGGTGTCCCTCCGCCTTATCGGTGGCGGGGGCGAGGCCCGTCCCGTCCGTCGCCGCTCCTCCAAGCTTCGACACATGCCATGGCCAGCGATGTATGCGGTGCCATGTAGGTAGGCAGGTAGCTGAGGTGGCGCGGTGGTGGAGTCTCCATGAAGGGCTGCATGCTGCCACGCAGGTGCATCTCCAGCTGATTGGGTCGGCAGCTGCATGCGAACGGCGGCGGAGACTTGGCTAGTGTGGGCCTGACGGTGGCACTGCTGGTGCGCTTGGGGAGGGCCTTGCCGGGTGGCCCGGCAAGGGTCTTGCCATGGCGTGCAGGCATCCCCGGTAAGGATCTTGCCGGGGGTCTTGTGGGTTTCTTCGGTGAGGATCGCTGCCTTCCTATCCTCATTTGACCTTGACTATTCTTTTTCTTCACGAAGATCTGCATGCCAGCATAGAGGTGCCTCCCGAGCCCTGTCCAACACATTTGTCGAGTGGTGGTGGGCTCGAGGGTGGCTCGCTCGATTAGTGTGGGCGAGTTGCCCTGGCAAGGGTCTTCCCGGGGTCGCTGAGGCCGCCCCGGCAAGGGTCCTTGCCGGGGAAACCTGCTTTGCCTATCTGATCTTTGTGGCCTTGGTCCTTGTCGTTGCTTTGCTTCGTCTTGGGCTTCGATCTTACCTTGGCTTACCTCCCTTGCTCTGCTCGGTGTGGTCACGGGCGCGGCTCTGATTGCCCGAGCACAGGTAAAGGGGTACAAAAATGTGCCCCTAGTTTTGTACACCGTCAGGAGCCCCCGGGCCTGGGCCACACATAAGTGCGACATGTTGTTGGGTCAGGCCCAAAACGGTGCGCTGGCAGGCGGGCGGTTTTTACCGCGGTATGGTTTTTCACGCGTGCTGCTTCTCACGACCCTTGCGCTCGGCGTGGGGTGGAGGGGCGTGCGTGACGTGGGCGTCATGCGTGGGGCGGTTTCCACACGCAGGCGTCACATCGTGGTAAATTGGCGGCGCGACCCGCGGCTTCCCCATAAAGAGGGATATCCGCGGGCGCACTGTTCCTTTTACCCTTCGCGCGACCCCAATCTCGGAAACCTCCGCCTGTCTCCCTCTTCTTCTCCAAGATTTTCCTTATGCTTCTGCCGCTCTCCGCTCCTCCCTCCTCCTTCAGCCACCATTGCGCCAAAATCCACCAGGGGCAAGGGGGTGGCCAAGGATGCTGGGGCTGTGGAGCCGCCGGAGTGCGCGCTGTCGGGGCAACGGACGTAGTCCTCCTTCTTCTTCCCCTCGACGGTTGACGCGTCGGAGCTTAGGGACCTCTTCAGGCCCCTGTGGGGAGTGAGGACGGGGGGGGGGGGGGGGGGAGAGAATTCGGGGCACCCGGCCACACGCGTCACCCCCGCCTCCCGCGGTGACCCTGCCCCAAATCGGTACCCCTTCTTCGTTGATTACCTTTCTTGCAGGCTCTGTCCTCCCTTCTCCGATTTCTTCACCGAGATCATGCACACCTTCGGCTTCTGTCTCTTGGATTTTACTCCGAATGTGGTGGCGTGCATGGCCCTTTTTGCGCACCTTTGCGAGGGCTTTGCCGGAGTACACCCTAGCACGGCTCTCTTCTGCCACTATTTCTTCCCTCGGATCCAGCCAGGGGGTGCTGTCTATGGTTGCGTCACTTGGATCCCAAGATCCAAGGGGGTGTACCCGGACGGCGCCATGAAGAAGAGGTGGGAGGAATGGCGGGGCCGGTGGTGCTGGATTGAAGAGAAGGACCCGCCGGCCTTCTACAAAGTTCGTCGGGTGCCGCCGGTTCGCGGCAGCGGTTGGAGCGACGGTGATGCTGCCGACGGGAGGATCACGGTTGCCACCACCAAGATTCTTCAGCTTACCCAGCCCGGGCTCACCCTTGAAATGACCGGGGCGGATTTCATTCGCTGCCAGATTGCTCCATTGCATAACAAGGGGAGGCCAGTTTGGCTCTTCACGAACCCCGCTAACATCATGCGACTCCGCCCCGGCCTCGACCATAACTTTATGGTGTTGGCGCATGCCCATTTCTGCCAGCGGCTCTTCTAGCTTGACGTGGGCCGCGACAGCGAGGTTGAGCGGACCGGCAAGGTTGCGAGGGCCACCGCAAAGGCCGGCAAGGTCCTCAAGGGGCCATTGTTCAAGTTGCCAACGGGGGTGGTCCCGTTGTGCAACAATTCGCATCGGTCCGAGATCATTGCCATGATGCCGGACTGCAATGCCTATGGCCCGGACCCGAGCTGGAAGAAGCCGGAGGACATCGAAGTGCAGCAGTTCTTTGACACCTTGCACAAGGGGTGCGTCGATGCCGACACCGAGCAACTACTTGTCATCGACAGCACCCAGGCGGAGCTGGACTACATCGCCACCAGGGCAAGGGAGGCACAGCTTGCCAGGGAGGCCGGCAGCACCGGCGGTGTGGAGGACGAGGCCGCGACGGCTGCGGAGGAGGAGGAGCTCGCCCGGTGGGCGGTGATACGTCTCCAACGTATCTATAATTTTTTATTGCTCCATGCTATGTTATCTACTATTTTGGGCAATATTGGGCTTTAGTATCCACTTTTATATGATTTTTGGGACTAACCTATTAACCGGAGGCCCAGCCCAGATTTGTTGTTTTTTTCCTATTTCAGTGTTTCGAAGAAAAGGAATATCAAACGGAGTCGAAACGGAACAAAATCAACTGGAGAAGTTATTTTTGGAAGGAAAGCTACCGGATGGACTTGGACCCCACGTCAGGAGCCAAGGGAGGTGCTCACGAGGGTGGGGGGCGCCCCCCTAGGGCGCGCCCCCTACCTCGTGGGGCCTCCGAAGCTCCACCGACGTACTTCCTGCACCCATATATACTCACGTACCCTAAAACTTCCAGAACAGACAATAGATCGGGAGTTCCGCCACCAGAAGCCTCCGTAGCCACCGAACACCTATCTAGACCCGTTCCGGCACCCTGCCGGAGGGGGCAATCCCTCTCTGGTGGCCATCTTCATCATCCCGGTGCTCTCCATGACGAGGAGGGAGTAGTTCTCCCTCGGGGCTGAGGGTATGTACCAGTAGCTATGTGTTTGACCTCTCTCTCTCATGTTCTTGAGGTGGTACGATCTTGATGTATCGCGAGCTTTGCTATTATATTTGGATCCTATGATGTTTCTTCCCCCTACTACTCTCTCGTAATGGATTGAGTTTTCCCTTTGAAGTTATCTTATCCGACTAAGTCTTTAAAGATTTGAGAACACTTGATGTATGTCTTGCCGTGCGTATCTGTGGTGACAATGGGATATCACATGATTCACTTGACGTATGTTTTGGTAATCAACTTGCGGGTTCCGCCCATGAACCTATGCATAGGGGTTGGCCCACGTTCTCATCGTGATTCTCCGGTAGGAACTTTGGGGCACTCTTTGAGGTTATATGTGTCGGTTGAATAGATGAATCTGAGATTGTCTGATGCATATCGTATAATCATGCCCACGGATACTTGAGGTGACATTGGAGTATCTAGGTGACATTAGGATTTTGGTTGATTTGTGTCTTAAGGTGTTATTCTAGTACGAACTCTAGGGCTGTTTGTGACACTTATAGGAATAGCCCAACGGATTAATTGGAAAGAATAACTTTGAGGTGGTTTCGTACCCTACCATAATCCCTTCGTTCGTTCTCCGCTATTAGTGACTTTGGAGTGACTCTTTGTTGCATGTTGAGGGATAGTTATGTGATCCAATTATGTTATTATCACTAGTGCAGGACCGGACAATAGCACCGTTTTGTAAGGCCCTTTAGTGCCGGTTCGGTAACCGACACTAAAGTGTGGGCACTAAAGGTCCCCCCCCCTTTAGTACCGGTTCAGCACGAACTGGTGCTAAAGGGCAACAACGTGGCACGAGCCAGCTCCGGGGGCAGGGAGCCCTTTAGTACCGGTTGGTGACACCAACCGGTATTAAAAGGTTGGGGGGTTTTGGGTTTATGATTTCTTTTTCATTTAATTTTGTGTTTTCCATTTAATTCTTTTTCGTTTGCTGGTATTTTATGATACTACATATTGTACACGTTATGCATATATATAAATAGAATTTCTAGTAGAACTGATCATATATATATATATATATATATATATATATATATATATCATCGAATGTCTCACAACCACCATTAATTAATTCACACATATATACACGCAATTAGCTAGCTATATACAATTTCTCCTAATTGGTGCCTTCGGAGCCAGTGGTATTAGCCTAATTGGTGCCTTCGGAGCACGATAACAATTGGAAGTGGTTCATGGGGGCGGTAGCGGGTAAAAGTATTCTCCTTTGGGATCTATGACCTGGTCGAGCAAAAATCCCGCTATTTCCTCTTGAATTGCTTCTATGCGGTCCTCTGGTAGGAGCTTCTCCCGCACCTCTTTGAACTTTTAAGAAGGAGATCAATATGCATGTGTATTAGTTGTGTGACTAGATATCGATAATGGTGTAAAAATTGTGAATAGTGTTCTGACCAACGTACCCACTCCTGTCTTTGAGATCTACTCCTTTCGGACGCCATCATGCGAATGTTCTCGCAAATGTAGTATGCACACAGATTATTCCCCGGCGCCTGCTTCAGGGCCTTTACGAGAATGGAATTTTATCAGATAATAATTAATCAAGCATCGATAATGGTGTAAAAATTGTGAATACGTTTTATTTAACTAATCCAAAAGAAATATATTCAAATTACAATGCATGGATGCAATCAATTAATAAGGAAAAACTGAATCAATCATAGTACATAATAAGCATCATCGAATATAATCTTGAATACGTCATCTCGAATAATAGATATAATCTCGAATACATCGTCTCGAATAATATATGTAATCTCGAATAAATCATCTCGAATATTATATATCGAATACATCACTAGCTAGCTAGCTAGCTAATAAAGATCGAATACTAGAGGGTAATCTAGGCGGTGGACAACCAAAGTGAAGGAACCATCACTGGATCATAGCTCGGGTGATCTCCCCAAAGAACCTGCCAGGTATTGGAGAACCTGACATACATAGCAGCCATGTAGCGATGGACGTGCACGTCCTCCTCCCTGACACGGTGACGTACCACCTCTGGCGGGGCCGGCTCCCTGATGACCCACAAGTATAGGGGATCGCAACAGTTTTCGAGGGTAGAGTATTTAACACAAATTTATTGATTCGACACAAGGGGAGCCAAAGAATATTCTCAAGTATTAGCAGCTGATTTGTCAATTCAACCACACCTGGAAACTTAGTATCTGCAGCAAAGTGTTTAGTAGCACAGTAATATGATAGTGGTGGTAGCGGCAACAAAAGTAAAGATAACAAAAGTAATGTTTTTGGTATTTTGTAGTGATTGTAACAGTAATGGCGGGAAAGTAAATAAGCGTAAACCAGTATATGGAAAACTCGTAGGCACCGGATCAGTGATGGATAATTATGCCGGATGCGGTTCATCATGTAACAGTCATAACATAGGGTGACACAGAACTAGCTCCAGATCATCAATGTAATGTAGGCATGTATTCCATATATAGTCATACGTGCTTATGGAAAAGAACTTGCATGACATCTTTTGTCCTACCCTCCCGTGGCAGCGGGGTCCTATTAGAAACTAAGGGATATTAAGGCCTCCTTTTAATAGAGAACCGGAACAAAGCATTAACACATAGTGAATACATGAACTCCTCAAACTATGGTAGGTGACTATAGACTTGCAAGATAGGATCATAACACATAGTAGGTGACTATAGACTTGCAAGATAGGATCAAGAACTCACATATATTCATGAAAACATAATAGGTTCAGATCTGAAATCATGGCACTCGGGCCCTAGTGACAAGCATTAAGCATAGCAAAGTCAAAGCAACATCAATCTCAGATAATAGTGGATACTAGGGATCAAACCCCAACAAAACTAACTCGATTACATGATAAATCTCATCCAACCCATCACCGTCCAGCAAGCCTACGATGGAATTACTCACGCATGACGGTGAGCATCATGAAATTGGTGATGGAGGATGGTTGATGATGACGACGCCGACGAATCCCCCTCTCCGGAGCCCCGAATGGACTCTAGATCAGCCCTCCCGAGAGGTTTTAGGGCTTGGCGGCGGCTCCGTATCGTAAAACGCGAAGATTTCTTCTCTCTGATTTTTTTCTCTCCGAAAGGAAATATATAGAGTTGGAGTTGGCGTCGGAGGGTTTCTAGGGGGCCCACGAGGTAGGGGGCGCGCCCCCCACCCTCGTGGAAAGGGTGTGGGCCCCCTGGTCATCATATTTGGCGAGGATTTTTTATTATTTTTTCTAAGGTATTCCGTGGGGTTTCAGGACTTTCCGAGAATATTTGCTTTCTGCACATAAAACAACACCAAGGTAATTCTGCTGAAAACAGCGTCAGTCCAGGTTAGTTCCATTCAAATCATACAAGTTAGAGTCCAAAACAAGGGCAAAAGTATTTGGAAAAGTAGATACGACGGAGATGTATCAACTCCCCCAAGCTTAAACCCTTGCTTGTCCTCAAGCAATTCAGTTGACAAAATGAAAGAAAGAAAGAAAAACTTTTACAAACTCTGTTTGCTCTTGTTGTTGTAACTTTGTCAAGCCAGCATTCAAGTTTTCAGCATAGATCATAACTAACCACATTTGCAATAATTCTCGGGTCTCACAATTACTCGTATCAATAGCATAATCAACTAGCAAGTCATAATGATAAATCTCGGATGACAACACTTTCTCAAAACAATCATAATATGATATAACAAGATCGTATCTCGCTAGCCCTTTCTGAGACCGCAAAACATAAATGCAGAGCACCTTTAAAGATCAAGGACTGACTAGACATTGTAATTCATGGTAAAAGAGATCCAATCATAGTCATACCCAACATAGATTAATAGTCATGAATGCAAATGACAACTGTTCTCTCCAGCTAGTGCTCTTTAATAAGAGGGTGATGACACAACATAAAAGTAAATGGATAGGCCCTTCGCAGAGGGAAGCAAGGATTTGTAGAGGTGCCAGAGCTCGGTTTTGAAATAGAGATATATTGTATTTTGAGCGGTATACTTTCATTGTCAACGTAACAACTAAGAGATGGCGATATCTTCCATGCTAAACACATTATAGGCAGTTCCCAAACAGAATGGTAAAGTTTATACTCCCCCTCCACCAACAAGCATCAATCCATGGCTTGCTCGAAACAACGAGTGCCTCTAACATACATCAGGTCCCAGGGGGAGTTTTGTTTGCAATTAATTTTCATTTAGTTTGCATAAAGCATGGGACTGGGCATCCCGGTGACCAGCCATTTTCTCGTGGTCCACTCCTCTTGAGAATAACCCGCCTAACACGGAAGATAAGGACAACCTTTGTTGATACATGAGCTATTCGAGCATACAAAACAGAATGTTTATTTGAAGGTTTAGAGTTTGGCAAATACAAATTTACTTGGAACGACAAGTAATTACCGCATATAGGAAGGTATAGTGGACTCATCTGGAATATCTTTGGGGTTTAGGGGATTGGGTGCACAAGCAGTATTCCCGCTTAGTACAGGTGAAGGCTAGAAAAAGACTGGGAAGCGACCAACTAGAGAGCGACAACAGCCATGTACATGCATTAAAATTAATAGACATTGGATGCAAGCATGAGTAGGATATAATCCACCATGAACATAAATATCATGAAGGCTATGTCGATTTTGTTTCAACTACATGCGTGAACATGTGCCAAGTCAAGTCACTTAAATCATTCAAAGGAGGATACCACCCCATCATACCACATCATAGTCATCTCAATAGCATGTTGGCACACAAGGTAAATCATTATAACTCATAGCTAATCAAGCATGGCACAATCAACTATGATCTCTAATTGTCATTGCAAACATGTTTATTCATAATAAGTTGAATCAAGAACGACAGGCTCATCATATTTACAAAAACAAAAGAGGTCGAGTTCATACCAGCTTTTCTCATCTCAGTCAGTCCATCATATATCATCATAATTGCCTTTCACTTGCACGACCGAAAGGTGTGAATAATAATAAGAGTGCACGTGCATTGGACTAAGCGGGAATCTGCGAGCATTCAAGAAACAGGAGAAGACAAGGCAATATGGGCTCTGGGTTAAATCAACAATAATGCATATAAGAGCCACTTCAACAATTTAATTATAGTCTTCTCCTACGGACCCCCAAAGAAAAGAAAAGAAATAAAACTATTTACACGGGAAAGCTCCCAACAAGCAAAAGAAGAACGGGAAATATTTTTGGGTTTTCTTTTTAATTATTACTACTACAACAGATAAATAAACTACTACTAATTTTTTGTTTTTCTTAAGGCTTAACAAACACACAAGAAGAAAGCAGGAAAAGGAAAATAAACTAGCATGGATATTACAATGAAATAGTATGAGCACCGACATCTAGCAACGAGTGTGTATGAATATAAATGTAATGTCGGTGAGAAATACGTACTCCCTCAAGCTTAGGCTTTTGGCCTAAGTTGGTCTATGGCCACGGCTGGCCTGGCGGATATCCATAATAATAGTTGTTGGGGTCGTACTGTGATGAGGAAGAATAGTTGGGATCATCCTGTTGTGCAGCGGTTATCGCCTGCTGAGCTGCAGCGTGGAGTTGAGCTGCCTCCGCTCTCCTCTCGTACTCTTCTGCCTCCTCTCTGGTAATAACATATCTTCCTTTTGTTTGTGAATCAAAGAAGCCAGGAGCAGGGAGAGTAATACGGAAAACACGTCGTTTATCAAAAATTAAGCGATATAAGAGAGGTGATTCAGGCCTCTCGACAAACTGGTGCGAAGCCATAGAGTTATAATCTAAATATGCAGGAGGCAACTCCATATCACCCTCACGAATGTCTATTTCAAAATGAGCTAAGCGGGTTCCGTAAATTCCTCCAAAGAAATATCCATTATGTCTATTATGATGCAACCTACGAGCTACAATGGCTCCCATATGATAAGATTGGTCTCCTAACACAGCACTCTGAAGAATGCTAAGATCAGGGACACACATGTGACATGCTTCATCCTTAGCATTTATGCATCTACCGATAAAGAGAGCAAAATAATGTATAGCAGGAAGGTGAATGCTCCCTATGGTAGCCTGCGTTATGTCTCTAGATTCCCCCATAGTTATATTAGCAAGAAAGTTTCTAAATTCAGATTTAGGGGGATCCCTAATACTGCCCCATGATGGAAGTTTGCACGCAAGAGTGAAATCCTCTAAGTCCATTCTATAAAATTTATCATAAAGATCAAACATGACTGAAGGAGAATTACGCGAAGATGAATACACAAGCCTCCTCACAAATGAACTTGTGAGATCATGATACTGGGGGCATTTGTTGGCCTCAAATTCCTCAAGACCGGCATTGCGCAAATATGCTTTGAATTCTTCTTTAATTCCTGCACAGTCCATAAAATTTTCCGACGGCCATTCGCAAGGCCGTACTGGAGCGTCTCCTGGTGGATCCTCGTCAGCATCGCGCATAGCAATCGTGGGTCCTTGCTTCTTAGAGGGACCACCTTGGAACATCTTCCTAAGCATATTGTTTTTCTTTGAAAAATTCTGAAATTTTTAGTAACTTCAAAATAAAAGTAAACCAAACTCAATAAAACTGATAGCACCTACTCCTACAAGTGCCTAGAGCCTATATCAAGCATTAGAACTACTTGGAACCATATAAAATTGGCATGCAAGCTCAAGAACATGGTCACCTATGCAGCACAAATTTGCAAAGAATAGAGCACTAGAACAAAAACTAATTGGACCAATGGAGGAGTCACATACCAAGGAACAATCTCCCCAAGCAGCTTCGCGAGAGGTGCTTTGAGCAAGGAGATCGAAAATCACAGCAAAAGTGCCTGGAACTCGTGCTTGAGTTGGTTTTTCAGGTTTGTGTGAGGCAGAGGAAGAAGATGGGTGCTGGGATAAGTGGAGGAGGGCCACCATGGGCCCATGAGGGAGGGGGCGCGCCCTAGGGAGGGGGCGCGCCCTAGGGAGGGCGGTGCGCCCTAGGGAGGGGGGCGCGCCCACCACCCTCATGGCCAGGTGGTAGCTCCTCCCGCGGTAATTTTTGCACAGTAAATCCTCAAATATTCCTGAAAAAATCATATTAAATTGGCATGGCTTTCTGAGGACTTTTATTTTCGGGATATTTTTGTATTGCACGGATAAGTCAGGAAATAGACAGAAAATACTATTTTTACTTTATTTCTACCAAATTACAGAAAATATAAAGAGGGTACAGAAGTTTGTGCTTCTAGTTTCATCCATCTCATGCTTATCAAAAAGAATCCACTAACAAGGTTGATCAAGTCTTGTTAACAAACCCGTTCTGATAATCATGAAACTGGAGAAATTTTGAGTAACACTAAGTTACCTCAATGGGGATATGCACATCCCCAATAATAAGAATATCATATTTCTTCTTGACAGTAGGAAGAGGGAATTCAAGACCTCCAAATATAATCGATGGAATTTTTCCAATAGAGTTGATACTATGAACTTGAGGTTGTTTCCTCGGAAAGTGTACCTTATGCTCATTACCATTAACATGAAAAGTGACATTGCCTTTGTTGCAATCAATAACAGCCCCTGCAGTATTAAGAAAGGGTCTTCCAAGAATAATAGACATACTATCATCCTCGGGAATATTAAGAATAACAAAGTCCGTTAAAATAGTAACGTTTGCAACCACAACAAGCACGTCCACATAAATACCGACAGGTATAGCAGTTGATTTATCAGTCATTTGCAAAGATATTTCAATAGGTGTCAGCTTATTCAAAGATATAAAGAGAGAGGCATAAGACTAACACCAGCTCCAAGATCACATAAAGCAGTTTTAATATAATTTCTTTTAATGGAGCAAGGTATAGTGGGTACTCCGGGATCTCCAAGTTTCTTTGGTATTCCACCCTTAAAAGTATAATTAGCAAGCATGGTGGAAATTTCAGCTTCCGGTATCGTTCTTTTATTAGTAATGATATCTTTCATATATTTAGCATAAGGATTTGTTTTGAGCACATCAGTAAATCTCATACGTAAAAAGATAGGCCTAATCATTTCAGCAAAGCGCTCAAAATCCTCATCATCCTTTTTCTTGGATGGTTTAGGAGAAAAAGGCATGGGTTTCTGAACCCAAGGTTCTCTTTCTTTCCCATGTTTCCTAGCAACAAAGTCTCTTTTATCATAACATTGATTCTTTGATTGTGGGTTATCAAGATCAACAACAGGTTCAATTTCTACATCATTATCATTACTAGGTTGAGCATCATCATGAACATCATCATTAATATTTTTACTAGGTTCATGTTCATTACCAGATTGTGTTTCAGCATCAGACATAGAAATATCATTTGGATTATCAGGTGGTTCAGCAATAAGTTCACTAGAAGTTTGCACAGTTCTATCATTTTTCTTCTTCTTCTTTTTAGAAGAACTAGGAACATCAATATTATTTCTCTGAGAATCTTGCTCGATTATCTTAGGGTGGCCTTCAGGATATAAAGGTTCCTGAGTTATACTACCAGTTCTAGTAGCCACTCTAACAGCATAATCATTTTTCTTATTATTCATTTCATGGAGCAATTCTTTTTGAGCTTTAAGTACTTGTTCTACTTGAGTGGTAACCATAGAAGCATGTTTGCTAACAAGTTCAAGTTCACCTTTAATATTAGCAATATAATCACCCAAGCATCTAATCTTATAAGCATTCTCTTTTAGTTGTCTACCAAAATAAGCATTGAAGTCGTCTTGCTTAAAGATAAAGTCATCAAACTCATCCAAGCACATACTAGCAATTTTAGTAGGAGGGACTTCAGCTTTATCATATCTATAGAGAGAATTTACCTTTACTACATGTGTCGGGATATCGGGAGGTTCTTCAATGAATAAAGGATTAAGATCTTATACTTCGTCAACAGGCGTTATATCAAGACCATGTATTTCTTCAATAGGAGGTAAATTCTTAACATCTTCAGCTTTAATACCTTTTTCTTTCATAGATTTCTTTGCCTCTTGCATATCTTCGGGACTAAGAAATAGAACACCTCTCTTCTTCAGAGTTGGTTTAGGAATAGGATCATTAATTGGAGCGGGAGCTGGCTCAGGAGCTAGCTCAGGAGGTGCCCAATTATTTTCATTTGTCAACATATTATTCAATAGAATTTTAGCTTCATCCAGTGTTCTTTCCCTGAAAAGAGAACCAACACAACTATCCAAGTAATCTCTAGAAGCATCGGTTAGTCCATTATAAAAGATATCAAGTATTTCAGGTTTCTTAAGAGGTTGATCAGGCAAAGCATTAAGTAACTTGAGAAGCCTCCCCCAAGCTTGTGGGAGACTCTCTTCTTTAATTTGCACGAAATTGTATATTTCCCTCAAAGCAACTTGTTTCTTATGAGCAGGGAAATAATTAGCAGAGAAGTAATAAATCATATCCTGGGGACTGCGCACACAACCAGGATCAAGAGATTTAAACCACATTTTAGCATCGCCCTTTAATGAGAACGGAAATAGAGGTAACGTGATCTCTCATTATTAGTGAACAAGGCAACTATATCATTTAACTTAGTAAGATGTGCCACAACAGTTTCAGATTCTAGCCATAAAACGGATCAGATTCAACCAAAGTAATTATATCAGCATCAAGAGAGAATTCATAATCTTTATCAGGAACACATATAGGTGAAGTAGCAAAAGTAGGGTCGGGTCTCATGCTATCTCTTAGTGATTATTTGTTCCATTTAATTAATAACCTCTTAAGTTCATATCTATCTCTACAAGCTAAAATAGCTAAAGAAGCATCTTGATCAAATAAATAACCCTCAGGAATAACATGCATATTTTCATCATCACTATCATCATCGTATTCAGTTTCATCAATTTCTCTTTCTCTAGCCCTAGCAATTTGTTCTTCAAGAAATTCACTAAGGGGCACAGTAGTATCAGGCATAGAAGCAATTTCATCATAAGTATCATGCATAGTAGAAGTGGCATCATCAATAACATGCGACATATCGGAACGAATAGCGGAAGCAGGTGTAGGTGTCGCTAACTTACTCATAACAGAAGGTGAATAGAGTGCAGAGCTAGATGGCAGTTCCTTACCTCCCCTTGTAGTTGAGGGATAGATCTTGGTTTTTGGATCTCTCAAGTTCTTCATAGTGTCCAGCAGATATAAATCCCAAGTGACTCAAAGAATAGAGCTATGCTCCTCGGCAACGGCGCCAGAAAAAAGGTCTTGATAACCCACAACTATAGGGGATCGCAACAGTTTTCGAGGGTAGAGTATTTAACCCAAATTTATTGATTTGACACAAGGGGAGCCAAAGAATATTCTCAAGTATTAGCAGCTGCGTTGTCAATTCAACCACACCTGGAAACTTAGTATGTGCAGCAAAGTGTTTAGTAGCACAGTAATATGATAGTGGTGGTAGCGGCAACAAAAGTAAAGACAACAAAAGTAATGTTTTTGGTATTTTGTAGTGATTGTAACAGTAAAAGAGGGAAAGTAAATAAGCGTAAACCAGTATATGGAAAACTCATATGCACCGGATCAGTGATGGATAATTATGCCGGATGCGGTTCATCATGTAATAGTCATAACATAGGGTGACACAGAACTAGCTATAGTTCGTCAATGTAATGTAGGCATGTATTCCGTATATAGTCATACGTGCTTATGGAAAAGAACTTGCATGACATCTTTTGTCCTACCCTCCCATGGCAGCGGGGTCCTATTGGAAACTAAGGGATATTAAGGCCTCCTTTTAATAGAGAATCGGAACAAAGCATTAACACATAGTGAATACATGAACTCCTCAAACTATGGTAGGTGACTATAGACTTGCAAGATAGGATCATAACACATAGTAGGTGACTATAGACATGCAAGATAGGATCAAGAACTCACATATATTCATGAAAACATAATAGGTTCAGATCTGAAATCGTGGCACTCGGGCCCTAGTGACAAGCATTAAGCATAGCAAAGTCATAGCAACATCAATCTCAGAACATAGTGGATACTAGGGATCAAACCCATCACCATCCAGCAAGCCTACGATGGAATTACTCATGCACGGCGGTGAGCATCATGAAATTAGTGATGGAGGATGGTTGATGATGACGACGGCGACGAATCCCCCTCTCCGGAGCCCCGAACGGACTCCAGATCAGCCCTCCCGAGAGGTTTTAGGGCTTGGCGGCGGCTCCGTATCGTAAAACGTGATGATTTCTTCTCTCTAATTTTTTCTCTCCGAAAGCAAATATATAGAGTTGGACTTGGCGTCGGAGGGTTTCCAGGGGGCCCACGAGGTAGCGGGCGAGCCCTAGGGGGGGGCGCCCCCCACCCTTGTGGAAAGGGTGTGGGCCCCCTGGTCTTCATATTTGGCGAGGATTTTTTATTATTTTTTCTAAGGTATTCCGTGGTGTTTCAGGACTTTCCGAGAATATTTGCTTTCTGCACATAAAACAACACCAAGGTAATTCTGATGAAAACAACGTCAGTCCAGGTTAGTTCCATTCAAATGATACAAGTTAGAGTCCAAAACAAGGGCAAAAGTGTTTGGAAAAGTAGATACGACGGAGACGTATCACCCCCTCCGCACCGAAAGTGGCCCACGCGAACGCCACCAAAGGAGATGAGGGTCGACGACGGGACCCGGGGCCGGGTTCCTCACCAAGCATCGTGCCCCTGAAGGTAGCACCTCCTAGTGCCAGCCCGGTAGAGCCCGGTCCCGGACATGGGTCCTTTGAAGCAGGACGTCATCGCGAACGGGTCGACGGCGAGGATGTGGGCCGGGCATCGTCGACAACAAATACTATATGCTGCAAAAGTAAAGTAACATTTTTTAAATGATGGATTGTGATTTCATATATGCGAATTCTAAATTTTATAACTAAAACTAACATTTCTAATATTTCTATAACTAAAACTAACATTTCTAATATTTCTATAACTAAAAAACATTTCTATATAACTAACATTTCTATATAACTAACATTTCTAATATAACTAACATTCCTATATAACTAACATTTCTAATATTTATATAACTAAAAAACATTTCTATATAACTAACATTTCTAATAATTCTATAACTAAAAAACAGAAAGATTGCTAACATTTCTATAACATTGTGTGTGTGTGTGGTACATGCCGGCCGGGGCAGGAGCTCACCGGTGAGGCGCGACGACGGGGGGCGGCGACGGGGACGGGGACGGAGACGGCGACGGGGACGGGGCAGCGACGACGGGGACGGGGCGGCGACGATGGGGACGGGCCAGGCGGGGACGACGGGAGGACGGGCCGGGGCGCGGCGACAGGGACGGGGACGGCGATAGCGACGGACGGCGACGGGGGCGGCGACGAGGGGCGGTGGCGACGGGGCAGAGGAGAAAGAAGCAGAGGGAGAGATGAGAAACTGACAAATTTTTTGAAGTGTTTTCTTATATAGAACAACCTTTAGTACCGGTTGGAGCCACCAACCGGTACTGAAGGTCTGTTTTGGCCAGGCCAAGCGGCGGGAACGGCACCCCTTTAGTACCGGGTGGTGGCTCCAATAGGTACTAAAGACCCCCCCCCTTAGTACCAGTTTGAGCCACCACCCGGTACTAAAGGGGGTGCACTGGCGCAGGTGCGGTGCGTCATGTTTAGTCTCACCTCGCTAGCCGAGGGCCGTCCGCACTGGTTTATAAGCCCCAGTGCGGTAGCTCGCTCGAGATCCTCTCCAAAGCAGGCCTACTGGGCCTAAAAGTTCTGTGCTGCCCTGTGGGCCTACTGGGACTTTGTGGGCCTGCATCCTGGCCCAACAACAGGTTGGGTTTCTAGTCGTATGCAGGCCGCTGTGGCCCAGTAGGTGGGCTTTTTTTCTTATTTTTTTGCTTTATTTATTTTTGAGTCGTTTTTTGCTGTATTTAGAGTTTCTTTGTGAATATTTTTGCTTTAGGTACAAAAAATTACAAACTTTATGTTAGTACCGGTAGTTTACAAATTTGAATAGTTTAAATTTTGAATTATTTGAAATTTGTGTGAATCACTAGTTTGTGAATAACTTAACTTTGAAAATAGATTTTTCAGTGATACTTTTTTCTTATGTTTAATATTAGTGTGTTTTATCATTATATTCAATTTGGTAATGCTTAGGTTACTTAAAAAATTAAATGCCTTTGTAACGGATGAGTTTTCGTCCGAAACCCTGATACTTCGAAAGAGATTGTCCATTTTGTACACGAAGTGCATCCAGTTTTTGCGGTAACCCTCTCTACTCTTTTGCGCATGCTATGTGGATGAAATTATGATACCATGCCAACTTTCAACCTTTTCTGAGTTCATTTGAAATGATTTTCAATTTCAGGGTCATTTAGTTCTAAAAATCAGTAAATGCATGAAAGAATTTGCTTGCACATAAAATTTCTTCGCGTTTCAAATGCCAAAACACATAACTAGCTACCTAACTATTACAGAGATTCCCTCCTAGGTGTGAAACATAGAAGAAAGTGATGATAGTGAAGTCGATCACATCCCAGATCTTTGGGTGTGAAACTTTTTCTTCGCATGTGTCCCTTTGCGCCGTAGCCATGGAAAATCTTCATCATTTAACTGGATGCTCGGGACAATATTCACTATGAATGGAGCAATTTCATCAAACTTTTCATAATCTCCTGACATGTCTGTCTTGTCATCCACTCCCACGATGTTTCTCTTCCTAGAAAGAATTATGTGCCGCTTTGGCTCATCGTACGATGCATTCACTTCCTTGTCTTTTCTTTTTCTCGGCTTGATAGACATGTCCTTCACATAGAAAACCTGTGCCACATCATTAGCTAGGACGAATGGTTCGTCTGCATACGCAAGATTGTTGAGATCCACTGTTGTCATTCCGTACTACGGGTCTTCCGTTACCCCGCCTCGTGTCATGTTAACCCATTTGCACCGAAACAAAGGGACCTTCAAACCACGTCGATAGTCAAGTTCCCATATGTCCTGTATATAACCATAATATGTTTCCTTTCCCGTCTTGATTTCTGCATCAAAGCAGACACCACTATTTTGGTTGGTGCTCTTCTTATCTTGGGCGATCGTGTAAAATGTATTACCATTTATCTCGTACCCTTTGAAAGTCATTATATTCGAAGATGGTAACTGGGACAGCAAGTACAGGTCATCTTCAACAGAGGCGTCATGCATGGTACGTGTAATCAGGTCATCAGACCGCTCCGGGTGTTTGGAGCGTAGCAAATTCTTGTGTTCATCCATATACGGAGCCACCAAGGCAGAATTCTATAGAACTGTGTAGTGTGCTTCAGTGAGAGAATGTCCGTCCATACATATTATTTGTTCCCCTCCTAGCGTGCCTTTTCCATCCAGTCTGCCCTTATGCCGCGATTCAGGAACACCAATCGGCTTAAGGTCAGGAATAAAGTCAATACAAAACTCTATGACCTCCTCATTTTCATGGCCCTTGGAGATGCTTCCTTCTGGCCTAGCACGGTTATGAACATATTTCTTTAATACTCCCGTGAACCTATCAAAGGGAAACATATTGTGTAGAAATACAGGACCCAAAACGTTAATCTCTTTGCATAGGTGAACTAGGACGTGCGTCATGATGTTGAAGAAGGATGGTTGGAACACCAACTCGAAACTGACAAGACATTGCACCAAATCATTCTCTAACCTTGGTATGATTTTTGGATCGGTTACCTTCTGGGAGATTGCATTGAGGAATGCACATACCTTCACAATGGCTAATCGAACGTTTTCTGGTAGAAGTCCCCTTAATGCAACCAGAAGCAGTTGCGTCATAATCACGTGGCAGTCATGAGACTTTAGGTTCTGGAACTTTTTCTCTGCCATGTTTATTATTCCCTTTATATTCGACAAGAAGCCAAACGATACCTTAATATTGAGTAGGCATTCAAAGAAGATTTCCTTCTCTTCTTTGGTAAGAGCATAGCTTGCATGACCCTGATGTATGTCGTCTTTTCCGTGCATACATTGCTAGTCCTCCCGTGCCTCAGGTGTATCTTTTGTCTTCCCATACACGCCCAAGAAGCCAAGCAGGGTCACACAAAGATTCTTCGTCACGTGCATCACGTCGATTGTGGAGCGGACCTCTAGGTCTTTCCAATAGGGCAGGTCCCAAAATATAGATTTCTTCTTCCACACGGGTGCGCGTCCGTCAGCGTCATTCGGAACAGGTTGTCCACCAGGACCCTTTCCAAAGACCACCTTCAAATCCTTGACCATATCATGTACATCAGCACCAGTACGGTGGTGAGGCTTCGTCCGGTGATCCGCCTCACCTTTGAAATGCTTGCCTTTCTTTCTTACGGGATGCCTGCTCGAAAGAAATCGACGATGTCCCAGGTACACATTCTTCTTAGAATTAGCCAAATATATACTGTCGGTATCGTCCAAATAGTGCGTGCATGCATGGTATCCCTTGTTTGTCTGTCCTAAAAGGTTACTCAGAGCAGGCCAATCATTGATGGTCACGAACAGCAACGCCTTTAGGTCAAATTCTTCCCCCATGTGCTCATCCCACGCACGGACACCTGTTCCATTCCACAGTTGTAAGAGTTCTTCAACTACTGGCCTTAGGTACACATCAATGTCATTGCCGGGTTGCTTAGGGCCTTGGATGAGCACTGGCATCGTAATGAACTTTCGCTTCATGCACAACCAAGGAGGAAGGTTATACAAACATAGAGTCACAGGCCAGGTGCTATGGTTGCTGCTCTGCTCCCCAAAAGGATTAATGCCATCCACGCTTAGACCAAACCATATGTTCCTTGCATCATCTGCAAACTCCTTCCCGTACTTTCTTTCGATTTTGCTCCACTGCGACCCGTCAGCGGGTACTCTCAACTTTCTGTCTTTCTTACAGTCTTCTCTGTGCCATCGCATCACCTTGGCATGCTCTTTGTTTTGGAACAAACGTTTCAACCGTGGTATTATAGGAGCATACCACATCACCTTGGCAGGAATCTTCTTCCTAGGGCGCTCGCCCTCGACATCACCAGGGTCATCACGGCTGATCTTATAGCGCAATGCACCGCATACTGGGAAAGCGTTCAAATCCTCGTACTCACTGCGGTAGAGGATGCAATCATTAGGGCGTGCATGTATCTTCTGCACCTCTAACCCTAGAGGGCAGACACCCTTCTTTGCTACATACGTACTCTCGGGCAATTCATTGTCCTTTGGAAGCATATTCTTTATCATTACCAGCAACTTTCCAAATCCCTTGTCAGATACACCATTCTCTGCCTTCCATTGTAGCAATTCCAGTGTGGTGCCCAGATTTTTCTTGTCACCTACGCAATTTGGGTACAACAATTTTTTGTGATCCTCTAACATGCGCTGCAACTTCTTCTTCTCCAAATCACTTGCGCAGTTTCTCTTTGCATCGGCAATGGCCCGACCTAGATCATCAACGGGCTCATCCGATGCCTCTTCTTCAGCTTCCTCCCGCATTGCCGGCTCAGCTTCTTCCTGCATTACCGGCTCAGCTTCTTCCCTCATTGTTGTATCATCGTATTTAGGGAACCCATGGCCAGGATAGCTGTCTCCGTCCTCTTCTTCTTCATTGTCTTACATCATAACCCCTCTTTCTCCATGCTTGGTCCAAACATTATAGTGGGGCATGAAACCGGACTCAAACAGGTGGACGTGAATGGTTCTTGACGTAGAGTAATTGTGACCATTCTTACAGCCAGCACATGGACAAGGCATAAAACCATCCGCCCGCTTGTTTGCCTCAGCCGCAAGCAGAAAAGTATGCACGCCATTAATGAACTGGGGAGAGCATCGGTCATCGTACATCCATTGCCGGCTCATCTTCAATACACAGCACCGAAAACACCAAATTAATACAACACATAAAGTTCATACATAAAGATCATACGACACTTAAATGCAACAAACAAATAACTCTCTAGCTAAAGAATTTAAATGCAACAACAAATGCGATCAAGATCGCAACTAAGGTAACAATTGATCCAACAGCATAATGATACCAAGCCTCACTATGAATGGCATATTATCTAATCTTTCTAATCTTCAAGCGCATTTTCTCCATCTTAATCTTGTGATCATCTACGACATCGGCAACATGCAACTCCAATTCCATCTTCTCCCCCTCAATTCTTTTCAATTTTTCCTTCAAATCCTCGTTTTCTCTTTCAACTAAATTTAACCTCTCGACAATAGGGTCGGTTGGAATTTCCGGTTCAACTACCTCCAATATTCAAATATCTATGTCAACTTGATGGGCATAATTTGTCATAAACACGAAATGCAATGAATAGTTTTAAAAGAGAATATACCACATCCGAATCATAACCCGGACGAGGGCCGACGGGGATGGATATCAAAACCATGGCACTATGTATACCAAACAACGTATGGGTAAGATAATTATACGAGTAACTATATATCAAATCACACAAACATCAATTTTTTATATAAAACTTCATGAACAAGAGGCTCACCACAAGGTGGTGCTGGCGACGGGACGTTGCGGGCGATCGACGGTGGTTACGACGGAGATTTAGAAGGCACTAAGTAAACCACACCTACATATGCAAACTAAGTGTTATTTTTGACCTCAAATTGCATATAAATCAAATACTAGCACATATATATAATTCCTCCCAAATTACTAAACTCAAAAATCAATCACTATATAAAATCATTGCACGAGCTAATCTAGCAATGAGAGATGAAAGGACAATGTTGCTAACCTTTGTGATCATTTGAATGGAAGGGGGCGTTCAAATCTTGACAAATTTTGGGCAAAATGTGTGATGAGCTTGAGAGGAAGAGGGAAAAGAATAGAGAGGAGAGGGGAAAGGGGAAGAACAGAGCGATCTCGGGTGGACGAAGGGTCTATGTAGGACGACCTTTAGTACCGGTTCGTGATACGACCCGGTACTAAAGGTGCTGGAGGGGCCCCGAACTGACAACATCCTGCCACCACTCACTTTAGTACCGGTTCGTGGCATGGACCGGTGGTAAAGGTTCACCACGAAGCGGTACTAATGATGTCCGCCCACCTAGCCGTTGGAGCCGGCACCAATGGACACATTAGTGCCGGCTCAAATTCAAACCGGCACTAATGTGCTTCACATTTGACCCTTTTTCTACTAGTGTATTGTTGAGAGGACATGCACTAGTGAAAGTATGAACCCTAGGCCTTGTTTCAACACATTGCAATACCGTTTACGCTCACTTTTATCATTAGTTACCTTGCTGTTTTTATATTTTCAGATTACAAATACCTTTATCTACTATCCATATACCACTTGTTTCACCATTTCTTCGCTGAACTAGTGCACCTATACAATTTACCGTTGTATTCGGTGTGTTGGGGACACAAGAGACTCTTTGTTATTTGGTTGCAGGGTTGCTTGAGAGAGACCATCTTCATCCTATGCCTCCTACGGATTGATAAACCTTAGGTCATCCACTTGAGGGAAATTTGCTACTGTCCTACAAACCTCTACACTTGGAGGCCCAACAACGTCTACAAGAAGAAGGTTGTGTAGTAGACATCAGGCGGTGGTCGTCGGGGGAGCCAACAGCGCTGGCACCGAGGCTCCTGTGGTCGAGGATATGACCGGCGAGTCGTCGTCGGAGGAGGCCGAGACCGTAGATCTGACGCCACCTACGGGGAGGGGGCAAGTCTTGCGGCGGGCTAGTTCCGGCGAGCCGGTCCGGCCCCGCAGGGCTGCGCAGCCGCAGCTGACCTCGGAGGGGTTCTGGCCCCACATGAGGGCCGCGGCGGCGAAGGAGCCGGCGAAGGTCATGGTGAAGAAGAAGACGACCGCTCCTTCTTCATCCAAGCGTGCCCAAACGCCGCCTCCCTCCCCTCATCCGGCGAACATCGGCACGGGGATCACCTTTGATTATGGATCCCTTAGTCCAAGGAGGAAGAGGAAGATAGCAGAAGAGGAGGAGGACGATGAGTAAGCATCCAGTTCCTCCCTGTTATCTCTACCTCCCCACCCTGGGTTACTGATCTTGACTTGTCTCCATCCTTGGAGGGATGCGGAGACATTGGCCTAGAGAGCAAAAAGGGCCAAGGTCTCGGCGGGTGGCCAGTCCCCGGCTGGTACTTCGAGGGCGCCCTTGGTGGTATTGAGCAGCCCGGCACAGCAGTCCCCGGCAAAGCCCCAGCGTAAGTTCATCATTCTTCTCTCTTCGACATGTGTCAGGGGCGCCACACTTTGGTACTGACCTTGCCATGTGTACAGGGGGCTACTCTCAACACGCCGCCCCGAGGGACGTCCCTGACAAGGGCGCCAAGCACCGGGACCACACACATGGAGGAGGAGGAAGAGAACTTGGGAGCCGGTGGCTTTGCCTCGACGCCGAATGTTGGCGGAGAGGGGACTTCCGTTTCCCAGCCGGGTGTCGGCATCAGTAAGTCGTTCGCCATTTCGTCCCTGCTTCTTCTTTCCGGCTCTTGGTCTTGGCTTTGCCTCACCCCTGTCTTCGGTGCCCAGATTCCTCCTTGGTGGACCCAGAGGATGTGGACGCCGTCGTCAAGGGTGTCGCCAAGGTCACCGGGGCGGACGCCGAGAAGGTCGCCGCCGAGGAGGCCCCCAAGGACGCTGCCGAGGAGGCCGCCGGGGGGCCTTCCAGGGAGGCCGACAAGGCTGCCGCTGAAGAGGCTGACAAGGGGCTTGTCGGGGAGATGGAGGAGGAGGCTGGTGACCGGCCTTCCTCCTCTGCTGCTTCTGGCTCCAGCAAGTACCTGACGGTGAGCGATGACTTGTTCGTTCACCTTTCGGGCGAGTCGAGCACCAGGACGCCTATTGAAGGAGAGGTGTTCGATGATGAGGTGCTTGCCGCCGCCGGGCTCGAAGTCGTTGACGAGCCAATCATCGGCGGCGGTGGTTCGCAGGAAGGGCAACTGCTCCACGCCATGGGCGCCAGCTTTCGGAAGCTCCGGGTGCTCCACCATGCCCGCCTGGACAAGGTTGAGTCCAGGATGGCGGTGGTGGAGAAGGCGGAGGCGGACCTCCAGGAACGCGTCGCCGAAGCGCCGGATTGGTTCCGCGAGGCCACCGAGAAGTTCAAGGCGGCCCAGGACAAGCAGGCTAGGCATGACGTGGAGCTTACCATGAAGCTCGCCGACATCGAGAAAGCCCAGGAGGCGGCGAAGAACTCGGCTGATGCTGCCGAGGCCGTTCGGACCCAGCGTGAGGCCACGCTGAACTCCGAGGAGGAGGATCTTGCTGCACGCGAGGAGAAGCTTGCCGCCACACTTCGTGGCAAAGATGCCGAGGTGGAGAAGCTTGTCCTGCAGCGGACCAGTGAACTGGAGCATAGGCACAAGGAGGCACACGATGCCCAGGCCCAGGTTCACGTTGGCAACATGAAGGAGTTGGAGGAGGAGCGCCATAGGCTGACGGAGCAGGCGTTGAAGCTCTCTCAGGAGAAGGACGCACTTTACGGTGCTCTGACGGAGGCACAGGGCGCGGTCATCGGCAAGGCTGGGGAGCTTGCCAAGGCCAACAACTCCATCGGGGATCTCAAGCTGAAGCTAAAGGGTCTCGAGGAGGCGCTGGAGGAGGCCAAGACTCGGGAGGGAAACCTGGCCATGGCGCTGGAGGGCGAGAAGCAGTTGCGGCAGAATGAAGGCCTCAACTTGGCCGATCATGTGGCGGGCGAGAACCGTTGGCTCGAACGCCTTGCTGCCGTTGCCAACCAGGCTGCCGCACAGCTTGCCACCATGGGGATGCCGGACGTGAGGTATGCCCCGGAGCGGAACGTGAGCGCCCATTGCACCTTGACCTTGTTCTTTGAGAAGGTCGTCCATGCTCTGGAGCAGCTCCACGCCAACCGGGCGGTCTCACTGGACGAGGAGTCCCAGATGCTTTGCCAGGATGCCGTGACCAAGGTCCTCACCAAGTTGGCGCACTAGTACCCCGACCTCGACTTTGACGCCGGGCTGGAGAGCTTGCCGGAGGGTGTTGACCTCGCTCCGCTCAGGGAGCGCATCAAGCCCATCATCAGCCGTGTCGGCGGAATTCTGAGGGTAGAGGGCCAGCGCTGGGATTAGGCATCCCGTTCCTCATTGCCACTGCTGGTTCACAACCAAGACAATTGCTATCTCTAGTTAGAACCGCGGCAACAATTTGATGTAACATAACTCTGCAGCACTTTTAGTACTATGAATGTTATTTCCCTGTTCGATTTCCCTTTGTATACGCACCATACACCAACTGGGGAGGCTTGCCCGCACGGAAGCCCAAGGTGGCGTCTTGGGGATGGATCCCCATTGGCCTGCTGGATATCCGTGCTGCCGGACGAGCCACCTTACCGTTCTTAACGCAGCCACTCAAACTGTCGAGCTTGACTCGAGTCAGAATTGAGAGCATTGTCAATCGCGGAAGGCTAACCCTGCCGCACTCGACGCGGCCGCTTGAGATGTTGAGCGGACTCTAAACAGGGCAAGGGCATTGCCGATAGTGGGAGAGCCCCCTGGCGTGCAGGTTTTCCATACAAAGGCATGACATCTCCGAGGGAAATAACCTTGTATAAAGAGGAAAGAAAGTAGTCAGGGTTCTGTCTGACTTAGCTTCTGCTTGTAGTCGCGCCGATGTTGATCTTTCGACCCCTTCTCTTGCCTCTCTTAGAGCCATCACCATGAAGAAACACTCACTTAATGCTAAAACCGATTCTCACAATTGCGCCCCCCTACCTGGCGCCCCAAAGATGTCGGTGGGAAACGACACCTATGTGATCACAAGAATCCCTACTGCGGTTGCGGGGCACGGGGTTGAGAGAAGAGCGGGTCTAACAGAGAGCACGCGATTCGTTTATCCAGGTTCGGGCCACGAGGATGCGTAAAACCCTAGTCCTGCTTTGCTGGATGTATTCTGAGTTCTTGAACTAGCTACAAGGTGTAACAAGCTCCAAAAAGCCAAATCCCCGTCCTCGTCACCTTGGGCCTCCTTTTATAGAAAAAGGGGTTGCCACAGTGGCACACAGGAGGTGGAAAGGCAACGGTGCTGCGAGGTTATCCTGGTATTACAGGACAAAGTGCATTAAATGCAAGGCTTTGGTGTCCCACCGCTTTATCGGGGGCGAGGCCGAGGCCAGTCCCGTGCATCGCCGCTCCTCCAAGCTTCGACATGTGCCATGGCCAACGATGTATGCGGTGCCATGTAGGTAGGCAGGCAGCTGAGGTGGAGTGGTGGTGGAGTCTCCATGAAGGGCTGCATGTCGCCACGCAGGTGCCTGCCCAGCTGATTGGGTCGGCAGCTGCATGCGAACGGCGGCGGAGACTTGGCTGGTGTGGGCCTGACAGTGGCCCTACTGGCGCGCTTGGCAAGGGCCTTGCCGGGTGGCCCGGCAAGGGTCATGCCATGGCGTGCAGGCGTCCCCAGCAAGGATCTTGCCGGGGGTCTTGTGGGTTCCTTCGGTGAGGATGGCTGCCTTACTATCCTCATTTGACCTTGACTATTCTTCGTCTTCACGAAGATCTGCATGCCAGCACAGAGGTGCCTCCCAAGCCCTGTCCAATGCATTTGTCGAGTGTTGGTGCGCTCAAGGGTGGATCGCTCGGCTGGCGTGGGCAAGTTGCCCCGGCAAGGGTCTTGCCGGGGTCGCTGAGGCTGCCCCGACAAGGGTCCTTGCCGGGGAAACCTGCTTTGCCCATCTGATCTTTGTGGCCTTGTTCCTTGTCGTTGCTTTGCTTCATCTTGGGCTTCAATCTTACCTTGGCTTACCTCCCTTGCTCTGCTTGTTGTGGTCACAGGCGCGGCTCTGACTGCCCGTGCACAGGTAAAGGGGTACAAAAATGTGCCCCTAGTTTTGTACACCGACACAGATGTACACATGTTAAATATGTTTATGCAACCAAATGATTGAGATCACAGCCAATATCATCCATGGATGAACTTTAATTACCTAGGGTACAGACTGGTAAATGGTGTTCAGTCGGAGGTACTTCTTGCTAACATTAATGCTTGTACGAGTAAACTTTCGAGTACATAAGAGGAAGCACACACAATGTGAACTTTGCTTTAGGTTTATCCTCAAATAGTGGCCTCGTGTCGAGGGAGGATTGAGCAACTTGGTCACTACTTTCATCCAACTAGTTTACTCGCTCATCTTGGTCCTGTAGCTCGCCAAAATTCTACATTGCAGATAATACATGAGGCGGTTGAGAAAATGAACCACCCAAATTTTTTGTGCAGTTCAACTGAAATGGAGCATCCCTGGTGTGCAGGTACTTCTTGCTAAAATTAATGCTTGTACGAGTAAACTTTCGACTACATAAGAGGCAGCACAGACAATCTGAACTTTGCTTGTAGGTTTATCTTCAAATAGTGGCCTCGTGCCGAGGGAGGTTTGAGCAACTTGGCCACTACTTTCATCTAACTAGTTTATCGGGTCATCTTGGTCCTGTAGCTCGCCAAAATTCTACATTGCATACAAGAAAGGAGGTGATGAGGACATCAATACCATTGTTACACCCACAGTCCCTACTGCTATACACACTGGACCGATTACTAGAGCTCGCGCACGCCAATTGAATTATCAGGTACTTTCGTTTCTTGGTAACGAGTCTAATGTTCATGAGAATATGATGCTGCCTAAATTGGATACATTTGTTTTCCTTACAAATGAAGGGCCTAGCTTGGACAAGAAAGATGAACCTTGGAGCAAGTTCAAGCATGGAGATGATGGCATGCGCAAGGGGAACAAGAACGGAGTTACAAGTGATGATTCCAGGACTCTGAAGCCACCATAATGAGTGCATGAAGCATGGGACGAAATATACAAGATGCCACTTCATAAATTTCGTCCAGAGGCTATTTTAGGTGCTGTGTGACCTTATTATTGAGCCAGGCCCATGTATTTTTGAAGTACTTAAGTATAGGCTATTTTTAGAGTCTGTATGTGTGGGGAAACAAGAGTTAGGGTTGGTTTCGGACCCCTCCACCAAGGGCCACGAAATTCCCCCTCTCTCCTCCATATATACAGCCCTTAGGGCATCGTTTAGGCTTTGGGTTTTGTTTAGATTAAAAGTTCGCCATAGCTGCAACTTCGCGTACTTCGTTTGTGTCCAACGACCAGACCAAGACGTCACAGAACCCCACCTTGATCAATAAAGCTTTCATCTTATATTCGCAATATCCAGATTGCAATCTTAGTTTCTTGCTTGTTCTTCGTTTGCTCGCAGGAAACAGACCCTCGTGGTCAGGTTGATCGTGCTCCGGCATGGTCAATAACCCTCGGAAGTTGGTTTAGCGATTGCTAAGGCGCGACGTCTCGCACTCTCGTAGTCGGATCGTCAAGGTCGACTCCCACAGAAAAAGATAGCCACCATCTCATCAAAACATCGGGACACCTTTGCCTCTATCAGGAGGCGGTTGAGAAAATGAACTACCCAAATTTTTTGTGTAGTTCAACTGAAATGGAGCATCCTTTGTATGCAGACTAATTAAGTGCCAGATGAATATACGCGTCAACCAACTTGTCTGGAATCTTTAGACTCGATGCCATACAGTTCTCTACCATATGTGCCGATAACCAAAAGGCACAAGTTTGGACCAAAGACTGGACTGCGTTTTTCTGGGCTATGCGCCAAGCAATATTTTTGGTGTTCACTCCCATAATACTTGGAGTTTGACAACTGGTTGACGCTGGTTGATACTTGAATGAACATAGGCACTTCTTCTTGTCAATATCGATGCTTGTCTGAGTGAACTTTGGAGTACATAGCAGCAGCATAAGTACATGTCCATCTGATCTTTTTGTGCAGTTCTACTGAAATCACCCAATGTAATGATTTGCCTGCGAGTTCAGGCTCCAAGTTACTCCTTTATGAAATTGGCAAACAGTAGCACAATACCAAATTACCAATACATATGACAAGCACAATAATCAGGATAAAGACCAGTACCAACCTGTGTGAGGTAGCATATCATTTACTATTTTCTTTGACTGGAAGCCGAGATAAACCAAGTGACTGATAGCAAAGGAAGGAAGCAAGCCCAGATTAGCAACTGACAGGAAAGGAAGGAAGCTGTCGAGGCAATGAAGCACCCTAAGTTTTGTGAAGTTCCACCAAAATCGAGAATCCCTGTTGGCACATATATTGGGAGAGTGAGATTACTGTAATAGTGGCACTAGTTGATGAAACATACACTAACAAATAGAAGCACCCTCATTATTTTAATGGGTAAATTTAGCAACATAGTAGTCTTGCCTAAAGATAGGGATTAGTTTATTTAATCAATGCCAATTAGCTCAACACTCAAAGCATCGCCATGTATCATAGGTTGCAAAACTTTAACATGCAAAGATAAAGGAGTTTCTCATGACAGTAGCACGATACAAATATAGATGACAACAAACTAATATGGATGAAGGCCTTAGGCCGGTACCAACCTGAGCAAAAAAGCTTATTCATGTAGTCCCAGAAGAGATGATAAAGCACTCACCGGAATCACTCAATAGTATATATTTTTGTGCACTTCAAATGTATGGTTGAAATCACTCTTGTTTACCAGTGCTGAGATTATATCGAAAGATTATCAAGAACTTCCAGCAGAGTTAAAGCACTAGCTGGGATACAGTTCATTGTATTGTCTTTTGTAGTTCCACTAAAATATATGATTGGCACAACATGATCCCTGTTTGCACAAGTAGGAAAAAGGTGAAACCTTCATTAGCTTAATGAGAAAGGATAGAAATACATTAGCATATTACTCTAACAATAGCATCAAATTCTTCGTGCACAATACGCAGAAGTGGAAGGGCTCCCTGGAGCATTATCTCACATGTAAGGTAGACGTTGCCGGAGCCCTTGAATGGCCTCGACCGAGGCCTCGGCTTCAACAATACCACCTTGGCATTGTTTACTCTTCTTCTTCCTCCTCTTCATGCTGTGTTTCTCTTTCTCCTCACTAGTTGATGAAACCAAGTACATGATTGGCCTTCTATTTCAGAATTGGTTTTGTCGGTGAGGGAGTACAAGTGTACTATAGTAAACAATAGCATTATTTTCTCATGGCACTCACAAAATAGAGATGAACACATGCATTAAATATCATTCTTACCTAAAGGACGATTATGGTGCCAATATGGATGATGAGGATTGGAACACAGATCTCCCTTTATGCAGTTCCACCGAAATGAACCAGCTGTTCCATTTTGACATTCCAGTTAAACATCACAAAAGTCACTTCTTTTAAGAAGTGTTTTGTGCAGTGCACCAAAAGGTCACAACAACAACCAGGTGAAATGGATATCCCTGCTTGCACAAATAGCTATAGAGTAAGCAGTTAGAGTCTCAAACAATTACATGCAAAAACATTTGGCTAAACTTGTCATGGCCTATAATAGTGGCATGGCTTCATTTTACCAGGGGCATTAGATTAAGAACAGCTAAATATTTGGTATAAGGGCATGGGACAATGGATGCACCAGTAGTCCAGCACCATGTACCTACACCGGGGCATAAAGTGGTGATTCGGAGTTTGTTGCCCCGAGAAACAAACATCCAAGAAACATATCTGGGTTGGTCCCATTTTTCTGAAGGAAATATGCCCTAGAGGCAATAATAAAGTTATTATTTATTTCCTTATATCATGATAAATGTTTATTATTCATGCTAGAATTGTATTAACCGGAAACATAATACATGTGTGAATACATAGACCAACAGAGTGTCACTAGTATGCCTCTACTAGACTAGCTCGTTAATCAAAGATGGTTATGTTTCCTAACCATGAACAAAGAGTTGTTATTTGATTAACGAGGCCACATCATTAGTTGAATGATCTGATTGACATGACCCATTCCATTAGCTTAGCACCCGATCGTTTAGTATGTTGCTATTGCTTTCTTCATGACTTATACATGTTCCTATAACTATGAGATTATGCAACTCCCGTTTACCGGAGGAACACTTTGGGTACTACCAAACGTCACAACGTAACTGGGTGATTATAAAGGAGTACTACAGGTGTCTCCAATGGTAGATGTTGGGTTGGCGTATTTCGAGATTAGGTTTTGTCACTCTGATTGTCAGAGAGGTATCTCTGGGCCCTCTCGGTAATACACATCACATAAGCCTTGCAAGCATAATAACTAAGATGTTAGTTATGAGATGATGTATTACGGAACGAGTAAAGAGACTTGCCAGTAACGAGATTGAACTAGGTATTGGATACCGACGATCGAATCTCGGGCAAGTAACATACCGATGACAAAGGGAACAACGTATGTTGTTATGCGGTCTGACCGATAAAGATCTTCGTAGAATATGTAGGAGCCAATATGGGCATCCAGGTCCCGCTATTGGTTATTGACCGGATACATGTCTCGGTCATGTCTACATTGTTCTCGAACCGTAGGGTCCGCACGCTTAACGTTACGATGACAGTTATTATGAGTTTATGCATTTTGATGTACCGAAGGTTGTTCGGAGTCCCGGATGAGATCACGGACATGACGAGGAGTCTCGAAATGGTCGAGACATAAAGATTGATATATTGGAAGCCTATGTTTGGGCACCGGAAGCGTTCCGGGTGAAATCGGGATTTTTCCGGATTACCGGGAGGGTTACCGGAACCCCCCGGGAGGTAAATGGGCCTATTGGGCCTTAGTGGAAAAGAGAGAAGAGGCAGCCCACACCTGGCCGGCGCCCCCCCACCTTTCCCAAGTCCTAATAGGACTAGGAGAGGTGGGCCGGCCCCCTCTTTCTCCTTCTTCCCCAAGAATCCTAGTTGGAATAGGATTCGGGGGAAGGAGTCCTACTCCCGGTGGGAGTAGGACTCCTCCCTGCGCCTCCCACCTGGCCGGCCGAACCCCCTGCCCCTGGCCTTTATATACGGGGGCAGGGGGCACCCCAAGACACACAAGTTAATCGCTCCTTAGCCGTGTGCGGTGCCCCCTGCCACCAAATTCCACCTCGATCATACCGTTACAGTGCTTAGGCGAAGCCCTGCGTCGGTAGTACATCAAGATCGTCACCACGCCGTCGTGCTGACGGAACTCTTCCTCGACGCTTTGCTGGATCGGAGCCTGAGGAACGTCATCGAGCTGAACGTGTGCTAAGAACTCGGAGGTGCCGGAGTAACGGTGCTTGGATCGGTCAGATCGGGAAGAAGACGTACGACTACTTCCTCTACGTTGTGTGATCGCTTCCGCAGTCGGTCTGCGTTGGTACGTAGACAACACTCTCCCCTCTCGTTGCTGTGCATCACCATGATCTTGCGTGTGCGTAGGAAATTTTTTGAAATTACTGCGTTCCCCAACAGTGGCATCCGAGCCTAGGTTTTTATGGTTTGATGTTATATGCACGAGTAGAACACAAGTGAGTTGTGGGCGATACAAGTCATACTGCCTACCAGCATGTCATACTTTGGTTCGGTGGTATTGTTGGACGAGACGATCCGGACCAACCTTACGCGTACTCTTACGCGAGACCGGTTCCCTCGACGTGCTACGCACACAGATGGCTAGCGGAAGACTGTCTCTCCAACTTTAGTTGAACCAAGTGTGACTACGCCCGGTCCTTGAGAAGGTTAAAACAGAGTCTATTTGACGAACTATCGTTGTGGTTTTAATGCGTAGGTGAGATGAGTTCTTACTTAAGCCCGTAGCAGCCACGTAAAACTTGCAACAACAAAGTAGAGGACGTCTAACTTGTTTTTGCAGGGCATGTTGTGATGTGATATGGTCAAGGCATGATGCTGATTTTATTGTATGAGATGATCATGTTTTGTAACCGAGTTATCGGCAACTGGCAGGAGCCATATGGTTGTCGCTTTATTGTATGCAATGCAATCGCGATGTAATGCTTTATTTTATTACTAAGCGGTAGTGATAGTCGTGGAAGCATAAGATTGGCGAGACGACAACGATGCTACGATGGAGATCAAGGTGTCGCGCCGGTGACGATGGTGATCATGACGATGCTTCGGAGATGGAGATCACAAAGCACAAGATGATGATGGCCATATCATATCACTTATATTGATTGCATGTGATGTTTATCCTTTTATGCATCTTATCTTGCTTTGATTGACGGTAGCATTATAAGATGATCTCTCACTAAATTATCAAGGAGTGTTCTCCCTGAGTATGCACCGTTGCAAAAGTTCTTCGTGCTGAGACACCACGTGATGATCGGGTGTGATAGGCTCTACGTTCAAATACAACGGGTGCAAAACAGTTGCACACGCGGAATACTCAGGTTATACTTGACGAGCCAAGCATATACAGATATGGCCTCGGAACACGGAGACCGAAAGGTCGAGCGTGAATCATATAGTAGATATGATCAACATATTGATGTTCACCATTGAAAACTACTCCATCTCACGTGATGATCGGTTATGGTTTAGTTGATTTGGATCACGTAATCACTTAGAGGATTAGAGGGATGTCTATCTAAGTGGGAGTTCTTAAGTAAATTAACTGAACTTAAAAATTATCATGAACTTAGTACCTGATAGTATCTTGCTTGTTTATGTTGATTGTAGATAGATGGCTCGTGCTGTTGTTCCGTTGAATTTTAATGCGTTCCTTGAGAAAGCTAAGTTGAAAGATGATGGTAGCAATTACACGGACTGGGTCCGTAACCTGAGGATTATCCTCATTGCTGCACAGAAGAATTACGTCCTGGAAGCACCGCTGAGTGCCAGGCCTGCTGCAAGAGCAACACCAGAAGTTATGAACATCTGGCAGAGCAAAGCTGATGACTACTCAATAGTTCAGTGTGCCATGCTTTACGGCTTAGAACCGGGACTTCAACGACGTTTTGAACGTCATGGAGCATATGAGATGTTCCAGGAGTTAAAGTTAATATTTCAAGCAAATGCCCGGATTGAGAGATATGAAGTCTCCAATAAGTTCTATAGCTGCAAAATGGAGGAGAACAGTTCTGTCAGTGAGCATATACTCAAAATGTCTGGGTATAATAATCACTTGATTCAGTTGGGAGTTACACTTCCGGATGATTGCGTCATTGAAAGAATTCTCCAATCACTGCCACCAAGCTACAAGAGCTTTGTGATGAACTATAATATGCAAGGGATGAACAAGACTATTCCCGAGCTCTTCGCTATGCTGAAAGCTGCGGAGGTAGAAATCAAGAAGGAGCATGAAGTGTTGATGGTTAACAAAACCACTAGTTTCAAGAAAAAGGGCAAAGGGAAGAAGAAAGGGAACTTCAAGAAGAACGGCAAGCAAGTTGCTGCTCAAGAGAAGAAACCCAAGTCTGGACCTAAGCCTGAAACTGAGTGCTTCTACTGCAAGCAGACTGGTCACTGGAAGCGGAACTGCCCCAAGTATTTGGCGGATAAGAAGGATGGCAAGGTGAACAAAGGTATATGTGATATACATGTTATCGATGTGTACCTTACTAATGCTCGCAGTAGCACCTGGGTATTTGATACTGGTTCTGTTGCTAATATTTGCAACTCGAAACAGGGACTACAGAATAAGCGGCACTAGCAAAGGACGAGGTGACGATGCGCGTGGGAAACGGTTCCAAAGTCGATGTGATCGCGGTCGGCACGCTACCTCTACATCTACCTTCGGGATTAATATTAGACCTAAATAATTGTTATTTGGTGCCAGCGTTGAGCATGAACATTATATCTGGATCTTGTTTGATGCGAGACGGTTATTCATTTAGATCAGAGAATAATGGTTGTTCTATTTATATGAGTAATATCTTTTATGGTCATGCACCCTTGAAAAGTGGTCTATTCTTATTGAATCTCGATAGTAGTAATACACATATTCATAATGTTGAAGCCAAAAGATGCAGAGTTGATAATGATAGTGCAACTTATTTGTGGCACTGCCGTTTAGGTCATATCGGTGTAAAGCGCATGAAGAAACTCCATGCTGATGGGCTTTTGGAACCACTTGATTATGAATCACTTGGTACTTGCGAACCATGCCTCATGGGCAAGATGACTAAAACACCGTTCTCCGGTACTATGGAGAGAGCAACAGATTTATTGGAAATCATACATACCGATGTATGTGGTCCGATGAATATTGAGGCTCGTGGCGGATATCGTTATTTTCTCACCTTCACAGATGATTTAAGCAGATATGGGTATATCTACTTAATGAAACATAAGTCTGAAACATTTGAAAAGTTCAAGGAATTTCAGAGTGAAGTTGAAAATCATCGTAACAAGAAAATAAAGTTTCTACGATCTGATCGTGGAGGAGAATATTTGAGTTACGAGTTTGGTGTACATTTGAAAAATTGTGGAATAGTTTCGCAACTCACGCCACCTAGAACACCACAACGTAATGGTGTGTCCGAACGTCGTAATCGTACTTTACTAGATATGGTGCGATCTATGATGTCTCTTACTGATTTACCGCTATCATTTTGGGGTTATGCTTTAGAGACGGCCGCATTCACGTTAAATAGGGCACCATCTAAATCCGTTGAGACGACGCCTTATGAACTATGGTTTGGCAAGAAACCAAAGTTGTCGTTTCTTAAAATTTGGGGCTGCGATGCTTATGTGAAAAAGCTTCAACCTGATAAGCTCGAACCCAAATCGGAGAAGTGTGTCTTCATAGGATATCCAAAGGAAACTATTGGATACACCTTCTATCACAGATCCGAAGGCAAGACTTTTGTTGCTAAATTCGGAAACTTTCTTGAGAAGGAGTTTCTCTCGAAAGAAGTGAGTGGGAGGAAAGTAGAACTTGACGAGGTAAATGTACCTACTCCGTTATTGGGAAATAGTACATCACAGAAAACTGTTTCTATGAGACCTACACCAATAAGAGAGGAAGTTAATGATGATGATCATGAAACTTTAGATCAAGATACTACTGTACCTCGTAGATCAACCAGAGTAAGATCCGTACCAGAGTGGTACGGTAATCCTGTTCTGGAAGTCATGCTACTAGATCATGATGAACCTACGAACTATGAAGAAGCGATGGTGAGCCCAGATTCCGCAAAGTTGCTTGAAGCCATGAAATCTGAGATGGGATCCATGTATGAGAACAAAGTATGGACTTTGGTTGACTTGCCCGATGATCGGCAAGCAATTGAGAATAAATGGATCTTTAAGAAAAAGACTGACGCTGATGGTAATGTTACTGTCTACAAAGCTCGACTTGTCGCAAAAGGTTTTCGACAAGTTCAAGGAGTTGACTACGATGAGACTTTCTCACCCATATCGATGCTTAAGTCTGTCAGAATCATGTTAGCAATTGCCGCATTTTATGATTATGAAATTTGGCAAATGGATGTAAAAACCGCATTCCTGAATGGATTTCTGGAAGAAGAGTTGTATATGATACAACCAGAAGGTTTTGTCGATCCAAAGGGAGCTAACAAAGTGTGCAAACTCCAGCGATCCATCTATGGACTGGTGCAAGCATCTCGGAGTTGGAATAAACGCTTTGATAGTGTGATCAAAGCATTTGGGTTTATACAGACTTTTGGAGAAGCCTGTATTTACAAGAAAGTGAGTGGGAGCTCTGTAGCATTTCTGATATTATATGTGGATGACATATTACTCATTGGAAATGATATAGAATTTCTGGATAGCATAAAGGGATACTTGAATAATAGTTTTTCGATGAAAGACCTCGGGGAAGCTGCTTACATATTAGGCATAAAGATCTATAGAGATAGATCAAAACGCTTAATTGGACTTTCACAAAGCACATACCTTGACAAGATTTTGAAGAAGTTCAAAATGGATCAAGCAAAGAAAGGGTTCTTTCCTGTATTGCAAGGTGTGAAGTTGAGTCAGACTCAATGCCCGACCACTGCAGAAGATAGAGAGAAAATGAAAGATGTTCCCTATGCTTCAGCCATAGGCTCTATCATGTATGCAATGCTGTGTACCAGACCTGATGTGTGCCTTGCTATAAGTTTAGCAGGGAGGTACCAAAGTAATCCAGGGGTGGATCACTGGACAGCGGTCAAGAACATCCTGAAATACCTGAAAAGGACTAAGGATATGTTTCTCGTATATGGAGGTGACAAAGAGCTCACCGTAAGAGGTTACGTTGATGCAAGCTTTGACACTGATCCGGACGATTCTAAATCGCAAACCGGATACGTGTTTACTTTAAACGGTGGAGCTGTCAGTTGGTACAGTTCTAAACAAAGCGTCGTAGCGGGATCTACATGTGAAGCGGAGTACATAGCTGCTTCGAAAGCAGCGAACGAAGGAGTCTGGATGAAGGAGTTCATATCCGATCTAGGTGTCATACCTAGTGCATCGGGTCCAATGAAAATCTTCTGTGACAATACTGGTGCAATTGCCTTGGCAAAGGAATCCAGATTTCACAAAAGAACCAAACACATCAAGAGACGCTTCAACTCCATCCGGGATTTAGTCCAGGTGGGAGACATAGAGATTTGCAAGATACATACGGATCTGAATGTTGCAGACCCGTTGACTAAGCCTCTTCCACGAGCAAAACATGATCAGCACCAAGACTCCATGGGTGTAAGAATCATTACTGTGTAATCTAGATTATTGACTCTAGTGCAAGTGGGAGACTGAAGGAAATATGCCCTAGAGGCAATAATAAAGTTATTATTTATTTCCTTATATCATGATAAATGTTTATTATTCATGCTAGAATTGTATTAACCGGGAACATAATACATGTGTGAATACATAGACCAACAGAGTGTCACTAGTATGCCTCTACTAGACTAGCTCGTTAATCAAAGATGGTTATGTTTCCTAACCATGAACAAAGAGTTGTTATTTGATTAACGAGGTCACATCATTAGTTGAATGATCTGATTGACATGACCCATTCCATTAGCTTAGCACCCGATCGTTTAGTATGTTGCTATTGCTTTCTTCATGACTTATACATGTTCCTATAACTATGAGATTATGCAACTCCCGTTTACCGGAGGAACACTTTGGGTACTACCAAACGTCACAACGTAACTGGGTGATTATAAAGGAGTACTACAGGTGTCTCCAATGGTAGATGTTGGGTTGGCGTATTTCGAGATTAGGTTTTGTCACTCTGATTGTCAGAGAGGTATCTCTGGGCCCTCTCGGTAATACACATCACATAAGCCTTGCAAGCATAATAACTAAGATGTTAGTTATGAGATGATGTATTACGGAACGAGTAAAGAGACTTGCCAGTAACGAGATTGAACTAGGTATTGGATACCGACGATCGAATCTCGGGCAAGTAACATACCGATGACAAAGGGAACAACGTATGTTGTTATGCGGTCTGACCGATAAAGATCTTCGTAGAATATGTAGGAGCCAATATGGGCATCCAGGTCCCGCTATTGGTTATTGACCGGATACATGTCTCGGTCATGTCTACATTGTTCTCGAACCGTAGGGTCCGCACGCTTAACGTTACGATGACAGTTATTATGAGTTTATGCATTTTGATGTACCGAAGGTTGTTCGGAGTCCCGGATGAGATCACGGACATGACGAGGAGTCTCGAAATGGTCGAGCCGTAAAGATTGATATATTGGAAGCCTATGTTTGGGCACCGGAAGCGTTCCAGGTGAAATCGGGATTTTTCCGGATTACCGGGAGGGTTACCGGAACCCCCCGGGAGGTAAATGGGCCTATTGGGCCTTAGTGGAAAAGAGAGAAGAGGCAGCCCACACCTGGCCGGCGCCCCCCCACCTTTCCCAAGTCCTAATAGGACTAGGAGAGGTGGGCCGGCCCCCTCTTTCTCCTTCTTCCCCAAGAATCCTAGTTGGAATAGGATTGGGGGGAAGGAGTCCTACTCCCGGTGGGAGTAGGACTCCTCCCTGCGCCTCCCACCTGGCCGGCCGAACCCCCTGCCCCTGGCCTTTATATACGGGGGCAGGGGGCACCCCAAGACACACAAGTTAATCGCTCCTTAGCCGTGTGCGGTGCCCCCTGCCACCAAATTCCACCTCGATCATACCGTTACAGTGCTTAGGCGAAGCCCTACGTCGGTAGTACATCAAGATCATCACCACGCCGTCGTGCTGACGGAACTCTTCCTCGACGCTTTGCTGGATCGGAGCCCGAGGAACGTCATCGAGCTGAACGTGTGCTAAGAACTCGGAGGTGCCGGAGTAACGGTGCTTGGATCGGTCGGATCGGGAAGAAGACGTACGACTACTTCCTCTATGTTGTGTGATCGCTTCCGCAGTCGGTCTGCGTTGGTACATAGACAACACTCTCCCCTCTCGTTGCTGTGCATCACCATGATCTTGCGTGTGCGTAGGAAAATTTTTGAAATTACTGCGTTCCCCAACATTTTCTTCACTCTAGCCACCTACTCCTATGTTTTTGGAAATGGAGGCGTGCCCCCGGCCTGCGCGTATGTATGAGCACTTGTGTCTATACTGATCGATGTTTAAAAAAATGATGCATGCAGCCATCTTATGTGTGGATAGCAAATCTAGTCCTGGTCATACACCACTGTGTACAGCGTTTCCCCTATATTTCCCTTTTTGACCAAGAGACCGGTTGGATGACCATTCTATGCTACTTTCACCCCTATCCTTCCTGTTTGTACCATGTCCGGTATACATACTAAATTCCACCACCCCCACTTTATTTCTTGTTTGAACCAAGTACAAGATTCGACTACATGAAGTAGCTTTACCTCTAACAATAGAAGAAGAAAAAATATGTGTCGTTGGACCATCCGATCGAGAGGGGCTGAGAGGTAGAAAATTATGCACATGCAGCAATGTAGCGAGCTGGGGAAGTAGAGCTAGGGTGGTTTCGAAGGAAGATACGTTTGAAGGTCATTCGAATGTGGATAGGTGGGTGGCGGGAGCCCGGATCCGCCCACACTAGGGCAACAACGAAGGGTTCGGAGGACCTCCCACACCGGCGCTCGGCCAGAGATAATGGTGTAGCCGGCAGTGGGTCTCCTCCCTCGCCGTCAACGACAGCCTAAACACTGCCCCTCCTCCCCTCCACCGGCGAAGGGGGATACGTCCGGATCTGTAACCTGCGGTGAGGATAGAAAGACAATGTTTTTTGAATGGAGAAAGACAATGTTACCACCGCTATCTTTTTTGGATCTAGAGAGGACGAGAGTGTGTGAATAGAGCAACCCTAGCAAGCAAGCACGGAGGCTCCGGCCTATATATACGTAGTGAGGTAGTTTTCCTTTTTCACTCCATCAAAACAATCGTTTAAAATTGTGCACGTGCCAGGTCACCGTTTTTGGAGTTTATGATTGTTTTTTGAGATAGCTACCCGCTTATTCCAAGTGGTGTTATGGTGTGCCAGGTCGCACTTTGTATCGTTCAAGTCTGGTACAAGACCCTCCATTAAATGAACAACCACTCCTCGTAATATTTGTGAACAAGCCCACGGCTAAAATTATCGAAAACGTGAGCTGCCCCAACATGCATTATTATTTATATTTTCTATGTGGGAGTATCCTCAAAAAAATGTGAGAGTACAATATGTATTGGGCCCCTTTGTAATTGGTGCTAAACTTTGACCAAAGAGTTAACTGACAAAATGTTAGTGCATGTTAACAAAAATAATATCGTTTGATTCGTATTTGAACATAGTTTTCAATTATGTAATTTTTTGTGACATGCATGAACATTTGGTTAGTTAAATTTATAGTCAAAATTTGGCAAGGTTCATTAAATCAACACATGCAAGTATCAAAAGGAGAGTCACGGCATGCATGCATGCGTTGTAATTAATGCATCGGTAAACACAAATTATTGAAATATATCGAGGCAGTGCTTTGATCTGTCACGTCAACTCGTACAAGACCGAGAAGTTTGATTAATACAACACCTCTCCCTCGCCGACTGAGCTCCGGTGCATTAAATTCACCTACCTTTGGCTGCATGACAGATGGGCCACCCGCCTGTTGGGCCCACGTGTCATGCACGCAAATCCAGGAGCAGTAAGTCAATGAAGCTGCGTCCCTCCCTCGCCCATGACCGTGGTGGCTGGTAGGACTAGGAGAAGCTTTTGTTCGCTACACGCTCTCCCTCCCGCACGCGGTGGACATGCAGCAGTTCAATCGGTGTCAGATGGCCAGAAGCATGTAGTACTCCCTCATTGTTTGACTTCCCGAAGAGGCGAAGAGCCAAGTGCAGCCCGGACGCTCGTGTGGCAGTTTCATGTGTAGAGTAGTCTAGGATAGCGTGTACGGTGCCTGTAAGCTTAAAATCGTTGGGGTCGGCTCCATGCTTTTTTTGTTTAATATAATCTTCTGGCCCTACCAGTCATCCTGGTGATTGTAGTTTGCACGCTCATCTGGGGTAAATGTTAGAGGTTGCAGCAAATGGAGTATTGTACACTGCGGGTCTTTCAGCCAAGTTTAGAGGCAACCATGTGGGGCCAGTGCTATGATGTGTCGCGTCAACTCGTACAACGAGGAGAAGCTTGATTTTACTACTACACGCCCTCTCCCTCGCCCATGCGCGCGGTGGCTCGCAGACGAGTACATGCTTTTGCTTAGGCATATAATACTAGTGTATGATACTACACATCCATAGTGAATAGTATCATATTTTAGTGTCATCGATGACTTCATTTATTAGCATGCATGACACATAGTAACACAACATTTAATATGATAGGGTATCATGATATGATACTCAACCCTCTCTTTCTTCATTTACTTCTATGCCACATCATCAAATTTGCCTAGTTGGCATGCATGATACTCCCCGTTCCTAAATATTTTTCGTTTTAGATATTTCAAATGGACTACCACATACGGAATTATATACATATATTTTAGAGTTTAGATGCACACATTTTGCTCCCTATGCAGTCACTTGTTGAAATCTCTAGAAATACAAATATTTAGGAACGGAGGGAGTACTACCTATGATACTCCCATTACATCTAGCCTTATAGAGTACTACAACAAGCTATCCCTCCCACATGCAGTGGACGGACATGCAACAATGGATTCAATACTGTAGAAGTAGTAGTAACATCATTGTTCGTCTTCTCGAAGAGGCGAAGAGCCAAGCACAACCCGAACGTGGCAGTTGCGAACACTCGCCACAGTGTGTTTGGTTGCATTCTCATCTCATCATAGTTGTTCCCTCTTCGTGCATGCTCATTCCAGCACCCCTCTTCATGCATGCTCTTCTCATGCATGATCCTAGTGTATTTGAGTTAAGCTAGTGCGTACTCATGCACCCTTCATACACCCTACCAAACACCCAAAAGTGGGTCGAGAAGGACTTGGAGCACGCATATAGCCAGGCTCTTGCATGAGACAAAATTGCTATTTCAGCCCACTATTGTAGTACTGCTTGCTAGTATAGCCTAAACCGGAAAGGAGTATTTGCCTTTTTAGAGATTTCAACAAGTGACTACACTAGACCCTAGATGAGTAGTACTAGAGCAAAGTGAGTGAATCTACATCGTAAATAAATGCATAGTTCTCTTGTTTTTCTCTCCGCCTTGGTCGCGGTGCACAATATTGAGTACTCCCATATGACTAGCCGCTCTATCTACATGCGGAACATTAAAGCATCCGGGCCTGTGTGCCATCCACCAAATCATAGCGAGGTGCTATAGTCGAGACTCACTGGTCACCCCGGTGTGGCCTCGAAGTGGCCTCGAAGTTGGACTGGACGAAGCAACCATCATTTCACTGGAACGTGCATTGAAGCCCTTTCTTCCCTTTCTTGAAGAAAACCTCACTCCAGGCTACTCACTTCTGCCATTTTTTTTCTTCTGTACCGATGAAGGAAAGGTGGGCGAATCAGTGATGCTACTATATTTTCATTCCAAGAATCTTCTTTTTGTGAAGCACCGACCGATTCTCACAGCCTATTCTTTTCCCGTTTTCATTGCGAATGTGGTTTCCTTTTGATTGTTTTTTGTTTGTAAGTTCATTGATGGATCTTGGAGCACTAGGTAAAGAGTTGCCGGTGAATAACCCACTGGAGATATCGATCTCCAGGAAGCGAGCACGGACCAACGAGTTGACCATGTTGGCGGGCCAACCCATGGAGACAAAGAACTCCAAGAAACAAGCACTGGCCAAAGAGTTCACGACGTTGGTGGACGAACTCCTCAAAGAAAGTTGGAAGAACAACAAGGGCCCCACCGTGCCTACCCCAGAAACTCTAATGGCCACACATGCGAGGCTCAAGGCCGAGTTTGAGTAGATAGTCACCGTTGTCAAGCGGTATTCCCCTAGCAAGGTGATGGCACCCATCGAGGACGAGGAGATGGCCCCTGGAGGGATGGGATCCCCCAGTGAGCTGCACAAGGTAAAAAATAATTGCTTACCATAGTAGTGGTTTTTAATTATTTGCAATGTGCTTGCTAATATGTTAGGGTTGTGCAGGTGCCGGTGGACGTCCATGATGATTCCGATGTCGTCGCCCGTCCCGTGGACAACGCCCAAGAGATCGTTTTCGATATCACGGTCCGTCCTATTGACATCGCCCCAGAGATCGACGTCGATGCCGCTGTCCATCCTATGGACATCGCCCCAGAAATCGATTCCAATGTCAAGGTGGACATCGCCTCAGAGATCGATTCCCATGCCGTTTTCCGTGCTGTGGACATTGCCCGAGAGATCGATGACAAGAAATAGTTGGTCGCGCTAATCCTTCTGGGTAGTTTGCATTGTGTTTAATTACCACAATGATGCGTGTTATCAAACCATCTTTGGGCTACTGCACTGTCTTGTGTGGGCGGTACTTGCTACTTCTGTTTGATAGTGAATCATGCGAACCCTCTCTGAGTTGTGGAAAGAGATATATCCTCACCAGCTTTTGATGTAATATATGGCATGCTTAGATGTAAGTTTGAACTGTTTATCATATCAGCAGGGCTTGTTTGATGATTCTTGGTGTTAGTAGGGTAGCTACTGTGCGAGCTATAGTACTTGCAAAACACTCAACAAAGAGAAACGTTGGGGCTGATGAGCTCGTGGTACGCTTATACTGATCCGTCATTGATCGGCCAATAGCCCAAGCTCCTAAAATTGTAGGCTTAGCGATCGATCAGACAATAGTCGACACGGATACATTCAGGTCTCATTTGGTTCATAGGGTAGGAAAATCGTAGCAAAAGTACAGAGACGTACAACACAAAATAATAGCAGTACAGAGACGTACTCCCTCCGTTCCAAAATAGATGAGTCAACTTTGTACTACTAACTTTGAAACGGAGGGAGTACAAATCCTAGGCGGGCTTGTTTGGCCTAGTGGGTTTCAGTGATATGACGTGGTACAGTGGCGTCCAGTCTTCGCGTGTGGTAGCAGTACTGCGCATACAATAAGTTTGCTTGAAGAAGCGGAATTCAATGAAGTTATGATGGTTCCTTCGTCAGACCAACTTACAGTGGGAAAGGTTGGGCCTGCACTACGACCGGGGTGGACCAGCATAATTTTGTGCATGGCAGGTGGACCAGTATGGTCGACGTCCCACATGTCGGCGAATGAAAGTATTCTTTCCGATATAGTGGACGAGCAACAAGTATTCATTGTTTATTTTTGATGAAACCTATTGTCTCCACTGTTACGACGGAGGAGTGTGAAACACGGCAGCCCAGTGAACTTGGCATGTGCGCCTGTAACATCCCAAAATTCTAAATTTTGGAATGTTATAATAAATAGAATGATTTGATTTTGTTTGATTGATTGTGTGAAATTGAGTGAAATTTGAAACTTTTTTTTGAAAGTTAAATGAGAGGGAATAAAAGGACTTTCCCAAACTTTCATTTTTATGCTCTCCGCGAATTCAAATACTTCCCATCACAAAACCCTGGAGAGAAGATGACATGACTTCTTCCATTTATTTAAATGACAAAGGGGTGTTGAAAATATTTGAATTTCATTTGGAAAATATTTCCACTTCTGAAACTTTATGCAACTCAATGATTTTCATGAGAGAAGATAAAATGACTTCTTCAAAACATATGAAATATGAGTTGGGAGTTTCGAAGAATCAAATTCAAAGCCCTTTTGAATTTATTTTCAATTTGGAGTTATTTGAGTTTTATTCAAATTATTTTTCTCCAAAAATAAAATATATGGAAATTAGGGTAACATGATTCCCTACAATGGAAAATTGGAGAAAAATTAATTTGAAATCATTTTGGTATTTTTAAAATGATTTTTGTTGGATTTTAGTAGACCAGTAGCACTCTTTGAATTATTAGAATTTGTGTGTATTTTATTTAATGCCGGAAAAATGTTCATGTCGTAGAAAATCTTTTTTTGAAAATTTTGATATATAATATGCCTATATAAAGTTTTATTTTTATTTTCGTTTTTCAGTTTATCGCATTCTGTAAAAAAAAAACTACACCGCACGGCTGGCCGGAGGCAAAAAAAAAACTGCAGCGTGCGCGGCCGAAGGTCTTTAGGCCCATCGCTCTTTTCTTCTGTGTTTCGTATATTTTCGTCTACGTTTAGTCCCACATTGCCTAGCCTTTCACCCCTAAGCCTCTTTCCCACCAATAAATATAGACCCATAGAGCCTCCAAAAATCATCTGATTCGGGTTAAATCAATATTTTGGTTTCACTAGATTCATTTAAGAAAAATATATTTCTCCTCTCTGGCGCGACTTCTGGAAATTATCTTTTCTCTCCAAAGTCGTCTTTTCTCTGCCTTATAAAGGTATCTTTCTTTGTTTTTTTTTCTTATACCTCCGTAGTTTATTATTTTTAGACTAATATGATAAAATAATTAGATTATCAATTAGTCTACGTATTTATACATTAGACCCTAGCCCGTAGCTATTTTTTCTTCCGTAAAACAGCTTGGCCCTGATTTTTCAAATAGCCATAACTTTTTACTCGTTTGCCCAAATCCAACGAAACCAACGCCCACTTCTTCGTTATGATCTCCTCTATCCAGTAATCCAACTCAAACATGTTTTTGAAAATTTTAAAATTTGAATTAGATCAGATTTGAATTCAAACTTCTTTTGATCATATCGTTTTATCCGTAACTCTATTTGAGTTGATTCTTTTTGCAAATCGAAGCTCTTGACCTAAATTTTCTGATAAGACCAAATTCACATAATTCTGGTACTGTTAGAAATTGTTTTATGTTGCAAGAGCTATTTGCTTGGTTTTGATGTTTTCCGAATCGATTTCTTCGATCTTTCTGGTCTTTTGAGTGATTGCTTATGTGTGGTTACTATTGCTTGATTATGATAGATTGACCGGAGTGTGACGGGTAGAGCTATCAAGATTTTTGAGTGCGAATCATCTTCATCAACATTGCAGGCAAGTTCACACTTTGATCATATCCCCTTTCATACCCAGTTTTTATGCATTAGATCAAACCTCAAACATTGCACGATTAGGATCTAATTAAATTGTGGGATGGGAAGTAGTTGAGGTAGTACCTATTACCTGTTTATTATCAAACCCTTGGGAGTTACTATTATGTTAGGCTTATACTGCCATGCTATGCTCGTAGACGTGGATTGGGTTTGAGAGTATTTCATGACAGATGTGAAATTGTTAATTAATGGTTTACATAAGGTGGCAACTTAAACACACATCTGGGTGGATTGAGGCACCTGGGTATTCCAGGACTTGCCTGTCTAGGCACCTGGGTATTCCAGGACTTGCCTGTTTTTCTTTTGGACCACCACCTAGGCCCAAAGGGATCATAAGATTATTCATACTAAAAACTTCCGTGTGCAGCCACAAGCCACTATGGGCTATGGCATAGTTGATTAAGTCGTGCGAACTCTTACAGGGTAGACTAGCAGATGTAGGGGAAAGTAGGTGTACCGGTCTATCCAATGTAAGGTGCTAGCGCTTCTGAAAGACTTTGTCTCGGTCATCCGTTTCTCAAACATCCTGTAGTGCGAGAAATCCAACGGAGGCGATCGTGTCTTGTGGGGAAAAGTGCGCAAACCTCTGCAGAGTGTACAAACTAATCATGATTAGCCGTGTCCCCAGTTATGGACATCTTGAGTATCTAGTGCTTGGATTATCCTGTTGATCTCATCATGTTACTTCTAAATTAATATTGTTGGGTTATTGATGACTATTTTTAATTGGGATGGAGAATGTTGTCAACCATTCTCAATGTTTAACAACCACCATGATAGTTAAATAAAATGTATTCCTTTGCAGTAGGGAAAAATTGGCTTTTTGCAAAAACTATAACCATAGAGCTTTTCCACCAGCCAAATATGCATGTAGTGATAGCCATTGTTCATCATCTCTCTCTATGGTGTGAATTTGCCAGTACATTCAATGTACTGACCCTTTGTGGCTGCAACGGCTCATGTTGCAGGATTTCTTACGACGAGTAAGTGATACGTTAGGGTTACGATTTCTACACTCAACTTTGCCGTTGGTGTTCATGGGAATCCTCAACCTTGTTACTTCCGCTATTTGGATTGAGGTAATAGTATTTACGTTACTTATACATGTGATTTACCTCTGTTATAAATCCTCGAGTACTTGTGTGTCAGCATACCGATCCAGGGATGACACTTAAGCACAGAGACTTGATCCATTCGGGTCGGGTCGCTACAGCACCACTCCTTCCTTCCTCATGTAATACTATAGTGTTGACTATAGTGTTGACTATAAGGTTGGCTATAAGGTTACAACTTTTTCTCACTTTCTCTCTATCTATTTCCTCTCAAATATTTTTTACCTTTCTTTTTTAGACATAATTTTTTTTACGCCTCGTTTTTTAGAATTAGTTTTTTATACCTAGGAGCACGTGTAGAGACGGGCTCCTGCAGATCCCACTCCTTGACTTTGCCAATGCCTCTCTCTCCTTCACATAAGCGGGCTTAGGGCATGTACAATGGTTCTATTGTAGGGATGCCACATGGATAAATCATGAGGTGGAGGAAAGAGAAATCATAAGAAAAGGCTTGTCTTCTCTTATTTAAGAGAAATAAGAGAAGACAAGTGATGATCTCTTAGCACAATATGTTTCACCATGTTTTTAGGAATAACTAGTTATTGAAGATAAGGCTAAGAGATGATCCATTGTACACATGTTTTTTGTCCTCTCTAAATTACATGCAAGACTTATGATAAGACTATCTTATCAGCCATTGTACATGCCCTTATAGCCTAGAATTTTATTGGTACTACTTGCTATGAATGCGGGCAGCTGGCGTCTGAGGGGGGAGGGAGCGCAGGGAGGTGGTGGGGTGGGGGTGTTTGGTGTGCCAGGGCGGTCAGAAGCGGGCTTGGAAGCGGTCTGGACTCCCGCATGGCCCACCACACATTATCATCACATATTTCCTGGAGTCCATGCGCAGCGGGCGGGCGATCTCTTCTCCCTCCCACATCTCTCTCTTCTCAGCCGACGCCCGCCGAGCGATTAGATTTCGGATATCGATGGTTTATTCAATTGCAGTCCCACATGTCAGTGAAAATGCAAGACAATGCGTTTCCCCTCTGGTGAGCGGCGTGCGAGCCGGACTGTCGAGGGTGCGACGCGAACGCGACGCGTATGAGTCGTAAGTGCGCCACCTATTCCTTTTGAACTTGCAAAGCGTAACATTTTCGTGCGATCGATCGATAGAAATCCAAAACAAAATGACGAGGGAGGTGCTTTCCCGCGCGTTAGGCAGCTAGTTTGAGTGATATGACATGCTACAGTGCCGTCCACTTGCTCCATTTTTATGTAAGCAAGAGTCTACACTCTTACGTGGGAGGAGTGTGAAACATGGTGGATATGATTTTGATCGAGGGATAACTATTCCTTGCGAAATAATGGAGCACAGTTAGCGATTATAGCATGATAGTTAGGGCATCTCCAGCGCTGTCCCTCAAATTTACATCGGCATTTGTCCGAGCACACTGATGGATGCCATCCAATGCTGCCCGCATACCTTTCGACAACTATATGAACTAACCGGACGAAATTCGTGCAAACAAAGCAAATTTCAAATTAACCGAATAAAATTCATTACATTTCAAAAAAAAATCCTATAAACTAGACGAAATTCATTACATATTTCGCACAAACCGTACTAAAACATACTGTAAACCTAATCTAAACGATCGCCGGCGCCCGACCACCATGTCCGGCCATGAACCTGAGAAAGCCGGCCATTGCCTTTGCCTCCTCCTCATCCGCCTTGATAACCTCCTCCTCCGGAGAACAAGGTTATGATGATTTCCGCCTCCACCTCGCCATCGAGCGGCCAATCGGTCGCTGATGTTTATCCCACCAAGCTTGGCGTCGACTGAGTGGGGGAGGGGTTGCCTTCGTGGGACCAGAGCGGCGGCGACCTACCATGTACTACTCTTCCTCGCTGTCAGTTGCACCCTTGCACGCGCGCCGGCTTCGTGGTCGTGGCGGCGAAGGGCGACTGGGGGGGGAGCCGGTGATCTCCTTCGTCTTCTCCTGCGACAGCACGTCCAAGAGAGCTTTGGAGTGTCAGGAGGCCATGGTTGGAGTGGTGCCAACAGAAGTAAGGGACCGAAGAAGAATCATTGTGGGTCTTTGGCTATGGCTGGGAGCTGGGGCTCAAGTTAATATAGCTGGCGAATGGCAATGAGCCGCGGCAGACGGATGGACGGCTGGCACCAGAGTAGGTTCGTCGGCAGCCGCGTATCATTAATGTGGGCAGCAGACGAAAGGATGGCCGTGGTGTCGTTAACACAGAGTAGTTGCTTGCATCGGGATGCCGCGCGGGTGGCACTCTCTCGGCCGTCGCACTGCTGCAATGCCGGCGCCAGTGAGAGGTCGCATCGGGCATGAATGCGGACGCTTCTTCAGTGACTTAACCACAGGTGTGTTGGGTCACTAACATGTGGGCCCAACGGGCATCTGGCCCGCATGTCAGTGTAACAACTGCACCTGCAGTTAAGTCCGGTGAATGCGGCATTGACGTTCTGGAGAGACGGTGACCTTTTTAGGCGGGAAACACACGCTAGCGATGGAAGGGGTTTCGGTCAGACGTTGGCGTGGTGGTAAAATGTGAACTCATGGATGACGAGCCTTTGAAGCGTATGCGGCACGTATTGACAATCCGGCGTCCATGCAACCGCTCTTGTCGCCAGCTAGCCTTCGACGACCACCATTAGACACCACATAGCCATGCATAACTTACGAATAATGGACGAATCGATCAGACACACACTCATGTGCAGTGGCACTATGATCGGTTGCTCATGATAGTACATACTCCGTACCATAGTACCCTCTCTAGCTAGGCTTTTTTATAGATTGTCATTGTGATGGACGATATACATGAGCAAGGCACCGAGTCACGAGTATGACCGTTGGTGTTGAGCTAGGTGAATACATGCTCGTTGTTCGCGGAGGCCTCCAACAAACATCTAAACAGTAATGTCACGCACCGTCGGGGCACGCAGGTGACAGGCTCACCATTTGCGTTGTGCCATGTGCAGGACTTTGATTGAGAGGGTGACGTGCATGCATTAGCATGGTTTGACAATGTGAGCGTGAGTGTCTCGCTGTCTCCACGCATACATGATACTTGCCTCTATGGACAGTGTGCGCTAATGTGTGCATCACGTATAATAAAAAAATCCGTTTGTGCATTTAACGCAAAGTATTTCATTTTCATTTAGCTGACGAGTGTGCGTTGCAGCGACGAGTCCATGGTTTGATTCCTCACATACGCATAATTTTGGTTCTTATTTCTTTCTCCACTAACATGTAGGCCCGCATAGATAGGTAGATAAAGAACACGAACCGATGAGGCACATGCGGACTGTTTGACTGGTCAACCAGACAAATACAGAGCTATACGCTAAGCCAGTGACCGTATAATCACCATATCTCGTATACAATGATCAAAGTGAGCTATCAAGACAAGTTCGATGACCGCCAATGCATTTTACTCGGTAATAAAAGACTAGGATTGAAGGGGAATCCAAATTTCCTTCGTCTTCTGTCCTAGAGCTCTTGACAAACCAATGCGCTATACGGTTGTCCGGCCACTCCACCCTAGAGCTATCACCAAGCGTCGTTCATTCCACCGCGCCGCACACTAACCGGTAAGGAAGCGATGGCATCCCGTCGCGCCGAGTTCCTCGCCGCCCACGACCGCACATAGAATGGTAGGGAAGCAATGGCATCCCACCGTGCCGAGTTCATCGCTGCTCGCGACCTCACACCTATGTGGGCGGAATTTGAAGCTGCCAAGGCTGAATGGGTCGTACAGCAAGAGGCGGCCAAAGCTGCACAGAGCGAGCGGAAAAGTCAGAAAGCACTCAAGAAAAGAGAGGTCCACCGCCGCAATAAAGAATAGGACGCATGCGCTCCTACGGAGAGGTCGGCGAAGATCCAAGCACGGTGGGGTGTCACCGACAAAGCCAGGAAGGAGAACGACGACGCCTGGCCAGCATGTGAGAAGTAGTAGTACTAGTAGTTAGTCTGTGTATCTGTGTCGCCCGTACGTTTGTTTAATTAATTACGAGCATGTACCAGTACTACTCCCTCCGTCTAGGTGTATAAGTCATCTTAGGTTGTGCACAGCGACCAAGGCGAAGGGGAAAATGAGAGAACTTAATGGTTTTGCTAATTAATAGCATTGCATGCAATGAACTAACCACTACATGTCATGTTTGGTAGTCTCAAGTAATTGAAAACATGCACTGCCCACATCTCTTATTGGTTGATGTGTCCCGAAACAAGAAACAAGAAGGGAGTTAATGTACCGTGCCTAAGTGTTTTTGGATTATTTGGTTTTCGTAAGGTGACTTACACACCTAGACGGAGGGAGTAGTTACTACTATAGTTTTTAGAGCAAATTATCAGTACATTAGCCTAGACTCAATGGAAACATTCCTATCATATGCATCAAATGGCATACCTTTATTTGTAGGAATTGAGATGCATGTCATCTCACTTCCGATGATTTTCATATTCCTATAAAATTCCTATCCTATGAACCAAAGGAGGCCTCTGCTGGAGTAACTACTGTAGCTAGCAGGACTGCTGGTATAGTAGTTTTCTTCAAGAAGCGGAATTCAACGAAATCATGATGGTTCCTTTGTCCGAGCAACTTCATAGTGGGAAAGGTTGGGCCTGTGATTTGATGACTCATTAGTAATTACTACGGCGCAATAACCGGGGTGACTCTCCCTTGGAGTTCTGCGAGCATGGCAAGTGGACCAGGATGGTCGACGTCCCATATGTCGGCGAACGGAAGTATTCTTTCCGATATCGAGGAGCAAGGAAACCGCGTGGTATAGTATCACTACTGATTTATATTTATATTTTATTTCTAGTGAATGCTAGTGTTTCAACTCTTACGATGAAGGAGTGCCAAACACGGCACGTGCTAGATGTCCCACACGTCAGCGAAAGGAGTGGGACATGAACAGTGTGGTAGAGCGTCTCCACTTCTGGGTTGGAGACCACACATAGTAGTACTAGTGGTATGAACGATACAAAGTGTGACCCGGAGAGAAAGACACGTCTAGTTGGAAGGTCTCGAGGCATACACATAAACAAATATAAAACCTAATATGTGCCTCCAATTAATATAGTAGAAGTAGAGTAGGCCCGTATTCCATAACATCACTGGGCATTGCATGTACAACATTTTTTTAGATCAACATTTAGTGGTAGTAAGAGACAAATGCCTATATTTCATGCATGTTCATACTATTTGTGCCTTTCTACTTCACTTATGGTGCTACATTACTCAGGTTCGTACGTCCACTCCTAGGTACATGTCCGTGTCGTAGTTCCAGTCCCACATGTTCTTCATAGATGGAACGATCCATAACTGTGGGCAACGGGAGTCCATATCATCGCAGTTAGTGTGGCTCCCCACGATGGAGACTCATCCAAACAATGGCCAGCCTCGATGCAGAGCAGTCGCGTGCACCGAGAAGCGGCGCTCTCTCAGCCGTCGCGCTGCTTCAAAGCCGGCGCTAGTGAGACTAGCCACAATGGAGAGGAACTTACACTAGTAACATACACATATCCCTACACTATGTTACGACATGTCATAGTTGGTAGTAACATAAGTATGGTAACATGCAAAGCCTCATTTATTAGGTTATAGACTCATATTGCATTGGGATGTGTGATGTTACAGTAACTAGCTAAGTTACTCAAACTACATCTCTCCTCATTAACTCATTGCCACATAAACAAATTTGTTGAGTTGGACTCGATGTTACTACTGAAGTTACTCCCACTGTGGCTAGTCTGAGAGGTCGCCTCCGCTCTGGCCAGGCATTAATGTGGCACGGGCGTTCTGGGGCGACATTGACCGTTTCATGTGGGAAGTGCACGCCGGCAAGGGAGGGGGTTGGGTCGGCCAGGGCGGTCAGACGCAGGTGTGGTGGTGGTACTGGTAGTTTCCAAAACTACTCAATTATTGCACTCAGTTTCCAAAGAAAATGTGGTAAAAATGTTACTCCACAGCCCGCTTCCCTTCTCCTTCCTCTTCCAATGCCCGCGCACGTCCGCGGGAAGCGACCGGTCAACCCTTATATAGGAGTGCTAGCACAAAAAGATGCATGCATGACCACTAAAATTTCCAGATTAAAGCATCGCTCCGGCGGGAGTATGGCGTATGTCGTTACCTTCGGCTGGGCCATGCCTACCGGGCTATGGCGACCAGAGAAGTGGCGGCGGGACGGGAATGAATGCGGCTACTATTTGGGTTCCCCGTCCGGCTTAAAATAAATGCGCACCATCACGTGTACCCGCGGGTGCACAAATTGTAACATACGTGTCTGCTTAAGTGGGCGTCACATAACTAGTGTGTGTGAGAGATTCTGACAGACAGAGTGCATGTGTGCGACTCTACTCTTCATACATGTACCCAACCTTTTGCATCGGGATATAAGTATAATGGTATTACACTTTAGCTAGTGATTTACGTGTCCATGTTAACGTGGTTGTGTAAACAAATGTCTCTTCCTGCTCATGATTTGCGTTATATAATTACTAGCAAGATGCTCGTGCATTGCACGGAACATCAATATGCATTTTTACAAAACACATGTTGTGATTGACCCATGCAGGAGTAATTCCATGTGTAAAAACTAATGATATCTTGAGAATCTTATCGGAAAACTAGTATCTCGACAATTTCATCGAAAAAATGGAAGATGAGAGATAAGGTGAGGAGGAGTGGAGCGTGGTGGTGACTGGTGGTCGGACTGGACGGAGACATGGGGATGGACGGCGATGGCAGGCGGCAGCGGCCACCATGCTAGATTGTTCCAGAGACTAACTTTTTTAATTTCCCAGCAATGAGGTTGTGCGAGATAAGGACGATGAACGAGGCAAGGCCCTGTCTATAAATGTGGAGAGCGGTGCGGGTATCTTTTGTAAATTTGTCATAGTTTGCTTTAAATCCGCCAGATATAGATCGGACAGTCTATATTACAAGATGGCAGGCACACCATCATCACCAACTCGTTTTTATAAGAGTATAGATGATAAGTTTGCTAACTACTAAAGTAAAGTGGAATTTGTCCATGTTATACAAGTAAATTAAGGTGATTGCTTATCATACGGGTAAGGTTGGACGAAGGGTGGTAGGAACAAATGCTCCCCCTAGAGCATGTGTGTGTGATATGGAGTCTTAGTGTGTGTGTGTGGGGGGGTGCGTGTGTGTGTGACGCGGGGTCCTCGGTGGCGGATGTAATTTAAGTGTGTGTGGCTTCATCATAGTGTATGACAAAGGCCACCAACGAGGGGGTGCGAGAGAGAAAAGGCCCGTAAAGAGGGCAGAGAAGGCGTGTGTGAAGGAAATATGCCCTAGAGGCAATAATAAAGTTGTTATTTATATTTCCTTATATCATGATAACTGTTTGTTATTCATGCTAGAATTGTATTAACTGGAAACTTAGTACATGTGTGAATACATAGACAAACAGAATGGCACTAGTATGCCTCTACTTGACTAGCTCGTTGAATCAATGATGGTTATGTTTCCCAACCATAGGCATGAGGTGTCATTTGATTAATGAGATCACATCATTAGAGAATGATGTGATTGACTTGACCCAACCGTTAGCTTAGCATGATGATCGTTTAGTTTGTTGCTATTGATTTCTCCATAACTTATACATGTTCCTATGACAATGAGATCATGCAACTCCCGAATGCCGGAGGACCACTTTGTGTGCTACCAAATGTCACAACGTAACTTGGTGATTATAAAGGCGCTCTACAGGTGTCTCCGATGGTGTTTGTTGAGTTAGCATAGATCGAGATTAGGATTTGTCACTCCGATTGTCGGAGAGGTATCTCTAGGCCCTCTCGGTAATGCACAACACTACAAGCCTTGCAAGCAATGTGACTAATGAGTTAGTTATGGGATGTTACATTAAAAAACGAGTAAAGAGACTTGCCGGTAATGAGATTGAACTAGGTATTGAGATACTGACGATCGAATCTCGGGCAAGTAACATATCGATGACGAAGGGAACAATGTATGTTGTTATGCGGTTTAACCAATAAAGATCTTCGTAGAATATGTAGGAGCCAATATGAGCATCCAGATTCTGCTATTGGCTATTGACGGGAGATGTGCCTCGGTCATGTCTACATAGTTCTTGAACTCGTAGGGTCCACACGCTTAACGTTTTCTGACGATTTGTATTATGAGTTATGTGATTTGATGACCGAAGTTTTTCCGGAGTCCCGGATGAGATTGGGGACATGACTAGGAGTCTCCAAATGGTCGACACGTAAAGATCGATATATTGTAAGGCTATATTCGGACATCAGAAAGGTTCCGAGTGATTCGGGTATTTTTTGCAGTACCGGAGAGTTACGGGAATTCGTAATGGGCCTTAATGGGCCATACGGGAAAGGAGAGAAAGGCCTCAAGGGTGGCCGCGCCCCTTCCCCATGGACTGGTCCGAATTGGACTAGGGAAAGGGGGCGCCCCCTTCCTTCCTTCTCCCTCTCCCTTCCCTTTTTCCTATTCCATGTAGGAGGTGGAATCCTCGTAGGACTCCACACTTTGGGCACGCCCAATGAGGGCCGGCCTCCTCCTCCCTCCATCCTTTATATACGTGGCTAGGGGCACCCCATAGACACACAAGTTGATCATTGATCTCTTAGACGTGTGTGGTGCCCCCCTTCACCATAATCCACCTCGGATCATATCGTAGCGATGCTTAGGCGAAGCCCTGTTCCAGTAGCATCATCATCACTGTCATCACGCCGTCGTGCTGACGAAGCTCTCCCTCGACACTCTACTGGATCGTGAGTTCGTGGGACGTCACCGAGCTAAACGTGTGCAGATCGCCGAGGTGCCGTACTTTCGGTAATAGGATCGGTCGGATCGTAAAGACGTATGACTACATCAACCGCGTTGTCATAACGCTTCTGCCTACGGTCTATGAGGGTACGTAAAAAATACTCTCCCCTTTCTTTGCTATGCGTCACAATGATCTCGCGTGTGCGTAGGAAAGTTTTGAAATTACTGTGTTCCCCAACAGTGTGCGCGTGAGAGGAGTCGACATCGAGAGAACGTGTTTGTTTGAGAGACACCGAGGAAGACTACTATATATCGATGGTGCATGTAGGCGGGAATTAAATGAAAGGATGGTCTTATATATTGGTTTCGGGGATATTGGGGAAGCGTGAGAGGGGGGTAGTGAGAAGGAGATTGTTAAGTGTGAGTGTGTGGTTTACCCATCCAGGCGGAAGTTATGTGGACACAAGAAGAGAACGATTCGATGTGGCGTTAGGCTTGAGGGTAATTAACTATGTATGGAGACATAGGAGACCTTGAACGTGCATGTGAGAGTGGTATACATGTATGCGTTGGATGTGTGTGTGTGCGCGCGCGCGCGAGCATGATGGAGATAAAAGAAAGAAGACATAAGCTATAAGATCAACAATATGGGAGAGATCGGTATGACAATATGAATGCATGTGAGAGTGCAGGGAAGAAGGCTCGACAATTGAGCATGTGTTTTGGTCTTTAAGAGATAGTGGCGTGGGCTGGAGCATGCATCTATGGCGAGCAGAGGGAGCGAGCCACAACGATTGTGCAAAAGAGATCAACCTATAAATGCATGTATGGAGAGACATATATGGTGTGGGTGATAGGAAGTAAGAGTGTGTGCAAGAAAGAAATGTTGATGGAGAAACTACAAATAGATGGAGAGATAGAGATGCTAGCTAGAGGGACATCGGCTAGTTTGAGTGTTGGAGACGACCGCCGGGTGGTTCAGAGGGTGAAGTTATGTGTGTGTGAGAGAAAGATAAAGTGAGCGCACTTGACAGCATGTCGAGAGAAACATATATAGTGTGCATGATAGGAAGCAAGAGTGAGGGTGAGAAAGAAGGTTGATGGAGAAACAGATAAATAGAAAGATAAAGATGCTAGCTAGTGTGTGTTAGAGATAGGAGTCGAGTGGATCAGAAGGCTGAGTTATGTGTGAAGGTGTGAGAGAGATAGAGAGAGTGTGCATGTGAGTCACATACAAACAAATATCATAGAGAAATTAGATCCTGAGAGACGGATTATTGTGTCTGTGAGAGAGAAAGATACTTCACAATGAGAGTGATATCTAGAGAGACATATGAGGGAATGCAAGATATCTCTAGGGAGAGACATTGGGTGTGAGCGACATACAAGAGAATTGTGGAGAGATATGAGACCCTGGGAGACAGAGTTTGTGTTTGTGTGTGAGAAAGAGATATTTAAGAGGAAGAGTCATAGCTTCTCATATGTAAGGAGTGAAAGATATCTCTGTGTGAGAGTGGGTGTGCGAGTGCACACAAGGGAATAGTAGAGAGAAATGAGACCCTAGGAGATGAAGTTTGTGTTTTTGTGAGAGAAAGAGATTTCACATGGAGAATCATAGTTAGAGACACATAGCAGGGAGTGAGATATACATAGAGAGAGATAGAGTGATGAAGGTCGAGGGAGAGAGTACCGTCAGTGTGTTGCGATGATAAAAGGTCATTGTCGACATACAGGTAGCATGAGAGATACCCGAGAGACATCGATAATATCATGACGCAAATTGGTATATCAAACATGCATATTCATTTGAATTTGGGGACACGTGTAATGTTATATAGTTTATCAATATTAGTGATCCATAGATTCTTTAATAAGAGACAATGCATGATTTATATGCAATTAATGTCTAAACGGGATTACACTATATGTTGAGTGTGTGAAACACATTATACATGTTTGACAAGTAAAAAACGCATGAAACACACATTAATTGGAGACAGATAGCGAGGAATGCATACATTGTATTTCAACATAAAGTGGTTTCAAATATTTGGAAATCCAAATGAAGATGAATACAGCCTTATGAATCTGAGATCAAGCCATTTGTAAACCATATTTTATGTATAAAGGGTGTTGTGCTTTTGAAAGTATATATAAAAATGATGTATATAGAATTTTATTCGAATCGCAAATGGATCCTAGCCGAACAAAAATAGAATACAAACTGGATTCGAATTGAGTTGGCATGGTAAACGTGCACTCTTGCTCTGCAAAAATATGAACGAAGTGGGGAAAGTCGTAGTAACCGCCCGAAACCAAAATTTGTGAGATGGAAATTACTGCCTATCCCTAACACGCAAAGCCTATCGGCTCGATTTCCATTGGTTTCGATAGGGGTAGGTTTGTAATTTCACTCAAACGTGACATAAACGCCTCTCACCTAGATTCATACATGGTGGGCGCCAAAACACAGTGCTCCTCGGCCGAAATTGACTCCCTCCCCGATTCATACACGGTGGGCGCCAAAAAGAAACTCTCATCAGCAAATATTCGGTGTATGCGAGATTACCGTCCTATCCCCAATCGACTAATATTGCTGTGATGTAGGAAATTTTAAACGGGGGCTAAGTTTGTAAATTTCCTCGCATTTGGGACAAGCGCGCCCTGAAGACATGGTTCCCCCCTTCCTCTCTCCCTCCATTTCCCCATTCATACTCCATGGGCGCCAAAACAGCCTCTCCTCCCCAGACTCCTCTGTCCGCCACCCTATCCACCGCCGTCCTCCTCCACCATGCCAGAGCTGATACCCCGACGCCGTCGTCCATTACAAGAGATTGACCTCTCTCATCCACGGCTTCGAACCGGGATCCTTGCATCCTGTTCTCTCGCTTCATCCCCGCCATCGTCCACCTTGCCGGCGCCGCTCCTACGACAGTCTCATCAACCGCACCCCACCGCCACCGTCTACCCTCCTAGATCTGCTTCCACACCGCTGACAGCCATCCCTACTGCAGCGTCGTCAAATTCTCAGCAGATGCATACATGGCGTCGCACCAGAAGCGGTACTCTTTCATATCTGCTCAACTTATTTATCGCAGCAAGAAAATAGATCGCCATTGCTTTACTCTGATTTTCTTGTCCATCACTTACTTGCTCGTTGAAAGCAAACATTGGTTGCAAAGTTTCCTTTGTCCGGTTTGCACCTTCAGATCCGCCATGGTACGCTCAACACTATACTCGCAATGCATATGGTTTTCCCCTTTTATATTCGTCACTAGTTAAATGACAGCAGACAAAATTTCAAAATTGGGTTAGTTGATTTTTCAGAGCTCGCCGGAGTTCGCCGGTGCGAATGAAGGGGCTCGTGTGGGGACGGTGGTTGTGGGGGGCGGTGGTGGGGCCTCGCCGAACGAAGAAAACTCGACGCGGGTGGGGCGGGGTGGGGTGGCGGAGGAACACAGGCGATGGGGGCGGTTCAGGGGAGGGTGGGGGGTCGGGGCCGGTGGTTCGGCCGGCGTTCCGTGCGGTGTTCTGTATGGGAAGAATTAGAGACAAGGAAGAAGAAGGGTTAGGAGACATAGGACCTTCATCCAACTACCTGAAATGGTCGACTGGCCCAAATGACAAAAGTCATGCGACTTGCATGCAGAATATGCTTCTTCTTCTGTTCTTTAACATGTTCCTCTTCTGTTCTTCTTTAGTAAGCATAGTATGTTCCTTGTTAGGAAGGGGAGCAGGGACATCTGTAGTCGACACCTCTACTAGGCCGGTTCTGTTAAATGATTTCACACTTCGAGTTGGTCTACCATAATACCCCGGAAATGGTGGGAGCCGCGCGGTCTTTGATAGACTAAACTGATAGTAGCAGTTGTGCGCCTTCAGATGAATAGAGCTGGCCTGTAGGTGATCGATAGGCTGCATATTAGTAGCGGCAAAACCCTATGTTTTCCAGCCAGTTCCGCTTTCCTGATTTATTTATGGTGGTTATAGTGTACCCCTATTATTTACACTATGATCTGCCTACTGGCTCTACGCTCTCGTTATCACGGTTTGGAAATAAACTTTCTATACGGTATATTATGAACCTATCGTCTGCTAACTATCCTTACATCTGGGGCCCCCAACAGGGAGCTTATTTTTTTGTAGTTGTGCCACATATATTAATCTTCTCACCATATTACAGCACACATGGACTCTCTCATCAGAATCCAGTGATAGCACACAAGGGTTTACAGGGAGCCTCTATTATATTACAATATCCTCTGCATTAAAGAATTGAGTACCATTGTGGAAGCAATGAAACCCACATGCATCAGGGGATTAAGGTCCATTTTGGAAGCAATGAAACCCACATGCTCCCAACCTATAGATTCGTATTCAGAATATGATCCTAATGACTATTCTGAACTCAAGGAGTCAAAGGCAGATGGCCTATCGTATTCACCCAATAAGGTGCCTGTTCTAATTTGGCAAGGTTTTATTGGTTGCACATATCTTGCATAAGGTGTCTTGCATTTCTTTTGCTTCGTTGCACCGCCATCTGCTTAGTTTACTCATGATATATGTGAAGATGCCATGCCCATCCATTATGCACACCTATTCCATTTGTCGTCATACCATGTTTTCCACTCAAATGTTGTTCTTGTGTTTCAGACATCCAAAAGGAAGAGGGTGATTGTAGAACCTGAAGGGGTACAAGCAAAGTCCTTGAAAAGGTGTTGCTACCGGATAAATCACATAGCACCCGATGTATATTGGCGATAGAACCAGTGCCGCAAAACCTAGGATATCGCAATTATGTTGGTCACGGTTTTGCTCTTGTGAGCACGTATTGTCCTATTGATGTCCTTACATTCATACCTGGTGGATTATGTGACATCATTGTGCATTATAGCTTGCTTATCCACTGTTCGCTCCAAATTATCAGATCTATATTAATGCTTAAATTAATGTAGAATAAACCCAATGCCGATGAAGAAATTTAGTTCTGCATTGTTCTCGTAACTATCTATTGTCCTTCATCACTGTACTTATATTTGTCAGCTAGTTCTTCATGTACACTTTGCAGCTTATTTTCCCTTGTACTCCATTTTTCTACACATCAGATCTACATTTACTCTTGCCAAAATATTGAATAAAACAAATGTTACTGAAGAAGTTTAGCTCTGCATTGCGCTTGCCAGTGCCTTCTGCCTGTATGCTGTATTTACATTTGTACTCTCCATCTTAAGATAAATAATTGTCATTTGTTCCTATATTTTCACATCTATATTTACTCCTAACAAAATGTAGAATAAAGGCAATACTCTTGAAGAAGAGTGTGCGGTAAACTTCTTGAATTGCCCGCCCCCCATCAATATGGACAAGGCCTTTATAGAGCATGTCTTCACTACGAATGTAAGTTTTTCCTCCTCCAGCCTTCAAACTTTGTTGTTTATATTTGGATAGCTATGAGTGCAAATGCTATTTACTTTTGTCATCTGCATCAAATTGCTTGTTCAAAGTTTATAAAGTAGAAGTACATAAACATAAGTTTGTCCTTCTCAATTTCAGTCCTTGGTTGTACAATCTAGTTCCTTATTCGTACCATGTAAATTAAACTAAACATAGCAAGTTATCTTCTTTAGCACTATGTGTATGCTTGTGTTCTTGATCTGTAATCTAGTGGTGTGGCGAGACTACCAACAACAGCACAATGTCATATCCTGCTATTTCTCAACTATGAACAATGCCATATTATATTAATATTATTTCAATCATGTCTCTTTATTTACCAATCTAAAATGGTATAAATTGACAGCGCACTCACCATTCATGCTTATACGTTGTTTAGAACTACATCTATGCTTGGGTTCTTGATCTGTAATCCAGTGGGCTGGAGTAGCTGGTCGCTCCTGCATAATGACATTTCCTGCCGTCTTAACTATGAACTATGCCTATTATGTTAATGCTATTTTAAACCGTGTCTCTTTATTTTTGATAAAGAAATGAGATGAATTGACAGCGCTGATGCTTATCCATGCAAAACCTGCTATCTACCTACTTGTTTCTCTTTCAGGGTGACAACACTGCTACTAGGAAGAACTGCCACAATGATAGTGAGATGAACCCATTGTTTGTCCCTCTAACACATATTCCAGAGGCGGTTTAAAATAGCTCCTACACATTGTTTATCTACCCTCAATGTTCAGTGGATCTCAGTGTTGTCGGTCTTCAGGCGGGCCCTTTACTCATATGGGCCAAAACCTGGGCCTATAATGATCTTGGGCCATTAGCAGGTCTAAACCTATAGTTATTTCCTGCCTTTAACAGGCCGAGTAAAGTTCTGTCCAGCTGGGCCAGAGAATACCATGGGCTTTTAATAGGCTAAAACCTAGATTGGGCTAGCGTTGAGCCAAAAAATTCATGGGCCAATACAGGCCGAAACTGCCTAAGGCCCATGTTTAGCCCAAATAGGACGAGCAGTTAATAGGCCAAAATATATCTCGGGCCTGTTTGGCCCAATAAAATTATGGGCTTGAAGCAGGCCGGTATCTACGCGGGCCATAGGCCTAAAAGTGTCATGGGCCATTATCAGATAGGCTGTAAGCAGGCCGGATTCAACATGGGCTATAATTAGGACCAACTATTACACTGGCCAATAACAGGCCGATAGGCCAGTTGGGCTCAAATTTATCCACGAAGTCTACAGGTCCTTAAGAGGCCTAAAGTTACTTTGGACAAGAAATATTCCTGTTCCTGCATGGGCCATTAAATGCCCTAAAGTTAAACCGGGCTGACAACGTCCCAGATGCACCATGGGCTGCTAACAGGCCGAAACTATTATCGGGCCGAACTGGTAAACGGGCATTTAACAGGCTGAAATATTAACCTGTCTTAGTATAGGCCCAAAAGAACAGTGGCCTGTTAATGGGCGTGATCCGATATGGGCCGTAATTTGGCCCAAAACACGGTAGGCTGTGAACGGGCCTGATCCGATATGGGCCGTAATTTGGCCCAAAACACGGCAGACTATGAACGGGCCTGACCTGGTATGGACATCAATTTGGCCCAAAACATGGCAGGCTGTTAGTGGGCCAGCCCACTAGTGTCTAAAAAAACATGGTGGGCTTTAGCTGGGCCGACCTTTTCACCGGAATGGGCCTCTGTTCGGCCGTGCCATGTGTTGACGTATCATAGGCGCCTACTGTCCAATGAGTGGATGACATCTGTCTGAACATTGAGCCGACACCTGTTTCCTCCGGCCAATGAGAATTTTACACATGGAAAATTCCCATTGGTCCGGGCTGTTAACGGGTTATCGGATCCAAAACCGGACCCGATAGCTTAACGGTGTCCCGTTACGGTGGATGCCACATGTCGGTCACCCTTGACGAAAGAACTTCTATGACGCGCGATTTATTGTCATGGAAGTGGACACTTCCGTGATGATAATTTTGGTAATGTCATGGAACACTTCTACGACAGCACAAGTATGACTATCTTGATTCGGTCATAAATTTGTCATGGATGTACATGCATGACAGAAAACATGACCTACTGTGACAAACATGTATCATCACGGAAGTGTATTTTTTTAGTAGTGTAAGCTTCTTGCAAACCGGAGCTTCCCTCAAGAAGGCTCGTGGTTCCGAGAGGGAACGTGTCACCTCCGTGTGCGAGAAGACATACGTACACTGCCTTCTCCCGCCTTAATTTTTTTACACTAGCAGATTAGACCAAATAGAAGTACCGTGCTAAATTTTGGAATTATTCCGGGTTTGTTTGGCCTTTTTTTATACATTAATTGAGTTTCTGCGCATTTAATATGCATAATTCAAATTTGAACTACAAGCACAGGGTCCAGTGCACCAAAGTTGTTTGAAAAATCACATGTGTGTCCTTGGGTGAATTTTTAGGTCCCATGCAAGAGATGGGAGTGAAATTCAAACATCTGGGCGTCGTGGCTCGGCCAGCAAGGTTGAGAAACCTGGTTTTTTAATTCCTGTAAATCCAAAACATGCCTAAAAATCGTGAAACTTGGCATGGTGTCATGACATGGCACCAACATGCTGCGGTAATTTTTTTGGCCGAATTGGGACAAGCTTTGGTGTAAACTTCTTGCAAACCAGAGCTTCCCTCAAGAAGGCTCGTGGTTCCAAGAGGGAACGTGTCGCATCCATGTGTGAAACTACATACGTACACTGCCTTCTTGATATGACTCCAACGTATCTATAATTTTTTATTGTTCCATGCTAAATTATATTTTGTTTTGGACAATATTGGGCTTTATTATACTCTTTTATATTATTTTTGGGACTAACCTATTAACCAGAGGCCCAGCCCAGAATTGTTGTTTTTTTGCCTATTTTAGTGTTTCGCAGAAAAAGAATATCAATCGGAGTCCAAACGGAATGAAACCTTCGGGAACATGATCCAGTGGACTTGGACCCTACGTCAAGCAATCAACGGGGAAGGCACGAGGTAGGGGGCGCGCCTACCCCCCCTGGGCGCGCCCTCCACCCTCGTGGGCCCCCTGTTGCTCCACCGGTGTACTCCTTCCTCCTATATATACCTACGTACCCCAAAACTACCAGATATGGAGCCAAAACCCTAATTCCACTGTCGTAACTTTCTGTATGCACGAGATCCCATCTTGGGTCCTGCTTCGGAGCTCCGCCGGAGGGGGCATCGATCATGGAGGGCTTCTACATCAACACCATAGCCCTTCCAATGAAGTGTGAGTAGTTTACCTCAGACCGACGGGTCCATAGTTATTAGCTAGATGGCTTCTTCTCTCTTTTTGGATCTCAATACAAAGTTCTCCCCCTCTCTTGTGGAGATCTATTCAATGTAATCTTCTTTTGCGGTGTGTTTGTTGAGACCGATGAATTGTGGGTTTATGATCAAGTTTATCTATGAATAATATTTGAATCTTCTCTGAATTCTTTTATGTATGATTGGTTATCTTTGCAAGTCCCTTCGAATTATCAGTTTGGTTTGGCCTACTAGATTGATCTTTCTTGCAATGGGAGAAGTGCTTAGCTTTGGGTTCAATCTTGCGGTGTCCTTTCCCAATGACAGTAGGGACAGCAAGGCACGTATTGTATTGTTGCCATCGAGGATAACAACATGGGGTTTATTTCATATTGCATGATGAAAGTGCAACTATCCCTAGGTGGTTTTGGTAATTCATAACAACATATAGCTCATTGAGCTAATGCTATTTCAAGATGATTATTTCAGGAAAGCTCAATGATTGGCATGGCATGGATGTGAAAGTGGAACCCTCAAAATGCTAAGGACAAAGAATTGGCTCAAGCTCAAAAGTTCAAGACTCTTCATTTTATATTTTACTGATCCAAGATCAAATTGAGTCTTTAGGAAAAGCCAATACTATCAAGGAGGGATGAGGTGTTGCTTAATGAGCCTCTTGCTTTATGTGCTTGGTGATATGCTCCAAAATCCTCAACCACTTTTCCATAGCCACAAATGACCTAAACACTAAGCCAAACTCGGTCATACCGATTCTTTCAATCCGGCGCCACCGAGTTTCACTTGTCATTTGCCACTGCCAAACCCTAGCAATTAGGTCCCACCGATAAGGATCTCGGTCTCACCGAGATGGGCTTGCAAACTCTCTGTTTCCCTTTCGTAACTTTTCGGTCTCATCGAAAGAGCGAATCGGTCCCACCGAGAATGCAATGTAAACTCTATGTTTCCTTCTTGTAACTTTTCGGTCTCACCGAAAGAGCGAGTCGGTCCCACCGAGTTTACTTGACCAACTCTCTGGTTAGCTTATTGCCAAACTCGGTCTCACCAAGTTTGTGCAATCGGTCTCACCGAGATTACGTTATGCCCAAACCCAAACCGAATCGGTCCTACCGAGTTGCATGTCGGTCCCACCGAAATTCCTAACGGTCACTAGGTTTACTATTTCGGTCCGACCGAGTTTTCTGATTCGGTCCCACCGAGATTGATAAATTGTGCGTAACGGTTGGATTTTGTGTGGAGGCTATAAATACCCCTCCACCTCCTCTTCACTCGTGGAGAGAGCAATCAGAACACATACACCATTCCAACTCATATGTTCTGAGAGAGAACCACCTACTCATGTGTTGAGACCAAGATATTCCATTCCAACCATATGAATCTTGATCTCTAGCCTTCCCCAAGTTGCTTTCCGCTCAAATCTTCTTTCCACCAGATCCAAATCCTATGAAAGAGAGTTGAGTGTTGGGGAGACTATCATTTGAAGCACAAGAGCAAGGAGTTCATCATCAACACACCATTTGTTACTTCTTGGAGAGTGGTGTCTCCTAGATTGGCTAGGTGTCACTTGGGAGCCTCCGACAAGATTGTGGAGTTGAACCAAGGAGTTTGTAAGGGCAAGGAGATCGCCTACTTCATGAAGATCTACCGCTAGTGAGGCAAGTCCTTCGTGGGCGATGGCCATGGTGGGATAGACAAGGTTGCTTCTTCGTGGAGCCTTCGTGGGTGGAGCCCTCCGTGGACTCGCGCAACCGTTACCCTTCGTGGGTTGAAGTCTCCATCAACGTGGATGTAGGATAGCACCACCTATCCGAACCACGGGAAAAACATCCGCGTCTCCAATAGCGTTTGAATTCTCCAAACCCTTCCCTTTATATTCTTGCAAGTTGCATGCTTTACTTTCCGCTGCCAATATACTCTTTGCATGCTTGCTTGAATTGTGTAATGATTTCTTGACTTGTCCTAAGATAGCTAAAAACTGCCAAGAACTAAAATTGGGAAAAGGTTAAGTTTTTATTTGGTCAAGTAGTCTAATCACCCCCCCCCCCTCTAGACATACTTTTGATCCTACAAGTGGTATCAGAGCTTTGGTATCCATTTTCCTTGATCTCCATAGCTTTTGATGGTCATAGCCTTGGTTTCACAACCTAGGAGAGTATGGCGTCTAGCGAGGGAAATTATCACCGTAGAGGTCCTTACTTTGATGGTACTAATTTTTCTAGTTGGAAGCATAAAATGAAAATGCATATTCTTGGACATAACCCCGCCATATGGGCTATTGTTTGTGTTGGCTTGCAAGGTGAGTTCTTTGATGGGAGGGAACCAAACCGTGAAGCTACCTCGGATGAGTTGAAGATGTTGCAATACAATGCTCAAGCTTGTGATATTCTCTTCAACGGATTGTGCCCCGAAGAATTCAACAAAATCAGCCGCCTTGAGAATGCAAAGGAAATTTGGGACACTTTGATTGATATGCACGAAGGTACCGACTCCGTCAAGGAATCCAAGTTGGATGTGCTCCAAAGTCAACTTGACAAGTTCAAGATGAAGGATGGTGAAGGTGTCGCCGAAATGTACTCTAGGCTTGCTCTCATCACAAATGAGATTCCCGGCTTAGGAAGTGAAGAGATGACCGATAGATTCATCATCAAGAGGATCCTAAGAGCCTTGGATGGGAAATATGATACCGTGTGCACATTGATTCAAATGATGCCCAATTACAAAGATCTCAAGCCAACGGAAGTGATTGGAAGGATTGTTGCTCATGAGATGTCACTCAAGGATAAAGAGGAACTTCACAACAAATCAAGTGGTGCCTACAAAGCCTCATGTGAAGTCCCCACATCATCAAGTGAGAAACAAACCTTCAATGAAGAATTGAGCTTAATGGTGAAGAACTACAACAAGTTCTACAAGAGTAGAAGCAAAGATAGAAGCTTCAAGTCAAGGTCATACAATGACAAAAGATCTTCTAGTCGAGAGCGAAACTGCTATAATTGTGGAAGACCCGGACACTATTCCAATGAGTGTACGTCTCCCCACAAGAGAAGAGAAGATTCTCCAAAAAGAAGAAGCAAAGAATCACCACCAAGAGAGAGAAGGAGTAGAGATGATCGTTATGAACGGAGATACTCACGGAGAAGCAAGGATTCGGAAAGGAAGGAAAAATCATCAAGGAGCTACACAAAACAAAGACATCAAGCTCATGTTGGTGAATGGGTATCCGGCTCCGACTCTGACAGCCACTCCGAGAGAAGTTATCACTCCGACTCCGAAGATACTCAAGATGAAGGTGTTGCCGGTCTAGCACTTGTGTCAACCAACTCCTACGACATATTTGACTCACCAAATGAAGGAATTTGAAGATGCTTCATGGCCAAAGGTGCTAAGGTAACACACCCCGAGTATGTTGATTTTAATAGTGATGAAGATGACTTGTTAGGTGATGATGACTTGCTTGTTGACAACTCTAGTGATGAGTACTATGATGAAACATCAATTAATCATGCTAAAACGAATGACAATGATAAGGAGAAGATTGAGGCTCTAACTAAAGAACTAAACACTCTTAAGTTAGCTCATGAAACTATCTTCGAAGATCATCGAGAACTTTTAAGAGCTCATGAGAAATTATGCTTTGAAAAGCTCAATCTTGAGCAAGAGCATGAGTTCTTAAAAGCAATCAATGATGATCTCCGCAAGAAAAGTTCTTCTTACATTGCCAAGCATTTACTATTATCCACTTACATGCCTCAAGTCAAGTCTAGTAACAAGAACAAGAAAGATTCTTCCTCTAGTAGTAACAATGATCATGCTAAATCCAATATTGTTGCTTCTAGTAGTTCTCTTGATTCCACTAATGATTCTCTTAGCCAAGTTACACTTGAGCAAGAAAATAGCTTATTAAAGGGGATTATAGAGAAAGGAGTATACAAAAGCCTTGCCGGGAGTAAGCAATTTGAGGAAACTGTGCGCAAGCAAGGAATGCACCGGAAGAATCAAGGTGTTGGTTTTGAACAAAAGTTCAATTCCAATGGAGTTGAATGGGAAGAAGATCAATACCCCAAGACAAAGTTTGTTCCTCAACAAGAGAAGTATGACACCTCTTTCAAGGGGATACAAGCTCAAGATGATCTTCCACCACAAGACTACAAGCAAAAAGGCAAGGACAAGCTTCAAGAGGAGATTGATGCATTTGAAGAAGCTCCTAAGACCTTAGTCAAGTGGATTCCCAAGACCACGTCAACTTCCACTTCATCAAGTATGACTACAACTCCAAGGATTCCCATCAAGATGGTGTGGATCCAAAAGAAAAAGAACTAGAGAGTTCTTGAGGGTGACTCCGCCAACATATTTCACTCTCATAATTTTGGCAAGAACAAGTGCAATCAACTTCCACATCATGCACTAGTTCAAGGAGTCACAAACCCTCTTGTTGGTAAGACATGGGACAAGGTAACCTAAAGTTTTCATGGACATCATCTTGTGTATGCATCACTCTATGTCTATGGATATCCTTGTTTGTTCCTTGTGGGACTAACCCATGTAGGTATTGAAAGTGCAATTCACTCAAATGGATAGCTCCAAGTGATCTACATCAAAATTGAGCATCCACATCTTCAACATCTACATGAAGTCATCATCGACAAAACCCAAGGTTAGTTCATCCCTCTTAGGGGGGATATCACATCTAGGGGGAGCTTTACTCTAAGACTTGAGCTAAAGCAACTCTAAAGATGTGAATACAACAATGCTTTATGTAAAAGTGGTAACCCCACTTGAGCTTAAACGATGGGTATGACCTACGATCAAGTGTTCTCACTTGACTCCTAAGTCAATATACTCATATATAGATGACCTAGTCATCGCAAATTGCTTGATAGATGCTAGAATTGTTTGTGCATGCTTTGCCACATATTTCATTTGCCATCTTATTGTGTGAGCATGTCGGTTGCATATTTTACTCATTCGAGGACATCCACTTGTTGTTTTGATTGTTTGGCTTTATCTTCGTTTGCCAAGTGGATGGACAAGAATGCCTAAGAACCTCCTCTAGCTATCTATGCTTTTCTCGTCTCAAACTCTATTCATGCTGCATCACAAAACTTGATCAAGTCAGATTCGAACCACTCTGTGTGAGGAGCGCTCGGAGTCCCCGATTCGTCATAGACTTAAACTTCCAAAACCTCTTTGTGATTCTCGGTCTGACCGATACCATACTTTTGGTCCTACCAAGATCATTAAGTTGATCTAGGTTTTCGATCTCGGTGCAACCGATTTGAACCACTCGGTCACACCGAGTTGCAATAACTGTATACAGTTTTGCATCTCAGTGCCACCGTGTTGTTCCACTCGGTCACACCGACAGGGTCAGGCTATATATAGTGATGGGCAGAATTTTCGAAATTTCTCCGAAACCTCTTCGCCCGCGCATAGCTCGCTCTGCCTCTTGGGTCTCCGGATCATCCTCCTCGCCGCCAGCAGCCTCCAGTCGCTGGTCTCCGCCGCCGTCAACGGAATTCTATGTAACGCCCCATATGTAACCTTCCCGAATTGTACTCCAACTCTTGCCGTTTCCGGCATTAAGTTATATTTAATTCTCGGGTTCGGGTCTTTGTCTCCGTGTGTTGTTTTTGTTTTCATGCATCTCATATCATGTCGTCACGTGCATTGCATTTGCATACATGTTCATCTCATGGATTCGAGCATTTTCCCCGTTGTCCGTTTTGCATTCCGGCGCTTCGTTCTCCTCCGGTGGCCATTTCTAGCTTTCTTTCGTGTGTGGGGATTAAACATTTCCGGATTGGACCAAGACTTGCCATGTGGCCTTGGTTTACTACCGGTAGACCGCCTGTCAAGTTTCAGGTCATTTGGACTTCGTTTGATACTCCAACGGTTAACCGAGGGACCGAAAAGGCCTCATGTGTGTTGCAGCCCAACACCCCTCCAAGTTGGCCCAAAACCCACCAGACTCTGCTCCATCGTCTCGGTCGTTCGATCACGATCGTGTGGGCGGAAACCGCACCTCATTTGGACTCTCCTAGCTCCCTCTATGCCTATATAAAGGCCCCCATTTTTCGGATCTCCTCCTCCCCCGAAAAAACCCTAAAACACCTCCGCGCCGCGCCGGACACGTCCATGCCGGCCGGACGAAATCCCGCCGCCGCCCGCATCCAACCGGGGGCCGCCACGTGGCGCGCCACCACCCGCAGCCACGCCGGCCCGCGCGGCCCGGCCGGGGCCCCCGAAGCCCATCGGCTCTGCCCCGCCGACAGGGAAGCCCCGCCGCCTCCTCCTCCGACTCCGGCGGCCCGCTGCACCGCGATGCTCGCCGGAGCAGACGCCGGCCGCCGCGCCTGCCATCGCCTTCCATGCAGTTTTAGGATGTGTGTGTTGTCTTGTGCAAGCTTGTGAAGAGGGCTACCTGAGTTTACTGATTTCAGGGACTTAGTGAAAATCACTAAGTCTGGGATGTTTTAGTTCACGATGCTATATGTCCGGCTTGTTTCCTAGTGATCCATGCCTCTTTTGAGGATGATCAGTAAGAGTGGTTTGTTATGCTTGTTGTGCTTAATCCATCCATGTCTTTGCTTGTTATGTTGGAGCACCCTACGTTGACTCAATCGAGCTCAACTTTTGGATAGTTATTGTTTTGGGTAGATTGTGAACTATTTTGCGATATTGCCGGAGTGATTCCTAGTGATCCATGCATGCTATGCCTTTGTTCTTGCCATGTATAGCTAGAATTTTGTGCCTTCTTAATGGATATATGCTTGCCTTGCCATGACTTGCACAGTAGTGAGAGCATCGAGCTCGTTTACATGGCTCCGTGAGTTATTATTTCAGCATGTCCCAGTTTTCACTAAGTCTGAAAACTGATTGTGTTTCATCGATGTTCGTGTGCTCGGTAGAGTATTTTGTGAACCCATTTGGCCCCAGGTCATTTTGGGTGTTTTGTTAAGCTTGTTGAGTAGCTCCATGCGATGCTCTTATTTGCCATGTTCAGGTTTTGCATCATGTTGTTTTGCTGCTCCGAAGAGAGCATCGTGGTCTGAAATTCCAGACTAGCGTTAATTTCGCTAAGTCTGAAATCTGTTTTGCTTATTCAGTTTTGCCATGCTTGTTTGAACCCCTTAATGGATGAATTTGCCTATGCCTCAGTCCTGGTGATTTGTTAAGCTTCTTGAGTACATCACTTCCATGCAATTTTTTTTCATGTTTGGTGGCTGTAGCATGTTCATTTTGTTGCATTTAGGAGCCTACTTGCTATAAATCGCAGATCGGTTCGTTTAGTAAAACGCTTGCCATTTCTAAACCGTAGCTCCGATTGCCATGATCTTTATATCGTTTTCCGGGGATTTCTTCCCCTCTATCCAGTGGAACACTTGGATTTCCAAGTTGAGGCCAGGTTCATGCATTTCCTGTTACATCTTGCATTTTGCATCCCGCATCGCATCCCGCATAGCATATCATCTTTACATCTTTTGGTTGCCCTTGCACGTGGTTGATTGTATCCTTGTTGCTTGTTTGTGTTGTTGGGTAGAGCCGGGAGACGAGTTCACTGACGAGGAGCCCGTTGAGTTTGCTTTTGAGGATCCAGTCAACTCTGACAACTGTGCAGGCAACATGATCACACCCTTGAAATCACTACTATCTTTGTTATGCTAGTTTGCTCGCTCTTTTGCTTTGCCAATGCTATGATGCCTACCACTTGCTTGTCAGCCTCCCAATTGCCATGATTGAGCCTCTAACCCACCTTTGTCCTAGCAAACCATTGATTGGCTATGTTACCGCTTTGCTCAAGCCCCTTCTTATAGCGTTGCTAGTTGCAGGTGAAGATTGGAGCCATTCCTTGTTGGAACACTTATTTACTTGTTCGGATATCATTATATTGCTATCTTATCTTTATCCATCTATATACTTGGTAAAGGGTGGAAGGCTCGGCCTCTCGCCTAGTGTTTTGTTCCACTCTTGCCGCCCTAGTTTCCGTCATATCGGTGTTATGTTCCCGGATTGTTGCGTCCCTTACGCGGTTGGGCTATAATGGGAACCCCTTGATAGTTCGCCTTGATTAAAGCTTTTCCAGCAATGCCCAACATTGGTTTTACCATTTGCCACCTACCCCTTTTTTCCCTTGGGTTTCCAGAGCCCGAGGGTCATCTTTATTTTAGCCCCCCACGGGCCAGTGCTCCTCTGAGTGTTGGTCCGGAACGTCAGCCGCCGGTGGCCACCAGGGGCAACTCTGGGCTGGCATACCGGAAGTTTGGACAATCTGAGTGTGCCCTAAGAAAGAGATATGTGCAGCTCCTATCGGGATTTGTCGGCACATTCGGGCGGTGTTGCTGGACTAGTTTTGACCTGTCGAATCATCTTGTTGTACCGGGATACCGAGTCTGGTCGGTGGGTCCTGGGTGGAGGTCTATTCCTTTGTTGACCGTGAGAGCTTGTTATGGGCTAAGTTGGGACCCCCCTGCAGGGATTGATCTTTCGAAAGCCGTGCCCGCGGTTATGGGCAGATGGGAATTTGTTAATGTCCGGTTGTAGATAACTTGAACCTTAAATAATTAAAATGAATCAACTGAGTGTGTTGCCGTGATGGCCTCTTCTCGGCGGAGTCCGGGAAGTGGACACGGCGTTGGAGTTATGTTTGCGTAGGCTGTTCTATATAGTTTTCCGCTCGTGCTTTGCCTCCTCTTCTCGCTCTACCTGGCGAATAAGTTAGCCACCATATATGCTAGTCGCTTGCCGCAGCTCCACTTACATTACCCCTTTCCTACCTATTAAGCTTAAATAGTCTTGATCGCGAGGGTGCGAGATTGCTGAGTCCTTTGTGGCTCACAGATTACTATTACACTAGATGCAGGGACCGATGATACTTCTCCGGATGGCGCGCTCGAGCTGAAGTGGGAGTACGACGAGGACTCTCAGCGTTACTATGTGTCTTTCCCTGATGATCAGTAGGGATGCCTATTCGGGGTTAGATTCAGGGCCTAGTCGCTTGTTGGAGGTCTTTTCCATTTTGGCGCCGTAGTCGGGCCATGAGTGATTGTATGATGGATGTTATTTATGAACCTTGATGTGACGTGGCGAGTGTAAGACAACTATGATATTATTCCCCCTTTATATTATATATGTACATGGGTTGTGTAATGATTCCCGACTTGCAACATTGCTTTCCATGCGCCTATGTCTCTAAGTCGTGCCTCGACACGTGGGAGACATAGCCGCATCGAGGGCGTTATAAGTTGGTAATCAGAGCCTTCCCCGACCTTAGGAGCCCCATTGCTTGATCGTTTTTAGCAGCCGAGTTGTGTCTAGAAAAATGTTTTGAGTCCTTAGGAATTATATATCGGAGAGCTTAGGAATTCTTTTTACTTCCCAGTCTCCTCATCGCTCTGGTAAGGCATCCTGACATAGAGTTTTGACTCTTCTCTTCTCAAATTTCACTAAAAAAAATTTAGGATCACGCGAGTATCTTAGTTTTGTTCCGATGGCTTATGATGAGAATACTATCTTGGTGCCTCCTGTCAGGGGTTTAGTGGAAGTGTCCCGGGGAGTTGAGCTCTGAGGTGTTGTCATCATAATTCTATCGTTGCAATTCTGGTATACTTGAGATATGTGCGCGACATCGAAAATCTCCTTTATGCAGTTCATTGGTGAGATAACCTCGACGCCACCCAGTACTGGGACGGGAGTTCGGGAGTATCGCCATAACTTGTATAACGGATGCTTTTCGAAGGTTGAGATAGATGGTTTCCGAAGGTTTCTTGGTTATGTGTTGAAGGATGGATGCAGCTGGATGTAGGATTGCTAGCTTGGGTGAGATATTATGCTTCCCCTGTATCCCCAACACCTGATTGCATAACCGGAAAATTTCGGGAATTTCATAGGTGGGAATTCAAGTAGCCTTAGGATATCTTTCCAACAGATGTGTGATATGAAATTGGGGTTCGACGTCTAGTGGTTCGCCTATTCACGGTCGATTTTACAGTGGTCTCGTTGTGTCTTAAAGAGTCCTTGGCTATCCTAACTCGGGGACGCTTCGTATGTCATGTGCACTGCCTTGTACATGATGGTGCTGTACGGTCGAGCCCGTGTAGGTCCTACCACGAACACTTCGGACGAAATTTCTATCATGTGTTTGTTCCGGCTTATTCCGCAAGCCAACCCTTGGTTTTATTTCGAGTTGTGGTATTCGTTCTTCTTCGACGTCATATGTTGATTCCATCCCTCGTTGATGTACCTCTTCTACCTGATTCTTCGTGGCTTCGCAATTTAGGAATATGTGACCACTTCAAGAGAAGTGCATTCGTTCATTTTGTTCGGATGTGAAGACTTTATGTTGCAATTTTCATTCCGTTGGTTTCACCTTCAATATTTCTCTATTTGTGTGCTAACGGTGGTCAACCTCTTCAGGATGGATCCCGCTAAGAGCACCAGTCAGAACCAGAATCAAGATCCTCCGCCACCTCCGCCTCCTCCGGAAGCATCGCAGGCTGTGATGGCTGCTACTAATGCAAATACTCAACTGATCATGCAAATCATCCAAGAACGGAATCAAAGCAGTCAAGGAAATCAAGGCAACAACCAGAACCAATTTGCAACTCTGAATCAGTTCCTCGCAAATGGTCTAAAGACGTTCAGCAACTGCGTTGAGGCTACCGATGCTGATGATTGGTTAGTCGATCTGGGCAAGCATTTTGAATGTAGCAATGTCAGACCTGAAGATTTCGTCAAGTTCGCGTCTTTCCAGCTCAAGGATCCAGCCGTAGAGTGGTTTCAGCAGTACCGGGATTCCAGAGGTGGACGTTTGATCACTTGGGATGATTTTCGTCGTGATTTCCGCGCTCATCACATTCCTCAAAGTGTGACTGAAAGCAAACGTGAAGAATTCCGCAATCTGAAGCAAGGCTCTTTGTCCGTCTATGACTACAACAAGTTGTTCCAGAAGCTCGCCCGTTTTGCCAAGCAGGATGTTCCTGATGAGAAGAGCATGATCTATCAGTTTAGGGGTGGTCTTTGTGAAGAAATTCAGCTCGCTCTTGTCCTCTTCGAGCCGCTGAGATACGATGAGTTCTACAACATGGCACTGAAGCAAGAGGCTGCTCAGCTAAGGTGTGATGCTTCAAGGAAGCGAGTCAGGGACACTACATCTTCTTCCTCTACTCAAGTGGCCAAGCAGCAGAAGTATTGGCTCCCTCCTCCTCCGTTCCGTCAGCCGTATCAGCAGAAGAGCAAAGGTGGCAGTGGTTCGTCCCACCCACCCAACCCAGGCTTTCAGAACAAGACTTCGTCTCAAGCTCCAAGATCGAGTGCTCCGTTTCACCGTCCGCTCTCAGAGGTCACGTGCAACAAGTGCCAACAGAAGGGTCACTATGCCAACAAGTGTTTCAACCAGAGGCGTCTTCCTCCTCCTCCTGTCAGATCGGCAAGTACAGCTGTGGTCAAGCATAATCCCAAGCACGCCAAGGTCAATATGGTGAATGCAGCTCAAGCAGAGGATTTGTCAGATGTGATCATGGGTAACCTTCCTGTTAATGATATTACTGCAAAAGTTCTTTTTGACAGAGGTGCATCGCATTGTTTCATCTCGAAGCCTTTTGCATCTAAGCATGAGTTCTTTTCCCAAGCGATGCATAGTCCGCTAGCAGTGGTATCTCCGGGTAAATGTTTGCTCGCCAATCAGGAGATTCCGGATATTTCCATCATGTTGGGTGAATTCAAGTTCTTGTCTTCTCCAATGGTTCTTGGCAATTCCGATATCGACCTCATTCTTGGGATGGACTGGCTCTCTAAACATAAAGCTCACCTCGATTGCGCAGCCAAGTAGATTCAACTGACTCATTCGTCTGAGGAAGTAATTGTTTTTGCTGCTCGGGATAATACCATCCGGTTGTTCTCTCTCAATGAAAAGGGTGAATTGGATGCTATTTCGCAGATTCCGGTGGTTTGTGAGTACCAAGATGTCTTCCCTGAAGAACTCCCAGGCATGCCTCCAAACCGGCCGGTTGAATTTGTTATTGAACTTGAGCCCGGTACGGAACCTGTGTGCAAACGTCCCTACAAGCTCGGCCCCGAAGAGTTGAAGGAGTTGAAGAAACAACTCGATGTGCAAGAAAGGATGGGTCTCATTCGGCCTAGTACTTCTCCGTGGGGTTGTGGTGTTCTTTTTGTGAAGAAGAAGGATGGAATGGACCGACTTTGTGTTGATTATCGTCCATTGAACAAGAAGACCATCAAGAACAAATACCCACTTCCCAACATTAATGAGCTGTTCGAACAACTCAAGGGTGCCCAAGTATTCTCCAAGCTTGATCTCCGTATGGGTTATCATCAAATTCGCATTCGTGAACAAGATATTCCAAAGACGGCGTTCAGAACAAGCTATGGGTCATATGAATACACTGTTATGTCTTTTGGCCTCGCCAATGCTCCTCCGACGTTCTCTCGCATGATGAACTTCATCTTCAACCCCTACACCAACGACTTTGTTTTGGTCTATCTCAATGATATCCTGGTTTTGTCGAAGAACAAGGAAGATCACGCCAAACACTTGCGTTTGGTTCTTGACAAGCTAAGGGAACATCAATTCTATGCCAAGTTCTCCAAGTGTGAGTTTTGGCTCGATGAGGTTCTTTATCTTGGGCATATTATCTCTGCCAAGGGCATTTCCGTGGATCCTGAGAAGGTGTCTGCAATCGTTAGTTGGGAACCTCCTCAGAATGTGAAGCAACTCCGTAGCTTCCTCGGTCTTGCAAGTTACTGCCGAAGATTCGTTGAAAACTTCTCCAAGATCGCGAAGCCTCTCTCAAATCTTCTTCAGAAGCACGTCAAGTACGTTTGGTCTCCGGAGTGTGATGTTGCTTTCAACGCTTTGAAAGAGAAATTGATCACTGCTCCAGTTCTAACTCCGCCTGATGAAACCAAGCCGTACGAGGTCTTTTGTGATGCCTCTCTCCAAGGTCTCGGTGCAGTACTGATGCAAGAGAAGAAAGTGGTTGCTTATACCTCTCGCCAGTTGAAGCCTAATGAGAAGAACTACCCCACTCATGATCTCGAGTTGGTGGCAGTTGTGCACGCATTGTTGACTTGGAGACATCTTCTCTTGGGAAGGAAAGTGGACATTTTCACTGATCACAAGAGTCTCAAGTACATCTTCACTCAGCCTAATCTCAACCTCAGGCAGACTCGATGGGTCGAGATGATTCAAGAGTACAATCCGAGTATCGAGTATACTCCAGGCAAGGCTAATGTGATTGCTGACGCTTTGAGCAGAAAAGCATATTGCAACAGTCTGATTCTCAAGCCTTATCAACCCGAGCTTTGTGAAGCCTTCCGCAAACTTAATCTGCAAGTTGTTCCTCAAGGTTTCCTCGCCAACCTTCAAGTTTCTCCTACCTTGGAAGACCAGATTCGCCAAGCCCAGCTTCTTGATGCTATGGTGAAAAAGGTGAAGATTGGTATTGCAAAGAGTCAGTCCAAGTACAAGTGCTACCGACTTGATGACAAGGACACTCTCTTCTTCGAGGATCGAATTGTGGTGCCCAAAGGTGAACTTCGTAAAGTGATCATGAATGAGGCTCACAACTCTCTCCTCTCCATCCACCCTGGGAGCATGAAGATGTATCAAGATCTGAAGCAAACTTATTGGTGGACTCGAATGAAGCGCGAGATCGCTCAATTCGTGAATGAATGTGATGTCTGCAGAAGAGTGAAAGCAGAACACCAAAGGCCAGCAGGTCTCCTCCAACCTCTCGCCATTCCAGAATGGAAGTTTGACCACATTGAAATGGACTTCGTGACTGGGTTTCCTAAGTCCAAGCGTGGCAATGATGCTATATTCGTTGTCATCGACAAGCTCACCAAAGTGGCTCATTTCTTGCCTATCAAAGAGTCAATCACTGCAGCTCAATTGGCGGAGCTCTACACCTCTCGAATTGTCTCTCTGCACGGTATTCCTCAAGTGATATCTTCAGACCATGGCAGCATCTTTACCTCCAAGTTCTGGGATTCTTTTCAGAAGGCCATGGGCACCAGCATTCGCTTCAGCACTGCTTTCCATCCTCAAACAAGCGGTCAAGTTGAGCGTGTCAACCAGATTCTTGAAGATATGCTCAAGGCTTGTGTTATCTCCTTCGGCATGAAGTGGGAGGATTGTCTTCCTTATGCTGAATTCTCGTACAACAACAGTTTCCAAGCAAGTTCCGGCAAGGCCCCGTTTGAAATTCTGTATGGCATGAAGTGCCGTACACCTCTCAACTGGTCTGAAACCGGTGAACGTCAGCTGCTGGGTAATAACCTGATCACAGAGGCAGAAGAAATGTGCAAGGTCATTCGTGATAACCTCAAAGCAGCCCAATCTCGTCAGAAGAGCTACTATGACAGCAAGCACCGTGATTTGGCTTTCAAGATCGGAGATCATGCCTACCTCCGCGTCTCTCCAATGAAAGGGACTCGTCGCTTCGGTATCAAAGGGAAGCTTGCCCCCAGATACGTCGGGCCTTTCAGGATTGTCAGCAAGAGAGGCGACCTCGCCTATCAACTCGAGCTTCCTGCAACCTTTGCCAATGTTCATGATGTGTTCCACGTCTCGCAACTCAGAAAGTGCTTCAAGACGCCTGAGCGCACCGTCAACTTCGAGGACATTGAGCTCCAAGAAGATCTCTCCTACCGTGAGCACCCAGTTGCAATCCTTGAAGAGACTGAACGCAAAACTCGCAACAAGTCAATCAAGTTTCTCAAAGTCAAGTGGTCACACCATTCCGACCGTGAAGCTACCTGGGAACGCGAGGATCACCTCCGTTCTGAGTACCCGGAGTTCTTTCAGTCCTAGATCTCGGGACGAGATCTTTTCGTAGTGGTGGAGTGTTGTAACGCCCCATATGTAACCTTCCCGAATTGTACTCCAACTCTTGCCGTTTCCGGCATTAAGTTATATTTAATTCTCGGGTTCGGGTCTTTGTCTCCGTGTGTTGTTTTTGTTTTCGTGCATCTCATATCATGTCATCACGTGTATTGCATTTGCATACATGTTCATCTCATGCATTCGAGCATTTTCCCCGTTGTCCGTTTTGCATTCCGGCGCTTCGTTCTCCTCCGGTGGCCATTTCTAGCTTTCTTTCGTGTGTGGGGATTAAACATTTCCGGATTGGACCGAGACTTGCCATGCGGCCTTGGTTTACTACCGGTAGACCGCCTGTCAAGTTTCGGGTCATTTGGACTTCGTTTGATACTCCAACGGTTAACCGAGGGACCGAAAAGGCCTCGTGTGTGTTGCAGCCCAACACCCCTCCAAGTTGGCCCAAAACCCACCAGACTCTGCTCCATCGTCTCGGTCGTTCGATCATGATCGTGTGGGCGAAAACTGCACCTCATTTGGACTCTCCTAGCTCCCTCTATGCCTATATAAAGGCCCCCATTTTTCGGATCTCCTCCTCCCCCGAAAAAACCCTAAAACACCTCCGCGCCACGCCGGACACGTCCGTGCCAGCCGGACGAAATCCCGCCGCCGCCCGCATCCAACCGGGGGCCACCACGTGGCGCGCCGCCACCCGCAGCCACGCCGGCCCGCGCGGCCCGGCCGGGGCCCCCGAAGCCCATCGGCTCTGCCCCGCCGCCAGGGAAGCCCCGCCGCCTCCTCCTCCGACTCCGGCGGCCCGCTGCACCGCGACGCTCGCCGGAGCAGACGCCGGCCGCCGCGCCCGCCATCGCCGCCATCCGCCGCCGCCCTTCTCCTCGCCGGTCGCCGCCCCTCGCCTCGGTGTCCGCGCCGCCACCCGGATCCGGCGCGCGCCGCCCCGCCTCCTCCTCGCCGGCCGGCACCGCCCGCCGCCGCCCGGCTCCTTCCTCCTCGCCGGCGCCGAAGCCAGCCGGCCGCCTCGCCGGATCGGACGCCCCGAGCTACAGTGCCCCGGCGAGCTACAGTGCCCCGTAGATCTGAGGTCTAGAAAAAAAACCCCAACTCCCGGTTGACTTTCTCCTCCAGTTTCAGATTTTGTGCATACTTTGACCGCTCATATCTTTGCATCCGTGGCTCCGATTTGGGCATATGATATGTCAAAATCTTCATCTCGACGAGTACATCATTTCATTCCATTGCATCATTTGCATTTGAGGTCATCTTGTTGCCCAAAATGCTGTTGGAAGAGGCATCATGAGTTAAATTGCAGATCCGTTAGTTCAACATGCACTTTTGTCATTTTTGCCATGTTTAATCCGTGCATGATATGCCTAGCCCCTTTGGGATGAATTGTTAAGCATGTTGTCTTCTTTCCAGAGGTGCCTTCCATGAATTTTTAGGATGTGTGTGTTGGCTTGTGCAAGCTTGTGAAGAGGGCTACCTGAGTTTACTGATTTCAGGGACTTGGTGAAAATCACAAAGTCTGGGATGTTTTAGTTCACGATGCTATATGTCTGGCTTGTTTCCTAGTGATCCGTGCCTCTTTTGAGGATGATCAGTAAGAGTGATTTGTTATGCTTGTTGTGCTTAATCCATCCATGTCTTTGCTTGTTATGTTGGAGCACCCTACGTTGACTCAATCGAGCTCAACTTTTGGATAGTTGTTGTTTTGGGTAGATCGTGAACTATTTTGCGATATTGCCGGAGTGATTCCTAGTGATCCATGCATGCTATGCCTTTGTTCTTGCCATGTATAGCTAGAATTTTGTGCCTTCTTAATGGATATATGCTTGCCTTGCCATGACTTGCACAGTAGTGAGAGCATCGAGCTCGTTTACATGCCTCCGTGAGTTATTATTTCAGCATGTCCCAGTTTTCACTAAGTCTGAAAACTGATTGTGTTTCATCGATGTTCGTGTGCTCGGTAGAGTATTTTGTGAACCCATTTGGCCCCAGGTCATTTTGGGTGTTTTGTTAAGCTTGTTGAGTAGCTCCATGCGATGCTCTTATTTGCCATGTTCAGGTTTTGCATCATGTTGTTTTGCTTCTCCGAAGAGAGCATCGTGGTCTGAAATTCCAGACTAGCGTTAATTTCGCTAAGTCTGAAATCTGTTTTGCTTATTCACTTTTGCCATGCTTGTTTGAAGCCCTTAATGGATGAATTTGCCTATGCCTCAGTCCTGGTGATTTGTTAAGCTTCTTGAGTACATCACTGCCATGCAAATTTTTTTCATGTTTGGTGGCTGTAGCATGTTCATTTTGTTGCATTTAGGAGCCTACTTGTTGTAAATCGCAGATCGGTTCGTTTAGTAAAACGATTGCCATTTCTAAACCGTAGCTCCGATTGCCATGATCTTTATATCGTTTTCAGGGGATTTCTTCCCCTATATCCAGTGGCACACTTGGATTTCCACGTTGAGGCCAGGTTCATGCATTTCCTGTTACATCTTGCATTTTGCATCCCGCGTCGCATCCCGCATAGCATATCATCTTTGCATCTTTTGGTTGCCCTTGCACGTGTATGATTGTATCCTTGTTGCTTGTTTGTGTTGTTGGGTAGAGCCGGGAGACGAGTTCGCTAACGAGGAGCCCGTTGAGTTTGCTTTTGAGGATCCAGTCAACTCTGACAACTGTGCAGGCAAGATGATCACACCCTTGAAATCACTACTATCTTTGCTATGCTAGTTTGCTCGCTCTTTTGCTTTGCCAATGCTATGATGCCTACCACTTGCTTGTCAGCCTCCCAATTGCCATGATTGAGCCTCTAACCCACCTTTGTCCTAGCAAACCATTGATTGGCTATGTTACCGCTTTGCTCAAGCCCCTTCTTATAGCGTTGCTAGTTGCAGGTGAAGATTGGAGCCGTTCCTTGTTGGAACACTTATTTACTTGTTGGGATATCATCATATTGCTATGTTATCTTTATCCATCTATATACTTGGTAAAGGGTGGAAGGCTCGGCCTCTCGCCTAGTGTTTTGTTCCACTCTTGCCGCCCTAGTTTCCGTCATATCGGTGTTATGTTCCCGGATTGTTGCGTCCCTTACGCGGTTGGGCTATAAGGGGAACCCCTTGATAGTTCGCCTTGATTAAAGCTTTTCCAGCAATGCCCAACATTGGTTTTACCATTTGCCACCTACCCCTTTTTCCCTTGGGTTTCCAGAGCCCGATGGTCATCTTTATTTTAGCCCCCCACGGGCCAGTGCTCCTCTGAGTGTTGGTCCGGAACGTCAGCCGCCGGTGGCCACCAGGGGCAACTCTGGGCTGGCCTACCGGAAGTTTGGACAATCTGAGTGTGCCCTGAGAAAGAGATATGTGCAGCTCCTATCGGGATTTGTCGGCACATTCGGGCGGTGTTGCTGGACTAGTTTTGACCTGTCGAATCATCTTGTTGTTCCGGGATACCGAGTCTGATCGGTGGGTCCTGGGTGGAGGTCTATTCCTTCGTTGACCATGAGAGCTTGTTATGGGCTAAGTTGGGACCCCCCTGCAGGGATTGATCTTTCGAAAGCCGTGCCCGCAGTTATGGGCAGATGGGAATTTGTTAATGTCCGGTTGTAGATAACTTGAACCTTAAATAATTAAAATGAATCAACTGAGTGTGTTGCCGTGACGGCCTCTTCTTGGCGGAGTCCGGGAAGTGGACACGGCGTTGGAGTTATGTTTGCGTAGGCTGTTCTATATAGTTTTCCGCTCGTGCTTTGCCTCCTCTTCTCGCTCTACCTTGCGAATAAGTTAGCCACCGTATATGCTAGTCGCTTGCCGCAGCTCCACTTACATTACCCCTTTCCTACCTATTAAGCTTAAATAGTCTTGATCGCGAGGGTGCGAGATTGCTGAGTCCTTTGTGGCTCACAGATTACTATTACACCAGATGCAGGGACCGATGATACTTCTCCGGATGGCGCGCTCGAGCTGTAGTGGGAGTACGACGAGGACTCTCAGCGTTACTATGTGTCTTTCCCTGATGATCAGTAGGGATGCCTATTCGGGGTTAGATTCAGGGCCTAGTCGCTTGTTGGGGGTCTTTTCCATTTTGGCGCCGTAGTCGGGCCATGAGTGATTGTATGATGGATGTTATTTATGTACCTTGATGTGACGTGGCGAGTGTAAGCCAACTATGATATTATTCCCCCTTTATATTATATATGTACATGGGTTGTGTAATGATTCCCGACTTGCGACATTGCTTTCCATGCGCCTATGTCTCTAAGTCGTGCCTCGACACGTGGGAGACATAGCCGCATCAAGGGCGTTATATTCTGCCCCTCCGTTGCCCCCATAGCGAGTCTCTGCCGAACTAGGGTATGGACTCGATCTTTGTGCTATTCTCCAATCCGATTCCTAGCACATTGTGATCATCATGATTCTTGCCACGTTTGATAAACTCCTATCCAGTCAATGAACTCGTAGATTAGGTTTAATTCCAAAATTTTAGGGTTAGGTTTCCGCCAAAACCATCTCGGACCCATCGAGTTGAAAAACTCGGTCCCACCGATTTGGCTTATGCCATTGCACAAGTAAAACTCGGTCTGGCCGAGAATTACTTATTGGTGTGACCGATTTTGGAACTCTGTGAAACCCTAGCAATCTCGGTGCCACCGAACTATGACTCGGTCTAACCGAGTTCACTAGTTCTGGTGCCAAAACTGCTTCGGTGTCACCAAGTTTGAAAATCGGTAGATCTAAGATGATTTTAGTGGGAAACTAAAACTAAGTTTTTGAATTATTCTTTTGCAAAAATCTCTGCATTTTGTGATGCTCATCCACTCTATCTCATCTATAATCTATTCACAGGATTAGCAGTCAGAATTTGCATCACGTCAGACCAGAGTGACAGCCAGAATTTGTCAGAGCAGCAAGTGCAGTTGAGTGAGGGCACTAGCCCCTCAAGTTCCTCAGATGATGGCAGCAGGAGCACACCCAGCAACCTGCCTAAAGCTGCCACTAGACAAAGGAAGAAGAAAACTTCTGATTCTGAAGATGAAGACTATGTGGCAGAGGAAAAGGCCACATCAAAGAGAGTTGAGCCAGCTCAAGGCACAAAGCCAGGCCTGAAAATCAAAAGGCCAGCAGGCAGGCAGCCCATGTCAAAGGCTAGAGCTTCAACTGTGAAGCCTGCTCCCATTGAGCCCGTTGCTCCTGAGGGCAAAAAGAGGAAAGAAAGAGTGAAGAAGACTGTAGCCAGAGTGCTTGGGAAAGCCTCCATCATGGAAGATGAGGAGGAAGAAGAAGAAGTTGCTGCACCAGCACCCAAGGCTCCCAAGCTAATGGGAGATGCCATAAAATCAGGGGGAGCTGCTTCCAAGGCCAAGTCAGCTCCAAAGCCAAAGCCAAAGAGAAACACAAGAAGCATCCCAGCCACTGAGAAGAACAAGGCCCCAGTGCGTGAAGTTGCAGAGGAAGAAGAAGAGCATGTCCTTAGGAAGCTCAAGCCCAAGATCCCAGACCACAACGATGCTCATCCTGTGGCTAAGGATATGAAGCTCAGGAGAGATTCAGGGCTGAGGAAGTGGAGAGAAGCAGATCCGTATGCTTCTAGGAGAAGGAATGCTGTGGACTACAGGTTTCATACCAAGGAGCAGCAGGATTTCTATGAGACAGTTTTGCTTGACAAGAAGCCAATTGTGTGTGACATGAGGTGGGTCGACTGGACCTACATGAAGGAAAATGTGGAACACTACCCTGGAGTATATGACAGCTTTAGTGCGTGTGGAGTGGCAGACTTTGTTGGGCAGAAGCTCACAAAGTGGAACGAGGAGCTAATCATGCAATTCTACTCCACAGCACCCTTCTACCCGGATGGCAGTATCCCTTGGATGTCAGAGCATACAAGGTACCAATCAACTGTTGAGGAATGGGCGAAGTTGATCAATGCACCAGAGGAGCAAGCAGATGACTTGGACATTTATGCCAAGAAGAAGATGGACCCCAACACTATGTCCAACATGTACAAGGAGATTCCGAATGAAGCACTTGACACGTTCGAGTTTGGCTCAGTGCACCATCTTCTGTTAGGACTGCCCACTATCAATTGGATACTGAGGCACACCCTATTTCCCAAGTCTGGAGATCACAAGATGATCAGGTGTCACGCGATCAATATTCTTCATGTCTTTGACGTGCCTCAAAAATTCAAAGTCATGAGTCTCATAGTGGAAACAATCAAGAGCACAGCAGCAGACCAGAAGAGTTGTGGATATGCCCCATAGATTCAGGAGCTCATCTACTCCAAGATGGGCACGGGCATATACCTCTTGGATAAGGAACACCTGCCCATCCGTCCAGATTTTGAAGATAACCAAGTGGTCATGACTGAGAATGAGTCATCATCTGCCCATGCACAAGCTCAGCAAGAGAAGGCGACGAAGGAGAAAGCTGCCAGGATGCCTACTCAAGCGGAGGCATTTGATTACTTCCTGAAAACCAAACAAGAGCAGCTTGGTTACCTGATTGCGTCCACCCTGCGGATTGAGCAAGGACTTGCCACCCTGACTCAGAACCAGGCAAGCTTAGAGAGGATCATGGAACAGAGGTTCTATGACTTGGACATCAAGGTGACAGAGATACAGACTGTCGTGGAGCAGCTCCAGGAGGACATGAATGAGAGGAGAGGCAGGACCACGACTGATGCTTTTGCCAGGGTGCGACGAGGTCCGAGGTCATCTGCATTGCCAGTTGCTGACACCAGAGCTACAACGTCTGCACCAGCCACAGCCTTAGTTCCACCAGCTCCAGCATCCACTTCAGCCTCAACTCCGACCACGTCTACCGAAGGCTTCGTCCTTGGAGTGCTCCGGACTCCACCACCACCTGAAGATCAAGCCTGAGAGTCGACTTAGCACTATGCATTTTCTAGGAACTTTTTGGTAACTTGTTGCCAAAGGGGGAGAAAATGTATAGATCATAGGCTTCGAGAGAGAGTGTTGCTTTTATTCTCTCTTGTTTTATTTGGTAGTTTTTTGAACTTTATTTGCTTTTGTGTGAGATACTACGTCCTTATGTTTGTGAGACATCGATGATCATGTGTTTGATCATAAGCTACACTTAATGTTTGCTTAATCCTATTATTATTCTATCTATATTATGTGATCACTCACTATTCTTGGTGATGAGTGCATGTATTTCAATCTTATCATTTTTTAGCGCTCCACCAAGATGTATGTGACATGGAAGAGTAACCCATGACTCTAACTCCTTGTGCATTTGCAGTCCAAAGCAAATTTTAAATATGCACAAATTTAGGGGGAGCTCTTATTTGTCACATACTTCTCAAAGCGACGATATATTTCATGCTTATTATCATTTGTCGAATCTTTGATCTATATGTTGTCATCAATTACCAAAAAGGGGGAGATTGAAAGTGCAACTATCCCTAGGTGGTTTTGGTAATTCATAACAACATATAGCTCATTGAGCTAATGCTATTTCAATATGATTATTTCAGGAAAGCTCAATGATTGGCATGGCATGGATGTGAAAGTGGAACCCTCAAAATGCTAAGGACAAAGAATTGGCTCAAGCTCAAAAGTTCAAGACTCTTCATTTTATATTTTAGTGATCCAAGATCACATTGAGTCTTTAGGAAAAGCCAATACTATCAAGGAGGGATGAGGTGTTGCTTAATGAGCCTCTTGCTTTATGTGCTTGGTGATATGCTCCAAAATCCTCAACCACTTTTCCATAGCCACAAATGACCTAAACTCTAAGCCAAACTCGGTCATACCGATTCTTTCAATCCGGCGCCACCGAGTTTCACTTGTCATTTGCCACTGCCAAACCCTAGCAATTCGGTCCTAGCGATAAGGATCTCGGTCTCACCGAGATGGGCTTGCAAACTCTCTGTTTCCCTTTCGTAACTTTTCGGTCTCACCGAAAGAGCGAATCGGTCCCACCGAGAATGCAATGTAAACTCTATGTTTCCTTCTTGTAACTTTTCAGTCTCACTGAAAGAGCGAGTCGGTCCCACCGAGTTTACTTGACCAACTCTCTGGTTAGCTTATTGCCAAACTCGGTCTCACCGAGTTTGTGCAATCGGTCTCACCGAGATTACGTTATGCCCAAACCCTAACCGAATCGGCCCTACCGAGTTGCATGTCAGTCCCACCGAAATTCCTAACGGTCACTAGGTTTACTATTTCGGTCTGACCAAGTTTTCTGATTCGGTCCCACTGAGATTGATAAATTGTGTGTAACGGTTGGATTTTGTGTGGAGGCTATAAATACCCCTCCACCTCCTCTTCACTCGGGGAGAGAGCAATCAGAACACATACACCATTCCAACTCATATGTTCTGAGAGAGAACCACCTACTCATGTGTTGAGACCAAGATATTCCATTCCAACCATATGAATCTTGATTTCTAGCCTTCCCCAAGTTGCTTTCCACTCAAATCTTATTTCCACCAGATCCAAATCCTATGAAAGAGAGTTGAGTGTTGGGGAGACTATCATTTGAAGCACAAGAGCAAGGAGTTCATCATCAACACACCATTTGTTACTTCTTGGAGAGTGGTGTCTCCTAGATTGGCTAGGTGTCACTTGGGAGCCTCCAACAAGATTGTGGAGTTGAACCAAGGAGTTTGTAAGGGCAAGGAGATCGCCTACTTCGTGAAGATCTACCGCTAGTGAGGCAAGTCCTTCGTGGGCGATGGCCATGGTGGGATAGACAAGGTTGCTTCTTCGTGGACCCTTCGTGGGTGGAGCCCTCCGTGGACTCGCGCAACCGTTACCCTTCGTGGGTTGAAGTCTCCATCAACGTGGATGTAGGATAGCACCACCTATCCGAACCACGGGAAAAACATCCACGTCTCCAATAGCGTTTGAATTCTCCAAACCCTTCCCTTTATATTCTTGCAAGTTGCATGCTTACTTTCCGCTGCCAATATACTCTTTGCATGCTTGCTTGAATTGTGTAATGATTGCTTAACTTGTCCTAAGATAGCTAAAAACTGCCAAGAACTAAAATTGGGAAAAGGTTAAGTTTTTATTTGGTCAAGTAGTCTAATCACCCCCCTCTAGACATACTTTCGATCCTACACATGAGTTTATCCCTCTACATCATGTCATCTTGCATAAAGCGTTACTCTGTTCTCTCGAACTTAATACTCTAGATGCATGCTGGAGAGCGGTGATGTGTGGAGTAATAGTAGTAGATGCAAGCAGGAGTCGGTCTACTTGTCTCGGACGTGATCCCTATATACATGATCATACCTAGATATTCTCATAACTATGCTCAATTCTATCAATTGCTCAACAGTAATTTTTTTACCCACCATGAATACTTATGCTCTTGAGAAAAGCCACTAGTGAAACCTATGGCCCCCGGGTCTATCTTCCATCATATTAATCTTCCAATACTTAGTTATTTCTTTTGCCTTTTATTTTATTTTGCATCTTTATCATAAAAATACCAAAAATATTATCTTATCATATCTATCAGATCTCACTCTCGTAAGTGACCGTGTAGGGATTGACAACCCCTTATCGCGTTGGTTGCGAGGATTTATTTGTTTGTGTAGGTCCGAGGGACTCATGCGTGGCCTCCTACTGGATTGATACCTTGGTTCTCAAAAACTGAGGGAAATACTTACACTACTTTGCTACATCACCTTTTCCTCTTCAAGGGAAAACGAACGCAAGTGCTCAAGAGGTAGCAAGAAGGATTTCTGGCGCCGTTGCCGGGGAGGTTCATGCAAAAGTCAACACACCAAGTACCCATAACAAACCCTTATCTCCCGCATTACATTATTTGTCATTTGCCTCTCGTTTTCCTCTCCCCCACTTCACCCTTGCCATTTTATTCTCTCTCTCTCTCTCTCTCTTTCTCCTCCCTCTCTTTCTCTATTTGCCCCTTTTTCCTGTTTCTTGTTTGCTTGTGTGTTGGATTGCTTTCCTGTCATTATGGCTAGTCCCCTATCTTCTCTGTTGTCTCCCGAAAACGAAGTTCTCAATTTTAAGAAAAGGGAAGGAGAAAACCTAAAAGACGCTTGGTATAGAATTTGCGATGCTCAAAATAGATCTACCAGGAAGCAATCTACTTCTATTCTTCTTCACAATTTTTATGTAGGTGCTATTCCTTGGCACAAATATGTCCTTGATACCATTACCGGAGGGAACTTCTTGGGTAGCCACACTTTTGATTCCTATAACGCTATGATAGATTTATTTGGCCCACCTCCTCTTTTGGTTAATGGAACTATGTTAACTTTGGAGCATGTAATGCAAAAACTTGAAATTATTGAAAATAAAGTTGCTACCATTGAGTTAATTTAAAATTTCGATAAAAAGGTCCACAACCAAATTACCCAATATGGATCTAAAGTAGGAGTAACTTTGAAAAATATTAAAGAGAAGGAACCTATAGTTAATGAAAGAATAAATCATGATTCCACTAGAATCGATAAACTTGAGGGTATCATTACCAACTTGGGAACCGCTATTTCTTCTGTAAAGAATACTCCAAGTCCTCCAACTAAAATTTCCAAGCTTATGTATGTTCCCAAAAATAAGGGTGAATCCTCTAGCAAAGATACTGCGGATCTCAAATCTATAAGTATTCATCCTAATGTTTTTGCTATCATTAAGGAACCATTTGCTACTAATGATTTTTTCGATCATGTACCTAGAAGTTTGATTGCTGATAAAAGGAAAGAAACTCCTAAAGGTTATAGATGCCTCATTAAATAATTACCAACTAAAGATGGTAATACCTAGATCTATCCTTGCTTTTTATGCCTAGCTAGGGGCGTTAAACGATAGCGCTTGTTGGGAGGCAACCCAATTTTATTTTTATTCCTTGCTTTCTGCACCTATTTAGTAATAAATAATTTATCTAGCCTCTGTTTCTGTTGTGTTTTTTGTGTTTAATTAGTGTTTGTGCCAAGTAGAACCGTTGGGAAGACTTGGGGAAAGTCTTTTTAATCTTGCTGTAAAAAACAGAAACTTTAGCGCTCACGAGAATTGCTGCCATTTTTATTTGAAAACTGCCATTTAGTTAATTATTTTTGAAGATGATTAATAGATAAATTCCTCACGTCCAGAAATTTATTTTATAATTTTTGGGGTTACAGATCTTGCGTTAGCTACAGATTGCTACAGACTGTTCTGTTTTTGACAGATTCTGTTTTTCGTGTGTTGTTTGCTTATTTTGATGAATCTATGGCTAGTAAAATAGTTTATAAACCATAGAGAAGTTGCAATACAGTAGGTTTAACACCAATATAAATAAATAATGAGTTCATTACAGTACCTTGAAGTGGTGTTTTGTTTTCTTTCGCTAACGGAGCTCACGAGATTTTCTACTTTAAGTTTTGTGTTGTGAAGTTTTCAAGTTTTGGGTAAAGATTTGATGGATCATGGAACAAGGAGTGGCAAGAGCCTAAGCTTGGGGATGCCCATGGCACCCCCAAGATAATCTAAGGGCACCTAAAAGCCAAAGCTTGGGCATGCCCCGGAAGGCATCCCCTCTTTCGTCTACTTCCATCGGTAACTTTACTTGGAGCTATATTTTTATTTACCACATGATATGTGTTTTGCTTGGAGCGTCTTGTATTATTTGAGTCTTTATTTGTTAGTTTTCCACAATAATCCTTGCTGTACACACCTTTTGAGAGAGATACACATGATTCGGAAATTGTTAGAATACTCTATGTGCTTCACTTATATATTTTGAGTTATATAGTTTTTGCTCTAGTGCTTCACTTATATCTTTTAGAGCACATCGGTGGATTTGTTTTATAGAAACTATTCTTCTTTCCTGCTTCACTTATATTATTTTGAGAGTCCTACAAAACAGCATGGTAATTTGCTTTAATTATGTTAGGCATTCAAGATTAATAATAAAATTTTCTTATGAGTGTGTTGAATACTATGAGAAGTTTGATACTTGTTAATTGTTTTGAGATATGGAGATGGTAATATTAGAGTAATGCTAGTCGAGTAGTTGTGAATTTGAGAAATACTTGTGTTAAAGTTTGTGATTCCCGTAGCTTGCACGTATGGTGAACCGTTATGTGATGAAGTCGGAGCATGATTTATTTATTGATTGTCTTCCTTATGAGTGGCGGTCGGGGACGAGCGATGGTCTTTTCCTACCAATCTATCCCCCTAGGAGCATGCACGTAATACTTTGCTTTGATAACTTGTAGATTTTTGCAACAAGTATATGAGTTCTTTATTACTAAGGTTGAGTCCATGGATCATACGCACTTTTCTTCCTTCCACCATTGCTAGCCTCTCTAATACCGCGCACCTTTCGCCGGTATCATACACCCACCATATACCTTCATCAAAACAGCCACCATACCTACCTGTCATGGCATTTCCATAGCCATTCCGAGATATATTGCCATGCAACTTTCCACCGCTCTGTTTACTATGACACGCTCCATCATTGTCATATTTCTTTGCATGATCCTGTAGTTGACATTGTATTTGTGGCAAAGCCACCATTCATAATTCTTTTATACATGTCACTCATGATTCATTGCATATCCCAGTACACCGCCGGAGGCATTCACATAGAGTCATATTTTGTTCTAAGAATTGAGTTGTAATTGTTGAGTTGTAAGTAAATAAAAGTGTGATGATCATCATTTTTAGAGCATTGTCCCAAGTGAGGAAAGGATGATGGAGACTATGATTCCGCCACAAGTCGGGATGAGACTCCAGACGAAAAATAAAAAAAGAGGCCAAAGAAGCCCAAAAAAGAGGTCATAAAAAAAGAAAAGGCCCAAATAAAAAAATATGAGAGAAAAAGAGAGAAGGGACAATGTTACTATCCTTTTACCACACTTGTGCTTCAAAGTAGCACCATGATCTTCATAATAGAGAGTCTCCTATGTTATCACCTTCATATACTAGTGGGAATTTTTCATTATAGAACTTGGCTTGTATATTCCAATGATGGGCTTCCTCAAAATGCCCTAGGTCTTCGTGAGCAAGCGAGTTGGATGCACGCCCACTTAGTTCCTTTTGTTGAGCTTTCATATACTTATAGCTCTAGTGCATCTGTTGCATGGCAATCCCTACTCACTCACATTGATATCTAATGATGGGCATCTCCATGGCCCGTTGATACGCGTAGTTGATGTGAGACTATCTTCCCCCTTTTTGTCTCCTCCACAACCACCACTCTATTCCACCTAAAGTGCTATGTCCATGGCTCACGCTCATGTATTGCCTGAAGATTGTAAAAGTTTGAGAACAACAAAAGTATGAAACAATTGCTTGGCTTGTCATCGGGGTTGTGCATGATTTAAATACTTTGTGTAGTGAAGATAGAGCATAGCGAGACTAGATGATTTTGTAGGGATAACTTTCTTTGGCCATGTTATTTTGAAGAGACATAATTGCTTTGTTAGTATGCTTGAAGTATTATTATTTCTATGTCAATATTGAAATTTTGTCTTGAATCTTTCAGATCTGAATATTCATACCACAGTTAATAAGAATTACATTGAAATTATGCCAAGTAGCATTTGACATCAAAAATTCTGTTTTTATCATTTACCTACTCGAGGATGAGCAGGAATTAAGCTTGGGGATGCTTGATACGGTTCCATGCTATATTATATTCTGTTTTGGACATTATTGGGCTTTATTATACGCTTTTATATTATTTTTGGGACTAACCTATTAACCGGAGGCCCAGCCCAGAATTGCTGTTTTTGGCCTATTTTAGGGTTTCGCAGAAAAATAATATCAAACGGAGTCCAGTAAGAATGAAACCTTCGGGAATGTGATTTTCGGAACGAACATGATCCAGAGGACTTGGACCCTACGTCAAGCAATCAACGAGGAAGGCACAAGGTAGGGGCGCGCCTACCCTCCTAGGCGTGCCCTCCACCCTCGTGGGCCTCCTGTTGCTCCACCAACGTACTCCTTCCTCCTATATATAACTACGTACCCCCAAACTGCTAGATACGGAGCCAAAACCCTAATTCCACCGCCGTAAATTTCTATATCCACGAGATCCCATCTTGGGGCCTGTTCCGGAGCTCCGCCGGAGGGGGCATCGATCATGGAGGGCTTCTACATCAACACCACAGCCCTTCCGATGAAGTGTGAGTAGTTTACCTCAGACCTACGGGTCCATAGTTATTAGCTAGATGGCTTCTTCTCTCTTTTTGGATCTCAATACAAAGTTCTCCCCTCTCTTGTGGAGATCTATTCGATGTAATATTCTTTTGCGGTGTGTTTGTTGAGATCAATGACTTGTGGGTTTATGATCAAGTTTATCTATGAACAATATTTGAATCTTCTCTGAATTCTTTTATGTATGATTGGTTATCTTTGCAAGTCTCTTTGAATTATCAGTTTGGTTTGGCCTACTAGATTTATCTTTCTTGCAATGGGAGAAGTGCTTAGCTTTGGGATCAATCTTGCGGTGTCCTTTCCCAGTGACAGTAGGGGCAGCAAGGCACGTATTGTATTGTTGCCATCGAGGATAACAAGATGGGGTTTATTTCATATTGCATGAGTTTATCCCTCTACATCATGTCATCTTGCTTAAAGCGTTACTCTGTTCTCTTGAACTAAATACTCTAGATGCATGCTGGATAGCGGTCGATGTGTGGAGTAATAGTAGTAGATGCAGGCAGGGGTCGATCTACTTGTCTCGGATGTGATGCTTATATACATGATCATACCTAGATATTCCCATCACTATGCTCAATTCTGTCAACTGCTCAACAGTAATTTGTTTACCCACCCTGAATACTTATGCTCTTGAGAGAAGCCACTAGTGAAACCTATGGCCCTAGGGTCTATCTTCCATCATATTAATCTTCCAAAACTTAGTTATTTCCTTTGCCTTTTATTTTATTTTGTATCTTTATCATAAAAATACCAAAAATATTATCTTACCATATCTATCAGATCTCACTCTCGTAAGAGACCGTGTAGGGATTGACAACCCCTTATCGCGTTGGTTTCGAGGATTTATTTGTTTGTGTAGGTGCGAGGGACTCGTGCATGGCCTCCTACTGGATTGATACCTTGGTTCTCAAAAACTGAGGGAAATACTTACGCTACTTTGCTGCATCACCCTTTCCTATTAAAGGGAAAACCAACGCAAGTGCTCAAGGGGTAGCACTTCTCCCGCCTTAATTTTTTTACACGGGAAGATTAGACCAAATAGAAGTACCGTGCTAAATTTTGGAATTATTCCGGGTTCGTTTGGCCTTTTTTATACATTAATTGAGTTTCTGCGCATTTAATGTGCATAATTCAAATTTGAACTACAAGCACATGCTCTAGTGCACCAAAGTTGCTTGAAAAATCACATGTGTGTCCTTGGGTGAATTTCTAGGTCCCATGCAAGAGATGGGAGTGAAATTCAAACATCTGGGCGCCGTGGCTCGGCCAGAAAGATTGAGAAACTTGGTTTTTTAATTCCTGTAAATGCAAAACATGCCTGAAAAACATGAAACTTGGCATGGTGTCATGACATGGCACAAACATGCTATGGTCATTTTTCTCTCTGATTTGCGAAGGCGCACACATTAACAATCAACAAAGTCATTTTGGAACAAGTGTTGTCACGTTACAAATCGGAAACACAAGTATTATTAAAACCGTGGGCGTTCTACTTACCAATTACATGTGGCCACGCGTCCCCGTTTTTTTTGGCTAGGAGGTGTCGTGAGGGGTAGCTATTTGAGTACGGGAGGCATGCGATCAGACCCCTACTCGTGCTCATCAAGAGGAGAGCCCTTTGACCGCTACCAGATGCACACCTCCCTCCCAACATCTCCATTAATGGCGCCCGAGCACCTGTTCTATGGCGTGGCTATATGTCTCACTGGACTGAGATTTAAGAGAGAAAAATAAAAATCTGAAAAGAAAATTTTGCACCGATCTTGATGTAAGATCCGATGGACCTATATAGCATCGACTACGACTTATAGCAACCATGATGAATATAAGGACGATGAGAGTGGATAATAATTTTCTTACATATTTAGAAACATAATTAAAAAAATCCACATGCGGCAACGCCCGAAATACACATGGGCGAAAGAAGAAGGAAGACAACGATCTGGCTCGCTGATCTCTACTTTCTTGATGTGTTGCTGCAGGCTGCGGGAACTAGTCTCCGCGGCGAGCAGCGACGAGCTCTTTTTGTCCTCTAGATGCTGCTTGAGAGCATCCACGGATTCCTCCACCAGCCTTCTGCGCTCGATGCACAGCATGGCATTCTCGTCCATAAGTTTCTCGACGATATGACGCCAGTCCTCTTCAACAAGGCAGTGGTCTGCTCCTGCTGCTCCACACTTCCGACGATCTTCGCCCTCAGCAGGTCGCGCTCGGCCCAGAGCTTCGCATTGCTCTCATTTAGTTGCGGGATGACGTCGGTAGACTATTCAAATGAGGCTTTTAGGTCATCCTGCAACCTATCCCACCTGTAGATCTGATCCATCTGCCTAAGGACGAGGCCATGCATGCGCCTGTAAGAGTCCTCGCCTACCCGCGAGGCATTTTCCTAGGCCACCGTTGCACGGGAGGACATCTCTGCTGCATTCGCGGCGTGGCGGGACATCTCTTCTGCTTCCACGGCGCGGCCAGACCAGTCTGCTGCATCGACGGCGCGACAGGACCTCCGTGCTGATTCGACGTGGCGGCGGGACGTCTCTACTTCTACAGCCGTGCGGTGGGACATGTTGGCTTCTTTCACGGCGAGGCGAGACATCTCTCATGCTTCCGCTTCTAGGCTCGCCTCTCCCTGGTGGCAAACTCTCGACCCAGAACTCACGCTGGCCATGACGGACGTAAGGGAATGATGATGAATGACTTGTTTGTTTTTGACTTTTTGTGGATGAGGAGTAGAGGAGGAATGTGTAGTCATCTTGGAGTGGTAGTATTTATAACCGAGTAGTAATACGCACCTAAGTGGGAAACCGTTTAGGTTTTGATCGGTGTGAACAGATTTGGAATTTGGAATGTGGGGGGACGCACGCTCAAAATTTACTGACGGTTATAAGTGCGGCACTATTCCCGGAAGGCATAACGTGGGCACGTACGCCTTCTCGTCCGCGTACGTGGCGTTTGCACCATAGGGTGCACCACAATAGGCAATGTCAGCACACGTCTTGTTCCAACAACCGTGCACGCTCATTATTACCATCGTGCATGCTTCTTTTAATTAGAATGTGCGTGCCCGTCTAGAGCACACACATTGATCTATCTAACTGTTTCAGTTTGTTGTGGCTAATCGCAAACAGTTCATCCATGTGAAGTGTATGCCATCAATCGCAGACACTTTGATCTGGCTGACCCGTTTCTATTATGTTGCCTAATCGCAAACAGTTAATCCTTATAAAGCATATGTCCTCAATCACACACCCTTGATCTGGCTGACCATTTCATTTGTGTTGCCTAATCACAAATAGTTCCTTCGACTGAACCATATGTTGTACATCGCACACGCCTTCATCTGGCTGCCCATTTCTTTTGTTCCTCCTCATCGCAAATAGTTAATTGAGCTGAATTGTATGCCCGGCATCACACACGCAACTAAAATCTAAACCGTGTTTGATGCATCCTCCATCGCAAACATTTTGCACCTTTTTGATGGGTTTTTTACACCACCATTTGGGATTATGGCATCGCACACAGTTTCGTCGAAGGGTCTCTGATCATAGTGTCGCGTAGCAGCATCCTTCAGTAGTGATGGCTCGCAAGCATCAAATGATTCATAATCAAGTGATTCCAAAAGTCCATCTGCCTGGAGTTTCTTCATGCGCTTTACAACAATATGACCTAAACGGCAGTCCCACAAATAGTTCGCACTATCATTATCAACTTTGCATCTTTTGGCATCAATATTATGAATATGTGTATCACCATGATCGAGATTCAACAAAAATAGACCACTCTTCAATGGTGCATGACCATAAAAGATATTACTCATATAAATAGAACAACTATTATGCTCTGAATTAAATGAATAACCATCTCGCATCAAACAAGATCTAGATATAATGTTCATGCTCAAGATTGGCACCAAATAAAAAATATTTAGGTCTAAAACTAATCCCGAAGGTAGATGTAGAGGTAGCGTGCCGACGGCGATCACGTCGACCTTGGAACCGTTCAGGATGTGCATCATCACCTTGTCCTTAGCCAATCTTCGTTTAATCCATAGCCCATGTTTCGAGTTGCAAATATGAGCAATAGAACCAGTGTCGAATACCCAGGTGCTACTACGAGCATTAGTAAGGTACACATCAATAACATGTATATCAAATATACCTTTGTTCACTTTGCTATCCTTCTTATCCGCCAAATACTTGGGGCACCTCCGCTTCCAGTGACGAGTCCCTTTGCAGTAGAAGCACTCAGTTTCAGGCTTGGGTCCAGACATGGGCTTCTTCCCGGGAGTGACAACTTGCTTGCCATTCTTCTTGAGTTCCCCTTCTTCCCCTTACCCTTTTTCTTAAGACTAGTGGTCTTGTGAACCATCAACAGTTGATGCTCCTTCTTGATTTCTACCTCTGCAGCTTTAAGCATAGCGAAGAGGTCGGGAATCGTCTTATCCATCCCTTGCATATTATAGTTCATCACGAAGCCTTTGTAGCTTGGTGGCAGTGATTGAAGAACTCTATCAATAACACTATCATCCGGAAGATTAAGTCCCAGCTGAGTCAAGTGGTTATGGTACCCACACATTCTGAGTATGTGTTCGCTGACAGAAATGTTCTCCTCCATCTTGCAGCTATAGAACTTGTTGGAGACTTCATATCTCTCAACTCAGGCATTATCTTGAAATATTAACTTCAACTCCTGGAACATCTCATATGGTCCATGACGTTCAAAACGTCTTTGAAGTCCCGATTCTAAGCCTTAAAGCATGGCACACCGAACTATCGAGTAGTCATCAGATCGAGCTTGCCAGACGTTCATAACATCAACATCTGCTCCTGCAGCAGGCCTTTCACCTAATAGTGCATCAAGGACATAATTCTTCTGTGCGGCAATGAGGATAATCTTCAAGTTATGGACCCAGTCCGTGTAGTTGCTACCATCATCTTTCAACTTAGCTTTCTCTAGGAACACATTAAAATTCAAGGGAACGGTAGCACCAGCCATTAATCTACAACATAGATATGCAAATACTATCAGGACTAAGTTCATGATAAATTAAGTTCAATTAATCATATTACTTAAGAACTCCCACTTAGGTAGACATCCCTCAAGTCATTTAAATGATCACGTGATCCATATCAACTAAACCATGTCCGATCATCACGTGAGATGGAGTAGTTTTCAATGGTGAACATCTCTATGTTGATCATATCTACCATATGATTCACGTTCGACCTTCCGGTCTCGAGTGTTCCGAGGCCATGTTTGTACATGTTAGGCTCGTCAAGTTTAACCCAAGTATTTCACACATGCAAAACTGTCTGCACCCCTTGTATGTGAACATAGAGCTTATCACACCCGATCATCACGTGGTGTCTCGGCACGACGAACTATCGCAATAGTGCAGACTCAGGGAGAACACTTATACCTTGAAATTTAGTGAGAGATCATCTTATAATGCTACCACCGTACTAAGAAAAATAAGATGCATAAAAGATAAACATCACATGCAATAAAAACATGTGACATGATATGGCCATCATCATCTTGTGCCTTTGATCTCCATCTCCAAAGCACCATTATGCTCTCCATCGTTATTGGCTTGACACCTTGATCTCCATGGTAGCATCGTAGTCGTCTCGCCAGCTATTTCTTCTACAACTATTGTTAACGAATAGTGATAAAGTAAAGCAATTACATGGCGCTTGCATTTCATACAATAAAGCGACAACCATAAGGCTCTTGCCAGTTGCCGATAACTTATACAAAACATGATCATCTCATACAATAACGTATATCACATCATGTCTTGACCGTATCACATCACAACATGCCCTTCAAAAACAAGTTAGACATCCTCTACTTTGTTCTTGCAAGATTTACGTGGCTGCTGATGAAGCTATGTACCTAGGGTAGGGTCATGGACCTGTCCAAACTGATCTACCCAAGGACACCTCCAAAAGAAATCACATTTCAATCGACTTGGCGGTGTTTCACTCGACGAACTCAAAGACACTCGACCAAGAAGCAACCACTCGACCAAGATTCAACCACCCGACGGCCAGGAGACCTAAAGTCACTCCGCACGCTAATGGTCGGTCATTAAGTAGCTTTTATGGTCATCATAGCACTTTATTAGGGGCGTTACCAGTAACGCCCGACCTTAATGTACTTAAAACCCTACATAACTGAGGGCCAGAGGGGTCTGGCGGACTCTATATAAGCCACCCTCCTCCTCGGTGTAAAGGGTTCGCACCACCGTAATTCATACTCTCATAATCCAGTCGACCGCCTCCAGGCTCCGAGACGTAGGGCTATTACTTCCTTCGAGAAGGGCCTGAACTCGTAAACCTTGCGTTCTTACAACTTCTCCATATCTGAGATCTTTCCTCTCCATACTTACCCCCCTACACTACTGTCGGACTTGGAACCACGACAGTTGGCGCCCTCCGTGGGGTAGGTGTTTTAGCGTTTGTTGGAGGAGTTGCGACCTTTTCCGACCCGAATCATCATGGTTTTTGGCGGAGTTTTGGTGGAGGGCCGCGAGATCCGTCTTGGTGCGCTCACGTTCATCGTCGACGACTCTGCTTGGCTCGAGGAGGCTCCGCTCGACGTGGACGCACTCCCTATTCGCGGGGCAACACACTTTAGCACGTGCGTCCGCGGCGTTCTCCTGCGGCAACCGTCGACCCCCTACCGGTCGGCTCCTGTGTTGTCCTTCCTCCCCGTTTCCCGCCGGCGCAAGCGCTCCGGTCGGTCGAGACTTCAACAGTGGGTGAGACATGCGGTGGCACATCAGTCGGCCACCCCTCAAGTCGCGGCGATTGAGCCCGACGAATCCCTCTACGGCCTGTTTGACTGGCTCCGTAGAGACCGCATCCAAGTGCGACAACAGTGATCCGGTGGCGGAGGTTATGATGGTCGATGGACCGCCCAGTCCTCCCGGTTTTCCCTGCACCGACGGAGGTGCGGGTGGAGGCGACCCGTCGCGTCCCCATGAGGAGTATCTTCCCGAGCCTCTCACGTCACTGCAGAGAGAAGAACTTCGCCACCGGAACGTGGATGCACTGCACATTCCTATCGTTGGAGAAACCCCTGAGGCTCGCGCCTTGGAAGACGCGCGCTTGGCAAACTTTGCCGAACGCACTCGACTGGACAACCTCCAGCGAGCACTCGACGAGCGTGCACGACAACGGGTTCCCGAATCCAGTCGACGTCAGCTCTTCCCGCCCCCGCAGGTATATCGAACTCCGATTCAGAATTTAGCAGCTGCGGCCCGTATAGCGGAGTCGATTCAGCCTTCCCAGTCGGAGGCTGGCAAAGGCTTGCTGCAGATCAGAGCGTTACTCTGGGCAGCAGGAGACCAAAATTCCGTTGTTTCTCAGTCGTGGAAGAGGATTCACAGCAGATCAGTTGCCGCGGACACAGTCCAGTCGGCTCACAGCCCGAGATCGCCCCCGAGGCGTGAGGGACATGGAGACCGGCGTGACCAGTATGGGAACCATGAGCAGTATGATCGCCGAGTCGATAGTGACGGTCGACATCGAGTGCCCACGCCTCCCTCGAGGAGCGGGTCGTATGTGCCTCGCCCGCAGGATGACGGGCACCCTCATAGTGGTGGGCGAAGGATTCCAGTCGACCCCAGAGGGCCAGGCTTTGATGCGAGATCCATTCTCGTCCAAGGTTTGGTCGACAGGAACAGGGCTCACCGAGAAGGTCACGACAGAGATGCACCTACCAGCAGCAGAGTACATGTTTCGGGGTCAGAGTGCTTTAGTAGAGCCATCAGGGCCGCTGTGATTCCTCCCAACTTCAGGTTGGCGACTGGAGTCAGTAAGTTCACTAGCGAGTCCAAGCCCGATACTTGGCTTGAGGACTACCGAGTGGCCGTCCAGATTGGCGGCGGCAATGATGAAGTGGCCATGAAGCACCTGCCTCTCATGTTGGAGGGCTTGGCTAGAGCGTGGCTGAACCAGTTAGCGCCTAGCAGCATTTACACTTGGGAAGATCTCTCCCAAGTGTTCGTCACCACATTTAAAGGCACATGCAAGCGACCGGCAGGGCTGACGGAACTGCGGTCTTGCATGCAGAAGCCGAATGAAACTTTGAGGGATTACATCCAGAGGTGGATCACGTTACATCACTCGGTGGAGAATGTGCCTGACGACCAAGCAGTTTGTGCCTTCAAGGAAGGCGTCAAGTATAGAGAACTGAATTTGAAATTCGATCGAACCGGAGATATGTCCCTGAATCGGATGATGGCGATTGCCACCAAGTACGCTAATGGTGAAGATGAGGATCGACTCAGGAGTGGCAAGCTCAAGTCAGTCGCCCAAGAAACCGGAGGAAATTCCAATCGGAAACAGAAGCGGAAAGCCGAGCCAGCGGCTCCCGAGGAAGCCTTGGCTTTAACCCAGGGAAAGTTTAAAGGGAAACCTAAAGGACCTTGGAACCCCAAAAAGGTTAAAGACCAGGACGGAAATGACGTGTTGGACTTACCATGTCTCATCCACACAAAGAAAGATGAAGAGGGTAATTTCATTTACCCGAAACATACCACTCGATAGTGTCGACTCTTGATCCAGCAGTTCGAGGGCAAGCAGCCCAATGTTAAGGAAAAGGAGAAGGACAAAGAAGACAATGACGATGGATACCCTCAGGTCAATTCCACTCTGATGATTTTTTCTGATGTTGAAAGAAAAAGTCGACTGAAAGTTATTAACTGAGAGGTGAATATGGTCGCTCCAGCGACACCTAGTTACCTGAAATGGTCTCAGACTGCCATAACATTCGACCAGTCCGACCACCCAACGCACATCGCCACCCCTGGGAGGCAAGCTTTGGTGGTCGACCCAGTTGTTGAAGGCACTCGACTGACCAAAGTCCTGATGGATGGTGGCAGTGGTTTGAACATATTGTATGCTGAGACGTTGAAAGGGATGGGTATTCCGATGTCCAGACTCAGTGCCAGTAACATGAGTTTCCATGGAGTCATTCTTGGGAAGAAGGCTGAATCACTCGGCTAGATTGCTCTTGATTTCGTTTTCGGTGATTCCAAAAATTACCGCAAAGAAAAGTTGACATTCGAAGTTGGAGACTTCCAGAGTGCCTACCACGCTATTTTGGGGAGGCCGGCTTATGCATGCTTGATGGCCCGACCATGTTACGTGTACCTCAAATTGAAGATGCCTGGCCCCAAAGGTGTGATCGCTATTACGGGCAATCGGAAGAAAGCGGAAGAATGTTTTTAGGAAGGTTCGAAGATCGCTGATGCTCAGATGGCAGTGGTGGAGTTGCAGGAATACCAGAAGACTGCAGACCCGAGTGATTTGTTGCGAGCCAAGAAGCCCGCTACAGAGTCGGCTTTTCTGTCGACTGGCGATACAAAGACAGCTCACATCCACCCGACCGACCCGAGCGCTGCTCCAACTCATATCTCGGCAACACTCGACTCGAAATAGGAAGAAGCGCTCATCTAGTTCCTCCGTGAGAACTGGGACATTTTTGCATGGAAGCCCTCTGACATGCTAGGTGTTCCCAGGGAGCTGGCTGAGCACCGCCTAAGAGTCGACTCAAAAGTAAAACCTGTCAAGGAACATCTCCGACGGTCCGCCGTCCAGAAGAGAAAGGCTATTGGCGAAGAGGTGGCTCGGCTTTTAGCGGCGGAGATCATCCGAGAAATCTACCACTCCGAGTGGCTCGCCAATGTTGTCATGGTCCCCAAGAAGGACAAGTCACTTCGCATGTGCATTGACTTTAAACATATCAATCGGGCCTGCCCGAAAGATCATTTTCCTCTCCCCCGCATCGACCAGATAGTCGACTCGACTACGGGATGTGAGCGACTATCTTTTTTAGACGCCTATTTCGGGTACCATCAGATCCGTCTGTATGGGCCTGGTGAGATCAAAACAGCTTACATCACTCCATTCGGGTGCTTCTGTTATGTTACCGTGCCATTCGGCCTCAAGAATGCCGGAGCCACATTCATGAGGATGATTCAGAAGTGTTTGCTCACCCAAATCAGTCGGAATGTGGAGGCGTACATGGGTGATATTGTGGTCAAGTCACGGAAGGGTTCCAACCTGCTGATTGACCTTGCTGAAATCTTTGCCAACCTCAGAAGGTTTGATATCAAGCTTAATCCATCAAAATGCACATTCGGGGTTCCTGGCGGAAAGTTACTCGGTTTTCTCATTTCCGAACAGGGAATCGACGCCAATCCAGAAATAGTCGGTAGTATACTCTGAATGAAAAGTCCTGTGCGAGTGCACGATGTGCAGAAGCTTACTGGTTGCTTGGCCGCCCTAAGTCAATTCATATCTTGTCTCGGTGAAAAGGCATTGCCTCTTTACCGATTGACGAAGAAGTCTGACAAGTTCGAGTGGACTCCTGAAGCTGACGCAGCGTTCACAGAGCTCAAAGCTCTGCTCTCCACCCAGCCGGTGCTTGCTGCCCCAATCAGCAAGGAGCCTTTGCTGCTTTACATTGCAGCCACATGACAAGTCGTCAGTACGGTACTTACGGTCAAGCAGGAAGAAGAAGGGAAAACCTTCAAAGTTCAGCGCCCAGTGTATTATATTTCTGAAGTCTTGACCCCATCGAAGCAAAGATATCCTCATTATCAGAAGCTCGTATATGGGATTTATATGAGCACAAAGAAAGTTGCCCAATACTTCTCTGATCATTCCATTACAGTCGTCAGCGACGCTCTGTTGTCAGAGATCTTGCATAAGAGGGACGCAACTGGTCGAGTGGCAAAATGGGCGATTGAACTCCTTCCTCTAGATATCAAGTTTGAGGCAAAAAAAAGCTATCAAGTCCCAGGCAATCGCGGATTTTGTCGCCAAGTGGATTGAACAGCAACTGCTGACTCAGGTTCACTCGGAGCATTGGACCATGTTCTTCGACGGTTCCAAGATGCTAAATGGTTCCGGCGCCAGAGTGGTGTTGGTATCCCCTAGAGGAGATAAACTCAGATATGTTCTTCAAATCCACTTTGATTCCTCTAACAACGAGGCAGAATACGAAGCACTTTTATATGGGTTGCGCATGGCCATTTCACTCGGCGTCCGTCGCCTCATGGTCTATGGCGACTCAGATTTGGTGGTTAATCAAGTGATGAAGGAATGGAACGTCAGAAGTCCAGCCATGACTGGTTATTGCAATGCAGTGAGAAAGCTGGAGAAGAAATTCGAGGGGTTAGAGCTTCATCACATACCCCGACTGAAAAATCAAGCAGCTGATGATCTGGCAAAAATAGGTTCCAAAAGAGAAGCCATTCCCAGCAATGTGTTTTTGGAACACATCCACACACCATCAGTCCAGGAGGATCCCTTCACTGAAGAGGCCCCGCAGCCAAAAAGCGTCACGGATCCGACTGAAGTTGAAGTTCCAGCTGTGGTCGACCTGATCATGGAAGTCTTGGTTATCACTCCCATCTGGACAGAACCGTACATCACGTACATCCTAAGGAAAGAACTCCCAGAAGACGAAGAAGAGGCTCGACAGATCGTCCGTAGATCCAAGGCCTTTACAGTCATAAAGGGACAGTTATATAGAGAAAGCGCGACTGGGGTCGGCCAGAAGTGTATTACACCAGAAGAAGGTCAGATGATCCTTAACGATATCCACTCGGGGACCTGTGGTCATCATGCGTCCTCTCGGACCATTGTGGCTAAAGCATACTGAGTGGGGTTCTACTGGCCAAGAGCCAATGAGATGGCAAAAGAGATAGTCGACAAATGTGAAGGATGTCAGTATTAGTCCAATTTGCCGCACAAGCCCGCGTCAGCCCTGAAAACCATTCCACTCGTCTGGCCCTTCGCTGTTTGGGGCTGGACATGGTTGGACCACTGAGAACAGGCAGGAGCGGCTTCACTCATGTGCTGGTAGCAGTCGACAAGTTCACCAAATGGATTGAAGCCAAGCCTATCAAGGATCTTGATGCTTGCACCGCTATCAGTTTCATCAGAGAGTTGATATTCAGATATGGAGTTCCACACAGCATCATCACCGACAACGGGTCAAACTTCGATTCCGACAAATTCAGGGCCTTTTGCGCCTCTCAGGGCACTCGAGTCAACTATGCTTCGGTCGCTCACCCCCAGTCGAATGGGCAAGCAGAAAGGGCGAACGGCCTGATTCTCAAAGGACTGAAACCCCGATTGATGCGCGATCTCAAGCACACAGCAGGTGCATGGGTCGACGAGCTTCCATCCGTCCTTTGGGGATTAAGAACAACCCTGAATCGTTCGACCGGAAGAACCCCATTCTTTCTGGTCTACGGAGCCGAGGCAGTCTTACCGAGTGACCTGCTTCACAACGCTCCCCGAGTCGAGCTCTACTCGGAAGATGAAGCAGAACAAGCCTGGCAGGACGCAGTCGACCTCCTAGATGAAGAAAGAGAAATGGCCTTGATTCGATCGACCATCTATCAGCAAGACTTGCGTCTATTCCATGCCAGAAACATGAAGAGCTGAGCTTTCCAAGAAGGAGGCTTAGTCCTCCAAGTGGATCAGCAGAAACCACACAAGCTCGCTCCTACTTGGGAAGGCCCCTTCATAGTCACCAGAGTCCTCCACAATGGAGCATACCACCTCTACAATGTCGATCGCCAGATTGATGAGCCACGAGCCTGGAATGCGGAGCTACTTCGCCCCTTTTATACTTGAGTATTCGTTAAGATAAGATGTAATAAGAAAAAACTCCTATAGTTTATTTATCAAAGACAAGAGCATTATATTTTTCCCAGTGATTATTATTGTTTTTGTTTACATAAGAAATCCTCCAGTGGGTGGCTTAGCTGCGAATCCGCTTCACCTAAGTTTATAAAAACGATTTCCTACTGAGTGGCGAGCCAGCCTCCCACTCGAAGTCTTAGCTGCGAATCCGTTTCGCCTAAGTTTGAAAAAAAAAATCCTACCGAGTGGAGAGCAGCTCTCCCGCTCGGGGGCTTAGCTGCAATCCAGTACTCACATAAGTTCTCTCGCTTGAGGACTTAGCTGCAGTCAGGCTCTCGCCTAAGTTTGAAAAAATCCTACCAAGTGGAGAGTAGCCCTCCCACTCGGGGGCTTAGCTGCAGTCCAGTACTCGCCTAAGTTCTCTCGCTTGAGGACTTAGCTGCAGTCAGGCACTCGCCTAAGTTTGAAAAAATCCTACCGAGTGGAGAGCAGCCCTCCCACTCGGGGGCTTAGCTGCAGTCCAGTACTCGCCTAAGTTCTCTCGCTTGAGGACTTAGCTGCAGTCAGGCACTTGCCTAAGTTTGAAAAAATCCTACCGAGTGGAGAGCAGCCCTCCCACTCAGGGGCTTAGCTGCAGTCCAGTACTCGCCTAAGTTCTCTCGCTTGAGGACTTAGCTGTAGTCAGGCACTCGCCTAAGTTTGAAAAATCCTACCGAGTGGAGAGCAGTCCTCCCACTCAGGGGCTTAGCTGCAGTCCGATACTTGCCTAAGTTTTCTCGTTTGAAGACTTAGCTGCGGTCAGGTACTCTCCTAAGTACGAAACACATCCCGCTCTGCAGTAACAAGCTGCAGATCGACGGCCACCTCCTCCTTGGAGAGCTTTGCCACAAATACAACGTGCACTCCATCCTGCTCTGCAGTAACGAGGTGCAGGTCGACTGCTACCTTCCCCTTCGGAGCCACGCCACAAGTACAAAAAAGTTGTCTTGAAAGAAGAACTATTTCCACTCGATGGGGGATTCATAAAGATATTCAACGATAAACCGAGTTCAGATAAATCCTAAAGGGTCCGGACTACAGGTCAAAGTGCTCACGCATTCAGCCCGAAAGATTTTAACAGTTACAAAAACCACTCGGCATTCCGAGGAAAATTTAAGGTGGGGCATAAAAGTTTGTTCACTCCGCAGGAGGAGGGCTGGCAGGCTCGACGAACTCGTCCAGGTCGACGCCATCGGCAATCCGAGTGGCGGCAGCAACGAAAGTCTCCATAAAAGTTCGGAAGTCGTGCTTCTGGGTGTTGGCGACCTTGATTGCGGCCAGCTTATCTTGTCGCACCTCCTTGCAGTGGACACGAACCAAGGACAGAGCCACATCAGCGCCACACCAAGCAGAAGACTTCTTCCACTCCTGCACTCGGTCAGGGATTCCGTTAAGTCGAGTCATCACAGACTCAAGATTGTTTTGGATTGTGGCCTCTGGCCAAAGTGCCAGGCAGATCCGTGACATGGCGACCTTCAGTCGAGCCAAGTAGTCCACGGCACCGTCGATGCGAGATTCCAGTTGGAGCAGATTCATGGTAGTTTCATCTTTCACGGGAGAGGTGATTGGATCCAAAACTGGTTCGATCTGCCCAGTCTCCTCTTCAAAGTTCTGGCAAAACTCTACATTCACGATCCAAGTATAAGTCAATTTTCATATACTAAGTCGACACAAAAAAAATCAGTCGGAACAGAATGTGCACCTTCGAGCTTGTTGAACAACTTCTTGGCAAGACTTCTCAGATAGCTCTCCAAATCATCCCTCCTGCGAGCAATGCTTTCCATTTTCTCGCCCTGGACGAGATTCGCCTTCTTCCAGTGTGAGCACTCCTTGTTGGAGTCATTCAGAGCAGACTTTAGCCTGGTATTCTCTTCTTCCAACTGGCCGACCGAAGCCAGCTTCTGTTCGGCCAGAGCGACTCTGTCGTCAGCTTCCTTTCGGGCAGCAGCCAGATCCTGGTCCGTCTTTATTAGAGCTTCTCTCAGCTTTTCTGCAAAGAAATGGTGCTTGATTCAGAAAGAGCAGAAAGGTACTCAAGCCCAAGGCAAACTAGTCGACAAACTCGTCTTACCATTGGCACCATCCTTAGCCTTTTGCAGCTCTATCTTGGCCAGCTCCAAGTCAAGGTTCAGTTGGATCTGCTGTTTCTCTAGATCAGCAAAGCGAGCTCCCAGATCACAAGATTTCTGCAATCAAAGAGGAGAAGTTATTTTACAGCAAAAAAACAACAAAGGCCATAAATACTAAGACTACGGTCGACTGCCTGCAGTCCACCATAGTCTCGGGGACTACACCCAGTGGGTGCACTTTGCGTGCCCCCACCCGTTCTGATCCCACTCGACTGGCCCGCCGAAGTCGAGTCCAGGAAGTAAAAAAAAGGAGAAAGAGAGAAAGTAGAACTCAGACTACAGTCGACTGCCAGCAGTCCACCATAGTCTCGGGGACTACACCCAGTGGGTGCACTTTGCGTGCCCCCACCGGTTCTCATCCCACTCAACCAGACCGAGTGGAAGAGACAAACTACCAGTAAATGGTTTATACATTCGAGAAAATACAATGACTATAGTCGACATCCAGTAGTCCACCGTAGTCTCGGGGACTACACCCAGTGGGTGCACTCAGCGTGCCCCCACCGGTTCAAAAATTTCAATCGACGCACCTAGTGGGTGTACAGATGCAAAGATATTCGGAAAAGAGTCTTCAGATAACATATCCTAACAAAACAAGCAGTGACCAATTAACCTGAACATTGCTTTGGAGGGCCGAGCTGGCGTCGTAGGCAGCCTGACTGGCGTCCCACACCATCCTCATCTTCTCCATCATGATGCCCGCCTGACGTATGGCTTCCTTGGCAGCATTCGCTTCATCCTCCGGGACATGATGGGTCGCAAAAACTGAAGGTGGGTCGACGGGAGCCTGAGTAGTCGACGAAGAGGGTAAGGTACTCGACAGTGGCACAACAAAGGTAAAAGAACCCCGATTGGCGTCGCCAGTGTCCTGAACGACTGGTTCCGTCCTTGGCGTCGACTGTGGCGCCTCGCTTGTAGGAGCCTACCTATTTTTCCTCGTCAAAGGCCTCTCGGGCTCTTCATCATCATCAGGGAGGTCAATAACGTTGGGAGCTATGCAAAGTTCAATCGTCAAAATCATATCACCCAATGGTACACGTTGCAGTTGAATCGACCAAAATAAAGACAGTATGGCAGGAGTCATACCCAGTTTTGACGTGACCGCATCCTCCATCACCTCATCATCATCCCTGTAAGCTAAGGTCCTAGAAGTGGCAGCGCTGGCAGTTCCAAAGTTCGTCCGGTTAAAACAAGAAAAACAAACGGCGCTGAGCGTCGACTGTATACAGAGGAAGACACTTACGCAGAAGCGACGGGGGTGTCAATCTTAATCTTCGACAACGCCTTCCAGATTTTCGGCTCCGCAACTTTGGGGTGCTTGGGTGCTTTCTCGGTCGGGGTTGGTGAAGAGATCCGAGGACGCTTTGAAGATTGACCAGCTTGAGCAGTCGCCTTTTCACGGACGCTCGGTCGTTCTTGGGCAAGTTTGGATCACCTCTCCCTGCGAGGAGGTGACTCGACTTCTTCTTCGTCGCTTGAGTCTTTGCTTTCTCCATCCTCTTCACCGTCAGAAGTCCACTCGCCACTGTCACCGCCGCTCGCCTCGCCTTCCAAGTCTTGCCCTTGCTCTCCATTGGGAATCGAGTACATTTCAATGAGGGCCTGAAAAAATAACAATCAAAAGACATTCAGTCGACCGCAAACGGGACATCACATGGAGAGTCGGAAAGTTACTTACAGAAACATACCTGCTCTGGCTGACACGAGTTGTCGAATGGAGTCACCCTCCTGGATCCCCGAGGGTTGTCTTTGTTGCCAGTGATTCCTCTCAACCAGCTCTCCAAGGTATCCTCACTGACCTCCTCCGGGTGGATCCGAGTGGTATCTTCGAGCCCAGAGTACATCCACATCAGATAATCGCATGCCTGAAGGGGTTGGATGCGTCGACCGAGAAAGACCTCCAGCAGATCCATCCCGGTCACTCCGTCGCGGATGAGCTAGACGACCCGTTCGACCAGCTCCTTGACCTGCGCCTTCTCTTCTGGAACTATCTTTAGGGGAGCAGGCTTCTCCACTCGAGCCAAGGAGAAAGGAGGAAGCCCAGTCGACTGGCCAGGGGTCGGCTGATCCTTGCAGTAAAACCAAGTCGACTGCCAGCCCCGGACCGAGTCAGGAAGGATCATCGCTGGGAAAGTACTTTTACTCCTCATCTGGATCCCCAGACCACCGCACATCTGGATCACCCGAGTCCTCTCGTCACTTGACTTGGTCTTTTTGACAGACTGGGAACGGCAAGTGAAGATATGTTTGAAGAGCCCCCAGTGCGGTCGACAGCCCAAGAAGTTTCGCACATAGACACGAAAGCGGCCAGATAGACTATGGTATTTGGAGTAAAATGGTGGAGCTGAGCCCGAAAGAACTTCAAAAAACCCCGGAAGAAAGGGTGGGGAGGCAGCGAGAACCCACGATCTATGTGAGTTGCTAAGAGGATGCACTCACCCTCTCTGGGCTGCGGCTCAGTTTCGTCTCCCGGGAGCCGAGCCGACTTGTGGGGGATAAATCCCCCTTCCACCAGGTCGTCGAGGTCGTCCTGCGTGATTGCCGAGCGAATCCAGTCACCCTGGATCCAGCCCGCCGGCAGGCCGAACCTTGACGAGGATCCGCCCCGGTTGGTCCGCTTGCCCTTCGCCTTCGCGGTTGCCTTCTTCGCGTGTTCCAGCGCCGCCGTCTTGTCCTTCCCCATGGTGGCAGTTCGAGCTCGAGCGGAGATCCCGCGACGAGACGGGAGCAAGGGTGGTAGAGAAATCGGGAGAAAACAGAGAGAGAATGGTGGCGTGCGGAACAGAGCCCCGGCCCAACGCCTTATATGAGGCTCCTTCCGAGTGGCTGACTGGTAGGCCCGGACGGCCCTGCCAAATCCCGTGGCAATCGCGCGTGCGATACGTGGCAAAAAAGGTGGTGCGGGGATCGAGGCGGCTCTGCGCTATCCCATCCATTTACTGCGGCCTCTCCCGTCCCGCGCTCTTCCCGAAATTTGGATCCCACAAAATCCGCGGGCAGCAGAACAACTCGTCGGACCGAAGATCTCCTCTGCACCGTCACTCAGAACTCTTCAAGCATAAAAACTCACTCGACAAAACCTAAGAATGGATCAAGGCGACTGGAAAGAAAGTTGTTGTCATCACTCTCGTCCATTGATCTGAAACAAGGTATGCTCACGACATGAAAAATGAGTCGGAGATGTGCTCAAACCCTTTCCCACTCAAACCTCAATCGGGGGCTAATGATGAAGCTATGTACCTAGGGTAGGGTCATGGACCTGTCCAAACTGACCTACCCAAGGACACCTCCAGAAGAAATCACATTTCAATCGACTTGGCGGTGTTTCACTCGACAGACTCGAAGACACTCGACCAAGAAGCAACCACTCGACCAAGATCCAACCACCCGACGGCCAGGAGACTTAAAGTCACTTATCACGCTAACGGTCGGTCATTAAGTATATTTTATGGTCATCATAGCACTTTATTAGGGGCGTTACCAGTAACGCCCGACCTTAATGTACTTAAAACCCTGCATAACTGAGGGCCGGAGGGGTCTGGCGGACTCTATATAAGCCACCCCCTCCTCAGTGTAAAGGGTTCGCACCCCTGTAATTCATACTCTCATAATCCAGTCGACCGCCTCCGGGATCCGAGACGTAGGGCTATTACTTCCTCCGAGAAGGGCCTGAACTCGTAAACCTTGCGTTCTTACAACTTCTCCATAGCTAAGATCTTGCCTCTCCATACTTACCCCCCTACACTACTGTCAGACTTGGAACCACGACAGCTGCTACGGGATTCTACTAAGAACCATTCTTACCTACGCATCAAAATCACAACGGTGATTTATCAAGTATTTTTGTTTTAACCTTCATCAAGGACCAGCCACATTCAAATTTGATTGAACTAAAGTTGGAGAAACAGACACCCGCCAGCCACCTTTATGCAAAACTAGTTGCATGTCTGTCGGTGAAACTGGTCTCATGAAGGTGGTCATGTAAGGTTGGTTCGGGTCGCTTCATCCAACAATACCGCCGAATAAAAATAAGACATTGGTGGTAAGCAGTATCATAATCACCGGCCACAACTCTTTGTGTTCTACTCGTGCATATCATCTACGCATAAACCTGGCTCTAATACCACTGTTGGGGATGAAGGAAATATGCCCTAGAGGCAATAATGAAGTTATTATTTATTTCCTTATATCATGATAAATGTTTATTATTCATGCTAGAATTGTATTAACCGGAAACATAATACATGTGTGAATACATAGACAAACAGAGTGTCACTAGTATGCCTCTACTTGACTAGCTCGTTAATCAAAGATGGTTATGTTTCCTAACCATGAACAAAGAGTTGTTATTTGATTAACGAGGTCACATCATTAGTTGAATGATCTGATTGACATGACCCATTCCATTAGCTTAGCACCCGATCGTTTAGTATGTTGCTATTGCTTTCTTCATGACTTATACATGTTCCTATAACTATGAGATTATGCAACTCCCGTTTATCGGAGGAACACTTTGGGTACTACCAAATGTCACAACGTAACTGGGTGATTATAAAGGAGTACTACAGGTGTCTCCAATGGTAGATGTTGGGTTGGCGTATTTCGAGATTAGGGTTTGTCACTCCGATTGTCGGAGAGGTATCTCTGGGCCCTCTCGGTAATACACATCACATAAGCCTTGCAAGCATTATAACTAAGATGTTAGTTGTGAGATGATGTATTACGGAACGAGTAAAGAGACTTGCCAGTAACGAGATTGAACTAGGTATTGGATACCGACGATCGAATCTCGGGCAAGTAACATACCGATGACAAAGGGAACAACGTATGTTGTTATGCGGTCTGACCGATAAAGATCTTCGTAGAATATGTAGGAGCCAATATGGGCATCCAGGTCCCGCTATTGGTTATTGACCGGAGACGTGTCTCGGTCATGTCTACATTGTTCTCGAACCGTAGGGTCCGCACGCTTAACGTTACGATGACAGTTATTATGAGTTTATGCATTTTGATGTACCGAAGGTTGTTCGGAGTCCCGGATGAGATCACGGACATGACGAGGAGTCTCGAAATGGTCGAGACGTAAAGATTGATATATTGGAAGCCTATGTTTGGACATCGGAAGTGTTCCGGGTGAAATCGGGATTTTACCGGATTACCGGGAGGGTTACCGGAACCCCCCGGGAGCCAAATGGGCCAACATGGGCCTTAGTGGAAAGGTGAGAGGGCAGCCCACATAGGGCTGCGCGTCCCCCCTCTCCCTAGTCCTATTAGGACTAGGAGAGGGGCCGGCCACCTCTCTCTCTCTCCCCTTTAAAGGATTCCTAGTTGGACTAGAATTGGAGGGGGGAGTCCTACTCCCGGTAGGAGTAGGACTCCTCCTGCGCCTCCCTCTCTTTGGCCGGCCAGCCCCCCTCCCTCCAACCTTTATATACGGGGGCAGGAGACACCCCAAGACACACAAGTTGATCCTTGAGATTGTTCCTTAGCCGTGTGCGGTGCCCCCTGCCACCAAATTCCACCTCGATCATACCGTTACAGTGCTTAGGCGAAGCCCTGCGTCGGTAGTACATCAAGATCGTCACCACGCCGTCGTGCTGACGGAACTCTTCCTCAACGCTTTGCTGGATCGGAGCCCGAGGAAAGTCATCGAGCTGAACGTGTGCTAAGAACTCGGAGGTGCCGGAGTAACGGTGCTTGGATCGGTCGGATCGGGAAGAAGACGTACGACTACTTCCTCTACGTTGTGTGCTCGCTTCCGCAGTCGGTCTGCGTTGGTACGTAGACAACACTCTCCCCCTCGTTGCTAGGCATCACCATGATCTTGCGTGTGCGTAGGAAAATTTTCGAAATTACTACGTTCCCCAACAGTGGCATCCGAGCCTAGGTTTTATGGTTTGATGTTATTTGCATGAGTAGAACACAAGTGAGTTGTGGGCGATACAAGTCATACTGCCTACCAGCATGTCATACTTTGGTTCGGCGGTATTGTTGGACGAGACGATCCGGACCAACCTTACGCGTACTCTTACGCGAGACCGGTTCCCTCGACGTGCTTTGCACATAGATGGCTTGCGGAAGACTGTCTCTCCAACTTTAGTTGAACCAAGTGTGACTACGCCCGGTCCTTGAGAAGGTTAAAACGGAGTCTATTTGACGAACTATCGTTGTGGTTTTGATGCGTAGGTGAGATGAGTTCTTACTTAAGCCCGTAGCAGCCACGTAAAACTTGCAACAACAAAGTAGAGGACGTCTAACTTGTTTTTGCAGGGCATGTTGTGATGTGATATGGTCAAGGCATGATGCTGATTTTATTGTATGAGATGATCATGTTTTGTAACCGAGTTATCGGCAACTGGCAGGAGCCATATGGTTGTCGCTCTATTGTATGCAATGCAATCGCGATGTAATGCTTTACTTTATTACTAAGCGGTAGTGATAGTCGTGGAAGCATAAGATTGACGAGACGACAACGATGCTACGATGGAGATCAAGGTGTCGCGCCGGTGACGATGGTGATCATGACGGTGCTTCGGAGATGGAGATCACAAAGCACAAGATGATGATGGCCATATCATATCACTTATATTGATTGCATGTGATGTTTATCCTTTTATGCATCTTATCTTGCTTTGATTGACGGTAGCATTATAAGATGATCTCTCACTAAATTATCAAGAAGTGTTCTCCCTGAGTATGCACCGTTGCAAAAGTTCTTCGTGCTGAGACACCACGTGATGATCGGGTGTGATAGGCTCTACGTTCAAATACAACGGGTGCAAAATAGTTGCACACGCGGAATACTCAGGTTATACTTGATGAGCCAAGCATATACAGATATGGCCTCGGAACACAGAGACCGAAAGGTCAAGCGTGAATCATATAGTAGATATGATCAACATATTGATGTTCACCATTGAAAACTACTGCATCTCACGTGATGATCGGTTATGGTTTAGTTGATTTGGATCACGTGATCACTTAGAGGATTAGAGGGATGCCTATCTAAGTGGGAGTTCTTAAGTAATATGATTAAATTGAACTTAAATTTATCATGAACTTAGTCCTGGTAGTATTTTGCAAATCATGTTGTAGATCAATAGCTCGCGTTGTTGCTTCCCTATGTTTATTTTGATATGTTCCTAGAGAAAATTGTGTTGAAAGATGTTAGTAGCAATGATGCGGATTGGATCCGTGATCTGAGGTTTATCCTCATTGCTGCACAGAAGAATTATGTCCTTGATGCACCGCTAGGTGACAGACCTATTGCAGGAGCAGATACAGACGTTATGAACGTTTGGCTAGCTCAATATGATGACTACTTGATAGTTTAGTGCACCATGCTTAATAGCTTAGAATCGGGACTTCAAAGACATTTTGAACGTCATGGACCATATGAGATGTTCCAGGAGTTGAAGTTAATATTTCAAGCAAATACCCGAGTTGAGAGACATGAAGTCTCCAGCAAGTTCTATAGCTAAAAGATGGAGGAGAATCACTCAACTAGTGAGCATGTGCTCAGATTGCCTGGGTACTACAATCGCTTGAATCAAGTGGGAGTTAATCTTCCAGATAAGATAGTGATTGACAGAATTCTCTAGTCATCATCACTAAGTTAGTAGAACTTCGTGATGAACTATAATATGCAAGGGATAACGGAAACAACTCCCAAGCTCTTCGTGATGCTGAAATCAACGAAGGTAGAAATCAAGAAAAACATCAAGTGTTGATGGTTGACAAGACCACTAGTTTCAAGAAAAGGGCAAAGGGAAGAAGGGGAACTTCAAGAAGAACGGCAAGCAAGTTGCTGCTCAAGTGAAGAAGCCCAAGTCTGATCCTAAGCCTAAGACTAAGTGATTCTACTGCAAAGGGACTGGTCACTGGAAGCGGAACTACCCCAAGTGATTGGCGGATAAGTAGGATGGCAAAGTGAACATAAGTATATTTGATATACATGTTATTGATGTGTACTATACTAGTGTTTATAGCAAACCCTCAGTATTTGATGCTAGTTCAGTTGCTAAGATTAGTAACTCGAAACGGGAGTTGCAGAATAAACAGAGACTAGTTAAGGGTGAAGTGACGATGTGTGTTGGAAGTAGTTCCAAGATTGATATGATCATCATCGCACACTCCCCTATACTTTCGGGATTAGTAAATAAGTGTTATTTCGTTTTTGCGTTGAGCATGAATATGATTTGATCATGTTTATTGTAATACGGTTATTCATTTAAGTAAAAGAATAAATTGTTGTTCTGTTTACATGAATAAAACCTTATATGGTTACACACCCAATGAAAATAGTTCATTGGATCTTGATCTTAATAATACACATATTCATAATATTGAAACCAAAAGATGCAAAGTTAATAATGATAGTGCAACTTATTTATGGCACTGCTGTTTAGGTCATATTGGTATAAAGCGCATGAACAAACTCCATGCTGATGGGCTTTCGGAATCACTTGATTATGAATCACTTGATGCTTGCGAACCATGCCTTTTTGGCAAGATGACTAAAACACCGTTCTCCGGAACAATGGAGCGAGAAAAGATTTATTGGAAATCATACATACTGATGTATGTGGTCCGATGAATATTGAGGCTCGCGACAGGTATCATTATTTTCTGATCTTCACAGATGATTTGAGCAGATATGAGTATATCTACTTGATGAAACATAAGTCTGAAACATTTGAAAAGTTCAAAGAATTTCAGAGTGAAGTGGAAAATCATCGTGACAAGAAAATAAAAGTTTCTACGATATGATCGCAGAGGTAAAATATTTGAGTTACGAGTTTGGTCTTCAATTAAAACAATGTGGAATAGTTTCACAAAATCATGCCACATGGAACACCACAGCATAATGGTGTGTCCGAACGTCATAACCGTACTTTATTGGATATAGTGCAATCTATGATGTATCTTACCGATCTACCACTATCGTTTTGGGGTTATGCATTAGAGACAGCTGCATTCACGTTAAATAGGGCACCACCTAAATCCGTTGAGACGACACCGTGTGAACTATGGTTTGGCAAGAAACCTAAGCTGTCGTTTCTTAAAAATTTGGGGTTGCAATGCTTATATGAAAAAGTTTCATCCTGATAAGCTCAAACTCAAATCGGAGAAGTGCGTCTTCATAGGATATCCAAAGGAAACTATTGGATACACCTTCTATCACAGATCCGAAGGCAAGACTTTTGTTGCTAAAATTCGGAAACTTTCTGGAGAAGGAGTTTCTCTCGAAAGAAGTGAGTGGGAGGAAAGTAGAACTTGACGAGGTAACTGTACCTGCTCCCTTATTGGAAAGTAGTACATCACAGAAAAATGTTTCTGTGACACCTACACCAGTTAGTGAGGAAGCTAATGATGATGATCATGAAACTTCAGAACAAGACACTACTGAACCTCGTAGATCAACCAGAGTAAGATCCGCGCCAGAGTGGTACGGTAATCCTGTTCTGGAAGTCATGCTACTAGATCATGATGATCCTACGAACTATGAAGAAGCAATGGTGAGCCCAGATTCCGCAAAATGGCTTGAAGCCATGAAATCTGAGATATGATCCATGTATGAGAACAAAGTATGGACTTTAGTTGACTTGCCCGATGATCGGCAAGCCATAGAAAATAAATGGATCTTCAAGAGGAAGACGGACGCTGATAGTAGTGTTACTATCTACAAAGCTAGAATTGTCGCAAAAGGTTTTTCGAAAAGTTCAAGGTGTTGACTACGATGAGATTTTCTCACTCGTATCTATGCTTAAGTCTGTCCGAATCATGTTAGTAATTGCCGCATTTTATGAAATCTGGCAAACGGATAAACAAAACTGCATTCCTTAATGGATTTATTAAAGAAGAGTTGTATATGATGCAACCAGAAGGTTTGGTCAATCCAAAAGGTGCTAACAAAATGTGCAAGCACCAGCGATCCATCTGTGGACTGGTGCAAGCATCTCGGAGTTGGAATATACGCTTTGATGAGTTGATCAAAGTATATAGTTTTATACAGACTTGCGGTGAAGCCTGTATTTACGAGAAAGTGAGTGGGAGCACTACAGCATTTCTGATAAGTATATGTGAATGACATATTGTTGATCGGAAATAATGTAGAATTATTCTGTAAAGCATAAAAGGAGTGTTTGAAAGGAGTTTTTCAAAGAAAGACTTCGGTAAAGCTGCTTACATATTGAGCTTCAAGATCTATAGAGATAGATCAAGACGCTTGATAAGTTTTTCAATAAGTACATACCTTGACAAGATTTTGAAGTAGTTCAAAATGGAACAGTCAAAGAAAAAGTTTCTTGCCTGTGTTACAAGGTGTGAAGTTGAGTAAAGACTCAAAGCCCGACCACGGCAGAAGATAGAAAGAGAATGAAAGTCATTCCCTATGCCTCATTCATAGGTTCTATAAAGTATGCCATGCTGTGTACCGGATCTATTGTATACCCTGCACTGATTTGGCAAGGGAGTACAATAGTGATCTAGGAGTAGATCACTGGACAGCGGTCAGAATTATCCTTAGTGAAATAAGGAAATGTTTCTCGATTATGGACGTGACAAAAAGGTTCATCGTAAAGGGTTACGTCGATGCAAGTTTTTGACACTGATCCAGATGATTCTAAATCTGGATACATATTGAAAGTGGGAGCAATTAGCTAGAGTAGCTCCGTGTAGAGCATTGTAGACATAGAACTTGCAAAATACTTACGGATCTGAATGTGACAGACCCGTTGACTAAAATTATCTCACAAGCAAAACATGATCACACCTTAGCACTCTTTGGGTGTTAATCACATAGATATGTGAACTAGATTACTGACTCTAGTAATCCCTTTGAGTGTTGGTCACATGACGATGTGAACTATGGGTGTTAATCACATGGTGATGTGAACCATTGCTGCTAAATCACATGGCGATGTGAACTAGATTATTGACTCTAGTGCAAGTGGGAGACTGAAGGAAATATGCCCTAGAGGCAATAATGAAGTTATTATTTATTTCCTTATATCATGATAAATGTTTATTATTCATGCTAGAATTGTATTAACCGGAAACATAATACATGTGTGAATACGTAGACAAACAGAGTGTCACTAGTATGCCTCTACTTGACTAGCTCGTTAATCAAAGATGGTTATGTTTCCTAACCATGAACAAAGAGTTGTTATTTGATTAACGAGGTCACATCATTAGTTGAATGATCTGATTGACATGACCCATTCCATTAGCTTAGCACCCGATCGTTTAGTATGTTGCTATTGCTTTCTTCATGACTTATACATGTTCCTATAACTATGAGATTATGCAACTCCCGTTTACCGGAGGAACACTTTGGGTACTACCAAACGTCACAACGTAACTGGGTGATTATAAAGGAGTACTACAGGTGTCTCCAATGGTAGATGTTGGGTTGGCGTATTTCGAGATTAGGGTTTGTCACTCCGATTGTCGGAGAGGTATCTCTCGGCCCTCTCGGTAATACACATCACATAAGCCTTGCAAGCATTATAACTAAGATGTTAGTTGTGAGATGATGTATTACGGAACGAGTAAAGAGACTTGCCAGTAACGAGATTGAACTAGGTATTGGATACCGACGATCGAATCTCGGGCAAGTAACATACCGATGACAAAGGGAACAACGTATGTTGTTATGCGGTCTGACCGATAAAGATCTTCGTAGAATATGTAGGAGCCAATATGGGCATCCAGGTCCCGCTATTGGTTATTGACCGGAGACGTGTCTCGGTCATGTCTACATTGTTCTCGAACCGTAGGGTCCGCACGCTTAACGTTACGATGACAGTTATTATGAGTTTATGCATTTTGATGTACCGAAGGTTGTTCGGAGTCCCGGATGAGATCACGGACATGACGAGGAGTCTCAAAATGGTCGAGACGTAAAGATTGATATATTGGAAGCCTATGTTTGGACATCGGAAGTGTTCCGGGTGAAATCGGGATTTTACCGGATTACCGGGAGGGTTACCGGAACCCCCCGGGAGCCAAATGGGCCAACATGGGCCTTAGTGGAAAGGTGAGAGGGCAGCCCACATAGGGCTGCGCCTCCCCCCTCTCCCTAGTCCTATTAGGACTAGGAGAGGGGCTGGCCACCTCTCTCTCTCTCCCCTTTAAAGGATTCCTAGTTGGACTAGGATTGGAGGGGGGAGTCCTACTCCCGGTAGGAGTAGGACTCCTCCTGCGCCTCCCTCTCTTTGGCCGGCCAGCCCCCCTCCCTCCAACCTTTATATACGGGGGCAGGAGACACCCCAAGACACACAAGTTGATCCTTGAGATCGTTCCTTAGCCGTGTGCGGTGCCCCCTGCCACCAAATTCCACCTCGATCATATCGTTACAGTGCTTAGGCGAAGCCCTGCGTCGGTAGTACATCAAGATCGTCACCATGCCGTCGTGCTGACGGAACTCTTCCTCGACGCTTTGCTGGATCGGAGCCCGAGGAACGTCATCGAGCTGAACATGTGCTAAGAACTCGGAGGTGCCGGAGTAACGGTGCTTGGATCGGTCGGATCGGGAAGAAGACGTACGACTACTTCCTCTACGTTGTGTGATCGCTTCCGCAGTCGGTCTGCGTTGGTACGTAGACAACACTCTCCCCCTCGTTGCTATGCATCACCATGATCTTGCGTGTGCGTAGGAAAATTTTCGAAATTACTACGTTCCCCAACAGGGGAACATAGCATGCAATTTCAAAAAAATTCCTACGGTCATGCAAGATCTATCTAGGAGATGCATAGCAACGAGAGGAGGAGAGTGTGTTCACGTACCCTCATAGACCGAAAGCGGAAGCATTAGTTTAACGCGATTGATGTAGTCGAATGTCTTCTCGATTCACACTGATCAAGTACCGAATGTACGGCACCTCCAAGTTCTGCACACGTTCAGCTCGATGATGTCCCTCGAACTCTTGATCCATCAACGTGTTGAGGGAGAGTTTTGTCAGCACGATGGCATGGTGACGGTGATAGTGAAGTGATCCGCGTAGGGCTTTGCCTAAGCACTATGACAATATGACCTTAGGAGTAAACAGTGGAGGGGGGCACCGCACACAGCTAAGAACAATTGATGTGTCTTAGTGGTGCCCCCTGCCCCTGTATATAAAGGAGGGAGAGGGGAGAAGGCCGGCCTAGGGCGCGCCAAGTGGGGGGAGTCCCACTTGTACTCTTAGTCCAATTCGGCCCCCTTCCATTTACCGGAAGGGGAAAGGGGGAAGGAGAGGGAGGAGGAGATGGAAAGGGGGGTGCCGCCCCCTCCCCTAGTCCAATTTGGACTCCTACCCTGGGGGGCACCCCTTGTTGGTTGCCTTGCCTCCCTCCTATGGCCCATATCTTCCCCCGGGGGGTTCCGGTAACCCCCCCCCCCCCCCCCCCCCGCGCGGTACTCTGACATGTACCCGATACATTCCGAAACACTTCCGGTGTCTGAATACTATCGTCCAATATATCAATCTTTACCTATCAACCATTTTGAGACTCCTTGTCATGTTTGTGATCTCATCCGGGACTCCAAACAATCTTCGGTCACCAAAACACATAACTCATGGTACAAATCGTCATCGAACGTTAAGCATGCGGACACTATGGGTTCAAGAACTATGTAGACATGAACGAGACACCTCTCCAGTCAATATCCAGTAGACCTTGATGCTCATATTGGTTCCTACATATTCTACAAAGATCTTTATCGGTCAAACCGTAATGACAACATATGACATTCCCTTTGTTATCGGTATGTTACTTTCCCGGGATTCGATCGTCGGTATCTCCATTCCTAGTTCAATCTCGTTACTAGCAAGTCTCTTTACTCAATTCGTAATGTATCATCCTGTAACTATCTCACTAGTCACATTGCTTGCAAGGCTTATCATGATGTGCATTACCGAGAGGGCCTAGAGATACCTCTCCGATACTGGGAGTGACAAATCATAATCTCGATCTACGCCAACCCAAAAAACACCTTCGGAGATACCTGTAGAGCATCCTTATAATCACCTAGTTACGTTGTGACATTTGATAGCACACAAGGTACTCTTCCGGCATTTGGGAGTTGCATAATCTCATAGTTAAAGGAATATGTATAAGTCATGAAGAAAGCAATAGCAATAAAACTTAACGATCATTATGCTATGCTAACGGATGGGTCTTGTCCATCACAGCATCTCATTTATTGGGTGTATGCTTAGGAAACTTTAACCATCGTTGATTAACGAGCTAGTCTAGTAGAGGCATACTAGGGACACTGTGTTTTGTCTATGTATTCACACATGCATCAAGTTTCCGGTTAATACAATTCTAGTATGAATAATAAACATTTATCATGATATAAGGAAATATAAATAACAACTTTATATTACATCTAGGCATATTTCCTTCAGTTGACTGGTCAAAGGGACCAGGGGGACACACGTCTCATTGATTGGGTCCAGCCCAGTCAGCTAGTTGACTGGTCAACTAGGTCTAGTGAGACCTATTAGTCAGTGAAACAACTAATCTAAGCATTGTTTAATAATTCAATTAGTTTAATTAGTGGGGTGGGGCCAACTGTTAGTGACTGTACTAGTTAGTTGGTTTAATTTAAACTAACCTAACCATCTCCAACAGGGCCCACGTAGCAGCGGTGAAGGAAATATGCCCTAGAGGCAATAATATAGTTCCTATTTATATTTGCTTATATCATGATAAATGTTTATTATTCATGCTAGAATTGTATTAACGGGAAACTTGGTACATGTGTGAATACATAGACAAAACAAAGTGTCCCTAGTATGCCTCGACTTGACTAGCTCGTTAATCAAAGATGGTTAATTTTCCTGACCATAGACATTTGTTGTCATTTGATGAACAGGATCACATCCTTAGGAGAATGATGTGATGGACAAGACCCATCCGTTAGTTTAGCATAATGATCGTTAAGTTTTATTCCCATTGCTTTGTTCATGACTTGTACATATTCCTCTGACTATGAGATTATGCAACTCCCTAATACCGGAGGAACACCTTGTGTGCTATCAAACATCACAACGTAACTGCGTGATTATAGAGATGCTCTACAGGTGTCTCCGAAGGTGTTTGTTGGGTTGGCATAGATCAAGATTAGGATTTGTCACTCCGAGTATCGGAGTGGTATCTCTGGGCCCTCTCGGTAATGCACATCATTATAAGCCTTGCAAGCAATGTGACTAAGGAGTTAGTTGCAGGATGATGCATTATGGAACGAGTAAAGGGACTTGTCGGTAACGAGATTGAACTAGGTATGAGCATACCCACGATCGAATCTCGGGAAAGTAATATACCAATGACAAAGGGTATAACGTATGTTGTTATTGCGGTTTGACTGATAAAGATCTTCGTAGAATATGTAGGAACCAGTAAGAGCATCTAGGTTCTGCTATTGGTTATTGATCGGAGATGTGTCTCGGTCATCTCTACATAGTTGTCGAACCCATAGGGTCCGCACACTTAACGTTCGATGACGATTTGTATTATGAGTTATGTGTTTTGGCGATCGAAGTTTGTTTGGAGGCCCGGACGAGATCACGGATATGATGAGGAGTCTCGAAATGGTCGAGAGGTAAAGATTGCTATATTGGACGATGATATTTGGACACCGGAATGGTTTCGAAAAAGTTCGGGTATATTTCGGAGTACCGAGGGGTTACTGGAACCCCTCGGGGAATGATTGGTCCTACACGGGCCTTAGTGGGGAGAGAGGGGAGCCCGTAAGGGGTGGCTGAGGGAGTCCTGGATTAGGAAGTCCTCGGACAGCCGGACTATATCCTTTCGCCGGACTGTTGGACTATGAAGATACAAGATTGAAGACTTCGTCATGTGTCCGGGTGGGACTCTCCTTTGCATGGAAGGCAAGCTTGGAAATTCGGATATGTAGATCTCCTCCCTTGTAACCGACTCTGTGTAACCCTAGCCCCCTCCGGTGTCTATATAAACTGGAGGGTTTAGTTAGTAGGACGACAACAATCATAATCATTGGCTAGCTTCTAGGGTATAGCCTCTACGATCTCGTGGTAGATCAACTCTTGTAATTCTCATATCATCAAGATCAATCAGGTAGGAAGTAGGGTATTACCTCCATCGAGAGGACCTGAACCTAGGTAAACATTGTGTCCCCCACCTCCTGTTACCATCCGCCTTAGACGCATAGTTCAGGACCTCCTACCCGAGATCTGCTGGTTTTGACACCGACATTGGTGCTTTCATTGAGAGTTCCACTGTGTCGCCACGATAAGGCTTGATGGCTCGTCTTGTCGTCAAGGACAACATTACCTCGGGGGTAGCCCTGGCTGTAGGCCACACTCTCCGACTAGGCAGCTTCGTCGTGACTGCCCGTTCGGCCGTCGCGCCGATGATGAGTTCTCGGGTCATAAAAAACAGCCTCCACGTCGGCTCGGGATTCGCCGAGTAGATGGATCCAATAGAGATCTCTTCCTTGAACAAGCTCTTGGATCGCATCGCCGCCCTAGGAGTCGCAACGGACTATGATCGGATCGGGCTTAAACCCAACCAAAGGGAGATTAACTCTCCGCCGGTCACCCAACAGATAGTGGTGGTGGAGGAGCAATGTAGCAATTCTTCCTCTATTCTCAGGACAAACTATGTCCGGATTCCCGAGCTCTCCGAGCCGGATACCCGTCCACGGGAGGACATGGCCCAAGCTTCGAACCTTGAATCAGACAGCAGGCCAGAACTATTGGGCAACATCCCGGAGTCTGAACTGCCAAGCTCAGAAACTCCTCCGCCCCTGGGTCTCAGATCGGGTCAGGGTTCGGACCTAAATTTGCCCACCCACCCAAACTCAAGTGATATTTCCCACATTAGACAAGATCCCCAAGAGACAGTACATCACTATTGGGCCAGATTCCTCCTTGTAATGAGCAAGGTCAAGGACTGTCACGAGGAAGACGCAATTTCATTCTTTTGCAAAAATTGCACGGACAAGAGAATCCTAAACACCATAAGTCGCCGTGACATAGCACACTTTGCTAACTTGGCGGCCATAGTACGGAAGTACTATGCGATGGAAAGTGCCTGGAAAACCCAAACAAAATTCTGGGACCCTCCGGCTCTCACTAAACCCCCCGTCCAAACTAAAAGGGTGTACTCTCGTAAGCCACCCGATCCAATTACAAAGAAACAAAAGCCCACTACAGGGCGTAGAACTATATTGGAGGGATGGCTCAATGGGCCATGCAAAATTCACAGTACAGCGGATACCATGCCAACACACAGCCTTAGAGCATGTTGGATACTCCGGCAGGTGGCCAAGAGCGGCGAGGATATCCTCATCAACAATACAACAAAGCAATATACCGTGGAAAATAACAATACAGTATTGGCAGTCTTCGAGACCTTCGCCTCAAATAATAGGCGCAAGCGAACACTCCGCAGCCTTGCCGAAGTCTGCCACGTTTCAGCAATAAATCCATGGAAAGACACGGCCATAACCTTCGATGCTAGTGACGAACCTCAATTCCGAATAGCCCGAACACCAGCTGCTTTGGTCCTTAGTCCAATTGTGGATGGCTTCCGGCTTACAAAATTGCTCATGGACGGTGGCAGCGGATTAAACATCATCTACGAGGAAACTCTTAGCAAAATGGAAATACATAAGGGCCGCGTTGAGCAAAGCAGCATGACCTTCAGAGGAATCATCCCTAGTCGGGAGGCACGATGTACGGGAAAAATCACACTAGATGTGGTATTCGGCACGCGAGAGAATTATAGGCCCGAAGAAATCACATTCCATGTGGCCTCGTTCAGTAGCGGATACCACGCCCTTTTAGGGCGGGAGGCATTCACGATCTTCCAAGCTATACCCCATTACGGGTACATGAAGCTCAAAATTCCCTGGCCCAATGTAATCATCACTCTGGCTGGTGATCCGAACATAGCACTCCGCGCCGAAAATAAAACCGCTGCACTAGCCCTCGAGGCGTTATCCGAAGCCCTTGCGGCCTAAGAACTAACTACGCTGCGCTCCACGGTGAACAGGGACGACGTGATACTCAACAAAAGACCCAAGTCCACCTCTTTTAAACCAGCGGACGAAATAGTCAAATTCCAGGTCCACCCAATGGACCCTACAAAAACAGCATCCATCAGGGCATAGCTGAACCCCACAAGAGACGCCGCACTGCGGGAGTTCTTGCGCGAGAATTGGGACATCTTCGCATGGCATCCTTCAGACATGCCAGGAATCCCACGCAGGCTGGCGGAGCATAGCCTTAACATTCTAAAGGGGTTCAAGCCGGTTAAGCAGACTCTTCGGCGTTTCTCTGAGCCTAAGCGACAAGCCATGGGGGAAGAGCTAGCCAAGTTACTCGAGGCCGGATTCATTAGAGAAATAAAACATCCGGACTGGCTAGCAAACCTGGTGATGGTACCAAAGAAGGAAAAATTCTGGCGCCTATGTGTCGATTTCAAGGACCTTAATAAGGCTTGCCCCAAGGATCCCTTCCCCCTCCCCCGCATCGATCAAATTATCGATGCTATCGCACGACACGGCTCATTGTGCTTCCTCGACGCATACTCCGGATACCATCAAATTAAGATGGCAGAGCCCGATCAAGACGCAACGGCATTCATCACTCCATACGGCCCCTTCTGTTTTAACACCATGCCTTTCGGGCTCAAAAACGCCGGTGCAACCTATCAACGCATGATTCAGACATGCCTGGAAACACAAATCAGCAAAATCGTGGAGGCATACATAGATGATGTGGTCATTAAAACAGGACACATCGAATCCTTAATTGACGACTTGAGGCTCACATTCTACAATCTCTGAACATATGACATCAAGATCAATCCGGAAAAATCTGTTTTCGGCGTGCCCGCCGGAAAGCTCTTGGGCTTCATCGTCTCCAGTAGAGGAATTGAAGCAAATCCGGCTAAAATCTGAGCTTTGTCATAGTTGGCTATCCGAAAAGACCTCAAGCAAATCTAGAAGTTAACTAGATGCGTGGCTGCCTTAAGCCGCTTTATCTCCCGATTAGGAGAAAAGGCACTACCTCTTTATCGCCTTCTTCGACGCACCGAACACTTCGAGTGGACGGATGCAGCCACGGTCGGATTGGAATAAATAAAGGCCGTATTGGCCACCAACCCAATCTTGGCCGCACCAAATGTCGGCGAATCAATGTTGTTATATATAGCGGCAACACACCAAGTTGTAAGCGCAGTGCTCGTCGTTGAACGAGAGACGGACGGACATAAGTTCCCGCTTCAAAGGATGGTATAGTACGTATCCACCATCCTCACTCCATGCAAATCACGGTACCGACATTATCAAAAGATAGCATACGCGGTCTTCATGGCATCCCGGAAACTACGACACTACTTTCAAGAGTGTTCAATTATGGTGGCCTCCGAACTACCACTCAACGACATAATAAATAACCGCGATGCCACGGGCCGGATTGCTAAATGGGCTATCGAGCTCCTCCCGTTCGACATAACATATAAACCACGATGTGCCATTAAGTAGCAAGTACTGGCTGATTTAGTCGCCGAATGGACGGAAGCCGAACTCCCTAAAGAGTACGGCACGTACTCCAATTGGATCATGCACTTTGACGGCTCTAAGATGCTGGCTGGTCTGGGGGCAGGCGTCATCCTGACATCCCCCACCGGAGATACAGTCCAATACGTACTCCAAATATTATACACAGACTCCAACAATGTAGTAGAATATGAGGCCCTGTTGCATGGTCTCCGGATGGCAGTCTCCATGGGCATCCAACGCCTAGAGGTGCGGGGGGATTCGAACCTCGCAATATCTCAAATAAATGGGGACTTTGATGCCGAGGACCCAAAAATGGCGGCTTACCGCAACGCCGTCCTCAAAATGTCAGCTCGGTTCAAGGGCCTCGAATTCCACCATGTGGTTCGAGAAAACAATCAAGAGGCGGATATCCTTGCCCGCATCGGTGCTAAGCGCGACCCTGTTCCACCTAATATCTTCTTGGAAAGGTTGTTTAAGCCATCCGTGGTGTGGGAAGGGGAGACCGGCAAAAACAGTCCGGATCTGGCCACAACACCAGACCCCGAACACTCTGACGTAATCGGAGGCTCTGCCACCAAAGTAACACCTTCGGCCCACGTGATTATGGCTGTCGTCGCCCCGTGGACAGAACCCTTCTTGGCTTACCTAACTAGGCAAGAACTCCCTGATGACCCAAACGAGGCACGTTGCATTGTGCGGCGGTCTAAAGCCTACAACGTCCACGAGGGAGAGCTTTATAAGAAAAGCGCTACCGGAGTACTTCAAAGGTGCATCTCTGAAGAGGAAGGACGGCAACTTTCGGCAGAAATTCATGCTGGACTTCGCGGCCACCACGCCACAGCTCGGGCCCTTGTAAGCAAGGCCTTCTGTATAGGTTTTACTGGCCGACGGCCCGAGCAGACGCACAGGACCTCGTTCAACGTTGCGTCGGTTGCCCGCTTTTTGCAAACCAAAGTCATATGCCACCTACCGCTCTCCAAATAATACCCATTACTTGGACCTTTGCGGTCTGGGGGCTTGATATGGTCGGACCCCTTAAAGGGGGAAGCCATAGGAAAAAATACCTATTGGTCATGGTGGATAAATTCACCAAATGGATAGAAGCCAAACCAGTTAAAACGGCCTAGTCCGGACCAGTGAGAGACTTCATATCCGAGGTTGTACACCATTAGGGCGTCCCCCACAGCATCATCGCTGACAAAGGCTCGAACTTTACAGCCGACGATGTAAAAACTTGGTGCAGCAACATGGGCATTAAGCTTGATTATTCCTCTGTCCATCACCCGCAAACTAATGGTCAAGTCGAGCGAGCAAATGGTCTTATCATGAGTGGCATTAAACCCAGATTAGTGTGGTCCTTGAAGGAATCAAATACGCACTGGGTGGAGGAGCTTGACTCCGTACTATGGGGGCTGCGTACCACGCCGAATCGCACTACCACATACACACCGTTCTTTATGGTGTACGGCGCAGAGGCGGTACTGCCCTGCGACATCATTCATGACTCACCCTGAGTGCGCATGTACGAAGAGAAAGAAGACAAGCTTTATCGGCAGGACAGTTTGGACGCCCTGGAGGAGGAGCGTGACGTGGCAAAAGCCCGCTCCGCATTCTATCAGCAAAAGGCTCAGTGGTATCAAAGCAGAGAAGTACGGGCCAAAACTTATAATGTTGGCGAACTCGATCTACGCCTACCGGAGAAGAAAAAGAACAAGCTCAAGCCCAAATGGGAAGGTCCCTTTGTTATTGACAAAGTTCTGACCAGTGGAGTCTACCGTCTGCGGGGTGCATCGAACAATCGACTCGAGCCAAACCCATGGAACGCAGCCAGACTCCAAAGGTTCTACGCCTAGTGCCGGACTCTGCGTTCGTCTCCTTACCTCCGTCATTTTTTTATATCTTTTATCTGTCTTTTCTTTCTTTCTTTCTTCCCTTTTTCCTCATGGCCTTAAAAGATTAAAATGTGTCTTGACTACACAATCTTGACACGCTAGGTGTGCTCATTATACCTTGGGGCTTCTTATACAGAAGCTTAATATAACTATGTTCTGGGCTCTATGCCCCCCGCACATGTGTTACTTTTCCACATGTACCTTTTCTTCACCATTATATGCATCGATATGACTTAAGTTTTGGCCAAGCTGGGTTGCGTGGCTCTTGTGTTTATGCCCTACATTCCCGTTAATTCGGCTAGGTCATAAGGGGAGCACCTCTGCGATTGTTACGGCCGGGTCAGCCGGATGTGTACCTCAGACTGGGTGAAGCTGAAACCTACCGTTCTTAAGGGAATATTCGGTCGGTGAACAAAAGATGAATTTTATTTATTGTAATACATGCCCCCAGATGTTTATATCCTGCGTCTCTTTTCGCAGTTTGGACATGCACATTAATGCATGCGTACCCAGGGAAAGGACCCTTAATGGAACTATTCTCCCTGGAAGATGTTTCTTACTATCCATGTAATATAACATAGCTAGTTGGGTACTTGTCTGTTCAAGCACTTATGACCCCTACGCCTGGTTTCCACGCGTACCCCGGTTTTTACATAACTGAGCAGGTATTCGGATACACTCCGGACTGTCGGGTCCGGAGGTCGAAGCTAAAAGGTCCGCCATGACAAGTGATTTACAATCCGGCTAGGGACAATATATGTCACTTGAAGTACACAGTCACTTAGACTGACTAAATTCTTCTTCTATACCATCCAACAGGCTGTCTAGCCAACAATCCTGTTGGGAATACTTTGTGGCTAATTTCACCTGGTCATACACTAAACTGATGGGGATCTCTTTCCCATCAGACCCCACAGGTCCGACCTCGGCCATGTGGTTCGGGTCAGCCTTGGTATATCCCGTGTTCACCATGGCCCAGGCTTCCCTTGCACCTTGTCGGCAGACTGATATCTTTCATAATCGGTAGCGCCGCCGCGCTCCCTTGAGCATCTCTACAAGCTCCCCCATGCCTCCTGGCAAGGAGGCGGATGGCCACAAGGCTCGGGCAATGCCCTGCATCACCTGCCGAACTTGTTCGTGCAGTTGTGAGAGCTCTGGCACAAGATCACCCGCAGACCCGGGCATCTCCTCTGCGGGACGACCCGTCAGCATACCTATAGATATAACTCTATTAGCCAGTTTCTTCGCCGAACTCTATAAAAGTTCGTTCAATCACTTACTAAAAATGCCGCGTCGAAGCCTCTTATTCTCCTTTACGGAGTCAGCAAGTTGGGCCCGAACATCTTTCAGTTCAACGCCCAGCCGGGTGTTGGCATCTTGGAGATCGTTTTTCTCCCGCCTAACCTGTGTAAGCACGCGCTCGCCAGCCTTTAGCTGTCATTGAGCATGTTGCTCATCCCCTCGCACAACCTCCGGATTCACTCCGGGATCATCTGCAGAATCTATTGTTAGATTTGCATGCATGCCGAATACTAACTGGTACATGTCATTCTTTTAGCTAGAAACAAGTGTTACCAGATGGGGCCTTCTCGGACTCCTTCATTGCGGCAACTGCGGCTCGTAGCTAGGCTTTGCACTCCTCCAGCTCTTGAGACAACTGGGTATTCTTCTCTGTAAGAACCTACGCAAACAATGATCCTTAAATAAGTTGTGCCAACTGTTTCAAGTCTCAGGGGCTACTAATATACATAATTATTAGATTTTCTTACCCGTATATCCTTTACATACTGGTCCGTGGCTCGGGCAAGACCATTTTGAGAAGCTCGGATGTATGCGTCTCCTGAGTTGAAGGCATCGAATGCCTCTTCAGATAAACAAGCGTCGCGGAGTACGGCCTGGCGATGCCTGTGATTCATGGCACTCTCCACTTCGGAATTCGTAGCGGACAGCCTATCCGCATCCTCTGTAGGAGGAACATCCGTGTTGGCCCCACGTTAGCATCTTCCTCTAAGTCCGGCTCTGGAGCCCGGCTGGTGGAGGCTTGGCCAGCAGGCTCTCCGGATATGGCCCGGCAAGCATTTTTCCTGCCAGGAACCATGGACGTTCACTACAAGGCAAAACCTTATACACAGAATGTTACCACTAGCGCATGTTAAAATGAGGCACTACTACTACTTAGAAGTAGCGCGTCTGCTAGAACGGCACTACTGTTACCCGCTTAGCAGTAGCGCGGCAGGAACAGAATGCGCTACTACTATAATTGCCACACTATTCCTGACATGCTAGGTATAGTAGTAGCGCCCTTCTACTAACAGCGCTACTACTATGGATTTTAGCAGCAGCGCGTTTTGCCTTCCCACGCTACTGTTAAAACTATTTTCACCTAACCCCCGCGCGGCCTGATTCCCTCTCCTCTACTTCCTCCCCCAATTCTCCTCTACTATTCCTCGTCGCCTCCGCCTCGCTGCCGTCTCCCCCGACCCGGCCTCGCCTCCGCCTCGCTGCCATCTCCCCCGACCCCACCTCGCCTCCGCCTCGCCGTCGTCTCCCCCGACCCTGCCTCGCCGCGCCTCGGTGCCACCGTCTCCCCCGACGCCATCTCTCTCCCCGCCCTCTGTAAGCACTCTCCCCTTCCAATCCCTCTTCTCTGCTTAGTATGGACCCTAGCTATTTAGTGCTAGTTAGTATGAACCCTAGGCTATTTTTAGTGCTAGTTAGTTAATTACTTATATGGTAATTAGGGCAGTAGTTCCTAGGTACTAATTAGTTAGTAAGAACTAGGTACTAATTAGGTATTAGTTTATTTTTACCTATAGTAAGTTTATTTTTAGTAAGAACTAAGTGAATTAATAGAACTCGTTAGTAAGAACTTGTTGCTATTTTTTTAGCTAATGCAATTTTTCTCGCATCGACGTGGACGATGCCAATCCCGCATCCTCGTCCTCGAGTCGGCGGAGGACGACACCTGCTTGACCAGATGGGCCATGTCCGGGACTGGGCTCTGCCGGGGTGGTACTGGGAGGCACTACCTACTGGGGGGCGCAGGTTGGTGAGGAGCCAGCCTGTCGTTGACCCGAACCTTCTTTGGTGGCGGTCGCGTGGGCCAGTGACGGTCCAGAGGCTCCAGGACTCTGCGGAGTTGGTGCGTCACCGTGTCAGTGAGGAGGACGCGCACGTCTGTCACTACTTGTTTGCGTTGGAGCACAGGTTCTCCAATACCTGGCAGGTTCTCCAGGGATCTGACTAGAGCTATGATCCCGTGATGGTTCCTTCTCTGTGGGTGTCCACCTCCCGCGCCATACCCGTCGTGTGCTAGGGTTTTAGTTGTATTAGTGATGTTATATGTATGACACTATTTGGGATGTATTAGTGATACTATTCGACGATGTACGGACGCATGAGATGATTTACTTTTGCTTATTGAATGCATGCTAATTTGAGTCCTATAAGATATTTTGAAATGTATATATTGTGTTGCTCAATATCCAACTCGTCGGTCATGTTTGCAGGTTACACCTCCGAGTGGCCTATGTTTTGCCGGAGTGTTGATTCATTTCCGTTCCAGCAAATTTCAAGCGCTCGATATGTCCTATTTTAGCAAAGGTCATGCCGGATTTTTCTGTGAATTTTGGCATGACTTGTGCCAGAATATGTAGGAAATATCGAGTGCCCCGGATTTGTGTGTTGAGTATCCTGGTAGTTGTCTTCGATCGATTTTCAATTAATGTTTTAACTATGAACATAGGAAATGTCTGATGACGAAAAGGATTTTTGGTATTTGCAAATACTGCGAAGACGAGCGCGGCCTGTGCGGCGGAATCTTCCTAGATGATGATAGGCGCTTCAGCATCAAGCTGGATGAGAACTTCGAAGTGGATACAGTAAGTCACAACGACAAGTATTTTTTCGTAATTAAGCATGACATCTGGGTCATACTAAGGAGGTAAAGAAAGTTTACTTTAAGACTAAGCATGGTTATATTTTCCACGCAAAATTATACAATTCAGACGACTACACCTATTTTGGATGCAAAACATGGCGAGCACTATGCAAGACTTATGCATTTGAGCCTAATATGGTTATCACCTTTGATATTCGTCCGAAAGATGATATTGAAGGTAATACTGACATTTCGGTCAATGTGCAGACGCCTCCAGTTATACCATTATGTAAGTTTCTCAATCATATTTATGTCTTCGATATTGTTTATTCAAAAATAGTTGACAACTAATTTGTATTGTCAGCTTATTTCGGTGCAAGCAAACATATCCAGGGCTTTTGTAGACAGGACCTACTACTGTCCCGAGGCTGAACTCAACTGCGAGGAGCTAAGTCATTATGTTTCATGGCTTGAGGATCTTGATACTGTCAAGACAAATTTTCTTCCTGCATTTAGAAATGTTAGTACTGAAAACGTGCGACCAATAGTGTTCGTAATGAACTACGGTCACATCTATTTAGGAAGGATGGTAAGATTTTTACTATTTGTCCTCGCTGCATCTTTTCCATACATTATTTTTGAAGCCAAACTTCATTGCTAAGTATGTTACCATATGATGTTCTTCAATAGGGACTCCCGATGAATGTTGTGCCTTATGGGATCGAGACTAAAGGTACCATGAGTATTATTAGCTTACGGCCAAGATATCCTACAGATTACTTTAGTGCATTCAAGATTAGCGACGGATGCTTAATAGTGCAAGACTGGACCAAATGTGTGATGGAGAAGCGCAGAGAAGTACTAGGGGGCAGCAAACAGATGCGCTACCCACGATTAGGAGACAGGTTCATCTGCATGCTCCAACTTGATCAAGGAGGAGAGCTACACATGTTTTATGTTATTTTACCTAAGAGAGAGCAGCAGGAGTGATTAGCTAGCTAGAAATGAGTTTGAGGATGATGATGTGCTACACTATTACTATGATGATAAAATAGCTAGTGTTGGTGGTAATGACTATAATGATTATTATTAGCTAGTGTTAGTGGTGATTAAATAAATACTGTTGGTGGTAATGACTATGATGATGATTAAATAGCTTGTGCTGGCGGATTAGATTCAAGTGGAGGCAACATGTGGTGCACATCGAAAGTACTACTAGTCCAAACTAGATCAAGTTTGGATTAGTAGTATACTTTTGACATGCACCACATATTGCCTCCACTTGAACCTAATCCACCTTCATTTGACACACTGTTATGGACATAATGATGTAAACCTCATAACTGGTATTGTACCAATATTTGTCCTATGGCGCATAAATACACTGAAAATAAAAAAATAAAAAGAATACTAGTAGCGATGGCGAGAAAACACGCTGCCAGTAGTTACATTAGCAGTAGCGCGGGAGTGAACAAACGCTCCAGCTATTTGCCCTAGCAGTAGCACGTGCGGGCACGCATTACTGCTAAGCAATAGCTGTAGTGCCTTATTAGTAGCGCGCCTACCCGCGCTACTAGTGAGCACAAAACCCGCGCTGCTGCTAGCCTTTTCCCTAGTAGTGGTTATTATATTTTAAAAGACGACAACCACGGAACGGGGTTCTTTTTCATACCTCTGCGACGGCGTCTCAGTCCTGACCGCCTTCCTTTTAAACCTACCTGGCTTCAGTGCCCCTTGTGGATGAGTCACTGCGGGTTCGGCAGGGCGTCCCGAGGGCCTTCCCAATAAGACACCATATGTGTGCGATAGGTGAAGTGCGAAAAAAAGGGATCCTTCTCGGAAGTTGAGACTCCGGTTTTACTTACATGCAATGCAGGGAGCAGTCCAGGATAATCGGCTATGATGGCCACTAAGGCACCGTTGCAGCTTAAGTGATAGAACGTCCTGTCGATGAGCTCCAGAAATGTGTCCAGATCTTCTCCGAGTCCGGGGTCGAGGGCCCGGTCAGGGTCCTCTGCTTGTGGAGACAGGCTGTGGACCTCCCACATAGTTTTTCGCAGTTCCTGCTATGAAATAGCAAGGTAGATACTTATGACAAAGAATGCGGGAAGGTCTGGAGTAGAAAGTAGCATCTCACCTAGTTTGGGGGTTGTACATGGAGAATCCATCCCGTGGCTTAATGCGGATGAACTCCTCTTCATCTCCTTTATATAAATCGGACAGTATTTTCGCTAGAGCAGCAATGGAGTCCGGTCCCTTACGACCACAGCGGGTGGCATCGTCTTCTCCATTAAAGTGCCACATGGTTTGTCCCTGATATTGAAGTGGCTGCACCCCCCCCCCCCGCATTATACATATTGACATAACCTCGATTATTGTCAATCCTGATTTGGCCAGCGTTTTTATCTGGCCCATCAGGTAAAGGACCTCTCTTTTATCTTCCTCCTGGGGGCTCCGAGGGCGCCACCTGCGGCATTTCTTCAAAGGGGCATTATTGAACTTAGGAAGCCCCATCCGAATAGGGTCCGGAAGGGGGACGTCCTCCATATAAAACAACTTCGAAGGCTAGTCTTCGGATGTATTCTTCGGAGTACCGGACGGGTACCCGGTCCCGGCGATGCGCCATATCTCGGCTCCGACCACTTGATATATTGACCCCACCTGTGTACAGGGTATGAGGCAGAATAGCCGCTTCCATAGCTCGAAATGAGCTTCGCAGCCCAAAAACAGCTCACAAAGGGCGACGTAGCCAGCGATGTGTAATATGGAGGCGGGAGTAAAGTTATGCAGCTGGAGGCCGTAGAACTCCAGGAGCCCGCGGAGGAACGGATGGATTGGAAATCCAAGCCCCCCTAATAAGTAAGGGGCAAGGCATACCCGCTCCCCCATGGATGGGTTGGGAAAGCTCTTCGCTTGCTCCCCGTCGTTGTAAATGGCAAGTCTGGCTCGAACCGGGACCATATACGCTGGAGGGAGAAACCCCTAGGTTTGTAACTCTACTAATTGGCTGTGGGGGACGGAACACTTCTTCCAATGGCTTGGCCTAGGGCTACGGGAGCGAGAGGAGGAGCTTCGATGGCCGGCCATGATGGGATGGACTTTTCCGGGCACGCTCCGATGGATACTCGCTGTGGGAGGATGGTGTGATCTAGATCTGTAGATCCCCGTCTCTTTAAATAGACGATTTACTCACATGGTTAGGGTGGCAAGTGTAAAAATGCCCCGACTTCACGCATTCGCTCAACACGTCGAGGACAGCCATTATTAGGCGCAGAAGCCAAGGAGTGCAACATTCATGGAAAGCCGAACACTACTCGACAGGTATTCGGAATTTGGAGAAGAACCCACCTTGCAATGCCGAAGACAATCTTCGTGCCGGACTCATCGTCATTGAAGCCTTGTTCAGGGGCTATTGAGGGAGTCCTGGATTAGGGGGTCCCCAGACAGCCGGACTGTTGGACTATGAAGATACAAGACTGAAGACTTCGTCCTGTGTCCGGGTGGGACTCTTCTTTGCGTGGAAGGCAAGCTTGGCAATTCGGATATGTAGATCTCCTCCCTTGTAACCGACTCTGTGTAAACCTAGCCCCCTCCGGTGTCTATATAAACCGGAGGGTTTAGTCCGTAGGACGACAACACTCATAATCATAGGCTAGCATCTAGGGTTTAGCCTCTACGATCTCGTGGTAGATCAACTCTTGTAATACTCGTATCATCAAGATCAATCAAGCAGGAAGTAGGGTATTACCTCCATCGAGAGGGCCCGAACCTGGGTAAACATTGTGCCCCCCGCCTCTTGTTACCATCCGCCTTAGAAGCACAGTTCGGGACCCCCTACCCGAGATCCGCCGGTTTTGACACCGACAGTGCCTCCCCCCATGGGAGTCCGAATTGGACTAGGGGAGGGGGTGGCGCCCCCCTCTCCCTCTCCCTCTCCTTCCTTTCCTCCTCCGATTAGAAAGGAAAAAGGCGGGGGGCGGAATCCTACTAGGAGTGGAGTCCTAGTAGGACCCCCCATGGCGCGCCCCCTTGGTGGTCGGCCTCCTTCTCCCCTCCTTTATATACGGGGGCAGGGGGCACCCCATAGCACATCAGTTGTTCTTTTAGCCGTGTGCGGTGCCCCCTCCACAGTTTACTACTCCGGTCAAAGCGGCGTAGTGCTTAGGCGAAGCCCTGCGTGGATCACATCACCATCACCGTCATCATGCTGTCGTGCTAACAAAACTCTCCCTCGACCCTCTGCTGGATCAAGAGTTCGAGGGACGTCATTGAGCTGAATGTGTGCTGTACTCGGAGGTGTCGTTCGTTCAGTACTAGATCGGTTGGATCGTGAAGACGTTTGACTACATCAACCGCGTTAACCTAACGCTTCCGCTTTCGGTCTATGAGGGTACGTGGACACACTCTGCCCCTCTCGTTGCTATGCATCTCCTAGATAGATCTTGCGTAATCGTAGGATTTTTTGAAATTGCATGCTACGTTCCCCAACAATGGTATCAGATCAAGGTTTATGCGTAGATTATATGCACGAGTAGAACACAAAGAGTTGTGGGCGATAATAGTAAAATTGCTTACCACCAACGTCTTATTTTGATTCAGCGGTATTGTTGGATGAAGCGGCCCGGACCAACCTTACATGACCACGTTCATGAGACTGATCCACTAACAGACAAGCAACTTGTTTTGCATAAAGGTGGATGGCGGGTGTCAGTTTCTCCAACTTTAGTTGAATTGACTTTTTCTATGGCCGGTCCTTGTTGATGGTTAAAACAGCACACTTGACGAAAAATCGTTGTGGTTTTGATGCGTAGGTAAGAATGGTTCTTGCTAGAAGCCCGTAGCAGCCATGTAAAACTTCCAACAACAAAGTAGAGGACGTCTAACTTGTTTTTGCATGGCATTTGTGATGTGATATGGTCAACACATGATGTGCTATACGTTGTTGTATGAGATGATCATGTTTTTTAGAAGTTATCGGCAACTGGCAGGAGCCTTATGGTTGTCGCTTTATTGTATGAAATGCAATCGCCATGCAATTTATTTATATTATCACTATGTGGTAGCGTGATGTCGCTTGAAGCTATGTCGGTTGATACGTCTCCAATGTATCTATAATTTTTGATTGTTCCATGCTATTATATTATCAACCTTGGATGTTTTATATGCATTTATATGCTATTTTATATAATTTTTGGGACTAACCTATTAACCCAGAGCCCAGTGCCAGTTTCTATTTTTTTCCTTGTTTTAGAGTATCACAGAAAAGGAAAATCAAACGGAGTCCAATTGACCTGAAACTTCATGGAACTTATTTTTGGACCAGAAGAAGCCCACGGAGTATTGGAGTTGGACCAGGAGAGTCCCAGGCTGCCCACGAGGGTGGGGGGCGCGCCCACCCCCTGGGTGCACCCCCTGCCTCATGGACAGCCCGAAGGTCCACCGACGTACTTCTTCCTCCCATATATACCCATATACCCTAAAAACTTCGGGGAGCACAATAGATCGGGAGTTCCGCCGCCAGAAGCCTCCGTAGCCACCGAAAACCAATCTAGACACGTTCCGGCACCCTGCCGGAGGGGGAAATCCCTCTACGGTGGCCATCTTCATCATCCCGGTGCTCACCATGACGAGGAGGGAGTAGTTCTCCCTCAGGGCTGATGGTATGTACCAGTAGCTATGTGTTTGATCTCTCTCTCTCTCGTGTTCTTGAGGTGGTACGATCTTGATGTATCGCGAGCTTTGCTATTATAGTTGGATCTTATGATGTTTCTCCCCCTCTACTCTCTTGTAATGGATTGAGTTTTCACTTTGCAGTTATCTTATCGGATTGCGTCTTTAAGGATTTGAGAACACTTGATGTATGTCTTGCGTGGGATACCCGTGGTGACAATGGGGTATTCTATTGATCCACTTGATGTATGTTTTGGTGATCAACTTGCGGATTCTGTGACCTTGGGAATCTATGCATAGGGGTTGGCACACATTTTCGTCTTGACTCTCCGGTAGAATCTTTGGGGCAATCTTTGAAGTTCTTTGTGTTGGTTGAATAGATGAATCTGAGATTGTGTGATGCATATCGTATAATCATACCCATGGATACTTGAGGTGACATTGGAGTATCTAGGTGACATTAGGGTTTTGGTTGATTTGTGTCTTAAGGTGTTATTCTAGTATGAACTCTAGGGCTGTTTGTGACACTTATAGGAATAGCCGAACGTATTGATTGGAAAGAATAACTTTGAGGTGGTTTCGTACCCTACCATAATCTCTTCATTTGCTCTCCGCTATTAGTGACTTTGGAGTGACTCTTTGTTGCATGTTGAGGGATAGTTATGTGATCCAATTATGTTATTATTGTTGAGAGGACTTGCACTAGTGAAAGTATGAACCCTAGGCCTTGTTTCCTAGCATTGCAATACCGTTTACGCTCACTTTTATCATTAGTTACCTTGCTGTTTTATATTTCCATATTACAAAAACCTATATCTACCATCCATATACTACTTGTATCACCATCTCTTCACCAAACTAGTTCACCTATACAATTTACCATTGTATTGGGTGTGTTGTGGACACAAGAGACTCTTTGTTATTTGGTTGGAGGGTTGCTTGAGAGAGACCATCTTCATCCTACGCCTCCTATGGATTGATGAACCTTAGGTCATCCACTTGAGGGAAATTTGCTACTGTCCTACAAACCTCTGCACTTGGAGGCCCAACAACGTCTACAAGAAGGTTGTGTAGTAGACATCAAGCTCTTTTCTAGCGCCGTTTCTGGGGAGGTGAGTGCTTGAAGGTATATCTTTAGATCTTGCAATCGAATCTTTTTGTTTCTTGTTTTGGCACTAGTTTAGTTTATAAAAGAAAACTACAAAAAATGGAATTAAGGGTAGCGCATATGCTTCATCTTTTTAATATCAATCATGAAAATAAGGATTCCAATAATTGTGCTCAAGTGCTAGAAGAAGAATGCATTAGAATGTTTGGCACTAAATATTTGAATGATGAGCATGATTGCAATGTTGTTAGTATGAATTCCTTGACTATCTATGATGCTAATGATATGCAAAGCCACAAGCTTGGGGAAGCTATGTTTGATGAAGATGATATTTTTTGTCCCCCAAGTTTTGATGACCAAATTTATTATGATGAAAGCATGCCTCCTATTTATGATGATTATATTGATGAAAGTGGATTTGGAGAGGTCATGACTTTATTTTGTGATGAATCCACTATTTCGGAAGAGGTTCCAATTGATTATGAGAACAAAGTTGCTATCTATGATGCTTATTGTGATGACTTGTATGCCATAAAGAATAATGATATCCATGAAACTTTTCATCGTGATTTTAGTTTTCAATTGGATTATGCCTCACATGATAATTATTTTGTAGAGTTTGCTCCCACTGTTATTCATGAGAAGAATTTTTCTTATGTAGAGAGTATTAAAAATTCTATGCTTGTAGATCATGAAAAGAATGCTTTATGTGATGGTTATATTGTTGAATTCATTCATGATGCTACTGAAAATTATTATGAGGGAGGAATATATGCTAGTAGGAATTGCAATAATATCAAGTTTCCTCTCCATGTGCTTATAGTTTTGAAGTTTTGCTTGCTTTACCTTCCTATGCAAGTTCATTCTTGTTCCCATAAATTGTTTGCTCACAAAATCCCTATGCATAGGAAGTGGGTTAGGCTTAAATGTGCTAGTCATATTCTTCATGATGCTCTCTTTATGTTTGAATTCTTATCTTTTATGTGAGCATCATTGAAATCATCATGCCTAGCTAGGGGCATTAAACGATAGCGCTTGTTGGGAGGCAACCCAACTTTATTTTTGTTCCTTACTTTTTGCTCCTGTTTAGTAATACATAATTTATATAGCCTCTGTTATGATTGAGTTTCTATGTTTTAATTAGTGTTTGTGCCAAGTAGAACCGTTGGGAAGACTTGGGGAAAGTCTTGTTGATCTTGCTGTAAAAAATAGAAACTTTAGCGCTCACGAGAATTGCTGCCATTTCTTATTGGAGAGTGCTATTTAGTTAATTATTTTTGCATATGATTAATAGATAAATTCCTCACGTCCATCAAGTTATTTGAGAATTTTATGAGTTCCATAATTATACGTTTGATCTAGATTACTACAGACTGTTCTGTTTTTGACAGATTCTGTTTTCGATGTGTTGTTTGCTTATTTTGATGAATCTATGAGTAGTATCGGAGGGTATGAACCATAGATAAGTTGGAATACAGTAGATATTACACCAATATGAATTTAGAATGAGTTCACAACAGTACCTAAGTGGTGATTTATTTTCTTATACTAACGGAGCTTACGAGTTTTCTGTTAAGTTTTGTGTTGTGAAGTTTTCAAGTTTTGGGTAAAGATTCGATGGACTATGGAATAAGGAGTGGCAAGAGCCTCAGATTGGGGATTACCAAGGCACCCCAAGGTAATATTCAAGGACAACGAAGAGCCTAAGCTTGGGGATGCCCCAGAAGGCATCCCCTCTTTCGTCTTCGTTCATCGGTAACTTTACTTGGAACTATATTTTTATTCGCCACATGATATGTGTTTTGCTTGGAGCGTCATTTTATTTTCTTTTGTTTTGCTTGCTGTTTGAATAAAATACCAAGATATGAAATTAGTAAATGTTAGAGAGTCTTCATATAGTTGCATAATTGTTCGACTACTCATTGATCTTCACTTATATCTTTCGGAGTAGTTTGTCATTTGCTCTAGTGCTTCACTTATATCTTTTTAGAGCACGGCGGTGGTTTTATTTTGAAGAAATAGATGAACTCTCATGCTTCACGTATATTATTTTGAGAGTCTTTTAGAACAGCATGGTAATTTGCTTTGGTTATGAATTTATTCCTAATATGATGGGCATCCAAGAGGGATATCATAAAAACTTTCATATAAAGTGCATTGAATACTATGAGAAGTTTGATACTTGATAATTGTTTTGAGATATGGAGATGGTGATATTAGAGTCATGCTAGTTGAGTAGTTGTGAATTTGAGAAATACTTGTGTTGAAGTTTGTGATTCCCGTAGCATGCACGTATGGTGAACCGTTATGTGAAGAAGTCGGAGCATGATTTATTTATTGATTGTCTTCCTTATGAGTGGCGGTCAGGGACGAGCGGTGGTATTTTCCTACCAATCTATCCCCCTAGGAGCATGTGCGTAGTACATTGTTTCGATAACTAATAGATTTTTGCAATAAGTATGTGAGTTCTTTATGACTAATGTTGAGTCCATGGATTATACGCACTCTCACCCTTCCACCATTGCTAGCCGCTCTAGTACCACGCAACTTTCGCCGGTACCATAAACCCACCATTTACCTTCCTCAAAACAGCCACCATACCTACCTATCATGGCATTTCCATAGTCATTCCGAGATATATTGCCATGCAACTTTCCACCGTTCCGTTTACTATGACACGCTCCATCATTGTCATATTGCTTTGCATGATCATGTAGTTGACATTGTATTTGTGGCAAAGCCACCGTTCATAATTCTATCATACATGTCACTCATGCATCATTGCACATCCTGGTACACCTTCGAAGACATTCATATAGATTCATACTTTGTTCTATTATCAAGTTGTAATCTTTGAGTTGTAAATAAATAGAAGTGTGATGATCATCATTAATACAGCATTGTCCCAAAAAAGGAAAGGCCAAAAAAAAGGCCAAATAAAAAAAGGAAAGGCCAAATAAAAAGGGGGGGGCAATGCTACTATCCTTTTACCACACTTGTGCTTCAAAGTAGCACCATGATCTTCATGATAGAGAGTCTCTTGTTTTGTCACTTTCATATACTAGTGGGAAATTTTCGTTATAGAACTTGGCTTGTATATTCCAACAATGGGCCTCCTCAAGTGCCCTAGGTCTTCGTGAGCAAGCAAGTTGGATGCACGCCCACTTAGTTTCTTTTGTTGAGCATGTATAAGTCATGAAGAAAGCAATAGCAGTAAACTAAACAATCAAGTGCTAAGCCAACAGAATGGGTCAAGTCAATCACATCATTCTCTAATGATGTAATCCCGTTAATCAAATGACAACTCATGTCTATGGCTTGGAAACTTCACCATCTTTGATTCAACGAGCTAGTCAACTAGAGGCATACTAGTGACACTCTGTTTGTCTATGTATTCACACATCTACTAAGTTTCTTATTAATATAGTTCTAGCATGAATAATAAACATTTATCATGATATAAGGAAATAAATAATAACTTTATTATTGCCTCTAGGGCATATTTCCTTCAGTCTCCCACTTGCACTAGAGTCAATAATCTAGTTCACATCTTTATGTGATTAGTACACATCTCCATGTGACTAATACCCAAAGGGTTTACTAGAGTCAATAATCTAGTTCACATCGCTATGTGATTAACACCCAAAGAGCGATCATGTTTTGCTTGTGAGAGAAGTTCAGCCTAGAGGTCTGCAACATTCAGATCCGTATGTATTTCGCAAATTTCTATGTCTAGAATGCTCTGCATGGAGCTACTCTAGCTAATTGCTCCCACTTTCAATATGTATCCAGATCGAGACTTAGAGTCATCTAGATCGATGTAAAAATCTTGCATCGACGTAACTCTTTACGACGAACCCTTTTATCACCTCCATAACCAAGAAATATTTCCTTAGTCTTCTAAGGATAATTTTGACCGCTGACCAGTGATCTACTCCTAGATCACTATGGTACTCCCTTGCCAGAATCATGCTAAGGTATACAATAGGACTGGTGAACAGCATAGCATACTTTATAGAACCTATGACTGAGGCATAGGGAATGACTTTTCATTCTCTTTCTATTTTCTGTTGTGGTCGGGTTTTGAGTCTTTACTCAACTTCACACCTTGCAACACAGCAAGAACTCCTTCTTTGACTGTTCCATTTTGAACTACTTCAAAATCTTGTCAAGGTATGTACTCATTGAAAATATATCAAGTGTCTTGATCTATGTCTATAGATCTTGATGCTCAATATGTAAGTAACTTCATTGAGGTCTTTCTTTCAAAAACTCTTTTCAAACACTCTTTTATGCTTTCCAGAAATTTCTACATTATTTCCGATTAACAATATGTCATTCACATATACTTATCAGAAATGTTGTAGTGCTCCCACTCACTTTCTTGTAAATACAGGATTCACCGCAAGTCTGTATAAAACCATATGCTTTGATCACTTTATCAAAGCATATATTCCAACTCCAAGATGCTTGCACCAGTCCATAGATGGATCGCTGGAGCTTGCTCACTTTGTTAGCACCTTTAGTATCGACAAAACCTTCTAGATGCATCATATACAAGTTCTTCTTTAAGAAATCCATTAAGGAATGCAATTTTGACATCCATTTGCCAGATTTCATAAAATGTGGCAACTGCTAACATGATTCGGGCAGACTTTTAAGCATCAATACTAGTGAGAAAATCTCATCGTAGTTAACACCTTGAACTTGTCGAAAACATTTTGCGACAATTCGAGCCTTGTAGATAGTAACACTACTATCAGTGTTCGTCTTCCTCTTGAAGATCCATTTATTCTCAATGACTCACCGATCATCGGGCAAGTCAATCAAAGTCCAAACTTTGCTCTCATACATGGATCCCATCTCAGATTTCATGGCCTCAAGCCATTTCCGGAATCTGGGCTCATCACCCCTTCCTCATAGTTCGTAGGTTTGTCATGGTCTAGTAAGATGATTTCCAGAAAGGATTACCCTACCACTCTGGTGCGGACCATACTCTAGTTGTCCTACAAGGTTCGGTAGTAACTTGATCTGAAGTTTCATGATCATCATCATTAGCTTCCTCACTAATTGGTGTAGAGATCACTTGAACTGATTTCTATGATGAACTACTTACCAATTCAGGAGAAGGTATAGTTACCTCATCAAGTTCTACTTTCCTCCCACTCACTTCTTTCGAGAGAAACTTCTTCTCTAGAAAGGATCCATTCTTAGCAACGAATATCTTGCCTTCGGATCTGTATAGAAGGTGTACCCAATAGTTTCCTTTGGGTATCCAATGAAGACGCATTTCTCCGATTTGGATTTGATCTTATCAGGTTGAAACTTTTTCACATAAGCATCATAGCCCCAAACTTTAAGAAACGACAGATTAGGTTTCTTGCTAAACCACAGTTCATATGGTGTCATCTCAACTGATTTAGATGGTGCCCTATTTAATGTGAATGCAGCTGTCTCTAATGCATAACCCCAAAATGATAGTGGTAAATCGGTAAGAGACATCATAGATTGCACCATATCTAATAAAGTACGGTTACGATGTTCGGACACACCATTATGTTGTGGTGTTCCAGGTGGCGTGAGTCGCAAAACTATTCTGCATTGTTTCAAATGAAGACCAAACTCGTAACTCAAATATTAGCCTCCGCGATTAGATCGTAGAAACTTTATTTTCTTGTTACGATGATTTTCCACTTCACTCTGAAATTCTTTGAACTTTTCAAATGTTTCAGACGTATGTTTCATTAAGTATATATAACCATATCTCCTCAAATCATCTGTGAAGGTCAGAAAATACGATACCCGTCGCGAGCCTCAATATTCATCGGACCACATACATCAGTATGTATGATTTCCAACAAATCTGTTGCTCGATCCATAGTTCTGGAGAATGGCATCTTAGTCATCTTTCCTATGAGGCATGGTTCACAAGCATCAACTGATTCATAATCAAGTGATTCCAAAAGCCCATCGGCATGGATTTTCTTCATGGGCTTTACACCAATATGACCTAAACGGCAGTGCCACAAATAAGTTGCACTATCATTATTAACTTTGCATCTTTTGGCTTCAATATTATGAATATGTGTATCACTATGATCGAGATTTAATAAACCACTCACCTTGGGTGTATGACATTGAAGGTTTTATTCATGTAAACAGAACAACAATTATTCTCTGACTTTAAATGAATAACCGTATTGCAATAAACATGATCAAATCATATTCATCCTTAACACAAACACCAAATAACATTTATTTAGGTTCAGCACTAATCCCGAAAATATAGGGAGTGTGTGATGATGATCATATCAATCTTGGAACCAGTTCCAACACACATCATCACTTCACCCTTAACTAGTCTCTGTTCATTCTGCAACTCCCGTTTCGAGTTACTAATCTCAGCAACCGAACTAGTATCAAATACTGAGGGGTTGCTATACACACTGGTAAAGTACACATCAATAACATGTATATCAAATATACCTTTGTTCACTTTGCCATCCTTCTTATCCGCCAAATACTTGGGGCAGTTCTGCTTGCAGTGACCAGTCCCTTTGCAGTAGAAGCACTTAGTCTCAGGCTTAGGTTTAGACTTGGGCTTCTTCACTTGAGCAGCAACTTGCTTGTCATTCTTCTTGAAGTTCCCCTTCTTAACTTTGCCCTTTTCTTGAAACTAGTGGTCTTGTCAACCATCAACACTTGATGCTTTTCTTGACATCTACCTTCGTCGATTTCAGCATCACGAAGAGCTTGGGAATCGTTTCCGTTATCCCTTGCATATTATAGTTCATCACGAAGTTCTAGTAACTTGGTGATAGTGACTAGAGAACTCTGTCAATCACTATCTTATCTGGAAGATTAACTCCCACTTGATTCAAGTGATTATAGTACTCAGACATTCTGAGCACATGCTCACTAGCTGAGCTATTCTCCTCCATCTTGTAGGCAAAGTACTTGTCAAAGGTCTCATACCTTTTGACATGGGCATGAGTCTGAAATACTAATTTCAACTGTAGGAACATCTCATATGCTCCATGGCGTTCAAAACATCTTTGAAGTCCTGGTTGTAAGCCATAAAGCATGGTGCACTAAACTATCAAGTAGTCATCATACCGAGCTTTGCCAAACGTTCATAACGTATGCATTTGCTCCTGCAATAGGTCCGTCACCTAGCGGTGCATCAAGGACATAATTCTTCTGTGCAGCAACGACGATAATCCTCAGATCACGGATCCAATCCGCATCATTGCTACTATCATCTTTCAATGTAGTTTTTCTCTAGGAAGATATCATAAATAAAACGGGGAAGCTATACATGAGCAATTGATCTACAACATAGATATGCAAATACTATCAGGACTAAGTTCATGATAAATTAAAGTTCAATTAATCATATTACTTAAGAACTCCCACTTAGATTGATATCCCTCTAATCATCTAAGTGATCACGTGTTCCATATCAACTAAACCATAACCGGTCATCACGTGAGATGGAGTAGTTTTCAATGGTGAACATCACTCACTACAAGAAATATGTCAACTTGTGACCCTCACTATTGATCGTTGAAAGGTCATAGTTTTTCATTTGCGACCTTTTTGTGACCAAAAACAGAAGGTCAAAAGCTGGCGGTCGTAAACTGAAATTAGCGACCTTTAACAGAAGGTCGTTGAACCCATGACCTTTTGTTTTGGTCACTGGCTGTCTGCCCAGGCCACGTCGAATCCGGCATGGCAATCTGACGTGGCAAAATTGCGACCAATTGAAAAGGTCATTGACAAGATTCAGCCTAGTCCAATTAGGTGTTTTACATGGGCCGAGCCCAACAATTCAGCTTATATATTTTTTTTTCCTGTCAATTTTTGTTAGCCTCATGGGCCAAGCCCAATATTGCAGCCTTTTTTATTGTTGGGCCGTGGCCTTCTAAAATTGTTTGGGCCATTGTATTTTGGAGCTGGTCCCATTAATCAGATAGGTCCCACTTGTCATCATCTCACACATTGGGCCCACTTGACAAAAATTTCAAAACTGCTCAGATTATTTTCATTCCACACGTTTTCAAATCACATACATAGTCAATATTCCAGACGAAATAGTACAAATGTAGTTCATCAAATAAAACTAAGTCTACTACAATCTGTATATAGTGTATTACAGCCCAAATATGCCTACTATTACAATATTACAATATTTACATTCTATAAGGCTCTTTGCTGAGTAGGGCTATACGGCTTCGGACTTCAAATTCCATAGACCTGGAGCTCCTGTAAAAGAGTGAACACATAGGCTACCAGCATTAGAGTCGCTATTATTCCTGGAGTAGATTTATAAACCACCAAGTTCCGTGTACAGACTATCGAAAAATTATATATTGAAAGAGATCTCATAGAAATGTAGATTTTTTGGCCAAATATATGATAAACCAACATGTTTGTGATGCATCTTCACAGAACAACAAGAACACTAGATATAATATAATATGATTCCAGAAGTATAATGCTAACCACAAGAGCATCAATCAGCGGCGGGTATATAGCTAGCAAATAATCTACTAGACATCATCGACACTTGAACCATAACATGCATGTCCAGCAAGGAAACAAAAAATGGGACAAGTATTAATGCTGGATAACATGTACAGGAAGGCCATCCAATGGTTTCAGCCACATCCTAAAAAACCAACAACATTCTAATACTACTAATTACCAGCAGCAAATAAAATAGCCAGATGAGGCACCAACACTTGATCATCAACACAGCAGTCGGCAAGGACTCAAACATGGTGCAAAAAGCATCAAAATCCTAACTAACCCATGAAACAGAGCATGGTTGTGGGATAGCGCAGGGAGGAGCTCACAATGGTGGTTTGCGTAGCCGATGTCAAACAGCCTCCGTTCGTCGCTTGCGAGCACCATGCACCTTGGTGCCTTGCATACGGCCTCCTTCGAGTCTGCGAAAGAAAGAACAAGGTGAAGGTTAGTAGCATCAAGGATGCTGCTGTTCTGGGTCAAGCTAAGTCAACAGCATAAGAGATTTTAGTCAACAAAAATTAACATGTGAACATCTTGCACAATAGTAGTATAGATTGTAGTAGTAAGCATGCAAGGAAACAAAACATGGGACAAATATTGATAGCAACAAAACAACCAGGATATGTATAGATTGTAGTGATAGAAGCACAAGCGTGCAAAGATGCATCTCATCCCAACCTAAAACTAGAAACAGTAGCAGCCATTCATTTTTACGCAAGTGTAAAACTAAACCATAAGCACTGCAGCATTTGCTAAACTTGTTAGCTAAAGAACTCTATCTCGAAAGGCCTGAAAGAAGATTACATAAGCACCAGAACACGCGAACCACCACCAATTCTCTTCATAGTTGATCTGATGTAAAAAAGTAAGCAATATGATACATCAGCGGGCAAGTAGTATATATCACTCATGGGTGTAAGGGGCGAGGCGAAGGTAGTTCATGTGCTCGGTGCACTTGCGGATGGCGTTCTTGGCATATATCTGGGCGCCGTCGGCGTTGCCCTTCTTGATGGCCTTCTTCACCTTGAGCTTCTTTCATTCAACATATAAACATATAAGTGAAGTACACTAATTCTAGAAGATAAAACACAAAGCAATAAAGGATAAATGGACCATTTCCCCACAATGTTTTCCTGATTCAAACGTCTACAGTCCAGCCACTGATGTGTTAAGCATGTGTTGTTGGTATGACCACACATGAGAATCAACTTCAGAGAATAAAAATCACATTTGCTCAAATTATGCAAGAAAATCAAGGGCCCTGCCCTCCCACTTTCCTAGAACAAAATGAGTATATGAGCAGCAGCTATATAGGACTGATGATGCATGTACTACCTAGGAAAGAGCCACCACCAGCAGTTTGTTATAGTAGTAGGGTCAGTGAACTTTCCAAATATGGATTCAGCAAATGCATAGTGAGTTCACTTGTTAATTGGCTAGTTGAGTTCTACTGATAACCTACAGAGAAACTAAAATTGTGCTGCTATATATAGACAAGCAGTGTAGATGAGAAAAATGGAAGACATGAATTTGATGCTATCTTGAAAGTAAAAAAGATCTATATTTATCACAACATGAAGATGTGAGTACATACTAAGTAGCATCAGCACAAGATAAACAGAAATGACACTCGAAAAAAAGGAAGAGTATGTACATTACAAGGAACAATTGTCTGCACTGAAACAGAAGCTATGCTCACAAATTTATATTGTTGGTACAGGAAATGTGCCAGACATCATATAAGCATACACAATTACACACATGATACTTAGATCACAACTGATTTCCAAAGCTAATTAACAAAGGAAGACACATTTCTACTGTAGCGATCGCCAAAGGTGACTGATTTATCATGCAAAACCCAGTTTCACACGCTAAACATCAAGCATTACAAACAGAGCAAATAAATATTGATGTTGTGACCACCTTGACCAGAAAGGCTACCACCTGGTGTCCACAGCTAGACAACATGGTGGAGAATCACCAACAGGGCGGAGATGCACATGTAATTTAGGATGTGGAATAATACTGGCGCTGACAATGTACTATTGTCTCACATTATATGTGTGGCATATGCTTTCAAAACTATGGTCAAATAACCATGCACATCTGATAGTTCCAGTGAAAAGAATATATGCAAATTGAGCAACCTGGGTGTAGATACACTACAATTTCAGATACACTGCATAACATCTGCATGGATCCAATTTGTAGGTCATTCCGACAACTGACAGGGAACCAAAATAAATATGACATAATAAGTTGAAACTTGTCAAGTTTATATTCCCCAATACTCAACATCCCATGAATGCAACCAAGCCTCCATGTACAGTTCAGGTTCAGACATGATTTTATATATAATGACCAAAGTAAACTCTGCAGAAAACATACTAGTCCCACCGATCCTAAACTCTAGGAAGTGACCCAACAAATCACCTAATTAACATAGAAATTACTTCATTTTTATCCCGTTGACATCAACAACCCCGGAAATCCTAAATTTAGGCGGTCTCTCAAGGTCGCTACTAGTAAAGATGGACATGGCGAGTCCTAGCTGTCAAAGAAGCAGATCTAGTGGGGCAGTGGGATGTGCAGAGACGATGGAACCTTCTTGAGCACGAGGCGCTGTAGCTTGGGTAGGTCCTCCTCGAGGAGCTTGGCCTTGGCGCGGCGGATTTCGGCGTTGAGCGTGACGACCGTGGCTCGGTTCTTCCCCTGCTTCGCCTCCTCCGCTTTTTGCAACCAAATAGATCAGATCCAGACCAGGGCAGCGGGGGTAGGGGCGGAGAGTAGGGTACCTCGACGCACTGGGAGATCTCGGCACCGACGGAGCCGTAGAGGCGGGCGAGCGCGTGGAGGGTGGGGCGTCGCGAGGAGAAGACGGCGGAGAGGAAGGGGAAGGGATCGAGAGGAGTGAGGACGGAGTGGCGATGCGGTGATGAAGGGCGCGGGTGACGATGGCGGCAAGCTCCGCCCGATGGAGTTGGCGGCGGTGATCTGGCCTTGCCATTGCCGGAAGTGGTGGATCCCAGCGAAGTTATGGTGGCAGCCGAACCCCTAGCTAGGCACGGGGGTGGTGGAAGGTGGCAGCGGCGATTCTGGCCGGGGGCGAGGGAGGAGTGGAGGGGAGGGAAGGTGAGGGTGCAGATCAGTGGCGAGGGGAGAGGTGGGTGGCGGAGGCGAGGGGAGAGGTGGGCGGCGGAAGGAAGGGGAGGACGGGGCTGCGGCGGAGGGATTTGGATCGGGGAGAGGAGTGGGGGCGGGGAGGGATCTGGATCGGCTAGGGTTGGATCGACTTCACGCGCGCGCGAGAGAGAGAGAGGCTGCACTGGATTGGATTGACGGATGGATTGATGTATGGATGGACAGATGTTTGCCACGTCAACTATCGATGTCACAACGGATTCCACCAATCAGAATTCAGCTGATGTTTCCCTTGTAGTTTTTATCCTCTTATTTAGGGAAAACACTGAACATATTAACCACTTATAGTTTGTTAAAATGAAATAATATTGTGCACATGTTTGTATGTTGTGATGACAAACAATGTTGATCTAGGGAGTTTTCGTTTTCATTGCACAAAAGAGCCGTTTTCTATTTTTTCGAGTGCCCGAAATGGTTATTTTTGTGAAGGACCTAACATACATCTATTGAAAAATTGGACCAAATCATTTTCCTAAAATATTAGGCAATGTTTAATGCACAATTGAACAAATGGTTGGGTGTCAAAAGTTTTGATCCACCTCTCGTAAAAAAGACAAATTTGTGCCGATTCAGCAGGAAGCGTGTCAAATTTGAACTGTAGCTACCTCGTAGTTTGCTCTTTATTTTTTCAAAAATCATTTCTAGGTACATAAGTATCTATTTAATCAGAGAAACATCAAAAAAAATTCCAAGATTCAACATCTAGCTAGAAACGGTCATTCCCGTCGTTTTGACCGCATTTTGAAACGGGCATAAAAAATTCAATTAAATCAAAAGATTGGAAAACTTTGCATTGTGTCATTACGTGTGACCAAGTTACCAGAAAATATAATAAACTTGTAATACGGCAATTATTTTAAAAAAAATGGTTCACAGAAATGAGCTATCATCTTTGAAGATTCATGGCTTTCAAGCCGAATGATCAATCTTATAGCCACATTCATGGCATAGTTTGTTCAAATGATCTAATATTGTCACTACTAGGGAAAACCCTAGCAGTAGCACTGGTTTTGTGCCCACTAGTAGCGCGGGTAGGCGCGCTACCAATAAGGCGCTACAGCTATTGCTTAGCAGTAACGCGTGCCCGCACGCGCTACTGCTAGGACAAGTAGTTGCAGCGTTTGTTCAATCCCACGCTACTGCTAATGTAACTACTGGCAGCGCGTTTTCTGTCCATCGCTACTAGTATTCTTTTTTATTTTTTTATTTTTAGTGTATTTATGCGTCATCGTACAAATATTGGTACAATAACAGTTATGAGGTTTACATAATTATGTCCATAACAGTGTGTCAAATGAAGGTGGATTAGTTTCAAGTGGAGGCAATATGTGGTGCATCTCAAAAGTATACTAGAAATCCAAACATGATCTAGTTTGGACTAGTAGTACTTTCAATGTGCACCACATGTTGCCTCCACTTGAATCTAATCCGCCAACACAAGCTATTTAATCATCATCATAGTCATTACCACCAACATTAGCTATTTAATCATCATAGTCATAGTGTAGCACACATCATCATCTTCAAACTCTCATTCTAGCTAGCTAATCACCACCAACACTAGCTAATAATAATCATCATAGTCATTACCACCAACACTAGCTATTTTATCATCATAGTAATAGTGTAGCACATCATCATCCTCAAACTCATTTCTAGCTAGCTAATCACTCCTGCTGGTCTCTCTTAGGTAAAATAACATAAAACATGCGTAGCTCTCCTCCTTGATCAATTTGGAGCATGCAGATGAACCAGTCTCCTAATTGTGGGTAGCACATCTGTTTGCTGCCCCCTAGTACTTCTTTGCGCTCCCCCATCACATATTTGGTCCAGTCTTGCACTATTAAGCATTCATCACTGATCTTGAATGCACTAAAGTAACATGTAGGATATCTTGGCCATAAGCTAATAATACTCATGGTACCTTTAGTCTCAATCCCATAAGGCACAACATTCATCGGGAGTCCCTGTTGAAGAACATCGTATGGTAACATACTTAGCAATGAAGTTTAGCTTCACAAATAATGTATGGAAAAGATGCACTAAGGACAAATAGTAAAAATCTTACCATCCTTCCTAAATAGATGTGACCGTAGTTCATTACGAACACTATTGGTCGCACATTTTCAATACTAGCATTTCTAAGTGCAGGAAGAAAATTTGTCTTGACAGTATCAAGATCCTCAAGCCATGAAACATAATGACTTAGCTCCTCGCAGTTTAGTTCAGCCCCGGGACAGTAGTAGGTCCTCTCTACCAAGCGCTGGACATGTTTGCTTGCACTGAAATAAGCTGACAATACAAATTAGTTGTCAACTATTTTTGAATAAACAATATCAAAGACATAAATATGGTTGAGAAACTTACATAATGGTGTAACTGGAGGCGTCTGCACATTGACCCAGATGTCGGTATTACCTTCAATATCATCTTCCGGACGAATATCAAAGGTGATAACCATATCAGGCTCAAATGCATAAGTCTTGCATAGTGCTCGCCATGTTTTGCATCCAAAATAGGTGTAGTCGTCTAAATTGTATAATTTTGCGTGGAAAATATAACCATGCTCGGTCTCCAAGTAAACTTTCTTTACCTCCATAGTATGACTGAAACCTATCTTATCCAATACAAAAACTCTTGCATGGCAGGGGATACGCTAGTAGAATAGTAAAAAAATATAAGTTGAAGCAAATGAAGCAGATGTCATGCTTAATTACAAAAAAGGACTTGTCATTGTGACTTACTGTATCCACTTCGAAGTTCTTGTCCAGCTTGATGTTGAAGCGCCTATCATCATCTAGGAAGATTCCGTCGCACAGGCCGCGCTTGTCTTCACAGTATTTCCAAATACCGAAATCCTTTTTGTCGTCAGACATTTCCTATATTCATAGTTAAAACATTAATTGAAAATCGATCGAAGACAACTACCAGGATACTCAACACACAAATCTGGGGCACTCGATATTTCCTACATATTCTGGCAAAAGTCATGCCAATATTCACGAAAAAATCCGGCATGACCTTTGCTAAAATAGGACATATCGACCGCCTGAAATTTGCCGGAACGGAAATGAATCAACACTCCGGCAAAACATAGGCCACTCGGAGGTGTAACCTACAAACATGACCGGCCACTTGGATATTGAGCAACACAAGATATACATTTCAAAATATCTTATAGGACTGCTAAGTAGCATGCATTCAATAAGCAAAAGTAAATCATCTCATGCGTCCGTCCATCATCAAATATTATCACTAATACATCCCGAATAGTGTCATACATATAACATCACTAGTACAACTAAAAGCCTAGCACACGACGGGTATTGGCGCGGGCGGTGGACACCCACAGAGAAGGAACCATCACGGGATCATAGCTCCAGTGAGATCCCTGGAGAACCTGCCAGGTATTAGAGAACCTGTGCTCCAACGTAAACAAGTAGCGACGGACGTGCGCGTCCTCCTCACTGACACGGTGACGCACCACCTCCGCGGAGTCCTCGAGCCTCTGGACCGTCACTGGCCCACGCGACCGCCACCAAAGAAGGTTCGGGTCAACGACAGGCTGGCTCCTCACCAACCTGCGTCCCCCGGTAGGTAGTGCCTCCCAGTACCACCCCGGCGGAGCCCAGTCCCGGACATGGCCCATCTGGTCAAGCAGGTGTCATCCTCCGCCGACTCGACGAGGAGGATGCGGGATAGGGATCGTCCACGTTGATGCGAGAAAATTGCTTTAACTAAAAAAATAGCAACAAGTTCTTACTAACGAGTTCTATTAATTCAATTAGTTCTTACTAAAAATAAACTTACTATAAATAATACTCACGGTACCTAATACCTAATTAGTACCTAGTTCTTACTAACTAATTAGTACCTAGGAACTACTGCCCTAATTACCATATAAGTAATTAACTAACTAGCACTAAAAATAGCCTATGGTTCATACTAACTAGCACTAAATATCTAGGGTTCATACTAAGCAGAGAAGAGGGATCGAAAGGGGAGAGTTCTTACAGAGGGCGGGGAGAGAGATGGGGTCGGGGGAGACGGCGGCACCGAGACGGCGGCGAGGCGGGGTCGGGGGAGACGGCGGCGAGGCGGGGTCGGGGGAGACGGCGGCGAGGCGGGGTCGGGGGAGACGGCGGCGAGGCGGAGGCGACAAGGAATAGTAGAGGAGAATTGGGGGAGGAAGCAGAGGAGAGGGAATCAGGCCGCGCGGGGGGTTAGGTGAAAATAGCTTTAACAGTAGCGTGGGGAGGCAAAACGCGCTGCTACTAAAATCCGTAGTAGTAGCGTTGTTCGTAGAAGGACGCTACTACTATACCTAGCACGTCGGGAACGGTGTGGCAATTATAGTAGTAGCGCGTTCTGTCCCTGCCGCGCTACTGCTAAGCGGGTAACAGTAGCGCCGTTCTAGCAGACGCGCTACTGCTAAGTAGCAGTAGCGCCTCTTTTTAACAATCGCTACTGGTAACATTCTGTGTATAATGTTTTCCCTAGTAGTGTGTGCACAAGGGTGCATATTGAAATGGCAAACAATGTTGCCTAAGGGAGTTTTCATTTTATTTGGACAAAAATCAATTTTCAATTTTTTTGAGTGCCCAAAATGAGTTTCTTTGTGAAGCACCTACCATATATTTGTTGCAAAATTGTGCCAAATCAATTTTCTAAAATACTAGGCCATATTTAATGCACAATTGAACAAATGGTTGGGTGTCAAAAGTTTTGATCAATTTCTCATGAAAAAGACAAATTTCCGCCGATTCCGTTGGAAGCGGGTCAAATTTGAACTGTAGCTACCTTGTAGTTTGCTCTTTATTTTTTTCAAAAATCATTTCTAGGCACATAAGTATTTATTTAATCAGAGAAACATCAAAAAAATTCCAAGATTCAACCACTAGCTAGGAACGGTCAAGCCCGCCATTTTTACCGCATTTTGAAGCGGGCATAAAAAATAAAAAAACAGAAAATTGGAAAACCTTCGCATTGTGTCATCATTTGTGACCAATTTTCCAGGAAAAATAATAAACTTGTAATACGGCAATTATTTTTAAAAAAATGTTCTCAGAAATGAGCTATCATGCGTGAAGATTCATGGCTTTCAAGCCAAATGATCAATCTTATGGCCACGTTCATGGCATAGTTTGTTCAAATGATCTCATATTGTGCACAAAGGGTGCATCTTGGAATTCCAAACAATGTTGCCTAAGGGAGTTTTCATTTTCTTTGCACGGAAAATCATTTTCCATTTTCTAAGTGCCCGAAATGAGTTTTTTTGTGAAGGACCCACCATATATTTGTTGCAAAATTGGACTAAATCAATTTTATAAAATACTAGGCCATATTTAATGCACAATTGACAAAATGGTTGGGTGCCAAAAGTTTTTATCCACCTCTGGTGAAAAAGACAAATTTCTGCCGATTTAGCAGGAAGCGGGACAAATTTGAACTGCAGTTGCCTCATAGTTTGCTCTTTATTTTTTCAAAAAATCATTTCTAGGTACATAAGTATCTATTTAATCAGAGAAACACCAAAAAAATTCCAAGATTCAACCACTAGCTAGGAACGGTCATTCCCGCCGTTTTGACCGCATTTTGAAACGGGCATAAAAAATTCAAAAATATCAACAAATTGGGAAACCTTCGCATTGTGTCATTATATGTGGCCAAGTTCCTAGGAAAAATAACAAACTTTTAATACGGCAATTATTTTAAAAAAGTGTTCTCGGAAATGAGCTATCATCTCTGAAGATTCATGGCTTTCAAGCCAAATGATCAATCTTATGGCCACATTCATGACATAGTTTGTTCAAATGATCTCATATTGTGCACAAGGGTGCATAATGGAATGGAAAACAATGTTGCCTAAGGGAGTTTTCATTTTCTTTGGACGAAAAATCAATTTTCCATTTTTCGAGTGCCCAAAATGAGTTTTTTTGTGAAGGACCTACCATATATTTGTTGCAAAATTGGACCAAATCAATTTTATAAAATACTAGGCCATGTTTAATACACAATTGACAAAATGGTTGGGTGCCAAAAGTTTTTATCCACCTCTGGTGAAAAAGACAAATTTCTGCTGATTCAGGAGGAAGCGGGACAAATTTGAACTGCAGCTACCTCATAGTTTGCTCTTTATTTTTTCAAAAAAATAATTTCTAGGTAGAAAAGTATCTATTTAATCAAAAATACATGGTTTGGTGGCGATACGTTGAGGTTGGGATGGTGGCCCAGGGACCCAACTCCAAAGCGCGTAGACTCGCATGCCCGCCACGTGGTCACCGCATGACCGTGGTGTTGCCACGCGTTCCGGGTGGCCTAGGCATGTCTAGTGGGTTGCGCACTCCCCTGATAGGTGTCAGGAAGAAGAAGGCAATATAAGAATCTCACGAGGAGACTGAACCGAGCTCAAACATGAATTAGCACCCAAGTGTTTGATTAGTGGTACCGGAAATGCACATGGCCAATGGGCCTGAGTTTTGGCCGAGGATGATCATCTACTAAGGACACTATCTTGGAAAATTTGCAGCTCAAATGGAGGAGCCTAGGTGTCACTTGCTTTGCAACATACCACACTGGACAGAAATATGAACATTGAAGCCACACTCACATGTATTGTTAGATGGGGCTCAAATTTTGTGGAGAGTTATGATTTGGGAATATAGAAGATGTGGCAAAAATTCAGCTCATTAGGATATGCCAAGCCAGTACTTCCTTCACAATAGTTCGAGCTGGAAAAAAAACTTTGGAAATTTGCCGAGGAAGATTTACCAGTCAAATGGAGTTGAATATTGTCATGAGGCAATGATTTGGATAGCAAAGAATGCCCAATTTTTTGGGAATTTTGGGAATGATAGAAATATAGGTTGCTTCACAACCAAGGGCAAAAATTGACACATAGGCAAAACTGATGAGGTGGCGCCTTGTCATAGCAATAAGTACCAATGCATCCACGTTCACAACCTCATGACCATTTATATTTGTCGTAATCAGGTAGAAATAAGGTCAACGGTGCCTCTTGTCTGCTTTGTGACCATTTGGTGTAAGCAATTTTAGGGTTTGAGCCCTTCCAAGCGAAATGGCCGTGAATTTACGACCAATTCAGGTGGGGTCACTAAAAGAAGGTCATAAGTTGACATATTTCTTGTAGTGACTATGTTGATCATATCTACTATATGATTCACGCTCGACCTTTCGATCTCAGTGTTCCGAGGCCATATCTGCTATGCTAGGCTCGTCAAGTTTAACCCGAGTATTTTGCGTGTGTAAAATTGTCTTGCACCCATTGTATTTGAACATAGAGCCTATCACACCCGATCATCACGTGGTGTCTCAGCACGAAGAACTTTCGCAACGGTGCATACTCAGGGAGAACACTTCTTGATAATTTAGTGAGAGATCATCTTATAATGCTACCGTCAATCAAAGCAAGATAAGATGCATAAAAGATAAACATCACATGCAATCAATATAAGTGATATGATATGGCCATCATCATCTTGTGCCTGTGATCTCCATCTCCGAAGCACCGTCATGATCACCATCGTCACCGGCGCGACACCTTGATCTCCATCGTAGCATCGTTGTCGTCTCACAAACTATTGCTTCTACGACTATCGCTACCGCTTAGTGATAAAGTAAAGCAATTATAGGGCGATTGCATTGCATACAATAAAGCGACAACCATATGGCTCCTGCCAGTTGCCAATAACTCTGTTACAAAACATGATCATCTCATACAATAAATATAGCATCATGTCTTGACCATATCACATCAGAACATGCCCTGCAAAAACAAGTTAGACGTCCTCTACTTTGTTGTTGCAAATTTTATGTGGCTTCTACGGTATGAGCAAGAACCGTTCTTACCTACGCATCAAAACCACAATGATATTTCATCAAGTTAGTGTTGTTTTAACCTTCGCAAGGACCAGGCATATCCACGCTCGGTTCAACTAAAGTTGGAGAAACTGACACCCGCCAGCCACCTGTGTGCAAAGCATGTCGGTACAGCTAGTCTCGCGTAAGCGTACGCGTAATGTTGGTCCGGGCCGCTTCATCCAACAATACCGCCGAACCAAAGTATGACATGCTGGTAAGCAGTATGGCTTGTATCGCCCACAACTCACTTGTGTTCTACTCGTGCATATAACATCTACGCATAAACCTGGCTCGGATGCCACTGTTGGGGAATGTAGAAATTTCAAAATTTTCCTACGCACACGCAAGATCATGGTGATGCATAGCAACGAGAGGGGAGAGTGTCATCCACATACCCTCGTAGACCGTTAAGCAGAAGCGTTATGACAACGCGGTTGATGTAGTCGTACGTCTTCACGATTGACCGATCCTCAGTACCGAACGTACGGCACCTCTGCGTTCAGCACACGTTCAGCTCGGTGACGTCCCGCGAACTCACGATCCAGTAGAGCTCGAGGGAGAGTTTCGTCAGCAGGATGTCATGGTGATGATGTTGATGAAGCTACCGTTGCAGGGCTTCGCCTAAGCACCACTACAGTATGACCGAGGTGGATTATGGTGGAGGGGGGCACCGCAGACGGTCGGAAGAGATCAGTCATCAACTTATGTGTTCTAGGGTGCCCCCCTGCCCCCATATATAAAGGAGCAAAGGGGGAGGCAGGCCGGCCCTGTAGGGCGTGCTAGGAGGAGGAGTCCTCCTCCTAGTAGGAGTAGGACTCCCCTCTTTCCTACTCCTACTAGGAGGGGGAAAGGAAGGGGGAGAAGGAGAAGGAAAGGGGGGCGCCCCCCCCCCCCTTTCCTAGTCCAATTCGGACCAGAGCGGAAGGGGGCACGCGGCCTGCCCTGGCCGGCCCCTCTCTCTCTCTCTCCACTAGGGCCCAACAAGGCCCATTAACCCCCGGAGGGTTCCGGTAACCCCTCCGACACTCCGGTAAAATCCCGATTTCACCCGGAACTCTTTCGATGTCCAAATGTAGGCTTCCAATATATCAATCTTTATGTCTTGACCATTTCGAGACTCCTCGTCATGTCTGTGATCATATCCGGGACTCCGAACTACCTTTGGTACATCAAAACATATAAACTCATAATACTGATCATCACAGAACTTTAATCGTGCGGACCCTACGGGTTCGAGAACTATGTAGACATGGCCGAGACATGTCTCCGGTCAATAACCAATAGCGGAACCTGGATGCTCATATTGGTTCCTACATATTCTACGAAGATCTTTATCGGTCAAACCGCATAACAACATAGGTTGTTCCCTTTGTCATCGATATGTTACTTGCTCGAGATTCAATCGCCGGTATCTCAATACCTAGCTCAGTCTCGTTACCAGCAAGTCTCTTTACTCATTCTGTAATGCATCATCCCGCAACTAGCTCATTAGTCACATTGCTTGCAAGGCTTATAGTGATGTGCATTACCGGGAGGGGCCAGAGATACCTCTCCGACAATCGGAGTGACAAATCATATTCTTGATCTATGCCGACTCCACGAACACCATCGGAGAATCCTGTAGAGCACCTTTATAATCACCCAGTTATGTTGTGACGTTTGGTAGGACACAAAGTGTTCCTCCGGTATTCGGGAGTTGCATAATCTCATAGTCATAGGAACATGTATAAGTCATGAAGAAAGCAAACTAAACGATCAAGTGCTAAGCTAACGGAATGGGTCAAGTCAATCACATCATTCTCTAATGATGTGGTCCTGTTAATCAAATGACAACTCATGTCTATGGCTAGGAAACATAACCATCTTTGATTCAACGAGCTAGTCAAGTAGAGGCATACTAGTGACACTCTGTTTGTCTATGTATTCACACATGTATTAAGTTTCTGGTTAATACAATTCTAGCATGAATAATAAACATTTATCATTATATAAGGAAATACATAATAACTTTATTATTGCCTCTAGGGCATATTTCCTTCATCTACTACTATTACTCCACACATCGACCGCTATCCAGCATGCATCTAGTGTATTAAGTTCATGGAGAAAATGAGTAATGCAATAAGAATGACGACATGATGTATACAAGATCTATCTATGTAGAGATACACCCCCATCGTTCTATCCTTAGTAGCAACGATACATACGTGTATGTTCCCTTTCTTTCACCGGGATCAAGCACCGTAAGATGGAACCCACTACAAAGCACCTCTTCCCATTGCAAGATAAATAGATCAAGTTGGCCAAACAAAACCCAAATATCGGAGAAGAAATACGAGGCTATATGAGATCATGCATAAAAGAGATCAAACAAACTCAAATACTTTCATGGATATAAAAAGATAGATCTGATCATAAGCTCAAAGTTCATCGATTCCAACAAACACACCGCAAAAAGAGTTACATCATATGGATCTCCAAGAGACCATTGTATTGAGAATCAATAGAGAGAGAGAGAGGAAGCCATCTAGCTACTAAATACGGACCCGAAGGTCTACAAAGAACTACTCACGCATCATCGGAGAGGCACCAATGGAGGTGGTGAACCCCATCCGAGATGGTGTCTAGATTGGATCTGGTGGTTCTGGATTTTGTGGTGGCAGGATGAATATTTTGTCGACTCCCCTAGGGTTCTGGAAATATTGGGGTATTTATAGAGCAAAGAGGCGGTCCGGGGGGCACCCGAGGTGGGCACAACCCACCAGGGCGCGCCTGGGCCGCCTGGCGCGCCCTGGTGGGTTGTGCCTCCCTCGGGGCACCCCCCAGGCGTAGCCAGGGCCCGTAGTGTTCCTTTTGGCCCATAAAAATTCTCTGTAAAGTTTCACGGCATTTGGACTCTATTTGATATTGATTTTCTATGATGTAAAAAACATGGAAAAAACAGCAACTGGCACTTGGCACTATGTCAATAGGTTAGTACCAAAAAATTATATAAAATGATTATAAAACATCCAAGATTGATAATATAACATCATGGAACAATCAAAAATTATAGATACATTGGATACATATCCGCATCCCCAAGCTTAACTCCTACTCGTCCTCGAGTAGGGAAGTGATAAAAACAGAATTTTTGATGTGGAATGCGGCCTAACATGTCATATCATATTTCTTTCTTTATAGCATGGACATTTGGACTTTTATATTGTTCAAAGCTAGTCTAGTTTTTACATGATAACTTAAATACTCAAGCATATCAACAAGAAACCATGTCTTTCAAAATATCAACGCTAAAATAAGCTATTCCTAGCCCATCATGCTCAACCATTGATCCATTCATGAAACACACTCGCATATTAGCTATGTCCAATACTCAAGTACGATCATATTGCCTCCTAGTTGGTGCTTTTATAAGAGAAGGTGGAGACTCAAATTCAAAATAAAAATTGCATAAAGTAAAAGAAAGGCCCTTCGTAGAGGGAAGTAGGGATTTGTAGAGGTGCCAGAGCTCAAAGCGACAAACTTAAGAGATAAAAACATTTTGGGAGGTGTATCCATCCCACCAACGAAAACGACTTAGAGTTCCCAATACTTTCCATGCTTAGATATATCATAGGCGTTTCCCAAATAGAAAATAAAGTTTATTCCTTTTTCCACCATACTTTCACTTTCCATGGCTAGCCGTATCCACGGTTGCCCTCCATACCAACACTTTCCAAGGAATTCATTATTTAACAACATAAAGTAAATACATTTTTTCATTTTGGGACTGGGCATCCCTAATACCTTTGCCTTACTCTTGTGCAATGACAAGTGAATGAACACTCACCTTGAGAATAACACATGTAGCATGGAAAATAATAGCCACCCCTCACCGCTCCGCGAGCGAAACAAACACACAAAAGAGAAGTTTATTTTTGAAAATTAGAGATGGCACATGTAAATTTTCTTAGAATGGCAAAAGAATACCGCATATAGGTAGATATAGTGGACTCATGTGGCAAAACTAGTTTAAAGATTTTTGGATGCACAAGTAGTGATCATACTTAGTGCAAAATGAAAGCTAGCAAAAGATTGGCAAGCGACCAACTAAGAAACGAATAATCTCATCATCAAGCATTAAGCATAACTAACACTGAACAATGCACCATAAGTAGGGTATAATTTCATTGCATAACTATTGATTTTCGTGCTTGCATAGGGAATCACAAACCATAACACCAATATTCTTACTAAAGCATAATTACACATCAAGATGACTCACATATCACATCATCATATCTCAAAACTATTACTAATAATCAAGTTTATTTTTTTCAATGATCTTCATGAAATTTTTATTATATCCTTCTTGGATATATAACACTTTGGGACTAATTTTCACATGTTTCTTTTGACAAGCTCAAACAAATATAAGTGAAGATCATGAGCATAATATTTCTTTCTCTCAAATTAATTTAAGTGAAGCAAGAGAGAATTTCTTGAAAATTTTAGTAACTCTCAAATAAATCTAAGTGAAGCAAGAGAGCATTTCTTCAAAAATACTAAGCACACCGTGCTCAAAAAGATATAAGTGAAGCACTAGAGCAAGTCCCTAGCTCATAAAAATTTAAGTGAAAAATAGAGAGCAATTCTAACAAGTCATGACATAATTTTGGCTCTCTCAAATAGGTGTGTCCAGCAAGGGATCAAGACTTCAAACACAAAATAAAACAAGCAAAGACTCATATCATACAAGACGCTCCAAGCAAAACACATAGTATGTGACAAATAAAAATATAGTTTCGAGTAAAATACCGATGGTCATTAGAAGAAAGAGGGGATGCCACTTGGGGGCATCCCCAAACTTAGTTGGTTGCTCATTTTTGGATAATAGCTTGGGATGCCACTTGGGGGCATCCCCAAGCTTAGTTGGTTGCTCATTTTTTGGATAATACCTTGGGATGCCGGGGCATCCCCAAGCTTAGGCTCTTCTACTCCTCATTCCTTTATCCATCATAAGATAACCCAAAACTTGAAAACTTCAATCACACAAAACTCAACAAAACCTTCGTGAGATCCGTTAGTATAAAATAATAAATCACTACTATAAGTGTTGTATCAAACCAATTCATATTTTGTTCTTGTATTATATCTACTGTATTCCAACTTTTCTATGGCAAAAACTCATCAAAGAAAACCATAGAGCCATCAAAAGAAGCACACGACACAAATAAAACAGAATCTATCGAAACAGAACAGTCTGTAGCAATCTGACTATTTCAAATACTTCTGTAACTCCAAATATTCTAAAAAATAAAAATGGCCTGAGAAATTTGTATATTGATCTACTTCAAGTGTGGGTATTTTATCGCTCTTTGGTAAAAATGAAAATTAATTCCGTGAGCATAAAAGTTTCTGTTTTTTCAGCAAGATCAAACAACCACTACTAGGGAAAACCCTAGTAGTAGCGCGGGTTTTGAGGCTATCAGCAACGCGGGAAGCCGCACTACCAATAAGGCGCTATAGCTAACTATTAGTAGTAGCACGGTTTGCACCCGCGCTACTACTATTGACTATATCAGCAGCGCTTTTCCAGAACACGGTACTATTAGTTAGTTGTAGCGCTTTCCTAGCCCCGCACTATTGCTATGTGTTTCATCATTTTTTCCCCGTTTCCTACCCAGTTTCAGTTTCAATAAACTGCAATTTCCAGACAATAGGTACTACTAGATATCAATTTCATAAAGCATTATAGGTACTAGGTAGTACTACCTCCGTTCCAAATTACTCGTCGTGGTTTTATTTCAAATTTGAACTAAAACCACGACGAGTAATTTGGAACGGAAGGAGTACTAGATAACAATTTTGTATATAGTCAACATGCATCCTCAAGCAGTACAAGGTGATATCGATGATGATCATCATATATAGTTCTAGATGATATCGACGATGATCATCATATGTAGTTCTACATGATATCGACGACGATCATCATATGTAGTTCTAGATGATATAGCCACACACACATATGTAGTTCTAGATGATATCGACGACGATCATCATCCTGAAGCCTGGGCGGTGGGTGTTCCTGATAGTAATTTGGATGGCCTGTCCAACACGAAGATTCTTGCCAACGAGGAATCTCTTCCACCCTACCGAGTTTAAGTGTGTGCGACCGTCTGTGTCCATGCGGTAAGTACAGGTGGTGATGGAGCCCCTTGAGGTAAGGCGTAGTCTAGCTGATCCTTCTTCATCGGGCTCGATACCACAACTCACAGATAGGTTCTTTGGAAATTTTTGAATAAGAAAACATATCAATTAATAAATAGCCTCGCACATACTCTTGCAAATATATTTCTATTAAGTATAGACTTCTACACTATCAAAAGACACAGTACTACGCATTTGTACTAATTAAGCATGAATTCTACTAATAAGTATATATGGATTATCTACACTATTAATAGTTCCTTGGATTCTACACTAATAAGCATGTGATCAGACTCTACACTAAAGCATATCATTGACTAGATTCCACAAAGCATATCATTGGACTCTACACTAAGCATATCATCGGATTCACTAAGCATATCATCGGATAATTTGCATTTGTAAGTATAACAATAAAGCATATATATATATATATATATCATTAAATTACTATAGTCAGTATAACATACCATTCCATGCCGATCGACCATGGTACTTGTCAGGCGGGTCACGAATGGCACCCCGACAAAGTCATCACGTGGCGGAATTATGTCCCATAGGTTGCACACCTCCTCCTCGCTCAACCTCATTCTTTGAGCTACGATGGCTTCATGAAGTGGGTTCTCATCATCTTCATCGAGTGGGTCCTCATTATCTTCATCATTACTACCTCTTGAGCACTACGTTGGATTTCCCCGAAGAGGAAGGGATGATGTAGCAAAGTAGCGTAAGTATTTCCCTTAGTTTTTGAGAACCAAGGTATCAATCTAGTAGGAGGCTATGCTCGAGTCCCTCGTACCTACACAAAAACAATAGCTCAATGCAACCAACGCGCTTAGGGGTTGTCAATCCCTTCACGGTCACTTACGAAAGTGAGATCTGATAGAGATGATAAATAATTTTTTTTGATATTTTTGGTATAGAGATGCAAAGTAAATAAAGTAAAAGCAAAGTAATAGCAAAGCAATAATAAAGTGATGGAAATTGATATGATGAGAAAGAGACCCGGGGGCCATAGGTTTCACTAGTGGCTTCTCTCAAGAGCATAAGTATTCTACGGTGGGTGAACAAATTACTGTTGAGCAATTGACAGAATTGAGCATAGTTATGAGAATATCTAGGTATGATCATGTATATAGGCATCACGTCCGAGACAAGTAGACCGAAACGATTCTGCATCTACTACTATTACTCCACTCATCAACCGCTATCCAGCATGCATCTAGAGTATTAAGTTAAAAACAGAGTAACGCCTTAAGCAAGATGACATGATGTAGAGAGATAGTTTCATGCAATATGATAAAAAAACCATCTTGTTATCCTCGATGGCAATGATACAATACGTGCCTTTCTGCCCCTTCTGTCACTGGGAAAGGACACCGCAAGATCAAACCGAAAGCTAAGCACTTCTCCCATGGCAAGAACAACCAATCTAGTAGGCCAAACCAAACTCATAATTCGAATAGACTTGCAAAGATAACCAATAATACATAAAAGAATTCAGAGAAGATTCAAATATTATTCATAGATAGACTTGATCATAAACCCACAATTCATGGTCTCAACAAACACACCGCAAAAATAAGATTACATCAAATAGATCTCCACAAGAGAGGGGGAGAACATTGTATTGAGATCCAAAAAGAGAGAAGAAGCCATCAAGCTACTAGTTATGGACCCGTAGGTCTGAAGTAAAATACTCACACTTCATCAAAGGGGCTTGGATGATGATGTAGAAGCCCTCCGTGATCGATGCCTCCTCCGGCGGAGCTCTGGAACAGGCCCCAAGATGGGATCTCGTGGATACAGAAAGTTGCGGCGGTGGAATTAGGTTTTTGGCTCTGTCCCCGATCGTTTGGGGTACGTGGATATATATATATAGGAGGAAGAAGTGCGTCGGTGGAGCTTCGAGGGGCCCACGAGGCAGGGGGGCCGCGCCCCCTACTCTCGTGACCACCTCGTGGCTTTCTTGACGGAGGGTCGAAGTCTCCTGGATCTTATCTGATGAGAAAATCACGTTTCCGAAGGTTTCATTCCGTTTGGACTCCGTTTGATATTCCTTTTATTCGAAACCCTAAAATAGGCAAAAACAGCAATTCTGAGCCGGGCCTCTGGTTAATAGGTTAGTCCCAAAAATAATATAAAAGTGGATAATAAAGCCCAATAATGTCTAAAACAGTAGATAATATAGCATGGAGCAATCAAAAATTATAGATACGTTGGAGACGTATCAAGCATCCCCAAGCTTAATTCCTGCTCGTCCTCGAGTAGGTAAATGATAAAAACAGAATTTTTGATGCGGAGTGCTACTTGGCATAATTTCAATGTAAATCTTCTTAATTGTGGTATGAATATTCAGATTCAAAAGATTCAAGACAAAAGTTCATATTCATATAAAAATAATAATACTTCAAGCATACTAACAAAGCAATTATGTCTTCTCAAAATATCATGGCCAAAGAAAGCTATCCCTACAAAATCATATAGTCTGGCTATGCTCTATCTTCACCACACAAAGTATTTAAATCATGCACAACCCTGATGAGAAGCCAAGCAATTGTTTCATACTTTTGACATTTTCAAAACTTTTTCGATCTTCACGCAATACATGAGCGTGAGCCATCGATATAGCACCATATGTGGAATAGAATGGTGGTTGTGCAGAAGACAAAAAGGGAGAAGATAGTCTCACATCAACTAGGCATATTAACGGGCTATGGAGATGCCCATGAATAGATATCAATGTGAGTGAGTAGGGATTGCCATGCAACGGATGCACTAGAGCTATAAGTATATGAAAGCTCAAAAGAAACTAAGTGGGTGTGCATCCAACTCGCTTGCTCACGAAGACCTAGGGCATTTTGAGGAAGCCCATCATTGGAATATACAAGCCAAGTTCTATAATGAAAAATTCCCACTAGTATATGAAAGTGACATAATGAGAGACTCTCTATCATGAAGATCATGATGCTACTTTGAAGCACAAGTGTGGTAAAAGGATAGTAACATTGTCCCTTCTCTCTTTTTCTCTCATATTTTTTTATTTGGGCCTTTCTCTCTCTCTTTTTTTATGGCCTCTTTTTTTATTTTTATTTTTTCGTCTGGAGTCTCATCCCGACTTGTGGGGCAATCATAGTCTCCATCATCCTTTCCTCACTGGGACAATGCTCTAATAATGATGATCATCACACTTTTATTTACTTACAACTCATGAATTACAACTTGATTCTTAGAACAAAATATGACTCTATATGAATGCCTCTGGCGGTGTACCGGGATGTGCAATGACTCATGAGTGACATGTATGAAAGAATTATGAACGGTGGCTTTGCCACAAATACGATGTCAACTACATGATCATGCTAGCAATATGACAATTATGGAGCGTGTCATAATGAACGGAATGGTGGAAAGTTGCATGGCAATATATCTCGGGATGGCTATGGAAATGCCATGATAGGTAGGTATGGTGGCTGTTTTGAGGAAGGTATTTGGTGGGTGTATGATACCAGCGAAAAGTGCGCGGTATTAGAGAGGCTAGCAATGGTGGAAGGAAGCAAAGTGCGTATAATCCATGGACTCAACATTAGTAGTAAAGAACTCATATACTTATTGCAAAAATCTAGAAGTTATCAAAGCAAAGTATTACGCGCATGCTCCTAGGGGGATAGATTGGTAGGAAAATACCATCCCTCGTCCCCGACCGCCACTCATAAGGAAGACAATCAATAAATAAATCATGCTCCGACTTCATCACATACCGGTTCACCATACATGGATGCTACGGGAATCACAAACTTTAACACAAGCATTTCTCAAATTCACAACTACTCAACTAGCATGACTCTAATATCACCATCCTCATATCTCAAAACAATTATCAAGCATCAATTTCTTCTTAGTATTCAACACACTCATACGAAAGTTTTATTATTAATCTTGCATACCAAGCATATTAGGATTTTAAGCAAATTACCATGCTATTAAGACTCTCAAAATAATCTAAGTGAAGCATGAGAGATCAATAGTTTCTATAAAACAAATCCACCACCGTGCTCTAAAAGATATAAGTGAAACACTAGAGCAAAACTATAAAGCTCAAAAGATATAAGTGAAGTACATAGAGTATTCTATCAAATTCCAAATCATGTATGGCTCTCTCAAAAGGTGTGTACATAAAGGATGATTGTGGTAAACTAATAAGCAAAGACTCAAATCATAAAAGACGCTCCAAGCAAAACACGTATCATGTGGTGAATAAAAATATAGCTCCAAGTAAAGTAACCGATAGAAGTAGACGAAAGAGGGGATGCCTTTCGGGGCATCCCCAAGCTTTGGCTTTTAGGTGTCCTTAGATTATCTTGGGGGTGCCATGGGCATCCCCAAGCTTAGGCTCTTGCCACTTCTTGTTCCATAATCCATCAAACCTTTACCCAAAACTTGAAAACTTCACAACACAAAACTTAAAGTAGAAAACTCGTGAGCTCCGTTAGCGAAAGAAAACAAAAGACCACTTCAAGGTACTGTAATGAACTCATTATATATTTATATGGGTGTTAAACCTACTGTATTCCAACTTCTCTATGCATTATAAACTATTTTACTAGCCATAGATTCATCAAAATAAGCAAACAACACACGAAAAACAGAATCTGTCAAAAACAGAACAGTCTGTAATAATCTGTAGCTAGCGCAAGATCTGTTACCCCAAAAATTCTAAAATAAATTTCTGGACGTGAGGAATTTATCTATTAATCATCTTAAAAAATAATTAACTAAATATCACTTTCCAAATAAAATGACAGCAGTTCTCGTGAGCGCTAAATTTTCTGTTTTTTACAGCAAATTCAACAAGACTTTCCCCAAGTCTTCCCAACGGTTCTACTTGGCACAAACACTAATTAAACAGAAAAAACACAACCAAAACAGAGGCTAGATAATTTATTTATTACTAAACAGGATCAAAAAGCAAGGAATAAAAATAAAATTGGGTTGCCTTCCAACAAGCGCTATCGTTTAACGCCCCAAGCTAGGCATAACAAGCAAGAATAGATCTAGGTATTGCCATCTTTCGTAGGCAATCCATAAGTGGCTCTCATGATAGATTCATATGGTAATTTTATTTTCTTTCTATGGAAGTGTTCCATGCCCTTTTTTAATGGAAATTTAAATCTAATATTCCCTTCATTCATATCAATAATTGCACCAACCATTCTAAGGAAAGGCCTACCAAGAATAATAGGGCAAGAAGGATTGCAATCTATATCAAGGAAGATAAAATCTACGGGCACATAATTCCTATTAGCAACAATAAGAACATCATTAATTCTTCCAATAGGTTTCTTAATAGTGGAATCCGCAAGATGCAAGTTTAGAGAGCAATCATCAAAATCACGGAAATCTAGTAAATCACACAAAGTTTAGGGAATAGTAGAGACACTAGCACCCAAATCACACAAAGCATAAAACTCATAATTTTTAATTTTAATTTTAATAGTAGGTTCCCACTCATCATAAAGTTTTCTAGCGATAGAAATTTCCAGTTCAAGTTTTTCTTCATAAGATTGCATCAAGGCATCAACGATATGTTTAGTAAACGCTTTATTTTGACTATAAGCGTGAGGAGATTTTAGCACGGATTGCAACAAGGAAATACAATCAATCAAAGAGAAATTCTCATAGTTAAATTCCTTGAAATCCATAATAGTGGGTTTAGCAACATCTAGGGTTTTAATTTCTTCAATCCCACTTTTATCAAATTTAGCATCAAGATCAACAAATTCCGAATTCTTAGAACGCCTTCTAGGTAAAGGTGGATCATATTCCGTCCCATCATTATCAAGATTCATATTGCAAAACAAAGATTTAATTGGGGACACATCAATAACTTTTAGATCTTCATCATTATTTTCATAGGAACTAGAAGAACACGCTTTTATAAAGGCATCTTTCTTAGCACGCATCCTAGCGGTTCTTTCTTTGCACTCGTCAATGGAAATTCTCATGGCTTTGAGAGACTCATTGATATCATGCTAAGGTGGAATAGATCTAAGTTTCAAAGAATCAACATCAAGAGCAATTCAATCAACGTTCCTAGCCAAATCATCAATCTTAAGCATTTTTTCTTCAATCATAGCATTAAAATTCTTTAGCAAAGAAATAAATTCTTTAATATTAGATTCAAAATCAGAGGGAATCTTATTATAATTTCCATAAGAATTGTTGTAGGAATTACCATAATTATTAGAGGGATTACTAGGATAAGGCCTAGGATTGAAATTTCCTCTATACGCGTTGTTACCAAAATTGTTCCTACCAACAAAATTCACATCCATAGATTCATTATTATTCTCAATCAAAGTAGACAAGGGCACATCATTAGGATCAGAAGAAACACTCTTATTAGTAAATAATTTCATAAGTTCATCCATCTTTCCACTCAAAACATTAATTTCTTCTATCGCATGCACCTTTTTAGTAGATCTTTCAGTATGCCATTGAGAATAATTAACCATAATATTATCTAGGAGTTTAGTAGCTTCTCCTAAAGTGATTTCCATAAAAGTGCCTCCCGCGGCCGAATCTAAAAGATTTCTAGAAGCAAAATTCAATCCGGCATAAAATTTTTGTATAATCATCCACAAATTCAAACCATGAGTAGGGCAATTACGTATCATTAATTTCATTCTCTCCCAAGCTTGTGCAACATGTTCATGATCAAGTTGTTTAAAATTCGTAATATCATTTCTAAGAGAGATGATCTTAGCGGGAGGAAAATACTTAGAGATAAAAGCATCTTTGCACTTGTTCCATGAATCAATACTATTTTTAGGAAAAGACGAAAACCAAGCTTTGCACGATCTCTAAGCAAAAAAGGAAATAGCTTCAATTTAACAATATCATTATCGACATCTTTTTTCTTTTGCATGTCACACAAATCAACGAAGCTATTAAGACGTGTAGCGGCATCTTCACTAGGAATGCCGGAGAACGGATCTTTCATGACAAGATTCAACAAAGCAGTATTAATTTCACAAAATTCAGCATCGGTAAGAGGAGCAATCAGAGTGCTAAGGAAATCATTATTATTGGTATTGGTGAAGTCACACAATTTAGTATTATCTTGAGCCATCGCGACAAACAAGCAATCCAACACATGAGCAAACAAAAAGCAAATGGCAAAAGAGGAAAATAGAGAGGGAGGAAGGAGAGAGAGGGTGAATAAAACAGCAAGGGTGAAGTGGGGGAGAGGAAACGAGAGGCAAATGGCAAATAATGTAATGCGGGAGATAGGGATTGTGATGTGTACTTGGTATGTTGACTTTTGCGCAGACTCCCCGGCAACGGCGCCAGAAATTCTTCTTGCTACCTCTTCAGCACTGCGTTGGATTTCCCCGAAGAGGAAGGGGTCATGCAGCAAAGTAGCGTAAGTATTTCCCTCGATTTTTGAGAACCAAGGTATCAATCCGGTAGGAGGCTACGCTTGAGTCCCTCGTACCTACACAAAAACAATAGCTCAACGCAACGAACGCGCTTAGGGGTTGTCAATCCCTTCACGGTCACTTACGAAAGTGAGATTTGATAGAGATGATAAATAATATTTTTTTGGTATTTTTGGTATAGAGATGCAAAGTAAATAAAGTAAAAGCAAAGTAATAGCAAGCAATGATAAAGTGATGGAAATTGATATGATGAGAAAGAGACTCGGGGGCCATAGGTTTCACTAGTGGCTTCTCTCAAGAGCATAAGTATTCTACGGTGGGTGAACAAATTACTGTTGAGCAATTGACAGAATTGAGCATAGTTATGAGAATATCTAGGTATGATCATGTATATAGGCATCACGTCCGAGACAAGTAGACCGAAACGATTCTGCATCTACTACTATTACTCCACTCATCGCCCGCTATCCAGCATGCATCTAGAGTATTAAGTTAAAAATAGAGTAACGCCTTAAGCAAGATGACATGATGTAGAGGGATAGTTTCATGCAATATGATAAAAAAAACCCCATCTTGTTATCCTCGATGGCAACGATACAATGTGTGCCTTGCTGCCCCTTCTGTCACTGGGAAAGGACACCGCAAGATCGAACCCAAAGCTAAGCACTTTTCCCATGGAAAGAACGACCAATCTAGTAGGCCAAACCAAACTAATAATTCGAAGAGACTTGCAAAGATAACCAATCTTACATAAAAGAATTCAGAGAAGATTCAAATATTATTCATAGATAGACTTGATCATAAACCCACAATTCATCGGTCTCAACAAACACACCGCAAAAAGAAGATTACATCGAATAGATCTCCATGAGTGGGAGAACATTGTATTGAGATCCAAAAAGAGAGAAGAAGCCATCTAGCTACTAGCTATGGACCTGTAGGTCTGAAGTAAACTACTCACACTTCATCGGAGGGGCTTGGATGATGATGTAAAAGCCCTCCGTGATCGATGCCTCCTCCGGTGGAGCTCCAGAACAGGCCCCAAGATGGGATCTCGTGGATACAGAAAGTTGCGGCGGTGGAATTAGGTTTTTGGCTCCGTCCCCGATCATTTGGGGGTACGTGGATATATAGAGGAGGAAGAAGTATGTCGGTGGAGCTTTGAGGGGCCCACGAGGCAGGGGGCGCGCCCTGGGGAGGCGCCCCCTACCCTCGTGACCACCTCGTGGCTTTCTTGACGGAGGGTCCAAGTCTCCTGGATCTTATCTGATGAGAAAATCACGTTTCTGAAGGTTTCATTCCGTTTGGACTCCGTTTGATATTCCTTTTCTTCGAAACCCTAAAACAGGCAAAAAACAGCAATTCTGGGATGGGCCTCCGGTTAATAGGTTAGTCCCAAAAATAATATAAAAGTGGATAATAAAGCCCAATAATGTATAAAATAGTAGATAATATAGCATGGAGCAATCAAAAATTATAGATACGTTGGAGACGTATCAATCATCTTCGTCATCTTCATCATCTTCCAGCAGGTTGAAATAAATGGCACCCAGCTTGGGTCTTTCTGCTCTGAAGGAGAAGCTGGTCAACTCACCACCAGTAAGACGCATTCGGGCGAGGAAACGGTCCCATCCATCTCCTCCAATCTGTGACATATTGCGTCCTTTCTCGACCTCCATAGTGTACGGCCGCAGGAGCCTCAAATGTCACAGTGTCTCCTGTCAGCTTGTTGAATTTCAACCTCACATTGCATGGGACGATCTGTGTAAAAAAAGCAAAATGACACAATGTAGTAATGCCAACACTAAAAATAAAATAGTTGTTACATTTCATCTAATTTCTTACCGCCGCATGACGAAAACTCAGCTGGAAGTAGATGCCGAACAGCTTCCCAGTTGCAAGGCTGCTGGCGCACCTTGACTTGCACAATCGACATGGTGGTGGTGGTGGTGGCGTCATTTTCCTAAAGCAATATGAGCAAAGGATTAACGATCCACTTCACAGGAAAGAAAAATAGTAGCATGTGACATTTTTGGTTCTTTTGCGAGAAGAAATTTGATAGAAAATTATAATCCTAAGATCTAGTAACATATTAGATGAAAAGGTACCACCTACCAAAGCATTTTGGTGGGACCTATTGCCGAAAAAACTTTTCACAAATATCTACCAAATCAGGGTACCACCTACCAAGACATTTCATCTCATTTGGCCCCTATTGCCTAAGATAATTGATTAAAAACAAGTGGAAAATTTAACTAAATTGGCACCTACATTTTGCCAAAAAATAACTTATTACAAAAAACAAAAGCATCTAGCTATCCATGTACAGAAAAAATAACAATAAAATGGTGCATACTAAATCAACTAGCCTACTAAATCAACTAGCCTACTAAATCCACTAGCATACTAAATCAATTAAATCAAAATGTTCTAAATCAACTAGCCTACTAAATCAACTAAATCAAAATGTTCTAAATCAACAAGCCTACTAAATCAACTAAATCAAAATGTTCTAAATCAACTAAATCAACTAGCCTACTAAATCAACTAAATCATATCAGCTAAATCAAAATGTTGCATATGAACTAGCCTACTAAATCAAAATGTAGCAGGGAGGAGGGAGAAGGAGGGGCGACTCAAGGAGGGAGAAGAGAGTAGGACGGAGGAGGAAGGCGGAGCGAGGAGGGGCTGGTCGGCGGCGAGTGGAGGGAGGACGAAGGAGGAAGGCGGAGCGAGGAGGGGCCGGCCAGCAGCGAGTGGAGGGAGGACGGAGGAGGAGGCCGGTACCGAGTCCAGCTAGGAGGAGGAGGTGGTGGCGGCGCAGAGGGGGGAGGGGCGACGGGGGAGGACCGGCGCGTGGGGCGGCGTTGAGGGGGAGATCGAGTGAGTGTGAGTGTGAGTGGATCGGATAGAGGAGAGTGGGGGTGGGAGGTGGAATGGCTTAGCAGTAGCGCACTATAGAGAAAGGCGCTACTGCTAAACGACCTAGCACTAGCGCCTTTCACAAAGAACGCGCTACTGCCATGTGTCAGCATGTAAAAATAGACATCAAAAATACATTGATCATCAATGATTTTTTTGTGTACAATCTGATTTGTCAATATGAGTCCTCACCGGTTTAGAAACCGGTGAAGACTCATATTGCGGCCACAAATTCTACACAAAGAGTTCAATGAAGACCAAGTGCTTGTGAAAGTTTGAGAAGTAACATATTTAAGGTGGTAGAAACTCTCTTCACGGAGCGAGGTGGGACTAAATTTTTGTAGTAAACTTAGCAGTAGCGGTTAATGTGGAAATGCGCTACTGCTATGATCCGTAGTAGTAGCGCTCCTCGTATTAACGCGCTGCTGCTAGAACTAGCCTCGCGGTGGCCTCGTGGCAATTATAGCAGTAGCGCGTCTTAGAGCAGGCGCGCTACTGCTATATTTATTTCAACAACGAGTTTTGTGTGTGCGCGCTACTGCTATGTAGCAGCAGCGCCTTATTTTAAAGCGCGCTGCTGGTAAGATTCTGTGTATAGGCTTTTCCCTAGTAGTGAACTATCACCCAAGAAGATCCTAAAGGCTTTACTTGGCACAAACACTAATTAAAACATAAAAAACACAATCATAATAGTAGCATAATTATGCTAGCACTCAAAAACAGGAAGCAAAAAAGTAAAAATAAAATTTATTCATTGGCTTGCCTCCCAACAAGCGCTATAGTTTTACGCCCTTAGCTACGCATAAAGCAAGGATCTAAGTTTTGTCATCTTTGTCCAACTCTTCAATCAAACACTTAGAATCCTTCAAAGATTTAGCATAAAGATTTTCAATAACAACACTTCTAGGAATAAATCCAAAGATTTCATTCTTGCAAAAGGGATCTCTTATTACTTCAACAAAATCCGGGTGAATACCAATCATCTTAAGATCTTATTTATTACTATTACTAGAGGTTGCACCCTTGTTCTTGGAATCTCTACCAATTTTTACGGGAGTTTTTTTGATAGTTTTAGTGGAAACGAAAGTTGTGCATAGATTACTAAAAATTTCTTCTAATTGATCAATCCGAGAAGGGCTTTCTTCTATTCTTTCATGAATTATGGTACCCTTTTTCCTTAGCAACTTAAGAATATCTCCCACTTTTGACCCCATATTGGTGGCAAAATCATGTATCCTTTTATCTATAATTCCCATATGATCTTCGGTGAGCATTTTATTTTCCATAGCATCTAGTCTTTCCATAACATGCTCAAGAGTCAAAGTTGTTTCATTAATCATGAGGGGTGGTGAGCCACTAAATTTCCCGTAGCACTAAAAGCATCAAGAGAAGGACACATCAAGAAATTTCCATTGGTAATCGTACCAAGGACGAATCTATACCAAGTGGTGATGCCAACATAAAAACAACGAAGAAGAACAATGGTGGATTGCTTACGGGTAGATCTATTATGAGCATTGCAAATCCTATACCAAGCATCTTTTAAATTTTCTCCTCCCCTTTGTTTAAAGTTGAGAACCTCGTTCTCGGGAGTGCAAGCAATAGAGGAAGAAGTATCCATAATGATAATGACGGCAAACAAGATTATACTCAAAAACAGATCCGGCAAGAAAACAGCGAACGAAAAAGAGGCGTGAATAAAACAACAAATTTTGTGAAGTGGGGGAGAGGAAAACGGGAGGCAAATGGCAAATAATATAAATTGCGAGGAGATGAGATTTGTGATTAGGAACCTGGCATATGTTGAAGATCCTCCTCGGCAACGGCACCAGAAATTCCTTTTGATGTCGCTTGAAGCTACGTCGGTATTTCCCCAAAGAGGAAGGGATGATGCAGCACAGCGGCGGTAGGTATTTCCCTCAGATATGAAACCAAGGTTATTGAAGTACTAGGAGAACCAAGCAACACAACGTAAACATCACCTGCACACAAATAACAACTTCTCGCGACTCGACGTGTTAAAGAGGTTGTCAATCCCTTCCGGGGTACGGCGCCTCAAGATAGGCAAACGGCCATCAGGTAAATTTTTAGTAGATTGATAGATCGATCGCCAAACAAATAAATAAGAATAAATTGCAGCAAAGTATTTTTGGGTTTTTGGATTAATAGATCCGAAAATAAAAGCAAATGAAAGTAGATCGCAAAGGCAAATAATATGAGAAACAGACTCGGGGGTCGTAGGTTTCACTAGTGGCTTCTCTCGAGAAAAATAGCAAAGCGGTAGGTGAAAAAATTACTGTTGGGAAATTGATAGAACTTCAAATACTCATAACGATATCCAGCCAATGATCATTACATAGACATCACGTCCAAGATTAGTACACCGACTCCTGCCTGCATCTACTACTATTACTCCACACATCGACCGTTATCCAGCATGCATCTAGTGTATTAAGTTCATGGAGAAACGGAGTAATGCAATAAGAATGATGGCATGATGTAGACAAGATCTATCTATGTAGCGATAGACCCCATCATGTTATCCTTAGTAGCAACGATACATACGTGTCGGTTCCCTTTCTGTCACTGGGATCAAGCACCGTAAGATCGAACCCACTACAAAGCACCTCTTCCCATTGCAAGATAAATAGATCAAGTTGGCCAAACAAAACCCAAATATCAGAGAAGAAATATGAGGCTTTAAGAGATCATGCATAAAAGAGATCAAAGAAATTCAAATACTTTCATGGATATAAAAAGATAGATCTGATCATAAACTCAAAGTTCATCGATCCCAACAAACACACCGCAAAAAGAGTTAAATCATATGGATCTCCAACAGACCATTGTATTGAGAATCAAGAGAGAGAGAGAGAGAGAGAGAGAGAGAGGAAGCCATCTAGCTACTAACTATGGATCCGAAGGTCTATAAAGAACTACTCATGCATCATCGAAGAGGCACCAATGGAGGTGGTGAACCCCATCCGAGATGGTATCTAGATTGGATCTGGTGGTTCTGGACTTTGTGGCGGCTGGATGAATATTTCATCGACTCCCCTATGGTTCTGGAAATATTCGGGTATTTATAGAGCAAACAGGCGGTCCGAGGGGCACCCGAGGTGGGCACAACCCACCAGGACACGCCTGGGCCTCCTGGAGTGCCCTGGTGGGTGGTGCTGTTGGGGAATGTAGTAATTTCAAAAAAATTCCTACGCACACGCAAGATCATGGTGATGCATAGCAACGAGAGGGGAGAGTGTTGTCCACGTACCCTCGTAGACCGAAAGCGGAAGCCTTAGCACACCGCGGTTGATGTAGTTGTACGTCTTCACGGCCCGACCGATCAAGCACCAAAACTACGGCACCTCCGAGTTCTAGCACACGTTCAGCTCGATGACTATCCCCGGGCTCCGATCCAACAGAATGTCAGGGAAGAGTTCTGTCAGCACGACGGCGTGGTGACGATCTTGATGTTCTACTGTCGCAGGGCTTCGCCTAAGCACCACTACAATATTATCGAGGACTATGGTGGAGGGGGGCACCGCACACGGCTAAGAGATCAATGATCAATTGTTGTGTCTATGGGGTGCCCCCTGCCCCCGTATATAAAGGAGCAAGGGAGGGAGGCGGCCGTCCTAGGAGGAGGGCGCGCCAAGGGGGGAGTCCTACTCCCACCGGGAGTAGGACTCCTCCTTCCCTTGTTGGAGTAGGAGAGAAGGAAAGAGGGGGAGAGGAACAAGGAAAAGTGGGTTGCACCCCTTGTCCAATTCGGACCAGAGGGGGGCGCGCGCCTCCTTCCTTTTGGCCTCTCTCCTCTATTCCCGTATGGCCCAATAAGGCCCATATACTCCCCGGCGAATTCCCGTAACTCTCCGGTACTCCGAAAATACCCGAATCACTCGGAACCTTTCCGATGTCCGAATATAGTCGTCCAATATATCGATCTTTACGTCTCGACCATTTCGAGACTCTTCGTCATGTCCCCGATCTCATCCAGGACTCCGAACTCCTTCGGTACATCAAAACTCATAAACTCATAATATAACTGTCATCGAAACCTTAAGCGTGCAGACCCTACGGGTTCGAGAACTATGTAGACATGACCGAGACACGTCTCTGGTCAATAACCAATAGCGGAACCTAGATGCTCATATTGGCTCCCACATATTCTACGAAGGTCTTTATCGGTCAGACCGCATAACAACATACGTTGTTCCCTTTGTCATCAGTATGTTACTTGCCCGAGATTCGATCGTCGGTATCTCAATACCTAGTTCAATCTCGTTACTGGCAAGTCTCTTTACTCGTTCCGTAATACATCATCCCACAACTAACTTATTAGTTGCAATGCTTGCAAAGCTTAAGTGATGTGCATTACCGAGAGGGCCCAGAGATACCTCTCCAACAATCGGAGTGACAAATCCTAATCTCGAAATACGCTAACCCAACAAGTACCTTCAGAGACACCTGTAGAGCACCTTTATAATCACCCAGTTATGTTGTGACGTTTGGTAGCACACAAAGTGTTCCTCCGGTAAACGGGAGTTGCATAATCTCATAGTCATAGGAACATGTATAAGTTATGAAGAAAGCAATAGCAACAAACTAAACGATCAAGTGCTAAGCTAATGGAATGGGTCAAGTCAATCACATCATTCTCCTAATGATGTGATCTCGTTAATCAAATGACAACTCATGTCTATGGCTAGGAAACATAACCATCTTCGATCAACGAGCTAGTCAAGTAGAGGCATACTAGTGACACTCTGTTTGTCTATGTATTCACACATGTATTATGTTTCCGGTTAATACAATTCTAGCATGAATAATAAACATTTATCATGAAATAAGGAAATAAATAATAACTTTATTATTGCCTCTAGGGCATATTTCCTTCATGTGCCTCCCTCGGGGCACCCCCCAGGCGCAGCTAGGGCCCGTTGTTTCCTTTTGGCCCATAAAAATTCTTCGTAAAGTTTCGTGACATTTGGAATTTTCTAGATCAAGAGTTCGAGGGACGTCATCGAGCTGAATGTGTGCAAAACTCGGAGGCGCCGTACGTTCGGTGCTTGATCGGTCGGAACGAGAAGAAGTTCGACTACATCAACCATGTTGTCAAACGCTTCCGCTTTCGGTCTACGAGGGTACGTAGACACACTCTCCCCCTCTCATTTCTATGCATCTCCTAGATAGATCTTGCGTGAGTGTAGGATTTTTTTTTTCAAATTGCATGCTATGTTTCCCTACAGTGGCATCCGAGCCAGGTCTATGCGTAGATGATATGCATGAGTAGAACACAAAAGAGTTGTGGGCGGTGATCGTCATACTGCTTATCACCAACGTCTTATTTTGATCCGGCGGTATTGTTGGATGAAGCGGCCCGGACCAACCTTATGTGGCCACATTCATGAGACCAGTTCCATCGATAAACATGCAACTAGTTTTGCATAAACGTGGCTGGCGGTTGTCCGTTTCTCCAACTTCAGTTGAATCGAATTTTACTATGGCCGGTCCTTGTTGAAGGTTAAAACAACAAACTTGATAAATCACCGTTGTGGTTTTGATGCGTAGGTAAGAACGGTTCTTGCTAGAAGCCCGTAGCAGCCATGTACAACTTGCAACTACAAAGTAGAGGACGTCTAACGTGTTTTTGCAGGGCATGTTGTGATGTGATATGGCCAAGACATGATGTGATATACGTTATTGTATGAGATGATCATGTTTTGTAAAAGTTACTAGCAACCGGCAGGAGCCTTATGGTTGTCTCTTTATTGTATGAAATGCAAACGCCATGTAAGTGATTTACTTTATCACTATGCGTTAGTGATAGTTGTAGAAGTAATAGTTGGCGAGACGACCACGACGCTACGATGGAGATCAAGGTGTCAAGCAAGTGACGATGGAGATCATGACGGTGCATTGGAAATGGAGATCAAAGGCACAAGATGATGATGGCCATATCATGTCACATATTATGATTGCATGTGATGTTTATGCATCTTATTTTGCTTAGTACGGTGGTAGCATTATAAGATGATCCCTCACTAAAATTTCAAGGTATAAGTGTTCTCCCCGAGTATGCACCATCGCGACAGTTCCTCGTGCTGGGACACCACCTGATGATCGGGTGTGATAGGCTCTACATTCACATACAACAGGTGCAAGACAGTTTTGCACATGTGAAATACTCGGGTTAAACTTGACGAGCCTAGCATGTACATACATGGCCTCGGAACACTGGAGATCGAAAGGTCGAACGTGAATCATATAGTAGATATGATCAACATAGAGATGTTCACCATTAAAGACTACTCCATCTCATGTGATGATCGGACATGGTTCAGTTGATTTGGATCACGTATCATTTAGATGACTTGAGGGATGTCAATCTAAGTGGGAGTTCTCAAGTAATATGATTAATTGAACTTAATTTATCATGAACTTGGTCCTGATAGTTTTTGCATATCTATGTTGTAGATCAATGTCCCATGCTACCGTTCCCTTGAATTTTAATGCATTCCTAGAGAAAGCTGAGTTGAAAGATGATGGTAGCAACTACACGAATTGGGTTCGTAACTTGAGGATTATCCTCATTGCTGCACAGAAGAATTATGTCCTTGATGCACCGCTAGGTGAAAGGCCTGCTGCAGGAGCAGATGTTGATGTTATGAACGTCTGGCAAGCTTGATCTGATGACTACTCGATAGTTCACTGTGCCATGCTTTACGGCTTAGAATCAGGACTTCAAAGACGTTCGTCATGGACCATATGAGATGTTCTAGGAATTGAAGTTAATGTTTCAAGCAAATGCCCGAGTTGAGAGATATGAAGTCTCCAACAAGTTCTATAGCTGCAAGATGGAGGATAATAGTTCTGTCAGTGAACACATACTCAGAATGTCTATGTAACATAACCACTTGACTCAGTTGGGAGTTAATCTTCCTGATGATAGTGTCATTGACAGAGTTCTTCAATCACTGCCACCAAGCCATAAAGGCTTCGTGATGAACTATAATATGCAAGGGATGGGTGTGACGCCCCAAGACCGGAGCTTCAGATGCCTTCCATGTTTTTCCGAGTTTCACCGTGTGAGTTGTTGGGTTGTTGCATTCATCATTGCATCATGTGCATTGCATCATGCATCTTCTCCATACCATTGTTGTGTTTGTTTAATTTAGTTGCTCATGTGCATTGCAATTTTTTTCTTCTCTTGATCTTTCTATCAACCCCATGCTCACTTCCAACTTGGTTTCACCCAAGTTTCAAATCCCTATGCCACTTCCTTTCCCTTTTCTCTATTTATTTGAGTTGCAAATAGAATTGCTCAAATAAATGTTCATCTTTTACCCATAAATCATATATATTATGTAGGATCATCCTATAAAATTTAAGCCCATTTGGATTCAGTTTGGTTAGGTTATAAATTCATGCAAGTTTGAATTAAGTTCAAACTTGTTCCTTTGTGTGAACTTTATTCTCTCTAAAATTCGTTTCACCATTTTATTTAAATTCCTCATATTTTTATGAGCCCAGGAAAATTGTCCTCCTGCCCAAATTCCTTCCCTAACACCTCTCTTTCTTTTATTCTCTCTAATTCTTTCTTTTTGCTTTTTTGAGCAATTGGATCCTTTATTTAGAAGTTCAAACACATAGGGATACAGATTATGTCGGGCAAAATACTAAGCCACACATGGCGCCCGGTGCTAAGAGAGGTTGCTGCCTTTGCTAAGGCGTGTGCTTCTCCATTGTGCTTTCTATTCTGATGAAGAAACTTTACATCTTCAAAACGGCTCCTTTCATGCTTGATATCCTGAAGGATGGAAAAATATCGACACGGGACTTCATCTTGGATGTTCCCTATTACCTCCAGGCAGTCTGAAGCCACGCAAAACGATTGAACCTGCAGGTCCAAGGCGAGGGAGAGCGCCTCGCAGCAGGCCTGTGCTTCGAGGGTGGTTGGGTCGAGGCGACCGTCGTAGATGATTGTCGAGGCTCCCAAGTAGTTTCCTCCTTTGTCCCTGCATATGACTGCTGCAGCTACGCGGTCGCCAACCTTCGAAAAGCCCGCATCTACATTAAATTTTACATCATGATGCTCAGGCGGGAGCCACGCATGTGGAGGCGGGACCCTTGGTCTTCTTCCAGTTGCATGCAGATCCCTGGGGTTTACATGCAAGTCCCCAGACGTTTCAAGTAGGTCCTTGGTACTAGTATTCTTGTTTGGTAACATCTCTAGCTCCCGCAGAAATTTTCCAATGAAAGTGTGGGTGCTTAGTGGGCTCTGGTACTGGTCGTCGTGGATAGCTCGGCGCCTTGCCCACCATATGGCCCACATTGTCACCAAAACCCTTGCTAGATCAGCCGAAGGAAGGGTGTCAACCAACCATAGCATCCAGAGTTTGGCATCTTTCTCCCTGTTTGATATAACTGTTTCCGTAAGATCCTCGTCCGAGAGGGCCCAAACGCAGCACGCCATGCGGCAGTCAAAAAGGGAATGGCGCCATGTATCGATCGCCGCATGACAGATCCCACACTCTGCTGAATCAGCCATGCTTCGATGTTTCCTGACTTCTCCCGTTGGTATCGAGCTTTGGGCTAGTCTCCATGCGAACACCGCACCTTCGATGGGACTGCGACTCCCCATAGTGTGGACCAAGACCGATGATCCGCCGTGGGCCGTGAGTGACCCTCTGTGTGTTCAAGCCAATCAGTGCGTTGATGTTTAATGGAGGACATGAGTTTGTATGCCGACCTGACCGTGAAGATGCCCTTGCGCTCATAATGCCAGGCCCAGAAATCATCATGGATTCGAGGGCTAAGAGGGATGTTGAGTATAGCTTCCTTGTCCATAGCATAGAGATGCATGTCAATCGCCTCGACGTCCCAGGAAGAGGTGACCGGATTTATGAGTTCTGAAACCATATGTGGAGGATTGCTCGTCTTCGGGCACACCGGTCGGAGCTTAAAATCTCGTGGTATCTAGTTGTCCGTCCAAATGTTGGTGTCCTCCCCCGAGCCGATGCGCTTTACAAGGCCAAGTTTCAGCGTGTCACGGCCTTCAATCAAGGAGCGCCAAACTTGAGATGGGTTCCTTCCCAGCTCGGCATCAAGGATCAATGATGTAGGGTAGTAAACAGCCTTGAGGATTCGCGCGCTTAGGGAGTTTGGTTCCTGAAGGAGTCGCCAGGCTTGCCGCGCAAGCAAGGCTAAATTAAAGAGCTCGATGTCACGGAAACCCATGCCTCCCATGAATTTTGGCTGTGTCATCACCTCCCAGGAGACCCAAGCCATTTTCCTCTCGCCCTTCTTGGATCCCCACCAGAATTTCCTCAAGATGCCATTTATGTGTTGGCATAGACCCCGTGGAAGCTTGAAGCAAGCCATGGAATATGTTGGGATTGCTTGTGCCACAGACTTGATGAGAACCTCTTTCCCTCCAACCGAAAGTGTCTTCTCCATCCACCCTTGTACTTGCTTCCATATCCTGTCCTTCAGATATTTAAAAGAGCCCTCCTTTTCTCTTCCCACATCGGCTGGGAGCCCGAGGTACTTATCGGAGAGCTTCTCATTCTGTACTTGGAGGAGTTGTTTGATTTCTTACCTCGAGGACTCCGAGCAGCCCTTGCTGAAGAAAACTTGCAATGTTGTGTACCAGACCTGATGTGTGCCTTGTTATAAGTTTAGCAAGGAGATACCAAAGTAATCCAGGAGTGGATCACTAGACAGCAGTCAAGAACATCCTGAAATGCCTGAAAGGGACTAAGGATATGTTTCTAGTTTATGGAGGTGACAAAGAGCTTGTCGTAAATGGTTACGCCGATGCAAGTTTTGACACTGATCCAGATGACTCAAAGTCGCAAACTAGATACGTATTTGTATTGAATGGTAGAGCTGTAAGTTGGTGTAGTTCCAAGCAGAGCGTCGTGGCGGGATCTACGTGTGAAGCGGAGTACATAGCTGCTTCGGAAGCAGCAAATGAAGGAGTCTGGATGAAGGAGTTCATATCCGATCTAGGTGTAATACCTATTGCATCGGGTCCAATGAAATTTTTTTGTGACAATACTAGAGCAATTGCCTTAGCGAAGGAATCCAGATTTCACAAGAGAACCAAACACATAAAGAGATGCTTCAATTCCATCCGCGATCAAGTCAAGGAGGGAGACATAGAGATTTGCAAAATACAGACGGATCTGAATGTTGCACACCCGTTGACTAAGCCTCTTCCACGAGCAAAACATGGTCAGCACCAAGACTCCATGGGTGTTAGAATCATTACTATGTAGATTGACTCTAGTGCAAGTAGGAGACTGAAGGAAATATGCCCTAGAGCCAATAATAAAGTCGTTATTTATATTTCCTTATATCATGATAAATGTTTATTATTCATGCTAGAATTGTATTAACCGGAAACTTGATACATGTGTGAATACATAGACAAAACAAAGTGTCCCTAGTATGCCTCTACTTGACTAGCTCGTTAATCAAAGATGGTTAAATTTCCTGACCATAGACATGTGTTGTCATTTGATGAACGGGATCATGTCATTAGGAGAATGATGTGATGGACAAGACTTATCTGTTAGCTTAGCATAATAATTGTTAAGTTTTATTGATATTGCTTTCTTCATGACTTATACATATTCCTCTGACTATGAGATTATGCAACTCCCGAATACCTGAGGAATACCTTGTGTGCTATTAAACGTCACAACATAACTGGGTGATTATAAAGATGCTCTATAGGTGTCTCCGAAGGTGTTTGTTGGGTTGTCATAGATCAAGATTATGATTTGTCACTCCGAGTATCGGAGAGGTGTCTCTGGGCCCTCTCGGTAATGCACATCACTATAAGCCTTGCAAGCAATGTGACTAATGAGTTAGTTGCGGGGTGATGAATTAAGGAACAAGTAAAGAGACTTGCCTATAATGAGATTGAACTAGGTATGAGGATACCGACGATCGAATCTCGGGCAAGTAACATACCAATGACAAAGGGAATAACATATGTTGTTATTGCGGTTTGACCGATAAAGATCTTCGCAGGATATGTAGGAACCAATATGAGCGTCCATGTTCCGGTATTGGTTATTGACCAGAGATGTGTCTCGGTCATGTCTACATAGTTCTCGAACCCGTAGGGTCCGCATGCTTAACGTTCGATGACGATTTGTATTATGAGTTATGTGTTTTGGTGACCGAAGTTTGTTCGGAGTCCCGGATCAGATCATAGACATGACGAGGAGTCTCGAAATGGTCGAGAGGTAAAGATTGATATATTGGACGATGATATTCGGACAACGGAATGGTTTTGGGAAAACTCCGGGTATATTTTGGAGTACCGAGGGGTTACCGAAACCCCCCGGGGAGTTATTGGGCCTACATGGGCCTTAGTGGAGAGAGAGGGGAGCCCGCAAGGGGTGGCCGCCCCTCCCCCAATGGGAGTCCGAATTGTACTAGGGGAGGGGGCGGCGCCCCCCTTTCCCTTTCCCTCTCCCTCTCCCTCTCCTTCCCTTTCCCCTCCGATGAGAAAGGAAAAAGGGGGGACCTACTAGGAGTGGAGTCCTAGTAGGACTCCCCCCCATGGCGCGCCCCCTTGGTGCCCGGCCTCCTTCTCCCCTCCTTTATATACGGGGGCACGGGCACCCCATAGCACGTCAATTGTTCCTTTAGCTGTGTGCGGTGCCCCCCTCCATAGTTTACTCCTCCGGTCATAGCGTCATAGTGCTTAGGCGAAGCCCTACGCTGATCACATCACCATCACCGTCACCATGCCGTCGTGCTGACGAAACTCTCCCTCGACTCTCTGCTGGATCAAGAGTTCGAGGGACGTCATCGAGCTGAACGTGTGCTGAACTCGGAGGTGCCGTACGTTCGGTAGTAGATCGGTTGGATCGTGAAGACGTTCGACTACATCAACCGCATTAACCCAACACTTCCGCTTTCGGTCTACGAGGGTACGTGGACACACTCTCCCCCTCTCGTTGCTATGCATCTCCTAGATAGATCTTGCGTGATCGTAGGAATTTTTTTTGAAATTGCATGCTGCATTCTCCAACAAGCGGGTCTTTAGCGCCTGGATTAAGACGCTAATTACCCGGGCCCACGAGTCAGCGAATCGATTTCGGGTTTCAAACGGTGGCGCGCTGGCGGCAATGGTCCGACGACGCAGACCGCGACGGAGGGGCTCGGGCACTCGCCCGAAATCGGCTACGGGCGCCCATTTGACGCTCCCGATGGTGCGTTCGAACGTACGCAGCAGCGCGCGTCGAACAGCGGCTGTGGCAGCAGGGGGGAGTGGCCAACATCGTCGATGGCCGCGGTAGAGCAAGTCGGGCAAGCTCGCTTTTGGGGCTGTGTTGCACGAAGAGGCGAGCTAAGGACATCGACGGGTTCCTGGGGATCCCAGGAACACGAGGTAAAGCTCGGTTTCGAGCTCTGCAAGCAGTCGTCGTGGCGGCGACAAGGAAGGCGACGGTGGGTTCGGTCGTGATGGGGCGGCGGCTAGAGGCAGAACAGCGAGGGGAGGGGGACAGAGGGAGAACGATCGGTGCTCACCGGGCTTAGTAGCACAGGGGTGGAGCAGATCAACCGCGGTGAGGTATGGTGATGACGAGGAAGAAGAAGGAGCACTTCGGCACTAGGGTGCTCCCGGGCTCGAACGGAGGCCTGTGGATGAGCACGGCAGAGTAGCCTGATATGATGAGGGGCACGGGGACGACGGTGGCTATGAGCTTCAGCGGGGATCGCCCATGGCAGCGCTCGGGAGAGAGGGAAGAGAGAGGGAGAGAGCGATGGGGAAGGGAAAGTGGGGATCTAGGGTTGTCTCTAGGGCCAGGGCGAGGCCCTTATCCACCTCATGGCTATAGGGGTGTCGCCGTGGCTTGCATCGCGCGACATCGGTGGCATCGGACGGCCATGGTGCACGCACAGCCTTCTAGGTGTGGGGAAGAAGAAAGGCCGGCTAAACGGGCCAGCCCGTGCACTGTGCAGTGCAAGCCCAAAGGTACATTGCTCTAATTTTCTTTTATTCTTTTCCTTTTCTGTTTTCTTTTACAGCAGCACTTTTGTATTTTACTTAGCCATCAAATGACTTTTGTAAAATGGGGAACCTGCCACATAATTAACTTGCAATAATTAGCACTGCCACAAAAAGTTTGGAGGGAAGATGATTTAGAATTTTACTTAAATACAAATTGATTAAATGGGCTGTTTTGGGCACTGTTTTAAATAGGTTAGTGGCAATTTAACATTTCAAATAATATTTTTTTTCTACATGAAAATTACTTGGTCATTATTTTCAACCCAACGAACATTTTTGTTGGACAGTTTGAAGAAATAGAAATTTGACTTTCAATTTAAATTTGAATGTGAGTTTGATTTTGAGCAAGTGGCACATAAGCTTGAAAAACATGATGACTTGGCAATATTAGAGAGAAAATTATTGTAGCATAATTCTCGGGGTTTACAAAGAAGAGCCGAGTCAAAACCGGAACAGGTCGGCCCAGACCACCCATGGGGGACGCCACGGGCGATGGAAAAATGTGCTCCTGTTGTTATGCATGTGGTTTCATTTTCGTAGCCGTAAGAACTGAAACTTTTTTTGAGTTGACACAACTGAATGGGTCTGCTTTCCTGGGTCCAAAAGGGCCTTCCTGATGGACTACAAAGAGGCCTGCGATATACACTTGATATTGGGCCTCTTAAGTGGGACCTCATGTGGAGAGACCTACATCGATCTACCCAGGGTTTCTTGTGCCGCCGCTGTCGTCATCTGAGAAATTTAGGTCCCCTTACCTCCGGCTACCATCTTGGCGCTGATAGGTGGGGATACCTCGGATCTTCAAGACCTCTATGTTCTTCACCATAGTTTAGTCATCATCATAGTTTTATGAGAATAAAATTTCTCCCGTTCTTTTGATGGTACGCCGGTACCATAAGGTTAGAGAATTTTATGTCCCTCTCGGATTTGATGAGTTTATATTACTGTGTCGAGCCTTTTTTGTTGATCTGATGGTTTTTTGCACCGTGCCCTCGGCGCGGGCACGTCTGCATCGCGTCGGTGGAGGCGGCGGAGTGACGGACAGTTAAGCTGTTGCCGGTGGCTTGTGACGTCCGCGCAGAAGCTAGCAAGCCGCATGGTGATCGCCCATTTAGTTGGACCCGGTTACCATGGCAGGTGACGTATAAACGGACCACAAAATACATGCGTGTTCACCGGCAACTAAAACGTGTGTTGTTCATGCAACCAGTTCGTACCAAATCCATCAAAAATAAGAGCGCACTACTGCCTGTTAAGCAAACTGGGAGACAATAAACACCTTGCAGCAAATCCATCCACACAGCACGAACGACACGATGGCGCGCCTGGAAGCCACTCCTGGCCGAGATCGGGACGTGCAACATGGATCGACATGGAACATGCAGGGACAAATTCCGGTGCTCCATCGCTCTCCCTCAGGCATGCATGCGGCCTCGCCCCTGGCTTTCCCGGTCTCCCTTTCGTCGGAAGACCCGGTTCCTCGCAGCACGCAGCTTACACATCACATCACCAACCAAAGCCACCATCCTCGCTCATAGCTGAGAGTGGTCGGCTCCGGTGATGGAGGGGCGATGATGACGGCGTGCCTTCGACTCGCTTTGGTGCTTGTGGTCGTCGCTAGATGGTCTACGGATCTAGTTGTGATTTTTTTTCTTCTGTTGTTCATTGTACTGCCATGATTAAAGATGAATAGATTAAAAAAAATTCAAAAAAAGAAAGTGGTCGTCAAAATCGTGCGGCGAATCGAGAGCACACCGACGACGGGGCGGAATGGCGCCGTGTTATCTATCCATCCTGCTAACCAACACTACACCACTGCTGAGTATTGACCTACCGTACGTAGCTGAGCGCGACAGAGTGACAGGCGAATGTGTATGGCGTGATCATTTTATTCTGTGCGTAGTAGTGCTCGTCGAGCCGCCGCATCGCAGTCGCGGCTTTCGCCGGATGGGCGTGAGGGCGACGCTTCTTCGATTTGTCAAAGATCGGGCACTACCAGCGGCCGGCTCCTTTCGACGTACGCAAGAAACCAAACAAGTGGATTTCTCCTGAAGTAAGTATTTTGATCGCCAGTAGCCACCCTGAGCGATTGAGCATCATCTATATTCATTTTTTCTGCCAAAGCGCCAAGCAAGCATAGTCGTTAGCAGCATTCGTATATCTGAAAAGACAGAGATCGTTGTTATACGGACACTTTATTTCCTTTTGAGATGACAGGTGGAGATATATGAACTTCATGAATAGATGCTCAACTATATCAGCGATATATACTTCCTCTGGTCTTTTTTTTTTCTTATGGAGAGGACTTGTCGTTCTTGAATCATGTCATCCCGTTCCCTCGGATAGTGATGCGGAAATCCAACATATCATGTTTAACTTTTGGATAATCTCAAGAGCCGGGCGAATCCACAAATTTAACCAGTGGTATGCGTCTGGGTTATTCTTTCTTCCACAAAGGTTATGCCTAATTTCATCTAATTTGCAAAGGTCAAACTAATTTAATAATCAACTGTTAATAAAGTTAGCACCATATCTACAGATTAGGTGAGTGCTAATATACTCGGCCTGCGGATTTGGCTAACTGGGTAACACACATTGGACGCGTAAAAGAAATGTTGTCCCCACATGTAAGCATCCTCAAATCACCAAAAGCTGCGAAGTGGAATTAGCTTTCTAAAATCGAGGGCAATGTGGTAGTAAGAAAATTAAAATGTAGTGCAACATGTCACCCCTTTACAGATACAGAGTGCAAAGTGGAATCATTATATGCTTAAATAGACAAGGGACTACATTTATTTTCCGTTCTTCGAGGAGAGGACTCCTCTATCTTGATACAACCATGTACTGGTTAGAAACATTATTTATTTTTTGTTCTGTTCCTTTGAGGGTGTCATTTCATTCCCTGGTAAAGTGATGCGGGAATGCTACAAATCATGTGCAGTTAACTTTTGGATTATCTCAAGAGCCGGACGAGCCCACAAATTAATCAGTGATACGAATGCGGGTTATTCTTTCTTCCGGAATGGTTAGGCTTAACTTTATTCTGCAAAGAGTCACTAATTTATTCCAATCACGAGTAACTAGTTTTTAAAAGACGCCCGAAGGGCATTATATCTGATAAATATTAAGAGAAATAATAATAGTACAATGAACAAACAATTGAATACAGAAAGATCTGAAAAGTATAATTACATTGAAAATCATACTAGCCTCCATCTTCCTTTAATTGTACGCCGACCGTCGTAGATTGAAAATTTCATTGAACCAATAATAAAGGAAAGGGACACTTGCAAATGGCCTCATCATACCAGGTTTTGAAGGCCACAATATTTACTCGCTCCATGAAACAAGATTTGGAAATCGCTAAAGTAGTATTAGTTAGAACATCACCCACATCTAGTACATGCTTGCAATCCATCACCATCAGTTAAAGAGGATTGGACAAATCAAACTATGCTGCAAAACAAAGAAGACATAGTAGTCGCCGCACTAATAGTTAGCCAATAGCCCTCCTTAAATGACACACCAATTACCAATTACTACCAGGATCTAAAGGGAGCCAACATATCTAGAGATACATATTAAATTCATACTCCGACCAACTCATTCAAAAGTCCGGCAGGACGCAATCATTTATTGCATTTACTGGGTTTTGAACCCTAAACCTCTTGGTTGTAAGTTTATGCACCTAACCAGTTGACCCATCAGTCTGAACTGATGGAGAGAGACGGGCAATATAATTCAACACGCCCCCTCACGTCTAGGCTTATTTAGTTCTTAGATGTGGGATTTATGCAGGCCGCGGAATCTTCTTTTAATACCGCTTTGGCAAAGTCTTGAACTCAAGATCTCCTGACTCTGGTACCATATTGCATTCATACTCCGCCGGACATTATACTCCAACAACACAAACTCTTACAGGCCCTTTGTTAGTGCCAGATCAAATGTCGCAAAGGTAGGAAGAGTCCGAAGAGCCTTATTCTAACACGTCGTTGCCGCCATCACCTTGTCAATTTTGCCAGGGAAACAAAAAACTAAGGGAAAAAAATTAGACAAATGAGTGCTCATGTATTTTCTTGAGAGAGACTAAGTTGAAAGAACTTTAGATTGGCGAAGTCAACCGGGCACCTCGTAATTGACAGACATATATAACACTAAAAAATAGTATTAAAAAGCATGAAGTAAATCTAGAAAATATACGAGAATCAATACAAAGTCTATGACTTGAATTCAGATTCCACAACAAGAAACTGAGCCATTTAAGTTATGCTTAATCCGTTGTGGAAAGTGGAATTCACTTTGTTCTCAACTACTCCCTCCATTTCTAAATAAGTCTTTTTAGATATTCTAGTAAGGAACTACATACGGAGCAAAATGAGTTAATCTATACTCTAAAATATATCTGTATATATTCATATGTAGTTTGTATTGAAATATCTAAATAGACTCTTATATTTAGAAATGGAGTACTCTCTCTGTAAAAAAAATATAAGAGCGTCTAGATCTAAACGAGACTTGCTCCTCCTCTTCTCTTTGTGTTAGCTCACTGGAGGCCACTCCTCAATCTTGAACCATGCCATGATTAGGAAAATGATTAATCTTATGTTCTGTTCCTCTGAGGGTGTCATCCCATTCCCTGGTAAAGACGTAAAGTGATGCAAGCATCAAGCAAATCACGTCTGGTGAACCTTTGGATAATCTGAAGGGCCGAAGGAATCCACATATCTAACCAGCAGCGGTGTGCATCCGGGTTATTCCATCTTTGAGAATGGTTAAGACCTAACTTGCCTTCGATGGAGGGTGAAACGAACTTAATCATCACACTGTAAACAAACTTAGCTAATAATGCATCAGTCAAAAAAAAGTTAACTAATAATTCACCCCGCTTTACTTTTGCCTGGGCCACACCACCACTAATTAGTGCCATCACTAACTAATCTAATAATCTAGTGCGCTCGTCGGCCACATCATCGCGCGAGTGGATTTGCATGGGTCATGTCAAAAGCTGGACACAAGGTGACGACGGCGTCCTCGATCGGTTATTTCATGTCAAAAGATCGTTGTGTGCAAGGAATGGATGGATGGTTTCTGACTTGACCATGCACGCACCTTTCGGACATGGCGACCTGATCGTCAATTCGTCGACGACGCCAGGTCGCGCAGTAGAGGCGGTCGATTCGTGCTCGCTCGCGCAACCACCTTTTCTCCCCCTTTCCCGTTTTTCTCGTCTCTTCTGCATCCGCCGTGGCCTGAAGATATGCATACATGCACCACACGACACGCATCATCGTAGTAGTATGTATGGTTTGGTCGAGGTCGATTTCTCATGAGAATCCAGCTAGCAACCAGCCGTCGATATAGGTAGCAGCCGGTGACTAGCTAGCACTAGCCGACGGAGGTCCAAAGTAGCAATGCGTTTTATTGCTACGCGGCCGGCAGCACGCAACACGGGATCGTGAATCGACGCAACTCGTCCTTGTAGTTCCAGCTGTGGATCTAGGTAGCGGCTTGCTTGCTTGCTTCGAGACGCGCACACGTCACGCGTCCCACGCAACGCCTGCGCACGGCAGCTGTTCTTCCTTCCCGCAGTACGTAGTAGTACGTGCCTGGATGAATGGATGCGCGCGGCGACTCGATCTCGGGTCGGGTGGCGGAGGCGTAAAGCCAAATCGGCCGGCCGGTGAGCTACCTCTCGCCAGCTGCCCAGCTCCACCGATCGGTCCATGCATGCATGCATGACGACGGCGACGCGTCCCGATCGATATCCTTTGATGCCCTGCCCTGTCGGTTAGTGACTTAGTGTTCGAAGAGTTTGAGTTTAGCTCGTCCATCAGCATGCAGCCTAGGACGATGTGTCTTGTGGCAATGGCATGGAGCGTATGAAGTGCGAGACACGGCTCGTGCACGTACCAGACGTGTTCTACGCATGCACGGCACCGCGGGGCGTGCATGTATTGTTTATGTGACCGTCCGGACGCGGCGAACAGGAAACGAATCAGCACGTGCGTACAGCGTATGCGCATCATGTGGCCATTTGATTGATTTTACTGATGATGTGATCAGGCCGCTCTATGTCAACTTTGGTTGAAGGATTGATTGTGATGGCCTGTTGAACACATCCTACTACTTACTATTCCCCCCGTTCGGAGTATTTAAAACTAAAATATGTTTAAATATATTTTTTTTATCGACAAGTAATCTTGAACGAAGGAAGTACTATTACCCTTGCGACGAATTATTGCGACTAGTCATAGTGGGGAGTAACTTAGACTAGTGTCATGCATATGACACTAGTCTTTGTTACTACCGTTTAGAAGGCGCGCTTAGAAATTCTCTGGGACCTAGGTGGTTATCTATTGATTGTGAGGTGGGCTAAAAAATAGCATTCACACTACGCATGCATATAGAAATAGTATATCGGAGTATTAATTAGCTATTAGAAATAAATGCAATGCGTTCTAAACCTTGTCTATTATGAAAATGCACGCAAATTTAATCGTGCCTTCTAAACTGTGACGGAGGAAGTACTATCTTCATAGTGCAAAGTAATATACAAGTAATATCATGGATAATAGCATTTATTACATTATAGATTCATTTTGCTTTGGATCGCGTTATGTTACAGTAACATATTATGTTACTCCAAACACTTCTCTCATTAACTATATGCCACATAAATAAATTTGTCTTCATATACGCTATGTTACTTGCTAAGTTTACTTTCACTATGACCAGCCTGAGGGAGACGCGCATTGAAATTACCCGGAGCGTATTCATTACCAACGGTCAAGACAGCTCCTAGTAATAGTAGTACCAGTTGTACCGCACTGCATCTGCATGGTCCTCTTCTCCCACCAACACCGAAACCCAGCAGGCAGATGTCTCGCCGCCACGTCGATCGTTCATTCCGAGCCATCCCAAGCGCAAGCGGCGCATACACGAACCATCCCAAGCACATGGCTAGGTTCACTGAATCTCCTCCACCCGAAGTTCTGCATTGAACTCTGCCGGTACCAGTACAGTCATACTCCTCGGCGTTCTCGAGCTTCCCGTTCCATCCACAGATTTTCGCAGAAAGTTTCAGAACCTTAGATAAATAGCAGAAATTAATTGCAGTACAGTGAATTCAGTTTTTATCCAAAATCAAAAACCAGGTCCCACCATCCAAGCGGCCAAAACCCAGACGTTACTGTGCATGCAGCCGCAGCAACAGAAAAGCGGCCAAACCCAACCCAACCAAACCCAGCAGCAGTAGCAGCAGCACCTGGGGGAGGCAGAGCAGAGCGGAGCTGGCAAGCAAACCAAAGCCTCCCATCGCGCCGCGCAGAGCGGTTTCTTTTCCCCGCTCTCTCCCCCGCGCCACCTATAAATACCGCCTCCCTTCCCCCTCCTCTCCCACAGTCAGTCGTCACAGCCACACAGAACAACCGAGAAACCACTGTGCACGCACGCCCACAGAGAGAGAGGAAGAGGAAGAAACAGAGAAAGAGATCGATAGAGGGAGAGGGATCGACATCGGCTTGATCCACCGTCCATCATGAGGCCGATCAGAGAAGGTGAAGCCCTGGTCGGATTCGCCGGGGCGCCGGCGGCGGGCGGCCACGGCCACGGCGTGCACCCGGGGCTGTGGAGGACGCCCACGCCCTACCTCTTCCTCGGCTTCGCGCTCATGATGGGGCTCATCGCCGTGGCGCTGCTCGTGCTCGTCTGCACGCGCCGCAAGCCGTCCGGCTCGTCGCGGCGGGGGAGCGCCGCCGAGGAGGCGTCGGCGCGCGGGATGGCGCCGCTCGACAGGGAGCCCAAGGTCGTCGTCATCATGGCCGGCGACGACTTGCCGTCCTTCCTCGCCAGCGCCAGGCCGTTCGCGTTCCCTGCTGCCATCAACGCCGCCGACGTCGGCGAGCAGCGGCAGGCGGACGCGGCGTAGGCCCGACGCCCGCCCGCCCGCCCGTGTAACCGCGGGACCAATTTTGGCCTCTAGGATTCCCCCTGCGCGATCTGTATGTAGAATCTACGCCTACTCAATCCGTAGTAGTAGCAGAGAAGATAGTGCTCTGTAGTAGTTTGCGTTTCTTGGTGAGGTGAGGTGAGCGGCGCGCATGGCGTGAGCGCGCCGGCGGCGTGCGTTGAGTTGAGATCTGTGAAAGCGAATGGAATTTTGGCTTGCATCTTCATTCAATAAATGCATGATGCTTGCTTTTTTTCTTTTGAGTTAATGCATGATGCTTGCTTGGCTGCTCCCCAATTCGATTTCCACTTGAAATTTCGGCACTTTTCGTTTGGGTGGGCGGTATAAAATACTCACCCGTCGTCGTCATTCTGGGAGACTGTCTCTCTTGGAAGTTTCACCGTGAGTCATCCAGCATTAACCGCTCTCCCATTCTGATCGAGTTTGATCACCACGTAAGTAAAAGTTTGTGCGAAGTGACGGAGCTTCCTGGCCGGCCCCGGGGAAACTTTTAACGTGATTGTTCTAGACTGCAAGTGCTGGTTAAGTGCATGTTGAAACGCACACAGTGAACTTTCGGTTGCTTGTCCATGTTGAAACGTACACAGTACACAGTGAAAACGAGCGAAAAGTACACAGTGAAAACGAGTATAGGATTACATGGGGTGCATTGATCGATTGTGTGGTCTTCAAACGCGAGCACACAGACTAGAAAACAAAAATAGGGGAGCCTAGCGCGTCGTCGACACGTCGCGTGGAATTTATGCAACCGACTGTATGCGCCGCCCTTTATCAAACCAAGGTCCCGTCGCCTGTATTTGGAAATGGAGGTTATATACTTTTAGTGGTCACGGGCACGTAGTACTTTTCTTACAAAAAACTACACGTACAGTCTCTTAAATAGCAGAATCTGCTTGTTAACAATGGTTTTCTGTCATCCATTTCGTGAAGGTACGAATTTTCTCACTACATTCATATACCTGGTCTCCTTTTGTTTTTGTGGCATGCTATTTCTCATACACCTATAATTTGTTGTATCGCCGGTCGACTTTGGGAGCGCATAGGAGAGCAGCCCCCGAGGCCGGGACGGGACGACGCAACCGGCCATCGTGTCCCTAACATGGCCTTGTCATGATCGAGCGGGATGCTTGATTGGTTCAGGGCATCTCAACCGTGCATCATCAAATCTTTCCTCGGAGTTTGACTGGACGTCTCGACATTTCAAGTCATCAAACAGCGGTCACTGAATATCTGCAAAGTGGTTCGGACGTCTTAAATCACACAAGCCGTCTTCAAACTAGGAGGTAGGGTGGGGAGTCCGGACATCCATCGACACACTACCAAACTCCGCCTCGGACCCCACCATAAACTCACTTGTCCCTCTTTCTTGTTGCTCTCTCCTCTCTTCATTGGACAATGAGCGAACATTCGGTGAATATCGCCGGACATTTGGTAACCATATTTAATGACTTCCCCTAGAGATGCCCTTATGTGTATGTTCCGGTGCGGGGAGATGTGGGGGAGATGAGGCCTATTGTCAAAAGAGAGGAAGCTCGCACGTGCTTGCTATAGGATGAAGATGATTGGCCAGCAATTGGATTTCAAAACAACGTCTCTAGGTCAAATTGACGGAAAGTTTGCCTGAAAATGCCTGAACTTTGTTTTTCCAACCCGTTGGTGGTGAGCAGGAGGAGGTGACGACAAAAAAAAACATGCTATAGGATGAAGATAACAACGTCGGGGCCGGAATCACGCAACCGGAGAACATGTCTTTCTAGGATAGCCGGATCCCACAACCGTGGCAGCCAAAAACCGCCATAACCGGAATCGGGGAAGGAGAGCGGGATGGTGACGATGAAGTCGGACGGCATGGAATCCAAGCCATTGAATGAGGATCTGATGGTCTACAGGTGCGCACACTGAGGCAAAATCCACTTGTACTAGCGGCTAGCACCCCTATCTGTTCGTACTTTGTACTGCAAACTTGTAGTACCCGTTTGGCGCCTGTACTACTTGTTTCTTGCCACCACACGCGTGCTGCAGGCCTGCAGTTGTCTTCTAGCCTAACTTGTTGCAGCTGCTGCACTACGTCTCTGCTAAAATGGGTGGCAGCCTGGCCACTAATATCGATCGATCGGATCAAGATGAACCACTTGAACCGCACGTATGCCGAGCTCACATGCCACTGTTTTGTGCTAAGCACCATATGTCAACTCGAGCCGTACTTGCGCACGAAACATATCGTATCTGTTGCAACTTTGCAGCCGAGATCAATCAATCATATAAGTTGTGCTTAGCTCATGGAGAACCCATTATCTACAAAAATCTAATCAAGCATCAGCCGGCTAAAGCTAGCTAGTAGTTGCCCCTTTACAAAGGTGTCCCCCGATATCCTATTCGTCGCGACAAAGCGGTAAAGAAATGGCGAAATGGCACGCCGATTCCTCTTTCTCCCGGGTTGGATCGTCCCCGGTATGAGTTTCAACTCAATCCTTATTTCTTCTTTAAAAAGGTGAAAAGGTTTCCACTAAATCGTAAAGAGTTGAAGAAATCCTTGTTTTTTTACTAATATCTTGAAATGGCGAAAGTGGGAAGAAAAAGGAAAGAAAGGTATATTGGGGGAAAGAGAAGCAAATGGAGAGGTCCAAATCCAACAGCGAATGCCAATGCCAACATGATGCTATGGGGGTCAGGTCACGCGGGGCCATGGCACTCTCCAAAAGGGAGCGCTTTGCGTTTTATCGCGGCTAGGCCGGAAGCGGCGCCTCGACGTCGAGCCCGTAGGGGGGTGGGTGACACCAAAACAAAGTTTGTGCTCTTCCTCCCTGCGTCCTCGTCACCATATTCTCACCCTACATACTCCCACTACCATAGCTAGCCATCATACAAGTTCATCCTAGCCTTGTCAAATATCAACCCAGGTGCGTTCTGGAATTATACATCGCTTCATGCATTAGCAGATCGATCGGAACGAAGAAGTGCTGATGGCTAGCCAGCCTAGAGGTTCTTCGGTCATGTCAATATATCTGTGTGCGTTCTGGAACTTCATTCCGTTTCATGGAGCTGGTCGGATTGGGAAATGCTAATTCGTTTTGCTCCTTGTGCTTGCCCTGTGTTCTTCGTGTGCATCCTTCGGTCCGGGAACACGAACCGAAGAGGAGCGTACGTGAAAGCGAACCAGTTCTACCCTTCTAGCTAGGGTTTGGGTGGACGGGGAGATAGCAGATTTGCTGGTGGCGGCGGCATGCACGGGGTTTGGGTGGAGGCGGTTGTTTCCTTGTCGCCGGAGCAGCAGCGTCCTGTCAGCTTCGTACCAGTTCCGTAGGGATAAGGTTGGCGGACATGGTTTACCTTGTTCCTGTTGCTAGTGGAAGCGGCGCATCGTAAGAAACTTGAGAGTCCACAGTAGAAAGTCGACGAGCTATCTGGACTTTTTCAAGGGAAGAGCGAGTGGGGGCCTAGTCAGAACCCAGATACGGAGTATGAACAGCAGCAGCAGCAGCAGCTTGCTTGTTGTGACTGCCCGGCGGGCATCATCATTGCCGCCTCCACCGACGAGCGAGCGTCATTTTTCTCCCTTTGCCGCGGAGAATATCCCGGAGCATATGGCTGCTCCTCCTCCCCGGCGGTCTCCGCCGTCCTTCCATGTTGCCGTACCCGGCCCACCGAGGCCGAGGCCATCATGGCCAGGGAGAAAATGTTTACTCCCTGATTAGTTCGGAGTCAGAGATGCCGTGCTGCACTGCACTGCACTGCTTGGAAACATAATGATAGTAGTAGCAGTAGCTGCCTGGCCTATTGCTATCCGCCAACTTTTGTAGCTGCTCTTTTGGCCCTTGGCTTGATGCTTTCCAGTTCAGACGTTTGTTTATTGGAACCGGATCATCATTGCAGTGGTTAACTCGTTTACCGAATTATTACGGTCACGGAGACCTTGGAGCTAGCAATTCTGGTGCTTTAACGTTCTCACCACTTAGTTTATTTCGATGTTAATTCTGAACTGGAAAATTTAGAGAGTAGCGAACACTTGTCCATCCAAAAACTTCACAATTCGATCCTAAAAAAACTTCGCAAATCGCCAATTCGTATGTGAGAAGAAAAGAACGAGGACTGAAAGGCGATTCGAATAGGTGGGCGCGTGTACGTGCGGCCTCCGTAGGATGTCAGATAAAGGGGAGGCGAGGTTGGAACTTGGGAGGAGCATTATCCCCACGAATATTCTGGCTCAGTTGGAGCCTCTCTAATCTCATCTGCTGGGAACGGTCGAGCAGTGCGCCCATGGACGCAGCAGGATGCCATGGTTGGCAATCCTTTCGATGAGCCACCCGACGGCAGTGCTACGTACTACATGCTGCCGCTAACTTCCAGGCCCAGGAAAAGGACGAGAGCGATGACTCGGATCCTATTCACCACCGGGTCGATCATGGCAGCTACTATAGCTAGAAGCTTGTTGCGGACCTTTTCCGTCCCTTTTGACACGCCGTTGGGCCGCCGCGTCCCTTTGCGCCAGCGTTTCTGGTAGCTAGCTAGGGTTCAACGAAAAGCGATCGCTCATTTTTCCGCTGAAAAAAAGAAACCTCCACTCCAGCAGGCAGCAGCGGCTGCATGGCACGGAAAGGTGTCGTCACATTGGTAAACCATGTCGACACAAACACGAGCACGTTGAGCGGGCCTCGTGGCGTCACGTCGGCCGTACCCGCACGCTCCTCCGCCCGACACTGCCCGGCCGCCGCACCGCACCGCACGCACCATCGCCCGGCAGCTACGCTACGCTAAGCTACGCCACGCACCGTCACCTTTTTGTGCGAGAAAAAGAGATCGCATTGCCCAGCCCAAGGGATCGCAGTCGTTCATGCACAACAAATCGATCTCATTTGGACCTGACCTGAGCCACACGGCAGTTTGGATACTGTGGAGCTACGCACCCTCACTTGTTATCAGGCAAATGGATATGGATGATGAGAGGATAATGCGTCCATGTATCGACTGATCGATCGATGGATCGGACTGGACGTACGTGCGCGTGCTATTCGATCCTTGCCCTGGGCCAGCAACGCGACAGCCCGCGGCCCCCGGTTCGACGCCGACCGATCGTACCGCGAGCTGCCACCGGCCGTGCTATCTATCCTCCCTCGTCGACGTGAAACGAAAGGACCATGCATGCATCAAGATCGACAGCCGCGAATCGGGGGCAGAGGTGGCCTCTTCCCTTCTCCGCCTCTGTTCGATCGGCCTGCCTGGATTATTTTCCTCTTTAGCTGATTCTCTAGATATCGCATATGGATCACAGGTCAGGCGATGCATAGGTGTTCCCGTGGGGCGCCTCTACGCTTGTTTGTCACCCTGATGGAGAAGTGATGATGATCTGCGTGCGGTGCCACGACAGCGATCACTCCATGAGAATGTTTCCAGCGAAATAGATTTTCTAACAAAGCCAGGAGCAGTTAGAATAAATCCAAGACGCATAATCGATCATCCGAAAATAAAGCAATCACATGAGCACGACATAAAAATTTGTTAACGAGATTCATCGACATGACTACATCCCTGGCAGCGATGACTCCATGGGTGCACCCGTGGGCCGCGCCATGACAGCAGCGATGACTCCATGAGAGCTTTTCCAGCCAAATATTCCTAACGGAACCGGGAGATTGTGCACTTGCTTCCTCTGAGATTCGTGCCAACTTTTTGTGCATAAAGTAAAAAAAATTTTGCTATGCAATACGAACAATGGAGAAAGAAATAGAGTTCTGCATGTAAGAATTGTGGCAGTTTTAACTATGAGAGAGAGAGAGTGAGAAGAAAAGGACGGCCCATGCGTTCTCTCTCCCCACACAATAGCCGCATTTTATTTCCTTGTCATATTCTGAATGGTTAATAACTTACGAACCAAATTTTAATTTGTGATTTTTGTATATTTGATTGAGAATTATAAGACCTTTAAAACAAGACCGGTTTTGGATACATTTTAGCTAGTTTGAATTTTACTGTTTCAATCAGTTTCATATACAAAAAAATCACTCATTTAAAAATTGGATTTCACTCATTGTAAAATTCCTATTTCGCACATTAGAAAACACATATTTTAGTCATTTCAAAAACTTGTTTCACTCATTTCAGAAAGACGATTTCAATCATTAAAAAAAGCCTCATTTCTTTATGTTCAAAAAAACAATTTCACTCATCTGAAGAAACTGGTGTCACTCATTTCAGAAAAATAATTTCACTCAGTTGAGAAAACATATTTCACTAAGTTGAGAAAACATAGATTTTAGTCGTTAAAAACAGTTTCGTTCATTTCAGCAAGCTGATTTCAATCATTTAAAAAACTCATTTCTTTATGTTCAAAATACCAATTTCACTCATCTGAAGGAACCGATGTCACTCATTTTAGAAAAACAATTTCACTTCGCTGAGAAAACATATTTCACTCAGTTAAGAAAACATATTTCAAAATTGATTAAACTCAATGCAAAAAATAGATTGCAAAAAAAAGGAAAGACATTACACTCATTTACAAAAGATATATTTCACTCATTTCAATGTATGATTTAATTATACAGAATAACAAATTTCACGCATTTCTAAAAACATATTTCACTCATTTCAAACAAATATTTTCACTTGTTTTTCGAGTTCCACTAATAATAGTAAACGATTTCACTCATTTACAAAAGATATATTTCACTAGTTTCCAAAAACACATTACTCTCATTCACAAAATATAGATTTTACGCATATCAATTTCAAACACCGAAAATGGTTGTATTTCACAAATACCAGTTTCAAACAGTGAAATAAGCAGTGTCACATAAAATATATTGAGCCAAATAAGTTAATTAAAATGATGAAAATCAAACGCATTTGAAATGTCCAAGATTGATATTGTTCTAAAGGCCTTGACACCCGTAGATCAAATATATAAAATATTTTACATACACTCATAGAAAAAGGGCCTAATGTTCAGCTCATTAGCCCCGGTTTGTAATTGAACCGGCACTAATGTAACCATTAGTGTTGGTTCCAACGGCTAGGCAGGCAACTCTCATTAGTCACGGTTCATGGCGAACTTTTAGCATCTTTTCGTGCCATGAACCGGGACTAAAGAGGTGGTGGCAGGCTGGTGTCAGGCTGCGCCCCCCCCCCCCAACATCTTTAGTCCCGGTTCGTGCCACGAACAGGGAGTAGAGATTCTCCTTTAGTCCCGGTTCGTATAACCAACCGGGACTAAAGATCATCCTATATAAACCCTTCGTCGAGCCCGAGCTCTCTATTCTTCCCCTTTCCTCTCCTCTCTGTTTTCTTCCTCTCCTCTAGAGCTCATCCTTCATTTTTTCCAAAATTTGTCAAGATTTGAAGGCCCCCCATCCATCCAAGTGATCACAAAGGTTAGCAACTTTGTCCTTTCATCTCTCATTGCTAGATTAGCTCTTCCAATGCTCTATAAGTATAGTGATTTGTGGGTTTTAGCTTGGGAGTAATTATATGTGGTAGTTTATTTTATTTATATGCAATTTAAGCTCATATTAACTCCTAGTTTGCATATGTAGGTGTGGTTTACTTAGTGCCTTCCCGTCTCCTCCTAACCACCGTCGATCGCCCGCACCGTCCCGTCGCCGGCACCACCTTGTGGTGAGCCTCTTGTTCTTATCTATATATATATATAATCATGTTTATGTGATTTAGATATATATTTACTTGTATAATTATCTTGTCCGTACGTTATTTGTTATATATAGTGTCATGGTTTTGATATCCGTCCCTGTCGGCCCTCGTCCTGTTTATGATTCGGATGTGGTATATTCTCTTTTATAACTATTTGTTACATTTCGTGTTTATGGAAAATTATGCCCATCAAGTTGACATAGATATTTCTATCTAGGAGGTATGTGAACCGGAAATTCCAACCGACCCTATTGTCGAGAGGTTAAATTTAGTTGAAAATGAAAACAAGTATTTGAAAGAAAAAATGGAAAGAATTGAGGAGGAGAAGATGGAATTGGAGTTGCATGTTGCCGATGTCGTCGATGATCACCAAATCAAGATGGAGAAAATGCGCTTGAAGATTAGAAAGATTATAAAATATGTCATCGATTGTGAGGCTTTGTATCATTATGTTGTTGGATCAATTGTTACCTTAGTTGCGATCTTGATCACATTTGTTGTTGCATTTAAATGCTTTAGCTAGAGAGTTTGTATGTTGTTTTATGAGAATAAGTGTGTATGAACTTGTATTAATTTGGTCTTTTCGGTGCTGTGTAATGAAGATGAGCCGGCAATGGATGTACGATGACCGATGTTCTTCCCAGTTCGTTAATGACGTGCGTACTTTTGTGCTTGCGGCCGAGGCAAACAAGCGGGCAGATGCTTTTATGTCTTGTCCATGTGCTGGCTGTAAGAATGATCGAAATTACTCTAAGTCAAAAACCATGCACTAGCACCTGTTTGAGTCCGGTTTCATGCCCCACTATAGTGTTTGTACCAAGCATGGAGAAAGAGGGGTTATGATGGAAGACAATGAAGAAGAGGACGACAACAGCTATCCCGGCCATGGGTTCCCTGAATGCGATGGTACAACAATGGGGGAAGAAGCCGAGCCGGCAATGCGGGAAGAAGCTGAAGAAGACGCATCAGATGAGCACGCTGATGATCTAGGTCGGGCCATTGCCGATGCAAAGAGAAACCGTGCAAGTGAAAAGGAGAAGAAGAAATTGCAGCTCATGTTAGAGGATCACAAGAAATTGTTTACACGAATTGCGAAGCTGGCAAGAAAAAGCCGGTCACCACATTGGAATTGCTGCAATGGAAGGCAGAGAATGGTGTATCTGACAAGGGATTTCGAAAGTTGCTGATAATGTTAAAGAAGATGCTTTCAAAGGACAACGAATTGACCGAGAGTACGTACGAAGCAAATAAGGTTGTCTGCCCTCTAGGATTAGAGGTGCAGTAGATACATGCATGCCCTAATGACTGCATGCTCTACTGTGGTGAGTACGAGGATTTGAACGCGTGTCCGGTATGCAGTGCATTGCGCTATAAGATCAGCCACGATGACCCTGGTAATGTCGAGGGCGAGCGCCCCAGGAAGAAGATTCCTGCCAAGGTGATGTGGTATGCTCCTATAATACCACGATTGAAATGTTTGTTCCAAAACAAAGAGCATGCCAAGTTGATGCGATGGCATAGAGAAGACCGTAAGAAAAACGGGAAGTTGAGAGTACCCGCTGACGGGTCGCAGTGGAGAAAAATCGAAAGGAAGTGGGGGGACTTTGCAGGTGACGCAAGGAACGTATAGTTTAGTCTAAGCGCAAATGGCATTAATCCTTTTGGGGAGAAGAGCAACAATCATAGCACCTGGCCTGTGACTCTATGTATGTATAACCTTCCTCCTTGGTTGTGCATGAAGCGGAAGTTTATTATGTTGCCAGTGCTCATCCAAGGCCCTAAGCAACCCGGCAACGACATTGATGTGTACCTAAGGCCATTAGTTGAAGAACTCTTACAGCTGTGGAATGAAAAAGGTGTACGTGCGTTGGATGAGCTCGATCAGGAAGAATTTGACCTACATGCGTTGCTGTTTGTGCCCATCAATGATTGGCCTGCTCTCAGTAACCTTTCAGGACAGACAAACAAGGGATACCGCACATGCACGCACTGTTTGGATGATACCGACAGTATATATTTGGATAATTGTACACTAGTAGAAAAAGGCCCATTTGTCCCGGTTCCAGAGGGCCTTTAGACCCGGTTCTGGAACCGGGACTAAAGGGTCGGGACTAAAGGCCCACCCTAAGAACCGGGACTAAAGGTCCTCCACGTGGCGCAGCCTGAGCACGCTTAACTTTCGGGTTTTATTCCCCCTCGTTTCCAAGTACGCACTTATTATTTTCCTAACAATAGTAAGATGTCAATCGTATTAACCCTCATGAGTTTAGCTTGAGCATGAAGTCACACATTTCACTGTTTGAGTTTGAAACTATTTATTCTAAAAACAATAATTATTTAGTAACACTAATATTTCTTGAATAAGTAGTTTGACCATTGTTTGACCATAGTTTGACCATAGTTTGATCATATTTGACCAAAATTCAACAAAACTGAAATAATTATTTACTAACACTAATATTCTTGAATAATTATTTAGTAACACTAATACTTCTTGAATAAGTAGTTTGACCATAGTTTGACCAGATTTAACCAAAATTCAAAAAAACTGAAATTCGTGCTGAACATTTTGCTATATTATACGTTTTTTCCGACATCGTATGCAAAAGTTATAGCCATTTTACTTTTTCATAACACTTTTTTGCAAAACATGTCCAAATTTATTTTTTTAATTTTCCTAACTAGTAGATGTAGTAATATAACTACATCTTGAAAGATTTCATTTTTTAAAGTTTTTATCATTTTCTTTTGTTTTTTCCAAAACTGAAATGGTGATACACGCCAGGGGGGGGGGGGTAGAGTTTGAGACACGAACCCCTTTAGTCCTGGTTTGAGACACGAACCGGGACTAAAGGGTGATGCCCTTTAGTCCCGGTTCGTGTCTCAAACCGAGACTAAAGGTTTCATTTGAACCGGGACTAATGCCTTTAGCCGCTCGAACTGGGACTAATTCTCACATTAGTCTCAGTTTGTAATGCAACCGGGACTAATGTGTATATTGAGCTGTGACCAAAGGCCTGTTTTGTACTAGTGGTAAGAAGAATGTGTACCTGGGACATTGTCGATTTCTTCCGAGCAGGCATCCTGTAAGAAAGAAAGGCAAGCATTTCAAAGGTGAGGCAGATCACTGGACGAAGCCTCGCCACCGTATTGGTGATGATGTACATGATATGGTCAAGGATTTGAAGGTAATCTTTGGAAAGGGTCCTGGCAGACAATCTGTTCTGAATGACGCTGACAGACACACACCCATGTGGAAGAAGAAATCTATATTTTGGGACCTACCCTATTGGAAAGACCTAGAGCTCCGCTCTGCAATCGACGTGATGCACGTGATGAAGAATCTTTGTGTGACCCTGCTTGGCTTCTTGGGCGTGTATGGGAAGACAAAAGTTACACCGGAGGCACGGGAGGACCAGCAATGTATTCACACAATCAGGGGCCCAATATCCATCTTCACTGAAAAATGGCATGCTTCTTCTTATTGGTGTGGATGTCCGACAACCTTTGGGATCAACACGATCCCTTTGTAGTTCGGCTGTGGAAATCACAATGCACAAAGAGCAGATTCAGCGGCGCAAACGCAGAGTTTACCCAGATCGATCCACTGAGAGGCATAAAACCCTACTCCTACTTTGGTGGATTATATGTGAAAGTCAAGTTACAAGAGAGCACAGCTTGCCGGCAAGGTGTGCCGGAAGTGCGGCTACTTAGTGCAATTGAGCAAAGTGTCGACTTTTGTAAAGGTTGCCATTGGCCTCCCCTTATAGACAACGGGGCTACCACAATGGCAAAACAACAATTATGTGAGGTGAATAGTGGCTACAGTGCTAAATACCTAACTTTGATAGATTAGGACAAAAGCATTTAATGCGCCGTTAGGTGTCATGCTGGGGCGAACGCTGGCAAGGAAGTGCCTCTCCTTCCGCACAGTTAGGCCAGCTACCTTCTATTACCTTGACACGCCCCTGGGACGGGTATCCATAAAGTTAATCTTTAGGCGGCGTGCTGACACGTGCCCCGACAAGCCTCACCTAACTGCCTACCCGCTCGACACCTATTGAAAGCGAGTAGCTGGTCGCTGAGATGGAGCGGTGAAGAGGCAAAGGGAGCTTGTCAGCACGGAGCTTGTCAGGTCATCTCTTGCCTGTGCGTAGCTTGCCGGCAGCTTGAATCTTGATCTTCAGTACTACTTTTGTACTTCAAAATCACCTGATTGGAGGTCTTCTTCATGGTTTTAGCAACTAAGTCTTGAGTGCCGATTGAGGTTATCCTCCGACAAGCCCTTGCCGTCGGGAAGACTACTACTTGTTGATACGTCTCCAACGTATCTATAATTTTTGATTGTTCCATGTTGTTATATTATCAATCTTGGATGTTTTATAATCATTTTATATCATTTTTGGTACTAACCCATTGATATAGTGCCAAGTGCCAGTTGCTGTTTTTCCCATGTTTTTTACATCGCAGAAAATCAATAACAGACGGAGTCCAAACGCCCCGAAACTTTACGAAGAATTTTTATGGGCCAGAAGGAACACAAAGGGCCCTGGCTGCGCCTGGGGTTGCCCCAAGGGGGGCACAACCCACCAGGGCGCGCTAGGAGTCCCAGGCGCGCCCTAGTGGGTTGTGCCCACTTCGGGAGCCCCCCGGACCACCTCTTTGCTCTATAAATAGCCCAATATTCCAGAAACCCTAGGGGAGTCGACGAAATATTCATCTAGCCGCCGCAGAGTCCAGAAGCACCAGATTAAATCTAGACACCATCTCGAATGGGGTTTACTGAAAGTGCGTTATATCGACTAGAGGGGGGGTGAATAGGCGATTTTTATGAAAGTCTTCAATACGTGAAAGTTGGGAAGACAAACAGTAGAGATATGCCGATCACTAAGCAGCGGAAGTTAGATTACACTAGGCAAGCCATGGTCAAGTATTCAATAGAGTGAAAGCACAATGACAAGTAGCTACAGTGTAATAAGGATCAGGTAGGAAGAAGTTATGAAGCCAAACAAATCATACAGTTATGTTGTGAAGACAAAAGATAGAGCAAGCAAGCAATGGCTTCACAATGAGTAACAGTAAGTAAAAGGAAGTGAAGATGAAACCAGTGACTCGTTGAAGACAATGATTTGTTGGACCAGTTCCAGTTGCTGTGACAACTGTACGTCTGGTTGGAGCGGCTAGGTATTTAAACCTTAGGACACACAGTCCCGGACACCTAGTCCTGAACCGCAGCTCAGGACACCCAGTCCTCATCGTATTCTCCTTGAGCTAAGGTCACACAGACCTTGCCCAATCACTCTGGTAAGTCTTCAAGGTAGACTCCCAAACCTTCACAGACTTCGTTCACCGGCAATCCACAATGACTCTTGGATGCTCAGAACGCGACGCCTAACCGGCTGGAGGATGCACAGTCCTCAAGTGTAATAAGTCTTCAGATCACTCAGACAAGAAGACTTAAGTGATGCCCAATTCTCTCTGGCTCTGGGTGGTTAGGGCTTTTCTCCTCGCTAGGAATTTTCTCTCAAAGGCTTCGAGGTGGGTTGCTCTCAAACGACAAAAGCCGTGCACTAAAATCTGAGCAGCCAACCGTTTATGGTTGTAGGGGGTGGACTATTTATAGCCACTGGGCAACCCGACCTGATTTGTCTGAAATGACCCTGGGTCACTAAGGAACTGACACGTGTACCAACGGTCAGATTTGAAACTCACACGACAACTTTACTTGGGCTACAAGCAAAGCTGACTTGTCCGACTCTGGACAAGATTTGCTCTCATAGTCTTCACTCGAAGATATAGGTTTTGAATTAGGCATCACTTAAGTCATTCTGACTGGTTCTCTTGGACCCCACTTAACAGTACGGTGGTTCCTATGACTCAACACAAATGAAAGAGAACTACTAAAGATCTAAGTCTTCGAGTTCCATAGGCTTCACGTGGTGTCTTTTCTTGTCATAGTCTTCAATGTGAATATCTTCATATACCACCATTGACTTCAATGTCTTCGTACATTTTTAGGGGTCATTTCTGGTAGTAAAACCGAATCAATGAGGGACTTCTACCTGTGTTATCCTGCAATTCTCACAAACACATTTGTCCCTCAACTAGGTTTGTCATCAATACTCCAAAACCAACTAGGGGTTGTCGGATTTCGGGTTCTGGCAGACCCTTAAGGTTCGAACACTGGGGTGCGCACGGAAATCTTGCCTTCAACCTCTCCGTCTCAATGGGATCTAAACTACTAAAAGAGCTGCACGAAAGACACAAGATTTATACTGGTTCGGGCCACCGATGTGGTGTAATACCCTACTCCAGTGTGTGGTGGATGGATTGCCTCCTGGGGCTGGTGTGGATGAACAATACAAGGAAGAACAGCCTCGCGAGGGTCTGTTCTTGGCTGTGGTGATGAACTGCTATGAAGAGTTCAGTCACCTTTCTCTCTCTTTCTCTCTCAGATCCCGGACCGAACAACCAGGAATCGAACCCCTTGCTATGTGGGTGGCTAGTCCTATTTATAGAGGCCCTGGTCCTCTCCCAAAATATTGAGCGGGAAGGGATCCAACAATGGCGGGCTAATTTGGAGGGGGACAGCGAGTACATCTATCCTGACAAAAGCAGTCTTCGCCTGCCAAAGGCTCTGGTGATGACGCCGCGCTGGGCTCCATGGTGACCTCCGTCTCGTAGTCCTCCTGGTCTTGGTCTCGTCGCACCGAAATGGCAACCTTTGCCTGATGCCTCGGTACTCCGCGGATACGCTTGCCCCCTTTGCACCAAAGAGGAAAGAGGGACGCTGCGCGCGCTGGCACCCGCCTGGTGCCCCGTGTCGTCATGGCTTGTGTCATGGGCACCTCGCGAGGCACCCCGCCTTGAACTCTCCGCCTCCTCGCGAGCCAGCCTGACGAGGCTGTGCCTGAGGATGCGCCGCGTCGTCCGCCTCGCAAGGCTTGGCCCCTCGCGAGGGTCTTGAGCCTCGTGTTGATGAAGATGGGCCGCGCTGGGCCCCGACTTGAGCCACGCCGCAGGCCGCAGGCAGGCAAGTCTGGGGACCCCCGTTCCCAGAACACTGACAGTAGCCCCCGGGCCCAAGGCGTGCATGGACTGGGCCGTGCCGAGAGGCGAAAGGACAAGGGCGAAGCGCCGCGGGCCCTATCAGCCTGCGGCCTTAGGCGCCGCGTGGCGGTTGATTGGCCATGGCGTCTCCACTTCCCCACGACACCTTGGTGATCGTGTGAGCTGGGCAAGTCCCTGCATGCAGATCGTGTTATGATTACCTGTGATCGTGGGGGCCGGCGGTTGGCCTTCGCTGGCTATAAGTACGGCACCGCGCGTGCTCGTCCAGTCCATCTCTTCTTGCTCTCTCCTTAGCCTCAGTTCTTGCTCCGTCTTGGTGTGATGGCTCCATCGAGGAGGTACTCGGCCGCAGAGAAGGGGAAGGCCCTCCAGGTCGGTCCTGCCTCTCCCCCACCCAAGCGTGGTCGCAGGCGCCCTCGGAAGCACCCGGTGGCCGCCCCGGCAGCTTCCAGCGGCCATGGGGGGGGGGGGGGGGCTCCCAGCGCGGCGGCGGGCAAGCCGCCGTAGCTGGAGGGTGCGCCTGGGTTGCACGCTCCCCCAGGCCGCGCTTTCGCGCCGTGCAGGCGCCGCCAGGATTCGTCGTTTGGTCGGCGGAGTCGGCTCGCGCCCGGCTCCCGCTCCCTCGCTTCCTCCTTGGCGAACTCCCGGCCGGCGCTCCTGGCGGCCTCTAGCTCCAGGCGGAGGGCTGCTGCAGCAGGTCCTTGTGGGTCGGGCTGGAGGTCGCCGCCAACGGGGGCTTGGCCTTCACTCGTGGCTGGCAGGCGTTCGCCCGCGCTCGCGGCCTGGAGCGTCGGTGCACTCTGCACTTCAGGTTCGATGGCGACGCCACCCTCTACGCGAGGGTGTTTGGGGAAGATGGTCGCCGCGCGGGGTGCTGCCCTGAGGACGATGACCGCGTCCGCGGGCCCCGCTCCGATGGTGATGGGGGAGATAGCGCCCGAGCGGGCGGCGGTGTCAGCGACTCCCCCAGCTTCGTCAGCTCTTCCTCAAGCGACTCCTCCAGTGGTGGCAGCAGTCCTCCCCCGCGCCGTCGGGTTTGCCTAGGAGGTGGTGGTTCGTCCGCCCGCCGTCATGCCCCGGTGAAGCGCGAGAGGCAGTCCGCCCGAGGCCCTGAGGCAGCCTGTGTTGCCGCCGTGGGCCGATGCGGGAGGGGCGGCGCCAGGCTCGTCTTTTTCCTTTCTCTTTTGTTCCCTGTGTAAAACAGAACAGATGCATGGAGCCCCCTTCGGGCGTGTTGGGAAATGTTGCCACTTCAGCTAATACCTTGATCTCATTTTTGTACTTCCCTGATTTCCCGCCTGTGCGTAGATAGCTTTCGACCCCTGCCGGGGAGTGGGGCGACCGACCCAGGCCCTGTGTGCGTGTCGTGGTACCCGAGGGGCACGGACTAGGAGGGGTGCTCCTGTAATGCGCCAGGGCCGTGAAACCCTCCTGTGGCTAGGGCAGAAACCCTCGCGAGGGTGTCTGAGCACCATCCCTCGCGAGGTTGTTCATGAGAGAAACCAAAGCGAGGGGCGAAAATCGATGAACCATAAATCAGCAACAGCGATAACTCCAATAAGACTCCAAATGCAAACGAACACGTCAAATGCGGAAAGCAAATGGAAAAGCCGCGTCTGGCACCTAAACTAGTCTTCGACATCTTCTCACCAGCGCGGAGCTAAGTGCTGCCATTGGGCGTGGGAGGGAGCCCCAGGGCCTGAGGCCGGCGCTCCTGAGACTCCGGGGCGTGTACAACCCCACTCATTATTACGTGAGAGTGTCACGGGGCGGAGAGCTTCACAGGCATTGGCCTTGCTTCACAGGCTCTGGGCCTTTTCCTTGAGCGCGAGGGCTTCTCAGGCACTCGCCTTGCTTCACAGGCTCCGAGCCTTTCCAAAAGAGATGATCTTCACAGGCACTCGCCTTGCTTCACAGGCTCCGGGCCTTTCCAAAAGAGATGATCTTCACAGGCACTCGCCTTGCTTCACAGGCTCCGGGCCTTTCCAAAAGAGATGATCTTCACAGGCAGTCGCCTTGCTTCACAGGCTCCGGGCCTTTCCAAAAGAGATGATCTTCATAGGCACTCGCCTTGCTTCACAGGATCCGGGCCTTTCTTAGGGGTAGAACCTCCGGAGGTGCTGGATGTTCCACGCGTTCTGGACCGGCACTCCCTCCTGAGTCTCCAAGCGCGCGGATCCGGGCCTGGAAACATGAACAACCTTGAATAGGCCCTCCCACATGGGAGAGAGCTTGTGCAATCCCTCCCTGGAGAGGACCCGCCTGAGCACGAGGTCTCCTACCTCGAGGGTCCTGGGGCGGACGTTGCGGCAGTGGTATTGCCGCAGCGCTTGCCGATACCTCGCCGCCCGCAGTGCGGCTTCCCGTCGTCGTTCCTCCCCCAACACGAGGTCCGTCCCCCGCATGGCGTCCTATTGCGCCTCGTCGAACGCCAGGACCCGCGCGGAGCGACGTCTGACCTCGTGAGGGAGGACTGCCTCCGCTCCATAGACCAGGAAGAATGGGGTCTCTCCAGTCGGCTTGGTCGCGGTGGTGCGGATGGACCACAGCACGGATTGAAGCTCGTCGTACCAACCTCAACCGCAGGCCTCCAGCTTCTTCTTGAACGTCCTGGTCTTGAGGCCTCTCAGGACCTCTGTGTTGGCTCGTTCGGCCTGGCCATTGCTTCGAGGGTGCGCCACTGAAGCGTAGCATATCTGCGTTCCAAGGTTAGCACAGTATGTTTTGAAGAGGTTACTGGTGAACTGCGAACCATTGTTTGTGATGATGCGGGTCGGCACCCCGAACCGGCTCACGATGCCCCTAATGAACTTGACCGCGGAGCCCGCGGGGATGGTGCGGACGGCCTCCACTTCAGCCCACTTGGTGAACTTGTCCACAACGATGTAGAGGTAGCGGTAGCCCCCTGGCGCTCGAGGAAACGGGCCCAGGATGTCCAGCCCCCAGACTGCGAATGGCCATGAAATGGGTATAGTCTGTAGGCCTCCGGCCGGCTGATGGATTTGCTTGGCATGGAACTAGCAGGCCTCACAAGCTTTCACCAGCTGTACGGCGTCATTGAGTGCGGTAGGCCAATAAAACCCACTGCGGAACGCCCTGCTGACAAGGGTCTGCGATGATGAGTGGTGCCCGCAGTCTCCGCCATGTATGTCCTCCAGTAGTTCCTTTCCTTCCTCCCTGGAAATGCAACACAGGAGTACATCATTTGGTCGCTTTCGGTAGAGTTCTCCGTCTCTGATGTAGTATGCAGTGGCCTGCCGCGCCACCCGCTCCACTTCCTCCTCCTTCTCCGGCATGGTCCCTTGCGTCAAGTAACTCCGGAGCTCCGTGATCCAGCACTCCTCCTGAGGTTCCATCGTCAGGAGTAGGCGTGCTCCTGAGGCCGGGCCACAGACCGGGGCTCCTGAGGCAGGTGGTTGGGGGAGCTCCTCCCGAGGCTGAGCCGTATTTGATAGTGACGGCAAGGCTGAGGGCTTGAAGAGCCTCTCCTCGAAGACGCCAGGGTCCTGAGGCAGCCGCCTGGATGCCCGCTTGGCGATGTCGCCAGCCTCCTGATTGGTGCCACGGGGCACATGCTGCAACTCCAACCCCCAGAACTGCTTCTCCATCATGCGGACCTCCGCAAGGTAAGCTTCCATGTGCTCGTCTTTCGGCTCATACACCTTGTTGGAGAAGTTCATGAGGAGCTGTGAATCGCCCTTAATGGTAAGGCGCTTCACCCCCAGGGCTGCCGTGGCCTTCAGGCCCGATATTAGACCCTCGTATTCTGCTATGTTGTTGGAGACCTTTTCACCTTGTTGGAAGCAGAGCTGTACGGCGTAGTAGAGCTTGTCCTGAGTGGGCGATACAAGCACCGCTCCAGCCCCAGCACCATGTCTGGAGAACGCCCCGTCAAAGTGCATGACCCAGCCTTCTGGCGCCTCGCTCCTCGGGAAGAGGGAACGATCCTCGTCGGCCTTGAGGCCTGGTGCCTCTGTCCATTCTGCCACAAAATCCGCCAATGTTGCTCCTTTGATGACCCTGGTTGTGCTGAATTCGAGCTGAAACGCCTGCAGCTCTATGTTCCACTCAGCGACCCTTCCGGCTGAGTTAGGGCTCCTGAGCACCCTCTCCAGGGGGTATGACAAGACGACTTTGATGGGGTGAGCCTGGAAGTAGTGACGCAGCTTGCGCGAGGAGGAGCTTCTGAGGCATTGGGTACCGTGCCCTTGCGTCCCGTAGCACCGTGCTGACAAAGTAAACTGGGTGCTCGACAAGACTGGGAGCATCTGGGGTTGCTGCGCCCTCGGGAGGTGAGGGCGCCTCGCGAGGCGTCGCGGCCTCGGGAGGTGGACTACACGGTCGGGTGGCCTCTCCTGCCCCCGGTGCATTTCCCGGCTGCTGACCCTCCTCAGCTGTGGTTGTGGCTCCTGCAGGCTTTCCTTGTTCCTGTTTTGTCCTGCCCCGGGCTGCCGCTGCGGCCTTGACTTTGTGTTCCTCCCTAACCGCCACCAGGGCTGCGCTGGCAGAGTAGGGTGTGGCGGCGAGGTACAGTAGCAGGGGCTCCTGAGAGCGTGGAGCCACCATGACTGGGGGACTGGTCTGGTACCTCTTGAGATCTTGAAACGCCTCATCTGCTTCTTCGGTCCACTCAAAGGTCCCTTTCTTCTTCCTTAGCTGGAAGAAAGGCAGCGCTCGCTCCCCCAGTTTGGAGATGAAGCGCCCTAGCGCGGTCACGCGCCCCGTGAGCTTCTACATTTCTCTGAGGGTCTTTGGTGGGCTCATGTCCTTGACCGCTTTGACCTTCTCGGGGTTGGCCTCGATGCCACGATGGGACACGAGGAATCCTAAGAGCTTGCCCGAGGGGATGCCAAACACACATTTCTCCTGGTCGAGCCGCAGGTTTACTGCGTCGAGGCTCGCGAAGGTCTCCTCCAGGTCTTGTATCAGGGTCTTGGCCTCCCGAGACTTTACCACTATGTCATCGACGTAGGCTTTGACATTCCTTCCGAGCTGCTGACCCAAGGTGATGTGCATCAGTCGCTGAAAGGTTGCCCCTGTGTTACGTAGCCCGAATGGCATGCATGTATAGCAGTATACCCCGCACGGGGTCAAGAAAGCGGTCTTCTCGACGTCTTCCACGGCCATCTTGATCTGGTGATACCCGGAGAAGGCATCCAGGAAGCATAGCAGGCCGCACTCCGCAGTGGAATCGACAATCTGGTCGATACGGGGGAGCGGGAACGGATCTTGCGGGCATGCCTTGTTGAGGTTGGTGAAGTCGACACACATGCGTTCTTTCCCCCCCTTCTTGGGCACAATGACAGGGTTGGCCAACCAGTCCGGGTATCGGACCTCGCGAATGACCCCTGCAGCCTCTAGCTTGCGGGTCTCTTGGGCGATGAAAGCCTGCTTCTCCGTGGACTGCCGCCTGGCCTTCTGCTTCACGGGGCGTACATTTGGGCATACGTTGAGGTGGTGCTCGATGACACTTCTGGGGATCCCCGCCAGCTGATCTGGCTCCCAAGCAAATACCTTCTTATTCGAGCACAGGAACTTGACCAAGGCCTCCTCCTGCTCGGGCTCTAGGTTGGCGCCTATGGTGAAAGTGGCGCTGGAGGACCCGTCCTCGTCGACGGGTATCTGCTTGGTTTCTGCTTTGTCCTGGGTGAACAACTGCTTCTTCTTGGCGGGCGCAGCCCCCTTGGGCTCTGGGGTCTCCGCATCAATGGGCCGTGCCGGCGCCGCGGTCTTGAAGGCGAGTTTGAGTACTTGCAGGGCGTCCCCGGTGTCCCCGTGCACGGTGAGGGTACCGCTGCTCCCGGGCATCTTCATGAGGTTGTACGCCGGGTGTGTGGCGGCCATGAATTGAGCCAAAGCTGGGTAGCCGAGGATGGCGTTGTAAGGGAGGCCGATGGGGGCGATGTTGAAGTTGACCATCTCCGTGCGGAAGTTGTCGTAGGTGCCGAAGGTTACCGCGAGCCGGATCTGTCCTAGGGAGTTGGACGATCCGCCCCCGACACCTGAGAAGGATCGACTGGGTCGCAGTCGCTCCCGAGGTATGCGGAGGAGGATGAAAGTCTCGACCGAAAGCACGCTGAGACCTGCGCCGCCGTCAACGAGGGTCCTGGTGACGGCCACCCGGCACATAGTGGGCGTGCACAGCAGCAGGAGCGCGCCAGAGCCGACCGGGTTGGTGGGGTGGTCCGCCGAGCTGAAGGTCAGGCCGACCTCGGGCGCCGCCCGGTCCGGGGGAGCCCCCTGCCGTGCAGAGACGGTGCTAACCTGGCGGGCAAAGGGCTTGACGTGGCGACAGGTGGGCGGCGCTTGCGAGCCGTCCAGGAGGGCCGCGACGACCGGAGGCGTCGGCGCCGTGGTGCAGTCACTCCGTCGCGCGGGCGGGTGCTGAGACAAGGCCTGCTGCTCGCCCCCCGCCGGGCCGGTGGCGGCGTTGACGGCGGGCGACGGGGAACGACGAGGATGCCCACCGACGGGGGCCGTCTGGGCGACGCAAGAAGCGATGGCTGTCGGATTTTGGGTTCCGGCAGACCCTTAAGGTTCGAACACTGGGGTGCGCGCGGAAATCTCACCTTCAACCTCTCCGTCTCGATGGGATCTAAACTACTAAAAGAGCTGCACGAAAGACACAAGATTTATACTGGTTCGGGCCACCGATGTGGTGTAATACCCTACTCCAGTGTGTGGTGGATGGATTGCCTCCTGGGGCTGGTGTGGAAGAACAATACAAGGAAGAACAGCCTCGCGAGGGTCTGTTCTTGGCTGTGGAGTTCAGTCTCCTTCTCTCTCTCTCTCTACTTGCGAACCGAACGAACCAACCCTCAAACCCGGAATCGAACCAAAAACCGAACCCCTTGCTATGTGGGTGGCTAGTCCTATTTATAGAGGCCCTGGTCCTCTCCCCAAATATTGAGCGGGAAGAGATCCAACAATGGCGGGCTAATTTGAAGGGGGACAGCGAGTACATCTATCCTGACAAAAGCAGTCTTCGCCTGCCAAAGGCTCTGGTGATGACGCCGTGCTGGGCTCCATGGTGACCTCCGTCTCGTAGTCCTCCTGGTCTTGGTCTCTTTGCACCGAAGTGGCAACCTTTGCCTGATGCCTCGGTACTCCACGGATACGCTTGCCCCCTTTGCACCAAAGAGGAAAGAGGGATGCTGCGCGCGCTGGCACCCGCCTGGCGCCCCGTGTCGTCATGGCTTGCGTCATGGGCACCTCGCGAGGTACCCCGCCTTGAACTCTCCGCCTCCTCGCGAGACAGCCTGACGAGGCTGTGCCTGAGGATGCGCCGTGTCGTTCGCCTCGCGAGGCTTGGCCCCTCGCGAGGGTCTTGAGCCTCGTGTTGATGAAGATGGGCCGCGCTGGGCCCCCACTTGAGCCATGCCGCAGGCCGCAAGCAGGCAAGTCTGGGGACCCCCGTTCCCAGAACACCGACAGTAGCCCCCGGGCCCAAGGCACGCATGGACTTGGCCGTGCCGAGAGGCGAAAGGGCAAGGGCGAAGCGCCGCGGGCCCCAACAGCCCGCGGCCTTGGACGCCGCGTGGCGGTTGATTGGACGTGGGCGGTACCGTTCCCCCATGCTTCCTTATTGTGCGCCCTGCTAGGCGGACTGGTAGTTGTACACAGCCGTCCCCTTTCCTGTTGCTCGGGTGTCCTCTGTTCTTCCTTCTTTCGAGCGCCTCCCCCTGCCTTCAATCCAATCTCGAATCCCCCCTCCTTCCCATCGCCATGGCTCCGATGGGGAAGCAGAGAGCAGAGAAATCCATGCCTTCGTGTTGTGCGCCGCCAACGGCGGCCCCCCTTGTCGGCCGGTCGACTGTGCTCAACCAAGAGTGCCTAGGCAGGGACAGCTTGGCCCTGGCCACCGTCTTCAACGAGTGCGGAAGGACGACTGCCTGGCCCGCGTCCCACTTCTCCATTGACAGGACAGCCACTGAGGTCCCATGTTTTACCGATGCCTTGTTGGCGGGTCTGGTTCCCCCTTTCTCCGATTTCTTCAATGCCGTGCTTTCGCATTACTAGATCCACTTAATGCATCTAAGTCCTGAGTCCATCACCCTCCTTTCGGTCTTTGCCTTCGTTTGCGAAGCCATGGTGGGCATCTCTCCTTCGGTCGCCCTGCTGCGCCACTTCTTCTCGCTGCGTCTTGTCGATCCTTCCTAGCGCCGGGCATGCGCGAGCTTTGTTGCCGAGCCCGTGTCCGAGGCGTCTGGAATTGACTTCCAACTCCCCCAGCCCGCGGCCGGGTTCCATGAGCGGTGGTTGTATGTGGACGCAGGGGTGCCCAGCCCCCTGCTATCGGAGCCGACCTCGCCTGCCGTCCCCAATTCGGGTTGGGGCCAGGAGACGCTGAAGAGCCCTCGGCTTGTCTTCGTCTGGCCCCGCTTCGCGCTCCCGAGGAAACTCGGCGTGACAACGCCCAAAGTGGTGAAGGAGTTTTTGTTGTGCCGTGTCGCTCCCCTGCAGCGGCACTCTCGCCGAATGTGGGCCTTCCGGGGGCGCGAGGACGACATGAGGCTCCAGGAAGAAGACCTGGCTCCTGCGGCACTGAAGTCGACGCTCCTGACTTTGGCCGGGGCCCCAATCCTGGCAACATCCGGCAAGACGGGGCCTTGCTATATCTCTGTCAGAGCAAGGCTGACTTCGTGAAGCAGATGCCCGCCTTCGATGAGTGGGGGCTGCGCCCCGCCGATCTCCAAGGGCCTCGCGAGAACCCTGTAGTGGTGACTCCCCTCCCAATCGGCCAAGGCGACTCCTCCTCAAGCGGCGAAGGGAGACAGGAGGCACCTGAGGCCGAGGAGGCTCCGGAGGAGGGGGCAGCGCTGTGCGCCGCTCGTGAGGGGACGGCTCCGGAGGAGGGTGCGGCGCCCGAGGCTGCTCATGAGGAGACAGCTTCTGAGGCCCATACTGCTCCGGCTGAAGGTGGTAGGCAGCCGCTCCCAGCGCCCGGGGCTGGGGCCTTGGAGGCCCTGGTCCCGGCTTCTGACGAGGTGATTGGTGGCACGCGCCAGGCGGGCGCTCCCGACGCGGGCCGTCCTGGTGCCTCGTCCTCGCGGCAGGTTGATCCTTGCGCTCTTCTCCTGGGCCGCTTCCGCGTGGACTTCGAGGCCCTCCGGAGGAAGAGGGAGGCTCTGGGTGTCGACTCCCCTTGTCGCGTGCTGAAGCGCAGGAAGTACTTCGCCACTAACGAGTAAGTCTTTTTCCTCTCTGACTCCCGATCCCCTTGTTGCTTTCGCTAATTCTTGCTCCGCAGGCCCCTTCCAACTGAGATCGCGGGAGTCGCCGAGGCACCACCTCCCTCGGCTTCGCCTCCTCCACCATCCTCAAGTGCTCCGAGCAGCTCTGCCCTCGTGGTGAGGGCGTCTGATGGGGTGGATCGTCCCGAGGTGCACCGTGACCCTTCATTCCCCGCGCTTCTCCTTCGCGGGCCTTCTCAGGGGATAGCTAGTCTGTCGGGTACCTCCCGTTTGGCCTTGGGCTGCAACTGGTTGAGGCGCCACCTACGCCCCTCATCTGGAGGCGGGCTGGCCCTTGGTCGGGCTTCTGATGTGGCGCGTACGACCGTCGCGAGGCCGCCAGCCCCCTACCCGGAGGGGGAACGATGACCCGCAGCCCCTGGCGCCTGCTTGGGGCGGATGATGACGTTGAAGATGTGCTCAAGCGCGCTCGGGAGCGCCGCTCTCGCCGCCAAGGGTTCCTTCGACGAGCAGCCGATGCGGTGGACCTGCTTGGGGAAGAGCTTGCCGCTGAAGATGCTCGCCTGGAGGCCGAGGGCCTACATCTAGCTGCAGGGAGGCGCGAGCTGGAGGCGGCCGTCGCCCTTGCGCACCGCCAACGCGACCTTGATGATGAAGAAGCGAAGGCGTCGCTGGAGGCCTCCCGAGTGGCCCGCTCCTAGGCCATCGAGGAGGCCCGGAGAGCTGATAGGTGGAGAGAGGCGGCGGAGGAGCGAGCTCGCGAGCTCCTGGCCCGATGCCACTCGTTGGAGGAGCAAGCAGAGCTGCGCGAGGCAGCCCTCGCGTCGATGGAGGTGGCCTCCGGTGACCCAGCTGAGCTTCAGAAGCGCGAGGAAGCGTTGGCGCTGGAGGCCGCCGAACGCTCCCGTGAGTACGAGAGGCTGGAGACGAGGGAGCGCCTAGTGACGCAGGCGGAGGACGACGTCGCTGCGCGGGAAGCGCGTGTCCTGGAGGAGGTTTGTCGTCGGGTGGCGATGGCGCGCCAAGGCCTCGAGCGTGAGTTCGAGGGGAAGCTGGGGATGATCCGGGCCGAAGCCGAAGGCAGAACTGCAGCCCTGTGGACCCAACGGGACGAGGCGATGCGGCTGGCCGACGCCTCCCGGGCCACCCTTGAGGCGGCGCAGAAAGAGCTGGCCGCCTCTCAAGCCGAGGTGCTCCGCCTTCGCCAACGGATGGAAGAGGCCGAGGACGTCGAGCGCCAGAACGCCGACAAAATACGCCAGCGGCGGCTCCTGGAGCACGCGCATGGCCCAATGTTCACCACGCTCAGGGAGAGGGCCAACTCGGCCTTGGGCAACATCTGCGAGGTGTCCGTCGATGAGCCACACACGATCAACTACACCGGTAACCTGCAGTTCTTCACCGCCGTGGTGGCGCAGCTGGAGGCGCGGTCGGTTAGGGCCGACGGGTTGGTGGAGGAGAGGAGCCGCGCCTTGCTCAAGCGCGCCTTCTCCCGTGTCTTCAGCCATCTTCAGAACATGAATCCCCGCTTCGACTTCGACGCCGTCATCGCCCCAGTCCCCCAGGCCGTCTGGGACGACCTGTCGCGCTGGGTGGAGGATAACGTGGACGCCCTCGTCAGGGGCTTCATTTCGGACGACAGCGACGTGGTCGTGGGTGCTGACGAGGATGGCGCGGCGAGCGGCCCTGACGCCGCCGGTAGCGACGCAGTCGGCGACGGCGAGCTCGACGACTCCGGCGAGGGCTCAGGAGGTGCTTCCGGGGACGCATTGGGGGATTGGTCCGACTGAGAGCGTATCGCTCCTGTCTTTTTCACTCTGCATGAATAGAACTCAGGCTTTTGACCTGGTGGTGTGTGAGAGCATTTTGGGAGGGGAAGCCCCTCATGTAAAAACCTGTGTCTATCATATCAGTAGTAACCAAATTGCGCTCGCGCCTGATGATGGGCTGGTTTACCTTGGTCCCACGCTGGTTCCGAGGTGGCCTGTAGGAGGGCACGACGCCTTGGGCGCTTTCTAGCTGGGTCCTCAGGATGTGAGGTTGTCGCTGATGAGAAAACTCCTCATGCGTTGGCCTTCTCCACGGGCCCTGGGCCTTCTCCCGAATGCGATGACTTCACAAGCACTCGCCTTGCTTCACAGGCTCTGGGCCTTTTCCTCGAGCGCGTGAGCTTCACAGGCACTCACCTTGCTTCACAGGCTCTGGGCCTTTTCCTCGAGCGCGAGAGCTTCACAGGCACTCGCCTTGCTTCACAGGCTCTGGGCCTTTTCCTCGAGCGCGTGAGCTTCACAGGCACTCGCCTTGCTTCACAGGCTCTGGGCCTTTTCCTCGAGCGCGAGAGCTTCACAGGCACTCGCCTTGCTTCACAGGCTCTGGGCCTTTTCCTCGAGCGCGTGAGCTTCACAGGCACTCGCCTTGCTTCACAGGCTCTGGGCCTTTTCCTCGAGCGCGAGAGCTTCACAGGAACTCGCCTTGCTTCACAGGCTCTGGGCCTTTTCCTCGAGCGCGAGAGCTTCACAGGCACTCGCCTTGCTTCACAGGCTCTGGGCCTTTTCCGGATAGGACAACCTCCGCAGGCACCCGAAAATCCTCCCGAGAGGGAGCAACAGCGGCAGCGTGGGCTGCGCACTAGCCTGGCCTGACCCGGCTCGCGAGGGGCTCACGAGGGGAGGCAGCTGTGACGAAGCGGCAACCAAAACGCGAGAAACGGCTCAAGCAAGAATAAGCACCCCTTCCTCGAACGCACGCAAATCTAAAATTCGAATCCAACTTAAATCCAGCGGGGGAAAGCAACAGCCAAAGGGAAAGGCAGCAAAAGGCAGACAAAAAAGCCGCGTCCGGCACCTAATCTAATCTTCGACGTCTTCTCACCAGTGCAGAGCTAAGTGCTGTCCACTGGGCGTGGGAGGGAGCCCCAGGGCCTGAGGCCGGCACCCCTGAGACTCCGGGGCGTGTACAGCCCCACTCATTATTACGTGAGAGTGTCACGGGGCGGCGAGCTTCACAGGCACTGGGCCTTCTTCACAGGTACTGGCCTTGCTTCATATCGCCAGACGAGGGCCCCGCCTTGTGCCACACTCTAGTGCCATCAGCAACGACCGGAACCCAGGACGCCGCCCGATGGGGTAGAGCGGTCGCCAACGGTTCCCCCGACGACCACGGGTCCTCTGCCAGGGGCAGGCCCTGAGGCACCTCCCCAGCAGAGGGCCTACTTCCTGAGAACGCCTTGCTTCGAACGCCGCGGTGGTGATGTCGGATCCCGGCCCCTCCCCTGCAGCCCCTTGCACCCTCCTCCCAAGGGGTGAGGGGCTATAGGAGCGGGGCAGCCGCTCGCCGCGGGGACCTGCACCTCCTGCGATCCACGGTTAGCATATACCTGCCCCTAAAGAGTTAGCAGCGCCCGGTGATCGCTGCTTCCAGCGTGGCCAGCGGGCTCGTCCTGGGGCGCCTGGAAGGGCTCAACCTCCATCACCTCGTCCCCCCAGCTGGGGCCAAGGAGTGAACCCTGCCCGTCCTCGTGAGGGTGTCCTTGGTCCATCATGCGGGGCACATACTCTTCCGTCGCCGTCATTCCGTACGCCATGCCGTGGCGCCCCGCATGCCATGCGCCCCACCTGTCATGCCTGCCACTGGGTGGCAATGCGGCCGCTCTCCGGGGCCGCGGGCCGCGTCGAGTCCTTCTCCTTCGCGGGCCGGGGGCGGGGGCAGCACCGCCACCGGTCCGGTGCTGACAGCTTCGCTGGCGTCAGAGTAGCCTTGAAGCCCGCGGGCGCGCGTGGAGCCCCCGTGCGGGTCGCTCTGGGCTTGAGATGGGAGCTGGGTGGAGAAGGGGTGAGCCCCAGAGGCGGCGAACCCCAGGAGCTCCGCCACTCGCTCCAGCAGCACGTCGTGGCCGCCCTCTAGCAACCTGCATCGCAGCAGCTCTCGGGCCACCGTGAGCGCGGCCCTCGAATTTTCCTGCTCCCGCCGGTGTATGGTGTCGTTGTCGCAGCGTGATTGGAGGCCCTTGCTGCCGACCAAGCCTGCCATGGCGTAAAAGTTGCCGAAGTTTGTCCGCGTCGCCCGCGGTCCGTAGCGCCTTGCGGACCGCGACCTGCCTGGGGCGCGGGGTCGCCCGGGGCGAGCGGTTCCGTGCGTTTGGGCCATGCAGCCCATGGGTCGGGGTTGACCTCCTGGTCGCCGGGCATGGCGATGAAGACGCGACGGGGCACGGAGCGGTGGAAGACGAATTCCGGCGCACCCCTACCTGGCGCGCCAAATGTCGGATTTCGGGTTCCGGCAGACCCTTAAGGTTCGAACACTGGGGTGCGCGCGGAAATCTCACCTTCAACCTCTCCGTCTCGATGGGATCTAAACTACTAAAAGAGCTGCACGAAAGACACAAGATTTATACTGGTTCGGGCCACCGATGTGGTGTAATACCCTACTCCAGTGTATGGTGGATGGATTGCCTCCTGGGGCTGGTGTGGAAGAACAATACAAGGAAGAACAGCCTCGCAAGGGTCTGTTCTTGGCTGTGGAGTTCAGTCTCCTTCTCTCTCTCTCTCTCCCTCTCTCTACTTGCGAACCGAACGAACCAACCCTCGAACCCGGAATCGAACCAAAAACCGAACCCCTTGCTATGTGGGTGGCTAGTCCTATTTATAGAGGCCCTGGTCCTCTCCCCAAATATTGAGCGGGAAGGGATCCAACAATGGCGGGCTAATTTGAAGGGGGACAGTGAGTACATCTATCCTGACAAAAGCAGTCTTCGCCTGCCAAAGGCTCTGGTGATGATGCCGCGCTGGGCTCCATGATGACCTCCGTCTCGTAGTCCTCCTGGTCTTGGTCTCGTTGCACCGAAGTGGCAACCTTTGCCTGATGCCTCGGTACTTCACGGATACGCTTGCCCCCTTTGCACCAAAGAGGAAAGAGGGACGCTGCGTGCGCTGGCACCTGCCTGGCGCGCCGTGTCGTCATGGCTTGCGTCATGGGCACCTCGCGAGGTACCCCGCCTTGAACTCTCCGCCTCCTCGCGAGCCAGCCTGACGAGGCTGTGCCTGAGGATGCGCCGTGTCATCCGCCTCGCGAGGCTTGGCCCCTCATGAGGGTCTTGAGCCTCGTGTTGATGAAGATGGGCCGCGCTGGGCCCCCACTTGAGCGACGCCGCAGGCCGCAGGCAGGCAAGTCTGGGGACCCCCGTTCCCAGAACGCCGACAATGGCGGCCCGGCGCTCAGCGCAGGCCCGACGAGCGTCTGACATGGATGCGACGGTCGGAGGAGAGCGGAGCGGTGGGAGACGAATTCCGGCGCACCCCTACCTGGTGCGCCAAATGTCAGATTTCGGGTTCCGGCAGACCCTTAAGGTTCGAACACTGGGGTGCGCACGGAAATCTCGCCTTCAACCTCTCCGTCTTGATGGGATCTAAACTACTAAAAGAGCTGCACGAAAGACACAAGATTTATACTGGTTCGGGCCACCGATGTGGTGTAATACCCTACTCCAGTGTGTGATGGATGGATTGCCTCCTGGGGCTGGTGTGGATGAACAATACAAGGAAGAACAGCCTCGCAAGGGTCTGTTCTTGGCTGTGGTGATGAACTGCTATGAAGAGTTCAGTCACCTTTCTCTCTCTTTCTCTCTCAGATCCCGGACCGAACAACCAGGAATCGAACCCCTTGCTATGTGGGTGGCTAGTCCTATTTATAGAGGCCCTGGTCCTCTCCCCAAATATTAAGTGGGAAGGGATCCAACAATGGTGGGCTAATTTGAAGGGGGACAGCGAGTACATCTATCCTGACAAAAGCAGTCTTCGCCTGCCAAAGGCTCTGGTGATGACGCCGCGCTGGGCTCCATGGTGGCCTCCGTCTCGTAGTCCTCCTGGTCTTGGTCTCGTCGCACCGAAGTGGCAACCTTTGCCTGATGCCTCGGTACTCCGCGGATACGCTTGCCCCCTTTGCACCAAAGAGGAAAGAGGGACGCTGCGCGCACTGGCACCTGCCTGGTGCCCCGTGTCGTCATGGCTTGCGTCATGGGCACCTCGCGAGGTACCCCGCCTTGAACTCTCCGCCTCCTCGCGAGCCAGCCTGACGAGGCTGTGCCTGAGGATGCGCCGCGTCGTCCGCCTCGCGAGGCTTGGCCCCTCGCGAGGGTCTTGAGCCTCGTGTTGATGAAGATGGGCCGCGCTGGGCCCCCACTTGAGCCACGTCGCAGGCCGCAGGCAGGCAAGTCTGGGGACCCCTGTTCCCAGAACGCCGACAGGGGTGGCACTAGATGCACTTACAATCTCCCCCTTTTTGGTGATTGATGAGAAACTAGTTGAAGTTTTCAACGAGGAACATAATTTGTGAGATTGTGAAGGAATTTTTCTTCATAAGCTGCAAGAGCTCCCCCTGAAGATGTGCATATAAGTAATTTGCTTTTGGAATGCAAATGCACATGGCAGGTTGTACTTGTGGAGATTCACTTGAACTTATGATGACAATCCACTATGCATGTAAAAGTATATGAAGATAATGACATGCATAATGAAAGATGGACGTCTGCAGAATGATCTAAGTGCGGGATTTAGCGTCGCACATGCGGAATTTATCTTCGCAAAAACACGGTGGCAAACAAGTAGCCGACGTCCATCGAGTTTAAGTGTTACAACTCAAAGAACCAAATATAGCAAACCGAGAGTTGTAAGCACGAAGCAAAATATAAGGCACCCGCCCATAATGACCCGCTTGAAGACTATCAACATCATATGCTTCTCCCCCTTTTGTCAGTGAGGACCAAAAAGGTTTGAAGACATAGTGTTTTCTACTCATTCCCATGAGCGACAGGGTCATCGGTGGTGTTTGGCGGTGCTAAAGAGCTTGGTGCAGTGTCGACGCGTGCTGAAGGAGGTGGTGGTGATGTAGCATCGTCTTCTTCCTCGATAATTCTTGCGGTCACTGTGGCAGCAGATGAAGAGAACTCTGAGTCTTCAAGTGATGGAGTTCCTCGCAGCACCGCCCTTCTGGGAGGTGTGGAGTCAAACTTGAATCGCTCTTTGAAGCCATCCTCTTGAAGATCAGCTTCAGAACACATCTTGGTGAGTCCTTTCCAGGTGCGGCGACAGGTTTCATGTGCAACGAATGCATTCTTGGTGGCCAGATTTCGGATGCGATTTACATCCACCAAGAGGCTTTTCATCTGTCTTTTCAGCCAGTCATGATGCCTATCCTGCTTTTGATGAAGGGCCACAAGAAGCTCTCGGTCATTGAGAGCACGAGCACGCTTCTTGGGTCTTGGAGCAGTGGCGCTGTCAGTGGCTTCAGTGGAAGCAGGGCATGGTGCACGTGTAGTGCCAGCCAACGGATACACCCGAGAGATAGCTTCAACACCTTCAACGTTTTGAGTGAAGCTCTGGTGTTCTGCATTCTGAAGACTAAGAGGTTGCTTAGCAGGCTCAGGATATATGGCTTCAGCAGAGGTATCCACATCTGGCAAGAAGATCCGATGGTTGCGGGCCGAGGGCTGATACAAGATTGTAGAGTGAAGTTTGATCAGCCTCATTACCCAAGGGGAATAGAACTTCAAGCCAAACAAATCTGAGCCTGATGCAGCATGTTGGCGTATGAAGAAGTCCTGTGCATTGAAGCATTTGCCATGAAGGATATAAAATATCAGAGTCTTCATTGCACCCTCGATCTTGGCATGTGGAGAGTGCCCTTTGATAGGCCAGAGAGTTCGCCTTATGATGTGATAGATGGTTCTGGGCAGGTACTCAAGGTCTTCAACAAAGAACTCTGTGGGATAAGGAGCATCGTGGGGCAATGGCTTCATCATGGAGAGCATATGACTCATATTCGGTTCAGGCCTCTGGAATATGCTCTCAAGAGCTTCAATGTGTAGTTGACAGCCTTCTTTGAAGAGTTCGCCACAAGTGGGTAGGCCTATGAGCTCAATGATATCAAATGCATTGGCTTCGTGATGAACATTGCCGGTCATCCACTCCAGGACCCAAGTCTTCGGATCTCTGTTGTATCCTTTGATGTGGAGGGTGGCATAGAATTGTAGCAGAAGCTCTTCATTCCAGTGCTCTTCATCAGTCACAAACTGCAGCAGACCCACTTGCTTGAAGCAATCCAACGCTTCCTCCAGACAGGGCAGACCAGCAATAGCTTCAACATCAAGGCGCTTGTGCGGGAAGATGCGGCCTTGGTTGTACAGGATGCATGAATAGTAGCTGCACTGAGGATAGCTCCAGAACCTATCTGATGAAATCCTTTCCCTTGAATAGGGGTTCTTGGAGCTATTGAAGAACGTATTATCTGCCCTGAAGCTAGTGATGTTAAAGGAGCCAGGAGTTGATGCAGGACCTGGGAACCTTGGCAGTCTTGGGACTGGCTTCTGGACCTGAGGCCTGTGCTCAACATGGTAATCAAATTGGGGACCAGCAGCAGACTCAGGAACAGAAGTATCAGGGGCAGTGGCTTCACTGTCTTCTGATGCTTTCGGTGGGGAGGACTCCACATTAGCTTCAATGTTAGTTGTGGCAGCCTCAATACTTTCAGCCTCCACTTGACTTGCTGGAGGGTCAGGCACAGGCACGTTCTCCTGGAGAACTGCTTCTTGGTGGAGCGGGGGAGTGGGATCTTGTGGTGCTTCTTCATCTTCTTCGGCTGATGCAGCCGGAATGTCGTCAGCAGAGTCCTGAGGCCTTGGACCTTTGCGAAGCCTACGAAATGCAGACGACACCTGTGGAGTTGGAGTGGGCTGGACCTCAGATTCTTCTTCCACTTGTGGGCGATCCGCCCATGACGCATCCTGGGCCATTGGCGTCAATGGACGACCAATGCTGATTAGCTCATTGTGATCTTGCTGAGGAAGGACTGCATCATTTTCTACATTGTCATCATGACCAATGTCTTCAGCAGTGATGGGGTCGGCTGCTGGAATGTCTTCAGCTTCAGGAGCCTTTGTGGAAGCAGGCTCATGAACTGTGAGTTGGCGTTCTGCATCAGGATAGACCACAGAAAGGGGTTCAACCATCAAGGGCTCTGTGGGAGCAGCCCGATCTTTCTTGGTCTTCCTCTTCTTCTTGGAGGGGGCAGTAGGAGAGGCTTCAGGGTATTTCCTTTTCCTTGCTGCAGCCTCAGCAATCCTGGTCTTCTTGAGCTCTAAAGCTATTGACTGGCTCTTTGGCTTCGAGCCAGTCGTTGCAGTTGGGAAGACTATCGGAGCTGCTTCCTGCCTTGGTGCATCAGGTTCAGCTGTAGTTGGCTTCTTCTTCTTCTTCGCGGCCATCCTGGGGTCGATGCCAGGACGCCCAAGTGCCTTGTGCTTCTCAGCCTCATTATAGGCTTGCACACATCTGTCAGCCAGAGTCTTCATGCGCTCGCGTGAACCTTGAGCTTCGGCGCCTTTCTTCAAGAAGTTTTCCTTGAGCTCATGCATCATGATCTTGAAGTTCTTCACTTCTTGCACGCTGAGCTTAGCCATATGCTTCTTGAACTGAGCCTTTTCATAGTCAATTTTCTGCTTCAGCTCAACAACGCGCTGGGCAATGGCCAGTTCTGAAGCAATGGCTCCTTGGAAGGCAACACTGAGGCTAATGGGTAGCTGCAGATCTTCAAAGCTTATATTTGGCGTGTCAAACCACTCGTCAATGAAGTCGTGTATGATGGCGACATCAAAGAAAGGCAGATTATTGAAGATCTCTGCTTCTTCTTTGCTCTTGATGAGTTGCTCAAGAGCATCATCTGCAAGGTCTTCATCGCTTGACAGATCAATGGCGTCGTTGCGCAGAATGGCAGCAGCTTTGAGCTCTTGGCCGCTGTGTGGCTGAGGCATCTTGCTCTTCTGGGGCTTGGAGATGCGGGATACGTCTTCAGACTGCACACTGACTTTAGGAGGTGCAGTTGCCAATGGCTTCGCCCTTGAGATTTTTGGTGAAGGGGCCGGCTTTGAAGCTTTTGGCTTCTTCGACTGCTTTGGCTTCGGTACAGCAGGCGCTTCTTCTGAGTTAGAGTCAGCTGGTGGCTCATTCACTGCAGTCCCTTGAACCAAGATGCGGGTGATGAGGCCTTGAAGATTGGCGTAAGGGCCGATGACATTGGGTTCTGCCTCGCGTGTGCCATCTGCCCTTGGTGCGGAGGGACCAGGGTTGAAGTCTAACCCAAACTTCTTCTTGTTCTGCTTCGCTGAGTTCTGGGCAAACTGGAAGTTGCGCTTGAACAGATTGTCGTCACGACACCAGAGTAGTGACGAGGGATGTGCATCAGCAGGCTGTGGTCCACGGACCATGCATGGGTAGAAGCCTTGAGCAATGGCTTCATCTCTAGACCTGGGTATAAGATTCTTGTATAGGATGTCTCCCCACGGTCGTTTGATGGCACTTTTCTCAGCATACTCTTGGGTGACGAAGCGGTATTGGAACCATTGTTCTGCCCAATAGCGTCGAATCCATTGGATTCGGGTCTTGCACTGACCATAATTCTCTTCAGATCCGTTTTATACATTTCTGCCAGTTCATCAGGCAGATATTTGGAGGTTCTGCCATGATGCTGTCTGCCCCACTTCCGTGCTACTGTCTCTGAAGCCATAAACCTTAACTTGGAAGGCTTCAAGACGTTCAAAGACTTCAAAGGCTTTCTTTTGCTGGACCAACAGGAACTGGCTTCAGGAGAATTTATGTGATGCTGTAAGAATTCTGCAAATGAATGCAGACTATGAGAACCAAAGGATTCTCCCACGGACATGTACCTGTGACAGCATTAAGGTGCGAGGGAAGGGGAAGAGGTCATATGCATTCTCAAAAGATTTTGAAGATTAATCAGTTTAGAAGACATTGACCTCATCGTGCGAAGACATTCACTCATAGATAAGAAGTTGGTTCCAGATTTGTACGAACCCACAGATCAGTACAAGTGAGGAATCTAACTACTTCATGAAGCACAAGTGAATATACTAGGCATGTTATGAGATGCAGATTGAGGGAGATCTAACTTGTGTGAATAGAAACTTCTTATGGTAGAAAGTGATAGAACCATAGGATCAAGAGGGGTTGTAAAAAGAAGTTTTATTTACCACACTTGGAACTGCTAGACGGAGTGGGAGATGAGGCCGAGCAGTTCAATCCTCCGTGCCCTAGGTTGGCGACGGAAGACACCTACGGCGACGGCGGAGAGGACGATGTCCGCGATCGGCGTGAAGACGGCGTCGGAGAGGTTGCGGCAATGAAGCACTTCGTCGCCGGCGTCGTCGAGAGCTAGCGGTGGCGCTAGGGTTCGTGCGAGGGAGGAAAAAGAGATAATGACTGCGGTGAGTGTGTATTTATAGTTACAGGGGCGGCACTGCGCTATTACACAGGTGCCCCTGGCGATTCGCATCTGAACAACACGTGGCCATCATGCGGAATCTCGGGGGCAGTTCCACAACCCACGCACGCCTGGATTGTCGGGTGGTCGTTCCTACTTCTCCGGATTTCTTGTGGATGAATGAGCATTGAAAACGGGTTTAAAGGTTGTCTCTGTGTCTTCTGCTGACAAGGACGCAAAGAAGACATTCGACAGTTTCAATAGAGTGCATATGACTTGGAGAGATAGAAAGCATAGAGAGATTAGGGTCCAATCACATTCACTTAGTTCAAAAGATTCAAAACAAGAAGACATAGCTATAAGTGAATGCTGTAGAGGACAGAACACTAGTATATATATATATATCTATATAATCCACGTAGTGAAGATAATCATGAAGACATGTTGAGATTGAAGCCAAACCAAATGTGAAGACATTGCAAGGTAACGCCATGAGTGAAGCACTTCAAAATAGAATGTTTGGTGGTGGCGTTACCCACCGTATAGGAAGTATTAGACCCAGACACGGCGCACAATTATCGTGGCGCTCCGAAGTCAATTTCCACATTAATGTATTCACACTTAGAATGTATGTCTTCATTGATTGAAGATATACGTTACTTCGTGTGTTGCACATCTAAGTCATCAATATGCATAAGTGTTAGGATGTGTGCCTGATCACAGGACATTTGAGGATTCCAAGATATTTAGCTCACACCGTAACTTGCAAAATCTCTTCTCATCCAAGGGCTTGGTGAAGATATCTGCCAATTGCTCTTCGGTGTTGACGTGTATGATATCAATATCTTCCTTCACAACATGATCTCTGAGAAAGTGATGACGAATTTCAATGTGCTTTGTCTTCGAGTGCTGAACTGGGCTGTTGGCAATCTTGATGGCGCTTTCGTTGTCGCAGTAGAGTGGCACTTGCTTCAGATGAATGCCATAGTCCTTGAGAGTTTGCTTCATCCACAGAAGCTGAGCGCAGCAAGATCCAGCAGCAATGTATTCAGATTCAGAAGTGGAGAGGGATACATAGTTCTGCTTCTTTGAAGACCAAGATACAAGTGATCGTCCCAGAAAGTGACATGTGCCTGATGTAGACTTCCAATCAACCTTGTCACTAGCATAATGAGCATCCGAGAATCCAACCAGATCAAACTCTGAGCCCTTTGGATACCATAACCCTAGAGTTGGGGTGTGAGCCAAATATCGAAGAATTCGCTTCACAGCTAAGTGATGCGACTCCTTTGGTGCCGCTTGAAATCGAGCACACATGCAAACACTAAGCATAATATCTGGCCTAGATGCACATAAATAAAGCAAAGAACCAATCATGGAGCGGTATACCTTTTGATCGAACTCTTTACCATTGTCGTCAGGACCCAGGTGATGTTTGGCTGGCATTGGTGTTGTGAAGCCTTTGCAGTCTTGCATACCGAACTTCTTCAGGCAATCTTTGAGATGCCTCTCTTGAGATATGAAGATGCCATTGCATTGTTGCCGTATTTGAAGACCGAGGAAGAATTTCAGCTCCCCCATCATAGACATCTGATATTGCTCTTGCATCATATATCCAAACTCTTCACTGTACTTCTTATTGGTGCAGCCGAAGATAATGTCATCCACATATATTTGGCACACAAACAGTTCACCATCATATGTCTTCGTGAAGAGAGTGGGATCGAGGGAACCAGGTATGAAGCCTTTGCTTTTCAGGAAGTATTTGAGTGTGTCATACCAGGCCCGAGGGGCTTGTTTGAGGCCATACAGTGCCTTATTGATCTTGTAAACCATGTCAGGATGTTTTGGATCTTCAAATCCAGGTGGTTGTGCAACATACACTTCTTCTTCAATCTTGCCATTGAGAAAGGCACTCTTCACATCCATTTGATATAAAAGTATGTTATGATGATTTGCATAGGCCAGCAGTATACGTATGGCTTCAAGTCTGGCCACAGGAGCAAATGTTTCATCGAAATCAATGCCTTCCACTTGAGTATATCCTTGAGCAACCAGGCGAGCTTTGTTTCTGACGATTTGACCATGCTCATCTTGCTTGTTGCGGTATATCCATTTGGTGCCTATTATGTTATGCTTCCGTGGATCAGGACGCTTAACCAGTTCCCATACATTGTTCAGCTCAAACTGTTGAAGCTCTTCTTGCATTGCTTGAATCCATTCAGGTTCCATAAAGGCTTCTTCAACTTTCTTGGGTTCTGAAATTGAGACGAATGCGAAGTGCCCACAGAAATTTGCTAGTTGAGTTGCCCTTGAACGAGTAAGTGGAACAGGTGCATTGATGCTGTCAATTATTCTGTCAATCTGCACTTCATTGGCAACACGAGGATGTATAGGTCGAAGACTTTGCTCTTGCTGATCTGTGTTGTCGTTGGGAGGAATGTCTTCAGGCTGAGCATTGTCTTCATGTGGATCAGGTGTTGAGATGATAAGTTTTTCTTTAGGATGAGCTTCAGAAGGTATAATTTCACCAATTCCCATAAGCTTGATTGATTCACTAGCTGGAACTTCATCTAGCCCATTTGGCAGTTGCTCTCTTTGTGAACCATTGGTCTCATCGAACCACACATCCACTGTTTCAACCACTTTGTAGTGAAAGAGATTGAAGACTCTGTAGGAGTGCGAATCCTTTCCATATCCAAGCATAAAACCTTCATGTGCTTTTGGTGCAAACTTTGAGGTGTGATGTGGGTCCTTGATCCAGCATCTTGTGCCAAATACTCTGAGGTAACTGACATTTGGCTTCTTGCCAGTTAGGAGTTCATAAGATGTCTTGTTCAGAAGCTTGTGAAGATAAACGCGGTTGATTGTATGGCATGCAGTGTCAATGGCTTCAGGCCAGAATTTTCTTGGAGTCTTGTATTATCTAGCATTGTTCTGGCCATCTCAATGAGTGTTCTGTTCTTGCGTTCGACGACGCCATTCTGCTGTGGCGTGTACGGAGCTGAGAATTCATGTGTGATGCCCAAAGTGTCAAGATATGTATCAAGGCCAGTGTTCTTGAATTCAGTGCCATTGTCACTTCTGATGTGCTTTATCTTGGCACCATAATTGTTCATAGCTCGATTGGCGAAGCGTCTGAAGATGTCCTGCATTTCAGTCTTGTAAAGGATTATGTGCACCCAAGTATATCTAGAGTAATCATCAACAATGACAAAGCCATAGAGGCAAGCAGTAGTGGAAAAGGTTGAGTAGTGAGTGGGACCAAAAAGATCCATGTGAAGCAGTTCGAAGGGTCGAGTAGTGGTCATGATTGTCTTCGAGGGATGTTTTGACCTCGTCATCTTCCCTGCTTCACAGGCACCGCATAAGTGATCTTTCTTGAACTTCACGCCCTCGATGCCTATGACATGCTACTTCTTTGCAAGGGTGTGGAGGTTCCTCATGCCAGCATGTCCAAGCCTCCGATGCCAAAGCCAGCATTCTGAAGCCTTTGCCAGAAGGCATACTGCAAGCTGTGGCCCTACTAAGAAATCTACCACATACAAATCATCTTTCCTATACCCTTCAAACACTAGAGACTTGTCAGATTCCATTAGTACTAGGCAACGATATTTTCCAAATATTACGACCATGTTCAAATCGCAAAGCATTGAGACAGACATTAAGTTGAAGCCAAGGGATTCAACAAGCATGACTTTATCCATGTGTTGATCCTTTGAGATTGCAACTCTACCTAGACCCAATACCTTACTTTTACCAGTGTCAACAAATGTGATGTGGCTCTTGTCGGATAGACGTAAGGTTGAGTCCATAAGAAGGCTTCTTTTGCCAGTCATGTGATTAGTACACCCACTGTCAATAATCCATTCTGAAGACACTGATGTCGTACCCTATAGTGCAGTTAGGGGGATAGGCTTCACGAAGAGAATTGTGAAGCAAAAACATTTGACGAACCAGTGGGTTATGAAAACTTAGATCCAGATTAGGACTAATAGGGAGAGTAGCATGCGATTCAGGAACGAAGTACATAGTGATGCCATTTGGGCATTTGATCTTGCGCCCTGCAAGATTTTTAAGGTCCCCAGCAATAGCGTCAGAAGATTTTGGTTTTCTGCTGGAGACCTTTCCCTGCAAAAGAGATTTAAGCTTTCTTAACCACCCACATCTTCAAGGGTGGCTTAGAAGCAATAAGTCTAAGTGCAGCATCTGAGAATTTTGGCTTTGGAGCCCTAGCAAACAGTCTAGCAGGCGGGCAATAGTACTCATAAGAATAGGAAGAATAGTTCTTGGTCATATGAACATGACGGTTTGAAGGACCGCTCTCATATGCCTGAGCATGGTTTCCCTGCAAAACATTTGCGTTAGTGCGACTCAGGTGAGTCCTCTGCCTGTATGAAGCCTTTGGACCATATGAAGCCTTTGGTCTGAGGTTTGTCTTCTTCATGTGAGGTGTCATGAGGACATTCACATGAAGATTCTCCAGACACGTTTTTGGAACCCAGATCTTCTTCATAGGCGGTCCATTCCTGCAGTTAGTACCAATGTACCTGGCAAATACTTCACCATTCTGATTTTTAAACAGTTTATAGTTTGCATCAAAGGATTCATCAATGATAATAGGATCAGCACAAGTGAAGCCAGATAGATTGGATGGATCTGCTGAGGATTCCTTTGCAGCAACCCATGTGGTTTTGGGGTACTGCTCAGGTTTCCAGTAAGATCCATCTGCATTAATTTTCCTTACGAACCCAACACCCTCTTTCCTATGGTTTCGGTTCAGAATCTTCTTCTTGAGGACATCACATAATGTCTGATGCCCTTTAAGACTTTGGTACATCCCTGTTTCAAGCAATGTCTTCAACCTAGCATTCTCATCAGCAATAGCAGTGGTATCCTCAGCAGAGGGGTTAGTTACCACATCAATAGTTGAAGATATTGCAACAGCAGTAGTAGTAGAACATTCAGCAATAGAAGCAGCGTTATCACGCTCAATGCATTTAAGACATGGTGGTTCAAATCCTTCCTGAGCAGAACTGATCTGTTCGGCGCGAAGTGACTCATTTTCCTTTTGAAGATCTTCATGAGCCGCTCTCAATTTCTCAAGATCTTGCTTCCTTTGAAGATAATCATAGGAAAGCTTTTCATGAGTTGTTGAGAGAGTATCATGACGATCTTCAAGTTCATGATACTTAACGTGAAGATTTTTTATGTCTTCAATTAAGGATTCAGATCGAGTCATTTCAGCCCCCAACAGATCATCGCTTCTATCTAACAGTTTTTGAATGTGTTCCATGGCTTTCTGTTGTTCAGTTGCAATTTTAGAAAGTGTTTTGTAGGTGGGTTTTGAATCACAATCAGAGTCATCGTCACTAGATGTTTGATAGTGAGTAGTACGTGTGTTTACCTTGGCACCGCGTGCCATGAAGCAGTAGGTAGGATCGGAGCAGTCCTTGTCATTTGCATCGGTGTCGGTGATGGAGTCATTGTCTTCAGTGTTGAAGATGGACTTGGCAATGTATGCTGTAGCCAGACTTGCAATGCCAGAATCAGACTCCTCCTCAGACTCCACCTCTGCCTCCTCAAAGGCGGACTCCTCCTCTGAATCCATTTGCTTGCCAACAAACGCATGTGCCTTGCCAGATGAGCTCTTCTTGTGTGATGAAGACTTTGAGGAAGACTTGGAAGAAGACTTTGAGTATTTCTTCTTCTTCTTGTCGTCAAAGTCATATTCCTTGCTCTTCTTCTTCTTTCTGTTCTCATTGTCCCACTGTGGACACTCAGAGATGAAGTGTCCAGTTTTCTTGCACTTGTGGCATGTTTTCTTCTTGTAGTCATGAGCAGAAGCTTCATCATTCCTTGAGCTTGATCGTGAAGACTTTCTGAAGCCTTTATTCTTGGTGAATCTTCGGAACTTCTTCACAAGCATTGCAAGTTCCCTTCCAATGTCTTCAGGATCATCAGAACTGCTGTCAGATTCTTCTTCAGATGAGGAAACAGCTTTTGCCTTCAAGGCACGAGTTTGCCCATAGTTTGGACCGTAGATATCTCTTTTCTCAGAAAGCTGAAACTCATGTGTGTTGAGCCTCTCAAGTATGTCAGACGGATCGAGTGTCTTGAAATCAGGACGTTCTTGAATCATCAGGGCTAGGATGTCAAATGAATTATCAAGTGATCTCAGCAGCGTCTTGATGATTTCATGTTTGGTGATCTCAGTGGCGCCGAGGGCTTGAAGCTCATTTGTGATGTCAGTGAGCCGGTCAAATGTGTGCTGGACATTCTCATTGTCATTTCGCTTGAAGCGGTTGAAGAGGTTGCGAAGAACACTGATTCTCTGATCTCTCTGGGTTGAGATGGCTTCATTGACCTTGGAAAGCCAGTCCCAGACCAGCTTGGATGTCTTCAAAGCACTCACATGGCCATACTGTCCTTTGGTCAGATGACCACAGATGATATTCTTGGCAGTAGAGTCCAGTTGAGTGAACTTCTTGACATCAGCAGTAGTGACACCTTCTCCAGCCTTGGGAACGCCGTTCTCGACGACATACCATAGGTCGACGTCAATGGCTTCAAGATGCATGCGCATCTTATTCTTCCAGTAGGGATATTCAGTTCCACCGAAGACGGGGCACGCATCGGAGACTTTGATTATCCCTGCAGTCGACATAGCTAAAACTCTAGGTGGTTAAACTGACTCACACAGAACAAGGGAGCACCTTGCTCTGATACCAATTGAAAGTGCGTTATATCGACTAGAGGGGGGTGAATGGGCGATTTTTATGAAAGTCTTCAATACGTGAAAGTTGGGAAGACAAACAGTAGAGATATGCCGATCACTAAGCAGCGGAAGTTAGATTACACTAGGCAAGCCATGGTCAAGTATTCAATAGAGTGAAAGCACAATGACAAGTAGCTACAGTGTAATAAGGATCAGGTAGGAAGAAGTTATGAAGCCAAACAAATCATACAGTTACGTTGTGAAGACAAAAGATAAAGCAAGCAAGCAATGGCTTCACAATGAGTAACAGTAAGTAAAAGGAAGTGAAGATGAAACCAGTGACTCGTTGAAGACAATGATTTGTTGGACTAGTTCCAGTTGTTGTGACAACTGTACGTCTGGTTGGAGCGGCTAGGTATTTAAACCTTAGGACACACAGTCCCGAACACCCAGTCCTGAACCGCAGCTCAGGACACCCAGTCCTCACCGTATTCTCCTTGAGCTAAGGTCACACAAACCTCGCCCAATCACTCTGGTAAGTCTTCAAGGTAGACTCCCAAACCTTCACAGACTTCGTTCACCGGCAATCCACAATGACTCTTGGATGCTCAGAACGCGACGCCTAACCGGCTGGAGGATGCACAGTCCTCAAGTGTAATAAGTCTTTAGATCACTCAGACAAGAAGACTTAAGTGATGGCCAATTCTCTCTGGCTCTGGGTGGTTAGGGCTTTTCTCCTCGCTAGGAATTTTCTCTCAAAGGCTTCGAGGTGGGTTGCTCTCAAATGACAAAAGTCGTGCACTGAAATCTGAGCAGCCAACCGTTTATGGTTGTAGGGGGTGGACTATTTATAGCCACTGGGCAACCCGACCTGATTTGTCCGAAATGACCCTAGGTCACTAAGGAACTGACACGTGTACCAATGGTCAGATTTCAAACTCACACGGCAACTTTACTTGGGCTACAAGCAAAGCTGACTTGTACGACTCTGGACAAGATTTGCTCTTATAGTCTTCACTCGAAGATATAGGTTTTGAATTAGGCATCACTTCAGTCGTTCTGACTGGTTCTCTTGGACCCCACTTAACTGTACGGTGGTTCCTATGACTCAACACAAATGAAAGAGAACTACTAAAGATCTAAGTCTTTGAGTTCCCTAGGCTTCACATGGTGTCTTTTCTTGTCATAGTCTTCAATGTGAATATCTTCATATACCACCATTGACTTCAATGTCTCCGTACATTTTTAGGGGTCATTTCTGGTAGTAAAACCGAATCAATGAGGGACTTCTACCTGTGTTATCCTGCAATTCTCACAAACACATTAGTCCCTCAACTAGGTTTGTCGTCAATACTCCAAAACCAACTAGGGGTTGTCGGATTTCGGGTTTCGGCAGACCCTTAAGGTTTGAACACTAGGGTGTGCGCGGAAATCTTGCCTTCAACCTCTCCGTCTCGATGGGATCTAAACTACTAAAAGAGCTGCACGAAAGACACAAGATTTATCATCATCACCGCCACCACACCATCGTGCTGACAAAACTCTCCCTCCGCCTCAGCTGGATCAAGAGTATGAGGGACGTCATCAAGCTGTACGTGTGCAGATCACGGAGGTGCCGTGCATTCGGTGATTGATTAGTTGGATCACGAAGACGTTCGACTACATCAACTGCGTTACTTAACGCTTCCGCTTTCGGTCTATGAGGGTACGTAGACACACTCTCCCCTCTCATTGATATGCATCTCCTAGATAGATCTTGCGTGATCGTAGGAATTTTTTTGAAATACTGCATTCCCCAATAGTGGCATCCGAGCCAGGTCTATGCGTAGATGTTATATGCACAAGTAGAACACAAAGGAGTTGTGGGCGTGGGTATATACATATTGCTTCTTGTCAATAGTTGTTTCTTGATTCGGCGGTATTGTTGGATGAAGCGGCCTGGACTGAAATTACATGACCGCGTTCATGAGACTGGTTCTACCGACGTGCTTTGCACACAGGTGGCTGGCGGGTGTCTGTTTCTCCAACTTTAGTTGAATTGGATTCAATGAACATGGTTCTTTCTGAAGATCAAAAAGCAATCACTATACCGCGTTGTGGTTTTTGATACGTAGGTAAGAACGGTTCTTGCTAAGCCCGTAGCAGCCACGTAAAACTTGCAACAACAAAGTAGAGGACGTCTAACTTGTTTTTGCAGGGCATGTTGTGATGTGAAATGGTCAAGACATGATTATATATATTCTTTTATGAGATGATCATGTTTTGTAGCACAGTTATCGGCAACTGGTAGGAGCCATATTGTTGTCGCTTTATTGTATGAAATGCAATCGCCAATAATTGCTTTACTTTATCACTAAGCGGTAGGGATAGTCGTGGAAGCAATAGTTGACGAGACGACAACGATGCTACGATGGATATCAAGGTGTCAAGTCGGTCACGATGGTGATCATGGTGGTGCTTTGGAGATGGAGATCAAAGGCACAAGATGATGATGGCCAGATCATATCACTTATATTGATTGCATGTGATGTTTATCCTTTATGCATCTTATTTTGCTTAGTACGGCGGTAGCATTATAAGATGATCTCTCACTAAATTCCAAGGTACAAGTTTTCTCCCTGAGTATGCACCGGTGCTACAGTTCGTCGTGCCGAGACACCACGTGATGATCGGGTGTGATAAGCTCTACGTTCACATACAACGGGTGCAAGCCAGTTTTGCACAAGCAGAATACTCGGGTTATACCGGACGAGCCTAGCATATGTAGATATGGCCTCGGAACACTGAGACCGAAAGGTCGAGAGTGAATCATATAGTAGATATGATCAACATAGTGATGTTCACCATTGAAAACTACTCCATCTCACGTGATGATCGGACATGGTTTAGTTGATACGGATCACGTGATCACTTAGATGATTAGAGCGATGTATATCTAAGAGGGAGTTCTTAAGTAATATAATTAATTGAACTTTAATTTATCATGAACTTAGTACCTGATAGTATTTTGCATGTCTATGTTATTGTAGATAAATGTCCCGTGTTGTTGTTCCGTTGAATTTTAATTAGTTCCTAGAGAAAGCTAAGTTGAAAGATGATGGTAGCAACTACACGGACTGGGTCCGTAACTTGAGGATTATCCTCATTGCTGCACAGAAGAATTACGTCCTGGAAGCACCGCTAGGTGCCAAACCCACTGCAGGAGCAACTCCAGATGTTATGAACACCTGGCAGAGCAAAGCTGACGACTACTCGATAGTTCAGTGTGCCATGCTTTACGGCTTAGAACCGGGACTTCAACGACGTTTTGAACGTGATGGATCATATGAGATGTTCCAGGAGTTGAAATTAATATTTCAAGAAAATGCCCGGATTGAGAGATATGAAGTCTCCAATAAGTTCTACAGCTGCAAAATGGAGGAGAGTAGTTCTGTCAGTGAACACATACTCAGAATGTCTGGGTATCACAATCACTTGACTCAGCTGCGAGTTAATCTTCCGGTTGACAGTGTCATTGATAGAGTTCTTCAATCACTGCCACCAAGCTACAAAAGCTTCGTGATGAACTATAATATGCAAGGGATGGATAAGACAATTCCCGTGCTCTTCGCGATGCTAAAGGCCGCGGAGGTAGAAATCAAGAAGGAGTATCAAGTGTTGATGGTCAACAAGACCACAATTTCAAGAAGAAGGGCAAAGGGAAGAAGGGTAACTTCAAGAAGAATGGCAAGCAAGTTGCTGCTCAAGTGAAGAAGCCCAAATCTGGACCTAAGCCTGAGACTGAGTGCTTCTACTGCAAAGGGACCGGTCACTAGAAGCGGAACTGCCCGAAGTATTTGGCGGATAAGAAGGATGGCAAAGTGAAAGGTATATTTGATATACATGTTATTGATGTGTACCTTACTAATGCTCGCAGTAGAGCATGGGTATTTGATACTGGTTCTATTGATAATATTTGCAACTCAAAACAGGGGCTACGGATTAAGCGAAGATTGGCTAAGGACGAGGTGACGATGCACGTGGGAAATGGTTCCAAAGTCGATGTGATCGTCGTCGACACGCTACCTCTACATCTACCTTCGAGATTAGTTTTAGACCTGAATAATTGTTATTTGGTGTCAGTGTTAAGCATGAATATTATATCTAGATCTTGTTTGATGCAAGACAGTTATTCATTTAAATCAGAGAATAATGGTTGTTCTATTTATATGAGTAATATCTTTTATGGTCATGCACCCTTGATGAGTGGTCTATTTTTACTAAATCTTGATAGTAGTGATACACATATTCATAGTATTGAAGCCAAAAGATATAAGTTTAATAATGATAGTGCAACTTATTTGTGGCACTGCCGTTTAGGTCATATTGGTGTAAAGCGCATGAAGAAACTCCATGTTGATGGGCTTTTGGAATCGCTTGATTATGAATCACTTGATGCTTGCGAACCATGCCTCATGGGCAAGATGACCAAGACTCCGTTCTCCGGAACAATGGAACGAGCAACAGACTTATTGGAAATACTACATACTGATGTATGCAGTCCGATGAGTATTGATGCTCGTGGCGGGTATCGTTATTTTCTGACCTTCACACATGATTTGAGCAGATATGGGTATATCTACTTGATGAAACATAAGTCTGAAACATTTGAAAAGTCCAAATAATTTCAGAGTGAAGTGGAAAATCATCGTAACAAGAAAATAAAGTTTCTACGATCTGATCGTGGAGGAGAATATTTGAGTTATGAGTTTGGTCTTCATTTGAAACAATGCGGAATAGTTTCGCAACTCACGCCACCCGGAACACCATAGCGTAATGGTGTGTCCGAACATCGTAACCACACTTTATTAGATATATGGTGCGATCTATGATGTCTCTTACTGATTTACCGCTATCGTTTTTTGGTTATGCTTTAGAGACGGACGCATTCACGTTAAATAGGGAACCATCAAAATCCATTGAGACGACACCATATGAACTGTGGTTTGGCAAGAAACCCAAGTTGTTGTTTCTTAAAGTTTGGGGTTGCGATGCTTATGTGAAAATTTTCAACCTGATAAGCTCGAACCCAAATCGGAGAAATGTGTCTTCATAGGATACCCAAAGGAGACTGTTGGATACACCTTCTATCACAGATCCAAAGGCAAGATATTTGTTGCTAAGAATGGATCCTTTCTAGGGAAGGAGTTTCTCTCGAAATAAGTGAGTGGGAGGAAAGTTGAACTTGATGAGGTAATTGTACTTGCTCCCTTATTGGAAAGTAGTTCATCACAGAAATCAGTTCCAGTGATTCCGACACCAATTAGCGAGGAAGCTAATGATGATGATCATGAAACTTCTGATCAAGTTACTACCGAACCTCGTAGGTCAACCAGAGTAAGATCCGCACCAATCCTGTTCTAGAGGTCATGTTACTTGACCATGATGAACCTACGAACTATGAGGAAGCAATGATGAGCCCAAATTCCTTGAAATGGCTTGAGGCCATGAAATCTGAGATGGGATACATGTATGAGAACAAAGTATGGACTTTGGTTGACTTGCCCGATGATCGCCAAGCCATAGAGAATAAATGGATCTTCAAGAAGAATACTGATGCTGACGGTAATGTTACTTTCTACAAAGCTCAACTTGTTGCGAAAGGTTTACGACAAGTTCAAGGAGTTGACTACGATGAGACCTTCTCACGCGTAGCGATGCTTAAGTCCGTCCGAATCATGTTATAAATTGCTGCATTTTATGATTATGAAATTTGGCAAATGGATGTCAAAACTGCTTTCCTTAATGGATATCTTAAAGAAGAGTTGTATATGATGCAACCAGAAGGTTTTGTCGATCCAAAAGGGGCTAACAAAGTATGTAAGCTCCAGCGATCCATTTATGGACTGGTGCAAGCATCTCGGAGTTGGAATATACACTTTGATAGTGTGATCAAGGCATATGGTTTTATACAGACTTTTGCAGAAGCCTGTATTTACAAGAAAGTGAGTGGGAGTGTTGTAGCATTTCTGATATTATATGTTGATGACATATTGTTGATTGGAAATGATACTGAATTTCTGAATAGCATAAAAGGATACTTGAATAAGAATTTTTCAATGAAAGACCTCGATGAAGCTGCTTATATATTGGGCATCAAGATATATAGAGATAGATCAAGATGCTTAATTGGACTTTCACAAAGCACATACCTTGATAAAGTTTTGAAGAAGTTCAAAATGGATCAGGCAAAGAAAGGGTTCTTGCCTGTGTTACAAGGTGTGAAGTTGAGTCAGACTCAATGCCTGACCACCGTAGAAGATAGAGAGAAAAATGAAAGTCATTCCCTATGCTTCGGCCATAGGTTCTATCATGTATGAAATGTTGTGTACCAGACCTGATGTGTGCCTTGCTATTAGTTTAGCAGGGAGGTACCAAAGTAATCCAGGTGTGGATCACTGGACAACGGTCAAGAACATCCTAAAATACCTGAAAAGGACTTAGGATAGGTTTCTCGTTTATGGAGGTGACAAAGAGCTCATCGTAAACGGTTACGTTGATGCAAGCTTTGACACTAATCCGGATGACTCTAAGTCACAAACTGGATATGTATTTTTATTGAATGGTGGAGCTGTTAGTTGGTGCAGTTCTAAACAAAGCGTCATGGCGGGATCTACGTGCGAAGTGGAGTACATAGCTGCTTCGGAAGCAACAAATGAAGGAGTCTGGATGAAGGAGTTCATATCCGATCTAGGTGTCATACCTAGTGCATCAGGTCTAATGAAAATCTTTTGTGATCATACTGGTGCAATTGCCTTGGCAAAGGAATCCATATTTCACAAGAGAACCAAGCACATCAAGATATGCTTCAATTCCATCTGCGATCAAGTCAAGGAGGGAGACATAGAAATTTGCAAAATACATACGGATCTGAATGTTGCAGATCCGTTGACTAAGCCTCTCTCATGAGCAAAACATGATCATCACCTAGACTCCATGGGTGTTAGAATCATTACAATGTAATCTAGATTATTGACTCTAGTGCAAGTGGGAGACTGAAGGAAATATGCCCTAGAGGAAATAATAATGTTGTTATTATTTATATTTCCTTATATCATGATAAATGTTTATTATTCATGCTAGAATTGTATTAACCGGAAACTTAGTACATGTGTGAATACATAGACAAACAGAGTGCCGCTAGTATGCCTCTACTTGACTAGCTTGTTGATCAAAGGTAGTGAAGTTTCCTAACCATAGGCATGAGTTGTCATTTGATAAATGGGATCACATCATTAGAGAATGATGTGATTGACATGACCCATCCGTTAGCTTAGCACTATGATCGTTTAGTTTATTGCTATTGCTTTCTCCATAACTTAGCTCCTGGGCCAGATGGTTTCACTGGCTCTTTCTTAAGAAGTGTTGACACATAATTAAGGATGATTTTCATCAATTGGTCAAAGAGTTCTCTGAAGGACATCTTGATCGGGAGTGTATCAACAGTTCTCTCATAACCTTGATCCCAAAAAAGCTATCACCTGAGGGTTTGAATGACTACAGGCCAATATCTTTGACAAATACCTGTTTGAAATTTCTCACTAAACTTCTAGCAAACAGGCTACAGAAAGTAATTCTTTCCTGTATTCATAAAAACCAATATGGGTTTATTAAATCTAGGTCTATTCAGGATTGTCTAGCTTGGTGTTTTGAGAACATTCACCAATGTAAAACTTCAAAAAGACCAATTGTCTTGCTGAAATTGGATTTTACTAAGGCCTTTGATACTATTGAGCATGATGCCCATTCTTAGAATTTTAAGATACAAGGGTTTTAATGACAAATGGATATCTTGGATGTAATCTATTCTGTCATCTGGTTCATCTTCTGTGCTTCTTAATGGTGTACCTGGCCACAACTTTAAATGTAAGAGGGGAGTTAGACAAGGAGACGCAATGTCACCTCTGCTTTTTGTCCTTGCTGCTGACCTACTTCAGTCTGTAGTGAATGATATGTGCAGTAAAGGAATTTTGACTCTCCCAATCCCTTCTCACAGCCAGGATTTTCCCATAGTACAGTATGCTGATGATACACTAATTGTGTTGCCTGCTATTGATCATCAGCTGCTTGCTCTTAAAGACATGCTTGATGTTTTTGCTGCTACAATAGCGTTATCTGTGAATTTTGCAAAATCCCTTATGGTGCCTATGAACATGTCAACTCTTGAAGCTAGCAGGTTGGCCTCAATTCTAGGATGCAATGTGGGAGTCATGCCTTTTACTTATTTGGGTCTGCCCATGGGGACTACCAGGCCCTCAATTCAAGATCTCATGCCTCTTGTGCATAGGATTGAAAGGAGATTGTTTGCCACTTCTTGCTTTCTGAACCGAGGAAGTAGATTATAGTTGCTCCAGTCTGTTTTAACTTCAATGCCCATATATTTCCTCTGCACACTTGTCATTCCACCTGGAATTCTGAAACAAATTGAAAGGATTCAGAGACAATGCCTATGGAGAGGGAACTCTGATACCCCAAGACAATCTCTGGCTACTTGGGACTTGGTATGCCTACCAAAAAATAAAGGGGGTCTTGGTGTGCTCAATCTCAGGGTGCAGAATGAGGCCTTACTTATGAAGTTCTTGCACAAGTTTTATAATCATCATGACATCCCCTGGGTTGGTCTCATCTGGAATGCCTACTATGACAACTCTGTCCCTCATACTACCAGCCTCTGTGGGTCCTTTTGGTGGCATGATGTGTTTAAATTGGCACATAAATATTGTCAACTGGCTGCTCCAATGTTGGGGGATGGCATGTCTATTCTCTTTTGGACTGACAGATGGGTGGTTGAGCTTAAGGGTTCTTCCCTCAGTGAAAAATTTCCCAGGCTCTTCTCATTTGTTGTTGATGAACAGCTTTCAGTGTCTGATGTGCTTTCCCAAGAGTTTTTGTCAAATGTGCATCTACCCCTGTCTACATAGGCCTTTGGTGAACTTGAATGCCTCCAACAATTGATAAATGCTTATACTTGCTCTGCAGATCATGACACATGGATATGGCCTTTTCATAAAGGCTCCTTCAGGCCTAAATCTTTTTATGTGCATGAGCATCAAGATATTGTTGTAGATCCAATTTTCAAATGGATTTGGAAATCTACATGCACCTTGAAAATCAAAATGTTTGGATGGCTTTTGCTGAGGGATCGTTTAAACACCAGAGACATGCTACAGAGGAGGCATTGGCATGTGGAGGATCATTCTTGTGTTCTATGCCCATATCTCATCCATGAGGAGATTGCACATTTGTTCTTCTCTTGTAATTTTAGTGTTAGAGTCTGGAATTACTTGCAAATTTACTGGGATCCTCAGCCTGGGATGACAACCTACAACATGGCTGTAAAGGCTAGGAAGGATTTTGGGCATATTTTCTTCACTGAAGTGGTCTTTACAGCAGCTTGGAATATTTGGATCTTGAGGAAGGCAAGGTTTTCAGGAATGAGAGACCCTCTTTCAGAGCCTGGAGGCACAATTTTATCCATGACATAACTTTACTTTCTCATAGGATAAAATGTAAATACAAGGATAGCCTTCTAACGTGGATCTCTAACCTCCCTTAGTTAGTGTGTTTTACCCTGCTTGGGTTGTAAGTATTTCTGCCTTCTTCTTTTCCTTCCTTGTAATTGACTTGTAACATGACTTTTTAACTTTGTTGCTTTCAATAAAGAGCTATGAGGCTGTTGCCTTGTAGTAAATATTAAAAACACGTATACATGTTCCTATGACTATGAGATTATGCAACTCACTACTGCAGGATGCTGATAACACGACAGTACAAGCAGAGACCCTTCGAGAAACTGTGTGCGATGCCATAATCGCAAACGGTGCTATATGAAAACCGTCAGAAATGTATAAAACATTTGCGATGACGGATGCATCAAACACGGTTCAGATTTTAGTTGCGTCTGCGATGAAGGTCATACGGTTCAGTTCAATTAACTGTTTGTGATGAGGAGGAACAAAAGAAACAGGCAGCCAGATGAGGGCGTGTGCAATACACAACATACGGTTCACTCGGATGAACTGTTTGTGATTAGGAAACACAAAATAAACGGGCAGCCAGATGAAGGTGTGTGCGATATACAACATACGGTTCACTTGGATGAACTTTTTTGATTAGGCAACACAAAAGAAACGGTCAGCCGGATCAAGGTGTGTGAGATATACAGCATGCGGTTCACTCAGATGAACTATTTGCATTGACACAAGAGTACAAAAACGGTTCAACTTAACAAGACGTGTGTGTTGTGCGATGGAATTTCATGCGGTTCACTCGGCCCTGGTCGTTAGTGTGTGACCTCTGTGGCAACCGTTCGCTCCCCAGGCGCCTCTTCTTGTATCGTGGCAACCGTCCACCGACTCTTCGCCTTTCCCTCTTGATTTGGAACTGTTGCCGCAAGCTAGCTCTTCCTCCCTCCTCCATTTGCCTTCAACCTTCCTTTTGCCATTGTTTGATCGTCTTCTCCATGGAGGGAACAAGCCGGAAACGACCCCGTTATTCTTGCCCCGGTCTGAATGATGACGCGGTTGAGGAACTCATTGATCGGTGCGACGTCATCACCTCGGCTAGCATGGCAGGTTTGTTCAAGACCATTCTCGACTCAACTAATAACATCATTACAAGGAAACCAAGGGTTCAGGAGCGGTTTGATCTCCCCTATCTTCTTCATCGTGAGCCTGCTGACTGGCGTGGGGACGAGGGAAGCCTCGCCTTGTGTAAGTTGATGCTGCTTGATAATGATAGGTATGATGTTAAGATGCCATCGCTTGAGGGCAAGGCTTGGGAAGGTGCAAATGGATATTGGGTTGTTTATATTGGGTACAACTGTGTGTGGGAACTTGTGAATGTCTACACTCATCACCGGGTTCCACTTCGAAAAATCTCAGACGACTGCCCAGAGGTTGAGTACATCGGTATTCTACGTGAGTTCAAATACGATCATGCTGACTTTCGTCTACGGAAGATAGCAATTTGTCGAGTTCCCAACCGCTGTTGGGGTTATAGGAATGCTTATGTTGTCGCTATCTTCGACAAGCTTGTTGCCATCCTTCATGGTTCGACTCAATGGATATAGCTCAAAAATGATTTTATATACACGGATGAGTACTGTGATGCTATTCAATATGAGGGTCTTGTGTTTGCTGCCACCACTCATGGCACTGTTTTTGCATGGAATCCTCATGATTTCGGTACGTTTATCTTCTACCGTAATTATAATTCTTTCATCCACATGCATGCGGGTTAGCTAGTTTCCCTTTACTAATTAACCTTCTTGTGTTTCCAAGGTCCTATGAACATTCCACCACCTATACTTGAAAATTTTATTCACGAGCATGAGGACGATCAGGACCCGTATACTCAGTGGCACCTGACAACTTATTTCGATGGATATCCTCTTGTTCTCTGTATACGGGGAACTACTAATGTTACTAAGGAAGCAGGTGTTCTCTCATATGGTCGCACTCTCTGGACCTATTCGAACGTCCGTTGCAGGGTATTCATGATGGATACTGGTGTACTAGCGCCAACACCTTCTCCCTGGTTCAGTATTGAAAGTCTTGGTGGAAACTCGCTCTTCCTTGGACAAAACTATCCAATGATGGTGGAAGGCGATCCAACTGTTGTTGACACAACATTACTACCATTTATGAGAAGCAACTGTATCTATACCTTGGACATTACTGTGCTTCCCTACTGTCGGTGTCAAAACTGGCGGATCTCGGGTAGGGGGTCCCGAACTGTGCGTCTAATGCGGATGGTAACAGGAGACAGGGGACACGATGTTTTACCCAGGTTCAGGCCCTCTTGATGGAGGTAAAACCCTACGTCCTGCTTGATTTATTCGTGATGATATGGGTATTACAAGAGTTGATCTACCACGAGATCGGAGAGGCTAAACCCTAGAAGCTAGCCTATGGTATGATTGTATGTTACTATTATGTCCTACGGACTAAAACCCTCCGGTTTATATAGACACCGGAGAGGGTTAGGGTTACACAAGGTCGGTTACAAAGGAGAAGATATCCATATCCGTACTGCCTAGCTTGCCTTCCACGCCAAGTAGAGTCCCATCCGGACACGAGACGAAGTCTTCAATCTTGTATCTTCATAGTCCAACAGTCCGGCCAAAGGATATAATCCGGCTGTCCGGAGACCCCCTAATCCAGGACTCCCTCAGTAGCCCCTAAACCAGGCTTTCAATGACGATGAGTCCGTCGCGCAGTATTGTCTTCGGCATTGCAAGGTGGGTTCCTCCTCCGAATACACCACGGAAGAATTTGTATACAAGGATAGTGTCCGACCCTGCAAAATAAGTTCCACATACCACTCTAGAGAGAATAATATTTCCACAATTCTAATCTGCTGACACGTTTCGGCAACATGACATTATGCCATGGCCCGGTGATTATTCGAACCGTTTTTATTTAACCAGCTCCACACATAACGCGAGGCGGTTTCTTAACATGTCTTGTCAAAGCAGAGATCGTGTTCCCCTAATTACGGGATTCTCATCAATACGGGCGTGGGTAACCCAACCGTCTCTAGGACTCCTAGATTATAGGCAAGTCCCAAACGGCTACGGAGAGGACGCTTGATATTCATCCTCTTTATAAAGGGACAAGGCTTTTACTTTTTTCCCTCCCGTGCTCAATCGAATCCTTCCCCCGCCTCGAGTTTGAACACCCAAAGCCCAGGTTAGGTGCTTCGGACCTTCAATCATGTCCAGATCTAGCCTTCAGGGCCGGTGGATTCCCTCCTCTGTTACGGAAGAGGATATCAAGAAGTTGAGGGAAGCCATACCTGACCGCCGAAATTTCGCATAGGCTGCCCACCCGAGGGCAGGTCATCCCTACTCCCGAACCCGACGAGAGCGTTGTGTTCGTTTCCCACTTCCTCTGAGGTCCAGGTCTCACCCTGGATCCCTTTGTTAGGGGTTTGATGTTCTATTACGGGCTAGATTTCCACGATCTAGCCCCGGACTCCTTTCTCCTCATCTCGGCATTTATTCTCGTATGTGAGGCCTTCCTCCGCATTACCCCTCACTTCGGACGATGGCTCAAGACCTTTGACGTGAAGCCGAAGATGGTCGAGGGGCAGCACGTAGCGTGCGGAGGCGCATTAATAAGTAAAATCGCGGGAGCTCCATGGCCAAAGGGTTCCTTTCTAGAGGTGTCCGGATTATGGCAGCGGGAGTGGTTTTACAACACAGCTCCCAGAAGTGCCAAGTGGGTGGCTGCTCCTGCTTTTCGCTCGGGCCCTCCACCACAACTAATGTCATGGATTAGCAGAGGGCTGAGCTGGGGTCCAGCCAAGGACGTGCCTACACTGTAAAGCCGCATTTGAGATCTCTTCGAAGGAGATTTCAATCTGGTTACGGTGGTGCAAGTCATGCTGGTTTGTCGAGTCCCGCCTTGCAAACGCCGGCCCCTCCGCTTGTGGGAGTTCAACCCAGAAGGGCCGCGCACCGTTCAGAATTTCCTCGGCCTGACGCATGAGGAGATGTACAAATCAGTCCTCGGACCCCAAATAGAGTGTCCGGATACTACCGAGGACGTGGGCCTGAGCAGCAACCGTACCACCGACCAAGTAAGTAATCCTTTAGCCGAACACACTGTCTTTCATTTACCATGATGTCATTCTAAGAAATCGCTCTTTGACGAGGACTGGCTAACAAAGGCAAAGATGATTCGGTGTTCGGCCCCCCTTCCTGAGGGTTTGGAGAATCCGGTACTGGAAAATATGCTCGAGCTAGCACCTTGCCCGGAGCCCTCGAAGGAAGATAAAGGGGGGAATAATGAGGTCGAAAGCGGGCCCCCATCGCTACCAATTCCAACCGAGGGAATGAGCGCCTCCGTGAAGGAGGATAACCAAGGGGAAGAATCTGACCTTTTCTCGCCTCGGGGAAGGAAGAGGACTGCCTCTGAAGATCCAAAAACCAAGGCTTCCAAATGGGAGAAGAAGTCTCCACCAGAGGGTCCTGCCTCGGAGGGTGCTTTTGCTGCACAAAGTCCGCACGAGGATCAGCCCTCCGAGCTGTAAGTAATCAAAAAGTACTTTAATAGCGGAGATATACTACCTTACCTTTAAGGAAAGTAACCGAAGCGTTTATCTTCCAGTTCGGATCTTAGCCCTTCTCAGCAGAGCTCGTCTTCGGGGGATCTTCTTCCGGAAATGATGGAGAGCAAAACGCCTCCCCCGGACTCCCCCGCTCAAGAAGCGGGCGACCTTGAAGTGTCGTCACAGAGGGTCTCTCCGGATCCAGTGAGGCCAGAAGATAATCCTATAGTCACCCGAAGTCCCCAGCGTCCGGCTCTCGAAGAGAGCAATCAAAAGAGTCCAGCACCGTCTGGTATGCGGTCGGACTTTCTGAGGGAGCTGTTGGAACGAGCGGCCATCTCAGAAGAACACCGCACGTTGATGGGTATGGTGATGGAAAGAATTTCGTCCGCCGAAAGCGGATTGCATGAAGCCTTTATGAGTCTACTGACGGGCTTTGAGGTACGTGAAATGATATACTTTTTGATAGCACCGCACATTTTTAGGTGTGCATAGTGTAGATAGTAGCCCCTGAGACTCTGGTTGTCGTCGAGAACAGCGATGAACAAAGGATCGTAGTCCCAGGAAATAACCATACCACTTTATGTGCAGGTGATGGGAGCTCCGGTGGCTGGCCGGACTAATGAGTTTGCCGAACTAAAGCGGCAACTAGATGCGGCAGATGCCGACATCGAGCTTGTTAACAAGCGGCTTGACGAGGCACATGGTAAGTAATGTTTTCTGGTGAATGTCACATAGTAAGAGCAGCATGATGCCAGTATCTTTAATATGTTGTGACTGCAGATGGAGCTGCCACCGTGGAGACCCTTCGGGCGGAACTTGCCCGAGCCAAAGAACAAGCAAGGAGTAGTAATGCGACTGATTTGAAGGCGGCCGAAGAGTTGAGAGCCGAGAAGGCCGCGCATTGTGAGAGCAAAGAGAAGATGGCCAAGATGGCTGTGAAGTTAAAAGACATGGCCGACCGTTGCCAGTTCCTTGAAGAAGAAAAACGAGCGAAGGCGAGGGACCTTGAAAAGGCCATGATGGCGACCAAAGACACCCGCTCTCCTATGAGGGCGAAGAAGGAGGAGCTGCGTGAAGCTGGGGATATTGCAGCTGGGTGCTACGTCTTGAGCTTGCGTTGGTTTTCCCCGAAGAGGAAGGGATGATGCAGCAGAGTAGCGTAAGTATTTCCCTTAGTTTTTAAGAACCAAGGTATCAATCCAGTAGGAGGCTACGCTCAAGTCCCTCGTACCTGCACAAAACGATAGCTACTCGCAACCAACGCGATTAGGGGTTGTCAATCCCTTCACGGTCACATACGAGAGTGAGATCTGATAGATATAATATTTTTGGTATTTTCGGTATAAAGATGAAAAGTAAAAAGTAAAAGCAAAGTAAAAAGAAAAACAAGATTAAAGTGATGGAGATTGATATGATGAGAATAGACCCGGGGGCTATAGGTTTCACTAGTGGCTTCTCTCAAGAGCATAAGTATTCTACGGTGGGTGAACAAATTACTGTTGAGCAATTGACAGAATTGAGCATAGTTATGAGAATATCTAGGCATGATCATGTATATAGGCATCACGTCCGTGACAAGTAGATCAAAACGATTCTGCATCTACTACTATTACTCCACTCATCGACCGCTATCCAGCATGCATCTAGAGTATTAAGTTAAAAACAGAGTAACGCATTAAGCAAGATGACATGATGTAGCGAGATAAATTCATGCAATATGAAATAAATCCCATCTTGTTATCCTCGATGGAAATGATGCAATACGTGCCTTGCTGCCCCTTCTGTCACTAGGAAAGGACACCGCAAGATCGAACACAAAGCTAAGCACTTCTCCCATGGCAAGAACTACCAATCTAGTTGGCCAAACCAAACAGATAATTCTAAGAGACTTGCAAAGATAACCAATCATACATAAAAGAATTCAGAGAAGATTCAAATATTATTCATAGATAGACTTGATCATAAACCCACAATTCATCGGTCTCAACAAACACATCGCAAAAAGAAGATTACATCGAATAGATCTCCACAAGAGAGGGGGAGAACTTTGCATTGAGATCCAAAAAAAAGAAGAAGCCATCTAGCTACTAACTATGGACCCGAAGGTCTGAGGTAAACTACTCACACTTCATCGGAGAGGCTATGATGATGTAGAAGCCCTCCGTGATGACGGCCTCCCTCCGGTGGAGCTCCGGAACAGGCCCCAAGATGAGATCTTGTGGATACGGAAAGTTGCGGCGGTGGAATTAGGTTTTTGGCTCCGTCTCTGATCATTTGGGGGGTACGTAGGTATATATAGGAGGAAGAAGTACGTCGGTGGAGCATCGAGGGGCCCACGAGGCAGGGGGCGCGCCCTAGGGGGGGCACCCCCACCCTCGTGACCGCCTCTTTTGTTCCTTGGCGTAGGGTCCAAGTCTCCTGGATCACGTTCGGTGAGAAAATCACGTTCCCGAAGGTTATATTCAGTTTGGACTCCGTTTGATATTCCGTTTCTTCGAAACACTGAAATAGGCAAAAAATAGCAATTCTGGGCTGGGCCTTCGGTTAATAGGTTAGTCCCAAAAATAATATAAAAGTGGAAAATAAAGCCCAATATGGTCCAAAACAGTAGATAATATAGCACGTAGCAATCAAAAATTATAGATACGTTGGAGACGTATCAGGCATCCCCAAGCTTAATTCCCGCTCGTCCTCGAGTAGGTAAATGATAAAAAGAGAATTTTTGATGCGGAGTGATACTTGGCATAATTTCAATGCAAATCTTCTTAATTGAGATATGAATATTCAGATTCGAAAGATTCAAGACAATAGTTTATACTGACATAAAAAATAATAATACTTCAAGCATACTAACAAAGCAATTATGTCTTCTCAAAATAACATGGCCAAAGAAAGTTATCCCTACAAAATCATATAGTCTGGCTATGCTCTGTCTTCACCACACAAAGTATTTAAATCATGCACAACCCCGATGACAAGCCAAGCAATTGTTTCATACTCTAACTTTTTCAAAACTTTTTCAATCTTCACGCAATACATGAGCGTGAGCCATGGATAGCACTATAGGTGGAATAGAATGGTGGTTGTGGAGAAGAAAAAAAAGGAGAAGATAGTCTCACATCAACTAGGTGTATCAATGGGCTATGGAGATGCCCATCAATAGATATCAATGTGAGTGAGTAGGGATTGCCATGCAACGGATGCACTAGAGCTATAAGTATATGAAAGCTCAAAAAGTAAACTAAGTGGGTGTGCATCCAACTTGCTTGCTCATGAAGACCTAGGGCAATTTGAGGAAGCCCATCATTGGAAAATACAAGCCAAGTTCTATAATGAAAATTCCCACTAGTATATGAAAGTGATAACTCAAGAGACTCTCTATATGAAGAATATGGTGGTACTTTGAAGCACAAGTTTGGAAAAAGGAATAGTAGCATTGCCCCTTTTTATTTATTTTCTCTTTTTTTGGGCCTTTTTTTTTCTTTGGCCTTTTTCTTTTTTTATTTGGGACAATGCTCTATTGAATGATGATCATCACACTTTTATTTATGTACAACTCAATGATTACAACTCGATACTAGAACAAAGTATGACTCTATATGGATGCCTCCGGCGGTGTACCGAGATATGCAATGAATCAAGAGTGACATGTATGAAAGAATTATGAACGGTGGCTTTGCCACAAATACTATGTCAACTACATGATCATGCTAAGCAATATGACAATGATGGATGTGTCACGATAAACTGGATGGTGGAAAGTTGCATGGCAATATATCTCGGAATGGCTATGGAAATGCCATAATAGGTAGGTATGGTGGCTGTTTTGAGGAAGGTATATGGTAGGTGTATGATACCGGCGAAAAGTGCGCGGTATTAGAGAGGCTAGCAAGGGTGGAAGGGTGAGAGTGCGTATAATCCATGGACTCAACATTAGTCATAAAGAACTCATATACTTATTGCAAAAATCTAGAAGTTATCAAAGCAAAGTATTACGTGCATGCTCCTAGGGGGATAGATTGGTAGGAAAAGACCATCGCTCGTCCCCGACCGCCACTCATAAGGAAGACAATCAATAAATAAACCATGCTCCGACTTCATCACATAATGGTTCACCATACGTGCATGCTACGGGAATCAGAAACTTTAACACAAGTATTCTTTAAATTCACAACTACTCAACTAGCATGACTTTAATATTATCACCTCCATATCTCAAAACAATTATCATGTTTCAATCTTTTATTAGTATTCAACACACTCAAAAGAAAGTTTCACAAATCTTCAATACCAAGCATATTATTATTAAGAAAATTACCATGCTATTAAGAGACTCTCAAAATAATTTAAGTGAAGCATGAGTGATTAATAGTTTCTTTAAAAAAAATCCACCACCGTGCTCTAAAAGATCTAAGTGAAGCACATAGAGCAAAATTATAACGCTCAAAAGATATAAGTGAAGCACATGGAGCAAAACTACTTAGCTCAAAAGATATAAGTGAAGCATATAGAGCAAAACTACTTAGCTCAAAAGATATAAGTGAAGCACATAGAGTATTCTATCAAATTTTAATTCATGTATGGCTGTCTCAAAAGGTGTGTACAGCAAGGATGATTGTGGCATACTAAAACACAAATACACAAATAATACAAGACTCCAAGCAAAACACATATCATGTTTGTGAATAAAAATATAGCTCCAAGTAAATTACCGATGGAAGTGGACGAAAGAGGGGATGCCTTCCGGGGCATCCCCAAGCTTCGACTTTTTGGTGTCCTTGGATTATCTTGGGGGTGCCATGGGCATCCCCAAGTTTAGGCTCTTGCCACTCCTAGTTCCATAATCCATCACAAGAGTTCACCCAAAACTTGAAAACTTCACAACACAAAACTTAAAGTAGAAAACTCGTGAGCTCCGTTAGCGAAAGAAAACAAAAGACCACTTCAAGGTACTGTAATGAACTCAATATTTATTTATATTGGTGTTAAACCTACTGTATTCCAACTTCTCTATGGATTACAAACTATTTTGCTAGCCATAGATTCATCAAAATAAGCAAACAACACACGAAAAACAGAATCTGTCAAAAACAGAACAGTCTGTAGTAATCTGTAGCTAGCGCAAGATCTGGAACCCCAAAAATTCTAAAATAAATTTCTGGACATGAGGAATTTATCTATTAATCATCTGCAAAAATCATTAACTAAATATCACTCTTAAAATAAAAATGACAGCAGTTCTCGTGAGCGCTAAAGTTTCTGTTTTTTACAGCAAGTCCAACAAGACTTTCCCCAAGTCTTCCCAACGGTTCTACTTGGCACAAACACTAATTAAACACAAAAAGCACAACCAAGACAGAGGCTAGGTAATTTATTTATTACTAAACAGGAGCAAAAATCAAGGAATAAAAATAAAATTGGGTTGCCTCCCAACAAGCGCTATCGTTTAACGCCCCTAGCTAGGCATAAAAGCGAGGATAGATCTAGGTATTGCCATCTTTGGTAGGCAATCCATAAGTGGCTCTCATGATAGTTTCATATGGCAATCTTATTTTCTTTATTGGAAATTGTTCCATGCCCTTTTTTAATGGAAATTTGAATCTAATATTCCCTTCCTTCATATCAATAATCGCACAAACCGTTCTAAGGAAAGGTCTACCAAGAATAATAGGGCAAGAAGGATTGCAATCTATATCAAGAACAATGAAATCTACGGGCACATAATTCCTATTTGCAAAAATAAGAAGATCATTAATCCTTCCCATAGGTTTCTTAATAGTAGAATCTGCAAGATGCAAGTTTAGAGAGCAATCATCAAAATTACGGAAATCTAGCAAATCACACAAAGTTTTGGGAATAGTAGAGACACTAGCACCCAAATCACACAAAGCATAAAACTCATGATCTTTAATTTTACTTTTAATAGTTGGTTCCCACTCATAATAGAGTTTTCTAGGGATAGAAACTTCCAATTCAAGTTTTTCTTCATAAGATTGCATCAAGGCATCAACGATATGTTTAGTAAACGCTTTATTTTGACTATAAGCGTGAGGAGATTTTAGCACGGATTGCAACAAGGAAATAAAATCAATTAAAGAGCAATTTTCATAATTAAATTCCTTGAAATCCAATATAGTGGGTTTAGCAACATCTAGATTTTTATTTCTTTCAATCCCACTTTCATCAAATTTAGCATCAAGATCAAAAGATTCAGAATTATTGGAACGCCTTCTAGGTAAAGGTGAATCATATTAAGTCCCATCATTATCAAGATTCATATTGCAAAACAAATATTTAATAGGGGACACATCAATAACTTCTAGATCTTCATCATTATTTTCATAGGAACTAGAAGAACACGCTTTAATAAAGGCATCTTTGGAAGCACGCATCCTAGCGGTTCTTTCCGTGCACTCATCAATGGAAATTCTCATGGCTTTGGGAGACTCATTGATATCATGCTTACGAGGAATAGATCTAAGCTTTAAAGAATCAATCTCAAGAGAAATTCTATCAATGTTCCTAGCCAAATCATCAATCTTAAGCAATTTTTCTTCAATCATAGCATTAAAATTCTTTTGCGAAGAAATAAATTCTTTAATATTAGATTCAAAATCAGAGGGTATCTTATTATAATTTCCATAAGAATTGTTGTAGGAATTACCATAATTATTAGAGGGATTACTAGTATATGGCCTAGGATTGAAATTTCCTCTATAAGCGTTGTTACCAAAATTATTCCTACCAACAAAATTCACATCCATAGATTCATTGTTATTCTCAATCAAAGTAGACAAAGGCATATCATTAGGATCAGTAGAAACACTCTTAGTAGCAAATAATTTCATAAGTTCATCCATCTTTCCACTCAAAACATTGATTTCTTCTATCGTATGCACTTTTTTATTAGAAGATCTTTGAGTATGCCATTGAGAATAATTAACCATGATATTATCTAGGAGTTTAGTAGCATCTCCTAAAGTGATTTCTAGAAAAGTGCCTCCCGCGGCCGAATCTAAAAAAAATTCTAGAAGCAAAATTCAATCCGGCATAAAAATTTTGTATAATCATCCACAAATTCGAACCATGAGTAGGGCAATTACGTATCATTAATATCATTCTCTCCCAAGCTTGTGCGATATGTTCATGATCAAGTTGCTTAAAATTCATAATATCGTTTCTAAGAGAGATGATCTTAGCAGGAGGGAAATACTTAGAGATAAAAGCATCTTTGCACTTGTTCCAAGAATCAATACTATTTTTAGGCAAGGATGAAAACCAAGATTTAGCACGATCTCTAAGCGAAAAAGGAAATAGCTTCAATTTAACGACATCATTATCGACATCCTTTTTCTTTTGCATATCACATAAATCAACGAAGCTATTCAGATGAGTAGCGGCATCTTCACTAGGAAGGTCGGCGAACTGATCTTTCATAACAAGATTCAACAAAGCAGCATTGATTTCACAAGATTCGGTATTAGCAAGAGGAGCAATCGGAGTGCTAAGGAAATCATTATTATTGGTATTAGTGAAGTCACACAATTTGGTAGTATCTTGAGCCATCGCGACAAACAAGCAATCTAACACACGAGCAAACAAGAGCAAACGGGCAAAAATAGGCAAATAGAGAGGGAGGATAGAGAGAGAGAGGGCGAATAAAATGGCAAGGGTGAAGTGGGGGAGAGGAAAACGAGAGGCAAATGGCGAATAATGTAATGCGGGGGATAGGGATTGTGATGGGTGCTTGGTATGTTGACTTTTTGCGTAGACTCCCCGGCAAAGGCGCCAGAAATCCTTCTTGCTACGTCTTGAGCTTGCGTTGGTTTTCCCCGAAGAGGAAGGGATGATGCAACAGAGTAGCGTAAGTATTTCCCTCGGTTTTTGAGAAGCAAGGTATCAATCCAGTAGGAGGCTACGCTCAAGTCCCTCGTACCTGCACAAAACGATAGCTACTCGCAACCAACGCGATTAGGGGTTGTCAATCCCTTCACGGTCACTTACGAGAGTGAGAACTGATAGATATAATATTTTTTGTATTTTTGGTATAAAGATGCAAAGTAAAAAGTAAAAGAAAAGTGAAAAGCAAAGCAAGATTAAAGTGATGGAGATTGATATGATGAGAATAGACCCGGGGGCCATAGGTTTCACTAGTGGCTTCTCTCAAGAGCATAAGTATTCTACAGTGGGTGAACAAATTACTGTTGAGCAATTAACAGAATTCAGCATAGTTATGAGAATATCTAGGCATGATCATGTATATAGGCATCACTTTCGTGACAAGTAGATCGAAACGATTCTGCATCTACTACTATTACTCCACTCATCGACCGCTATCCAGCATGCATCTAGAGTATTAAGTTAAAAACAGAGTAATGCTTTAAGCAAGATGACATGATGTAGAGAGATAAATTCATGCAATATGAAATAAACCCCATCTTGTTATCCTTGATGGCAACGATGCAATACGTGCCTTGCTGCCCCTTCTGTCACTGGGAAAGGACACCGCAAGATCGAACCCAAAGCTAAGCACTTCTCCATTGGCAAGAACTACCAATGTAGTTGGCCAAACCAAACGGATAATTTGAAGAGACTTGCAAAGGTAACCAATCATACATAAAAGAATTCAGAGAAGATTCAAATATTATTCACAGATAGACTTGATCATGAACCCACAATTCATCGGTCTCAACAAACACATCGCAAAAAGAAGATTACATCGAATAGATCTCCACAAGAGAGGGGGAGAACTTTCTATTGAGATCCAAAAAGAGAGAAGAAGCCATCTAGCTACTAACTATGGACCCGAAGGTCTGAGTTAAACTACTCACACTTCATCGGAGAGGCTATGATGATGTATAAGCCCTCCGTGATGACGGCCTCCCTCCGGCGGAGCTCCGGAACAGGCCCCAAGATGGGTTCTCATGGATACAGAAAGTTGCGGCGGTGGAATTAGGTTTTTGGCTCCGTCTCTGATCGTTTGGGGGTATGTAGGTATATATAGGAGGAAGAAGTACGTCGGTGGAGCATTGAGGGGCCCACGAGGCAGGGGGCACGCCCTAGGGGGGGGGGGGGGGGGCGCCCCACCCTCGTGACCGCCTCTTTTGTTCCTTGGCGTAGGGTCCAAGTCTCCTGGATCACATTCGGTGAGAAAATCACGTTCCCGAAGGTTTTATTCCGTTTGGACTCCGTTTTATATTCCATTTCTTCGAAACACTGAAATAGGCAAAAAATAGCAATTCTGGGCTGGGCCTCCGGTTAATAGGTTAGTCCCAAAAATAATATAAAACTGGAAAATAAAGCCCAATATAGTCCAAAACAGTAGATAATATAGCATGGAGCAATCAAAAGTTATAGATACGTTGGAGACGTATCACTGGGAAGCCCTTTCTGCTGTAGAGGAAGTTTGCAGATCCGCGGTATGCCCCTCCGTATCGGCTGTCGAGTTCGGTAGACGCATATATGGACTTCGCGCCGAGCGCTATCGATGCGGCCAAATACTTCTGATATCAAACAGATTGTGAAGTGGACAAGCTGTTCTGGTCGCAATTTAACGTTCCAGAGCGTCCGCTTCCCTTGACTGATAGGCTTGCCGAATGGGCCGAACTCAATAGACTGTCCGGACTTGCCATGTGGTCCGTCGTAGATCATCTGTGGCCGGAAAAGCCGAAGCCGAACAACTATTTCAGTTTAGTGCAGCAGTTCCTTGGTGCGGTGCCGCGCATCAATGCGATGAATAGGTCGGCGTTCATAGAAGGCTCGCGGATGGCCCTTGCCCGTGTCAAAGCATACTGGGCGGAGATGGATGCTACCACTGTTGCGGCACAGGGTTCGGCCATAGGCCGAGTGGCTGCCGAGCACTATTTTGAAGAAGTTCTTAAGGGTGCTCATTTGATAGAGGCCCAGTGCTCGAAGAATATTATGTTTGAGTGACATGTATTCCCATTGTAAAACCAATGTTTTTATGAAATTTATTAAGGTCGTATTTATACTTTTGCCCGAAAGTAATATGATGCCTCCTGTGCGGCCGTTTATGTATACATGTGTATAACCTGAAAGATTGCAGTCGTTGGCTTCAGCCCCCACGCATATAATGCGGGGGTGTTCACAGAAGACGCGTATTCACACTTAATCCAACGTCTTGGTGATGGCACAGCGAACTAGGCAACCGGACTATAATGCTTTAACACTTTCACTTAGCCATAGGAGTTTGACAGTGGGTCTACTATATAGCCCATGGTGGCTCTGCACTCATCCGAATTCGGGGTGCGTACATGCCTGGCCGGCAAACGGCTCTTCATTAAGGCGGAGGAATTCTAACATTCCGATAGGTCATCGAGTGGTTGACCAGTCTCACGCTATATCATGACAGTCAGTTTTCGGCTTTCTCTACTGAGGTGCTCGTCCGGATGAACCAAGGCACAATCGCAGTAGTTCTCCTGGTGCCGCCTTAGCCGATAGAGCAGAACATAAGGCAGCAAAACACAGGAGCCGGGCAAACCCAACATTTGACCAAGGACATGATTCGGAGTTGATGCATATAAGGCCAAACTCGCGACGCCGAACACTCCCTAAGGTATTCGGTCTTTATGGTGTAAACCGGGCCTAAACAGTGCCCTTTGTAAGAAGCCCCTGGTGTTCAGGTACATGTATTATTCTGACGTGGCCACATGCCAAGACGTCAGCATCCTTCTCAATTGTAGTGAGAATCCGAGGGATGTGTATCAACAAGAGACAGTAAAAAAGGTTTACTTAGGGTCTTAATCTAAAAAGAATCCTTGTAACGGGTCCCTGCTGCACGTCTGCGCCTGTGTCTCCGTTGTGCCGTATCCTGGACGGGCGTAGCACGATGGTCATCTGTAAAAGAGAGAAACTTAGGTGAAAAGTTGTCGTGCAAAAAGGTAGGTTTAAAGAAACCATGTACAATTCAATATGAGTAAAAATTGCCACTTGTCTATGCGCATTGAGCCCCTTGTATTTGTAATAGGGGTATGGCCATCAAACCTGTATGAATTACATATAGCTGCGCCGGACTCGTCTAACCGGGTTCGTGGTCTTGACGACCTATCGAATGCTTTAGTTGGTGAGGCCGTTCTTAGTGTGCGGCTGTCAAGGCAGTCGCACTCTCTTCGGCGCGCAAGGATCGCTCAATATTTCCATTCACTGTAATGATGCCACGTGGATCGGGCATCTTAAGCATGAGGGAAGCGTAATGCGGTATTGCATTAAAGCGAGTGAAAGCTTCGCGTCCAAGTAGTGCTTGATAGCCACTTTGGAACGGAGCAATGTGGAATGTTAAATTTTCGCTACGGAAGTTATCGGGGAAGCCGAATATAACCTCTAGTAGCAGGGAGCCCATGCAATGAGCCCCTAGGCCTGGTGTTACTCCTTTAAAGGTAGTATTGCTGTGGCAAATTTTTGTTGGGTCTACCCCCATTTTGCGGATTGTGTCCTGCTATATCAGGTTTAGACTGCTGCCAGTGTCCATCAGGACTCGTGTGAAATGGTATCCCTCAATTATTGGGTCTAATAACAAGGCAGCCCATCATGCGCACTCGATACTTGCTGAGTAATCCCGATGGTCGAAAGTGATCGGTTGAGACGACCAGTGGCAGGACTCCGCGGTGATGGGCCCTTGGGCATATTTCTCTAAGAGTGCCGCTTTGTTTCTCCCCTGGATCACGTGTAACACGTTTACTGTTTTGAATTCTGGTGGAAATTTCTTTTGTTCCCTGGTGTCTTTCTTGAGAGGCTCATCCTTGTCTTCGCTTGGTGTATCCTCCCCCTTGTGTACGGCATTGAGCTTGCCGGACTTCTTGAAGACCCAACATTCTCTGTGGGTATGATTAGCGCGTTTACCAGGGGTGCTATGGATCTGACATATTTGGTCCAGAATTTTGTTTAGGCTGGACAGTTCATCTCTGGTGCCTTTAGAGGGCGGCTTTTGCTGACCTGGCCGAGAGCTTCTGAATCCGGCGTTTACCGCCATGCTCTTCGGGCTGTCTTATTTATTCTGGGGCTTATTATTTTTGCTGCGCCCTGATTTCCCGTTTCCATCTCTAACTTCGGATGTACTGGGGTCGCTGGTGCTGCATCTAGCTAGCCAGCTATCCTCACCCCCACAAAAGCGGGTCATGAGGCTTGTTAATGCTGCCATTGTTCTTGGCTTTTCTTGGCCGTGTGTGGCAAGCCATTCGTCATGGATGCTATGGTTAAAAGCTGCCAAGGCTTTGGCGTCCGGACAGTCGACTATTTGGTTCTTTTTAGTAAGAAACTTGTTCCAAAGCTTTCGAGCTGACTCTCCGGGGTGTTGAGTTATATGACTCAAATCGTCCGCGTCCGGAGGTCGGACATAAGTCCCTTGAAAATTTGCCCGAAAAGCGTCTTCGAGCTCTTCCCAGCTTCCAATGGAGCTTTCGGGGAGGCTTTTAAGCCAGTGCCGAGCTGGCCCTCTGAGTTTGAGGGGTAAATACTTAATGGCGTGGAGATCATCTCCTCGAGCCATATGGATATGGAGGATATAGTCCTCAATCCAGACCCCAGGGTCTGTCATTCCGTCGTATGCCTCTAAGTTTACGGGTTTGAATCCCTCTGGAAATTCATCGTCCAGCACCTCGTCGGTGAAACATAGGGGGTGTGCGGCACCCCTGTATCTGGGTGTACCGCGTTGTTCGGATGTTTGTCGTGTTACATTGTATGCTGGAGCGCGCTTGCGTGGTCCATAGATGGATCTGGTTGCGCTGTCCTTTTGATGCGAGCCCTCGCGTGGATCGCGTATTGGCTTATGTGTGGTGTTGTTTGCCGCTCTGTGTTGGCCGTGAGGTCGTCTATCCGGCCAGATGGCCATTTTAATTTTTGATTGCGGGGGATCTAAGGCCTCCTCATCGAATTCAGGTAGCAACTTCCGCTTCGGGTAGCTCTTGGTGGGGTGATTACCGCCGTACTTCGCTGCTGTGTTGAGCACTTTACTCCATCTAATTATGAGTGTGTCTTGCGCAGCCTTGAGCCTTTGCTTCTGCTTTTTTAGACTCCTCGCGGTGGCAACGAGCCTTTGATGGGCATTCTGTTGCTCTGGTTGTCTGTCCGGTGTGATGTCGTCCGGACTGTTATCTTTGACAGAGTCGGGTTGTTCGGTTTGATTCTCCGTGTTGCCGTGGTTCGGCGATGGTTGACCCTGCTCTAACGCTGGGTCTATATGATTGTTGTTTCTGCCTAGGCGGGATTTGGAGTGGCTCTTACGCCGCCACTTTTACTGCTTTTCGAGGGGACAACCCTTTGTTGCATCCTTCCATTCCTCGTTGTCGTCTTCTTTTGATGTGTCCACCATGTATACGTCATGTGATGAAGTGGGCGTCCAGTGCCCCGTGAGCAGTGGTTCCTGTTCGTCTCCTGCATCATCGTCCATACCGTCGATGTCTTCGGAGTCGAAGTCGAGCATGTCGGTTAAGTCATCGACAGTGGCTACTAAGTGGGTCATGGGTGGGCTGCGAATTTCTTCGTCGTCCGCATCCCAGTCCTGTCGGACATAGTTCGACTAGGACTCTCCTGACAAGGAGAGAGACTTTAATGAGTTCAGTATGTCACCGAAGGGCGAGTGCTGAAAGATATCCGCGGAGGTAAACTCCATGATCGGCGCCCAACCGGATTCAATAGGAACAGGCGCAGGCGGTTCGGAGTCCGTGGCCAGAGAAGTATCCGACAGTTTAACAACACGGCTCTCGTGAAGGGTAAGATCGATATTCGGCTCGATCACCATTGGGGATGCGGCCTCTGTGGCGGGGTCTATCCACCGGTCGATGGGAGGCGCGACTGGATCCGAATTGAGGGTCGGAGCGACTGCCGGTGCAATCTCTTGAACACTGCCTGATGGTAGAGCTAAATCGTACTCATCGTGACCGCGTGGCGCGCAAGGCAGAGGCTCGAACCCGTCCAAGATCAAGTCTCCGCGGATATCGGCCATGTAGTTTAAGCTTCCAAATCTGGCCAGGTGGCCAGGGGCGTAACTTTCGATCTGCTCCAGATGGCCAAGTGAGTCAGCCCGCAGTGCGAAGCCGCCAAACACAAAGATCTGTCCGGCGAGAAAAGTCTCACCCTGGATTGCATCGCTATCGATGATTGTAGGCGCCATTAAGCCTAACAGCGACGACACAGAGGAACTCTCAATGAAAGCACCAATGTCGGTGTCAAAACCGGCGGATCTCGGGTAGGGGTCCCGAACTGTGCGTCTAAGGCGGATGGTAATAGGAGGCAGGGACACGATGTTTTACCCAGGTTCGGGCCCTCTTGATGGAGGTAAAACCCTACGTCCTGCTTGATTTATTCTTGATGATATGGGTATTACAAGAGTTGATCTACCACGAGATTAGAGAGGCTAAACCCTAGAAGCTAGCCTATGGTATGATTGTATGTTATTGTTATGTCCTACGGACTAAAACCCTCCGGTTTATATAGACACCAGAGAGGGTTAGGGTTACACAAGGTCGGTTACAAAGGAGAAGATATCCATATCCGTACTGCCTAGCTTGCCTTCCACGCCAAGTAGAGTCCCATCCAGACACGAGACGAAGTCTTCAATCTTGTATCTTCATAGTCCAACAGTCCAGCCAAAGGATATAATCCGGCTGTCCGGAGACCCCCTAATCCAGGACTCCCTCACCTACCATCCCAATATGGGTACTGAAATAGGCCCCTTCAGCCTGGATGATCAGTCCTACGTCGTTCTCGAGATTGACAGTAGCTGGCCCTTCCCAGAGAATCACTTCTGGTTCAAAGCAAGCTTTTCCAACGCCGACTTGTGGTTGAGCTGAAGTTCAATTTATCACATTGTTATTTGTTATGTGAGAAAAACTTTACTAGAATGTTTTGTTGGAAATGATCTATAATCCAACGTGTATCCTCGTTGTCATTGTGGGTCGATGACTTGTTGTATGTAATCAATGGTACATTTTCATGTGTGTCCATGAACTCACGCCTGCTAGTGGTGTCCATATGAATAGTGCTAGTGATTTTAGTTGCAAAAATTAGATAGTGCTAGTGATTTGTAGCTGCATATTTTGACAAATCGCAGTGTTACAAGGTTGACAAATGGCAATGTTACTAGATAAACAAATGTCAATCTTTCCAGTTTGAGAAATGGCAACATACTCAAAATGACAGATATCCAAATCTTACCCAATTGTTTGTATGTGGTTCCACACGGGTCATGCAAAACAACTGTTTGTGTTGAAGAGATGCAGAATCCTGCTCGGCACATTTTCCCTTGGCTTCCTGGGGAAGCTGTCGGTTTGCATACGAGTGTTCTAACTAAAATGTTTGCGATGAGTGTTTTATATTCAAAAAACCGTTGACATTTTTTCAAAAGAAAATTGTTTGATAAGTCTGTACATTAAGAGAGAAAAATGCAAGTTCGTTCAAACCATATCTTTCATTCAGCCACACTGCTAATTTATATTCATAGGATCGAGAATTCGAGATACAGTATTAAATCCCAAAAAAACTATTTCCGGCGGTGGCGGCGGAGGCGTGCCGCACCGTCGTTGTCGTTGTCGTCCTCCGGGACGCCGTTGTTGAAGTCTTTAAGGCAGCACAAAATGTTCTTCGCTTGTAAATCAAACATGATGTCGTCGCGCGATCGAAGGGTGGGGCGCGTGAGGACGGCAACTGGCGCCGCCGAGAGGTAGCGGCCGACGGTAGTGTCCCATGCTGCTGAGGGGGGGGGGCACACAGGCACGGGCGCGGCGGGTGCAGCCAAACGCACGGGGACCGGTGCCGCGGTGGGTGGAGGGGCGCGCATGGGCGCGGCGGATGCAGCCAAACGCACGGGGGCCGGCGACACGGTTGGTAGAGGGGTGATGTCTACTACACAACCTTCTTCTTGTAGATGTTGTTGGGCCTCCAAGTGCAGAGGTTTGTAGGACGGTAGCAAATTTCCCTCAAGTGGATGACCTAAGGTTTATGAATCCGTAGGAGGCGTAGGATGAAGATGGTCTCTCTCAAACAACCCTGCAACCAAATGACAAAGAGTCTCTTGTGTCCCCAACACACCCAATACAATGGTAAATTGTATAGTGCACTAGTTTGGCGAAGAGATGGTGATACAAGTGCAATATGGATGGTAGATATAGGTTTTTGTAATCTGAAAATATAAAAACAGCAAGGTAACTAATGATAAAAGTGAGCACAAACGGTATTTCAATGCGTTGAAACAAGGCCTAGGTTTTATACTTTCACTAGTGCAAATTCTCTCAACAATAATAACATATTTGCATCATATACCTATCCCTCAACATGCAACAAAGAGTCACTCCAAAGTCACTACTAGAGGAGAACAAATGAAGAGATTATGGTAGGGTATGAAACCACCTCAAAGTTATCCTTTCTGATCGATCTATTCAAGAGTCCGTAGTAAAATAACACGAAGCTATTCTTTCCGTTCAATCTATCATAGAGTTCGTACTAGAATAACACCTTAAGACACAAATCAACCAAAACCCTAATGTCACCTAGATACTCCAATTTCACCTCAAGTATCCGTGGGTATGATTATACGATATGCATCACACAATCTCAAATTCATCTATTCAACCAACACAAAGAACTTCAAAGAGTGCCCCAAAGTTTCTACAGGAGAGTCAAGACAAAAACGTGTGCCAACCCCTATGCATAAGTTCACGAGGTCACGGAACTCGCAAGTTGATCACCAAAACATACATCAAGTGGATCACGTGATATCCCATTGTCACCACAGATAAGCACATGCAAGGCATACATCAAGTGTTCTCAAATCCTTAAAGCCTCAATCCGATAAGATAACTTCAAAGGGAAAATTCAATTCATCACAAGAGAGTAGAGGGGGAGAATCATCATAAGATCCAACTATAATAGCAAAGCTTGCGATACATCAAGATCGTACCACCTCAAGAACACGAGAAAGAGAGAGAGAGAGAGAGAGAGATCAAACACACAGCTACTGGTACATACCCTCAGCCCTGAGGGAGAACTACTCCCTCCTCGTAATGGAGAGCACCGGGATGATGAAGATGGCCACCGGAGAGGGATCCCCCCCTACGGCAGGGTGCCGGAATGGGTCTACATTGGTTTTCGGTGGCTACGGAGGCTTCTGGCGGCGGAACTCCCGATCTATTCCACTCTTTTATGTTTTTAAGGTATATGGATATATATAGGCAAAAGAAGTCGGTCAGGGGAGCCACGAGGGGTCCACGTGGGTGGGGGGCACGCTAGGGGGCAGGCGCGCCTCCCTGCCTCGTGGCCACCTCGAAGCTTCCTTGACTTCAACTCCAAGTCTCCTGGATGACGTTCGTTCCAAAAATCACGCTCCCGAAGGTTTCATTCCGTTTGGACTCCGTTTGATATTCCTTTTCTGCGAAATACTGAAACAAGGGAAAAACAGAAAGTGGCACTGGGCTCTGGGTTAATAGGTTAGTCCCAAAAATAATATAAAAGTGTTTAGTAAAGCCCATAAACATCCAAAACAGATAATATAACAGCATGGAACAATCAAAAATTATAGATACTTTGGAGATGTATCAAGCATCCCCAAGCTTAATTCCTGCTCGTCCTCGAGTAGGTAAATGATAAAAACAAAATATTTGATGTGGAATGCTACCTAACATAATCATCAATGTAATCTTCTTTATTGTGGCATGAATGTTCAGATCCATAAGATTCAAGACAAAAGTTTAATATTGACATAAAAATAATAATACTTCAAGCATACTAACTAAGTAATCATGTATTCTCAAAACAACATGGCCAAAGAAAGTTCATCCCTACAAAATCATATAGTTTGGTCATGCTCCATTTTTGTCACACAAGAATGCTCTCATCATGCACAACCCTGATGACAAAGCCAAGCAATTGTTTCACACTTTAGTAATCTCAAACTTTTTTCAACTTTCACGCAATACATGAGCATGAGCCATGTATATAGCACTATGGGTGGAATAGAATATGATGAAGGGGGTTATGTGGAGAAGACAAAAAAGGAGAAAGTCTCACATCGACGCGGCTAATCAATGGGCTAGGGAGATGCCCATCAATTGATGTCAATGCAAGGAGTAGGGATTGCCATGCAACGGATGCACTAGAGCTATAAATGTATGAAATCTCAAAAAAAGAAACTAAGTGGGTGTGCATCCAACTTGCTTGCTCACGAATACCTAGGGCACTTGAGGAGTCCCATTTTTGGAATATACAAGCCAAGTTCTATAATGAAAAATTCCCACTAGTATATGAAAGTAACAAAACAAGAGACTCTCTATCATAAAGATCATGGTGCTTACTTTGAAGCACAAGTGTGGAAAAAGGATAGTAGCATTGCCCCTTTTTATTTCTTTATTTGGTTGGGCCTTCCTTTTTTATTTGGCCTTTCCCTTTTTTGGGACAATGCTCTATTAATGATTGTCATCACACTTCTATTTATTTACAACTCAATTATTACAACTCGATACTAGAACAAGATATGACTCTATATGAATGCCTCCGGCGGTGTACCGGGATGGGCAATGAATCAAGAGTGACATGTATGATAAATTATGCATGGTGGCTTTGCCACAAATACGATGTCAACTACATGATCATGCAAGGCAATATGACAATGATGAAGTGTGTCATAATAAACGGAATGGTGGAAAGTTGCATGGCAATATATCTCGGAATGACTATGGAAATGCCATAATAGGTAGGTATGGTGGCTGTTTTGAGGAAGATATAAGGATGTTTATGTGTGATAAAGCGTATCATATCACGGGGTTTGGATGCACCGGCGAAGTTTGCACCAACTCTGAAGGTGAGAAAAAGCAATGCACGATACCGAAGAGGCTAGCAATGATGGAAGGGTGAGAGTGCGTATAATCCATGGACTCAACATTAGTCATAAAGAACTCACATACTTACTGCAAAAATCTACAAGTCAGCAAAAACCAAGCATTACGCGCATGCTCCTAGGGGGGTAGATTGGTAGGAAAAGACTATTGCTCGTCCCCGACCGCCACTCATAAGGAAGACAATAAAATAACACCTCATGTTTAAAATTTTTTACACAACAGTCACCATACGTGCATGCTACGGGACTTGCAAACTTCAACACAAGTATTTATCAAATTCAAAATTACTCAACTAGCACAACTCTAATATCACTATCTTCATATCTCAAAACAATTATCAAGCATCAAACTTCTCTTAGTATTCAATGCACTCAAATGAAAGTTTTTATTATATCAAAAGCATATTACCATGCTATTATAAAGGAATCTCAAAATAATATAAGTGAAGCATGAGAGATCAATTATTTCTATAGAATAAAACCACCACCGTGCTCTAAAAGATATAAGTGAAGCACTAGAGCAAATGACAAACTATTCCAAAAGATATAAGTGACGATCAATGAGTAGTTGAATAATTATGCAACTATGTGAAGACTCTCCCATTTAATAATTTCAGATCTTGATATTTTATTCAAACAACAAGCAAAACAAAGTAAAATGACATTCTAAGAATGGCAAACATCATGTGAAGAAGCAAAAACTCATGATCAACGGAATCTAACCGATAGTTGTTGAAGAAGAAAGGTGGGATGCCAACCGGTGCATCCCCAAGCTTAGATTCTTGAGACTTCTTGAAATATTATCTTGAGATGCCTTGGGCATCCCCAAGCCTAAGCTTTTGTGTCTCCTTAATTCCTCTCATATCACGGTCTCCCTAAATCTCAAAAGCCTCATCACACAAAACTCAACAAGGATTTGTGAGATAAGTTAGTATAAACCAATGCAAAAACCTTATCATAATCTACTATAGCAAATCACTAAAATTATTATTCAACATTGCGTACTAAATGCCTCTGCATATTTCATACTCCTATCCTCAAATATAATCATTAAAGAAGCAAACATAACAACAATCTGCCTAAATAGGACAGTCTGTAAATAGTGCAGCAAGATCCATACTTCCCTACCTCCAAAAATTATGAAAGAAAATTCCCACTGTAGTAAATTTATCACATCTTATTATGAAAAATGTTTCAACATTTTATCACATTCTGACTTTTCCAGGGAATTTTTGCAGGAGCGGTAAACTTTCTGTTTTCAAACAGCAACATGTGGACTTGTAAAATAGGCATAGTAAAGGCTATCAATGCCACTTTTATTGAAATAAAAGATTCAAACTGAAAGCACAAGTGCTCCCTAGGTGGTTTTGGTAATTGATGACAACATATCTCTTGTTGGACTAATACCTTTACCTAGTGTATTTCAGATAAGTTCAACAATGGAGTGGCATGGACTAAAGGTTGTGAGAACCTCTTCAAGATGCTAAGGACAAAGGATTGGCTAAAGCTTCAAGCTCAAGACTCTTCCTTTTATATATTTTAGTGATCCAAGATCACATTGAGTCTTTAGGAAAAGCCAATACTATCAAGAAGGGATGAGGTGTTGTTTAATGAGCCTCTTGCTCAAGTGCTTAATGATATGCTCCAAAATCCTCAGCTACTTTCCCACTTCCACAAATGACCTAAACCCTAAGCCAAACTCGGTCATACCGATTCTGTCAATCCGGCGCCACCGAGTTTCACTTGTCATTTGCCACTGCCAAACCCTAGCAATTCGGTCCTACCGATACGGATCTCGGTCTCACCGAGATGGGCTTGCAAACTCTCTGTTACCTATTGCAATATCTTCGGTCCCACCGAGATATGCAATCGGCCCCACCGAGTTTGCTTGGCCAACTCTCAGTTTCACTTATTACCAAAATCGGTCCCACCGAGTTTGAGTAATCGGTCAAACCGAGTTTTGGATTTTCCCAAACCCTAACCGAATCGGTCCTACCGAGTTGCATCTCAGTCCCACCGAAATTCCTAACGGTCACTAGGTTTACCATTTCGGTCCGACCGAGTTTGATGATTCGGTCCCACCGAGATTGGAAAACTGTGTGTAACGGTTGGATTTTGTGTGGAGGCTATATATACCCCTCCACCACCTCTTCATTGGGAGAGAGATCCATCAGAACACACACTCCATTCCTACTCATATGTTCTGAGAAAGAACCACCTACTCATGTGTTGAGACCAAGATATTCCATTCATACCATATGAATCTTGATCTCTAGCCTTCCCCAAGTTGCTTTCCACTCAAATCTTCTTTCCACCAGATCCAAATCCTATGAGAGAGAGTTGAGTGTTGGGGAGACTATCATTTGAAGCACAAGAGCAAGGAGTTCATCATCAACACACCATTTGTTACTTCTTGGAGAGTGGTGTCTCCTAGATTGGCTAGGTGTCACTTGGGAGCCTCCGACAAGATTGTGGAGTTGAACCAAGGAGTTTGTAAGGGCAAGGAGATCGCCTACTTCGTGAAGATCTACCGCTAGTGAGGCAAGTCCTTCGTGGGCGATGGCCATGGTTGAATAGACAAGGTTGCTTCTTCGTGGGTGGAGCCCTCCGTGGACTCGCGCAACCGTTACCCTTCGTGGGTTGAAGTCTCCATCAACGTGGATGTAGGATAGCACCACCTATCCGAACCACGGGAAAACATCTGTGTTTCCAATTGCGTTTGAATCCTCCAAACCCTTCCCTTTACATTCTTGCAAGTTGCATGCTTTATTTTCTGCTGCCTATATACTCTTTGCATGCTTGCTTGATATGTAATGTGTATGTTGAAATTGTGCCCGAACTCCACTTAAACCGAAAAACCTTAAAAAGTGCAACTTTAGCATTAAGTGTCTATTCACCCCCCTCTAGACACTCCTTCTTCTAGATCCTACACAAACCATTGTTCTAAATAACAACAAGCAAATCCTAACAAGATAAATTGACGCTCCAAGCAAAACACATATCATGTGGTGAATAAAAATATAGCTCCAAGTAAAGTTACCAATGAACGAAGATGAAAGAGGGGATGCCTTCCGGGGCATCCCCAAGCTTAGGCTCTTGGTTGTCCTTGAATATTGCCTTGGGGTGACTTGGGCATCCCCAAGCTTAGGCTCTTGCCACTCCTTATTCCATAGTTCATCGAATTTTTACCCAAAAATTGAAAACTTCACAACACAAAACTTAATAGAAAACTCATAAGCTCTGTTAGTATAAGAAACTAAATCACCACTTAGGTACTGTTGTGAACTCATTCTAAATTCATATTGGTGTAATATCTACTGTATTACAACTTCTCTATGGTTCATACCCTTCGATACTACTCATAGATTCATCAAAATAAGCACACAACACATAGAAAACAGAATCTGTCAAAAACAGAACAGGCTGTAGTAATCTGTAGGTTCCGAATACTTCTGTAATTCCAAAAATCCTGAGAAATTAGGAAGTCCTAGGAAATTTGTTTAATGATCTACTACAGTTGGAATTGGTATTTTGTCGCTCTCTGGTAAAAAAAATGAAAATTATTCCCGTGAGCGCATACTTTTGGTTTTTTACAGCAAGATCAAATAACAATCACCCAAGAAGGTCCTAAAGGCTTTACTTGGTACAAACACTAATTAAAACATAACAAACACAATCATAACAGAGGATAGATGATTAATTTATTACTAAACAGGAACAAAAAGCAAGGAGCAAAAATAAAATTGGGTTGCCTCCCAACAAGCGCTATCGTTTAATGCCCCTAGCTAGGCATGATGATTTCAATGATGCTCACATAAAAGATAAGAATTGTAACATAAAGAGAGCATCATGAAGAATATAACTAGCATATTTAAGTCTAACCCTCTTCCTATGCATAGGGACTTTGTGAGCAAACAACTTATGGGAACAATAATCAACTTGCATAGGAGGGCAAAACAAGCATAACTTCAAAACTTTAAGCACATAGAGAGGAAACTTGATATTATTGCAATTCCTACAAGCACATGTTCCTCCCTCATAATAATTTTCAGTAGCATCATGAATGAATTCAACAATATAACGAACACCTAAAGCATTCTTTCATGATCTACAAGCATAGAAATTTTATTGCTCTCCACACAAGCAAAATTCTTCTCATGAATAATAGTGGGAGCAAACTCAACAAAATAATTATCATGTGAGGCATAATCCAATTGAAAACTAAAATCATGATGAAAAGTTTCATGGATATCATTATTCATTATAGCATACAAGTCATCGCAATAATCATCATAGATCACAACTTTGTTCTCATAATCAATTGGAACCTCTTCCGAAATAGTGGATTCATCACAAAATAAAGTCATGACCTCTTTAAATCCACTTTCATCAATATAATCATCATAAATAGAAGGCATGCTTTCATCATAATAAATTTGCTCATCAAAACTTTGGGGACAAAAAATATCATCTTCATCAAACATAGCTTCCCCAAGCTTGTGGCTTTGCATATCATTAGCATCATGGATATTCAAGGAATTCATACTAACAACATTGCAATCATGCTCATCATTCAAATATTTAGTGCCAAACATTCTAATGCAGTCTTATTCTAGCATTTGAGCACAATTATCGGAATCCTTATTCTCACGAAAGACATTAAAAAGATGAAGCATATGAGGCATCCTTAATTCCATTTTTGTAGTTTTCTTTTATAAACTAAACTAGTGATAAAACAAGAAACTAAAAGATTCGATTGCAAGATCTAAAGATATACCTTCAGGCACTCACCTCCCCGGCAACGGCACCAGAAAAGAGCATGATGTATAATACACAACCTTCTTCTTGTAGATGTTGTTGGGCTTCCAAGTGCAGAGGTTTGTAGGACAGTAGCAAATTTCCCTCAAGTGCATGACCTAAGGTTTATGAATCCATGGGAGGGTAGGATGAAGATGGTCTCTCTCAAACAACCCTGCAACCAAATAACAAAGAATCTCTTGTGTCCCCAACACACCCAATACAATGGTAAATTGTATAGGTGCACTAGTTCGGCGAAGAGATGGTGATACAAGTGCAATATGGATGGTAGATATAGGTTTTTGTAATCTGAAAATATAAAAACATCAAGGTAACTAATGATAAAAGTGAGCACCAACGGTATTGCAAAGCGTTGAAACAAGGCCTGGGGTTCATACTTTCACTAGTGCAAGTTATCTCAACAATAGTAACATAATTGGATCATATAACTATCCCTCAACATGCAACAAAGAGTCACTCCAAAGTCACTAATAGAGGAGAACAAACGAAGAGATTATGGTAGGGTACGAAACCACCTCAAAGTTATCCTTTCTGATCGATCTATTCAAGAGTCCATAGTAAAATAACACGAAGCTATTCTTTCTGTTCAATCTATCATAGAGTTCGTACTAGAATAACACCTTAAGACACAAATCAACCAAAACCCTAATGTCACCTAGATACTCCAATGTCACCTCAAGGATCCATGGGTATGATTATACGATATGCATCACACAATCTCAGATTCATCTATTCAACCAACACAAAGAACTTCAAAGAGTGCCCCAAAGTTTCTACCGGAGAGTCAAGAAGAAAACATGTGCCAACCCCTATGCATAAGTTCACAAGGTCACGGAACTCGCAAGTTGATCACCAAAACATACATTGTCGTGGTAAATAGCCATGGGTAGCCCAGCCGGCTTCCCCTGGCCCCTCAGAAAAAATTATGAGCCCATCCGGCTCATAAGAAGACTCAAGACTTAGGCCGCCTCCCCCTAGCTGGCTACCTTCCTAGCCGGCTTGGGGGGCGGCCCGCCCTTTTCACCTTCATGAGGGAAGTTGTGGCGGGCCGGCTACCGCCAGGCCGGCTACGACAAGGTCGGCTATGACAAGGCCGGCTACGACAAGGCCGGCTACTGCCAGGCCGGCTCCCATAAAGCAGTCAACGCCGTACCCGCAATGTACGCGTCCACTCTGCGATGATGAAGCAGGGGCGTGGCTACAGTGGAGCCTGCCACCCCCAAAACCCGGAGCACGCCTGGTACAACGCGTCGTGCGGGCAGCCGCGGCCCGCCCGGCGTGGCACTGTAGCCACGGCGGCTCTGATGCCGTCCAAGACGGGCCACCAGCGTGGCCCCCGAGGCGGCGGGCCCCTTCCGGCAGAGAGATGCCGAAGGCGGCCGCACCTCCTCTCAAGACGGCAAGATAGAGGGTCGGCTTCACCTAGCCGGCCTGCCACCTTCCTCGAAGGAGACGCCCATTAAGGAGACAAGATGCGGCGGGGCTACAGTAGTCGCCCGCCAAGGCGGCGTTACTGTAGCCACGCTTACCCCGACCAAGCATGCGTCAACGACATGGAGTAACAGTAACCAGCTCCCGACCAGGCCCTGGCCAGTGGGGCCGGCCTGTCGACCCCGGAGACCTATTCTGGACGGGAACCCTTTTCCTTCCTCGCGAGCGTAGCCAGCCCGGCTCGCCCGATGGCGCTTGCCGCGACGTGCTGCATGGCGTCACCAACATCTGCGCGGCTAGCGGCCTTGCCGACCTCTTCGACAAGGACCGCATCTCCGACGAGCTTGCCTCCGATGCGGGCACAGATCACCTCGCCAACCTCCTCGGCCAGCTCCACGTCTCCAGCGAGCCCGCTGCGGATTTGGAGTTGGTTGGCTCCACCGACCCGATGCCTATCGACTCCGACATGGCATCCTACGATACCTTCCCCACCAACGTCACGGTCTACAACGACCCGCTCCCTCCGGCTGGCGATCGCGATTCTGACGCCCCCGAGGTGATGGTTATCGGCCTCGACGGCACGACTGACGAGGGCGCCTACGACGCCCCACACGCGGCTGCCCAAGACTTGTCCGCCCCCTTCCGGCTCACGCCAGCGATGAAGTTCTGGAGGCACGCCGCCTCGCGCTCCTCGCGGAGGGCCGGCGGCTAGCCTCCGTAAGACGCCTCATCGAGGCCTACCAGCGCGAAGCTGACCGCGCCGCCTTCGGCACGCCGGCTCCGGCTGGCCCAAGCCGGGCTGGCGTTGTCAGGCAATGTGGTGCCGTCATCGCCGACACACTTGGAGTAGATCGCCCGGTCTACGCCACCCCACTCGAGAACCTGCGCGCCGCCTAGGCGGCCGTAGACGAGCTGGACGGCTTGGAAGCCGAAGACCTCCCCCACATGACGCGGCGCATCCAGCAACTGATCGATGCGGCCGCACGACGGCACGAAGCCGACGCCTGCGCGGGGAGCCCTCCCCCGCGCCGCGAACACGGCGCGACTTCCCGGTCGCCGACTACGAGCAACACCTGCGCGCGGCGCGAGAAAGAGCCGGCTTCGAGCCGAAGCCGGACCCAAGTCTCCATCGAGCGAGACGCGGACGGCCGCCCCCGTGCCATGGAATGGCGGGGCACCCCGCCTCCGCCTCGAGCTCGCGGAGAGAGATATCCTACCCCGCCTCCAGTGGCTCACCCGACTCTCAGCGGCCGGCTTGGTCGCCGCGAGGGAGTCGGCAAAAATGACGCCCGCCACCAGATCGACCGCCTGGCCCGATCCCTGGCGCTAGAAGAAGAAGACGATGTCGGCCCGCCTTGCTTTGGCCCCCGCATCCGCGACGAGCCCTTCCCCAAAGGGTTCTCGCTCCCAAGAGACAGACCCAAGTACAACGGCTCGGTGAAGCCGGAAGATTGGCTGACTGACTAATCCACAGCTGTCAGCATCGCCAATGGCAACCGGCGCGTTGCCGTAAAGTACGTGCCCCTCATGCTGCAAGGCACGGCACGGACTTGGCTTAACAGCCTCAAGCCCCTCAGCATCAACAGCTGGGTGGATTTCACTGAAGCCCAGACAGCTCTCCCTGTGCGTACAGGGCCCAGCCGAGTCCACTCGCGACTACCTGACGCGTTGGGCCGAGCTCCGCAACTCCTGTGAAGGGGTGCACGAGGTGCAAGCCATCGAATACTTCACTGTCGGGTGCCGAGAGGGCACCCTCCTCAAGCACAAGCTTCTCTGCAATGAGCCGACTACCCTTGACGAGCTCCTGAACATCGCCGACAAGTACGCTACCGCCGACTCCTCAATGAAGACCGAGCTCCGGGTGGACGCATCCGGAAAAGTGCTCAATCCGGCGCCCCTAGCGCCGGCTGGAGACGGCGGCCGACGCCAACACCAGAACGATCAGAAGCGCAAGGGCCCTGCGCCGCCTCCCGCTAGTCGGCAGGTGGCCACGGTCGAAGACGCGCCGCCTGAAGGGCGGCCCGCGCCCAAGAAGCCCAAGGGCGGCCGGCCGGCTTGGCAGCCGGCCTTCTCCTACGAGCAAACCCTTGATGCCCCGTGCAAGTTCCACAGCGGCGCGAAGCCGTCCAACCACATGACCCGCAAATGCAACTGGCTCGCCCGTATCTCCAAGGGCGAAGGGCTCACACCGACTCCGCCGGCCGGCCCGCCGCCACCGGCTCCGCCGCCCAAGGTCGCCCGGCCCGCGGTCGACGCCGTGCAGGATGAGTTCCCCGATGAGCAAGCATCTTATGTTGTCTTCACGAGCCAGCCCGAAGACCGGCGCAGCAAGCGCCGAGAGCAACAAGAAGTCAATGTGGCCACCGCCAGCCCAGCCGGCCACATGCACTGGTCAGAGAAACCCATCAGTTGGAGCCGGGCCGACCACCCAGAGGTGATGCCGTCCCCCGGCTCCTACGCATTGGTCCTGGAGGCCACCCTTGCAATGGATACGCGCGCCGCTCGCTTCTCCCGCGTGCTGATCGACGGCGGAAGCAGCATCAACATCCTGTACCGCGACACCATGGAGAAGCTGGGTGTCAAGGCAAAGCAGCTTGCGCCGACTCGAACGGTGTTCCACGGCATCGTATCCGGTTTGTCCTGTGCCCCCATTGGCAAGATCAAGATCGATGTACTCTTTGGGGGCAAGGATCATTTCCGCCGGGAAGCAATCTGGTTCGAGGTGGTGGACCTGGAGAGCCCTTACCACGCCTTGCTTGGCCGACCCGCCTTGGCCAAGTTCATGGCGGTCCCCCACTATGCTTACCTCAAGATGAAGATACCGAGCTCCAAGGGTGTCATCACCATCGCCGGCGACTACAAGAAGTCCGCCGACTGCGCCGCGGCCAGCAGCCGGCTGGCCGAATCCCTCGTGATTGCCGCAGAGAAGAAGACGCTGGACAGGGTCGTGGCCCTGGCCAGCAAGCAGCTAAACCAACCCGCCGACTCCAAGGAGTATGATGCCCAAGGATCTTTCCAGCCGGCCAAGGAGACCAAGAAGATACAGCTCGACCCCGAGCACCCTGAGAGGTTTGCCGTCATTGGGGCGAGCCTGGATAGCAAATAGGAAGGCGAGCTCGTCGATTTCCTCCGTGAGAATCGGGATATCTTTCCATGGTCCCACAAGGACATGCCGGGTGTTCCGAAGGATTTCGCCGAGCACAAATTGCATGTGCGGGAGGATGCTAAACCAGTCAAGCAGCCCCTCCGCCGACTGTCAGAGGAGAAGAGAAGGATCGTAGGGGAGGAGATAGCCTGGCTTCTCGCAGCCGACTTCATCATGGAAGTTTTCTTCCCCGAGTGGCTCGCGAACCCGGTTCTCGTGCTGAAAAAGAACAACAAGTGGCGCATGTGTATAGATTACACAAGCCTCAACAAAGCCTTCCCAAAAGATCCCTTCGCTTTGCCCAGGATTGATCAAGTGATAGACTCCACAGCCGGATGCGAGCTATTGAGCTTTTTGGATGCCTACTCGGGATACCACCAGATAAAGCTGAACCCGGATGACCAACTGAAGACCGCCTTCATCACGCCGTTTGGAGCCTTCTGCTACCTGACTATGACGTTCGGCTTGAGGAATGCCGGTGCCACTTTTCAGCGTTGCATGCAGAAGTGCCTCCTCACGCAGCTCGGCAAGAACGCCCACGTTTACGTGGATGATGTTGTGGTGAAGACGGAGAAGCGTGGCACTCTGCTGGAAGACTTGAAGGAGACATTCGAGAACCTGCGCCGGTTCCGATCAAGCTCAACCCGGAGAAATGCATGTTCGGAGTGCCAGCCGGCCAGCTCTTAGGCTTTTTGGCCTCCGAACGCGGCATAGAGTGCAACCCTGTGAAGATCAAGGCCATCGAGAGGATGGCGGTCCCAGCCAAGCCCAGAGAGATTCAGAAGTTCACCGGGTGCCTGGCCTCTCTGAACCGCTTCATCAGCCGGCTTGGAGAAAAAGCTCTCCCCCTCTACCGCCTCATGAAGAAGAGCACTCACTTTGAGTGGAATGACCAGGCCGACCAAGCTTTCCACGAGCTGAAGAAAATGCTGTCCACGCCGCCTGTCTTGGCGGCACCGACTGAGAAGGAGCCCACGCTCCTATATATTGCCGCCACTAGCCGGGTGGTCAGCACCGTCATTGTGGTCGAACGCCCCGAAGAAGGCCGAGCCCAGCCGGTCCAGAGGCCGGTTTATTACCTGAGCGAGGTGCTGTCCGCCTCGAAACAAAATTACCCGCACTATCAGAAGATGTGCTATGGCGTGTACTTCGCCGCCAGGAAGCTGAAGCCGTACTTTCAAGAGCATCCCATCACGGTCGTATGCACTGCCCCGCTGGCCGAGATCATAGGCAGCCGGGATGCTACCGGCCGGGTGGCTAAATGGGCCATCGAGCTGGCCCCCTACACGATCTTCTACCAACCCCGCACCGCCATCAAGGCGCAAGCGCTGGCCGACTTCCTCGTCGACTGGGCCGAGACCCAGTACTTACCACCAGCGCCCGACTCCACCCATTGGCGCATGCACTTTGACGGATCAAAGATGCGCACCGGCTTGGGAGCCGACGTCATCCTTACCTCTCCAAAGGGCGACAAGCTCAGATACACGCTGCAGATCCACTTCGCCGCCTCCAACAACGTAGCCGAGTACGAAGCGCTCATACACGGGCTCCGGCTTGCCAAGGAACTTGGCATCCGCCGGATCCTGTGCTATGGTGACTCGGATTTGGTGGTGCAGCAGTCTTCTGGCGACTGGGAGGCCAAGGACGCAAACATGGCGAGCTACCGCTTCCTAGTGCAGCAAATCAGCGGATACTTTGACGGGTGTGAATTCCTTCACGTACCACGAGCCGACAACGAGCCAGCAGATGCTCTCGCCCGAATAGGCTCCACGCGGCAAGCAATACCAACCGGCGTCGCCCTACAGCGCCTCCTCAAGCCATCAATCAAGCCGTCTCCGGAATCCGACTCCATCTTCGTGCCGCCTAACCCCGAGGAGGGCGGGTCCGGCTCGAAGAATCAAGCAGCCGGCCCGGGGACTTCAATATTTGGCTCGGGGACTGCAGTACCCGGCTCGGGGACTGCCGCACCCGGCTCGGGGACTGCGGTAGCCGGCCCGGGGACTGTGGTAGCCGGCCCGGGGACTGCGGTAGCCGGCCCGGGGACTTCTTCAGCACAGCAAGCGGCGGCCGACTCCAGCACTGCATTACCCAGCCCGCCCACCCTGGTGGCTGTGGCCACATTGGTGGCAGAGGAAGTCACCGCTCCATCATGGGCCCAAACCATCCGCAACTTTCTGGTGAACCATGACCTGCCGGCTGACAAAAACAAAGCAAGACAAGTCCAGCGCCGGGCTGGAGCATACACAATCGTCAACAGAGAGCTTGTCAAGCGCAGCGCCACCGGAGTCTTGCAGCGATGCATCGAGCAGGAGAAAGGCATCGCGATCCTCAGGGATATACACCAAGGAGAATGCGGCCACCACGCCGCATCAAGATCACTTGTCGCCGAAGCCTTCCGCCACGGTTTCTTCTGGCCGACTGCTTTGGACGACGCCAAAGAGCTAGTCAAACACTGCAAAGGCTGCCAGCTTTTTAGCTCGCAGCAACACATGCCGGCTTCGGCACTCAAGACCATTCCCATCACCTGGCCCTTTGCCATCTGGGGATTGGATATGGTGGGCCCATTCAAGACGGCACGCGGCGGCATGACACATTTGCTCGTCGCCGTCGACAAATTCACCAAGTGGATCGAGGCGAAGCCGATCAAGAAGCTGAATGGGCCGACTGAAGTGACTTTCATTGCAGATATAACAACCCGGTACGGCGTACCGCACAGCATCATCACCGACAACGGCACGAACTTTGCCAAAGGTGCCTTGGCACGGTTCTGCACTGCGCAAGGTATCCGGCTGGACCTTGCGTCAGTCGCCCACCCGCAGTCAAACGGCCAAGTGGAGCGAGAAATGGCCTCATTTTGTCCGGCATCAAGCCCCGACTGGTCGTACCTCTGGAGCGTTCAGCCGGCTGCTCGCTCGATGAGCTGCCGGCTGTCCTATGGAGTCTGTGTACTACACCCAACAGATCAACCGGCTTCACTCCCTTCTTCCTTGTATATGGTGCCGAGGCAGTCATCCCAACAGATATCGAGTTCGACTCGCCTCGAGTAACCATGTACACGGAAGCGGAAGCCAAAGAAGCACGAGAAGACGGCGTCGACCTGCTGGAAGAGGCCCGGCTGTTAGCCCTCAGCCGGTCTGCCATCTACCAGCAGGGTTTGCGCCGCTACCACAGCCGGAGGGTCCGACCAAGATCCTTCCAGGAGGGCGACCTTGTGCTCCGGATGATCCAGCGAACAGCCGGCCAGCACAAGCTCGCAGCCCCCTGGGAAGGCCCCTTCATCATCAGCAGAGCCTTGGGCAACGACGCCTACTACCTCATCGACGCGCAGAAGCCGAAGGCACGCAAGTGAGACGACTCCGGCAAGGAGTCGGAGCGACCATGGAACGCAAATCTCCTTCGGAAGTTTTACAGTTAAAATGCAGTATGTATTATGCCCACTTTTGTATTAAGTACGAAACAGTAGGCTCCCCGAGAAAGACTCGGGGACTACCACCCTTTATTTTATGAATGAAAGTTATCATGCGTATGATATCACCTATTCATTTATTTTGTCCGGTACCGGGTCCGACGACTCGGCCCGGGGACTAGCCGACTAGAGTTATATTAGGAGCCCTACCCGCAGTCAGACAAGTAATGTGCCGACACCCAGACTTGGCTCTTGCCGAAATCGCAGCGCGAAGAACCGACTGCCCGGCTGGCAAGAGTCACAAGCCGGAAAGGGTGCGCACATGAAAAACGGCTAGGGACCAAACAGGCTCACATATATAACAAAAGCCGGATTGCTGCCTCCCGCCGACCGACTACCAGAGTAGCCGGCCGGCCGGCTTACATTCAGTCTGCTTCAAATCCAAGAAAGCTCAAGTACTTGCCTTCCCAAAGAGGGAAGGCGGCAAAGGAAAGAGCCTAAGGACAAAAAAGTACACTTGAATGAACGCCAACACATGCATATATTAATATTTACACAAAAGGCCTCCAGAGAGGTCGACATCCAACATTGTTCGATACACCCCCAGTGGGTGGAATTGCAGAAACTTAAAATTGTTCGAAAAAGTAAAACAGGGACAAAAGGAACGGCAGATCAAGCCGGCGGGGCCGCGGACGAGCCGGGCTGGGCGGTGGAAGTAGTCGTGCCGGCTGGAGGAGCGGCCGGCTGGCCAACCTCGGCTTGATCGTCGCCTCCGGCAGAGGGCGCGCTCCCGAGTGGCTCGTTGCTGGAGGCACGATCGGCTGGAGGACGGTCGGCCGTCTCACCAGTCGGCTCGGCGTCTTCGCCGTCCTCCTCCTCGTCGTCCTCGCCCTCGTCGCTGGAGGCGATCTCCTCGGCCGAGTCCTCGCCGTCCGCCGGGTTCAGCCCGAACCATTCCTCCGGCAGGGCGGCGCCATCGTCGTTGAGCTCCGGCGCGAAGACACTGGTGTCGGTGCACTCGGCGATCGTCGAGGCGCGTTGCGCGATCGCCGGCCGCACCTCCTCCAGCTCTGCGTCGGCTTCCAACCACCACGTCCGCAGCTGGTCCAGGCTTAGCCCTGGGTACCACGCGCGGACGAACTCCAGCGCACGCCCGCCTCCAAGACGGGCTGCGGACGCCTTCCAGGCCTCAAAGCGGCCGACTCCGACTTCGAGCCAGTCGGCTGTCCGGCTTGGGGTGCGGGGAATTGTCTGGCCGGGCCAGAGCGCGGCCAGCATCGTCACCCCGGCGCGTTGGAGCCGGCGGAGCAGCCGGTGGGCCGGCTGCAGACGCGCCTGGATGGCGATGAGCTGCTCCGATAGCGTCCGATTCGCGTCCGGCGGAATCACAACTCCGGCCTGACGGCGCTCCTCGCGGTAAGCTTCGATGGCTTGGGCGGCGAGGACGGATTGGTCGGGAAAGTACTCTGCGCAAGACAGCAAACACAAGTCAAAACAAAACCGCAGGCGGCCGGCAGATGGAAGAAGGGAAAGAAAGACGGCCTACCATCGATGAGATCCTCGATCCGGCCGAAGCCTTCTTCCAGCGCCTGGCGCGTCTCGGCCCAGCTCGCCTCCCTGGCCTCGAACTCCGCCGTCAGGGCAGCCTCGCCATCCTACGCCTTTTGCAGGGCCGCCTTGTGGCTCTCCTCTTGGTCGGCCAGTTTCTTCGCCAGGCGGTCGCGCTCCTGAACCAAGTCAGCGTACTCGGCGTCCTTGGTGCGAAGAGCGGCCTGCACTTCGCCAAGTTCCCTCCGCAGGTCGGCGTTGGCCTCTGCGCGAACAAAAGACAAAGAGAAAAAGTCAGCAAAGGAAAAGTCATCAAGGAAGATCCGACCCGACTGCGCTGCAGTCGTCCTGAATCTCAGGGACTACACCCAGTGGGTGCGCTATCGCGCCCCCATGAGAAACAAATAAAGACAAAACACTTACGCCGGCTGCTGGCGAGGTCTTCGGTCCTCCGGTTCAGCTCCCGAGCCTGGGAGTTGAAGGCGGCGGCACGAGAATTAAGATAATCCTAAGAGATCAGAAAAAACAGTCAAGATAGTCATCGAGTAAGATCCGACCCGACTGCGCTGCAGTCGGCCCGAATCTCGGGGACTACACCCAGTGGGTGTGCTAGTGCGCCCCCACGGAAAAAATTCAAAGGACCAGAGCGGTCAACGAGTGAAGACTTACCCGGATTGCAGACCGCGTCGACAGAAACTCCTGAGTAAATTGCCTCAGAAGGCCGGCCTGTGCCTGCAGCCGGCTCCGAACCCCTTGGGCCGCGACGTTCAGCTCGTCGCTCCCTCCGCTAGGAGTCCACCCAGACGTGGCGGAGCTGGCCGCCTCCAAGGCATCTGCCGTCTGCTCGGCACCCGCAGCTCGGCGCGTGTCCGGCGGGGCCGTGCCCCCTCCGGCATGCCGGCCCGCCGCCAGCTCGATCTCAAGACCGGCTCCGACCTCGGGCGCAGCCCGAGCCGGCTCCTCCGGCACCGCCGATGATTGGCCGCCTTCGCCCGCTCCGGCTGGCGCTGCCGGCGGCGTCCTCTCCGCAGAAATCTCGAAGACTTCGTCCCTCTACACCGGCGGCTGCTCGGGGATAATCTCCTCCGCCGTGGGCAGAGGGATGTCCGGATCCAAAGTTTGGAGGGGGGTGGCGAGCAGCGGAGGCCGGCTACGCGCGCCCTCCGCCTCCATCTCCGCGGCCGCCCGCTCCGACGGAGTCTTGGCCGTCGTGCTCGATCGCCCTGTCGCCGTCTGGGCGGCCTCCCGCTCCGCCGCCTCCCGCTCTGCCGCCTCCCTCTCTCGACGCACCTCGCGAGCCTTGCGCTGCGTGGCTGCTGCAAGATCGGCGCGGGGGTCCACTCGGCGGGACCCTGAGGATCCGGCACTCGGCCCGACCACGGAGCCGCCTGGGCCTCGCTCGAGGGAGACCGGCGCCCTGCTCAAGAAATCAGAGAAGAATTCAAGTAAAGGAAGACTTCAGAATAACAAGCACGTAGGCGGCTAGAAGGCTTACGCGGAAACCGATGGAGGCTTCTTCACCGCCTTCCGGAAGCGGGTCGCCTTCGCCGCCGCCTCGTCGCGCTTCGTGGCCGCAGCGGAGGCCTTCGGCTTCTTCGGCCGGCTTCCGAAGAGTGGGAGCGCGGCCCGGCGTTTCCCCTTTCCGCCACCGGCAGCCGGCGCGGCGGACGAGCCCGTGCTGCGGCGGTCGGTTGCCGGCTGGTGGCGCGGGATTTCTTTGGTGTCGAAATCGTCCGGCCAGTCGTCGAAACTGGCCGAGAGCCCCGTGCCTCCGGGCTCGGCGATGTCCCCCGTGGCGGCGTCCTCCATGGCGACTGCGGCAAGGTCCGGGTCGTCGAGGCCATCCACCATGCGGTCTGGGGCATACTCGCGTTCGACTCCAGCCGCCCCGGCAGGCGGCGGGAGGAGAGGGTTCTGAGAGAAAGAAAAAAGAGAAGAGCCGCCTAGTCAGAAGCCGGCTGGCTCAAGCTAGCAGACGACAAGAAGAAGGACTTACCACAGGCGGAGGATGGGCGCGGGAGTACGGTGCCTTGCCGAATTGCCACTCGTCGGTGAGCTTCAGGTTGGCGATGTAGTTCACCATCAGAGCCACCTCGGCATGGGGCATCTCCCATGTGCTCAGCCGGCAAGCGTCGAACCGGCCGCTCATCTGGCACATCATGTGCGGCCGGCTTTGGAGGGGCAGAATCCGGCGCTCGACGAAGGCGGCTACCAGGTCGGATGCGCGCAAGCCTTCCGACTGGATCATCATCCGAAGCCGGGCGATGGAGGCATTCCCAGCCGGAGACAAGGACTTGGACCTGTAGCCCCAAGACGGCCGCCTCCCAGCCGGTGGGCCGGCTACGTAAGCCGGCAGATTGACGTAGTCGCCGTGCGGGGCGACGTTCTTGACATAGAAGTAGGACTTCTGCCAGAGCTTGACAGACTGGATCAGAGGAATGTGGGGGAAGGGGTTGTCGTCGCTTGCCCTCTTCATCGCGATGAAGGCGCCGCAGGGAGCCGGCACGCCAGCAGAGACGGTGCCGAGCTTGTTCTGGAACAGCTCCGCCTAGAGCTCCAGCGTCGGCAGCACCCCCAAGAAACCTTCACAGAGGGAGACGAAGGCCGAGAGCTGCATCACCGCGTTGGGCGTGACGTGATGCGGCTGGAGGTTGTAGAATTCAAGGAAAGAGCGCATGAAGCTGCTCGCCGGAAAGCCGAAGACACGCAAGAAGTGCGTGCGGAAGACGACGCGCTCGCCTTCCTCCGGTGCCGGTGAGACCTCCGTCGCGGGCGCCAGACGCACCTGCACAAGGTTGGCGGCGGGCAGGCGCCGGGTCTGGCGGAGGAATTCAATGTGGTCCTCGTGGACATTGGACCCGTCCCACGAACTTGACAGCGCCAGAGACATGGCGGCGTGGGTGGGCTGCGGCGCGAGACTGCGTCGGGCGCGAGGAAGAAGAAGGAGAAGAAGAGGAGCAGGAGGGACGGGGAGCGGGGGAGCGAACGGGCCTTTGCCTCTCACCCTCCCCCCCTACTTGTAGGCGCGTGCGCCAGAGCCGAGGAGGAGCGGCGTGGGGGATCGTGGGGATTGATCATGCCCATCTCCCACACGCCCGTGTTAATTGCGCACCTTGATGACGCGAAGAAACGGCCACGGGGAGGCGAGCAGTCCCCTCGGGCCACAGAAGATCTGCGCCCAGGCCGAGGCCAGGGAGTGGCGGGCCCAGGCCTGCGGCGGCGTCCCGTCGCGCGCGTGCGACGACAGGACTTCTCCGCCACGTGGCCCGTCGTGGGGCCCGCGGCCAGCCCGCGGGTCAACCACGGTCACCTTAATAATAAAAAAAAGTGCTCCGGAGTCGGCTGCAACGACGAGGTCGGCCCCTCAGGGTATGAAGCCGGCCAAGCTTCCCGTCCTTCCGTCTGCCATGAAGCTCGCCCAGCTTCGGGGACTACTCTCGGGGTAAATAGCCATGGGTAGCCCAGCCGGCTTCCCCTGGCCCCTCAGAAAAAATTATGAGCCCATCCGGCTCATAAGAAGACTCAAGACTTAGGCCGCCTCCCCCCTAGCCGGCTACCTTCCTAGCCGGCTTCAGGGGCGGCCCGCCCTTTTCACCCTCATGAGGGAAGCTGTGGAGGGCCGGCTACTGCCAGGCCGGCTACTGCCAGGCCGGCTCCCATAAAGCAATCAACGCCGTACCCGCAATGTACGCGTCCACTCCGCGATGATGAAGCAGGGGCGTGGCTACAGTGGAGCCTGCCACCCCCAAAACCCGGAGCACGCCTGGTACAGCGCATCGTGCGGGCAGCCGCGGCCCGCCCGGCGCGGCACTGTAGCCACGGCGGCTCTGACGCCGTCTACGACGGGCCGCCAGCGTGGCCCCCGAGGCGGCGGGCCCCTTCGGGCAGAGAGATGCCGAAGGCGGCCGCACCTCCTCTCAAGCCGGCAAGATAGAGGGCCGGCTTCACCTAGCCGGCCTGCCACCTTCCTCGAACGAGACGCCCATTAAGGAGACAAGATGTGGCGGGGCTACAGTAATCGCCCGCCAAGGCGGCGTTACTGTAGCCACGCTTACCCCGACCAAACCTGCGTCAACGACATGGAGTAACAGTAACCAGCTGCCGACCAGGCCCTGGCCAGTGGGGCCGGCCTGTCGACCCAGGAGCCGGCAGCCGGCGGGACCCACCAGCCGGCGGGCCCCAGAAGCCGGCGAGCATAGTCACAGATAGCTGGGCCCAGCGCCCAGTCGGATTACCATTGTACCCCTGGGGGTAGGCCTATATAAACCCCCCGGTGCACCTATGCAAAGGGTTGGACTCTCTTTCTAGACCTAGACACCATACAAGGAGAGGGAGCAGGCTGAGCTGAGCCCTTCTTCCTCCTTCCACCCAAAACAGCTCGAGGAGCATTGTAGCTACTTGTTCCCTTAGTAACCATGCGGAGACCCCGCAGAGAAGCAGTAGGGGTATTATCTCCCCGGAGAGCCCTGAAGCTGGGTAAGATTCGCCGGCGTCCATGTCTTCGCCTCATCCCGTTTCCAGGCACCGGCGATGTTCTATTGGCCCCCGCAATGATAAGCCACCCGTTGGCATATGTCGCTCCTACCACCCGACATACATCAAGTGGATCACGTGATATCCCATTGTCACTACAAATAAGCACATGCAAGACATACATCAAGTGTTCTCAAATCCTTAAAGACTCAATCCGATAAGATAACTTCAAAGGGAAAACTCAATTCATCACAAGAGAGTAGAGGGGGAAAAACATCATAAGATCCAACTATAATAGAAAAGCTCCCAATACGTCAAGATCGTACCACCTCAAGAACATGAGAGAGAGAGAGAGAGATCAAACACATAGCTACTGGTACATACCCTCAGCCCTGAGGGAGAACTACTCCCTCCTCATCATGGAGAGCACCGGGATGATGAAGATGGCCACCGGAGAGGGATTCCCCCCTCTGGCAGGGTGCCGGAATGGGTCTAGATTGGTTTTCGGAATGGGTCCCGATCTGTTCTGCTCTTTTATGTTTTTAGGGTATAAGCATATATATAGGCAAAAGAAGTCGGTCAAGGGAGCCACGAGGGACCCACGAGGGTGGGGGGCGCACCCAGGGGGGCAGGCGCGCCTCCCTGCCTCGTGGGCACCTCAAAGCTTCCTTGACTTGAACTCCAAGTCTCCTAGATCACGTTCGTTCCAAAAATCACGCTCCCGAAGGTTTCATTCCGTTTGGACTCCGTTTGATATTCCTTTTCTGCGAAACACCGAAACAAGGGAAAACAGAAACTAGCACTGGGCTCTGGGCTAATAGGTTAGTCCCAAAAATAATATAAAAGCGTTTAATAAAGCCCATAAACATCCAAAACAGATAATATAACAGCATGGAACAATAAAAAATTATGGATACGTTGGAGACGTATCAAGGTGCTGGCATGTACACGAGCTCACGCGGATCCGCGGAGACCTCGCTGACAACCGCGGCTTCCAGCTCTATGATAGTGCTTGGCGACCAGCCCGTCAATGCTACGGGGATGCTCGCTGGCGCGGGCACGTGGATGGGAGCTGGGACGGGAGCGGGGCAGCAACCGCCGCGACCAGCTCATTCTGGGCCATGTCCATGAGGCCCATTCCTCCTTATTTTCTATCTCCTCCGGCTCGGAGTCGACTTCACCAAACTTGAAGACTAGTGGCAGATGATCATTCTGCGCCATGGCGGTGGAGGTCTGCAGGGGGACGGGAATTGGAGGCGGGCAGTAAGGACGCCCGTATTAAACAGCAGCTCGGGTGCCATTAATGGAGAGGAAGGCGGGCGACCATGGAAGTTAAAGGGCTCACTTCCCAGTGAGCCTGCGCATTGGAGGACAACTTAAGAGGCTAAGGGCCATCAACCATATGGTCCATATCTACATACTTAACATATATAGTAACAGCTAGCGCATTTTATGAGGCCGAGGGCCAACAACCACAACTATCCACAGGAAGCAGCTTGATCACGGTGACTCGGCATCTCGTCAATGAAAAGGAAGAGTGTCGGTGTCAAAACCGACGGATCTCAGGTAGGGGGTCCCGAACTGTGCGTCTAAGGCGAATGGTAACAGGAGGCAGGGGACACGATGTTTACCCAGGTTTGGGCCCTCTTAATGTAGGTAATACCCTACGTCCTACTTTATTGATATTGATTATATGAGTATTACAAGAGTTATTCTACCACGAGATCGTAGAGGCTAAACCCTAGAAGCTAGCCTATGGTATGATTGTATGTTGTCCTACGGACTAAACCCTCCGGTTTATATAGACACCGGAGGGGGCTAGGGTTACACAAAGTCGGTTACAAGGGAGGAGATCTACATATCCGTATTGCCAAGCTTGCCTTCCACGCCAAGGAGAGTCCCATCCGGACACGAGACAAAGCCTTCAATCTTGTATCTTCATAGTCCAACAGTCCGGCCAAAGGATATAGTCCAGCTGTCCGGAGACCCCCCTAATCCAGGACTCCCTCAGTAGCCCCTGAACCAGGCTTCAATGATGATGAGTCCGAAGCGCAGTTTTGTCTTCGGCATTGCAAGGCGGGTTCTTCATCCGAATACTCCATAGGAGATTTTGAACATAAGGATAGTGTCCGGCTCTGCAAAACAAGTTCCACATACCACCGTACAGAGAATAATATTTCCACAAATCTAATCTGCTGACACGTTTTGACAACATGACATCATGTCATGGCCCGGTCATTATTCGAACCGTTTTTCTCAACTAGCACCGCACATATCACGAGGAGGTTTTCTTGACATGTCTTGTCAAAGCAGAGATCGTGTCCCCCTTATTATGGGATTCTCATCAATACGGACGTGGGCAACCCAACCACGCCATCAATTATGGCGCTTGGGGAATAAGCGATTTTGCCAGGCAAGTGGGGAGGCGCATCGCCTCTTCCACCCTTATAAAGGGACAATGATTCACCCTTTTTACCCATGCCTTCTTCCTCCTTGCTTATCCATTCTCACGCACTCGACCTCCAGCACCCAAGTTCGTGTCTTTCTTCTCAAGCCACTCCAAGCATGTCCGGAGCAGGAGGCAAGTGGATGGTCTCCTACATCACGGAGGAGCACATCGCAAAGTTATGGGAAGCCGGATATCTGGCCGGGGATATCGCGCACTGGCTGCCAGATGTGGGGCAGATCATTCCTACGCCCGAACCCCATGGGAGAGTAGTTTTTCTTACCTACTTCATCCGCGAACTGGGATTTCCCCTCCACCCGTTTGTCCGCGGGCTCATGTTTTACTACGAGCTGGATTTTCGTGATCTGGCCCCCAATTTCATCCTCAACATCTCGGCATTTATCGTCGTGTGCGAGGCCTTCCTCCGCATCAGGCCCCACTTCGGCCTATGGCTGAAAACCTTCAATGTTAAACCGAAGGTGGTGGTCGGCTAGCAAGCAGAGTGCGGAGGTGCCATGGTGGGAAAAATGCCTAACGTCACCTGGCTCGAGGGCTCCTATGTGGAGACCATAAAGGGGTGGCAATGGGGGTGGTTCTACATCACCGAGCCGCGCGACACCAACTGGGTGGCGGCCCCCAAATTTTGATCCGGAATCCCCACACGGCTCACCTCCTGGAAAGAGAAGGCCTGTCCTGGGGTTCTCCGGTAGAGTTGACCGGACTCCAGACCTGCATCAGGAACATGATGAGCAAGAAAATCAAGCTCGTCAACGTGGTCCAGGTCATGCTCTTCCGCCGGATCCTCCCGAGTCAACGACGTGCATTCAATTTGTGGGAGTTTGACCCGGCCAAGCCCCAGACGCTGCGAGAGCTCTTCGACACGACGCACAAGGACGTATGGAAGATGCTGTTCAAGGGTGCCGAGGTACCTCCTCCCCTCACCGAGGACCGTGGACTTAGCGCAAAGCGCTATGCCAATCCGGTAAGTATTCATATCTCATAGGATATTTATTTGCCCCAGTTTAATCATGTGCGGGAGCTAAGCTTCCACGCCATTAACAGGACTGGGTAAAGACAGCGGAGCAGCTTGATTGCCCAGCCCCCCTGCCTGAAGATCTTGCAGATGCTCTCCTAACGGAGACGATGACTCTGGCACCTTACGAGGTGCCGGCGAAGAAGACAAAGAAGAAGGCCCCGGGGACCTGAAAGAGTCTCCGACGCAAGGTTATATCGGACTCATCATCCAATAACTCCAACGCGCACTCCTCCAACGAAAACATGGAGGAGGAGGAGGAGGAAAGTTCTCCCCCCAACTGGGGGAGACAAGAAAAGGAAGGCCGACCCAACCAGGGAGGCCGAAGGGTCCAAGAAGGGAAGGACACTCCTTCCGGACTGCTCCACGACGACCACCTACAGCGGCGACGAGTGGTTACCCAGGGAGAAGCCCCTGGCAAAGTCGTAAGTATCCGAACACCATAGTAATTCATGGTATGTTTTATTGCACTGTTTCTCATTACGCCGCATATGATTATGCAGTCCGTCCCGAGCTCATCTCGACGTAGATTCGTCAGACGGTTCATTGGACTCATCGGATATGAATAGTGATTCACTTCCGACCGCCTCCACCCCTTGCCCTACGGACAACGTCGAGGTGTTGTCCCGAAAGGCACCGAGCGGAGGGGAGGTAGTCCTGGGTGCACCTCGAGGCGACCTTCCGGACCCTAGGTGCAAAGGGGGCAAGACTCCCACGGGCTCCAAGTTCGGCCCTCAGCCAAATACTGCCTCGGAACCTTCGGTGGTTTCGGACTCTGGCAGGCGATCCCCCATTAAGGGGGGCAAGACGCCCGTGCCGGTTTCCTCTGTCCATCTAGAGGCACCAGACAACTTGCTGGAAGCGCTTCGTGGCGCTTCCATCGACGAAGAGCACCGTACTATCATGAGTGCGGTGATCGAGAAAGTTCAGTCTGCCAAAAACAGACTGACCGAAGCTTGCACCAGCCTCCTAACAGGTTTTGAGGTAAGCAATCAAAATGTAAGGAAATATTACCGCATAGACAGTAGCCCCTGATGATCTGTTCAGCGTTCACGAAGAAAGGCCGGATAGAGGATCAAAAGATGACTCAGGAATCTAATCAGAATATGTCTATGTGTATGTGAAGGCTTCACTGCTGGCCGCTGCCGCACGTACTGCGGAGGTCTCTGCATTGAAGTAGGACCTGGAGCGGTCCGAGGACGACCTCGGCCTTACCAAGAGGCAGCTCGAGGAGAGCAAAGGTAAGCAATACCTTGTCTATATATTTAAAAAGAAGTTCGGGTGTAAAGTAATAGGATCATCATGAATTTGCCAGGGGCCATGACCGAAGTGGCGACCTTGAAGAAGGCGATGTCCGAGGCCGAAGACAAAGCGGCCAAGGAGCGCATTGAGCGGGAAAAGCAAGAAGCCCGGGTAGGCGAGGTGCAGCAAGAGCTCGAGGCTCTCACCAAAAAACATGAGTCCTTGGAGCTTGACTCTAAGACACGAGAGTCTGAGCTTGCGAAGGCGCTCGAAAGCGCCCGGAGCGCCAAAGCTGAAGCCCACAAGGCCCTCCAGGAGATTGATGCGGTGAAGAAGAAAGCAGCGGGTAAGGCATTCATTATGCAAAGCAAGCATGTGAAGGAAACTTTCCTTTTACTTACCCGCGTTTGAAGGTCTCCAGGAGCGTTCGCAGATCTTCCCTGCAGTGTACTGGATGCCACGGAGTTTTACCGAGCTGAGGAGGGGAGCTCGACGAAAAATTTGTTCTGGTCTTAGTATACTGGGACCGAACACCCAATGCCCTTGAGCGACCAGCTGAAGCAATTGGTCGAGCTTCACAAGGCGGCCGAACAGGCCATGAAGGGTCTTATAGTCCATATGTGGCCTGGCGAGCCCCTGCCCGGTAGCTACTTCGGTCTGGTGAGGCGGCTTGTGGATGCCTGCCCTTGGCTTGAAGTCATAAAGCGGTCCGTCTACATCGAGGGTGCGCGCATGGCTTTTGCCCGAGCGAAGGTGCACTGGGCGAAGCTGGACGCCGTGAAGCTGGAGAAGGAGGGGCCGCCGGAGGGCAAGGAGCATCGCTGCCCCGAAATGTATTATGACAGTGTCCTGAAGGGTTCTCGCCTTGTGGCGGATGAATGTGCCAGAGATGTAATTTTTGAATAAACATGCTCATGTGATCCTGTAATGTGAAACAAGTTCATTTGTGCTATGCAATTCTTTTTTAATTTAAAATATTACCTTCTGTGCGGCCGTTTATAAAATCTGAGAGTTGGCCAGTCGTCGGCTTCTGCCCCCATGTAATTAGTACCGTGGTGTTCGGGATAAACCTGAGCACTCTTTATCCCAATTTTGGGTCCTTCAAGGGAGGTGTTCAGCACAACGAACCAGGCAATTGGACTATAAGGCTTTATCACTCTCACTTAGCCATAGAAGTCCACAATTTTAAATTCTAGCGAAGCCCCTAGTATTCGGAAGGCCGAATTTGGGGCGCTATACACGCCTAAGTCGGGCATGGCCGACTCCTCGCCCGAAGCGGAAAATGTCTTTAAGGACTTGAGACCTCTCGAACAGTGACCAGCTCTCGCCTCATCATGGTAGTAACTTTTCGGCTTTCTCTACTGAGGTGCTCATCCGGAAGAACCGGGACACAATCGTAGTATTTCTCCCAGTGCTACCTTAGCCGATATAGCGGAACGTAAGGTACCAAAACATGGGAGCCAGGAAAACCCAACTATTGACCCAAGACATGATTCGGAGCTGATGCATATAATGATATAAGTTCGGGGTGCCGCACTGTCGAAAGTGTTCGGACTTCTCACACCGTATATGGGGTAAACGAAAGCCCCTGGCATACTGACCGTACCAGAATGTACGGGTGCAAGTTGTCGTAAATGAACATATAAGAAAAAGGGGATGAATAATGCAATAATAGACTAATGCTATGCATTCTTATTTAAATAATACGCCGAAGCGTACAGATACAAGTAGTGTAATAAGTAGAAAATAGGACTATTTGACATGTCCTACCAAGGGCAAGCTGTGTATGGATAGTAGAAAGCGGGTATATCGATTATTAGTAGAGACCACCTAGGGGTTCCCTTGTACATCTTAGCTTCTTGCCTCCTTGGTTGTTCCTTCCCGTAATGTGTCCAGCAATCGTACTGCCGGAAAGGGCTTCTAGAGCGTTAGGTCCTGAAAGAGAAAAAATGATAAAGGTATGCAGCCCCTAGGGCGGTTAAGCCGCATTGCGGGAAGTGCCCTGATCGTGCTCCCGCCTATGCCCATGGTATTTTCCGTGCGTAATTATGTACGCACGGCACGGATTTCGTCGCTTGACTGGGACTGGGACTGGGGCCGAATTGCTAGGCGAGCTCTGAACGTGCCAGGAGATCCTGTTGCAGTTTACTCCGGACTCGCTTGATGTTGTCCGAGGGTTGTATAGCCGAATTGGTGGTTTGCCTTAAAAGGCTGCTTTGTGCTTCTGCTGCGAGGGCCGTAGTGTGCTCTTCCGTGCGGAGCGAGTGTTCTATGTTTCCATTGACTGTTATGACCCCCCTAGGTCCTGGCATCTTGAGCTTGAGGTACGCGTAATGCGGTACCGCATTGAATTTTGCAACTGTGGTTCACCCGAGCAGTGCGTGATAGCCACTGCGGAACGAGACGATATCGAAGATTAACTCCTCGCATCGGAAGTTGCCCGGAGATCCGAAGACCACTTCAAGTGTGATTGAGCCCATGCAATGGGCCTCTACACCTGGGATGACGCCCTTAAAGGTGGTTTTGGTGGGTTTGATCCTCGAGGGATCTATACCCATTTTGCGCACTGTATCCTGATAGAGAAGGTTCAGGCTGCTGCCGCCGTGCATAAGGACTCGAGTGAGGTGAAATCCGTCGATGATGGGGTCTAGGACCAGTGCGGCAGATCTGCCATGACGGATACTAGTGGGGTGGTCCCTGGGATCAAAGGTGATCGGACAAGCGGACCATGGATTGAACTTTGGGGCGACGGGCTCCATCGCATAGACGTCCCTTAGTGCACGCTTTCGTTCCCTCTTGGGAATGTGGGTTGCGTATATCATGTTCACCATCTTCACTTTGGGGGGTAACCTCTTCTGTCCTCCCGTGCTCGGCGGCCGGGGCTCCTCCTCGTCATCACTATGCAGCCCCTTGTCCTTGTTTTCGGCATTTAACTTGTCGGCCTGCTTGAACACCCAGCATTCTCTGTTGGTGTGATTGGCTGGCTTATCAGGGATGCCATGGATTTGACACGAGCGATCTAGTATGCGATCCAAACTGGACGGGCCCGGAGTACTTTTTTGAATGGTTTTCTCCGCTGACCGGATCTAGAGCCTCTGAATCCGACATTGACTGTTGTATCATCGATGTTATCGCCGTTGTTGCGGCGCTTTTGTCTGTTACGACGTGGTCTGCCGTTGGCATCTTTGGTATCCGGAGTGCCCGGATTCCTTGATGTGTTGTTGCTGCGAGCCAGCTAGCTATCCTCGCCCGCGCAAAAGCGGGTCATGAGTGTCGTGAGGGCTATCATAGACTTCGGCTTCTCCTGGCCGAGGTGCCGGGAAAGCCACTCGTCATGGATGTTATGCTTGAATGCCGCTAAGGCCTCTGCATCGGGACAGTCAACAATTTGGTTCTTCTTAGTTAGGAACCGTGTCCGGAATTGCCTGGCCGATTCCCCTAGCTGCTGAGTTATATGGCTCAAGTCATCAGCATCCGGTGGTCGCACATAAGTGCCCTGGAAGTTGTCAAGGAATACGTCTTCCAAATCCTGCCAACTGCCGATGGAGTCTCCTGGCAAGCTATTCAGCCAATGCCGAGCTGGTCCTTTGAGTTTCAGTGGGAGGTACTTGATGGCATGTAGATCATCACCGCGAGCCATGTGGACGTGAAGGAGGAAATCCTCAATCCATACAGCGGGATCTGTTGTACCATCATACAATTCGATATTTACGGGTATAAAACCCTCCGGGAATTCGTGATCCATAACTTCATCAGTGAAGCATAGGGGGTGTGTGGCGCCTCTGTGCCGGGCTATATCACGACGCAGTTCATATGAGTCTTGTCTGCTATATTCGGCCCGACCAGATTTACTTTTAATGTATCCGGCGCGACGGTCATCATCCCGCGTTGGCGCGCGCCACCGTGACCCATATATTGACCTTGCATGTTTTGCCCTGCTGTCCAGTACATCTCGCAGGTCCCATGTGTTGCCCCGGGCCTTCGTATTTTTGATTGAGTGGCGGCGGGGTGCTGGCTGAACTTCAGGCTGAAAGGCCTCTCTGGCTCGGCCACGCGCTGGCCAGTCAGCCGCATCGTACACTGGTGATGGAGGTTTCAATGCTTCCTCCTCGAGGTGAGGTAGCAACCTGCGCTTTGAGTAACTCTTGGGGGGCACTCGAGTTCGTATTCCTCGGCCGCAAGGACTTCAGTCCATCTGTCTGCTAGCAAGTCTTGATCAGCTTGAAGCATGTAATTGTCCTCCTCCGATTCTCCATCTGCTGCCTGCTCTGGAGGGCTAGCTTGTTCACCCTCCCGCTTTACATCGTGCTGGAGGGGTTGTGGTTGTCTTTGGCACTATTTGGAGTGTTATTGTCTCTTGTGCCGGTATCACTACTTTTGCTCTGGCGGGACTTAGAGCGGCGCCACTGACGTCGGCGCTTGGGTTGCTTCTTAGAGGGGTCATCCTCCGCTGTCTCGTCGCCATTGCCTTCTTTGGGGGTGTCCACCATGTATATATCATATGATGAGGTGGCGGTCCAGCGCCCTGTGGGCGGTGGTTCCTGTTCGTCTCCTGCATCGTCGTCCATACCGTCGATGTCTTCGGAGTCAAAGTCGAGCATGTCGGTTAAATCATCGACAGTGGCTACTAAGTGGGTGGTGGGTGGGCAGCGAATTTCTTCGTCGTCCGCATCCCATTCTAGCCGGACATAATTCAGCCAAGGTTCTCCTGACAAGGAGAGAGACCTTAATGAATTTAGCACATCACCGAAAGGCGAGTGCTGAAAGATATCCACGGATGTAAACTCCATGATCGGCGCCCAATTGGATTCGATAGGCACGGACGTAGGCAGCTCGGAGTCCTTGGCCGGAGAAGAATCCAGTGGTTTGGCAACACGGCTCTCGTAAGGGGTGAAATCAGTATCCGGCTCCATCGCCACTGAGAGTGCGGCCTCCGTGGCGGGGTCAATCCCTCCATCCTCGGATGGCGCAATTTGCTCCAGATTGAAGGCCGGAGTAGTTGTAGGTGTGATCTCCCGAACACTGTCCGATGGCAGAGCTAAATCATGCTCGTCGTGATTGTCCGACGCACCTGACATGGGCTCGAATCCGTCAAAGATCTAGTCTCTGTGGATGTCGGCAGTGTAGTTTAAGTTTCCGAACCTGACCTGATGGCCAAGGACGTAGCTCTCGATCTACTCCAGATGGCCAAGCGAATTGGCCCGTAGTGCGAAGCCGCCGAATATGAAGATCTCTCCGGGGAGGAAAACCTCACCCTGGACCGCATCATTACCGATGATCGAAGGGGCCATCGAGACTTATGGTGACGGCACATTGGAACTCTCAATGAAAGCACCACTGTCGGTGTTAAAACCGGCGGATCTCGGGTACGGGGTCCCGAACTGTGCGTCTAAGGCGGATGGTAACAGGAGGCAGGGGACACGATGTTTATACGACTCGAGGGAGGGTAGGCCAATCAAATTAGAATGAAGATTCCACTAGTTCGCGTGGACGCTGCCCTATGTGGGGTTGCTTGTTTTTAATGCAAAAGTCCTTCCACGGCAAGAGAAGGGTGACCGGAACAAGAAAAGGGAGCAGGATCCGAAGCGGTGGCTGCTACAAGAATCCAGGTTCGAGCCCTCTTAATGGAGGTAATACCCTACGTCCTGCTTGATTGATATTGATGATATGATTATTACAAGAGTTGATCTACCACGAGATCGTATAGGCTAAACCCTAGAAGCTAGCCTATGGTATGAATATATGTTGTCCTACGGACTAAACCCTCCGGTTTATATAGACACCGGAGGGGGCTAGGGTTACACAAAATCGGTTACAAGGGAGGAGATCTACATATCTGTATTGCCAAGCTTGCCTTCCACGCCAAGGAGAGTCCCATCTAGACACGGGATGAAGTCTTCAATCTTGTATCTTCATAGTCCAACAGTCCGGCCAAAGGATAAGGCTGTCCAGAGACCCCTAATCTAGGACTCCCTCAAAGAGCTCTCCTGTGCCTTGGTAGAGCAGGAGTAGAACAGTGTCTGCAATTTTCCAATATGGATGCATTGCCACGAGAAGCGAGAACTTGTTAGTTTAAATGGTTCCATTTCTACGGGAAATGCAATACCTTACAATCACTTTGGCGTTATTAGCTGGCACAAGTGTAATTCGACCACGCCGGGAAATCGATCCAGGAACGGCTACAAGGGGCAATATCTGTTCACATGTAGAATAAAAAACAATTGTAACATATCGTTCAAGATATATATAGTTTATGAGCATCAACATTAAAATAAGACTTTTTAACATCGCTTTGTGCACACAATTGGTCTTGTTCACTGTGTGCACCATAGGTCTAATTAATCCCATCCAAAATCTAGCATTCATACGATGTGCTATCTCTGACAGATTATCCACAAGGTTTATGACATGCTTCAAGTCCTTCAAGTGAAATTTGGTACGCTTAGTAACATACAGATCGGTCACTATGCATCCAACATATCCTGCTTAAAAGGTGGAAAGGTATTATTTATTCAGAACATGGTAGGAGAATATATAGTGCATATAAATTGGTAAACAGAATTTGTTACTGCCTAGGAACGGAGTCAGAATATGATATCACAATTGGTTGCTTAAATAGTGATCAATTGGTTGATTAAGTAGTAATGTGACAGCATGGAGAAAGTTGAAAGGACACTAACCTCGATAAGACTTTGATCGGCTGATGACGTTGGGGAAGTAAACATCCATGTTAATTAGACCAGGCTGTGGTGCACACACTAGAATTTTATTGCCAGCTTTCAGTTCATAACACTTAGACATTTTTTCTCCAAAGGTCCGCATTAAAATAGGAGTGACCATCTTTATCAAGTTTTACGCTAACCGTCATTGTAAACCCATGTTGCGTTGTCAATATGACATCCTAGGAGTCATCAGCAAAGTAAAACCCAAGATTTCCTTCTACTCATGTTCTTGCAAAGCAAGGGATGTACTGCTTGAAATGAAAATTAAGATCGTAAATTATATATATTGAAATAACCGAGCAAGATGCAAATATGGGAGTAACTGATAGAACATATCCATCTATAGATGCAAGCAAAGTACACAAATATAGAATTAAAAATAGATAATGTAACAAAGATTTTGTGCAAATATATAGATAATGTAGAAACAAATGGTATATGTTCACAAATTTAGGCCATGCCGACCGTGGTAGGTTGAGATCGAACATACCGAGCGCTCCCTGAAGTCATCCGGAATGGTGAGATAGAACTTCGTTTCTGACTGGCCACGACCACAGTTGCCTGATTTGTGCTCGCATTGTGCACACATGAATGAACACCCACAAATCAGCTAGAACAAAAATGATTCCACGGTGATTTCCGCCGGTTGATTAACAGCGACGAACGGACTACGATAAGAGATGAGTGAATATTTCGCTAATTAAGTTGATTACCTTATCCATGAGAAAAATCCCCGGCCCAATCCCGCAGAAAACCCCAGTCGACCAGAGTCTAGAATGTTAGTGCAGATAGGCGGCGGAAAGCGGTGGAGGCGAAATCCAGTGCCGTTTGGAGAGCGACCTACGGCCGCCACCAATAGCCGTCGAGCTTAGGCTGCAGAGTTGCGGAGGAGTCCGCAACGAGTGAGTGGGGACGAAGTGGGCGAGGATTTTCTTTTCCTTTTGCATGTGTGAGTGAACACACACGGTTCGCAGAGGCGACGGAGATGAACCGTGTGCGATAGTAAATCACCGAGATTGAATGGGAATCCAAATTTTCTTTGTCTTTCATCCATGAGTTTTTTCTATGATGAACATAAACCCTGCTAATCACCGTGTTCAAATTTGACACTTTCCCGGGTTCATTTACAATATTTAGGGGATTATGTTCATTTTGTAGCCATTAATGCACGTAATTCAAATTCAAACAATTGGTGCATGAAAGGGTGCACAAGAACGGTCTGGAAAAACCATACTCGTGGTATTTAGTAATTTCTCAAGCCTTTTACAAGGAATGGGCAGAGATTTCAATGGAGTCAACCACAAACGCGTCATTTACTGGGTTATCAACTATAGAGCAATGAAATATGTGCTTGAAAAACATGACGGTTGGCATGGTGCCATGGTATGGCCTCACCGTGCCCTGGTTAAAAGCTGAGAAGGTTTGATTTATGCCGTCATGCATGTCCTTCATAAATTGAACCATCACTGAGGAAGTTCAATGCTTTTGAGAGGGAAATCGCCAAGATTGAAGGGGAATCCAAATTTCCGTCCTAGTTTGTCTTTCAATTTTTTCCAACAATCAACATACCGCCTCAAATGAAACGTGTTCAAATTTAACATTTTTCTGAACTCATTTACCATATTTAGGGGATTGTGTGCATTTTCTAGGCATTAATTATGCACATAATTCAAATTCATACAATTGGTGCATGAAAAGGTGCACAAGAATGGTCTGGAAAACCATGCTCGTGCTATACAAAAAATGAAACACATGGTTGGAAAACATGACGCCTGGTGTGGTGCCATGGTATGGCCTCACCATGCCCCTAGTAAAATTAATAGAATGTTTTCCTTATGTCATGATGCGCACATTTCATAAAATGAACCATCATCCGAGGAAGTTTCATTGTTTCGAGGGGGAAATCACCAAGATGGAAGGGGATCCAAATTTCCTTTGTCCTTTGTCCACGAGTTTTTTTCTGTGATGAGCATACAACCTGCAAATCACCGTGTTCAAATTTGGCACTTTTCCGGGTTCATTTGCCATATTTAGGGGATTATCTGCATTTCCTAGGCATTAATGCGCACAATTCAAGTGCAAACAATCGATGCATGAAAACAAGAACGGCCTAGAAAACCATGCTCGTGCCATTTAGTAAATTCTCATGCCTTTTACAAGGAATGGACATATATTTCGATGAAATGTGTGGCAATAGTCAACCACAAATGTTTGTTTGTTGGGTTTTCAACTATAGAAAAAAATGAAATAAATGCTTAAAAAACATGACGCCTAGCATGGTGCCATGGTATGACCTCACCATGCCCTGGTATGTCGTCATGCACGCCCTTTAAAAATCGAACCATCACCGAGGAAGTTCCATGTTTTCGAGAGGGAAAATCCCCAAGATTGAAGGGGAATCCTAATTTCCGTCCTAGTTTGTCATTAAGTTTTTTCCAACGATCAACATACCGCCTCAAATGCAACCTGTTCAAATTTGACATTTTCCCGGGCTCATTTACAATATTTAGGGGATTATGTGCATTTTCTAGGCATTAATGGACATAATTCAAATTCGAACAATCAGTGCATGAAAATGTGCACAAGAACGGTCTGGAAAACCATGCTCATGTTATTTAGCACATTCTCATGCCTTTTACAAGGAATGGGCAGATATTTCAAGGAAATGTGTGGCAATAGTCAACCACAAATGTGTTGTTTACTCGGTTAACAACTATACAAAAAATGAAACACATGGTTGGAAAACATGACGCCTGGCTTGGTGCCATGGTATGGCCTCACCATGCCCTGGTAAAAATTGGAGAATGTTTTCCTGATGTCGTGATGTGCGTCGTTCATAAATCGAACCATCACCGAGGAAGTTTCATGGTTTCAAGGGGGAAATCACCAAGATTGAAGGGGTGGTCCAAATTGCCTTTGTCCTTTGTCCACGAGTTTTTTTTCTATGATGAACATACAACCTGCAAATCACCGTGTTCAAATTTGGCACTTTTCCGGGTTCATTAGCCATATTTAGGGGATTATGTGCATTTCCTAGGCATTAATGCGCATAATTCAAGTTCAAACAATCGATGCATGAAACGGTCCACAAGAACGGCCTAGAAAACCATGCTCGTGCCATTTAGTAAATTCTCATGCCTTTTACAAGGAATGGACAGATATTCTAATGAAATGTGTGGCAATAGTCAACCACAAATGTCTGTTTGTTGGGTTTTCAACTATAAAAAATGAAATAAATGCTTAAAAACATGACGCCTAGCATGGTGCCATGGTATGACCTCACCATGCCTAGGTAAAAATTTAAGAAGGTTTAGCTTATGTTGTCATGCACGCCCTTCATAAATCGAACCAGTATCGAGGAAGTTCCATGCTTTCGAAAGGGAAATCCTCAAGATTGAAGGGGAATTCAAATTTTCTTCATTCTTTTCCCTCAAGTTTCTTCTACGACGAACATACACCCTGCAAATCACCGTGTTCAAATTTGGCATTTTTCCGGGCTCATTTACCATATTTAGGGGATTATGTGCATTTTCTAGGCATTTAGCGCATATAAATCCAATCCAGCTACAGGTGCACGGGTGTGATGTGAGGGACGTGGATTGCCGTTCCATCACGGCACATACAACGGTGCACACGCGCGATCCGCGTGGCTGGGGTTCCGGCCAATCATAACACAACACACAATAGGCTCATCGCACACTGTTTCTGGAAGCGACGGAGATGAACCGTGTGCGATAATGAATGAGCAAAATTCTAAGGGAAGCCAAATTTCTGTTGTCGTTTGTGGTTGAGCTCTTGAATACCACCGCACTGTACGGCTACCCGGCCCCTCCGTCCTAGAGCTCTCTCCAGGCATCGTCCATGGCACCGCGGCACACAGTAACTGGTAAGGAAGCGATGGCCTCCCGCCACGCCGCGTTCCTCGCCGCCCACGTCGAGTTCATCACCGCCGCCGGCCAGACAGTTACATGGGCGGACTTTGAGTCTGCCATGGCCGAATGGGTGGTGGATCTAGAGGCGGCCAAAGCCGCACAGAAGGAGCGGAAAAGGCAGGAAGCAATCAAGAAAAGAGAGTCCCGCCGCCGCAAGAAAAAAGAGGCCGCACGCCATGGTGAGGAGAGCGTGGCAGAGATCGAAGCACGGTGGGCTGCCGCCTACAAGGCCGGGAAGGAGAACGCCGGCGTCTGGCCAGCATGCCCTGATGGCAGCATGTTTGAAGTAGTTTAAGTTTGTAGTATTAGAGCAAATTACCAATAGTACTTTAAGTTTGTAGTATTAATGTACAATGTCGATAAGAGCATCCTTTGAGGGCTTTGAGCGTTGATTAGCATGTGTGCCCGTGTGCTTTTTTTGCGTTAATCATTAGAAGATCACAAAACACACGGTTTCTATGTCGTACCCGTCCGTGTTTTTTGCGTTAATGACCCATAAGTCAGTTACCTGTGCGATATTTCCTAATAAACCAGGCGTACCATTGACCGAAAAAATCAACTACACGTGTACATTTTTTTGGAGACATGATCTGCCAACTTTCTTTTTTCTCGCACATGAGTATTTTACGCGCTTCGTCTGTGTTGTGTGTTTCCCCCGCCCAAGTTTCAAATTTCGCACCGAAATTTTCATTAGGCGCGCGATTTCAGAATTTATTTCTCCAACCACATCCCCTTCCCCTCAGTAACCCCCTCCCTCGCGCCTCCCCCTACCAGCATCTCAAACCTCCGCCGCCGCAACCACAACTTCAACCACATCTACGTTCTGCTCGGATCCAGTCAGGTAACCCACCGATCTCTATCACGTCCCCGACTTGATTGATTAAATGGCGCCTGTGAAACATCCTCATGCCTCCAAATCCCCCCCGCCAGGAGCTGATGGCGGTCCATGGAGCAATGGCTGCTGTGCGCGTTGACCCGAAGGAACACCTCACCTCCGCAACTTGCCGCCGACTTGGTGCAGGCTCTGGCCTAGATGAAGTCCCCCCGCGACTACCCCCCATGACTGAACAGGTAAGATCTGACTAGCTAAATCTTACCAATACCACTTGCAACGGCTATGATTTGTATTGTTGATGTATTAAGCATGTTCATGCCTTGTTTATTTCAGTACTACACACTGTGTGATGTTCAAATATTACCGTGTCCAACTCAATTTCACCAATACCAGCAACAAACTTACAATACATGACTCAGGATATCACTAGAGATGCTGCCCATTTGCTATTTTTAGTGGATGCTAACCCTGTTGCACTTAACATGCCTACCCATGTACTTATGCAGGGTCTTAATGGCTGATGCTTTTGTTTGCCGTCGAGGTGAGCTCCATCCCATGTCTTACAATATTTCACATAATTTGTGCAATTGCATTCAAATTCTACCCATTTACTGGTTGCCTGTAGGTACACATGGCAGTGGCACTGATCCATGCTTCGACCCGGAGGAACAGCTCGCCTCCACCGTCGCTGACTTTGGGCGAGCTCTGGCCAAGATGAAGTACCCCAGCAACCACCTCTCAGGATATACCAAGTATGTACTCACTAGTTCAATCTTACCAATACGAGTTGCAATTAATGGCTATGTTATGTATGGTCGATGTATTAAGCATGTTCTAGTAAACATGCCTAACACGCGTTGCTACTATCCCTACTTTTTTATAGACATCTAGGCCATTCTCTGCTCTGGCAGCACCTGCCTTGTGATGTTTAACTATGCCAATTGCATTTTTATCAGTACCGGTTTCAATGTCTATTAAGCCTGTTGCAATTAATAGTTGAATCCATTTTTAAATAATTGCATTTCAATGGCTACAAACTTACAAAACATGACTTAGGATGTTGTTAAGCCTGTTGCAATTAACAGTTGTATCCATTTTTTAATCTGTCCATTCGCTACCATGCTACTCTCCGCAATGAAGATATACTAGAGATGCTGCCCCATTTACCATTTTTGGTGGATGCTAACCCTGTTGTACTTAATATGCCTGTCCATGTACTTATGCAGGGTCATAACGGCCGATGATGTTGTTTGCCTTCAAGGTTAGCTGCCTCCCATGTCTTACAGTATTTCACATCATTTGTGCAATTGCAGTTTAACTTCTACCATTTACTGGTTGCCTGTAGGTACACATGTCAATGTCACTGATCCATGCTTCGACCTAGAGGAACAGCTCACCTCCGCCGCCACTGACTTCGGGTGGGCTCTGGCCAAGATGAAGTGCCGCATCAACTACCTCCCAGGACTTACCAAGTATCTACCCACCAGTTCAATCTTACCAATACCAATTGCAATTAATGGCTATATTTTGTACTGTCGATGTATTAAGCATGTTGTAGTAAACATGCCTAACATGTTTGAGCTATTTCCCTACCTTTTTATAGAAATTTGGGCCATTATCTGCTCTGGCAACACCTGCCTTGTGATGTTTAACTCTGCAAATTGCATTTTTATCAGTACCGGTTTCAATGGCCATTAAGCCTGTTGCAGTTAATAGTTGTATCCATTTAAAGAGTTGTATTTCGATCGCTATAGACTTACAAAACATGAATTAGGATGTTGTTAAGCCTGTTGCAATTAACAGCTGTATCCATTTTTTAATCTGTCCCTTTGCTACCGTGCTACTATTTCAAAATGAACATATCACTACAGATGCTGCCGTTTTATTACCATTTGCTATTTTTGGTGGATGTTAACCCTGTTGTAGTTAACATTGGCTTTCCATGTACTTACACAGGGCTACAATGGGCGATGATGTTGTTTGCCTTCCAGGTTAGCTGCATCCCATGTCTTATACACCATCTATTCCTAAATATAAGTATTTTTTAGAGATCCCAATATAGACTACGTAAGGAGAAAAATGAGTGAATCTAGATTCTAATCTAAACTTTATCTATAATTCTATATACATCCGTATGTAGTTCATAAATCTCAAAAAAAAATACTTGTACTTAGGAACATAGGTAGTTGTATTTTACATCATTTGTGCAATCTCAGTTTAGCTTCTAACATTTACTGGTTGCTTGTAGGTACATATATGAGGGGTACTGATCCACGCTTCGATCCCTTTTGCGTATGGGGCAATGAGATATTCATGAACAAGCGTCAAGTGAGGAAACTAAGAAAGATTTTTAGGCAAAAGAAACAGGTGATTGGAATTAAGCTCTGTATTTACAGTTTGCTGAAGACAACAGTGAACTTTAGGATGGTAAGTAATGTGTTGCCTTTTCCCCTGCCCACAACAAGTTACTCTATTAGACCTCAGTATCTGATATTTTCTCTTTTCAGTGGTTTCCGAAGCTATTTACTGATGATTCCCTAGAAAACTACATGGCTGGAATGGAGTCAACTAAGGTTAAAGTATATAATTCATGCTACCATGATAATGCTCTAGAAGTCTTCCTGAAGGCGGTGAAGGATGGGCGGGCGATCGTCACAAAGGGTTGGACAAAAGTGGTTCGTGCCTATGGCATGCAGGAAGGCACATCATGGGCATTCCGCTTCTTCAACACCGTCGGTAGTCAAAATGATTTACACTTGTCTCTTCACCTTTAACGCCTTTAAATATTGTGGTTCATCATAGTTAATTGCTACCTAATCCTGTAATTACTAAACATATTGTACTGGCAATTTTATTTATGGATTAGTTGTTGAAACATTGTGATGAGAATTTGAATTGCACGTTTCGTATTTCAAAATTTCCAATTAGAATAATAAATTACAGGAAAAAATAAAAAATAGAACAGAAGATCATGGACCTTTGCAAATGGTTCTAGCAGTAAAAGCGCTTGCGATGGATAGCCCAATGCCACACAGTTTTCTACATCAAATCGTGTGTGATGTAGTTAATGAAATCAAATAGTTAGCCAAGGCAGAGCGTGTGTGATAGTTACACCTTTCGCACACGAGCGTATACATAAAATCGTGTGGGATGTACATCCGAACGAAAATGTTTTCCCTAGATTGATTGTGTGGGATGTACATAATAACGGAAACGTATTCCTTGGATTCACCGTGTGTGATATACATACGAACGGAAATGTTTTTTTGGGATTCACCGTGTGGGATGTACACACCTACGTAAATGATTTCTGGTATTCACCGTGTGGGATGTACATACCTACGGAAATGATCTCTGGGATTCACCGTGTGGAATGTACATACCTACGGAAATGAATGGGTTTCGATGCCTCGCTCGATCGCACACGACCCCAGCCTGGGTCCCTGGAGGGCCTATCCCCGATGATTTCTGGGTCATGTGGGAAGGACACCCTATCGCACACACTCACTTGGCGACGGTTCCAAATGCCGTCGCGGAAAGGAATTCTAAACCGTTTGTTTAGGACCGACGCGCACTAGTGACTCCCGAATATAGGAGGAACACTTAGTGTGCTATCAAACATCACAACCTAACTGGGTGGTTATAAAGATGCTCTACAGGTGTCTTCGATGGTGTTTGTTGAGTTGGCATAGATTGAGATTAAGATTTGTCACTCCGATTGTCGGAGAGGTATCTCTGGGCCCTCTCGGTAATGCACATTATTATAAGCTTTGCAAGCAATGTGACTAATGAGTTAGATGCGGGATGTTTCATTACGGAACAATTAAAGAGACTTGCCGGTAATGAGATTGAACTAGGTACGATGATACCGACGATCGAATCTCGGGCAAGTAACATACCGATGACAAAGGGAACAACGTATGTTGTTATGTGGTTTGACCGATAAAGATCTTCGTAGAATATGTAGGAGCCAATATGAGCATCCAGGTTCCGCTATTGGTTATTAACAAGAGATGAGTCTCGGTCATGTCTACATAGTTCTCAAACCCGTAGGGTCTGCACACTTAACGTTCGATGACGATCGGTATTATGAGTCTATGTGTTTTGATGTACCGAAGATAGTTCAGAGTCCTGGATGAGATCATGGACATGATAAGGAGTCTCAAAATGGTTGAGACATAAAGATTGATATATTGGATGACTATATTCGGACACCGGAATGGTTCCGAAGTGTATCGAGTATTTACCGGAGTACCGGGAGTTCACCGGAATCCCCCGGGGGGTTATTGCGCCTCATGGGCCTAGTAGTGGAAGAGAGGAGGAAGGCAAAGAGGTGGCGCACGCCCCCCTAGCCCAAACCGAATTGGACTAGGGGGGCCTCCCCCTTTCCTTCTCTCCCCCCTCTCCTCCCCCCTTTCTCCTAGTTGGAATAGGAAAGGGGGGTCGAATCCTACTTGGATTAGGATTGCCCCCCCCCCTCGGCGTGCCTCCTCCCCTTGGCCGGTGATGACCCACAAGTTTAGGGGATCTATCGCAGCCTTTTTGATAAGTAAGAGTGTCGAACCCAACAAGGAGCAGAAGGAAATGATAAGCAGTGTTCAGTAAGGTATTCTCTTCAAGCACTGAAATTATCAGTAACAGATAGTTTTCAATAAGGTATTCAGAGTTGCATTTAATTCTTTCCAATAAATCCCATTTGAATTCAATAGTCTTCATCATAAAAGATCCAGTACAAGAAGTATCGAGCATGGAGCGATTACTGAGAGAAAGCCAAGCAAAATTTTTTTGAATAATCATTTCCTTTGAGAGCTCATGATTGGGGCATGAATATAACATTGACTTAAGCCTTCCCCAAGCTTGAGCGATGCTTTCTCCTTCGTGAGGCCAAAAATTATATATATATAATTACGATCACGATGAACAAGATGCATAGGATAAAACTTCTGATGAAATTCCAATTTCAATTGTTTGTAGTTCCATGATCCCATATCATCACATAGCCTATGCCATGTAAATGCCTCTCCCTTCAAAGATAAAGGGAAGACCTTCTTCTTGATAACATCATCGTGCATACCTGCAAGCTTAAATAATCCACAAACTTCATCCACATAGATTAAGTGTAAATCGGGAACCAATGTTCCATCTCCTACAAAAGGATTAGCTAGCAGTTTGTCTATCATACCCGAAGGAATTTCAAAGTAAACATTTTTAGTAGGTTCAGTAGGTTGAGGAGGAACTCTTTGCTCTACTGGTCGGGGTGAAGATACCCCGAACAAGCCCCTCAAAGGATTATGTTCCATAGTAACAAGTGACAGTAAATTTCAGCACACTATATAAAATTTTCCTTACCAAATTCCACCTACCAAAGGCGCTTCACTCCCCGGCAACGGCGCCAGAAAAGAGTCTTGATGACCCAGAAGTTTAGGGGATCTATCGTAGCCTTTTCTATAAGTAAGAGAGTCGAACCGAACGAGGAGCACAAGGAAATAATAAGCAGTTTTCAGTAAGGTATTCTCTGCAAGCACTGAAATTATCGGTAATAGATTGTTTTGTGATAAGGTAAGTTGTAACGAGTAGCAAGTAATAAAAGTAAATAAGATGTAGCAAGATGGCCCAGTCCTTTTTGTAGCAAAGGACAAGCCTGGACAAACTCTTATATGAAGGAAAGCGCTCCCGAGGACACATGGGAATTATCGTGAAGCTAGTTTTCATCACGTTCATATGATTCACGTTCGGTACTTTGATAATTTGGTATGTGGGTGGACCAGTGCTTGGGCACTGTCCTTACTTGGACAAGCATCCCACTTATGATTAACCCCCATTGCAAGCATCTGCAACAACAACAGAAGTATTAAGGTAAACCTAACCATAGCATGAAACATATGGATCCAAATCAGCCCCTTACGAAGCAACACATAAACTAGGGTTTAAGCTTCTGTCACTCTAGCAACCCATCATCTACTTATTACTTCCCAATACCTCCCTCTAGGCCCAAACAATGGTGAAGTGTCATGTAGTCGATGTTCACAAGACACCACTAGAGGGATGACAACATACATCTCATCAAAATATCGAACGAATACCAAATTCACATGACTACTTATAGCAAGACTTCTCCCATGTCCTCGAGAATAAACGTAACTACTCACAAAGCATATTCATGTTCATAATCAGAGGGGTATTAATATGCATAATGGATCTGAACATATGATCTTCGACCAAGTAAACCAATTAGCATCAACTACAAGGAGTAATCAACACTACTAGCAACCCACAGGTACCAATCTGAGGTTTGGATACAAAGATTGGATACAAGAGATGAACTAGGGTTTGAGATGAGATGGTGCTGGTGAAGATGTTAATGGAGATCGACCCCCTCCCGATGAGAGGATCATTGGGGATGACAATGGTGATGATTTCCCCCTCCCAAAGGAAACTTTCTACGGCAGAACAGCTCTGCCAGAGCCCTAGATTGGTTACCCCAAGGTTCCGCCTCGTGGCGGCGGAGTTTCTTCCCATAAGCTTGCTTCTGATATTTTCTTGGATGAAAGACCTCATATAGCAGAAGATGGGCACCAGAGGGCCACCAGGGGGCCCACGAGGCAGGGGGCGTGCTAGGAGGGTAGGGCGCGCCCCCACCCTCGTGGCTAGGGTGTGGGCCTCCTCTGTTGGATTTTTTCTCCAGTATATTTTATTAATTCCCAAAATAACTTCCGTGAAGTTTCAGGACTTTTGGAGCTGTGCAGAATAGGTCTCTAATATTTGCTCCTTTTCCAGCCCAGAATTCCAGCTGCCGGCATTCCCCCTCTTCATGTAAACCTTATAAAATAAGATAGAAAAGGCATAAGTATTGTGACATAATTTGTAATGACAGCCCATAATGAAATAAATATCGATATAAAATCATGATGCAAAATCGACGTATCAACTCCCCCAAGCTTAGACCTCGCTTGTCCTCAAGCGAAAGCCGAAATCGAAAAATATGTCCACATGTTTAGAGATAGAGGTGTCGATAAAATAAAATGCGGACATGAGGGCATCATGATCATTCTTAGAACAACAACATATATATATATATATATATATATATATATATATATATATATATATATTGTCATATGATCTCTCATGCTAAAGTAACAATTCGATCACAATTTCAAGTATGAATCATAAACTTCATTGAGAACTAACAAACTCTAATCTCAGTCATTGAGGCAATTGCAATTTATCATAACATAGGAAAGAGTCAATATAAGAGCTTTTCAGCATGTCCACATACTCAATTATCAATTAGTCTTTCACAATTGCTAACACTCACGCAATATTTATGGGTATAAAGTTTTAATCGGACACAGAGAAAGATAGGGGCTTATAGTTTTGCCTCCCAATGTTTTACCTCAAGGGTAATGTCAACAATAATAGTTCATGAAAACTCACATCCAATTAGCTATATATATCAGGATCTTTCCAACACATTGTGCTTGCCAAAGGATAAAATGTAAAAAGGAAAGGTGAATATCACCATGACTCTTATATAAGGTAGAATATAAAAGTAAAAGATAGGCCCTTTGCATAGGGAAGCAGAGGTTGTCATGCGCTTTTATGGTTGAATGCAAAAAATCTTAATGCAAAAGAATGTCACTTTATATTGCCACTTGTGATACGGACCTTTATTATGCAGTCCGTCGCTTTTATTTCTTCCACATCACAAGATCGTATAAAGCTTATTTTCTCAACATTAATAGATCATACATATTTAGAGAGCAATTTTTATTGCATGTACCGATGACAACTTACTTGATGGATCTTACTCAATCCATAGGTAGATATGGTGGATTCTCATGGCAAAACTGGGTTTAGGGATATTTGGAAGCACAAGTAGTATCTCTACTTGGTGTAGAGAAATTGGCTAGCAAGAGAGGGAAAGGCAAGCTCGACATGTTGGATGATCCATGACAATATAATTTATCTCAGATGTAAGAAAACATAACCCATTACATTGTCTTCCTTGTCCAATGTCAACTCTTTAGCATATCATACTTTAATGAGTGCTCACAATCATAAAAGATGTCCAATATAGTATATTTACATGTGAAAACCTCTCTTTCTTTATTACTTCCTATTAATTGCAACGATGACCAAAACTTTGTTTGTCAACTCTCAACAACTTTTATTCATCATACTCTTTTTATGTGAAGTCACTACTCTCCATAAGATCCATATGACCTCTTTATTTCTTTTTATTTCTTCTCTTTTATTTTATTCCCTCAAGATCAGAGCAAAATAATCAAGCCCTTGACTCAACACTAATCTTTATTATATATAGTTCTCGAACTTGATTACATAGGAAGATCACAAAGCAAAACTCACCACTAGATCATACTAAAACTTTATTCTACTAGGTCAAGATATTATCAAAAGGATCGAACTAAGAAAAATGGTAAAGATAAAGGTGACGGTGATACGATACCGGGGCACTCCCCCAAGCTTGGCAGTTGCCAAGGGGAGTGCCCATACCCGATGCACAGTTCTTCTTTGTTGATGGAGAAGATGATGGCGTTGTTGATGGCATAGGCTTCTTCCTTAATTTTCGCTTAAGGATAGAATTTTGATCCCTCAGGTCATCGATCTCCTGCTCCAGGCTTAGTATCTTTTTGCATAATTCCTGCTTGTTTTCCTACAAGAGGCGAAAAGGGACAAACTCAATCTTAGGTTTCTTTACTCTATCCGAGAGGCTTGAATTTTGGAACTCCACATGCATGTATCCAGGTTGAGGTAATGGGACTTCATCATCTGAGCTCGTCTCCTCCTTGCCCTTAGGTTCATAGTCCTCTTCTTCTTCCATAGTCCAACCACAATGCTCCACATCCCCATAGACCTTAGGATCTGCAAGTTAATCAGCCACATAGCTTTCTCCTTATGAATCCTGGGATGACATGTTGCTCAAATCTGCAGTAAGAAATCTCAAAACAAAGACAGGAGATATTTACGTGGTACGGTGGTCAAAACCTTCGGGAGATTATATAGTATATTTTGACCGACCTAAAGAAGTATCTTGCAAGAAAACGGAGTCCGGAGAGCGCACGAGGTGCCCACGAGGCAGGGGGCGCGCCCTCCACCCTCGTGGAATCCTCGTGTCCTTTCCGGTCTGCTTATTATTTTCCTATTTTCTTAAATATTCCAAAACGGAGAAAAATTGCCATTAGAATTGTTTTGGAGTCGGTTTACATACCGTACCACATACCTATTCCTTTTCGGAGTCTGAAACGTTCTGGAAAGTGTCTGTTATATATTCCTCCAGGGTTACGATTTCAATAATATTAGTTTCAACATTTATGGGATTACCTGAGATATAATGTTTGATTCTTTGACCGTTCACCACCTTCGGATTTGTGCCTTCGAAGTTGTTGATTTTTATGGCACCGGAATGATAGACCTCCTCGATGACGTAAGGACCTTCCCATTTAGAGAGAAGTTTGTGTGCAAAAAATCTTAAACGAGAGTTGTATAGCAATACATAATCACCTACATTAAATTCACGTTTTTGTATCCTTTTGTCATGCCATCTTTTAACTTTTTCTTTGAACATCTTGGCATTCTCATAAGCCTGGGTTCTCCATTCATCAAGTGAGCTAATGTCAAATAACCTCTTCTCACCGGCAAATTTGAAATCATAGTTGAGCTCTTTAATAGCCCAATATGCCTTATGTTCTAATTCAAGAGGTAAGTGACATGCTTTACCATAAACCATTTTATACGGAGACATACCCATAGGATTTTTATATGCAGTTCTATAAGCCCATAATGCGTCATCAAGTTTCTTGGGCCAATTCTTTCTAGATCTATTAACAGTCTTTTGCAAAATTAATTTAAGCTCTCTATTGCTAAGTTCTACTTGACCACTAGACTGTGGATGATATGGAGATGCAATTCTATGATTAACGTCATACTTAGCAAGCATTTTACGAAAAGCACCATGAATAAAATATGAACCACCATCTGTCATTAAATATCTAGGGACTCCAAACCTCAGAAAAATGACTTCTTTAAGCATCTTAATAGATGTGTTATGATCAACACTACTAGTTGGAATAGCTTCTACCCACTTAGTAACGTAATCAACAACAACTAAAATATGTGTATACCCATTAGAGGAAGGAAACGGTCCCATATAATCGAAGCCCCAAACGTCAAATGGTTCAATAAGGAGTGAATAATTCATAGGAATTTCTTGGCGTCTGCTAATATTACCAATTCTTTGACATTCATCACAAGATAAGACAAACTTACGGGCATCCTTGAAGAGAATAGGCCAATAAAAACCAGATTGCAATACCTTATGTGCAATTCTATCTCCAGCATGGTGTCCTCCATAAGCTTCGGAGTGACACTTGCGTAAGATCCGTTCCTGTTCATGCTCAGGTATACAACATCTAATAACACCATCTACTCCTTCTTTATAAAGATGTGGGTCATCCCAGAAGTAATGTCTTATATCATAGAAAAACTTTTTCTTTTGCTGGTATGTGAAACTAGGTGGTATAAATTTAGCAACAATGTAATTGGCATAATCAGCATACCATGGAGCAGTGCGAGAAGCATTTATGACAGCTAATTGTTCATCGGGAAAGCTATCATCAATAGGTAGTGGGTCATCAAGAACATTCTCTAACCTAGACAAGTTGTCTGCAATGGGATTCTCAGCTCCCTTTCTATCAATAATATGCAAATCAAATTCTTGTAGCAGGAGAACCCATCTAATAAGTTTAGGTTTAGCATCTTTCTTTTCCATAAGATATTTAATAGCAGCATGATCAGTGTGAATAGTTACTTTAGAATCAACAATATAAGGTCTGAACTTATCACAAGTAAATACAACTGCTAAGAATTCCTTTCAGCAGTAGCATAATTTCTTTGGGCATTGTCTAGAGTTTTACTAGCATATTGAATACCATTTAATTTTTTATCAACTCTTTGCCCTAGAACGGCACCTACAGCATAATCACTAGCATCACACATAATTTCAAAGGGTAAATTCCAATCAGGTGGCTCAACAATAGGTGCAGAAATCAAGGCTTTCTTAAGTATTTCAAATGCATCTACACAATCATTATCAAAGACAACACTACTAGGACAAGGCCTACTGTGGCGCACCAGTTTTGCCTACTAATGGTGCACTACTGGTGCGCCACTAGTACCACACCACTAGTATTTTTTACTAATGGCGCACCACTGGTGCGCCATTAGTATACCAGATACTAATGGCGCACCTGTAGTGCGCCATTAGTATGCCTAGAGGTGCGCCATTACTATCTGACTTAGTAATGGCACACCACATAGAAGTGCGCCATTAGTACTAATATTTTTTTAAAATATTTTTTCAAAAAAATATAAATATTTTTCCAAAAATTAAATGATATTTAATAGCAGCATGATCAGTGTGAATAGTTACTTTAGAATCAACAATATAAGGTCTGAACTTATCACAAGCAAATACAACTGCTAAGAATTCCTTTCACTAGTAGCATAATTCTCTAGGCATTGTCTAGAGTTTTACTAGCATATTGAATACCATTTAATTTTTTATCAACTGTTTGCCCTAAAATGGCACCTACAGCATAATCACTAGCATCACACATAATTTCAAAGGGTAAATTCCAATCAGGTGGCTGAACAATAGGTGCGGAAATCAAGGCTTTCTTAAGTACTTCTGTCGGGGGTTGCTGATCCAACGTACACCTATGGGGATCGGCGGACCGAGCCCCTTTTGGTTCGGCAGGGGGCGGGGGATGCACAAAGAGCAGATCGAGGCGAATGCACGAGCGACGCGATCGGTTTACCCAGGTTCGGGCCGCATGATTGCGTAAAACCCTACTCCTGCTTTGGTTTGTATTGTGTTCTTGCTCGGGAGCGATGAGTGCTATAGTACACTTGGGTGGCTAGTGAGACCGAGCGTGAGAATGGTCGTCTCCCCCCTCCCTGTTGCGCATGGGCCTTCTTTTATATGTCTAAGGGGTCACCGACAGGTGGCAACAGAGATGAGGGTAAAAAGGTAAAAGAGGTGGTAGTTGGCGCCACTGCTTGCTACAGTTGTATCATACCTAACCCTGACGTCAGGGGACAAAGGCATTAAATGCATGTCTGTGTCGCCTAGACGGGGCGGAAAGGGACCGTCAGGGGCGCCACCGTTTGCCACGATGGCTCCTTGTCAGTGCCTGCTTGCCACCGCATGCCCCTGGCTGCACAGCCTCCCACCACGTACGCCAGGAATGGTCCCAGGGCGACACGTTGGTGGGTGAGCTCGAGCGCGGGCTGCGGAGTAGTAGCTTGCCGCGGCAAGCGCCTTGCCGCGGATGTTGTCTTGTCGCGTCCGAGAGCTTGTCGCTCACCGGGTCTTGTCGGGACACATGGCGTGCCGCGGCGAGTTCCTTGGGATGCCTTGGTTGGTCTTCCCGGCAAGCTACTCTCGCCGGGGTCATTGTGCTTCCTCCCGGCAAGCTCCTCTTGCCGGGGTCTTTGATACTTTGAGTGGCCTTCCCGGCCAGCTCCTCTTGCCGGGGCCTTGCGCCTTGGCTCGAATACTTTGTTCTTGAATGGCTTCAAAGGAACCACGGAGGGTCTTGGCGGTCGCCCGGCAAGCCTTGCCGCGGGTCGCTGCGACTGCCCGTGCACAAGTTCGGGATACTAAGGTACCCCTACTTTAGTACACCGACAGGAGCCCCCGGGCCTGGGCCATACACGGTGCCGAACGCTGTTGGGCCAGGCCCAAAACAGTGCACGGGCACGCGCGGCCTAGGTCACGCCATAACTCACTCCGCATCCACCGCGATCTCCCCGCACGGCACGCGTCAAACGCGGCATCGTGGGAGAGATCGTGGGTGGTTTTTTATTAGGAAAGGCGGAACGTCTGCCACCTTCCCCTTTATAAGCAAGGGGAAGCAGGGGTAGTGCGCCCACTCGCCCCCATCCTGCTCCAATCTTGAAAAACTCCGCCCTGCCTCCGTCTTCCCAAAGCACACAGAGCGCCGCGCCCTGCCCCCCTCCCCACCGCATTGCCACCAGCACCACCACGCCGTCGACCTCCTCCACTGCTTCCGCCATGGCTCCGAAGGGAGACAAGGGGAAGACCGTGAAGTCGACCGAGGCGCAGCGGCTCGCGGCGATGCGGAAGGAGCGAGCCATCTTCCCCCCCCCCCAAGCTCGACGTGAAGGAGCTGCGGGAGTTCTATTATCTCTTCTAGGCGACGGAGACGCGAGCTCACCCGCGGACCAGGGTGCTCCCGGGCGCTGCTCACGCGACGGCTCCGGAAGGGTACCCTTTCTTCGCCGTCTTCTTCTACTGCGGGCTCTGCCTGCCTTTTTTCGAGTTTTTCTGCAATATCATGAACACATACAATCTCTATCTCCTTGACTTCACTCCCAACGCCGTCCTCACCATGGCAGTTTTCGCACACCTTTGCGAGAATTTTGTCGGAGTCCACCCTAGCGTAGCCCTTTTTCGCCACTTTTTCATTCCCCGGGTAGAGAGAGGAGAAACCCTGTCCGGCGGAATTGCCTGGGTCTCTAGGGCCAGCAAGAAGGAATCTTATCTGGAGGGGGAGTTCTGCGGCAAGTGGGAGGAGTGGAGAGCGAATTGGTGTTGGATTATCGAGGAGAGCCCACAGCCATTCACCACCCGGCGTCAAATAGCAGCAGTGCGTGGTAGTGACTAGAGCGATGTGGCCCTGGAGGACAGCAGGCTGAAGATTGCTGTCACCAGGATCCAGCGGCTCAGGCTTGCCGGGCTCACCGTAGGGGCCGTTGGCGCAGACTTTCTTTGTCGCCGCATCGCTCCCCTGCAGGAACGGGGGAGGCCTGCCTGGGAGTTCAAGAATGCGGCAGATGTCATGAGGCTGCGCCCAGGCCTCAACTACAATTTTACTGTCCTTGAGCTCAACGGAGTACTACAGGAGCTCTTCAAGTACGATTCGGATCACCCCGAGGTCTTCAGATTGCCGCAGTGCGTCGTCCCTCTATGCAACAATTCGGCGCTCGACCGCATCAGGGCGATGATGCCACTGTGCGATTCGCACGGAATCGTGCCAACCTGGCAAGAGCCAGAGGACGAGGTTGTGCAGCAATTCTTCGACGACTTGGTGGAAGTGCCAATCCGCGCCGACAAGAAGGACGGCCTCACCCGCGACACCACCGAGGCGGAGCTGGCGTACATCGCCACCAGGTTGGAAGAGGCGGCAGCAGTTGCCGCGGCGGGCGAGTTCGGCTTCACCTTGGAGGAGGCTGCGGCGGCAGAGGCGGCAAACCGTGCCGAGCGGGAAGAACTTGCCGGCAAGAAGGAGGTTGCCGGGCGCGATGCCGGGCCGAGCCAAGTTGCCGGGCATGACGCCGAACCGAGCGAGCCTGCCGATGATACAAGCGGCTCTTTGGAGATCGACTCCTCCTCCTCTTCATCCTCCGACAGTACGCCGCCAGCAGCGTCCCCGTCTCCACCAAGAAGGCGTCTCCGCAAGGCCGGGGATGCGGCGGGGTGGCAGGCGGGCCGGCAGTCGCCACGCCGCACGACGCGCTCCACCGCGGCAAGCACCGTTGCCGTGGGAGCGCCCGATGCTGCAGCTTCGACTGGAGCGGGGTCTTCCCGGACTGCCGCTTCTGCTCCCGCCAAGCGGCCGAGGGAGCCTACCCCTCCACCTTCCCGCGCCAGCCGTGGGCTGGATTTTGACTTCTCCGCGTTTAGCTCCGACGAGGAAGAAGAAAGGGAGTAGTTCTTCTCATTGTACTTGTAATTCTTTGATTTCCGCTCTTTTTGTCTTGTCTTGTTTCTCACTTGCCTCCCTCTGCATCTCTTCCTTTTTCGGACTCTGGCGCAGAGAGCGGCAAAGAGAGCCAAGGTGCCGGTGATCGTCATCGAGGAGGAACCCACTGCGTCAACAGGGGACGTGCCTGAGACGAACCCGGCGGACCCGGCGGATGATCTTCAGAGCAGCCCCCAGTGTAAGTGTTTTGTTTACTTCTCGCTGTTGGGCGGCGCGCGAAGATCCTTGCTGAGCTGATACTTGTCTGTTGACTCATGCAGGAGTAGAGCGGCCTCACCAGGGGAGCCTGGAGACTGCTCCCGAAGCGCCAAGGGGGAGTCCTCCGGCGAGGGAGAGGTCTTCGGCAAGGGAGGCGACTCCGACAAGGGAGGAGCCCCCGGCAAGAGAGGAGACTCTGGCAGGGGAAGAGCCCCCGGCAAGGGAAGGATCTCCGGCAAGGGAGGAGACTCTGACAAGGGAGGAGCCCCCGGCAAGGGAGACCATAGCTGCAGACCCTGGCACGGGTAACTTCCTTGCTTCCAGACTCCCCTTGGCTTCTTCGTCTCCTTGATCTCTTTCTCGGATTTCGTTCGAATTTTGCTTGAATTTTTTCCCCTCTTCTGGCCGTCAGGTCCGTCTGTCGCAGAGCCGATGGAGACTGAAGCCGACGCTGAGGACGCAGCCGGCGCCGGCGAGGAGGCCGCTAGGGCTGCCGCCGCGGAGACGGGCGGGCAGTCTGGCGGTCGTACTGATGACCCGGAGGCCGCAGGAGCGCCAGGCGCTGCTCCGACCACCGACTCCTCTGCCGCAGCCGCCGCGCCAGGCTCCGAGGAGCCCCAGCCTGGCGTCTGCCTGAAGGCCGGTGAGAACATCTTCATCAACCTCCCCTGGGCGTCGGGCTCCAGGGCGCCGGTCGAGGGAGAAATGCTCGACGGAGAGGTGCTTTCCTCCGCCGGGATGAAGCTGGTCGATGCGCCAAGCAGCAGCGGTGAACCTGAAGAGGAACGCCTGCTGCGGAAGCTAGTGATGCTCTACCGCGCCCGGCAGGCCAAGCTGGAGTCCCGCGAAGCGCTCGTTGCGAAGGCCGGCGCCGATATCGAGAAGCGCGCGGAGGAGCTCCGGGGCGCCAACCAGGAAGCTCTCCGCTCCCTGGCCAAGGAGCGGGAAGATCTTGCCGAGGCGCAGCAGGCCTTCCTCCTCGAGAAGGCCGACGCCGAAGAGCGCCAACGCCTTGCCGCAGAGAGGGTGACTTGACACAGCGGAAGGTCCACCTCGACAGCCACGAGGAGGAACTCGCCGCGCGCGAGCGAGCAGTTGGCAGAGCCGTCAAGCGGGCCGAAGACGCCGCCGCAGCCGCCGAGGCCGCCAAGGCTGAGCTGGCATTGAAGGTGGTGCAGCTGGAGGCGAGCCTCAAGGCGAGCGACGACGAGCTTGCCGCGCTCAAGCTCGAGCGTGAGAAGGACGCCAACAGCTACTCAGAGCTGCAGGCCCTTTTCGCCAAGAAGGGCAAAGAACTAGACGTCGCCAAGAACTCCAACACCGATCTCGAGGTGAAGTTGGCGGCTCTGGCGCAATCTCTGGACGACACCAAGGGGCGGGAGGCGGACTTGAAGGAAGAAGTCAAGGCCGGCAAGGTGCTGCTGGCGAAGGCTGCTACCGCCCGGAAGACTTTGTCGGAGAATGTGGAGCACTGGACGGAGGGTCTAGTGGATGTCGCCGCGGATGTCGACAAGGAGCTGGCACAGTTGGGGATGGTGGATCTCAGGTACTCCTCCGACGAGAACCTCCAACCCAGCACCAAGCTGACTCTATTCTTCAAGGGCGTGGCGACGGCGCTTCAGCGACTCCGGGAGCAAATCCCAAAGCAACTTGCCGATGAGTCGCGCAAGATTTGCGCGGGAGCTCTCGAGAAGGTGCTGATGAAGGTGGCCTTCTGCAACCTAGGTCTCCGCCTCACCAACGTCCTCCGGAGCTTGCCACCAGATGCTGATCTAGAGGAGCTCAAGGCCCTTGTCGCACCCATTGTGGACAGGGTGAGCGGAATCAGGAGGGTCGAAGGCGACCGTGTAGACTAGGCCATCCATCTTTTTCTTTCCTTGTCGCTATCAATCATGTTATGAAAAACAGTCTGTTAGAGCTGCGACAAGCTATTTTGTAATATACTCTATCTTTGTTAGTAATTGCTATGTTATTTCCTTTACTTGTTTCCTCCCCTTGTATGTTTTTACCCTACGCTTTTAGGGAACTTGCCGGCGCGGGCACCTTTGCCGCGAGCGCTAAGTGCGGAACATCAGCAGCGGAACATCAGCAGCCTGCTAGCGGTGCTGCAACTGACAGGAAACCTCGTCGCGGAGCTAGTCGCAGCTCGCTTAAGTTGTTGAGCGGACTCGAAACAAAAGTAAGGGCGCAACTAGCTACGAGTTGGTTCCCTGCTGGCGGTGCCGCAGCCGACAAGAAACCTTGTCGCAGAGCTAGTCGCAGCTCACTTAAGTTGTTGAGCGGACTCGAAACAACAGTAAGGGCGCAACTAGCTACGAGTTGGTTCCTCCGCGCACAGGTTTTCCATACAAGGGACGGCCGTTCAAGGAAGATAACTCTATAAATCTAAAGGAAATTTGATTGCTCAGACTTTGGCAACTTATCTTTTCTGTTATTTGCTCCCGGCGAGGCAAAACCTTCTTGAACGACGCCTGGTCCATACCGTATCTTCTCCCCTCCCCCTCCGGCAAACTTGTGCGCGAGGGAACCTCCTTTTTCTTGCGAAAAAGAAAGAAGATGAGGTAACAGTATGGAGCCTTATGGCTCGTTATTGCTTACCGGGAGTAAGTGCTGCACAAAATGTCAGATAATACATGCAAAATTTGAAAAGCATGAAATAGACAAGATGTGTTGAGCACATAATCTGCATGCACGGGATCTGCGCCCGGCTTTGTACAAAGGATTACATGCAACAGCGGCAAGACTTTGTACAAAAAGTGGTTGCCGGAACGGGTCCGACAACCGCGCCTTACGGCTAAAACTTACGAAGATGCTCGATATTCCAGGAGTTGCTCACTGGGATGCCATCTTCGGTCTTCAGGCGGACAGCGCCAGGCCTGGTGACTTGTTTCGCCCGGTAAGGGCCTTCCCACTTCGGCGTCAACTTGTTGGAATTCTTGGCGGAGTGAATGCGCCAAAGAACAAGGTCGCCTTCCTCGAGACTTCTGGCGTTAACTTTACGGCTATGATAGCGGTGCAAAGCTTGCTGGTAGCGAGCGGCTCGCATAGCAGCCTGAAGACGACCTTCCTCGAGGAGCAGCGCGTCATCTTGCCGCAGCTGCTCTTGCTCAAGCTCATCATAAGCGAGCACTCGAGGTGACCCGTATACGAGTTCCGTGGGGATAACTGCCTCCGCTCCATAGACTAGAGCGAAGGGTGTCCGGCCAGTGGCTCGATTTGGCGTCATCCTGATCGACCAAAGAACCACTGGCAGGGCGGCGGCGAACGGTGCGAGGAGCGAGATATGCTGTACCTCGTCCAGGCGACCGGGCCCTGCTCATGCCAGCATGTTGGTGCGCACGCTGGTTTTGAGCGCTCCAGGATCCGCCAGCTTGATCTTGGGCCAGCAAGCGTATGGTATCGTGGGTACCATGACGCTGCTGGTCCCGCGCCTCCTGGGACGGGCGCGGAGCGTGTACGGACACCGAGGTCTTGGAGTGCGCTCGGTCGTTGTGGGAGGCGACCGCGCCGCCGACGTGCGGCGCAGCCTGGTCCTTGGACCTGGCAGCGCCATGGGTTCCCTTGTCGGCGCTCGCTCTTCCGCCGGCGCCTACTCCACCAGCCGTTCGCTCTAGCGATGGTGGGCTCGGCGCAGACGGAGCCGCTACCTCCGAAATCTTCTTCTTCGGCGGCATGTTGATGAAGATGATGAAGATTCGGCTCGTGCGAACACCAGATCAGGTTCGCACAACCTCGATGCACCCCCTACCTGGCGCGCCAAAGATGTCGGGGGTGGCTGATCCCACGTACACCTATGGGGATCGGCGGACCGAGCCCCTTTTGGTTCGGTAGGGGGCGGGGGATGCACAAAGAGCAGATCGAGGCGAACGCACGAGCGACGCGGTCAGTTTACCCAGGTTCGAGCCACACGGATGCGTAAAACCCTACTCCTGCTTTGGTTTGTATTGTGTTCTTGCTCGGGAGCGATGAGTGCTACAGTACACTTGGGTGGCTAGCGAGACCGAGCGTGAGAATGGTCGTCTCCCCCCTCCCTGTTGCGCATGGGCCTCCTTTTATATGTCTAAGGGGTCATCGACAGGTGGCAACAGAGATGAGGGTAAAAAGGTAAAAGAGGTGGTAGTTGGCGCCACCGCTTGCTACAGTTGTATCATACCTAACCCTGACGGCAGGGGACAAAGGCATTAAATGCCTGTCTGTGTCGCCTAGACGGGGCGGAAAGGGACCGTCAGGGGCGCCACCGTTTGCCACGATGGCTCCTTGTCAGCGCCTGCTTGCCACCGCATGCCCCTGGCTGCACAGCCTCTCGCCACGTACGCCAGGAATGGTCCCAGGGCAACACGTTGGTGGGTGAGCTGGAGCGCGGGCTGTGGAGTAGTAGCTTGCCGCGGCAAGCGCCTTGCCGCGGATGTTGTCTTGTCGCGTCCGGGAGCTTGTCGCTCACCGGGTCTCGTCGGGACACGTGGCGTGCCGCGGCGAGTTCCTTGGGATGCCTTGGTTGGTCTTCCCGGCAAGCTCCTCTCACCGGGGTCTTTGTGCTTCCTCCCGACAAGCTCCTCTTGCCGGGGTATTGGATACTTTGAGTGGCCTTCCTGGCAAGCTTCTCTTGCCGGGGCCTTGCGCCTTGGCTCGAATACTTTGTTCTTGAATGGCTTCAAAGGAACCACGGAGGGTCTTGGCGGTCGCCCGGCAAGCCTTGCCGCGGGTCGCTGCGACTGCCCGTGCACAAGTTCGGGATACTAAGGTACCCCTACTTTAGTACACCGACAACTTCAAATGCTTCTACACAATCATCATAAAAAAACAACATTACTAGGAAAAGGCCTACTAGTGGCGCATCAGTTTTGCCTACTAATGGCGCACTACTGGTGCGCCACTAGTATTTTTTACTAATGGCGCACCACTGGTGCGCCATTAGTATACCAGATACTAATGGCGCACCTATAGTGCGCCATTAGTATGCCTAGAAGTGCGCCATTACTATCTGACTTAGTAATGGCACACCACATAGAAGTGCGCCAGTAGTAATAAAAAAAATTAAATATTTTTTTCAAATTTTTTTTAAAAAAATCTTTTTTTAATGTTTTTTCTTAATCTTGGGTCACTATGGCTTAATCTCAGGTCAAATCACACTCCGTGGTAAAACTTCCCAAAAGGTCACCCATCCTCACACTACTCTAGCCCAAGCACGCTTAACTTCAGAGTTCTATCCTACCCCAGCACCAACTCACTTCACAGGAACTTGTTGATATATCTAGCATATCAATCCTATTAAACCTTGTTGATGTTTACGACTTTGTTCATGTTCATGAGTGTGATGAAATTTTGAAAAAATATTTAAAACTTTCGTTCATATTACGTATCATATTTTCAAAAAAAATCCCGGAAAAAAAATCGAAACTAATTTTTTTGCCTCCAGATCATAAAAGCCTTGTAACTTTTTTCTGTTAGGTTTTTGAGGATTTTGAAAATGTAACTTTTCGAGTAGATGATTTTTCATATAGAAAAACTTTTTAATCTGAGTTCGTATGCAAAAGTTATGCCCATTTTACAAATTCCAGAGAGATTTTGCAAATAAAGTCGATATTCATATTTACAAATTTTCCCAACAACTAGACCACATATCACATGGGAAACTTATTTTCTTTTATTTTTTTTAACATTTTCATCATTTTCTTTTATTTTTTTTAAAACTGAAAAGGCAGTCCACTTGGGGGGGTGCATGCGAGAGAATTTTTGGGCCAAGTTAGTAATGGCGCACCGTGGGAGTGGTGAACTAGTAATGGCGCACCACTCCCACGGTGCGCCATTACTAGTTGAACTAGTAATGGTGCACCACTCCCACGGTGCGCCATTACTAGTTTTCAAAAAATATAAAAAAAATGAAAAAAAATTACTATTGGCGCACCGTGGATGTGGTGCGCCATTACTAGTTTTAAATTTTTTAAAAAAAAAATTGAAAAAAATTGAATTTTTTTACTAATGGCGCACCAGGGGATAGTGCGCCATTACTAGTTTTGAATTTTTTTTTAATTGTTTTTTGAAAAAATGAATTTTTGTTACTAATGGCGCACCGTGGATGTGGTGGGCCATTACTAGTTTAACTAGTAATGGCGCACTATCCCCTGGTGCGCCATTACTAGTTTTGAAAAAAAAATTAAAAAAATCTTGTTACTAATGGCGCACCGTGGATGTGGTGCGCCATTAGTATTTGGACGGTGCGCCATTAGTATATAGTAGTGGCGCACCACATGTCTGGTGTGCCATTAGTGTCAATTCCATCTATAGCCCTTTTCCTAATAGTGCAAAAGGAATATCTTTTTGTAATAGATTAGTCAAAGGCCGGGAATTTTTTGAGAAGTCCTTAATGAACCTCCTATAAAAACCGGCATGACCAAGGAAACTTCTTATACCTTTGATGTCCTTGGGACACGACATCTTTTCAATAGCATCAACTTTAGCTTTGTCAACTTCAATACCACTTTCATAAATTTTATGCCCCAAGACAATACCTTCATTAACCATAAAGTGGCGCTTCTCCCAATTCAAGACAAGGTTAGTTTCTTCACATCTCTGCAAAACTCAATCAAGGTTGCTCAAGCAATCATCAAAAGAGGATCCATAAACAGAGAAATCATCCATGAAAACTTCACAAATATTTTCACAAAAGTAAGAGAATATAGCCATCATGCATCTTTGAAAGGTAGCAGGTGCATTACATAAACCAAAAGGCATACATCTATAAGAAAAGGTACCGAAAGGGCAAGTAAAAGTAGTCTTTTCTTGATCATCAGCTGACACAGATATTTGATAGAAACCAGAGTAACCATCTAGAAAGCAAAATGTGTATGTTTGGATAATCTTTCTAGCATTTGATCAATGAAAGGCAAAGGGTAATGATCTTTTTTAGTAGCTTTATTTAATTTGTGGAAATCAATCACCATCCTATAACCTGTTATAATTCTTTGCGAAATCAATTCACCTTTATCATTAGGAACGATAGTAATACTTCCCTTCTTAGGGACACAATGGACAGGGCTTACCCACTGACTATCAGCAACGGGATAAATTATACCTGCTTCAAGGAGCTTTAACATTTCCTTTCTTACCACTTCTTTCATCTTAGGATTAAGCCGTCATTGGCGATCAATAACTGGTTTGGCGTCTTTCTCCAAATTTATTTTGTGTTGACATAGAGTGGGACTAATGCCCTTAAGATCATCAAGAGTATATCCAATAGCAGCACGGTGCTTCTTTCGATTTTTCAACAATTTCTCTTCTTCATGCTCTGAAAGGTTAGAACTAATAATAACATGATATATCTTCTTTTCATCAAGATAAGCATATTTAAGAGTATTAGGCAATGGTTTAAGCTCAAACACGGGATCACCCTTAGGTGGGGGAGGATCCCCTAGGATTTCGATAGGCAAGTTGTGTTTCAAGAAGGGTCTACCAAATATAATGGGACAAAAGCAATCTTGAGGAAAACCAAGAACAAGAAAATCAGTAGGATATTTAACTTTCCCACACAAGACTTCAACATCTCTAACAATCCCAACTGGTGAAACAGTATCTCTATTGGCAAGATTAATTGTAACATCTATCTCTTCTATCTCAGCAGGTGCAATATCATGCATAATTTCTTTGTATAAGGAATGAGGTATTGCACTTGCACTAGCACCCATATCACATAAACCATGATAGCAATGATCTCATATTCTAACAGAAATAACAGGCATGCCTACAACAGGTCTATGTTTGTTTTTAGCATCAAGTCTAGCAATTCTAGTAGCTTCATTGCAGAAGTAAATAACATGCCCATCAATATTATCGGCCAAGAGATCTTTAACCATAGCAATTTTAGGTTCAACTTTAACTTGATAAGGGGGTTTGTGTGTCCTAATATTACTTTTGTTAACTACAGTTGAAGCTTTAGCATGATCCTTTATTCTAACAGGGAAAGGTGGTTTTTCAATATAAGTAGTAGGAACAACAGGATCATCATAAGTTATAGTATTTTCTTCAACTTTAATAGGAGCAACTACTTTTACCTCAGTGGGAGGATTATATTTAAACCACTTCTCCTTTGGGAGATCAACATGAGTAGCAAAGAATTCACAAAAAGAAGCTACTATCTCAGAGTTAAGTCCATATTTAGTGCTAAATTCATGAAAAACATCGGTATCCATAAAATATTTAACACAATCAAACTTAGGTGTTATACCTGACTCCTTACCTTCATAGAGGTACCAATCTATAGAGTTGCATTTAATTCTTTCCAATAAATCCCATTTGAATTCAATAGTCTTCATCATAAAAGATCTAGTACAAGAAGTATCAAGCATGGAGCGATTAATGAGAGAAAACCGAGCATAAATTTTTTGAATAATCATTTCCTTTGAGAGCTCATGATTGGGGCATGAATATAACCTTGACTTAAGCCTCCCCCAAGCTTGAGCGGTGCTTTCTCCTTCGCGAGGCCAAAATTATATACATAATTACGATCACGATGAACAGGATGCATAGGATAAAACTTCTGATGAAATTCCAATTTCAATCGTTTGTAGTTCCATGATCTCATATCATCACATAGCCTATACCATGTCAATGCCTCTCCCTTCAAAGATAAACAGAAGACCTTCTTCTTGATAACATCATCGAGCATACCTGCAAGCTTAAATAATCCACAGACTTCATCCACATAGATTAAGTGTAAATTAGGATGCAATGTTCCATCTCCTGCAAAAGGATTAGCTAGCAGTTTCTCTATCATACCCGAAGGAATTTCAAAGTAAACCTTTTCAGTAGGTTCAGTAGGTTGAGGAGCAACTCTTTGCTCTACTGGTCGGGGTGAAGATACCCCGAACAAGCCCCTCAAAGGATTATGTTCCATAGTAACAAGTGACAGTAAATTTCAGCACACTATATAAATTATTCCTTACCAAATTCCACCTACCAAAGGCGCTTCACTCCCCGGCAATGGCGCCAGAAAAGAGTCTTGATGACCCACAAGTTTAGGGGATCTATCATAGCCTTTTCGATAAGTAAGAGTGTCGAACCCAACAAGGAGCAGAAGGAAATGATAAGCAGTTTTCAGTAAGGTATTCTCTGCAAGCACTGAAATTATCGGTAACAGATTGTTTTGTGATAAGGTAATTTGTAACAAGTAGCAAGTAATAAAAGTAAATAAGACGCATCAAGATGGCCCAATCCTTTTTGTAGCAAAGGACAAGCCTGGACAAACTCTTATATGAAGGAAAGCGCTCCCGAAGACACATGGGAATTATCGTCAAGCTAGTTTTCATCACGTTCATATGATTCAAGTTCGGTACTTTGATAATTTGATATGTGGGTGGACTGGTGCTTGGGTACTGTCCTTACTTGGACAAGTATCCCACTTATGATGAACCCCCATTACAAGCATCCGCAACTACAACAGAAGTATTAAGGTAAACCTAACCATAGCATGAAACATATGGATCCAAATCAGCCCCTTATGAAGCAACGCATAAATTAGGATTTAACCTTTTGTCACTCTAGCAACCCATCATCTACTTATTACTTCTCAATGCCTCCCTCTAGGCCCAAACAATGGTGAAGTGTCATGTAGTCGACGTTCACATGACACCACTAGAGGGATGACAACATACATCTCATCAAAATATCGAACAAATACCAAATTCACATGACTACTTATAGCAAGACTTCTCCCATGTCCTCTGGAACAAATGTAACTACTCACAAAGCATATTCATGTTCATAATCAGAAGAGTATTAATATGCATAATGGATCTGAACATATGATCTTCCACCAAGTAAAAGAACTAGCATCAACTACAAAGAGTAATCAACACTACTAGCAACCCACAAGTACCAATCTGAGGTTTGGATACAAAGAATGGATACAAGAGATGAACTAGCTCTACTAGGAAAAGGGCTATAGATGGAAATGACACTACTGTCGCACCAGACATGTGGTGCGCCATTACTATATACTAATGGCGCACCATCTGTTGGTGCGCCATTAGTGTGGAAGATACTAATGGCGCACCAGGCACACGGTGCGCCACTACTAACAAAATGTTTTTTTCATTTTTCCAAACATACTAATGGCGCATCCGGGCAGAGTGCGCCATTAGTAGTTAGAACTACTAATGGCGCACCAGCCATAGAGTGCGCCACTACTGTATTTTTTTATTTTTTGCAAAACTACTAATGGCGCACCGTTGCATAGTGCGCCATTACTAGTTTAAACTAGTAATGGCGCACTGTGCCACGGTGCGCCATTAATATAATTTTTTTTACTTTTTTGCAAAACTACTAATGGAGCATGTTTGTGTGGTGCGCCATCAGTATGTTGGGTTACTAACGGCGCATGTGTCTATGGTGCGCCATTAGCACCCCTCGCACCCTCCCCCGCTCCACCGCCGCCAACGACCCCCGGGCCCGCACCCTCTCCCCCGCTCCACCGCCGACGACGACCCACCGCACCCTCCCCCGCTCCACCGCCGCAGAGGACACCCCCGCACTCTTCCCCGCTCCACCGCCGCCGATGACCCACCGCACCCTCCCCCGCTCCACCGCCGCCGAGGACACCCCCGCACCCTCCCCCGCTCCACCGCCGCCGACGACCCCCCACACCCTCCCCCGCTGCCGACGACCCCCCGCACCCTCCCCCGCTCCACCGTCACAAATGAATGCAACTAAAAATAAAAAAACAAATTTGACTATATTTTCCAATAACAAATTTGATGATATTTTCAAATAACAAATTTGATGATATTTTTAAAAAATTATTATTGTTTTTATACAAAATTATTACTGTTTCATATTCATATTCATTTTCTAAAAAATTATTAGATGCAACAAAAAATAAAAAAATTACTTATGGCGCACCGCTGGCTGGTGCGCCATTACTATCTAAAAAAAAGATTACTTATGACGCACCGCTCTGGGATGCGCCATTGCTATCAAAAAAACATACTAATGGCGCACCGCCGGGGGGTGCACCATTAGTAATCTTCCCCCTAGCTAATTCGCCCAATCCCTTCGTCCCTCCCTCGCCAGATCCACTTCCCCCCCTCGCCACAACCTCACGCCCCCTACTTCTGCTCCGACAACCCCCGCGCCCCGCCTCGCCGTCTCAGTCCTCGCCGCCGACAGCCTGCCGCCACGACTGCCAACCCGACGCCGCGGCGCACCCAGCCGTCCGAAGCCTCCGCTGCCCCGCAACCGGCACAGGAGCCTAACAGCGCCTCCCTCCGTCGAGCAGCCGCTCCCACCAGCAGCGCCTCCCGCCTAGCAACGCCTCCTCCCGGAGCTACGCCGGCGACCAATCCATAGGCAGGTAGCCCCCACTCCTACGTCCCCCCTTCTTCCTCCTCCCTCTTCCCTCACCCCTCCCTTCTTCCTCTTGCATCCTTTGTCTGTTCATTTTTCCCCTGATTTTTGCATTGGATGAGTACGTGCGCTAGATTGGGTATTGTGAGAATATAACGATGGCCATTTCCTAATGAATACTTGCTGCACGATTTTTTCCGGTGCATGTTAAAGTTTACTTGTGAAAGGATTTTGCATGTTAAAGTTTCCTGATGATATTTTTAAAAAATTTATTACTATTTTTATAAAAAAATATTACTGTTTCATATTCTTATTCATTTTTTAAATAATAATAAAAAAGCGTAGACTACAATTGTTGTTAAACAACAATTATTACTGTTTTTATAAAAGATATTACTGTTTCATATTCATATTCATTTTTTAAAAAGTAAAAAAAGAAATTCTTACTTATGGCGCACGGGTGGCTGGTGCACCATTGCTATGTGTAGTTCTTAAACATTGATTGGCTCATGTTGTAATTAAACTTTAATGAATTGTATGTCTCTTTGGTTTGGACAGTCATTCAACTTAGATGTAATCGATGCTATTTATTAGTAGGACCATGAATCATGCTATTAATGTCATGTCTTGCTTTTCTCTTCTGATGCTTTTGTTGCATACTTATATATTGCTTATGTATGTATTGTCTGTTGTTTGGCTTGTGCATAGAGATGCCATCGTATGTCGAGTACAAGGGTAAGGTTCCCGGAGTCTACGACGACTGGGAGGAGTGTCGGAGACAGGTTCACCGTTTCAGCGGTAACAGTTACAAAGGGTACACCACTAGGGCGGAGGCGGAATCTAGATACGCTCGCTATCTAGCGGGAGAGAGGAGGGAGCGTTGGAGGAACCAGATGAAGACCAGTTTCATCACGCTGATGCTCATCGTGATGACCGCAGCTCTCTTCTATGTGAGGGTAGTTTAGATGATCGATATCGACTTGTAATGTGAAGACAAACTCGATACTCGCAGTCTCGAGACTTGTAATGCTTTATCTTTGTTCGGTCTTTTGAATTCGGAGACTAATATGATGAATTGTATTCGGAGACTAATCTTTTATTGTATTCGATGAATCTGCTGTTGCTATGTGCTACTCTCTATATTCTGTCAAATAATATATTTTGTAACCTGTGCAAAAATTAGAAAAGTAAAAAAACATAATATTCATACTAATGGCGCATCACTACAGAGTGCGCCATTAGTATGCCAAAGTATACTAATGGCGCATCACCAAAGAGTGCGCCATTAGTATGCCAAGTGTACTAATGGCGCATCCATCTGCAGTGCGTCATTAGTGTGCCAAAGCACATGGTTATATATGGCCCCTGGGAGGCATACTAATGGCGCATGGTGTTATATACTAATGGCGAACTTGGTGGTGCGCCATTAGTATACTAGATACTAATGGCGCACCAGTGGTGCGCCATTAGTAATAAATACTAGTGGCGTGATACTAATGGCGCACCAGTGATGCGCCATTAGTAGGCAAAACTGGTGCGCCATTAGTAGGCCTTTTCCTAGTAGTGTAGGGTTTGAGATGAGATGGTACTAGTGAAGATGTTGATGGAGATTGGCCCCCTCCCGACGAGGGGATCGTTGGTGATGACGATGGTGATGATTTCTCCCTCCCAGAGGGAAGTTTCCCCTGCAGAACAGCTCTGCCAGAGCCCTAGATTGGTTCCGCCAAGGTTCCGCCTGGTGGCGGTGGAGTTTCTTCCCGTAAGCTTGCTTTTTATTATTTTTTTCTCGGACGATAGACCTCATATAGCAGAAGATGGGCATCAGAGGGCCACCAAGGGCCCACGAGGCAGGGGGTGCGCCCAAGGGGGTAGGGCGCGCCCCCCACCCTCGTGGCCAGGGTGTGGGCCCCCTCTGGTGGATTCTTTCTCCAGTATTTTTTATTAGTTCAAAAAATAACTTCCGTGAAGTTTCAGGACTTTTGGAGCTATGCAGAATAGGTCTCTAATATTTGCTCCTTTTTCAGCCCAGAATTCCAGCTGTCGGCATTCCCCCTCTTCATGTAAACCTTGTAAAATAAGAGAGAAAAGGCATAAGTATTGTGACATATTGTGTAATAACAGCCCATACTGCAATAAATATTGATATAAAAGCATGATGCAAGATGGACATATCAACCTGCCTCCTCCTCCCTCCCCCTTTTATATACGTGGGAGGGGGGCACCCCAAAGGCACACAAAAGTTTCTCTTAGCTGTGTGCGGTGCCCCCCTCCATAGAAATACACATCGGTCATATCGTTGCAGTGCTTAGGCGAAGCCCTGCGCCGATAACTTCATCATTACCGTCACCACACAATCATGCTGACGAAACTCTCCCTCGGCCTCAACTGGATCAAGAGTATGAGGGGCGTCATCGAGCTGTACGCGTGTAGATCGCGGAGGTGCCGTGCGTTCGGTGCTTGATCGGTTGGATCGCGAAGACGTTCGACTACATCAACCACGTTACAATGCCCAAAGCCCCTTCCGAGAAACCCCGCCTCCTTCTCAATTGCTCGCCGGAGCCGAGCGCCCCTGCCGTGCCATTGCCGCCCCACCACGCTACTCCGACCCCCTCGCCGCCTCCCGAGACCATCTCTGCACTCCCCTCGCTCGTCCGCACCTCCCCGTGCACTCGCGCGAGCCCGAAACCCACCGGAGCACCGCCACCGACGACGCCCAAACGCAACTGCCGCCTCGACCTCGCCACCAACCTCCTCTATCCACCTATGGCACCATCTCGACCACCGCTGGACTCGCCGTCGAACTCCGCATCCGCCCGTACCCTCGCCAGAGCCCGCCAACGATCGGAGAGCCACCGCCGCCGATGTCCGAGCCGCTCGTCGTCAACCTTCCCCGCGGTGAGCTCTCCACTTCCCCTCCTCCGCCCGATTCTAAATCTACTGTATAGATTAGATGGATGAACGTTTAGGTTTATTTTTTAGTTTGGTTTTATTTACGGTTTAGTCCAAATCGGTTTAGCCGACCGGTTTCTTTTATTTTCGTACGTGCGCGGTTTAGTTAGTTTTCGGCCGAGCGCCGTTTAGTTACGGATCGCCCACCGGTTTAGCCCAATAGCAGTAGGCCACATAGCACGTGCCTGTTTTGATTTTTATTTAGTTTCTGTTTCAAACAAATAGAATAGTTCTGTTTTTAGATTCTTTATATATTTTAGGTTCTAGATCCAAATTGAGTGATTCTTTTTGCTTTGTGTCACAAATTTGTTAAAGTTTCTTTCTGGATACTTAATTTTCAAATTTGAGTAGTTTAAATTTGAATTGCTTCAAATATGATTCAAACACTATTTTGGCTCTAGTTTGAGTTTTATAAAATATTTTTGATTGATTCTTTTTGCTCCTAGTCACTAGGACCTTTGCCTATCGAGTAGTGTTGAGTATTTTATTTTTAGTTTATTTTAAATTATGATTTTAGGCAAAGCAGTACTGTTTTACATAGTTTAGTGTTATTTTCTTTTCCCTTAGTATTTATTTGTTTTTAACTATAAACCTTTTTGTATTTTTTGCAAAAATTTAGTTTGGTTTCTGTTATTGAAAAGTAGAAAATTTTATTTTATTATAAAAAAATATTTTCTTTAGTTTTGTTCGAAAACTTGTTTAGGTCATAGTTAGTGTTTCATAAAAGCTTTTTATTTGTTTCTTTTTGCTATTAAAACTTTATGAAAAATACTTTATGTTAACCTAGTTGATTTAAATTTTAGTTTCTGTTGAAGTTATTAGTTTCATAAAAGCTTAGGACAAAACTATTTTGTGTTATGTCTTAGAGTTTTCTTTAGTAGTTTTGGTGTGTAGTTTTCCTTTGTTCTTATTTGGTGTCCCTTGTTGTTTTGCAATTTATTTGTTGGTTTATTATGAGTGTTAGAATTGCTTGCTAGTATGTTTGATTATATGAATGTTATGTTTGACTATATAGATTTTCAACGGAGTGATGAATAGTTTATCAAAGATTCCGAGAGCGTTATTATCTTCATCAAGTAATACCAGGCAAGTTCACTCTGACCATGTTTTCCATACCTATGTTTATTTGCATGTAGTACCATCCTTTCAACAATCCCTCCAGTAGTGTTATTGAATCTTGTAGTTGAGTAGAATGCATGAGGTAGAAACCCATCTCCCTGTTACCAAAACTCGGGACGTTACATAGTTTTAATGCTACGCTATAGTAGACAGGGTTTGGTATGAGTGCATGAGAGTGGTGTAAAGGAGGACTCTACGTCAATGGCGACAACTTCATGATGGCACCGGCAAGGACTGCATCTTTAGGACTCCTCAAGATTTAGATACTCGAGACTAGAATTCAATACACACTACTGGGTGAAGGAAGGTTGACGGGCACCCTGGAGAAACCAGTGGTTGGCCGGGATGCATGGAGAAGCGCCATGACATCATGCGGAAAGCTTCACCCAGACTCAAAGAGACGGAAGAATACTTCATGCCCGGAAGCTTACCTGTGCAACCGCAAGTCATTATGGGCTTTGGCTTGGTTGACCTTAGTGGTGACTCTGGCTGGGACGATGCTAGCAGATGTAGAACTACGGTAGGATTGGATGAGCACCAGACAATGGTCAGGGGAACTCTTCGGAACACCATGTTTCGGTCGTCTTGTTCTCAAACAACCTGAAGTACGAGAACGTAAAAAGAGGTATCGAATCTTGCGGGTAAAGTGTACAAACCTCTACAGAGGGATAAAACCTAATCGATTAGCCGTGTCCCCAGTTACGGACAACTTGAGCCTCTAGACTTGGATCTATCTCGGAACTCTCAACACCGGATTGATAACTTAATTGTGGGCGACTTATGATGATTTGGGCTATGAGACATCGGTTGGCGGAACCATGTCATGATAGAAAACTCCATAGTACAGACTCCTGATATTCCTTTGTTGTAGGGAAAATAAAACCAGCTTTTACGCAAAAACATCAGACCCAGAGCCACAAAGCCATATTGCATATAGAATAGTTTTATCATCTGCTTTCCTCATATTGTGATCTTGTCGGTACATTCAATGTACTGACCTACATGGCTGCAATGTATCATGTTGCAGATATTTCTTTGATGAGTAAGAGTTATGATACAGCGTTACGGTCTACACTCAACTTGCCGATGGCATTGATGGGACTCCACACCTGATTGTTTGTTTCCGCTGAGACTTATGAGGTATATATCAGTTTTATGTTATTTATACATGTGATTGCACTTTGATATATACATTGATGTACAGTGTGTGCAAGCATACCGATCCAGGGATGGCACAGATACACAGAGGCTTGACCGTCTGAGGTCGGGTCGCTACGCAAGTACGATGTAAACTACATGATCATGCAAAGCAATATGACAATGATGAATCGTGTCATAATAAACGGAACGGTGGAAAGTTGCATGGCAATATATCTCGGAATGGTTATGGGAATGCCATAATAGGTAGGTATGGTGACTGTTTTGAGGAAGGTAAATGGTGGGTTTGTGGTACCGGCAAAAGTTGCACGGTACTAGAGAGGCTAGCAATGGTGGAAGGATGAGAGTGCGTATAATCCATGGACTCAACATTAGTCATAAAGAACTCACATACTTATTGCAAAAATCTATTAGTTATTGAAACGAAGTACTACGTGCATACTCCTAGGGGGATAGATTGGTAGGAAAAGACCATCGCTCGTCCCCGGCCGCCACTCATAAGGAAGACAATCAAAAAATAAAGCATGCTCCGACTTCATCACATAACGGTTCACCATACGTGCATGCTACGGGAATCACAAACTTTAACACAAGTATCTCTCAAATTCACAACTACTCAACTAGCATGACTTAATATCGCCATCTTCATATCTCAAAACGATCATAAGGAACCAAACTTCTCATAGTATTCAATGAACTTTATATGAAATTTTTATTATACCCATCTTAGATGCCCATCATATTAGGACTAATTTTATAGCCAAAGCAAATTACCATGCTATTCTAAAAGACTCTCAAAATAATATAAGTGAAGCATGTGAGATCAATAATTTCTATAAAATAAAACCACCACCGTGCTCCAAAAGGATATAAGTGAAGCACTAGAGCAAAATTATCAAGCTGAAAAGATATAAGTGAAGCCCATAGCGTATTCTAATAAATTCCGATTCATGCATGTCTCTCCCAAAAGGTGTGTACAGCAAGGATGATTGTGGTAAACTAAAAAGCAAAGACTCAAATCATACAAGATGCTCCAAGCAAAACACATATCATGTGGTGAATAAAAATATAGCCTCAAGTAAAGTTACCAATAGACGAAGACGAAAGAGGGATGCCTTCTGGGGCATCCCCAAGCTTAGGCTTTTGGTTGTCCTTGAATTTTACCATGGGTTGCCTTATACCACTACAAGAAATATGTCAACTAGTGACCTTCTGTCAGTGACCCTGGAAGAATTGGTCATAGGTCTATGACCATTTCAGACCAATTGGTCAAAAGCTGTTCGGGGGGCTCCAAACCCTAAACTATAACGACCATTTTGGTCAGAAAGGTCGTAATTTCCTTACACAAAATGGTCATAAAGGAAATAGCACTGGTCTGTTGCCTTATTTCTAGCTGATCATGAGCAATACAGATGGTCATAACCTTGTAAATTGTGGTGGGTTGCTATGACTAGGCGCCACCTCATCAGTTTTGCCTATGTGTCATGTCCATGTGGCAGTTTTTGCCCTAGGTTGTGAAGCAACCTATATTTCTGTCATTCCCAAAATTCCCAAAAAAATCTCATAAATTCTTTGGGTCATATCTTCATCAAATATGTAAAAAAAACTTCCTTGCCTAGTACAAAAATAATTCAAAAATATTCATTTTCCTATTCTGTTCAGAACAACAATTTGTGAAGGAAGTACCACTTTGGCATGTCCAAATAGTATCCATTTTCTACAGTGCTTTCCTATGCCCAAATAACCATCCTCCACCAAATGCCAGCTCAATCCATTCATTATTTTGAGCCGAGCTTCAACATTCATATTTATGTCCAATGTGGTAGTTTGCAAAGCAAGTACCACCTAGGCTCCTCCTTTTGAGCTGAAAATTTGTGAAGACAGTCTTCTTAGTAACTGATCATCCTCAGCCAAAACTCACGCCCATTAGCCATGTACATTTCTCGTACCGCTAATCAAACACTTGGCTGCTAATTCATGTTTGAGCATCGATCGGTCTCCTCGTGAGAATCTTATGTTGTAATTTTCTTCGTAGAACCTACCTGGGGAGTGCCCAACCCACTAGACATGCCTAGGCTGCCCAGAACACATGGCAACGCCACGGTCACGCGGTGACCACGTGGCGGGCATGCGAGTTTACGCGCTCTAGAGTTGGGGGCCTCGGCTACCGCCCAAACCTCGACGTATCGCCACCAAACCATGTATTTATGATTAAATAGGTACTTATGTAACTATAAATGATTTTTGGAAAAAATAAATAGTAAACTATAAGGTAATTGCAGCTCAAATTTGACCCGCTTCCTACTAAATCGGCGGGAATTTGTCTTTTTCACCAGAGGTGGATCAAAACTTTTGACACCCAACCATTTTGTTAATTGTGCATTAAATATGGCCTAGTATTTTGGAAAATTGATTTGGTCCAAAAAAAACTCATTTCGGGCACTCAGAAAATGGCAAATGAATTTTCCGTGCACAGAAAATGAAAACTTCCTTATGCAACATTGTTTGCCATTCCAAGATGCACCCTTTTGCACAATATGAGATCATTTGAACAAATTATGCCATGAATGTGGCCATAAGATTGATCATTTGGCTCAAAAGCCATGAATCTTCACGCATGACAGCTCATTTCTGAGAACACTTTTTAAAAATAATTTCCGTATTACAAGTTTATTATTTTTCCTGGAAACTTGGTCACATATAATGACACAATGCGAAGGTTTTACAAATTTTTGAATTTTTTTGAAATATTTATGCCCGTTTCAAAATGCGGTCAAAACGGCGGGCTTGACCGTTCCTAGCTAGTGGTTGAATCTTGGAAAACTTTTGATGTTTCTCTAATTAAATAGATACTTATGTACCTAGAAATGATTTTTGGAAAAAATAAAGAGCAAACTATGAGGCAGCTGCAGTTCAAATTTGACCCGCTTCCAATTAAATCGGCGGAAATTTGTCTTTTTCACCAGAGGTGGATCAAAACTTTTGACACCCAATCATTTTGTCAATTGTGCATTAAATATGGCCTAGTATTTTAGAAAATTGATTTGGTCCAATTTTGCAAGAATTATTTGGTAGGTCCTTCACAAAAAAACTCATTTCGGGCACTCGGAAAATGGAAAACAAATATTTCGTGCATAGGAAATGAAAACTTCCTTAGGCAACATTGTTTGCCATTCCAAGATGCACCCTTTTGCACAATATGAGATCATTTGAACAAACTATGCCATGAATGTGGCCATAAGATTGATCATTTGGCTTGAGAGCCACGAATCTTCACGCATGACAGCTCATTTCTGAGAACATTTTTTAAAAATAATATCCCTATTACAAGTTTATTATTTTTCCTGGAAACTTGGTCAAATATAATGACACAATGCGAAGGTTTTCCAATTTTTTGATTTTTTTTAATTTTTTATGCCCGTTTCAAAATGCGGTCAAAACGGCGGGCTTGACCGTTCCTAGCTAGTGGTTGAATCTTGGAAAACTTTTGATGTTTCTCTAGTTAAATAGATACTTTTGTACCTATAAATGATTTTTGGAAAAAAATAAAGAGCAAACTACGAGGCAACTACACTTCAAATTTGACCCGCTTCCAGCTGAATCGGCGGATATTTGTCTTTTTCACTAGAGGAGGATCAAAACTTTTCACACCCAACCATTTGGTCAATTGTGCATTAAATATGTCCTAGTATTTTAGAAAATTTATTTGGTAAAATTTTGAAACAAATATTTGGTAGGTTCTTCACAAAAAAATTCATTTTGGACATTCGAAAAATGGAAAATGTTTTTTGCCAAAAAACTCATTTCTCATGACATATTTTTAAAGATATTTATCTTATTTCATCTTTGTTACTTTTCCTGAAAACTTATTCACATTTGGTGACACAATGAGAAGGTTTTTCATTTTCTTTTTGAATTTTGTCAGGTCATAAAATAGCTGATATGATTTTAACACGCTATTTTTAGTCAACTACGACCAATTTAAATGGTCATAACGTGGTACTGCATTCTGATTCGTCCATGGACGTCTCACGCGGATCGTGCATGGAACACTGTCGGATGCTCGCGGATCCAACGGCTGTCCTCGGCCCACCACACCTACCCCAAGCCCTTCCGGCGGGCCTTGCCGGCGCGCAGCCCAGATCTGAGCTCCCCTGCCTCCGCTCTTCCCTCCCCTCCGGCCAGATCCGCCTCTCGCTTCCCCGGTAGCTCATCCCCAACACCTTCCCATGCCTAGGATTTCGAGGGTGGCGTTCCCACCTATTCCGGTGCGGCGGCGGCGACTGTGCTCTCGCTCAATCGAGGCATGCGCAACCACCTCGCGGCACGACGTGTGCCATGGCGCGCGCGTACGTGTGCTTCGCTGCACTAAACAAAAGGGTCGTCCCTCCCATCCCATCGCCGCCGACAGAGCACACCCACCTCCACCTCCACCTCCATTCATTCATGGAGAACCAATTCCCGGAACCACCGGCCGACTCACCGTCACTTTCCCTAAGGAGGCGCCGGTGAGGACGCGCGCGCGCGCGCGCGCGCGCGAGAGAGAGAGAGAGAGAGAGAGAGAGAGAGAGAGAGAGAGAGAGAGAGAGAGAGAGAGAGAGAGAGAGAGAGAGAGAGAGAGACGGGCCGGATGCCTCGATTCGTTGGCCGGAGATCTGACGGACGGATGTTGGTGCAGGTACCGGATGTAGGAGGGGTCGATCCCTAAGGAGGCGGTGTACTAGATCATCAGCGACGAGCTGATGCTGGACGGGAACCCGCGGCTGAACCTGGCGTCCTTCGTCACCACCTGGATGGAGCCCGAGTGCGGCAAGCTCATGATGGACTCCGTCAACAAGAACTACGTCGACATGGACGAGTACCCAGTCACCACCGAGCTCCAGGTCCGTCCGCTCGGGGTGGATGGACACCCAGATCTGAGACTCCTTTTTATTTATTTTTCCTTACCATTTCGGGGCAAGGGACAATCCACAACACTTATACTAATATGTTCACAAGTACTAGTAGCAAATCTCCTTGCTCTGTTTATTGTTCTACACCTATTACTGAATGTATATATGTACCACTCTATGTGTAGCATTTTTCTAACCCATTTCTTGATTTGACATTGATAGAGTAGATGAGTAGTCCTCTGAACAAATCATGCAATGTTTTGGTCAATGATTTTGACACAGTAGTTAACAGTTAACAGGTGCATTTAGTCATGTGAACAAATCATGCTCCTACAGAGAGAAACTTCATTTCTTTGTAAATTGACAGTAAACAGATTGATCCTGTAAATAGGAACATTGCCAAGTTTGTTTCTGAACATTTATAACCTAGCAAATTTTAGACTGACTGAATTTTAGGGGTGTCAGATGTTCTGGAAATTTCTTTGAATGTGTGGCGTACACTGCATATTCTGAACATCACACAAATTTCTTTGAATGTGTGGCATACACTGCAAATTGGCAGATTTTATACTGCATCTAACTCTGAACCAACAGTTATTTAGTTACACGACATCTAGTTGGCAGGACAAAAAATGTTAATCAGTCCGCTCTCTCAAAGTTGAGTCCGTGTTAAGATGTCAAGAAACTAATTGTTTGTTGAAACAACCATCAGTCACTCTCAGATACTGCTGACTGCTTTCTGTTGCTAGTATAGTTCAAGCTTCTTTGCCATGTATCTCATTAGGATGTTGTTTTTCATTTGCGGCCAGATCTGCCACGGCCACAGAGGGCCTTCCGGATCCGCGCCGTCGTTAAGCTTGATCCGCACCCTCCCAGGCACACCATGGCTGACGTCCTCAAGGTAACCCCTTCTCCCACTCGACTTCCCCTTCCCCTTCCCCTTCCCCGGCCCCGATCCTCTCTCTACTTCCTTGTCTGATCCCCTTTTTTGGGTTGGATTTGAACCGGCAGGCGACCTCCATGGACGACATCGACGACGATGACAAGGAAGAGGAGGAGGAGGAGGACCAGGACATGCGCGACCCCACCCCCGGGCTTGACGAGCTTGAAGAGGAGATCGCCGAGTCCGACCTCAAGCTCGACCATGACGGCGTCGTCCATCCCGACCACGATGACGTGCCATAGAAGGTCGTTCCCCTGCTCCCTCCTCTGCCTTCCCCACCTTGTTTACTGCCTTACCACCAAACAAGATGTTGTATTTTCCTCTATAATTTATATCATCAGTGATCTGCCTATGTGGCTATGCAGGGCTTAGGCAGGAACTTTCATACAATAATCACTAATCAATGGACTCTATTTGAGTTTATACGTCCAATTTTAGCACAGCTTTACAGTTTAGGGAGATAATGTGTATCATGCACTGTTGATATTTGGCCACGAGGTGCAAAGATTGAACCTCTCATGGCAGATCAGTGACCGTCCTAAATGCTTATATACCTGCTGATGATCTATGTTGCCTTGCATGTAATTGATGTCTAGTCTCTGCAATCGAGCCTGTACTATTTAACCCCCGAGAGATAATCACACACATGGTGCTCATATAGGCAATTGTAGTACAACATAGATCAGTAAACATTTGGTCAGGAGTATGTTATCCTTGTTTGATCTAATTTGCATTTCCATCGATGTTTTGACCATTAAACATAGCCTGGTTAATCTCATATCTGCCATGTATGTGGTTAAACACTATTCAGTTTTGTGCATGACATGACTGTATTGCGTAGTTGTGCTCAAATTGTGTTAGCAGTAGGTCCTGAGTTTACTCATTCATTTTTTGCATCTTATACAGGCATTATGACATGTATCTCTTGTGCCACGCTTCGCTGACCTACTGTCTGGTGCTCAGCCTCGACTACAAACCGACGAGGTGAGCTCCTACTCCTCTCTGTGGGTGGCTCTGGTTCATGGTGGTGATGTGGTATTTACTTCCCAATATAGATGAAGTATTTACTGCCTAGCGCTTCTCATATTGTAACTGCAAGCACATCCTGTTGCGGAAATGAAGATGATGTTAGCTTCACATTTTGATCTATTGAACTGTCCGAGATTATGTCAATTTGTTACCAGCTAGTTAGAGTTAAAGCAATTCATTTGGCTTTTGCTCACCGTTTTACTGTCCTGTGCTGCTCATACTATACGTACAGCTTGTTGCTGAACTGAAGATGCTTCGGAGATGGATATCACAGGCACAAGATAATGATGGCCATATCATATCACTTATATTGATTGCATGTGATGTTTATCTTTTATGGATCTTATCTTGCTTTGATTGACGGTAGCATTATAAGATGATCTCTCACTAAATTATCAAGAAGTGTTCTCCCTGAGTATGCACCGTTGCGAAAGTTCTTCGTGCTGAGACACCACATGATGATCGGGTGTGATAGGCTCTACGTTCAAATACAACGGGTGCAAAACAGTTGCACACGCAGAATACTCAGGTTATACTTGACGAGCCAAGCATATACAGATATGGCCTCGGAACACGGAGACCGAAAGGTCGAGCGTGAATCATATAGTAGATATGATCAACATAGTGATGTTCACCAATGAAACTACTCCATCTCACGTGATGATCGGACATGGTTTAGTTGATTTGGATCACGTGATCACTTAGAGGATTAGAGGGATGTCTATCTAAGTGGGAGTTCTTAAGTAATATGATTAATTGAACTTAAATTTATCATGAACTTAGTCCTGGTAGTATTTTGTAAATCATGTTGTAGATCAATAGCTCGCGTTGTTGCTTCCCTGTGTTTATTTTGATATGTTCCTAGAGAAAATTGTATTGAAAGATGTTAGTAGCAATGATGCGGATTGGATCCGTGATATGAGGTTTATCCTCATTGCTGCACAGGAAAATTATGTCCTTGATGCACCGCTAGGTGGCAGACCTATTGCAGGAGCAGATGCAGACGTTATGAACGTTTGGCTAGCTCAATATGATGACTACTTGATAGTTTAGTGCACCATGCTTAACGGCTTAGAATCGGGACTTCAAAGACGTTTTGAACGTCATGGACCATATGAGATGTTCCAGGAGTTGAAGTTAATATTTCAAGCAAATACCCGAGTTGAGAGATATGAAGTCTCCAACAAGTTCTATAGCTAAAAGATGGAGGAGAATCACTCAACTAGTGAGCATGTGCTCAGATTGTCTGGGTACTACAATCGCTTGAATCAAGTGGGAGTTAATCTTCCAGATAAGATAGTGATTGACAGAATTCTCTAGTCACCATCACCAAGTTAGTAGAACTTCGTGATGAACTATAGTATGCAAGGGATGACGAAAACGACTCCCGAGCTTTTCATGATGATGAAATCGATGAAGGTAGAAATCAAGAAAGAGCATCAAGTGTTGATGGTAGACAAGACCACTAGTTTCAAGAAAAAGGCAGAGGGAAGAAGGGGAACTTCAAGAAGAACAACAAGCAAGTTGCTGCTCAAGTGAAGAAGCCCAAGTCTGGTCCTAAGCCTGAGACTAAGTGCTTCTACTGCAAAGGGACTGGTCACTGGAGACGGAACTACCCCAAGTGACTGCCGGATAAGAAGGATGGCAAAGTGAACATAAGTATATTTGATATACATGTTATTGATGTGTACTTTACTAGTGTTTATAGCAACCCCTCAGTATTTGATACTAAGTTCAGTTGCTAAGATTAGTAACTCGAAACAGGAGTTGCAGAATAAGCAGAGACTAGTTAAGGGTGAAGTGACGATGTGTGTTGGAAATGATTCCAAGATTGATATGATCATCATCGCACCCTCCCTATAATTTCGGGATTAGTGTTAAACCTAAATAAGTGTTATTTGGTGATTGCGTTGAGCATGAATATGATTTGATCATGTTTATTGTAATACGGTTATTCATTTAAATAAGAGAATAAGTTGTTGTTCTGTTTACATGAATAAAACCTTATATGGCTACACACCCAATGAAAATAGTTCGTTGGATCTCGATCGTAGTGATACACATAATCATAATATTGAAGCCAAAAGATGCAAAGTTAATAATGATAGTGCAACTTGTTTGTGGCACCGCCGTTTAGGTCATATTGGTGTAAAGCGCATGAAGAAACTTCATGCTGATGGGATTTTGGAATCACTTGATTATGAATCAGTTGATGCTTGCGAACCATGTCTCTTGGGCAAGATGACTAAAACGCCATTCTCTGGAACAATGGAGCAAGAAACAGATTTGTTGGAAATCATACATACTGATGTATGTGGTCCGATGAATATCAAGGCTTGCAGCGGGTATCATTATTTTCTGACCTTCACAGATGATTTGAGCAGATATGGGTATATCTACTTGATGAAACATAAGTCTGAAACATTTGAAAAGTTCAAAGAATTTCAGAGTGAAGTGGAAAATCATCGTGACAAGAAAATAAGGTTTCTACGATCTGATCGCAGAGACAAATATTTGAGTTACGAGTTTGGTCTTCAATTAAAACAATGTGGAATAGTTTCACAAACGCATGCCACATGGAACACCACAGTATAATGGTGTGTCCGAACGTCATAACCATACTTTATTGGATATAGTACAATCTATGATGTCTCTTACCGATCTACCACTATCGTTTTGGGGTTATGCATTAGAGACAGCTGCATTCACGTTAAAAGGGCACCATCTAAATCTGTTGAGACGACACCGTATGAACTGTGGTTTGGCAAGAAACCAAAGTTGTCGTTTCTCAAAGTTTGGGGTTGCAATGCTTATGTGAAAAAGTTTCATCCTGATAAGCTCAGAACCCAAATTGGAAAAGTGTGTCTTCATAGGATACAAAAAAAGAAGAAGTTACTGTTGGGTACACCTTCAATCACAGATCCGAAGGCAAGACTTTTGTTGCTAAATTCGGAAACTTTCTGGAGAAAGAGTTTCTCTCGAGAGAAGTGAGTGGGAGGAAAGTAGAAAACTTGATAAGGTAATTGTACCTTCTCCCTTATTGGAAAATAGTTCATCTGACTACTACACCAATTAGTGAGGAAACTAATGATGATGATCATGTAACTTCAGATCAAGTTACTACCGAATCTCGTAGGTAAACCAGAGTAAGATCCGCACCAGAGTGGTACAGTAATCCTGTTCTGGAAGTCATGTTACTAGACCATGACGAACTTACGAACTATGAGGAAGCGATGATGAGCCAAGATTCCGCAAAATGGCTTGAGGCCATGAAATCTGAGATGGGATTCATGTATGAAAACAAAGTATGGACTTTGGTTGACTTGCCCGATGATCGGCAAGCCATAGAAAATAAATGGATCTTCAAGAGGAAGACGGACGTTGATAGTAGTATTACTATCTACAAAGCTAGAATTGTCGCAAAAGGTTTTCGACAAAGTTCAAAGTGTTGACTACGATGAGAGTTTCTCACTCGTATCTATGCTTAAGTCTGTCCGAATCATGTTAGCAATTGCCGTATTTTATGATTATGAAATTTGGCAGATGGATGTCAAAACTGCATTCCTGAATGGATTTCTTAAAGAAGAGTTGTATATGATGCAACCAGTAGGTTTTGTCAATCCTAAAGGTGCTAACAAAATATGCAAGCTCCAGCGATTCATCTATGGACTGGTGCAAGCATCTCAGAGTTGAAATACACGCTTTGATAAGTTGATCAAAGCATATAGTTTTATACAGACTTGCGGTGAAGCCTATATTTACAAGAAAGTGAGTGGGAGCACTACAGCATTTCTGATAAGTATATGTGAATTACATATTGTTGATCGAAAATAATGTAGAATTATTCTGTAAAGCATAAAGGAGTGTTTGAAAGGAGTTTTTCAAAGAAAGACTTTGGTGAAGCTACTTACATATTGAGCATCAAGATCTATAGAGATACATCAAGACGCTTGATAAGTTTTTTCAATAAATACATACCTTGACAAGATTTTGAAGTAGTTCAAAATAGAACAGTCAAAGAAAGAGTTTCTTGCCTATGTTACAAGGTGTGAAATTGAGTAAGACTCAAAACACGACCACGACAGAAGATAGAAAGAGAATGAAAGTCATTCCCTATGCCTTGGCCATAGGTTCTATAAAGTATGCCATGCTATGTACCAGATCTATTGTATACCCTACACTGATTTTGGCAAGGGAGTACAATAGTGATCTAGGAGTAGATCACTGGACAGCGGTCAAAATTATCCTTAGTGAAATAAGGATATGTTTCTCAATTATGGACGTGACAAAAAGGGTTCATCGTAAAAGGGTTACGTCGATGCAAATTTTGACACTAATCTAGATGACTCTAAGTCTCGGTCTAGATACATATTGAAAGTGGGAGCAATTAGTTAGAGTAGCTCCATGCAGAGCATTGTTGACATAGAAATTTGCAAAATACATGCGGATCTGAATGTGGCAGACCCGTTGACTAAGATTCTCTCACAAGCAAAACATGATCACACCTTAGTACTCTTTGGGTGTTAATCACATAGCGATGTGAACTAGATTACTGAATCCAGTAAACCCTTTGGGTGTTGGTCACATGGCGATGTGAACTATGGGTGTTAATCACATGACGATGTGAACTAGATTATTGACTCTAGTGCAAGTGGGAGACTGAAGGAAATATGCCCTAGAGGCAATAATAAAGTTATTATTTATTTCCTTATTTCATGATAAATGTTTATTATTCATGCTAGAATTGTATTAACCGGAAACATAATACATGTGTGAATACATAGACAAACAGAGTGTCACTAGTATGCCTCTACTTGACTAGCTCGTTAATCAAAGATGGTTATGTTTCCTAACCATGGACAAAGAGTTGTCATTTGATTAACGGGATCACATCATTAGTTGAATGATCTGATTGACATGACCCATTCCATTAGCTTAGCACCCGATCGTTTAGTATGTTGCTATTGCTTTCTTCATGACTTATACATGTTCCTATGACTATGAGATTATGCAACTCCCGTTTACCGGAGGAACACTTTGTGTGCTACCAAACGTCACAACGTAACTGGGTGATTATAAAGGAGCTCTACAGGTGTCTTCAAAGGTAGATGTTGGGTTGGCGTATTTCGAGATTAGGATTTGTCACTCCGATTGTCGGAGAGGTATCTCTGGGCCCTCTCGGTAATGCACATCACTTAAGCCTTGCAAGCATTGCAACTAATGAGTTAGTTGCGGGATGATGTATTACGGAACGAGTAAAGAGACTTGCCGGTAACGAGATTGAACTAGGTATTGGATACCGACGATCGAATCTCGGGCAAGTAACATACCGATGACAAAGGGAACAACGTATGTTGTTATGCGGTCTGACCGATAAAAGATCTTCGTATAATATGTAGGAGCCAATATGGGCATCCAGGTCCCGCTATTGGTTATTGACCGGAGATGTGTCTCGGTCATGTCTACATTGTTCTCGAACCGTAGGGTCCGCACGCTTAATGTTACGATGACAGTTATTATGAGTTTATACATTTTGATGTACCGAAGTTAGTTCGGAGTCCCGGATGTGATCACGGACATGACGAGGAGTCTTGAAATGGTTGAGACATAAAGATTGATATATTGGATGACTATATTCGGACACCGGAAGCGTTCCGGAGAAGTTTCGAATAAAACCGGATCACCGGGGGGTTACCGGAACCCCCCGAGGGGTTAATGGGCCTCATGGGCCTAAAGTGGAGAAGAGGAAGGGGCTGCCAGGGCAGGCCGCGCACCCCCTCTTCCCCTAGTCCGAATTGGACTAGGAGGGAGGGGCGGCGCCCCCCTCTTTCCCTCTCTTCTCCCACCTCTCCTAATTGGACAAGGAAAGGGGGGAGTCCTACTCCCGGTAGGAGTAGGACTCCTCCTGCGCGCCTCCATAGGGCCGGCTGCACCCCCCCCCCTTGGATCCTTTATATACGGAGGCAAGGGGGCACCCTAGGACACACAAGTTGAGCCTCGTGATCTTTCCTTAGCCGTGTGCGGTGCCCCCTTCCACCATATTCCACCTCGATCATATCGTTGTAGTGCTTAGGCGAAGCCCTGCGTCGGTAGAACATCATCATCGTCACCACGCCGTTGTGCTGACGGAACTCATCCCCGAAGCTTTGCTGGATCGGAGCCCGGGGAGCGTCATCGAGCTGTACGTGTGCTAAGAACTCGGAGGTGCCGGAGTAACGGTGCTTGGATCGGTCGGATCGGGAAGACGTACGACTACTTCCTCTACGTTGCGTTAACGCTTCCGCTTCGGTCTACGAAGGGTACGTAGACAACACTCTCCCCTCTCGTTGCTATGCATCACCATGATCTTGCGTGTGCGTAGGAAATTTTTTGAAATTACTGCGTTCCCCAACACAAACTTCGACTCCAAGTCTTCTGGATTGCTTTCGGTCCAAGAAAGATCATCGCGAAGGTTTCATTCCGTTTGATATTCCTTTTCTACGAAACTCTAAAATAGGCAAAAAAAACAGAAACCGGCACTGGGCCTCCAGTTAATAGGTTAGTCCCAAAAATAATATAAAGGATCATATTAAAGACCATTAAACATCCAAAACAGGTATAATAGCATGGAACAATAAAAAATTATAGATACGTTGGAAACGTATCAGCTGTGCTGCATCATCCCTTCCTCTTTGGGGAAATACCGACATTGCTTCAAGCGACATCACTTGTCTATGCCTAAGTCAGGGTATTGAAACACCCATGTTTTTATACACCGACAATTGGTCTTATATTTCTTCCTAAAGTTAGCAGATTCTGAGATTTTGTTTTTGCCTTCAAACTTTTATTTGCCCTCATACTTATTCTTGTTCTTGGTCTTGAACTTGTGGGTTGCAAATTCTTCTTGTGAATGATATAGTCCCTAGAATTTCTCTCATGGACTACATCACGTGTGTCTTTTATCCTCATTTTTTCTTCCACATCAACATCACCAATGAGATTCACAACGGAAAACTCATGTCTCTTGTGTTTCAGAACAATGGCAAATTTCCTCGGCGAAGGAGAAAGCTTGGCAATGATGTCTCAGGAAATGAACTGGTTTGGTAGCACACAATTGAAATAGTCAAGTTCCTTAGTGAGTGACTATATCTCATTAGCCCGCTCAACTAAGAATGGTCATCACTCATCTTGTAGTCCTGGTACTGTTCCATGACATAAACTCACTCTGTGTCCGAGACCCCGAACTTGGTCACAAGCATGCCTCACATATCCTCGCCAACCATAGTGGTCATGAAATGATTAATGATCTTGTCGTCAAGAACAAAACAACACCTCTGAAAATATGAGTAATTTCCCACTAAGTTAACCAAAAATATATTGATAAAACATGATGAACATAACAAGCATGATTGTTTGACTGGAGTGCCAATCAACCTAAACAAATGATTTAGTATGCAAGATAGGAAGAGCATGCCCATGTCCATTGCAAGCAGTGGTAATCCAAGTACAACACCTAACATAAGAGATATGAGCACATATAGTGCGGTGGAAGAATATATGTTGGCAGCACCATCAGAAGCCTATGGAAGTATTGGTTGTTGTGTGTGCGAAATTGCTGTTCATGACATCTAATTCACCTACTACATGCTAATGGTTGCTAGAATTGTGACTTATGTTCTAAAATTAATCATGAAATTTGCTTATTTTTTCAACGGAAACCGAAAGTTCAGTGTGCATGTTTCAACGTGCGCGTACAGCAATCATGTAAAGCTCCGTCATTTCGCACAAACTCGTAATGCTTATCACTTTGTGTCATGCCAGCAGATCAATCTGGATCAGTATTGGAGAGTGGTTCTCTCATTGTTGATGGTTTGTGGTTAATGCTTGGTGACTCATTGTTGAGATTTACCACTACGAGAGAGACATAGTCCCAACATGACGACGACCGGGGAGTAGTTAATACCACCCACCCAAACGAGAAGCGTGGAAATTTGCGAGTGGAAAATCGAACTGGACAGCAGGCAAAACCAAGCAATGCAAAGCCGAAACTTCATTCGCTTTCACAGATCTCCTCGACTAGATACTACTACTAGTGACAAAATTACTAGGATAAATCCTAGAAATCTGATTGATGAACAAAATTGGTCCCGCCTCCCGCAGGGCACACGGGCGCGGCGCGCGCGCTTAGGCCGCGTCCGCCTGGCGTGGCGGCTCGACGGCGTCAGGGAACGCGAACGGCCTGGCGCTGGCGAGGAAGGACGGCAAGTCGTCGCCGGGCATGGTGACGACGACACTGGGCTCTCTGTCGAGCGGCACCATCCCGCGGGCCGACGCCTCCTCGCCGGCGCTCCCCCGGCGCGACGACCCGGACGGCTTGCGGCGCGTGCAGACGAGCACGAGCAGCGCCACGGCGATGATCCCCATCATGAGCGTGAAGCCGATGAAGATGTACGGCGTCGGCGTCCTCCAGAACGCCGGGTGCGCGCCGTGGCCGGCCGCCGCCGGAGCCCCGGCGACCCCCACCAGCGCCCCGCCTCCTCTGATCGGCCTCATGATGCACGGTGAATCAAACGGATGTCGATCCCTCCCTCCCTCCCTCCCTTCCTCCCTCCCTCCCTGGGCAGAGCTGGGTTTCTCGCTTCTTCTGTGTGGCTGTGACGTCTGAGTGAGTGAGAGGGGGGAGGGAGGCGGGGTATTTATAGGTGGCGCGCGGGGGAGGGGGGTGAGAGAGAGCGGCGCGATGGAGCTTCTCTTTGGTTTGGTGCTACTGCTGCTGCTGCTGGGTTTGGTTGGGTTTGGCCGCTTGGATGGTGGGACCTGGTTTTTGCCTTTGGATAAAATAAATTCGCTGTACTGCAATTAATTTCTGTGACTTATCTAAGGTTCTGGAACTTTCTGCAAAAATCTCTGGGAGAAACGAGAAGCGGATACTCGAGATTCGAGAACGCCCAGGTATGACTGTACTGGTACCGGCAGAGTTCAATTCGGAACTTTGGGTGGAGGAAATTCAGGGAACCAGCTATACATGTGCAAATCAAACGAACACTTTCGGCAAAAAAAAGAAGACGGTGCATGCTTGCCCGGCCACTGAACTTGGCCCAGGGATCGGGATGGTCCACGCCTTGTTGCTCCTAGACACATTCGGAGGCTTGAACAAACCGACGGCGGCGTGGCAACAGCGCATGATCACCAACTTTGTACTGCGCCGTCAGCTGTACATGCGACGGAGCAGTTGCGGTTTCAATCCCGGCGCGTACTGTTGAGTTTCTAATTAAGCCCATGCAGGCACATCAGATCAGTGGAGCGAGCAATACTACTCGTAGACAGGGCGACGGAGGTTCAGCGAACCTTGCCGTGAAAGAAAGGAGGAGTCGATCGTCGACGAACCTGGTCCAGGGGTTTGGGATGGTTCGTTTATGCGCCGCTTGGTCCTTTTCGAAAGAAAAAAACAAATGCGCCGCTCGGTGGTAGCTGTCAGACTCTTTCGGAATGAACGATCGACGGGGCGACGAGGTATGTGCCCTGCTGCGTTTGGGTGTTGGTGGGAGAAGAAGACCATGCAGATGCAGTGCGGTACAACTGGTACTAGTACTAGGAGCTGTCTTGACCGTTGGTAATTGTACGCTCCGGGTAATTGCGATGCGCGTCTGCCTCCATAGTTCGTTGCTATTGCAATACTTTCTCCGTCGGAAATTATTTGTCCATGAAACGAAACATATTTTAGTTTAAATATATTTATTTTAAAACCATTTCTGCTACGAGTAACTCCGGACAGAGGGAATAGTAAGTGTTGGGAAACTTGGGCCTTAGATGGAACAAGTCATTGGCCCATTATAGACCAAGTCCCTCCACTTAACGTTAAAGTGGGCACTTATCCCTCCATCCCCTAGTAGTCATATAAAGAGAAGAGCATCATGTGTATGTACAGTCGATGATGATTAATAAAGAAAAACTCCCCTCTACATATCTGTGTCCATTTATTTTCTGTACATTTGTGTAATCGACTACGGCGCTTTCTCCTGCTCCGCAACCTTGGACCGGACTCGCCGGTAAGAGTTGCGGAACACGTTATTAGCACGCTTCACTCCTCTAACTCTTCATCAAGCCTGCGTCAAGCCTGCATTGAATAGGCTTTCGTTGATTTCGCGGAGGTATGGAGCTGAAATTCGTTCGCAAAAATGGATTCCGCTTGTTGTTTTGATTCCGTCTTTGCAATCCCGTAATTTTTTAGATTAATTTTTACCTACGGTGTGGATTTTCCTCGTGAGATCGTGGCGGACTTGATGTCGCCCGCCAATGCGGATCGATCTTGCATGTAGAGGAACTTGTTGACTATGCTGTAGGGAGACGGTGCCTTGATGAGCATGGCACCGCCGCGATGCACTGGATGTGCACGCGTCGTCTCGCTGGTTTGCGTCGTCCGACGACAAACGGCAGAGACGAAATCGTCTTCCCAAACTCATACATGCCGTCCGGATGACTTGCATGTGTTATGTGTATGCAAATCACCGTGCACTTGGGGCCTGTTTGGTTGCCGTCGACAACAGTACCTACATTGCATACGCTTCTCCACTCAGTCTGACTTTTGAAAAACAGCTTCATATGTAACATCTGCAAGTTGTTTGGTTGCCTGCATATGGACTGCCTGCATTAGTGGATCAACTTTGGCATGCTGTTTGATTGCCTGCATTGTCTCGACGCATGCAACTACACGCTGTTTAGTTACCCGCATGAGGTATGATTAAGAGTTAGCACTTGCACTTAGTACACGGGGTTAAGAGCTAGCAGAGGAAGAAGGAGAAGAAATGCAGTATGCGCCGGACCATGGCGACTGCAGTGGATAGTGGTCGTGGCGCCGTGTCCGACATGACGAGCATGGAGTCGTGGACAGGCGACCCCGTCGGCGGCACGGCGAGCGATACCGTCGGCGAACTAGTTGCGATGCTCGCGTAAACACAGTCGACAGAGGAGAAGAATGCAGTGCCCGCGCCATGCTATCTTTAGTGCAGTGGACGAGAGAGGAGGCCGAGATGATCGACACGAGAAATGACTCTAGTGTGGTAGGGCGAGAGAGAGGAGGCTAAGATGATCGACCCCGTCGGCGGCGCGGCGAACTGCAGTGTGCATGGAGGCAGAGGACACAAGAAGCAGTGAGCGCGCCATTGCAGTGTCAGTGCAGTAGGAGGACGACAGAGAGTAGGCCGAGATGAGCGACGCCGGAAACGACTCTAGTGTAGTAGGACACGTGCAAGAAGATCAAGGGGAAGGGCGTCGGCGTCGAGAGGGACGAATAGGAGGGCTTTGAGCAGAGAACAGAGGAGCTCGACATGGCGGCGTCAGTGCAGTACACTGCTGTTCAAAGAGAGATGCAGCTACAATCGTCGAAATCAAAAACTTATAACACGAATGTTGTGAGGAACTGTGAGATTACGCTGCTGGTCAAAGAAAATTTTAAATGATCGATCGTGTACGAAAAATCCGACAAAATTTATTCAGAATAGCTCCAAACGGAAAGACGAAATTAAGAACTTACGGCCGACGAAACTACAAACCGATCGCCTGAATGAAACCGTAGCATCGAGATGCATATTTTTCGTGTAAAGCTTACCATGAATGAAAGCATCGTTATGTAGATTAGAGGGATATAGAAGAAAGGAGAGCCTAATGAAGGTTGAAGAAGACATCACGTAAACGCCTTGCATCCCTTCTATCTCCACTCGTGAAAAGGCCCACTCGGTTGCGCTCGCCTCGGTCCGACTCAAAAGAAACGGCTGATTCCTGGGTTTCCAGCGAGTTAGGCTCTGGCCTACTTTAAAAAACGTGCGATGCAGACCAAACAATGAAACTAGACAACCAAAAGGCCTCTTGCTTCCGCACGGGCTTGGTTGGGCTTTACCCAGGCAACCAAACACACCCGTGTTGTATCGCGCCGGCCTCTTCGTCGACAGCCCTGTTGGCCGTAGTTTGCCTCGGCTGCTGGCAGCAGCCGCGTCGTGTTTCCTGCAGTGCTCGCGCTGTAGGTCGCTGCCAGGCTTGCCTGCGCGCCGGCGCTCACGGCGGTCAACGATTGGGCCACCATCACGGCCCCGTGCTGGATGGCCAGCCCGCATGGCCGAGCTGTGTCGGTCCTCGTCAATGTCAGCCACCGCGCCAAGCCTCAGCTGCACGATGATCTGCGCATGTTGCGTGATAGGCCAGCTACCGCCCCTCTGCTCGAGTCCGCCCGCCGTGTGCTTAGGCTCGCTGGTCGCGCACGTTGTCGCGCTTGCAGTGGCCGAGCCGCGTCACGGCAATCACGCCTTGCTGCAAAGGCAGCCGCATCGTGCGCGGACCCTGCTGACACATCGCACTTCGTCGGACGTTGCCGCGGGGCAGCCGAGCGCCTGAGAGCGCCGCCACGTGCTACGCGAGCCGGGCCATGGCCTAGTGTTCGCCGCCGCACTACCGCGCGTGACCCTCGTTGGCCGTCGTCGTGACCGCCCGAGCTCCCGCATCGAACCACGCGCGCCGCTCTGCTACGTGTGTCGCCGGCCCTGCTGGCCACCGCGACCAAGCGGGCTGTTGCCCTGGTCAACCGCCGCCGCCACGTTCCACTCGGGTGGCTGGGAAACCTAGCCACTGCCCCCCAAGGGTTGGGCAGTGTGGGCAGGCTGGTGTTGGGTTGGGCCTAGATGGGCCGCACTGCGGGTGCTTTGTAATAGAAAAACAGGAGTGGCGGCTGTGCACATTAAATTGTCCGACGGCCCGGGTTCGGCATACTGTCGTACATTGCGGCCTGTGTGTGCGTTTTTACATTTTTACACTCAGATTTTTTTCCGTGTTTATGTGCATTATATTCCTGCTGAGTCATTTTGCGCATAAGCCCTCGGTTTAGTCTTTTTTTGTGGAAAATGTATAATTGTGCTTAAAAATGTTTCAGGAATTCGATGTTAGAGCCAATTTTCATGTCTAGGACGACGTGCTTAACATGCTATTTTAACATGCATGCTCCTATTATATGCTTTTACTGTTGTAGATTAATTGGTGCTTACTTTTAATCGCTATGTAATGCATATTTTAGCTTGCTATAAATATCGGAACATCACTTTGATGAATAAAATGTATCATCGCTTTTACATCATGGATTACCCGATGTAACCTCTTGATAATGCTGATGGCTGGAATCAATAAACCGGGAGTCCATCTAGTTGGCCCAGAAGGGGTTCTACTACCCCACCGAGCATTCAACATGTAGATCATCCTCGGGTCCGAGTGACCCTAGAGGGCGATAGGCTTGTGGACCTAGATGGTCTTCACCACTCCTAGGGTGAATGCGCGGATATTGTATGGGCTAGGGTACCCCACCTTGTCATTCAGCGTGGAGGTTGTCCTCGAGTCTGAATGACTTAGGGCGATAGACTTGGAGACCCAAATGGCCGTTGTCACTCCTAGGGTGAATGCCGGTTGCTGCACTTTCTTCAACTCCACCTCCGTGGTATCTTACAAAATGTGTACATGACAGACCACAGTGCCCTAGTCTTTTAGATCGCTCTCACAAGGGTTGTTCGAGAGGCTGGAGCACATTGTTTGTCCCCATGGAAAGGAGTAGAACCATTGTTGCGCAACCGCTTGGGGGTGTCTATATTATCTAGGGGGAGCACCATCTGCTCATACAACAACACTTTATAGGTGCCCACGGTAGAGCCATTGGGGGTCCCCCTTCCATGACACACGAACTCGATGGTGATGTTATCATGGCAAAAGCTCTCCTATTTAGAGATGCTTAGCCGCCTCGACATCTACACTAGAGTAAATGAACCCCTCATTTATTCTCTTGGTTTTCCATTTGTTTATAATTCCCTAGATTAAATTGATACATTCATCTCCGGTGGGTTGTACTCTATTAGAGCAAAACCTTACTCATCATTGACGTTTGGATGATGTTTGCATTCATCCATTTATTCCTTTATTGAATTTTTGATAGCTTGTTATGTTCTGAAATGTGTGCATTTATTGTTTATGTAGCTTCTTCCTCGCTACATTACATTAATTCGATGTTATATTTTAGAACACGTGTAGCATTCGAGTGGAGGAAATGTGCCTTGTTGATAGCAGTACCACTAATACCATTTTATGAGAAACTAAGTACTTTGAGTCTATTAAAAAAATATGGGAATTTTTGTGACAATCTCCTGCTGCAGTTCGAACGTATTCGGTTCCAGACAAGCTGCCTTCATACTTTCTATAGGGCAACTGTGATCATTAATGATTCATTGTTGTACCCGGAGTTGACTCGTACTCTTTTGAGCTTTAAAGACATCCGCGCTAATGGTTTCCACGTTGAGACCGATTAATTACGAGTATGGCCAAGCGTGTATACTCATCATCGAGCAGATGCAAATGGTAAACATGCTATCAAAAGGCTTCCTCCGTTCGACACAGGGCTATACTACACTAAAACAGTAGCACCGCCTGTGTACACTACCCTCAAGACTATTTAGAAGTTCTGAACTTTTCTGCCTCTGGCATGATAGGTTAGGTTGTCCCTGACTTAGGATGATGGGAAATATAATTAACAACTCGCATGATCATAATGTTAATATGAAGAACTTCCCGAATCCCGATGATTTCATATGATCCGCATGCGCCACGGTGAAGTTAGTCATTAGTCCATCGCCCCTCAAGGTGAGGGATGAAATCCCCGCGTTCTTGGAACGTATCCAAGGGGACATATGCGGTCCAATTCAGCCCCTCACGGGGCCATTTTAGTACTTGATGTGCTCATTGATGCTTCCGCTAAATGGTCTAATGTTTGCCTGCTATCAACACGGAACCATGCCTTTGCAAAGTTGATCTCTCAGATCATACAAATGAGGAATAATTTCCCTGATTATCGTATAAAGTCTATTCGAATGGACAATGTCGGAGAATTTACTTCAAAGGTGTTCGATGATTATTGCATAGCAATGTGAATCAAAGTTGAGCACTCGGTACCGCATGTTCATACACAAAATGGACTTGCCAAGGCATTAATTAAAAGAATTAAATTCATTGCTCGACCGCTCCTTCAGGGTTGTAATTTACCAACTGCATGTTGGGGCCACACAGTCTTGCACGCAGCCAAACTCATCAACTTTAGACCATCGGCCTACAACATTCACCCTCCTGTTCAGCTTGCGCAAGGGGCGGCACCGAAAATTTCCCACCTTCGTAGGTTAGGTTGCCAGGTATATGTACCAATACCACCACCCCAGCGATCAGCAATGGGCCCGCTCCATAAGTTGGGGATATACGTTGGTTATGAGACTGTGTCCATAATTAGGTATCTGGACCCCATGACAGGTGACTGTCACACGGCTCGTTTTGCTAATTGCATTTTTGGCGAGGATTTTTTCCCCGACTTCAGGGGCAGAGAATCAACCCCTTGATGCTAAAAGTCGAGAAATCACGTGTCAAGCCACGGGAATCCATGCTCATGACCCGCACACTGCTGAGACTGAGAGAGAAGTCCAAAAGATAATAGATTTGCAGTCCTTAGCAAATCAACTGCCTGACCACTTTACTGACTTAAAGACTGTGACAAAGTCGCATGTGCATGTGTGCAATGCACCGGAAAGGGTTGAAATACCGAAAGAAAATGATGGTATACCTGTTCCCGTCCATAGGCCTAAAGGACGAGAAACCCAGCTTCTCAAATCCGAAGTACTTAGGGACGCCTGACGAAGAAGGATAAGAGAGATTTAGCACAACCTGTCATGAAAGTGCCCCAAAGTGAAATGGAGAGCCAGTATGAGACCTGGCAGTCCAAGGTTGGAAAAAGCGGTAGGCGTAAGCGAGGCGGTTGGCCTTCGCTTAGTGCCTAGGCGGTGCTTAAGCGTCCTAGGCGTGGCCTAGGCGGTAATATAGCTTCTACTATCATGGTTATTGGGCTTATTATATGTGTATTGATGTTAATTTAGGCCAGATAAATAAGTTAACTACCAGCTACTACCATTTGAGTGTGTCATGTTTGGCATTTTAGTGCAATGTGGCAATGATTCCTCGCTTGGGTAAACAATTTGTTGCTTACCCTGCCTAGACTCCCATTTATGCCCTAGGCGAGGCGTTTGGCCATCGCTTAGTGCATAGGCGTGCCTAAGCGCCTCCTAGGCACTACCTTTTCCAACATAGCCTGGCACAAGTACGAAAAATTCAGTGCATGGAATTCCGGACTTAAACTTTCCCATAGAGGAAACACCCAGCGGAGATGTGTGCGCACACATCGGCGTGGGAAAGCTAAAGGACCTTGCTCCCAGAATGGGAAATTTGGTAGAGCAAGGGTCAGCGCCAGATGCGCCCCATGATGAAATGGCCATAAATTATATTTATATGGGGGAGTCCCTGAACTGAGCAACGATGATTGATGACATTAACTCTGCTATGAAAATTTCCTCGATCATAGATCTTGACCCTGAGCCTAACATGCTCGCTGATTGCAAGAAAAAGTCGGATTGGAAAGATTGGCAGAAGGCAATTACTACCGAATTATTATCTCTCAACAAAAAGAAGGTGTTTGGACTGGCTTGTCTAACTCCTCCCCACATACGCCCTGTTGGCCATAAGTGGGTTATTGGTCAATAGAGATATGAAAATAATAAGGTAGTATGGTACAAAGCAAAGCTCGTCCCTGAAGGGTTCACTCAATGACCAGGTGTCGATTTTGAGGAGACTCATTTCCCAGTCATGGATGAAATTACCTTTAGATAATTGATCTCAATGGCAGTAAATATGGACTTGAAAATGAAACCAATGGATGTTGTCACTACTTACTTGTATGGTAACTTGGATTCGAACATGTACATGAAGGTATATGAACGTATCCCTGTTCCGAATCATGATAGAGCAAACATGTGTCTATACAATGTTCAACTTTAAAAGGCATTGTATGGACTCGGATAGTCTGGCAGGATGTGGTATAATCGCCTAAGTGATTTCCTTCATCAGAAGGGCTACACGAGCAATAAAGATTGCCTATGTGTTTTTATATGGCTATCCCAAGATGGATTCTATATAATCTCGGTGTACGTGGATGATTTGAACATAATCGGTACACCTGAGGATATTGAGGAAGCGAGTTCCTACCTGATGTCGGAATTCGAGATGAAGGATTTGGATAAACCAATATGTCTGGGTCTGCAACTTGATTATTCCCCTGTTGGGATTCTAGTGCACTAGTCGACCTACACCCAGAAGGTATTGGAAAGATTTGGATTTAGACATATCCTTCTAAGACCCCAATGATCGGGAAATCTTTATAGCAAGACAAGGACCCGTTCAGGCCTAAGGAAAGAGGGGGGAGGAAATTCTGGGACCGGAGTTTCCTCACTTGAGTGCAGTTGTGTGACGCCCCCAATTTAATCGTACACTAATCATACACGCAAACGTGTACGATCAAGATCAGGGACTCACGGGAAGATATCACAACACAACTCTACAAAAAAATAAGTCATACAAGCATCATATTACAAGCCAGGGGCCTCGAAGGCTCGAATACAAGAGCTCGATCATAGATGAGTCAGCGGAAGCAACAATATCTGAGTACAGACATAAGTTAAACAAGTTTGCCTTAAGAAGGCTAGCACAAACTGGGATACAGATCGAAAGAGGCGCAGGCCTCTTGCCTGGGATCCTCCTAAACTACTCCTGGTCGTCGTCAGCGGGCAGTACGTAGTGGTAGGCACCTCCGGTGTAGTAGGAGTCGTCGTCGACGGTGGCGTCTGGCTCCTGGGCTCCAACATCTGGTTGCGTCAACCAGGTAGAAGGGATAGAGGGAAAAGAGGGAGAAAGCAACCGTGAGTACTCATCCAAAGTACTCGCAAGCAAGGAGCTACACTACATATGTATGCATTGGTATCAACTGGGATAAGGCTATTATATGTGGACTGAACTGCAGAAAGCCGGAATAAGAGGGGGATAGCTGGTCCTTTCAAAGACTACGCTTCTGGCAGCCTCCGTCTTGCAGCATGTAGAAGAGAGTAGACTGAAGTCCTCCAAGTAGCATCGTATAGCATAATCCTACCCGATGATCCTCCCCTCGTCGCCCTGTGAGAGAGCGATCACCGGTTGTATCTGGCACTTGGAAGGGTGTGTTTTATTAAGTATCCGGTTCTAGTTGTCATAAGGTCAAGGTACAACTCCGGGTCGTCCTTTTACCGAGGGACACGGCTATTCGAATAGATAAACTTCCCTGCAGGGGTGCACCACATACCCCAACACGCTCGATCCCATTTGGCCGGACACACTTTCCTGGGTCATGCCCGGCCTCGGAAGATCAACACGTCGCAGCCCCACCTAGGCACAACAGAGAGGTCAGCACGCCGGTCTAAACCTAAGCGCACAGGGGTCTGGGCCCATCGCCCTTAGCACACCTGCACGTTGCGAACGCGGCCGGAAGCAGAACTAGCCCCCTTAATACAAGAGCAGGCTTACGTTCCAATCCGGCGCGCGCCACTCAGTCGCTGACGTCACGAAGGCTTCGGCTGATACCACGACGCCGGGATACCCATAACTACTCCCGCGTAGATGGTTAGTGCATATAGACCAAATGGCCAGACTCAGATCAAATACCCAGATCTCGTTAAGCGTGTTAAGTGTCCGCGAACGCCGAACAGGGCCAGGCCCACCTCTCTCCTAGGTGGTCGGAACCTGCCTTGTCGCTCCGCCTCAAAGATCCACTCGCGGGTGCTCCTACGAGCCGTCCCGTCTTTAGTCACCACATGTATCATGTATAAAGTATATAGTATATACCCGTGATCACCTCCCGAGTGATCACGGCCCGATAGTATAGCATGGCAGACGGACAAGAATGTAGGGCCACTGATGATAAAATAGCATCCTATACTAAGCATTAGGATTGCAAGTTAAGGTAGCAACAGTAGTAGCAAGGACAGGCTATGCATCAGTATAGGATTAACGGGAAACAGTAACATGCTACACTACTCTAATGCAAGCAGTATAGAGAAGAGTAGGCGATATCTGGTGATCAAAGGGGGGGCTTGCCTGGTTGCTCTGGCAAGAGAGAGGGGTCGTCAACACCGTAGTCGTACTGGGTAGCAGCTGCGTCGGTCTCGGTGTCTAGCGAGAGAAGAGGGGGAAGAAACAATAAATATAATGCAAGCATATGCATAGTGATGCATGACATGACAAGTAACGGCGTTAGAGGTGCCCTAACGCGGTAGTAGGTGATACCGGTGTAGGGGGATGACATCCGGGAAAGTATGCCCGGTGTTTCGCGTTTTCGGGCAGAGGAACCGGAGGGGGAAAGTTGCGAGTTCGATAGGTTAGGGGGGTGTGGCAGACGAACGGGTTGCGTATCCGGATTCGTCTCGTCGTTCTGAGCAACTTTGATGTACAAAGTTTTTTCATCCGAGCTACGGTTTATTTTATATTAATTTTAAAAGATTTAAATCATTTTTAGGATTTATTTAATTAATTTAATTCTAACATTATCCAGAATAGTGCACGCTGACGTCATCATGATGTCAGCATGACGTCAGCAGTCAACAGGGAGTTGACTGAGTCAATCTGACGTATGGGTCCCGCATGTCATACATTGTTTACCCTAATTAGGATTTGACTAATCTAATCACAGTTTAATTAACCTAATAGGTTAATTAGTTAATTAATTAAGGTTAATTAACTTAATTAATTTAGTTAATTAATTAATTAAATTTATTTTTATTTTAATTATTATTAATTTTCATTTTATTTATTATTATTTTTTTATTCCTTTTTTTTATTAAAACATTCTGGGGGGGTTGAGCCCCACATGTCTATGGCCCATCGGGGCCTAGAGGGCGCGGGCGACGGGTAACGGGCGCGCCCCGTTCGGGCGCACGCCCAGGGTCATGCGGGCGTGGGCGGCGGACCTGGCAGGTCGCCAGGCCGGCGTGGACGAGGCCAGCACGGGGCGGCCGGTGAGCGGCGGGGCCAGCGAGCGTGGTGGCGGCGGCGAAGGAAGGCAGCAGGCGGAGCTCCGACGAGCGCGGGGCTATGCGGCAGTGGGCAGGGCCGCACAGGGCGCGCCCTGGACGAGGCCGCAAGCAGCAGCAGTAAGGAGCGGCAAGGGGGAGGGCCGGGTGCGAGCGGGAGAGCGCGAGCGTGGCAGCGGGGTCACGAGCGTGAGCGGGCCAGCGGGGTGTGGTCCAGCATCGGGGTGAGGTCCAGCGGCGCGGTGGCCGGACAGCGGGCGCGCGGACGAGCAGAGAGGAGGGAAGAGGAGGCCGGGGGAGGCGCAACCGGCGCGGCGGCTCACCGCGTAGCTGTAGGGAGGGGGCAGTGGGATCGCGGCAACTTGGGGTGGTCCGACGACGGCGGGGCGAGGACGAGGCGACGGCGAGTGGCGATGGGTGACGACGTCGGCCTCGGAGCGCCGCGGCCGTCGGGGCGAGGCGGGGAGATGACGGTGACGAGGCCCGATGCGTCGAGGCCGTGAGCCACAGCGGCGGCGGGGCGGCGCTGGGAGCGGGCGCCGGTGTCGGGGCCGAGCGGTGGAGGGCCCGGAGCGGCGGAGGGCTCGGCGATGGGGGTCTCCTGCCCCCGATCCAGATCGGGTCCGAGAGGAGGGGGCGCGAGGAGAGAGTGGGGGGAGGGGAATCGGGGGGAAAGTGGTGGGGTTAGTGGCTAGGGTTTCCGGGGGGGGGGGGGGGTGGGTGGATAAGGGGAGGGGGGCCGGTTGGGCCTGCACCCGAATGGGCCGGCCAACTAGGCCAGTAGGCCGTGGGAGGGGGTTCCCTCTTCTTTTTTTTGTTAGTTTCTTTTTTGTTTTCTTTTATTATATCTTTATTTCTTTATTTTAGTTGCATTTTAATTTAGTAAAATATACACTTAGTATCTAATTTAGTATTTTGACTTAGTCCATAGTCGCAAAAAGTCTAGACCCCAAATAACTTAGTTTGACTTTTTATTAATTATAAAAGGTATTTAATTAATCGTTTTTGCTACTGTTTTATTCACCTCATAGTATTTAAACATTTTATAGATGTGTGGTTTTTTCCATCATAATTATCTATGCATTATTTGGCTCACTCTGAACATATTAGTTTTAATATTTGAAAACTTTTATCATTTGCTTGATTTTGAATTTGAATTCGAACTGGTTTCGACCTAACGCGAGATTAGCAACAGTAAATCGGGGTGACGTGGCATCATTAGCAGAGGTTTACTGTAGCCTAATTATCCGGGCGTCACAATTCACCTCCACTACAAGAAATCTCGTCCCGAGATTTAAGAGGGGAGTAAGGGGGAAGAATAGGTTACGACATTCTAACGGATCTTCTCATTCTTGGCTGCTGTTCTCGAAGAGGTCGATCCATTATATTGATGTCTTCCTTTCTCTGCTTCAGGTCATCATGATGAAGTCGTCATCTTTTCTTCGGAAATTTTATCGTACTTACGAAAGGACAAGGGGTGGTTATTCTATAAGAACGGACCTCTGCAAGGTTGACTACCCGGTAGTTAACATCGGGGAAGGTGGCGGAAAGTAACTCTCGAACTAAAACTTAAGAAAATACCGAGAGCAAAGTAAGGAGGTATCATTGGAAGTTTCGAGCAGGCAGGCAATCGTTCGATGCCTGAAACGAAGTGTTGAAGGGGGTTTAGAGCAATGTGAATAAGCATTGCATCTGATACCTGAATAGATCAACAGGCAGGTGGCCCGTGAATTACCTACAAAGTCAAGCGCGAGGAATAACTTTGATAACAGGGTGTACAGTAGAGTCAGGTTTCGATCCTGTGGAACTGTGGGTTATGGGCCCACCATGTGGGTTAAAATAGGGATGGGCGTTGACATCTTGCATGGTCATGATAGCAAGGCATGTCAGAGGATCAGCCTATCAGTTATGTCGGCAACAACATCGGTACCAAGGGCGAGGGACGAAGAGAACCATTTTCCTGCTCGTTGAAACGAGGCGGACCAATAGGCAAAGTTCTCGTCCATCGGTGGCTACCGGAATGTCAACAACAATAGTAACAGGGTCTTACTGACAGAGTCGTACGCTGAGGTGCTTATAAAAGCAGTGACGTATTACTGCTTAGATTATATTAACCTCAAGAAGGTTAAACAGAAAAATGGAAAGGAAAATGTGATTATCAGATTAAACAGAACAATGGAAAGGAAAAATGTGGTTAAGCACATATTTCAGGGGTATATCCTTCCCAATACAAGCAGAGTATGATATCCATGACAGGATATAATGTATAAAACCTTTTAGGTAGGGGAGAGAAATTTCATGACATTAACCATACAGCGGTGTTTGGATAATTGAGCAGGAAACATTTAGCATTAGGCTTCAAATGTTCTTATTGAAAATCGGAGTACTACAGACATGCTTCGAGATAGTATTGACATGGTCTTCAATCAAAGGTCGGACTTTGGGTACAAGAAGGATTCATCAGGAACAACTTGTAGAATAAGCCTTACAGTTTCCACATGGAAGAATGGGTAAACTTGCTGAAAAGGAACTATAATAATAGGGCCTTTGGCCAGGTGTGCTAGGCATGACATCACCTTACCGGGTCATACAAAGACCAACGTTATAACTCTTGGAAATATGTTCCAACCATCAAATCTGATCGAGGTTCAGATCCGATTGGTGTCAGGATACCTCTGACTTAGGATGCCAGAGAAGAAAAGGTGCAACACAATTGTTGAGATGACCATGTAAGATTATCGGGAAATGAACTTTGGGAGCGAGTTTCGAAACAAAAGCTCACCATTAAACCAATGAGAGGATGAGGAGGTGGCTGATGGAATCAGTGGTAATTCATCAAGATTAACAAAAGATGGATTTCCACAATTAGGTGAACAAGGAAATATCATTTGTCGGATCAAATGATATAATGAAGCATGTTTGAGGAAAACATACACAATTAAACATTGGTAGAAAGTTGCGCCCGAAATATGGGTTGGGCTGCACGACCAATGTCAGAATGGTGATTCAATAATCGACAGTCTAAGAATGAATGGCCGACCATTATTCAATGCAATAGGGTTGCTAGAAAGGCAGAATCCAAACAGCTCCGTTCACTTGTTCGTACCCCGGTTGGAATCAACGCGAGGACCAGGAAAGAATGGTGATGATGAGAAGTATCACTATACCAAGAATTCTTAAAAGGAGGAGCAATCCTCACAACATCCTTGATATTAAAAGATGGTAATACTCCAAGGTAAAGAAGAACAAATGCTGGATAGCAGGGAACTCAAGGTATAACACAAAACACGAACAAGTTTGTGTTGATCGGAAGGCAATAAAGTGGTTAAAGATAACACAATCAGCGGGGCAAGGATAGTATTTCTCATCATGAACTCAATTGATATCCTGGAAGAGCTCATAAGGTCGATGATGATCACGACACATTTGTCGAGAGATTTCATGAAGATGTAATCAATCAGCGATGACATCAGGTCAAAGGAATGATGAAGCGGGAGGTTATTGGAACCATGGGTAGGACACAAACTTGAAATCAAGCTTGTTGTTCAAGGCGAAATGGAATGACGAGGGAGATCGGCGTAACCTTATCTCATCATCGAAAGTTGTGCTCCGTGGTTAAGGACCAGGTAGCATAGTTAAAAAGTTGCACGATAATGATATAGCCGATCAGACTAGGAATAACTTGAAGGGTTATTAAATCATAAGCAACGAAGATTACTTAGAGTTATTGAATCGTAGTGCGGAATCGGTTCACTTAACGGTGTTCTCGAGTGTTTAATAACTCAGGGCCCGTGAAAAATTGGAACCAGTGAGAATGTAGTACTTGATTGAAGAACACATAAGAAGTTATGCAGTTCCGTGATAATCTTGAGATACCAGGGGGGTAATACTCGACGACAAATCAAGTAGAGGTTGGACTGGGGTATTACCCCGCAGCAAACAAGTGCTTAAACTTGCACGCGAAATGACATTTAAAGGAGAACATGGTCGGAACCACGATTGCAAAAGGCCAGATCCCAGATATAAGATGAACTTATACCAAAGGAATAATTAATTTAAGAGAAGCTTTAATGATAAGATCTGCATCGTGTCCATGGGCATGAACACAAGTTCAAGGTCGACTCCCACTTCTCCAATGCATAACCTTTCATTCACTTCTCACTTTCGAAGAAGTTGTAGTGTTGAAATTTTATTTGGCAAAATACCAGAAGTGTATGGCTCGTGAAAACTTTCGAGTTCACACAGTTTAGAGAAGGCATAGGTTCAACCCATCAGGGCATCTTATGAGTATATACCACAAATTTCAAGAATAAATAACACAAGCTCGATAGTAGAGCATGTTTGAGAAAGCAGAGGATACAATTTACCAAAGGTATTATGTATCCGAGGAAAGGCTCACAGACTTATTGAATATGAAGGACGCTGTCGGATAGAATCCAGCAAATGATCTGGTGGTCCTCAAGGGATCTGGTGCGAGCATCGGTACTCAACCAGAGGGAGAAACAATGCAAGGAGATCAGACTTTAGAAACAACTGACTAATTCAAGGCTCAAATGCAAAGGAATTATCAATTCCAAGACAAGGGATCAGAAGCAATGCTCTGATCAGGGATGGATAAGTTGAATAGCCTTAAGGGTACAATCAATAGCAATTTGATTGGTCGAGATCCAGCTCATGTTTTAAAATAACGTCTGAGCCGGAAAGATAATTTAAAAGGATCAACTGATGATTGCGTGCATTCGCACTCATGTTGAATCAATAGGATCAAAAAGACGATGCCTAAGGATACTAACGAATATTGCCAGACATATGGGAAGCATCCATAATGCAAGCAGGCAAGTATTGCAGAGCAATAAGCTACTAAGGATTTTTGGAGGATCGAATAGTATTTCGAAGACCATTGTGAAACACATGAACAACTGGGGATGAGTGGATACTCGACAAGTGCGAGGATTTAATTGAAGGGGTATTCATGTGGCAAGGAACTGCTAGGCAGTAGGCACAAAGTATTCTCGGAACAATAGAGAAGACTCCGGGGTATCTTGTAATAACAAGATCAATGGGGGATGATCGTATGAATGGCAAGTGTAAGTAGTTATCCCTAAGGATTTATCGGTGGTCGGGAAATAGCAAAAGTGATGGGCACAAAGTCTCGAGAGGAATAGCAAAGAGTATCTTCGGAATCTTCTGGTGAAGCAGGCCATCATCTGGAATGAAGGGGCTCTTCGGGAGAAAGTATTTACGAGATCCTAGAGTCAGAGTTAGTAAATTCATTTTAACCTGAATAGAAGAGAGATCAGAGCCCCAGAGTAATGATCGAGGAGTAAAAGATCCTATTACCACCCAAATGGCGACGTGGGCCCGTAAGCCACACAGCCATGTTAGTAAAAGTTTTTCAATGACTAGACTCGACTTCGGCCAAGAAGTGTGGAAGGGGGATTCCTACAGGCAGTCGGCTCTGATACCAACTTGTGACGCCCCCGATTTAATCGTACACTAATCATACACGCAAACGTGTACGATCAAGATCAGGGACTCACGGGAAGATATCACAACACAACTCTACAAAAAAAATAAGTCATACAAGCATCATATTACAAGCCAGGGCCTCGAAGGCTCGAATACAAGAGCTCGATCATAGACGAGTCAGCGGAAGCAACAATATCTAAGTACAGACATAAGTTAAACAAGTTGCGAACGATCTAAACCTAAGCGCACAGGGGTCTGGGCCCATCGCCCTTAGCACACCTGCACGTTGCGAACGCGGCCGGAAGCAGAACTAGCCCCCTTAATACAAGAGCAGGCTTACGTTCCAATCCGGCGCGCGCCACTCAGTCGCTGACGTCACGAAGGCTTCGGCTGATACCACGACGCCGGGATACCCATAACTACTCCCGCGTAGATGGTTAGTGCGTATAGACCAAATGGCCAGACTCAGATCAAATACCCAGATCTCGTTAAGCATGTTAAGTGTCCGCGAACGCCGAACATGGCCAGGCCCACCTCTCTCCTAGGTGGTCGGAACCTGCCCTGTCGCTCCGCCTCAAAGATCCACTCGCGGGTGCTCCTACGAGCCGTCCCGTCTTTAGTCACCACATGTATCATGTATAAAGTATATAGTATATACCCGTGATCACCTCCCGAGTGATCACGGCCCGATAGTATAGCATGGCAGACGGACAAGAATGTAGGGCCACTGATGATAAACTAGCATCCTATACTAAGCATTAGGATTGCAGGTAAAGGTAGCAACAGTAGTAGCAAGGACAGGCTATGCATCAGTATAGGATTAACGGGAAACAGTAACATGCTACACTACTCTAATACAAGCAGTATAGAGAAGAGTAGGCGATATCTGGTGATCAAAGGGGGGGCTTGCCTGGTTGCTCTGGCAAGAGAGAGGGGTCGTCAACACCGTAGTCGTACTAGGTAGCAGCTGCGTCGGTCTCGGTGTCTAGCGAGAGAAGAGGGGGAAGAAACAATAAATATAATGCAAGCATATGCATAGTGATGCATGACATGACAAGTAACGGCGTTAGCGGTGCCCTAACGCGGTAGTAGGTGATACCGATGTAGGGGGATGACATCCGGGAAAGTATGCCCGGTGTTTCGCGTTTTCGGGCAGAGGAACCGGAGGGGGAAAGTTGCGAGTTCGATAGGTTAGGGGGGTGTGGCAGACGAACGGGTTGCGTATCCGGATTCGTCTCGTCGTTCTGAGCAACTTTCATGTACAAAGTTTTTTCATCTGAGCTACGGTTTATTTTATATTAATTTTAAAAGATTTAAATCATTTTTAGGATTTATTTAATTAATTTAATTCTAACATTATCCAGAATAGTGCACGCTGACGTCATCATGATGTCAGCATGACGTCAGCAGTCAACAGGGAGTTGACTGAGTCAATCTGACGTGTGGGTCCCGCATGTCATACATTGTTTACCCTAATTAGGATTTGACTAATCTAATCACAGTTTAATTAACCTAATAGGTTAATTAGTTAATTAATTAAGGTTAATTAACTTAACTAATTTAGTTAATTAATTAATTAAATTTATTTTTATTTTAATTATTATTAATTTTCATTTTATCTATTATTATTTTTTTATTCCTTTTTTATTAAAACATTCTGGGGGGTCGAGCCCCACATGTCTGTGGCCCATCGGGGCCTAGAGGGCGCGGGCGACGGGTAACGGGCGCGCCCCGTTCGGGCGCACGCCCAGGGTCATGCGGGCGTGGGCGGCGGACCTGGCAGGTCGCCAGGCCGGCGTGGACGAGGCCAGCACGGGGCGGCCGGTGAGCGGCGGGGCCAGCGAGCGTGGTGGCGGCGGCGAAGGAAGGCAGCAGGCAGAGCTCCGACGAGCGCGGGGCTATGCGGCAGTGGGCAGGGCCGCACAGGGCGCGCCCTGGACGAGGCCGCAAGCAGCAGCAGTAAGGAGCGGCAAGGGGGAGGGCCGGGTGCGAGCGGGAGAGCGCGAGCGTGGCAGCGGGGTCACGAGCGTGAGCGGGCCAGCGGGGTGTGGTCCAGCATCGGGGTGAGGTCCAGCGGCGCGGTGGCCGGACAGCGGGCGCGCGGACAAGCAGAGAGGAGGGAAGAGGAGGCCGGGGGAGGCGCAACCGGCGCGGCGGCTCACCGCGTAGTTGTAGGGAGGGGGCAGTGGGCTCGCGGCAGCTTGGGGTGGTCCGACGACGGCGGGGCGAGGACGAGGCGACGGCGAGTGGCGATGGGTGACGACGTCGGCCTCGGAGCGCCGCGGCCGTCGGGGCGAGGCGGGGAGATGACGGTGACGAGGCCCGATGCGTCGAGGCCGTGAGCCACAGCGGCGGCGGGGCGACGCTGGGAGCGGGCGCCGGTGTCGGGGCCGAGCGGTGGAGGGCTCGGAGCGGCGGAGGGCTCGGCGATGGGGTCTCCTGCCCCCGATCGAGATCGGGTCCGAGAGGAGGGGGCGCGAGGAGAGAGTGGGAGGGGGATCGGGGGGAAAGTGGTGGGGTTAGTGGCTAGGGTTTCGGGGGGGGGGGGGGGTGGATAAGGGGAGGGGGGGCCGGTTGGGCCTGCACCCGAATGGGCCGGCCAACTAGGCCAGTAGGCCGTGGGAGGGGGTTCCCTCTTCTTTTTTTTTGTTAGTTTTTTTTGTTTTCTTTTATTATATCTTTATTTCTTTATTTTAGTTGCATTTTAATTTAGTAAAATATACACTTAGTATCTAATTCAGTATTTTGACTTAGTCCATAGTCGCAAAAAGTCTAGACCCCAAATAACTTAGTTTGACTTTTTATTAATTATAAAAGGTATTTAATTAATCGTTTTTGCTACTGTTTTATTCACCTCATAGTATTTAAACATTTTATAAATGTGTGATTTTTTCCATCATAATTATCTATGCATTATTTGGCTCACTCTGAACATATTAGTTTTAATATTTGAAAACTTTTATCGTTTGCTTGATTTTGAATTTGAATTCGAACTGGTTTCGACCTAACGCGAGATTAGCAACAGTAAATCGGGGTGACGTGGCATCATTAGCAGAGGTTTACTGTAGCCTAATTATCCGGGCGTCACAAGTTGGAGCACTCGTGTACCTTGCAAATTGTACACGGCTGGACATTATGTTGGCCGTCAATTTGTTTGGTAGGTACAGTTCTGAGCCTACCAAGAGACATTGGAAAGGCGTCAAGGATATCTTCCGTTACCTGTACGGGACCAAAGATCTTGGCTTGTTTTAGAAGGAATCAAGACCTATCTCTTATAGGCTATGCTGATGTTGGGTGTCTGTTGGACCCACATACTTCTAAGTCATAGACTGGATATGTTTTCCTTTGTGGTGTGGAACCGTGTTTTCCTGGAAATCTTGCAAGACGTGTCTTGTATTGACTTCCACGATGGAAATCATAGCACTATGCGAAGCATCACGAGAGTGTGTATGGGTTCAACGGATGATCGGCCACATTCAGCAGACATGTGGGCTGAGCACCGTACAAACCCCTGCCATTATATTTGGAGATAATACTGATTGTGTTGCACACATTCAGATGGTTATGTGAAGAGTAATCCCACAAAGAATATTAATCCTAAGTTCTTCTATGCAAATGAGATGCAGAAGAACGAGGTGAGAATCTTGCATGCTAAGTCCGGTGCTAATCTTGCTGATTTGTTCACTAAATCATTACCGACGCCATATGTCGAGAGATGTGTGCATATAATCGGTATGATGAGACTTAGGGAGCATGGCATGGTTCAAGATAGAGGAGCGGTCTCCAGTGAGCTAACACAAACAGAAGAGGAGGAGCAAGTCTCGTAATGATGTTGACGCTTTTATATTTTTTTATAGAGGAAATAATAGTTAAAAAAGTGAATTTCACTTTTCGCAACAGATTAAGCATAGCTTACATGGCTCGGTTTCTTTTGGTGGAATCAACCCATCTGAATTCAAGTGGCTAGGCTTCATATTGATTCTCGTATATTTTCTGGATTTACCTTTAGAGTTATATATGTTTGTCGATTACAAGGGTCCGGATTGACTTTGCCAATCTGCAGATTTGTCGACTTAGTCTCTCGAAGATGTTCGCAGAGTGGCATGGGTTCTCATACATTTTCTTGATTTATTTTAGTTTTTTCACGCTATTCTTTGTGCTCATTGATTACGAGGTGCTTGGATGACTTCATCAATTTGACATTTGTCGGGTTAGTCTTTCGGAGCTCACATAGACAGAGTGTGCGTGTGTTTATAGAGGTGATTATGTAAGCGTGTTGTGAGCATACAATGTTCCTCGGGAAAAATTATCAACTTTGGACCATGTATTCATAAAAGGGTGACATGTTGCATTAGGTTTTAATTCTCTTACACATTGCACCTTATGTCAGCTCTCACATAATCTCTAAATATGCGGAAATCCAATTTGGCTCCTGGGAGCACGTGCTCCTGCGCGTGAAAAATAATTTTGGAATGTCAAAAATCCCAACAAATTTTTTACATATTTATAGTCGCATCCAAATGCTTACTGCAAAGTTTAGGCAAAAACATTAAACATTTGGCCCGTGCAAAAGAAAAACAAATTTGAACACCAAATGTCATCTCTATTTTTTTTCTCACCGACGAAACACTACTCTCCATTTCATATGCAAAATTTCCAAGCATGCTTCGGACACTAACATGAACATCCACAAAAAAATTCAATTAAAAAAACATTTTAACACTTCCTTTGTGCGGTATTGTTCATCTGGGAGCAAATGCTTCCGGAGCCAAAATGCCCCTCCCCTAAATATGGTGCTAGCTAGCTTTATTAACGGTACCAACGATGTAGTATTTACATTTTAAAGCAATAAAATCAGTGTGGATGGTGTGTGGTGCGCAGGGGTTCCCAACCCTAGTTGCCGCGGCCAGAAGTTTGCTACACGCCATCGCCGCCGCCTTTGTCCCTCTCCTATCTCTTGTTCGGAGTCCTTGTCGCGGGCAAGAGGAGTGGGGACTCATATGTCTTATTTTCTGTGCCTTTTTGTTTCGCTAGCAAAGTTGACGAGGTGGTGGCTGCGAGAACATGTTAGAATAAGGCTCTCCGGTCTCTTTCTATCTCGACGACATTCGATCCGGTTTCTCTAGATATGTTGGCTCTCTTTATATCTTGGTAATTGGTGTGTCTTTCAAGCAGGGCTATTGGCTAACTATTAGTGTGGCGACTACGATGTTTCTTCCTTGTTGTTTTGCAGCATGGTTCTATGTGTCCATCCCTCTTAACTGGTGGTGATGGATTGCAAGCATGTACTATGTGGGGGCGCTCTTCTAACTGATGCATGCTACTTCGGCGGTTTCTAGATTTTGTCTCATGGAGCCAGTGACTATCGAGGCCTTCAAAACATGGTATGGCGAGGGTGTTTGTAGGTGTCTCTTTACTTTACCATTGGTTCAATGAAATTTTCAATGTCTAAGAGTTAGCGTACAATTGAAGGAAGAAGAAGTCTAGTACTCCATTTCATTTTATAGTGTAGTATTAGCTTTTGACCCAAATTCAACATTGTAGTGCGTGCATGCAGTTTTGAACAGCCATTACCTTTAGCTGAAAAGATGGGTGTTTTACAGCAGCACATGCACATGAGAATAAGACAAACCTGCATCCAGTACAGCAGCCAGCACATGCATTGATATTGATGCTAGGATCTATGCACAGTGTAAATTGGAACGGATGGAGTATAATTTTTAATGTAATTTTACTTTTCACTGATCTTTTTGTATTCAATTGTTTGTTCATTGTACTGATTATTATTTTTCTTAATATTTATCACATATAAGATGCCCTTTGGGTGTCTTTTAGAAAATTAGTTACTCGTGATTGGAATATATTAGTTTGGCTCTTTGCGAAAGAAGAAAAGGTCAAATCTAATCATTCTGGAAGAAAGAATAACCCGCATTCGTTAATCTGTGGGCCCATCGGCTCTTGAGATAATCCAAAAGTTAACTGGACATGATTTGTAACATTCCGCATCACTTTACCATGGAATGAAATGAAACTCTAAAAGGACCAGAACAAAAGATAAATAATGTTTCTAAATCTTTTGAGAAAGTAACTAGGACATGGTTCAAGATAGAGGAGCCCTCTCCAGGAAGAACGGAAAATAAATAGAAGAGGAGGAAGTCCTTTGTCTATTTAATCATATAATGATTTCACTTTGCACTATGTATCTGTAAAGGTGTGACATGCTGCCCTACATTTTAATTTTCTTACCACCGTGTTGCACTACATTTTAGAAAGATAATTCTTTTTTTGAGCATCAGTACAGACACAAGCGCTCATATACACGCGCATACACTCATCTTTATGAACGCACACACGCACACCCTACCTTTATGAGCACCTCCGAAAGACTGAGCCGGCATATCATCTTGAGATTTACGAAGTCACCGTAGACGCCTCGTTGTCGACGGAAACGTCTCCTCCCACTGAAAATGTATCGTCGGAAATCCTGAAATAAATCCAGAAATAATGCGAGCACCAGGATTTGAACCCTGATGGGTTGGGGATACCACTGTCCACCTAACCAACTCAACCACAGGTTGATTACTTCTCAGCTTTTAGTGATTTGAGGTGGCTAACATGTGGGGACAACATTTCTTTTACGCGTCCAATGTGTGTTGCCCTGTTAGCCAAATCCGCAGGCCTCGCGCGTATGTTAGCACTCAGCCAATATGTAGATATGATGCTAACTTTGTTAACAGTTGATTATTAGATTTGTTTGACCTTTGCAAAAAAAAATGAAATTAAGCATAACCATTCTGGAAGAAAGAATAGCCCCGGCGCATACCACTGGTTAAATCTGTGGATTCGTCCGGCTTTTGAGATTATCCAAAAAGTTCATTAAGCGTGATTTGATAGTTTTCTCGCATCACTATCCCAGGGAACGGGATGGGATCATGAGACCCTACCAGGAAGAGAACAAAAGGTAAATAATTTTTCTAAGCAGGACATGATTCAAGAACGACAAGTCCTCTCCATATGAATGAAGAAAAAAAGACCAGAGGTATATATCTCTGATATAGTCGAGCATATTATTCATGAGGTCCATATATCTCCATCTGTCATCTCAAACTAAAATAAAGTGTCCGTGTACAACAATCTCTGTCTTTTCAGATAGTACATTATGCGAATGCTGGTAACTACGCTTGGCTTGGCGCTTTGGCAGAAAAGATAAAGGACAAATACATGCTTGAGAAGAAATCCACTCGTTTGGTTTCTTGCGTACCTCGAAAGAGCCGGCCGGCCGCTGATAGTGCCCGATGTTTGAGGCCAACTCCATCGCGCGACCCTATTCTGTCCGCCCCGTCTGTTTGGTGTAAAAGGGACAAATGAGACGGCCCAGCGCGCGGGCGCAAATGGATTTTTGTCCGCTTTGTGTCCGCTTTCGACCCATCCTCGGCCCAAGTTTGCGCCGGTTTTGGGGTGAAACGGACAGCGCGCGGACGGGCGGGATGGGCGCGTTTGTCCTCCCCTGGCCCGTCTGTCGGTGGGAGAAACCAACCCCCCCCATGCCCATTTGGCGCCATTTCACCCAAACCCCCCCACGTCCCTCCCGCCGCCCTCTCTCTCCCCCATCCATGGCCGACGCCCTACCAAGTTCCGGTGGCCTGGCCGTCAACCCGCCCGCAAAGGTGAAGAAGAAGGCGCCAAGGAAGCCGCGGTCGGAGTGCACGCCGGAGGAGATCGCCCAGTTGGACGCGGAATCGGCGAAGAGGAGGGAAAGGAGAGCGGTCGTCAAGGTCAATGCCGCCGCGGCTGTCGTGGTTCTAAGTCTGACAGTAGAATGGGGGGTAGGAATGTAGAGGCAAGATCCTAGCTATGGAGGAGTTGTACACGCGAGTTTTACGAGTTCAGGCCCTTCTCAGAGGAAGTAACAGCCCTACGTCTCGGAGCCTGGAGGCGGTCGACTAGATTATATGCATGTGAGTTACAGGGAGTGCACTCACCCTCCTGCGGCTGCGGCTCAGTCTCGTTCCCCGGGAGTCGCGCCGATTCATGGGGGATCAGTCCCCCTCAACCAGGTCATCGATGTCATCTTGACAGATTGTCGAGCGGATCCAATCGCCCTGGATCCAGTCAGGCGGCAGGCTGGACCTCGACGAAGATCCGCCCCGGTTGGTCTTCTTCCATTTTGCCTTCGCCGTCGCCTTCTTTGCACGCTCCAACGCCATCGTCTTCTCCTTCCCCATGGCAACGAATCGAGTTTGAGCAGGACGACGACTTTGAGAGCAGAAGCAGGTGCAGCGGAGAAGATTTGAGGAGGAGGAAGAAGAATGGGGGCACTATTCAAAAGCCCTGGTCCGGCGCCTTATATAAGGTCACTTCCGAGTGACTGACTTGTAGGCTTGGACGATCTTATAGAATCCCGCAACAGTCGCGCGCGCGATACGTGGCAAAAAAGGTGGCGCGGAGATCCAGGCGGCCTGCCTAATCCGTCTCGATTACTGCGGCCTCCCCCGCCCGACGCGCTTCCAAAAATTCGAATCCCGTGGAATCCGCAGACGGCAGAACAACCCGTTAGACGGAAGATTTTTTCCATATCAACACTCGAAACTTAGCAGCGAAAGTTCATTCGACAAAACCAAGAATGGATCAAGGTGACTGAACAAGCAGTTGAAGCCATCATGAATGTTCATTCGATCTCTGGGCAAGACATTCTCAAAGCACAAAAGCTGAATCGGAGGGATTATCAACTCCTTCTCCACTCGGACCCTGAACCATTCGGGGGCTAATGATGAAGCTATGTGCCTAAGGTAGGGTCATAGACCTGACCTAGACATCCTCCCCTAGGACGTCACCCTAAAGCCAGGATCATTCAAAGGGTACCATCATCCACTCTACCAGAGACGTTCCACTCGGAAGAATGGATGTCACTTGACCGTCGCAGAAGTCACTCGACGAGCAGAAGAGCTAAAGCCACTCTACATGAACAACGGTCAGGCATTTACTTATAGGCTTAATCGTCATTTATAGCACTTTAGTGTGGGTGTTACCAGTAACGTTCTCTCTTCAATGTACCTTAAACCCTCTGTGACGTGGGCTGGCTGGGGTCCTGGCACACTCTATATAAGCCACACCCCTCCACAGGCACAAGGGTTCGCACTCCATGTAACTCACACGCATATAATCCAGTAGACCACCTTCGGGCTCCGAGACGTAGGGCTGTTACTTCCTCCGAGAAGGGCCTGAACTCGTAAAACTCGCATGTACTACTCCTCCATAGCTAGGATCTTGCCTCTACATTCCTACCCCCCATTCTACTGTCAGACTTAGAACAACGATAGTTGGCGCCCACCGTGGGGCAGGTGTCTTAGCGACTTGTTGGAGAAGTTGTGATTTTTCCAGTCCCCATCAACAAGGTTTCAGGCGGAGATTTGGCTGAGGGCCGCGAGATCCATATCGGCGCGCTCGTATTCGTCGCCGACGACTCCGCTTGGCTCCAAGAAGCGCCACTCGACGTCGAGGTGCTCCCCGTCCGTGGGGCGACGCACTTTTGCGCGTGCGTCCGTGGCGTCCTCCTACGATAGCCGTCGACTCAATATCGGTCGGCTGCTGTGCTGACCTCCTTCCCCACAGCCCACCGGAGCAAACGTTCCAGTCGATCGAGGCTTCAGCTGTGGGTGAGGTATGCGGTGGCTCGCCAGTCGGCCACCCCAAGTCGCGGCAATCGAGCCCGACGAAACTCTCTACGGCCTGTTCGACTGGCTCCGTAGAGACTGCATCCGAGTGCGACAGCAGCGACCCCGCGGCGGAAGTTTTGACGGTCAATGGACCACGCAGTCCTCCTGGCTTCACCCGTGAAGACGGAGGCGATGGGGGCGGTGATCCGTCGCATGTTCAGGAAGAGTACCGCCCCGAACCCCTCTCTTCACAGCGGAGGGAAGAACTTCGCCGCCGGAACATGGATGCGCTTCACACTCCTATCATTGGAGAAACCCCTGAGGCCCAGGCCTTGGAGGAGGCGCACCTAGCCAACTTGGCTGAGCGCACTCGACTGGAGAACCTCCAGCGCGCACTCGACGAGCGTGCTCGGCAGCGTATCCCCGAGTCCAGTTGACGCCAACTTTTCCGCCTCCGACTCAGGTATACCGAACTCCGATCCAAAATCTCGCAGCTGCGGCCCGAATAGCCGAGTCAATTCAACCTTCCCAGTCAGAAGCTGGACGAGGTTTGGTGCAGATCCGAGCTTTGCTCCGAGCAGCGGGAGAGTAGAATACAACAGTATCTCAGTCGCGGAATAGGATCCATAGTAGATCCGTGGTTGCAGACACAGTCCTATCGGCTCACAGCCCGAGATCGCCCCCGAGGCGTGAGGGGCGTGGGGACTGGCGAGATCAGTACAGAAACCGCGAGCAGTATGATCACCGACTCGATCACGATGGTCGTTGTCGAGTGCCCACACCTCCCCCAAGGAGTGGGTCATACGTGCCTCGATAGCATGATGACAGACGTCCTCACAGTGGTGGCGAAGGATTCCAGTCGACCCCAGGGAACCGGGCTTTGATGCGAGGTCTATTCTCGTTTAGGGTCTGGTCGACAGAAACAGAGCTCACAGAGAAGGCCACGACAGAGATTTTCCAACCAGCAGCAGAGTGCATGTCTCAGGTCCAGAGTGCTTCAGCAGAGCCATCAGGGCTGCGGTGACTCCTCCCAACTTCAGGTTGGCGACTGGAGTCAGTAAGTTCACTGGGGAGTCCAAGCCTGACACTTGGCTTGAGGATTACCGAGTGGCTGTACAGATTGGTGGTGGCAACGATGAAGTTGCCATGAAGCATCTCCCTTTGATGTTAGAGGGCTTGGCCAGAGAGTGGCTGAATCAGTTAGTGCCTGGTAGTATTTATACTTGGGAAGATCTTGCCCGAGTGTTTGTTAGAACATTTGAAGGTACTTGCAAACGGCCACCAGGGCTGACAGAATTACACTGTTGCATTCAGAAACCGAATGAAACTCTGAGAGATTATATCCAGAGATGGATCACATTACACCATACAGTGGAGAATGTGCCGGATCACCAAGTAATTTGTGCCTTCAAAGAAGGCGTTAAGTATCGGGAATTGAATCTGAAATTCGGTCGGACATGAGATATGACTCTAACTCGGATGATGGAGATTGCCACCAAATAAGCCAATGGTGAAGAGGAAGACCGACTCCGGAGTGGCAATCACAAAACAGTTGCCCACGAAACCGGAGGAGGGAACTCCAGTCGGAAGCAGAAGCGCAAAGCCGAGCCAGCTGCTCCCGGCGAAGCCCTAGCCGTGACTCAAGGAAAGTTCAAGGGAAAACCCAAAGGACTGTGGAACCCCAAGAAAGTAAAAGATCAAGATGGAAATGATGTGCTAGATTTACCATGCCACATTCACACCAAGAAAGATGAAGAGGGTAATTTCCTTTACCCGAAGCATACCACTCGAAAGTGTCGAATCCTAATCCAGCAATTCCTAGAGAAATAGCCCAAGGAAAAGGAGAAGGAAGCGGACAAAGTTGAGGATGAGGAAGAGGACGATGATGGTTACCCCCACGTCAATTCCACTCTGATGATTTTTGCTGATGTTGAGAGTAAGAGTCGACTGAAAGTCATCAACAGAGAGGTGAACATGGTTGCTCCGGTGACACCCAGTTAATTGAAGTGGTCTCAGACTGCCATTACATTCGACCAGTCCGATCACCAAGCACACATAGCCACCCCTAGGAGGCAAGCGCTGGTGGTCGACCCAGTAGTCGAAGGCACTCGATTGACTAAAGTTCTGATGGATGGTGGCAGTGGTCTGAATATACTGTATGCAGAGATGTTGAAAGGAATGGGCATTCCGATGTCGAGATTCAGTGAAAGCAATATGAGTTTTCATGGAGTTATTCCTGGCAAGAAGGCTACGTCACTCGGCCAGATCGCCCTTGATGTAGTTTTCGGTGATTCCAAGAATTACCGCAAAGAAAAGTTGACATTTGAAGTTGTGGATTTCCAGAGTGCTTATCATGCTATTTTGGGCAGGCCAGCTTATGCATGCTTTATGGCTCGGCCATGTTATGTGTACCTCAAATTGAAGATGCCTGGTCCTAAAGGGGTGATCACTATCACTGGCAATTGAAAGAAGGCAGAAAAGTGCTTCCAGAAGGGCTCAAAGATCGCTGATGCACAGATGGCAGTAGTGGAATTGCAGCAGTATCAAAAAAATGCAGATCCGAGTGATTTGTTGCGAGCTAAGAAGCCTGTCACGGATTCAGCATTCCAGTCGTCTGGTGAAACGAAGCCGATCCATATTCACCCAACGGATCCCAATGCTGCTCCGACTCACATTTCAACAACACTCGACTCCAAATAGGAAGAAGCGCTCATCTAGTTCCTCCGTGAGAACTGGGACATCTTTGCATGGAAACCCTCTAACATGCCAGCTGTTCCCAGGGGACTGGCTGAGCATCGTTTGCGAGTCAACCCAAAAGTGAAACCAGTCAAAGAACATCTTCTATGGTCCGCCATACAGAAGAGAAAGGCAATCGGTGAAGAAGTGGCTCAACTTCTCGCAGCTAAGTTTATCCGAGAGATTTATCACTCCGAGTGGTTAGCTAATGTTGTCATGGTCCCAAAGAAGGACGACTCAGTTTGCATGTGCATTGACTTCAAACATATCAATCGGGCCTGCTCGAAAGATCACTTTCCTCTCCCTCGCATCGACCAAATAGTTGACTCGACTGTGGGGTGTGAGCGGTTGTCCTTTTTGGACGCTTATTCCTGGTATCATTAGATCCGTCTGTATGGACCCGATGAGATAAAAACAGCTTTCATCATCCCATTTGGGTGCTTCTATTATGTCACTATGCCATTCGGCTTGAAGAACGCTAGAGCCACATTCATGCGGATGATTCAGAAGTGTTTACTCACTCAGATCAGTCGGAATGTGGAAGCATACATGGATGACATTGTGGTCAAGTCACGTAAAGGATCCGACCTACTCATTGACCTTGCTGAAACCTTTGCCAACCTCAGAAGGTATGATATCAAGCTTAATCCATCAAAGTGCACGTTTGGAGTTCCAGGCAGAAAATTACTCGGTTTTCTCGTTTTCGAACGAGGGATCGACGCTAACCCAGAGAAAGTGGGTGCCATACTCCGGATGAAACGCCCTGTGCATGTGCATGATCTCCAGAAGCTTACTGGTTGTTTGGCCGCCCAAAGTCGATTCATTTCTCGCCTCGGTGAAAAGGCACTGCCTCTTTACTGACTGATGAAGAAGTCGGATAAGTTCGAGTGGACTCCTGAAGCTGATGCAGCATTTGCAGAGCTTAAAGCCCTGCTTTCCACCCAGCCGGTGATTTCTGCTCCAATCAGCAAAGAGCCTTTACTGCTTTACATTGCAGCCACTGGACAAGTCGTTAGTACATTACTTACGGTCGAGCGGGAAGAAGAAGGAAAAGCTTACAAAGTTCAGCGCCCAGTATACTATGTCTCTGAAGTTTTGACTCCATCAAAGCAAAGATATCCACATTATCAGAAGCTTGTTTATGGGATTTATATGACCATGAAGAAGGTTGCACATTACTTCTCTGACCACTCCATTACAGTCGTCAGCGACGCTCCATTATCAGAGATTCTGAACAACAGAGATGCAACTGGTCGAGTGGCAAAGTGGGCGATTGAACTCCTTCCCTTAGATATCAAGTTCGAGGCAAAGAAAACTATCAAGTCCCAAGCAATAGCAGATTTCCTTGCCGAGTGGATCGAACATCAACTGCCGACTCAAGTTCACTTGGAGCACTGGACCATGTTCTTCGATGGTTCCAAGATGTTGAATGGTTCCGGTGCTGGGGTGGTACTGGTATCCCCCCGAGGAGACAAGCTCAGATATGTCCTCTAGATTCACTTTGATTCCTCCAATAACGAAGCAGAATATGAAGCACTCTTGTATGGGTTACGTATGGCCATATCACTCGGCATCCATCGCCTCATGGTCTATGGCGACTCATATTTGGTAGTCAATCAAGTGATGAAGGAGTGGGACGTTAGAAGCCCAGCCATGACTGGCTACTGTAACGCAGTGAGGAAGTTGGAAAAGAAGTTTGAGGGGTTAGAGCTCCATCATATACCCCGACTGAAAAATCAAGCAGCCGATGATTTAGCAAAGATAGGCTCCAAGAGAGAAGCCATTCCCAGTAATGTGTTCCTGGAGCATATTCATGCACCTTCGGTTCAAGAAGATCCCTTCACTGAAGAACACCCACAGCCAAAGAGTGCCACCGATCCGACTGAAGTCGAGATTCCAGCCGTGGTCGACCTAATCATGGATATTTTGGTTATTACTCCCGACTGGACAGTACCGTACATTGCGTATATCCTTAGGAAGGAACTCCCAGAGGATGAAGAAGAGGCTCGACAGATCGTCCGTTGATCCAAAGCCTTTACTGTGATAAGAGGGCAACTGTTCAGGGAAAGTGTAACGGAGTCAGCCAGAAATGCATAACACCAGAAGAAGGTCTAGCCATCCTCAACGACATCCACTTGGGGACCTGTGGCCACCATGCGTCCTCTAGGACCATTGTGGTTAAAGCATACCGAGCCAGATTTTATTGGCCACGAGCAAATGAAATGGCGAAAGATATAGTCGATAGATGTGAAGGCTGCCAGTCTTACTCCAACATGTCCCACAAACCTGCGTCAGCCCTAAAGACCATTCCACTCGTCTGACCCTTTGCTGTTTGGTGATAAGATATGGTTGGACCGCTAAGGACTGGTAGGAGCGGCTTCTCTCACGTGCTTGTAGCAGTCGACAAGTTTACCAAGTGGATTGAAGCCAAGCCTATCAAGAATCTGGAAGCTAGTACTGCCGTCAGCTTCATCAGAGAATTGACGTTCAGATACGAAGTTCCACACAGCATCATCACTGATAATGGATCGAACTTCGATTTAGATGAGTTCAGAGCCTTCTGCGCCTCCCAAAGGCACATGAGTCGACTATGCTTCAGTCGCCCATCCCCAGTCGAATGGACAAGCAGAGAGAGCAAATGGCCTGATTCTCAAAGGATTGAAACCCCGACTGATGCGAGACCTCAAGCATGCAGCGGGCACCTGGGTTGATGAACTTCCATCAGTTCTTTGGGGATTGAGGATAACTCCCAATCGGTCGACTAGCCAAACTCCATTCTTCTTGGTCTATGGAGCTGAAGCTGTTCTACCGAGTGACTTGCTTCATAATGCACCACGAGTCGAGCTCTTCTCTGAGGATGAAGCAGAGCAAGCTCAGCAGGACGCAGTCGAGATCCTAGAGGAGGAAAGAGAGATGGCCTTGATCCGGTCGACCATTTATCAGCAACACTTGCGTTGATTCCGCGCCAGAAATGTGAAAGGTCGAGCCTTTCAAGAGGGAGACTTGGTTCTTCGAGTGGATCAGCAGAAACCGCACAAGCTCGCTCCTGCTTGGGAAGGCCCCTTCATCGTCACCAGAGTGCTCCACAATGGAGCATACCACCTTTACAATGTTGAGCATAAGAAGGACGAGCCACGGGCTTGGAATGCGGAATTGCTCCGCCCTTTTACACTTAAGTACTCATTTGAATAAAATGTAATAAGAAATACCTTTGTAATTTTCTTATCAAAGACAAGAGCTTTACAGTCCTCTTAAACGATTGTTGTTGCTTTTATTTGCGTCTAAAATCCCCCAGTGGGTGACTTAGCTGCGAAACCGTTTTGCCTAAGTTTAAAAGAAAATCCTACCGAGTGGTGAGCAAGCCTCCCACTCGGAGGCTTAGCTACGAATCCGTTTCGCCTAACTTTAAAAGAAAATCCTACCGAGCGGTGAGCAAGCCTCTCACTCAGAGGCTTAGCTGTGAATCCGTTTCGCCTAAGTTTAAAAAATCCTACTGAGTGGTGAGCAACCCTCCCACTCGGGGGCTTAGGTGCAGTCCAGTACTCGCCTAAGTTTGTAAAATCCTACCGAGTGGTGAGCAAGCCTCCCACTCGGGGGTTAGCTGCAGTCCAGTATTCGCCTAAGTTTAAAAAATCCTACCGAGTGGTGAGCAACCCTCCCACTCGGAGGCTTAGCTGCAGTCCAGTACTCGCCTAAGCTTGAAAAATCCCACCGAATGGTGAGAAACCCTCCCACTCGGGGCTTAGCTGCAGTCCAGTACTCACCTAAGTTTGTAAAATCCTACCGAGTGGTGAGCAACCCTCCCACTCAGGGGCTTAGCTGCAGTCCAGTACTCGCCTAAGTTTGTAAAATCCTACCGAGTGGTAAGCAACCCTCCCACTCGGGGGCTTAGCTGCAGTCCAGTACGCCCCTAAGTTTGTAAAATCCTACCGAGTGGTGAGCAACCCTCCCACTCGGGGGCTTAGCTGCAGTCCAGTACTCGCCTAAGTTCATAAAATCCTACCGAGTGGTGAGCAACCCTCCCACTCAGGGGCTTAGCTGCAGTCCAGTACTCGCCTAAGTTTGTAAAATCCAACCGAGTGGTGAGCAACCCTCCCACTCGGGGGCTTAGCTGCAGTCCAATACTCGCCTAAGTTCGTAAAGTCCTACCGAGTGGTGAGCAACTGAGGGAGTCCTGGATTAGGGGGTCTCCGGACAGCCGGACTATATCCTTTGGCCGGACTGTTGGACTATGAAGATACGAGATTAAAGACTTTGTTCCGTGTCCGGATGGGACTCTATTTGGCGTGGAAGGCAAGCTAGGCAATACGGATATGCATATCTCCTCCTTTGTAACCGACCTTGTGTAACCCTAGCCTCCTCCGGTGTCTATATAAATCGGATGGTTTTAGTCCGAAGGACAACAGACAATCATACCATAGGCTAGCTTCTAGGGTTTAGACTCTCCGATCTCGTGGTAGATCAACTCTTGTATTACTCATATTATCAAGAATAATCAAGCAGGACATAGGGTTTTACCTCCATCAAGAGGGCCCGAACCTGGGTAAAACATCGTCTCCCCTACCTCCTGTTACCATCCGCCTTAGACGCACAGTTCGGGACCCCCTACCCGAGATCTGTCGGTTTTGACACCGACATTGGTGCTTTCATTAAGGGTTCCTCTGTGTCGTCATCATTAGGCTTGATGGCTCCTTTAATCATCGATAGGGATGCAGTCCAGGGTGAGACTTTTCTCCCCGGACAGATCTCTGTATTTGGCAGCTCCGCACTGCGGGCCAACTCGCTTGGCCATCTGGAGCAGATTGAGAGCTACGCCCCTGGCTATCAGGTCAGATTTGGAAACTTAAACTACACGGCCGACATCCGCGGAGGCTTGATCTACGACGGATTCGAGCCCCTGCCGAGTGCGCCGCACGGTCACGATGAGCATGATTTAGCTCTACCATCGGACAGTGTTCAGGAGACCGCATTGGCAACCGCTCCGACCCTCAATTCGGAGCCAATTGCGCCATCTAGGGACGGGTGGATAGACCCCGCCACGGAGGCCGTATTCTCAGCGGCGATCGAGCCGAGTATCGACCTTACCCTTCACGAGAGCCGTGACGCCGAACTACCGGATTCTTCCCCGGCCACGGACCCCGAACCGCCTGCGCCCGTGCCTATCGAATCCGACTGGGCGCCGGTCATGGAGTTCACCTCCGCGGATATCTTTCAGCACTCGCCCTTCGGTGACATACTGAACTCATTAAGGTCTCTCTCCCTGTCAGGAGAGTCCTGGCCGAACTATATTTGACAGGATTGGGATGTGGATAACGAAGAAATTCGCTGCCTACCCACCACCCACTTAGTAGCCACTGTCGATGATTTGACCGACATGCTCGACTTCGACTCTGAAGACATCGACGGTATGGACGACGATGCAGGAGATGAACAGGAACCACTACCCATAGGGCACTGGACGCCCACTTCATCATATGATGTATACATGGTGGACATGTTGGGGAACGCAGTAATTTCAAAAATTTTCCTACGCACACGCAAGATCATGGTGATGCACAGCAACGAGAGGGGAGAGTGTTGTCTACGTACCAACGCAGACCGACTGCGGAAGCGATCACACAACGTAGAGGAAGTAGTCGTACGTCTTCTTCCCGATCCGACCGATCCAAGCACCGTTACTCCGGCACCTCCGAGTTCTTAGCACACGTTCAGCTCGATGACGATCCCCGGGCTCCGATCCAGCAAAGCTTCGGGGAGGAGTTCCGTCAGCACGACGGCGTGGTGACGATCTTGATGTACTACCGACGCAGGGCTTCGCCTAAGCACTACAACGGTACGATCGAGGTGGAATTTGGTGGCAGGGGGCACCGCACACGGCTAAGGAACGATCTCAAGGATCAAGTTGTGTGTCTATGGGGTGCCCCCTTCCCCCGTATATAAAGGCCAGGGGCAAGGGGGTCGGCCGGCTAGGAGGGAGGCGCAGGGAGGAGTCCCACTCCTACCGGGAGTAGGACTCCTTCCCCCAAATCCTATTCCTAGTAGGACTCTTCGGGAGAAAGAGAAGAGAGGGGGGGCCGGCCCCTTCTCCTAGTCCTAATAGGACTAGGGAAGGGGGCTTCGGCCGGCTAGCATGTGGGCTGCCCCTTCTCTCTTTTCCACTAAGGCCCAATAGGCCCATTTGCCTCCCGGGGGGTTCCGGTAACCCTCCCGGTAGTCCGGTAAAATCCCGATTTCACCCGGAACACTTCCGGTGCCCAAACATAGGCTTCCAATATATCAATCTTTACGTCTCGACCATTTCGAGACTCCTCGTCATGTCCGTGATCTCATCCGGGACTCCGAACAACCTTCGGTACATCAAAATGCATAAACTCATAATAACTGTCATCATAACGTTAAGCGTGCGGACCCTACGGTTCGAGAACAATGTAGACATGACTGAGACACGTCTCCGGTCAATAACCAATAGCGGGACCTGGATGCCCATATTGGCTCCTACATATTCTACGAAGATCTTTATCGGTCAGACCGCATAACAACATACGTTGTTCCCTTTGTCATCGGTATGTTACTTGCCCGAGATTCGATCGTCGGTATCCAATACCTAGTTCAGTCTCGTTACCGGCAAGTCTCTTTACTCGTTCCGTAATACATCATCTCACAACTAACTTATTAGTTGCAGTGCTTGCAAGGCTTATGTGATGTGCATTACCGAGAGGGCCCAGAGATACCTCTCCGACAATCGGAGTGACAAACCCTAATCTCGAAATACGCCAACCCAACATCTACCATTGGAGACACCTGTAGTACTCCTTTATAATCACCCAGTTACGTTGTGACGTTTGGTAGTACCCAAAGTGTTCCTCCGGTAAACGGGAGTTGCATAATCTCATAGTTATAGGAACATGTATAAGTCATGAAGAAAGCAATAGCAACATACTAAACGATCGGGTGCTAAGCTAATGGAATGGGTCATGTCAATCAGATCATTCTACTAATGATGTGACCTCGTTAATCAAATAACAACCCCTTGTTCATGGTTAGGAAACATAACCATCTTTGATTAACGAGCTAGTCAAGTAGAGGCATACTAGTGACACTCTGTTGGTCTATGTATTCACACATGTATTATGTTTCCGGTTAATACAATTCTAGCATGAATAATAAACATTTATCATGATGTAAGGAAATAAATAATAACTTTATTATTGCCTCTAGGGCATATTTCCTTCAGTCTCCCACTTGTACTAGAGTCAATAATCTAGATTACACTGTAATGATTCTAACACCCATGGAGCCTTGGTGCTGATCATGTTTTGCTCGTGGAAGAGGCTTAGTCAACGGGTCTGCAACATTCAGATCCGTATGTATCTTGCAAATCTCTATGTCTCCCACCTGGACTAAATCCCGGATGGAGTTGAAGCGTCTCTTGATGTGTTTGGTTCTTTTGTGAAATCTGGATTCCTTTGCCAAGGCAATTGCACTAGTATTGTCACAGAAGATTTTCATTGGACCCGATGCACTAGGTATGACACCTAGATCGGATATGAACTCCTTCATCCAGACTCCTTCGTTTGCTGCTTCCGAAGCAGCTATGTATTCCGCTTCACATGTAGATCCCGCTACGACGCTTTGTTTAGAACTGCACCAACTGACAGCTCCACCGTTTAAAGTAAACACGTATCCGGTTTGCGATTTAGAATCGTCCGGATCAGTGTCAAAGCTTGCATCAACGTAACCTCTTACGGTGAGCTCTTTGTCACCTCCATATACGAGAAACATATCCTTAGTCCTTTTCAGGTATTTCAGGATGTTCTTGACCGCTGTCCAGTGATCCATTCCAGGATTACTTTGGTACCTCCCTGCTAAACTTATAGCAAGGCACACATCAGGTCTGGTACACAGCATTGCATACATGATAGAGCCTATGGCTGAAGCATAGGGAACATCTTTCATTTTCTCTCTATCTTCTGCAGTGGTCGGGCATTGAGTCTTACTCAATCTCATACCTTGTAACACAGGCAAGAACCCTTTCTTTGCTTGATCCATTTTGAACTTCTTCAAAATCTTGTCAAGGTATGTGCTCTGTGAAAGTCCAATTAAGCGTTTTGATCTATCTCTATAGATCTTTATGCCTAATATGTAAGCAGCTTCCCCGAGGTCTTTCATCGAAAAACTTTTATTCAAGTATCCCTTTATGCTATCCAGAAATTCTATATCATTTCCAATCAGCAATATGTCATCCACATATAATATCAGAAATGCTACAGAGCTCCCACTCACTTTCTTGTAAATACAGGCTTCTCCAAAAGTCTGTATAAAGCCAAATGCTTTGATCACACTATCAAAGCGTTTATTCCAACTCCGAGATGCTTGCACCAGTCCATAAATGCATCGCTGGAGTTTGCATACTTTGTTAGCTCCTTTTGGATCGACAAAACCTTCTGGTTGTACCATATACAACTCTTCTTCCAGAAATCCATTCAGGAATGCAGTTTTGACATCCATCTGCCATATTTCATAATCATAAAATGCGGCAATTGCTAACATAATTCTGACGGACTTAAGCATCGCTACGGGTGAGAAAGTCTCATCGTAGTCAACCCCTTGAACTTGTCGAAAACCTTTTGCGACAAGTCGAGCTTTATAGACAGTAACATTACCGTCAGCGTCAGTCTTTTTCTTGAAGATCCATTTATTCTCAATTGCTTGCCGATCATCGGGCAAGTCAACCAAAGTCCATAATTTGTTCTCATACATGGATCCCATCTCAGATTTCATGGCCTCAAGCCACTTTGCGGAATCTGGGCTCACCATCGCTTCTTCATAGTTCGTAGGTTCATCATGATCTAGCATCATGACTTCCAGAACTGGATTACCGTACCACTCTGGTGCGGATCTCACTCTGGTTGATCTACGTGGTTCAGTAGTATCTTGTTCTGAAGCTTCATGATCATCATCATTAGCTTCCTCACTGATTGGCATAGGTGTCGCAGAAACAGTTTTCTGTGATGTACTATTTTCCAATAAGGGAGCAGGTACAGTTACCTCGTCAAGTTCTACTTTCCTCCCACTCACTTCTTTCGAGAGAAACTCCTTCTCTAGAAATGATCCATTCTTAGCAACGAATGTCTTGCCTTCGGATCTGTGATAGAAGGTATACCCAACAGTTTCCTTTGGGTATCCTATGAAGACACATTTCTCCGCTTTGGGTTCGAGCTTATCAGGTTGAAGCTTTTTCACATAAGCATCGCAGCCCCAAACTTTAAGAAACGACAACTTTGGTTTCTTGCCAAACCATAGTTCATAAGGCGTCGTCTCAACGGATTTTGATGGTGCCCTATTTAACGTGAATGCGGCCGTCTCTAAAGCATAACCCCAAAACGATAGCGGTAAATCAGTAAGAGACATCATAGATCGCACCATATCTAGTAAAGTACGATTACGACGTTCGGACACACCATTACGCTGTGGTGTTTCGGGTGGCGTGAGTTGTGAAACTATTCCACAATTTTTCAAATGTACACCAAACTCGTAACTCAAATATTCTCCTCCACGATCAGATCATAGAAATTTTATTTTCTTGTTACGATGATTTTCAACTTCACTCTGAAATTCCTTGAACTTTTCAAATGTTTCAGACTTATGTTTCATTAAGTAGATATACCCATATCTGCTGAAATCATCTATGAAGGTGAGAAAATAACGATATCCGCCGCGAGCCTCAATATTCATCGGACCACATACATCGGTATGTATGATTTCCAACAAATCTGTTGCTCTCTCCATAGTACCGGAGAACAGTGTTTTAGTCATCTTGCCTATGAGGCACGGTTCGCAAGTACCAAGTGATTCATAATCAAGTGATTCCAAAAGCCCATCAGTATGGAGTTTCTTCATGCGCTTTACACCGATATGACCTAAACGGCAGTGCCACAACAAATAAGTTGCACTATCATTATTAACTTTGCATCTTTTGGCTTCTACATTATGAATATGTGTATCACTATCTTCGAGATTCAACAAGAATAGACCACTCTTCAAAGGTGCATGACCATAAAAGATATTATTCATATAAATAGAACAACCATTATTCTCTGATTTAAATGAATAACCGTCTCGCATTAAACAAGATCCAGATATAATGTTCATGCTCAACGCTGGCACCAAATAACAATTATTTAGGTCTAATATTAATCCCGAAGGTAGATGTAGAGGTAGCGTGCCGACCGCGATCACATCGACTTTGGAACCGTTTCCCACGCGCATCGTCACCTCGTCCTTTGCTAGTGTCCGCTTATTCCGTAGTCCCTGTTTCGAGTTGCAAATATTAGCAACAGAACCAGTATCAAATACCCAGGTGCTACTGCGAGCTCTAGTAAGGTACACATCAATAACATGTATATCACATATACCTTTGCTCACTTTGCCATCCTTCTTATCCGCCAAATACTTGGGGCAGTTCCGCTTCCAGTGACCAGTCTGCTTGCAGTAGAAGCACTCAGTTTCAGGCTTAGGTCCAGACTTGGGTTTCTTCTCCTGAGCAGCAACTTGCTTGCTGTTCTTCTTGAAGTTTCCCTTCTTCTTCCCTTTGCCCTTTTTCTTGAAACTAGTGGTTTTGTTAACCATCAACACTTGATGCTCCTTCTTGATTTCTACCTCCGCAGCTTTCAGCATTGCGAAGAGCTCGGGAATAGTCTTGTTCATCCCTTGCATATTATAGTTCATCACGAAGCTCTTGTAGCTTGGTGGCAGTGATTGGAGAATTCTGTCAATGACGCAGTCATCTGGAAGATTAACTCCCATCTGAATCAAGTGATTATTATACCCAGACATCTTGAGTATATGCTCACTGACAGAACTGTTCTCCTCCATCTTACAGCTATAGAACTTATTGGAGACTTCATATCTCTCAATTCGGGCATTTGCTTGAAATATCAACTTCAACTCCTGGAACATCTCATATGCTCCATGATGTTCAAAACGTCATTGAAGTCCCGATTCTAAGCCGTAAAGCATGGCACACTGAACTATCGAGTAGTCATCAGCTTTGCTCTGCCAGACGTTCATAACATCTGGCGTTGCTCCAGCAGCAGGCCTGTCATCCAGCGGTGCTTCCAGGATGTAATTCTTCTGTGCAGCAATGAGGATAATCCTCAGGTTACGGACCCAGTCCGTGTAATTGCTACCATCATCTTTCAACATTGCTTTCTCAAGGAACGCATTAAAATTCAACGGAACAATAGCACGAGCCATCTATCTACAAGCAACATAAACAAGCAAGATACTATCAGGTACTAAGTTCATGATAAGTTTAAGTTCAGTTAATCAAATTACTTAGGAACTCCCACTTAGATAGACATCCCTCTAATCCTCTAAGTGATCACGTGATCCAAATCAACTAAACCATAACCGATCATCACGTGAGATGGAGTAGTTTTCAATGGTGAACATCGTCATGTTGATCATATCTACTATATGATTCACGCTCGACCTTTCGGTCTCTGTGTTCCGAGGCCATATCTGCATATGCTAGGCTCGTCAAGTATAACCTGAGTATTCTGCGTGTGCAAAACTGGCTTGCACCTGTTGTAGATGGACGTAGAGCTTATCACACCCGATCATCACGTGGTGTCTGGGCACGACGAACTTTGGCAACGGTGCATACTCAGGGAGAACACTTCTTGATAATTTAGTGAGAGATCATCTTATAATTCTACCGCCAATCAAAGCAAGATAAGATGCATAAAAGGATAAACATCACATGCAATCAATATAAGTGATATGATATGGCCATCATCATCTTGTGCTTGTGATCTCCATCTCCGAAGCACCGTCATGATCACCATCGTCACCGGCGCAACACCTTGATCTCCATCGTAGCATCGTTGTCGTCTCGCCAATCTTATGCTTCCACGACTATTACTACCGTTTAGTAATCTAGTAAAGCATTACATCGTGATTGCATTGCATACAATAAAGCGACAACCATATGGCTCCTGCCAGTTGCCGATAACTTAGTTACAAAACATGATCATCTCATACAATAAAATCAGTATCATGCCTTGACCATATCACATCACAACATACCCTGCAAAAACAAGTTAGACGTCCTCTACTTTGTTGTTGCAAGTTTTACGTGGCTGCTACGGGCTTAAGTAAGAACTCATCTCACCTACGCATCAAAACCACAATGATAGTTCGTCAAATAGACTCCGTTTTAACCTTCTCAAGGACCGGGCGTAGTCACACTTGGTTCAACTAAAGTTGGAGAGACAGTCTTCCGCAAGCCATCTATGTGCAAAGCACGTCGAGGGAACCGGTCTCGCGTAAGAGTACGCGTAAGGTTGGTCCCGATCGTCTCAACCAACAATACCGCCGAACCAAAGTATGACATGCTGGTAGGCAGTATGACTTGTATCGCCCACAACTCACTTGTGTTCTACTCGTGCATATAACATCAAACCATAAAACCTGGCTCTGATACCACTATTGGGGAACGCAGTAATTTCAAAAAATTTCCTGCGCACACGCAAGATCATGGTGATGCACAGCAACGAGAGGGGAGAGTGTTGTCTACGTACCAACGCAGACCGACTGCGGAAGCGATCACACAACATAGAGGAAGTAGTCGTACGTCTTCTTCCCGATCCGACCGATCCAAGCACCGTTACTCCGGCACCTCCGAGTTCTTAGCACACGTTCAGCTCGATGACGATCCCCGGGCTCCGATCCAGCAAAGCTTCGGGGAGGAGTTCCGTCAGCACGACGGCGTGGTGACGATCTTGATGTACTACCGACGCAGGGCTTCGCCTAAGCACTACAACGGTACGATCGAGGTGGAATTTGGTGGCAGGGGGCACCGCACACGGCTAAGGAACGATCTCAAGGATCAAGTTGTGTGTCTATGGGGTGCCCCCTGCCCCCGTATATAAAGGCCAGGGGCAAGGGGGTCGGCCGGCTAGGAGGGAGGCGCAGGGAGGAGTCCCACTCCTACCGGGAGTAGGACTCCTTCCCCCAAATCCTATTCCTAGTAGGACTCTTCGGGAGAAAGAGAAGAGAGGGGGGGCCGGCCCCTTCTCCTAGTCCTAATAGGACTAGGGAAGGGGGGTTCGGCCGGCTAGCATGTGGGCTGCCCCTTCTCTCTTTTCCACTAAGGCCCAATAGGCCCATTTGCCTCCCGGGGGGTTCCGGTAACCCTCCCGGTAGTCCGGTAAAATCCCGATTTCACCCGGAACACTTCCGGTGCCCAAACATAGGCTTCCAATATATCAATCTTTACGTCTCGACCATTTCGAGACTCCTCGTCATGTCCGTGATCTCATCCGGGACTCCGAACAACCTTCGGTACATCAAAATGCATAAACTCATAATAACTGTCATCGTAATGTTAAGCGTGCGGACCCTACGGTTCGAGAACAATGTAGACATGACTGAGACACGTCTCCGATCAATAACCAATAGCGGGACCTGGATGCCCATATTGGCTCCTACATAATCTACGAAGATCTTTATCGGTCAGACCGCATAACAACATACGTTGTTCCCTTTGTCATCGGTATGTTACTTGCCCGAGATTCGATCGTCGGTATCCAATACCTAGTTCAGTCTCGTTACCGGCAAGTCTCTTTACTCGTTCCGTAATACATCATCTCACAACTAACTTATTAGTTGCAGTGCTTGCAAGGCTTATGTGATGTGCATTACCGAGAGGGCCCAGAGATACCTCTCCGACAATCGGAGTGACAAACCCTAATCTCGAAATACGCCAACCCAACATCTACCATTGGAGACACCTGTAGTACTCCTTTATAATCACCCAGTTACGTTGTGACGTTTGGTAGTACCCAAAGTGTTCCTCCGGTAAACGGGAGTTGCATAATCTCATAGTTATAGGAACATGTATAAGTCATGAAGAAAGCAATAGCAACATACTAAACGATCGGGTGCTAAGCTAATGGAATGGGTCATGTCAATCAGATCATTCTACTAATGATGTGACCTCGTTAATCAAATAACAACCCCTTGTTCATGGTTAGGAAACATAACCATCTTTGATTAACGAGCTAGTCAAGTAGAGGCATACTAGTGACACTCTGTTGGTCTATGTATTCACACATGTATTATGTTTCCGGTTAATACAATTCTAGCATGAATAATAAACATTTATCATGATGTAAGGAAATAAATAATAACTTTATTATTGCCTCTAGGGCATATTTCCTTCAGGACACACCCAAAGAAAACGACGACGAGGAACGGAAGGACGCAGCGAAGGGTTGTTCCCTCGAGAAGCAGTCAAAGCGGTGACATAAGCGTCGCTCCAAATCCTGCCTCGGCAGAAACAACGATCATATAGACCCAGCGATAGAGCAGGGTGAACCATCACCCGACCACGGCAACACGGAGAATCAAACCGAACAACCCGACTCCGTCGAAGATAACAGTCCGGACGACATCACACCGGACAGGCACCCGGAGCAACAGAATGCCCATCAAAGGCTTGTTGCCACAGCGAGGAGTCTAAAAAAGTAGAAGCAAAGGCTCAGGGCTGCACAAGACACACTCAGAATTAGATGGAGTGAAGTACTCAACACTGCAGTGAAGCACGGCGGTAATCGCCACACCAAGAGCTACCCGAAGCGAAAGTTGCTACTTGAATTCGATGAGGAGGCCTTAGATCCCCCGCAACCAAAAAACAAAACGGCCATCTGGTCGGATAGACAACCTCGCGGCCAATATAGAGCGGCAAACGACGCCGCACATAAGCCAGTACGCGATCCACGTGAGGGCTTGCATCAAAAGGATGGCGCAACCAGATCCATCTATGGGCCATGCAAGCGCGCTCCAGCATGCAATGCAACACAAAAAACATCCCAACCCCGCGGTACACCCAAATACAGGGGTGCCGCACACCCCCTTTGTTTCACCGATGAGGTGCTGGACCATGAATTTCCAGAGGGATTCAAACCCGTAAACATAGAGGCGTACGGCGGAACGACAGACACAGGGGTCTGGATCACGGACTACATCCTCCATATCCATATGGCTTGAGGAGACGATCTCCACGCCATCAAGTACTTACCCCTCAAGCTCAAAGGGCCAGCTCGGCACTGGCTTAAAAGCCTCCCTGAAAACTCCATTGGAAGCTGGGAAGAGCTCGAAGACGCCTTTCAGGCAAATTTTCAAGGGACCTATGTCCGACCACCGGATGCAGACGATTTGAGTCATATAACTCAACAGCCCGGAGAGTTAGCCCGAAAGCTTTGGAATAGGTTCCTCACTAAAAAGAACCAAATAGTCGACTATTCGGACGCCAAAGCCTTAGCAGCTTTCAAGCACAGCGTTCGAGACGAATGGCTTGCCAGACACCTCGGCCAAGAAAAGCCAAGGACAATGGCAGCATTAACAAGCCTCATGACCCGCTTTTGCGTGGGTGAGGACAGCTGGTTAGCCCGATGCAACTCCAGCGACCCAAGTACATCCGAAGTCAAGGACGGAAACGGGAAATCACGATGCAACAAAAACAAGCGCCGGAATAAAGAAGACATCCCGAAGAGCACGTCGGTAAACGCCGGATTCAGAAGATCTCGGCCAGGTCAGCAAAAGCTGCCCTCCAAAGGCAACAGAGACGAACTGTCTAGCCTAAACAAGATTCTGGACCAAATATGTCAGATCCATAGCACCCCCGATAAACCTGCAAATCATACCCATAGAGAATGTTGGGTCTTCAAGCAGTCCGACAAGCTCAACGCCGAACATAAGGGGCAGGATACACCAAGCGAAGACGAGGACGAGCCTCGCAAGCAAAGCACTGGGGAACAGAAGAAGTTCCCACCAGAATTCAAAACAGTAAACGTATTACACATGACAAAGGGGAGAAACAAAGCAACACTCCTAGAGACACTTGCCCCAGGGCCTATCACCGCGGAGTTCTGCCACTGGTCGTCCGAACCGATCACCTTCGACCATCGAGATTACTCAGCAAGTATTCGGCATGCAGGATGCGCTGCCTTGGTATTAGACCCAATAATTGACGGATACCACTTCACACGAGTCTTGATGGACGGCGGTAGCAGTTTAAACCTGATATATCAGGATATAGTCCGCAAAATGGGGATAGACCCAACAAAAATTAGCCGCAGCAATACTACCTTTAAAGGAGTAACGCCAGGCCCAGAGGCCCATTGCACGGGCTCCTTGCTACTAGAGGTTATATTCGGCTTTCCCGATAACTTCCGCAGCGAAAATTTAACGTTCCACATCGCTCCGTTTCAAAGTGGCTATCAATCACTACTCGGACGCGAAGCTTTCGCTCGCTTTAACGCAATACCGCATTATGCTTCTCTCATGCTTAAGATGCCCGGTCCATGTGGCATCATTAGAGTAAATGGAAATATTGAGCGCTCCTTGCATGCGGAAGACCGTACAGCTGCCTTGGTAGCCGCACACTAAACAACCTCACCAACTAAAACATCTAACAGGTCGTTAAGACTACGTACGCAGTTGGACGAGTCTGGCGATGCTATATGTAATTAATACATGTTTGATGGCTATACCCCTATTACAATACAAGGGGCTCAACACGTGCAAACAAGTGACAATTAGGCTCAACTTTACTCATTTCGAACTGTACATGGTTTATTTAGTATAACCTACCTTTTGCACGACAACTTTTCAATTAAGTTCCTTTCTTTTTCATATGACCATTGTGCTACACCCGTCTAGAATACGGCACAACGGAGACACAGGCGCAGACGTGCAGCAGGGACCCGTTCCAAGGATTCTTTTTTAGATTAAGACCCTGCATAAACCTTTTTTACTGTCTCTTGTTGATACACATCCCTCGGATTCTCAGTACAATTGAGAAGGATGCTGACGTATTGGCATGTGGCCACGTCAGAATATTGCATGTACCTGGACACCCGGGGCTTATTACAAAGGGCACTGTTTAGGCCCGGTTTACATCATAAAGACCGAATACCTTAGGGAGTGTTCGGCGTCGCGAGTTTGCCTTATATGCATCAGCTCCGAATCACGTCTTTGGTCAAATGTTGGGTTTGCCCGGCTCCTGTGTTTTGCTGCTTTACGTTCCACTCTATCGGCTAAAGCGGCACCAGGAGAACTACTGTGATTGTGCCCTGGTTCATCCGGACGAGCACCTCAGTAGAGAAAGTCGAAAACTGACTATCATGATATAGCGTGAGATTGGTCAACCACTCGATGACCTAGCGGAATCTTCGGGATTCCTCTGCCTTAATGAAGGGTCGTTTCCTGGCCAGGCATCTACGCGCCCCGAATCCGGATGAGCGCGGAGCCACCAGGGGCTATATAGTAGCCCCACTGTCAAACTCCTCTGGCTAAGTGAAAGTGTTAAAGCATTATAGTCTGGTTGCCTAGTTCGTTGCGCTATCACCTCCTTAATGGAATAAGACGTTCGATCAAGTGTGAACATGCGTCTTCTGCGAACACCCCCGCATTATACGCGTGGGGCTGAAGCCGACGACTGCCATCTTTCAGGTTCTATACATATATACATAAACGGCCGCACATGAGGCATCATAGCACTTTCGGGCAAAAGTATAAATACAACCTTGTTAAATTCAATAAAACATTGTTTTTACAATGGGAATACATGTCACTCAAACCAAATATTTTTCGAGCACTGAGCCTCTATCGAACGAGCGCCTTCAAGGACTTCTTCAAAGTAGTGCTCGGCAGCCACTCGGCCTATGGCCGAACCCTGTGCCGCAACAGTGATGGCCTCCATCTCTGCCCAGTATGTTTTGACACGGAAAAGGGCCATCCGTGCACCTTCTATGCATGCTGATCTCTTTACAGCATCGATGCGTGGCACAACTTCAAGGAATTGTTGCACTAAGCTAAAGTAGCTACTCGGCCTTGGCCCTCCCGGCCACAGGTGATCCACAACGGACCTCATGGCAAGTCCGGACAACCTATGGAGCTCGACCCAACCGGTAAACCGCTCATTCAGCAGCAGCGAACGGACTGGAGCATGAAACTGTGACCAGAACAGCTTTTCCACTTCGGGACCTTTCTGATCCTTGAAGTACTCGGCTGCATCAGCAACACTTGCAGCCAAATCCATGTACGCCTCCGCAGAACTCCATAGACGGTCCAGAGGAGCATACTTTGGATCTCCGAACTTAGTCCGCAACAAGAAGGGCTTCCCAGACACGATATCTGTAGCTTGATTCAGCTCCTCCTTCGTCGCTCTAATTTTGGAGCGGGCTTCCTTGGCAGCCACCCGGGCCTTCTCCAGGTCCGTCGCCTTCGCCCGGTTTTCCTCTTCAAGAAGCCAGTAATGGTCAGCAACATCTTTTAACTCCACGGCCATCTTGGCAATTTTTCTTTGCTCTCGCAATGTGCGGCCTGTTCGGCCCTTAACTCTTCGGCCGCCTGTAAAGCGGCCGCATTACTACTCCTTGCTTGCTCCTTGGCTCGGGCAAGCTCCGCCCGAAGGGTCTCCATGGTGGCAGCTCCATCTGCAGTCGCAACATATTAAAGATACTGGCATCATGCTGCTCTTACTATGTGACATTCACCAGAAAAATCACCTACCATGTGCCTCGTCAAGCCGCTTGTTAACAAGCACGATGTCGGCATCTGCCGCATCTAGTTGCCGCTTTAGTTCGACAAACCCATCAGTCCGGCTAGCCACCGGAGCTTCAACCACCTGCACATACAGGCGGTCTGGTTATTACCTGGGACTATGATCCTCTGTTTGCCGCCGTTTTCGACGACAACCAGAGTCTCAGGGGCTACTATCTGCATGGGCATACCTAACGTATGCGATACTATTAAAAGGCATACATTATTTTACGTACCTCGAAGCCTTTCAGCAGACTCATAAAAGCTTCATGCAAACCGCTTTCGGCGGATGAAATCCTTTCAATTACCGTACCCATTAGCATACGATGCGCTTCCGAGACGACAGCTTTCTCCAGAAGATCCTTCAGAGCGTCTGACCGCACACAGTACGGACCCTTGCTGTCGCTCTCCTCAAGAGTCGGATGCAGGGGATGCCGGGCAGCCAAAGGGTTATCCTCTGGTGATATTGGATCCGGAGATACCTTTCGCGATGACACTTCAAGGTCGCCCGCTTCTTGAGCTGGGGAGTCCGGGGGAGGCGTTTCACTCTCCATCATCTTCGGAAGAAGATCCCCCGAAGATGAACTCTATCGAGAAGGGCTGCGATCCGGACTACAATTTACAAGCATTGGTTATTGTCTTCGGAAGTAAGGTAGGATATCTTCACTACTAAGTACTTTTTGATTACTTACAGCTCGGTAGAGGGCTGATCCCCGCGCGAACATTGTGCGGCAAGAATACCCTCCGAGGCAGGACCCTCTGGCGGAGATTTCTTCTCCCGTTTGGAAACCTTAGTTTCCGGATCTTCAGAGGTAGTCCTCTTCCTTCCCCGGGGAGAGAGAATGTCAGATTCTTCCCCTTGGTTATCCTCCCTCGCGGAGGCGCTCATTCCCTCGATTGGAATCAGTAGCGATGGAGGCCCTCTTTCGCCCTCTTTATTCCCGCCTTCATCTTCCTTTGAGGGCACCAGACAAGGTGCTGGCTCGAGCATCTTTTCCAACACCGGATTGTCCAAGCCTTCAGGAAGGGGGGACGAACACCGGATCATCTTCGCCTTTGTTATCCAGTCCCGGTCAAAGAGCGATTCTTCAGAATGATGTCATGATAAATAAAAGGACAGTATGTTCGGCCACGGGATTACTTACTTGGGCAGTGGGGCGGTTGCAGCTCAGGCCCACGTCCTCGGTAGTGTCCGGACACTCTATTTGGGGTCCGAAGAACGATTTGTACATCTCCTCGTGTGTCATGCCGAGGAAATTCTGAATAGTGCGCGGTCCTTCCGGATTGAATTCCCACATGCAAAGGGGCCGACGTTTGCAAGGCTGGACTCGACGAACCAGCATAACTTGCATTACCATAACCAGACTGAAATCTCCCTCGAAGAGATCTCGGATACGGCTCTGCAGTATTGGCACATCCTTGGCTGGACCCCAGCTCAGCCCCTGCTGTTCCATGACATCAGTTGTGGTGGAGGGCCCGAGCGAAAGGTGGGGGAAGCTACCCACTTGGCACTTCAGGGAGCTGTGACGTAAAACCACTCCCGTTGCCACAATCTGGACACCTCTGGAAAGGAACCCTTTGGCCATGGAGCGTCAGCAATTTTGATTATTAGAGCACCTCTGCACGTTGCGTACTGCCCCTCGACCATCTTCGGCTTCACATCGAAGGTCTTGAGCCACATGCCGAAGTGAGGGATAATGCGGAGGAAGGCCTCACAAACGACAATAAATGACTAGATGTGAAGAAGGGAATCTGGGGCCAGATCGTGAAAATCCAGCCCGTAATTGAACATAAGACCCCTAACAAAGGGATCCAGAGCGAGGCCTAGTCCTCGGAGGAATTGGGAGACGAACACAATGCTCTCGTTGGGTTCGGGAGTAGGGACGACCTGCCCTCGGGCGAGCAACCTATGAGAAATTTCGGCGGTCAGATATCTGGCCTCCCTCAACTTCTTGATGTCCTCCTCCGTGACAGAGGAAGGCATCCACCGGCCTTGAAGGCTGGACCCGGACATGATTGAAGGTCTGAAGCGCCTGACCTGGGCTTTGGGTGTTAGAACTCGAGGCGGGGGAAGGGTTCGATTGAGCGCGGGAGGGAAAAAAGAAAAAGCCATGTCCCTTTATATAGGGGATGAATATCAGGCGTCCTCCTTGTGGCCGTTCGAGACTTACCTAAGATCTAGGAGTCATACCAACAGGCATGGTTGGGTTACCCACGTTTGTATTGATGAGAATCCCGTGATAAGGGGAACACGATCTCTGCTTTGACAAGACGTGTAAAGAAACCGCCACGCGTTATGTGCGGGGCTGGTTAAAGAAAAACGGTTTAAATAATTACCGGGCCGTGGCGTGATGTCATGCTGCCAAAACGTGTCAGTAGATTAGATTTGTGGAAATATTATTCTCTCTACGGTGGAACTTATTTTGCAGGGTCGGACACTATCCTTGTATTCAAACTCTTCCGTGGTGTATTCGGAGGAGGAACCCGCCTTGCAATCCCGAAGACAACACTGCGCGCCGGACTTATCGTCATTGAAGCCTCGTTCAGGGGCTACTGAGGGAGTCCTGGATTAGGGGGTCTCCGAACAGCCGGACTATATTCTTTGGTCGAACTGTTGGACTATGAAGATACGAGATTGAAGACTTCGTTCCGTGTCCGGATGGGACTCTACTTGGCGTGGAAGGCACGCTAGGCAATACGGATATGCATATCTCCTTCTTTGTAACCGACCTTGTGTAACCCTAGCCTCCTCCGGTGTCTATATAAACCAGAGGGTTTTAGTCCGAAGGACAATAGACAATCATACCATAGGCTAGGTTCTAGGGTTTAGCCTCTCTGATCTCGTGGTAGATCAACTCTTGTATTACTCATATTATCAAGAATAATCAAGCAGGATGTAGGGTTTTACCTCCATCAAGAGGGCCCGAACCTGGGTAAAACATCGTGTCCCCCGCCTCTTGTTACCATCCACCTTAGACGCACAGTTCGGGACCCCCTACCAGAGATCCACCGGTTTTGACACCGACAGCAACCCTCCCACTCGGAGGACTTAGCTGCAGTCCAGTGCTCTCCTAAGTTTAAAAAATCCTACCGAGTGGTGGGTGACCCTCTCTCTCTAGGGCTTAGCTGTAGTCCAGTGCTCGCCTAAGGTTTAAAGTCCATCACCATCCGCAAGGATGACGAGGTGCAGGTCGACTACAACCTTCTCCTTTGGAGCTGCGCCACAAATACAACATGCGCACCATCCTTATCCGTAAGGACGACGAGGTGCATGTCGACTGCAACCTTCTCCTTCAGAACTGCGCCACCAATACAACATATGCTCCATCACCATCGGCAAGGATGTCGAGGTGCAAGTCGACTGCAACCTTCTCCTTTGGAGCCGCGCCACAAATACAACATGCGCTCCATCCCTATCTGCAAGGACGACGAGGTGCAGGTCGACTACAACCTTCTCCTTAGGAGCTGCGCCACAAGTACAACGTACGCTCCATCCCTATCCGCAAGGACGACGAGGTGCAGGTCGACTGCAACCTTCTCCTTCGGAGCTGCGCCACAAATACAATGTGCGCTCCATCCCTGTCCGCAAGGACAACGAGTTGTAGGTCGAAAGATTATTCAGAGTAAAGAGTAAATTCCACTCGAAGGCAAATACAAGCATATTCGGAAATAAACCAAGTTCAGATAAATCCTAAAGTTCCGGACGACGGATCAAAAGTATTCGAGCATCAAGCCCGAAGGAGTTTAACGGTTACAGCAACCACTCGGCATTCCGAGGCAAATTTAAGGCAGGTTTAAATCTCAAAGTTTGTTCATTCAGTAGGAGGAGGGCTGGCAGGTTCGACGAATTCGTCCAAGTCAATTCCATCTGCAATCCGAGTGGCAGCAACGATGAAAGTCTCCATAAAGGACTGGAAATCATGTCTTTTGGTGTTGGCGACCTTGATCGCTGCCAGCTTATCTTTGCAGGCTTCCTTGCAGTCGACCCTTACCAAGGACAACACGAGGTCAACACCACACCGGGCAGAGGACTTCTTCCATTCTTGCACTCGACCAGGGACCTCGTTGAGTCGAGCCATCAGAGACTCGAGGTCATTTTGAAGCATCGCCCTTGCCCAGAGTGATGAGTCGATCCGCGAAACTTCCACCTTCAGACGAGCGAGGTAACTTGTAACACTGGCGACACGGGATTCTAGTGGAAGCACATTCATGGCAGCCTCGTCACTGACTGCAGAAACAATAGGGTCCAAACCCGTCTCGATCCATCCAGTCTCCTCGTCAAAGTTTTGGCAGAATTCTGCAGTCAAGGAGTTAGTGAGTCGACTGGACAAGACTAACTTGCAAGCAGTAAGGCAGTCGGATTAAAAGGAGTACCTTCCAGCATAAGAAAGAGCTTCTTGGCGAGAGTTCTCAGATAAGCTTCCACGTCATTTCTCTTACGAGCCATGGATTCCAGCTTCTCATTCAGAGCCACCTTATCCTTCTTCAGACGAGTTGCCTCTCGGTTGGATTCCGTGTGAGAGGACTTCAACTTGCTTACTTCTTCTTCCAGTGCTCCGACTGAAGCCAGCTTCTAGCTAGGAAGGGCATTCTTATCTTGAGCCTCCTTCTGCGCAGCTGCAAGGTCCAAGTCCTTCTTCTCCAGAGCCAACCTCATTTTTTCTGCAAAATAAGCAATCGGATCAAACAAGAGATCGAAGAAATATTTTAAAGGACGATCGACGTGAGCAGTCGACATGCAACTACCTTCCATACCAGCAACTTCATCTTGAGCTTTCTTCAATTTTTGTTGGGCCAGCTCCAAGTCAAGGTTGAGTTGCCTCTGCTTCTCCTCAAATTCGGCGAACATGGAAATGAGAGTACAAGCTTTCTGCAGAGGGTAAAAGACATATCAATCGACAAGATCAAATATTATTTACTTCCGAGTGAATAAAACTTCAAAGTTTACTTAGACCCCAGCCGACTGCCCATAGTCGATCGCGGTCTTGGGGACTACACCCAGCTGGTGCACTTCGCGTGCCCCCACTGATTCAGATTCCACTCGGCCGGTCCACCCGTGTCGAATAAAAAAAGAGAAGAACTATTTAGACCCCGGCCGACTACTAGCAGTCGACCACGGTCTTGGGGACTAAACCCAGTGGGTGCACTTGGCGTGCCCCCACTGGTTCAAATTCCACTCGGCCGGTCCGCCCGGGTCGAGTGGAAGAAAGGAAAGTGAAAAGAAGTACTTAGACCCCAGCCGACTGCACGCAGTCGACTACGGTCTCGGGGACTACACCCAGTGGGTGCACTTAGCGTGCCCCCACCGGTTCAGATCCCACTCGACCAGACCGAGTGGAAGAGTGCAAATACTGAAGACAACAAAACACCCAGTGGGTGTACAGATTCGACGCAAACAATAAGAAATTGTATGAAAGAAAATATTTCACATAGCATATCCTAATAGAACAAGGTCAATCGAAAGTCAACTTACCTGTACATTGGCCCGAAGAGCCGCGCTGGCATCATAAGTAGCCTGGTTGTTGTCATGCACTGTCTTCATCCGCTCCATCATCACACTAGCTTGATGGATGGCCTCCGCAGCGGCATCCGACTGGCTTTCCGGAACATGATAGTTGGTGAAGAAGGGAGCTGACGGCCCAGATGCAGCAGCTTGGAGTTCCGAGGCATGAGGTTGGAAGGCTGAAGGAAACACTGGTACAATCGACGGTTAGGGGCGCTCACTCCACAATGGGACAACAAAGGTTACAGAGGCCCCACCTGCATCTTCAGGTTGTTGGATGGTTGGTTATGTCGTCAGTCCCGGCTAAGATGTCTTGCCAGCAGCTACTTTTTTGTTCCTTCTGGGCTTCGGGACCACATCTTCATCACCATCTGGAAGCTCGATAACGTTGTGTGGGGCTGCAAATAAATCAGTCGACCCCAAGTGAGTCGCCAGAACTTAATCGAGCAAATAATCAAGAGCAAGATCATGAGAATTGTACCTGGGTTGGAGGTAACCGCGTCTTCCATTTCCTCGTCTCGGTATTGGTGGGAGGAAGTTCCAGAGGTAGCAACACTGCAAATGTCAACATTCAGTCGGTTACGTTCTGTTGCTCGAGTCGACCAAAGGATCAGGTCACATGGTTACCCAGAGATGGTGGGAATGGTCACTTTGATTCTGGGCAAATCCTTCGGCGGTTTGGAGGATGCGGCCTTCAATAGCTTCGGCGCTGGAGGCGGCGCAGTATTGAGCTATTTCGATACCTTCTCGGTCGGCACTGGAGAAGATGTCCGAGGGCGCTTTGAAGACTGCCCAGTTGGTGCGGCCACCAGGTCAGGGGTGCTTGCCGGGTCGTGAGCGTGCTTGGACCTCCTTTCTCTGTGAGGAGGCGAGTCCACCTCTCCTTCGTCACTCGGGTCGTCGCTCTCCTCGTCCTCCTCTGCATCTAAGTGCCACTTGCCACTCTTGCCCCCGCTCGCCTCTCCCTCGACATTTTGCTCCTGCACTCCATTGGGCATTAAGTACATATCAACAAGAGCCTGAAAGACAATGAACAAAAGAAAGACAGTCGACCGTCAACAAGGTGCTACATATTAAAACAAGAAGACACTCGACAATGCAGAATCGTACCTGTTCCGGCTGGCGCGAATGGTCGAATGGAACCACCCTCCTGGACCCCCGGGGATTATCCTTGTTGCCGGTAATACCTCTCAGCCACTGCTCCACCGTGTCCTCACTGACATCCTCCGGGTGGATCCGAGTGGAATCCTCGAGTCCCGAGTACATCCACATAGGATGGTCACGAGCTTGGAGTGATTGGATGCATCGAATGAGGAAGACCTCCAGCAGGTCCATACCAGTCACTCCGCCGCGGACAAGTTGGACAACCCGCTCGACCAACACCTTCACCTGCACCTTCTCCTCCGGGATCACTCTCAAGGTGGAGGGCTTCTCCACTCAAGCCATAGAAAAGGGGGGAGTCCAGTCGACTGGCCCGGGGTCGGCTGGTCCTTGCAGTAGAACCAGGTCGACTCCCAACCCCGGACCGAGTCAGGAAGGATCATAGTTGGGACAGTGCTTTTGGTCCTCATTTGAATTCCAAGACCCCCCCCACACATATGTATCACGTGCGTCCTCTCATCACTCGGATTGGCCTTCTTGACCGTCTGAGAGCGACATGTGAATATGTGCTTGAAGAGACCCCAGTGTGGTCGATAACCCAAGAAGTTCTCGCACATGGACACGAAAGCGGCAAGGTACACGATGGTGGTTGGAGAAAAGTGGTGGAGTTGAGCCCCAAAGAAGTTCAAGAAACCGCGAAAGAAAGGGTGGGGAGGCAAAGAAAACCCCCGGTCAACATGGGTGGCTAGGAGAACGCACTCACCCTCCTATGGCTGCGGCTCAGTCTCGTTCCCTGGGAGCCGCGCCAATTCGTGGGGGATCAGTCCCCCCTCAACCAGGTCATTGATGTCATCTTGACTGATTGTCGAGCAGATCTAGTCGCCCTAGATCCAGCCAGGCGGCAGGCCGTGCCTCGACAAAGATCCGCCCCGGCTGGTCTTCTTCCCTTTTGCCTTCGCCGTCGCCTTCTTCGCACGCTCCAACACCACCGTCTTCTCCTTCTCCATGGCAACGAATCGAGTTCGAGCAGGATGACGATGCCGAGAGCATAAGCAGGTGCATCAGAGAAGATCTGAGGAGGAGGAGGAAGAATGGGGGCACACTTTTCAAAAGCCCCGGTCCGGCGCATTATATAAGGTCACTTCCGAGTGACTGACTTGTAGGCTCGGACGATCTTATCAAATCCCGCAACAGTCCACGCGTGATACGTGGCAAAAAAAGGTGGCGCAGAGATCGAGGCGGCCTGCCTAATCCGTCCCAATTACTGCGGCCTCCCCCGCCTGGCGCGCTTCCCAAAATTCGAATCCCGTGAAATCCGCAGACGGCAGAACAACCCGTCAGACGGGAGATTTTTTCCATATCAACACTCGAAACTTAGCAGTGAAAGTTCATTCGACAAAACCAAGAATGGATCAAGGCGACTAAACAAGCAGTTGAAACCATCATAAGTGTTCATTCGACCTCTGGGCAAGACATTCTCAAAGCACAAAAGCTAAATCGGAGGGATTATCAACTCCTCCACTCGGACCCTGAACCATTCGGGGGCTAATGATGAAGGTATGTGCCTAGGGTAGGGTCATAGACCTGACCTAGACATCCTCCCCTAGGACGTCACCCTAAAGCCAGAATCATTCAAAGGGCACCATCATCCACTCGACCAGAGACGTTCCACTCGGAAGAATCAATGTCACTCGACCGTCGCAGAAGTCACTCGACGAGTAGAAGAGCTAAAGCCACTCTACATGAACAACGGTCGGGCATTTACTTATAGGCTTAATTGTCATTTATAGCACTTTAGTGTGGGTGTTACCAGTAACGTTCTCTCTTCAATGTACCTTAAACCCTCTGTGACATGGGCTGGCTGGGGTCCTGGCACACTCTATATAAGCCACCCCCCTCCACAGGCACAAGGGTTCGCACTCCCTGTAACTCACATGCATATAATCCAGTCGACCGCCTCTGGGCTCCGAGATGTAGGGCTGTTACTTCCTCCGAGAAGGGCCTGAACTCGTAAAAATCGTGTGTACAACTCCTCCATAGCTAGGATCTTGCCTCTACATTCCTACCCCTATTCTACTGTCAGACTTAGAACCACGACATCGGCCAAGTTCGCCGCCCAGCGCGATGAGCTGGAGGCCGCGCGGCGCAAGGCCGCGGCCAACGAGAAGGAGGACCTCGTGAACAAAGCGCACGCCATCCTCATGCTTGGCATGGGCCGTCCGGCCGGGTTCCCTGGAGCGGCCGTCGGCCCGGTGAGCACAGGCTCGTCGGTCGCCCGGCCTACGCACTACCAGTCACCAACCTCGCGCACTGCGCCCATGTTGCCCGGCTTTCCTCCGCCAAGGCCCGACGGCCAGACCCGTTTCTCGAGGTCGCCAGACATGGGCTTGTTCGCACCGTCGACACCGCGCCCCGCGGCCGTCATCGACCTCAACGTCACGCCTGGGTCCAGCAGCGGCGGCCGGCCGTCCGTCGAGATGCAAAGAAAGCAGGCACGGGCACCGTTCACGGGCACCATGCTGGCCCCCGCCTCTTGTTTGACAGAATGCCAACCCCAACGCCAATGGTCGACGACCCCTTCTACAACCAGTACATGGAGGACGTGATCTTAGAGGGTGGGCATGGCCATGCCTACGACCCCGAGGAGACCCAAAGTCAGGACGGTCGTGCCCAATACGTGCCCGATGAAGAGGCCGACGACCGTGCTGACTACGACCATGGTGACTCGTGGCATGAAGACGATGACATCTATGTCGAAGGTGATGGTGATGAAGAAGAAGTCAATGACGTTGATATTAGTGGCGAGCCATTTTCATCGACGAGCTCACCCAAAGAGCGGAAGAACAAAAGAAGAGGAAGAGCATTCGCACGGTTTCATACACACAAGATGACGACAAGTTGATTTTCCAAGCTTGGATGGAGATTAGCCAAGATCCTAGGACCGGTGCGCAACAAAAGGGCATTGTTTTTTGGACGAGAGTCCACAAAACATTCAATGAAAGGAAGATGTTCGAGCCATACCAAATTACAAGCAACCATGGCATCGGCTCGATTCAAAAGAGATGGTTGTTCATCCAACAAGAGTGCAACAAGTATCAAGCCCCATTTGAGAGCATTCAAGCATGGCTCGTGAGTGGTCTCGGTGTTGCGGACACGGTATGCTCTCCTCTTCCTAGCCCTTTCCTTGCTACGGCCATGAGACTTCGGCCTTGTATATGTTTGCATGTTCACTTCTTGTTGATCATGTGTTGTAGGCATTTCAATCTTTGGAGGCATTCAAGGCCCGGCAGAATGACAAGCCATTCACTCTTACACATTGTTGGACGCTCATAAACAATTGCCCTAAGTTCGAGGATCAATATCATGAACTACAAAGGAAGAGAGGACTGAAGACCACCAAGTTCGCCGGAGGTGGAGATGGCGAGGCGTTGAAGAGGCCGAGGGGCAAGACCAACTCAAAGGTTGATGACATACGTGATGCCTCATCCATGGCATTGCATGACACTTTGCATGGCATGATGTCTCAAAAGGATGTGAGGGACGAGAAGAAGCGGCAAAGCAAGGACGAGCAAATGAAGCAGTACCTAGACCTTCAAAGAAAGAAGCTTGAGATGGAGGAGGTGGCCAAGAAGAGGAAGATCGACATGGAGGAGGCGGCCCGGTAAAGGAAGCTCGACAGGGAAGAGGCCGCCCGGCAAAGGTAGCTCGACATCGAGGCCGACAACGTCAAGGCCAGGCAGAGGCAGCTCGACATCGAGGCCACCAATGCCGCCACCAAAGCGAAGGAGGTGCCCCTTGCGATCATGAGCATGGACTTGTCGAAGATGAGCGACAAGACGAGGGCCTGGTTCGAGGCCAGGTAGAAGGAGATGCTCGACGCCGAAGGCCTGAACTAGGTCATCCGGTCGGCGTGGCCGTTCTTTTTGGATGCTGGCATGGGTGCCGCCCGCCCGCTGGGCCGCTGGCAGTGTGCCGGCGAGAAAACATTCATTTTGGAGGCCGGCTGTATTGCCGGCCGCTGGCTGTGTTGCCGGCGAGGACAGCTATTCATTTTGGAGGCTGGCTGTGTTGCTGGCCGCTGGCGATAGACGTGTAGGCCGATGGCTTTGTTGCCAGCGTGATGAACTGGGGTCGTGAACTAGGGCTTGACATTTGAAACGTTGCTCTTTTTTTAAATAGACGCAGACAGGATGGGGAAATGGATGCGGCTGTGCGCTGGGTGATAACCCACAAGTATAGGGGATCGCAACAGCTTTCGAGGGTAGAGTATTCAACCCAAATTTATTGATTCGACACAAGGGGAGCCAAAGAATATTCTCAAGTATTAGCAGCTGAGTTGTCAATTCAACCACACCTGGAAACTTAGTATCTGCAGCAGAGTGTTTAGTAGCAAAGTAATACGATAGTGGTGGTGACGGTAACAAAAAAGTAATGAAAGCAAAGTAATATTTTTGGTATTTTGTATTGATTGTAACAATAGCAACGGGAAAGTAAATAAGCGTAAACCAGTATATGGGAAGCTCGTTGGCATCGCATCAATGATTGATAATTATGCCGGATGCGGTTCATCATGTAACAGTCATAACATAGGGTGACACAGAACTAGCTCCAATTCGTCAATGTAATGTAGGCATGTATTCCGAATATAGTCATACATGCTTATGGAAAAGAACTTGCATGACATCTTTTGTCCTACCCTCCCATGGCAGCGGGGTCCTAATGCAAACTAAGGGATATTAAGGCCTCCTTTTAATAGAGAACCGGAACAAAGCATTAGCACATAGTGAATACATGAACTCCTCAAACTACGGTCATCACCGGTAAGTATCCGGATTATTGTCTCTTCGGGGTTAACGGATCATAACACATAATAGGTGACTATAGACTTGCAAGATAGGATCAAGAACTCTCATATATTGATGAAAACATAATAGGTTCAGATCTGAAATCATGGCACTTGGGCCCTAGTGACAAGCACTAAGCATAGCAAAGTCATAGCAACATCAATCTCAGAACATAGTGGATACTAGGGATCAAACGCTAACAAAACTAACTTGATTACATGATAAATCTCATCCAACCCATCACCGTCCAACAAACCCACGATGGAATTACTCACGCACGGCGGTGAGCATCATGAAATTGGTGATGGAGGATGGTTGATGATGTCGACGGCGATGGATTCCCCTCTCTGGAGCCCCGAACGAACTCTAGATCAGCCCTCCCGAGAGGTTTTAGGGCTTGGCGGCGGCTCCGTATCGTAAAACACGATGATTTCTTCTCCCTTATTTTTTTTCTCCTTGAAAGCATATATATAGAGTTGGAGTTGGAGTCGGAGAGACAACAGGGGGCCCATGAGGTATGGGGGCGTGCCCTAGGGGAGGGGGGCACCCTCGTGGCAAGGGTGTGGGCCCCCTGGTCTTCATCTTTGGTGAGGATTTTTTATTTATTGTAAGATATTCCGTGGAGTTTCAGGTCATTCTGAGAACTTTTGTTTTCTGCACATAAAACAACATCATGGCAATTCTGCTAAAAACAGCGTCAGTCTGGGTTAGGTCCATTCAAATCATACAAGTTAGAGTCCAAAACAAGGGCAAAAGTGTTTGGAGAAGTAGATACGACGGAGACGTATCAACTCCCCCAAGCTTAAACCCTTGCCTGTCCTCAAGCAATTCAGTTGACAAACTGGAAGAAATAAAGAAAAACTTTTACAAACTCGGTTTGCTCTTGTTGTTATAAATATGTCAAGCTAGCATTCAAGTTTTCAGCAAAGATTATAACTAACCACATTTGCAATAATTCTCAGGTCTCATGATTACCCATATCAATAGCATAATCAACTAGCAAGCCATAATAATAAATCTCGAATGACAACACTTTCTCAAAACAATCATAATATGATATAACAAGATGGTATCTCCCTAGCCCTTTCTGAGACCGCAAAACATAAATGCAGAGCACCTTTAAAGATCAAGGACTGACTAGACATTGTAATTCATGGTAAAAGAGATCCAATCATAGTCACACCCAATATAAATTAACAGTGATGAATGCAAATGAAAGCTCCGCTCTCCATCTAGTGCTTTTAATAAGAGGGTGATGACTCAGCATAAAAGTAAATAGATAGGCCCTTCGCAGAGGGAAGCAGGGACTTGTAGAGCTGCCAGAGCTCGGTTTTGAAATAGACGTGAATAATATTTTGAGCGGTATACTTTCATTGTCAACATAACAACCAAGAGATGGCGATATCTTCCATGCCACACACATTATAGGCGGTTCCCAAACAGAACGGTAAAGTTTATACCCCCCCTCCACCAACAAACATCAATCCATGGCTTGCTCGAAACAACGAGTGCCTCCAACATACATCAGGTCCTAGGGGGAGTTTTGTTTTGCAATTATTTTTGATTTAGTTTGCATAAAGCATGGGACTGGGCATCCCGGTGACCAGCGATCTTCTCGTCAGTGAGGAGCAGAGTCTACTCCTCTTGAGAATAACCCGCCTAGCATGGAAGATACAGACAACCCTAGTTGATAAAGGAGCTATTCGAGCATACAAAATAGGATGATTATTTGAAGGATTAGAGTTTGGCACATACAAATTTACTTGGAACGGCAGGTAGATACCGCATATAGGAAGGTATAGTGGACTCATTTGGAATAACTTTGGGGTATAAGGGATGGGATGCACAAGCAATATTCCCGCTTAGTACAGGTGAAGGCTAGCAAAAGACTGGGAAGCGACCAACTAGAGAGCGACAACAGCCATGTACATGCATTAAAATTAATAAACATTGGATGCAAGCATGAGTAGGATATAATCCACCATGAACATAAATATCGTGAAGGCTATGTTGATTTGTTTCAACTACATGCGTGAACATGTGCCAAGTCAAGTCACTTAAATCATTCAGAGGAGGATACCACCCTATCATACCACATCATAACCATTTTAATAGCATGTTGGCACGCAAGGTAAACCATTATAACTCATAGCTAATCAAGCATGTCACAAGCAACTATGATATATAATTGTCATTGCGAACATGTTTATTCATAACAAGCTGAATCAAGAACGATGAACTCATCATATTTACAAAAACAAAAGAGGTCGAGTTCATACCAGCTTTTTCTGATCTCAGTCAGTCCATCATATATCATCATAATTTCCTTTCACTTGCATGACCGAACGATGTGAATAATAATAAGAGTGCACGTGCATTGGACTAAGCTGGAATCTGCAGGCATTCAATAAACAGGAGAAGACAAGGCAATATGGGCTCTTTTGGTTAAATAAACAATAAAGCATATAAGAGCCACTTGAACAATTTAATCATGGTCTTCTCCTACTGACCCCCTAAAAAAGAAAAGAAATAAAACTATTTACATGGGAAAGCTCCCAACAAGCAAAAGAAGAACAAGAAATATTTTTGGGTTTTCTTTTTAATAACTACTACAAGCATGGAAAGTAAATTATTTAAAAGCTACAACTAATTTTTTTGGTTTTTTCTTAAGGTTTATTATACACACAAGAAGAAAGCATAAAAGAAAATAAACTAGCATGGATGATACAATGAAAAAGTATGAACACCGACATCTAGCAATGAGTGTGTGTGAACATAAATGTAATGTCGGTGAGAAATACGTACTCCCCCAAGCTTAGGCTTTTGGCCTAAGTTGGTCTATGGCCACGGCTGGCCTGGCTGATATCCATAATAATAGTTGTTGGGGTCGTACTGTGATGAGGAAGAAGAAGGCTCCGATTGCCACTGGCTGGCAATCATCTCCGGATCCCACTGATAGATAGACTGTCGTGAAGGATCAAATTGTGGTTCCGGTTCTGGCTCCTCAACTGGTGCAGGGTTCCGGTAGGCGTGAATAGCCATCAACGAAACAAGGTACGTGCCTACAGTCAAATCAAACAAAGGAGGAGCAGGCAAGGTAATAGTCTCAGGATGATGTTTATTAAAGAACAATTGATATTTAAGCTCTCCTGCCCTATTCTTAATAATAAAATCATGTGCCACCATAATTTTATAAACTAGATAAACACGAGGCAGCACTTTTTCTTCCTTCTCAGCATTCCTAATAGGCATGTTAAAATGTGTAGTTAGGCGTGTAGCATAGATGCCTCCAAAGATGGGGCCCTTTGTACGGTTCAGACTTAACCGTTTAGCAATAATACCGCCCATACTAAAAGTGTTATCACTGTATAAACCTTGTAGCAAAATAATAATATCAGGGATACTAAGGTTTCCACAGTTTCTGCGACCAATTAAGCAATGACTAGCAAATAATGCAAAGTAACGTAAGACAGGAAAATGTATGCTAGTGATTCGTGCATCGAAAACCTTCCTAGTTTCCCCTACAGTGATAGTATCAATAAATCCCTCCACATCATAATGATGTGGTTCTTCTGTCTTGCCCTCAAAAGGGACTAAACAAATCCGACAAAATCGTAAAGTGACATCTCCTTATGCTCATCATATAAATGAAACTCCACCGTAGGTGGTGAGTTCCTAGAATGAAAATGAAATTTTGCACAAAAGTATTTGTGAGTAAGAGATACGGATCGCATTGGTCGTGGAGGAAAGCGGTGAGGCCTGCATTGTGAGCCAATTCATGAAAATCTTCATAGTTGAGCATGAACATTATATCTGGATCTTGTTTGATGTGGGACGGTTATTCATTTAAATCTGAGAATAATGCTTGTTCTATTTATATGAGTAATATCTTTTATGTTCATGCACCCCTGAAGAGTGGTCTATTTGTGTTAAATCTCGATAGTAGTGATACACATATTCATAATGTTGAGGCCAAAAGATGCAGAGTTGATAATGATAGTGCAACTTACTTGTGGCACCGCCGTTTGGGTCATATTGGTGTAAAGCGAATGAAGAAACTCCATACTGATGGACTTTTGGAATCACTTGATTATGAATCACTTGGTACTTGCGAACCATGACTCATGGGCAAGATGACTAAAACACCGTTCTCCGGAACAATGGAGCGAGCAACAGACTTGTTAAATCATACATACTGATGTATGTGGTCTGATAATATTGAGGCTCGCGGCGGGTATCATTATTTTCTCACCTTCACAGATGATTTGAACAGATATGGGTATATCTACTTAATGAAACATAAGTCTGAAACATTTGAAAAGTTCAAAGAATTTCAGAGTGAAGTGGAAAATCATTGTAACAAGAAAATAAAGTTTCTACGATTGATAACCCACAAGTATAGGGGATCGCAACAGCTTTAGAGGGTAGAGTATTCAACCCAAATTTATTGATTCGACACAAGGGGAGCCAAAGAATATTCTCAAGTATTAGTAGCTGAGTTGTCAATTCAACCACACCTAGAAACTTAGTATCTGCAGCAAAGTGTTTAGTAGCAAAGTAATATGATAGTGGTGGTAGCGGCAACAAAAGTAAAGACAGCAAAAGTAAAGTTTTTGGTATTTTGTAGTGATTGTAACAGTAGCAGCGGGAAAATAAATAAGCATAAACCAGTATATGGAAAACTCGTAGGCACCGGATCAGTGATGGATAATTATGCCGGATGCGGTTCATCATGTAACAGTCATAACGTAGGGTGACACAGAACTAGCTCCAATTCATCAATGTAATGTAGGCATGTATTCCGTATATAGTCACACGTGCTTATGGAAAAGAACTTGCATGGCATCTTTTGTCCTACCCTCCCATGGCAGCGGGGTCCTATTGGAAACTAAGGGACATTAAGGCCTCCTTTTAATAGAGAACCGGAACAAAGCATTAGCACATAGTGAATACATGAACTCCTCAAACTATGGTCATCAACGGGAGTGGTCCCGATTATTGTCACTTCGGGGTTGCCGGATCATAACACATAGTAGGTGACTATAACTTGCAAGATAGGATCAAGAGCTCACATATATTCATGAAAACATAATAGGTTCAGATCTGAAATCATGGCACTCGGGCCCTAGTGAAAAGCATTAAGCATAGCAAAGTCATAGCAACATCAATCTCAGAACATAATGGATACTAGGGATCAAACCCTAACAAAACTAACTCGATTACGTGATAAATCACATCCAACCCATCACCGCCCAGCAAGCCTACGATGGAATTACTCACGCACGGCGGTGAGAATCATGAAATTGGTGATGGAGGATGGTTGATGATGACGACGGCGATGGATTCCCCTCTCCGGAGCCCCGAACGGACTCCAGATCAGCCCTCCCGAGAGGTTTTAGGGCTTGGCGGTGGCTCCGTATCGTAAAACGCGATGATTTCTTCTCCCTTATTTTTTTCTCCCCGAAAGCATATATATAGAGTTGGAGTTGGAGTCGGGAGGTCTCTAGGGGGCCCACGAGGTAGGGGGGACGCCCTAGGGGGGAGGGCACCCCCACCCTCGTGGCAAGGGTGTGGGCCCCCTGGTCTTCATCTTTGGCGAGGATTTCTTATTATTTATTGTAAGATATTCCATGGAGTTTCAGGTCATTCCGAGAACTTATGTTTTCTGCACATAAAACAACATCATGGCAATTCTGCTGAAAACAGCGCCAGTCTGGGTTAGTTCCATTCAAATCATACAAGTTAGAGTCCAGAACAAGGGCAAAAGTGTTTGGAAAATTAGATACGACGGAGAAATATCAACTCCCCCAAGCTTAAACCCTTGCTTGTCCTCAAGCAATTCAGTTGACAAACTGAAAGAAAGAAAGAAAAACTTTTACAAACTCTGTTTGCTCTTGTTGTTGTAACTATGTCAAGCCAGTATTCAAGTTTTCAGCATATATCATAACTAACCACATTTGCAATAATTCTCAGGTCTCATAACTACTCATATCAATAGCATAATCAACTAGCAAGTCATAATAATAAATCTCGGATGACAACACTTTCTCAAAACAATCATAATATGATATAACATGATGGTATCTTGCTAGCCCTTTCTGAGACCGCAAAACATAAATGCAGAGCACCTTTAAAGATCAAGGACTGACTAGACATTGTAATTCATGGTAAAAGAGATCCAATCATAGTCATACCCAATATAAATTAATAGTGATGAATGCAAATAACAGCTGTGCTCTCCAGCTAGTGCTTTTTAATAAGAGGGTGATGACTCAACATAAAAGTAAATGGATAGGCCCTTCGCAGAGGGAAGCAGGGATTTGTAGAGGTGCCAGAGCTCGGTTTTGAAATAGAGATAAATTGTATTTTGAGCGGTATACTTTCATTGTCAACGTAACAACTAAGAGATGGCGATATCTTCCATTCTAAACACATTATAGGCGGTTCCCAAACAGAATGGTAAAGTTTATACTCCCCCTCCACCAACAAACATCAATCCATGGCTTGCTCGAAACAACAAGTGCCTCCAACATACATCAGGTCCCAGGGGGGTTTTGTTTGCAATTAATTTTGATTTAGTTTGCATAAAGCATGTGACTGGGCATCCCGGTGACTAGCCATTTTCTCGTGAGTGAGGAGCGGAGTCCACTCCTCTTGAGAATAACCCGCCTAACACGGAAGATAAGGACAACCTTGGTTGATACATGAGCTATTCGAGCATACAAAATAGAATGTTTATTTGAAGGTTTAGAGTTTGGCACATAAAATTTACTTGGAATGGCAGGTAGATACCGCATATAGGAAGGTATAGTGGACTCATCTGGAATAACTTTGGGGTTTAAGGAATTGGATGCACAAGCAGTATTCCCGCTTAGTACAAGTGAAGGCTAGCAGAAGACTGGGAAGCGACCAAGTAGAGAGCGACAACAGCCATGTACATGCATTAAAATTAATAAACATTGGATGCAAGCATGAGTAGGATATAATCCACCATGAACATAAATATCGTGAAGGCTATGTTGATTTGTTTCAACTACATGCGTGAACATGTGCCAAGTTAAGTCACTTCAATCACTCAAAGGAGGATACCACCCCATCATACCACATCATAATCATCTCAATAGCATGTTGGCACACAAGGTAAATCATTATAACTCATAGCTAATCAAGCATGGCAGAAGCAACTACGATCTCTAATTGTCATTGCAAACATGTTTATTCATAATAAGTTGAATCAAGAACGAGGGGCTCATCATATTTACAAAAACAAAAGAGGTCGAGTTCATACCAACTTTTCTCATCTCAGTCAGTCCGTCATATATCATCATAATTGCCTTTCACTTGCACGACCGAATGGTGTGAATAATAATAGGAGTGTACATGCATTGGACTAAGCTAGAATCTGTGAGCTTTCAATAAACAGGAGAAGACAAGGCAATATGGGCTCTTGGTTAAATCAACAGTAATGCATATAAGAGCCACTTCAACAATTTAATTATGGTCTTCTCCTACTGACCCCCAAAGAAAAGAAGTAAAACTATTTACACGGGAAAGCTCCCAACAAGCAAAAGAAGAATGGGAAATATTTTGAGTTTTCTTTTTAATTATTTCTACTACAGCAGAAAAATAAACTACTACTAATTTTTTTGGTTTTTCTTAAGGTTTAGCAAACACACAAGAAGAAAGCAGGAAAAAGAAAATAAACTAGAATGTATATTACAGTGAAAAAGTATGAGCACCGACATCTAGCAATAAGTGTGTGTGAACATAAATGTAATGTCGGTGAGAAATACGTACTCGCCCAAGCTTAGGCTTTTGGCCTAAGTTGGTCTATGGCCACGGCTGGGCTGGCGGATATCCATAATAATAATTGTTGGGGTCGTACTGTGATGAGGAAGAATAGTTGGGATCATACTGTGATGAACAAGAAGACTCTGACTGCCACTGGCTGACAGTCATCTCTGGATCCCAAGAATAAAAAGATTGTCATGGAGGTTCATCTTGTGGTTCCTGTTCCGGGGCTGGTGCAGGATTCTTGTAATCTTGGACGGCAGCCCACATAACGAGGTAGGGTCCTACAAAATTAAACAAAGAAGGAGCAGGCAGGATAATAGTCTCAGGATGATGTTTGTATCAAGCTCTCCTGCCCTATTCTTAACAATAAAATCATGTGCCACCATACTTTTATGATCTAGATAAACGCGGGGCAGCACCTTTCTTCCTTCTCAGCATGCCTAATAGGTATGTTAAAATGTGCAGCTAGGCGTGTGTCATAGACGCCTCCAAAGATGGGACCCTTAGTACGGTTCATACTTAACCGTCTAGCGATAATACCACCCATACTAAAAGTGTTATCACTGTATAAACCGTGGTGCAGAATAATTATATCAGGGATACTAAGGTTTCCACTATTTTCGTGTCCAATTAAACAACGACTAGCAAATAATGCAAAGTAGCGTAAAACAGGAAAAATGTATGCTAGTGATTTTTCTAGTTTCTCCTACAATGATAGTATCAATAAACCCAACCACATCATCATGATGTGGTTCTTCTATCTTGCCCTCAAAAGGGATTAAACAAATCCGATAGAAATCATAAAGTGACATCTCCTTATGCTCATCATATAAATGAAACTCCACCGTAGGTGGTGACTTCCTAGAATGAAAATGAAAGTTTTGCACAAAGGTATTTGTGAGTAAGAGATACTGATCGCATTGGTCGTGGAGGAAAGCGGTGAGGCTTGCATTATGAGCCAATTCATGAAAATCTTCATAAATCTCGGCTGCTCTCAAGAAATCCTCGAAAGGCCATTCACACGCCCGAACCTCCGTGGTGCGCGGCAAATTATACTTAGGCTTCGGTGCCTTTTCCTTCGAGCTTTGGCTCGATGAGCCCCTCAATAATCTCCTCATCATTTTTTGAAAAATTCTGAATTTTTTAGTAACTTCAAAAGAAAAGTAAACCAAACTCAGTAATATTGATAGCAACCACTTCTACAAGTGCCTAGGGCCTATATCATGCATCAAAAGTACTTTTGACCATATAAATTTGACATGCAAGCTCAAGAACAGGGTCACCTAAGCAGAAAAATTTGCAATGAATAAAGCACTAGAACAAAAACTAATTGGACCAATGGAGGAGTCACATACCAAGGAACAATCTCCCCCAACAGTTTTGTGAGAGGTGCTTTGAGCGAGGAGATCAAAAATGGCAGCAAAGAGGGCTTGAACTTGTGCTTGAGTTGGTTTTTCATGTTTGTGGGAGGAAGAAGAAGAGGATGGGTGCAGGAATAAGTGGAGGAGGGCCACCGTGGGCCCACGAGGCAGGGGGCGCGTCCTCCACCCTCGTGGCAAGGTGGTTGGCCCCCCTGCTGTGTGTTCTTTGTTCCATAAATCATCAAATATTCTAGAAAAAATCATATTTAATTTTCAGGGCATTTGGAGAACTTTTATTTTCGAGGTATTTTTATATTGCACGGATAATCAGATAACAGACAGAAAATTATTTATTTTTACTTTATTTCAACTAAATAACATAAAGTATAGAGAGGGTATAGAAGGTTGTGCTTCTAGTTTCATCCATCTCATGCTCATCAAAAGGAATCCACTAACAAGGTTTATCAAGTCTTGTTAACAAACTCCTGCAGTATTAAGAAAAGGTCTTCCAAGAATAATAGACATACTATCGTCCTCGGAAATATCAAGAATAACAAAGCCCGTTAAAATAGTAACATTTGCAACCACAATAGGCACATCCTCACAAATATCGACAGGTATAGCAGTTGATTTATCAGCCATTTGCAAAGATATTTCAGTTGGTGTCAACTTATTTAAGTCAAGTCTACGATATAAAGAGAGAGGCATAACTATAACACCGACTCCAAGATCACATAAAGCAGTTCTAAAATAGTTTCTTTTAATGGAGCATGGTATAGTAGGTACTCCTGGATCTCCAAGTTTCTTTGGTATTCCACCCTTAAAAGTATAATTAGCAAGCATGGTGGAAATTTCTGCTTCTGGTATTTTTCTTTTATTTGTAGCAATATCTTTCATGTACTTAGCATAAGGATTCATTTTGAGCATATCAGTCAATCACATACGCAAAAAGATAGGTCTAATCATTTCAGCAAAGCGCTCCAAATCCTCATCATCCTTTTTCTTGGATGGTTTGGGAGGAAAAGGCATGGGTTTCTGAACCTAAGGCTCTCTTTCTTTACCATGTTTCCTAGCAACAAAGTCTTCCTTATCATAATGTTGATTCTTTGATTGTGGGTTATCAAGATCAACAGTAGGTTCAATTTCTACATCATTATCATTACTAGGTTGAGCATTATTATGAACATCATCATTAACATTTTCATTAGGCTCATGTTAATTGCCAGATTGTGTTTCAGCATCAGACATAGAGATATCATTTGGATTATCAGGTGGTTCAGCAATAGGTTCACTAGAAGTTTGCACAGTTCTATCATTTTTATTTTTCTTCCTTTTAGAAGAACTAGGTGCATCAATATTATTTCTCTGAGAATCTTGCTCAATTCTCTTAGGGTGGCCTTCAAGATACAAAGGTTCCTGAGTCATTCTACCAGTTCTAGTAGCCACTTTAACAGCATAATCATTTTTCTTACTATTCATCTCATTGAGCAATTCTTTTTGAGCTTTAAGTACTTGTTCTACTTGAGTGGTAACCATAGAAGCATGCTTGCTAACAAGTTTAAGTTCACCTCTAATATTAGCCATATAATCACCTAAATATTTAATCATATCAACATCTTGTTTTAATTGTCTACCAAAATAAGCATTGAAGTCTTCTTGCTTAAACATAAAATTATTAAACTCATCCAAGCATTGACTAGCAATTTTAGCAGGAGGGATTTCAGCTTTATCATATCTATAGAGAGAATTTACCTTTACTACCTGTGTCGCGTTATCGAGGTCTGGAGGTTCTTCAATAAATAAAGGATTAAGATCATATGTTTCTTCAATAGGCAGTAAATTAAGACCATGTATTTCTTCAATAGGAGGTAAATTCTTAACATCTTCACTGTAACATACCAAATTTTTAATTTGGAATGTTATACACTAGATCATATGCATATCATATTTTTTTTCTTGCATTTTGGTTGATCCTGGAAATTTCACGCAACTCAAGGACCCTCGGAGAGAGTTGGAGATTTCGTTATTTTCATATTTGAGAGTTTTCTCAAATTGAAAAGAGGATCCTTTGATTTATTTATTTTATCTTCAACTATTTTTCCGATGACAATTTATGAGAGAGGGAATAATATGACTTTCCCAAAAATTAGGAAAAATGAAGATTTAATAAATAGATCAATTTTGTTTTCCGGTGTTTGTTTGCTTTTTATTTGGATAGGGAAAAATGTGCGTTTTAAAAGTTTGCATTTTAGGCCCGGGGAAAAGTTCATTTTGTTCGGCTCATTTTTAGGAGTCGGGGAAAATTTAGTTTTAGAATTTTGGAGTTCGTTTAGTTTAGTTTTCTTTTGTTTTCTGCGCGCGAGAACCGTTTAAAAAAACTGGACCAAGGCCGGCCAGGCCAAGGCCCAGCCGGGCCAAAGGCCACCGCCCCAGGGAGCCGCGCGCGCCTAGCGCTGGCGTAGGAGGCCGCCGCCTCTTGCGTCGCCTCTAGTCCGTTTTGGACTAGGGTTAGCCCCTCCCCTTTCCTTCTTTTGTTTTTTATAGTCCTAGTCCTACTCCGTTTATTCTTTCCTATTCCTAGTCTATTTCTTGTCCCCTACCCCAAGTCTTCTCACCCCTCCCCAATATAAATACCCACACCCCCCCTCTAAACACATCAAATCCAAAGCTCCAAGCCCCAAGCCTAGAGCTCCACTGCACCGCGCCGCGCCCCACACCCGCGTCGCGTCGCACCTTGCCGCGCCTAGTGCCCCGCCGCCGCACCACCCGCGCCGCCGCCGCACCTTGCCGCCGCCCACGCCCACGCTGCCGGAGTTCCTCGCCGGAGACTTCGCCGGAGGTAGCCCGCGCTACATCTATTCTTCTCATCGGATCGTTTTCTTCTAATCGTTCCGATTCTTCTCTTCTGATTCGTTTTTCTTCGCCAAACCGTTCCGGTTCTCTAGATCGGTTTTACGATCGGTTTTCTTCTCCGAAACCCTAGACCGGATTCGTTTTCTTTTCCGATTTAGTTGCCCGAGTTCGTTCACCGGACCGTTCGTCCTAACGAATGTGATCACCGGATTTCTTCTAGGTTAACGAACGTCCGTTCGTTCAACCGTTCTTATTTTTCTTCTCGCCGGATTTATTCCGCGATCGCGATCTCAGATCCGATCTTCTTTCTAGTTTATCTTCTCGCTCATTTATCGGAATCAGGTAATTCAAGCGCCTGGAGTTTCGTTTCAAAACCGCCGTTCCGTCTAATCAACTTAAACAAGCTTTTGCTACAGTAAAATTTGACCTAGTTTCAACTTGCTAGAACCGAGTTGTTTTCCGCCGTTTGTTTTCGGTTTCTTTGTTCGGTTCTTTCTTTCTTCGCAACCGGAGTTCTTAAGTTGGACTATCTGGTTCGATCTTTTGTTCGAGTTTTACTTGTGCATTAGATGAGTACTTATTGTATGCTTGTTGTTTGTCTGCGATAGATTACCTGGATTGCGCCGCTTGTTACTTCGAATCTCTAGGACTCGCCGATCATCAGCAAGGCAAGTAACACTTTGATCATACCTTTTCTACAACCCAGTTTTATTGCATTAGATCCACCCTCACACATTGCATGATTAGGATCTAATCAAATTGCGGGATGGGAAGTAGATGAGGTAGTACCTATTACCTGTTGCTATGAGACCCTTGGGAGTTACTTCTACGTTTGCTTATTATGCCATGCTATGCTAGTAGACGTGGATTGGGTGAGTGAAATCCATGACAGATGTGAGATTGATAATTTAATGGTTTATCTAAGGTGGCAACTTAAACACACATCTGGGTGGATTGAGGCACCTGATGTCTATCAGGACTTGCCTGTTTTTTTGGACCGCCACCCAGGCTCAAAGGGATCATAAGATCTTTCATGCTAAATACTTACGTGTGCAGCCACAAGCCATTATGGGCTCTGGCATAGTTGACTTAGTCGTGCGAACTCTTATAGGGGTAGACTAGCAGATGTAGGGGTTGTAGGTGGTACGGTCTACTCCGTCGTAAGGTGCCAGCGCTTTTGAAAGACTATGTCTCGGTCATCCGTTTCTCAAACACCAGTAGTGCGAGGAAACCAACGGAGGCGATCGAGTCTTGTGGGGAAAAGTGCGCAAACCTCTGCAGAGTATAACAAACTAATCATGATTAGCCGTGTCCCCAGTTATGGACAATATTGAGTATCTAGTACTTGAATATCATGTGAATCTCATCATGTTACCTCTAATTAATATTGTTGGGTTTTAATTGTCCACTTTTAATTGGGATTGAGAATGCTGTCAACCATTCTCAATGTTTAACAACCACCATGATAGTTAAATAAATCTATTCCTTTGCAGTAGGGAAAAATTGGCTTTACGCAAAACAGTAACCATAGAGCTTTCCACCAGCCAAATATGCATATAGTATAGCTGTTTCATTCCATTACTCTCTATGTGTTACCTTGCCAGCATATTCCATGTGCTGACCCGTTTCGGGCTGCAACGTTATTGTTGCAGACTTTTCAGACGACGATTGAGGTGTTTTAGGTTGTGGTTCTATACTCAGTGATGCCGTTGGAGTTGATGGACCCATTTATCTTCCAAGTCTTCCGCTGTTATCGACACTAGATGGCCTTAAGACATATTTATGTAATAAGTTCTCTTCGGAGACATCGATGTAATAAGTGTGTGATTGCCACTCTGTCATAAATCCTTCGAAGTACTGTGTGGTGTCAGCATTACTGATCCAGGGATGACACCGGAGCATAGAGATCAGACCGGTTGAGGTTTGGTCGCTATAGAGATGGTATCAGAGCACACGCTGACTGTAGGACACGACCACTAAGTTAAAGCCATTGATCACTATTCTCTCCTCATTTTCTGACTCCTCATCTTTTCTACTCTTTAGGATGAAGGACGCGAAGATTAAGTACGCTCAACAGGACGAAGGCACACCTTTTGGATTTTACTTGAAGGAAGACACCAAGTACCTGAATATTGGATTACCAAGTTTCACGGGAACCTTCAACGCCACTTTACCTGAAGAGGAGCACTGGAAGATTCAAGCTCACGTCCCGGGAAGGACATTCGCGCCAATCACGAAGCCCATAGATAGTGTTTTCAATGCACCAACCTGGAGTCTAGGAAGGAGCATGGCAGCTCACATCACCATAGGACGCATTGGAGAAGTTTATCAAGAAGACCTCAAGGACTCTATCTACCAGATTTGCGGACGCCGAGACGAACAATGGGATTTAATCAACACCAAGAAGGATAAATCCATTGCAGCATTCATCCAGGAGTTAAACCAGCACATTCGACGCCACGAGAACCAGATGTGCAATGATATGATGGAGTTGAAGAATGCAAAGACAAGGATCATCGAGCTAGAAGGAGAACTGAAGGCTACACGCAAGGACTACATGGACGAGATCGTAGCTCTAGCAAGACACAACTGCGATCTTAAGCAAGAGATTGAAGAACTCAAGAGGGAGTTAGCATCCAAGGAGGAAGACGAGTACGTCGCATGCCCGGATAACTACATCATCATCAACAATACCGATTCGGATCCAAGTGAACCCGAATTTGAAGACGAAGCTGGAGCGGACATCATGGAGTCTTCCACCGGTTCAAATTTCTAGATGACCACCAAATATTAGTAGTATTCCCCCATGTAAACATTATAGTTCGAGCACTTTTGCGATAGTTAGAACGATTGTATGCCCTTGTTTGATTGAATGAAGTGATTTTGTGTGATTTGCTCATGTGCATTGGGGTAGTGTTTTCTCTTTAGACCTCATTATATTCTTATTTCTCTTCTTTTCTAAACCCTCAGATGCCTCCGAGACGTGACACTAGATTTCCACCGGAGCTCACTCAGTTGATCCAGCAGCAGAATCAGTTGATGCAAATGTTAGTTCAGAACCAGCAGAACAACAACAACAACCCACCACCACCACCACCACCTGTTGACCACTTAGCCCGTTTCCTTAGGCTGAATCCGCCGGTGTTTTCTAGCAGCACTGAGCCGATAGTAGCAGACGATTGGCTCCGGAAGATAGGAAGGGAGTTGACCACTGCAGGATGCACGGATGGTGAGAAAGTGAAGTTTGCCGCCCATCAGTTGGAAGGACCCGCGGCAGCATGGTGGGAGAATTTCACAGCCACTTTCCCAGTTGACACTGTCACATGGGATCAGTTTCAGCAAGCTTTCCGCACTGCACATGTTTCAGCAGGAGCTATGGCCATGAAGAAGCGTGAGTTTCGCAACTTACGCCAAGGAGGAAGGACAGTTGGCCAGTATGTAGATGACTTCAGTAAGTTAGCACGTTATGCCCCAGATGAGGTTGCTACGGATGCGGCTAAGCAGGAGAAGTTTCTGGAAGGATTGAATGATGAGTTAAGCATGCAGTTGATGGTAGCAAGTTTCAGAAACTACCAGGAGTTGGTAGATCGTGCCATCATGATTGAAGGGAAGCAACAGCAAATTGAGAACCGCAAGGGGAAGTATGGACAGGGGAAGCATAACTCTGGAGCCCAGCAGAAGCCCCGTTTTACCTCTAAAACGGGATTTCAGTTTCAGCATACCCATGGAGGAAGTAGTTTGCACAACCACAATGGCCACAAGAATGGTAATGGGAATGGAGGAAGCAACGGCCAGAACCGGACCATCCCATCGACCCCATCCAAGAGAGACCTGAGTCACGTCACCTGTTTCAAGTGTTCCAAGACTGGACACTATGCCAATGAATGTCCTGAAGGCCAGAATGGAAATGGCAATGGAAGCTCAGAGAAGAAGCCGAACCCTTTCAATAGGGGACAGGTGAACCACGTTAGCGTGGAGGAGATTGAAAATCAGCCTGATGCGGTGATCGGTAAGTTTCTGGTTAAGTCATTTACCACACTCGTTCTTTTCGATACTGGTGCATCGCATTCATACATATCAAGGGTATTTGTGGATAAATATAACCTGCCAACCCAAGCCCTTAGGTCACCCATGTTAGTAAGCTCACCAGGAGCGGAGTTTATGGCTAGACAATGGTGTGATCGGTTACCATTAAGGATTGGTAACTACGTTTTTCCCTCAGACCTAATAGTATTGGAATCTCAAGGATTGGATGTGATATTAGGCATGGATTGGTTACCACAGTATGAAGGGAATATTGAATGCGCTAGTAAGTCAATTTTTCTTACAACGCCAGAAGGAAGAAGGATCAAGTATGTATCCCGGCATGTGCCAAATAGGACACAAGTAAATTGCCTGACAGGAGTCGTGCAGGAGGAAGTACCAGTGGTAAAGGATTTTCCTGATGTATTTCCGGAAGAGTTGCCAGGCATGCCACCGGATAGAGACATTGAGTTTCTGATTGAGTTGTTGCCAGGTACAGGCCCAATATCAAAGAGACCATACCGGATGCCAGCAAAGGATTTGGTAGAAATTAAGAATCAGATTAAGGAGTTATTGGAGAAAGGTTACATTCGCCCAAGTTCTTCACCTTGGGGATCACCCGTACTTCTAGTGGAGAAAAAAGATGGATCATTAAGGATGGTTGTTGATTATCGAGGATTGAATGAAGTAACCATCAAGAACAAGTACCCACTGCCAATGATTAATGATCTGTTTGATCGTTTGCAAGGAGCTAAAGTGTTTTCCAAGATCGATTTGCGATCAGGATACCACTAGTTGAAGATTCGGGAACAGGATATACCTAAGACAGCATTCACCACAAGATATGGACTGTATGAGTATACCGTTATGTCATTTGGATTGACTAACGCACCTGCCTATTTTATGAACATGATGAACAAAGTGTTTATGGAGTTTTTGGATAAGTTCGTCATAGTGTTCATTGACGATATCCTGGTTTATTCGAAGAATGAAGAAGAGCATAAGGAACATTTGCGTTTGGTATTGGAGAAGCTAAGGGAACATCAGTTATATGCCAAGTTTAGCAAATGTGAGTTTTGGTTGAAGGAAGTAGGATTTCTCGGACACGTTATATCCGGAGAAGGGATAGCAGATGACCCCGCCAAGGTTGAGACCGTAACCAAATGGGAAGCCCCAACGACAGTTGGAGATATCCGGAGTTTTCTTGGACTCGCAGGATACTACCGGAGATTCATTGAGAACTTTTCAAAGATTGCAAAACCTATGACGGAGTTGTTGAAGAAGGATACCAAGTTCAATTGGACTGCGGAGCGTGAGGCTAGTTTCCAGGAGTTGAAGAAACGATTGGTTACCTCACCGGTATTGATTTTTTCCAGATCAGACCAAGGATTATGAGGTGTATTGCGACGCTTCACGTCGAGGACTTGGAGCAGTGCTTATGTAGGAAGGGAAAGTTGTTTCGTATGCTTCACAACAACTGAAGCCTCATGAGTTGAATTATGCCACCCATGATTTGGAGTTAGCAGCCGTAGTGCATGCATTGAAGACATGGAGACATTTCCTCATTGGAAATCGTTGTGAGGTGTACACGGATCACAAGAGTTTGAAGTACATTTTTACGCAGAAGGAGCTGAATCTCAGACAAAGGAGATGGTTGGAGCTCATCAAGGATTATGATATGAGATTGCATTACCATCCCGGTAAAGCTAATGTGGTAGCTGACGCATTGAGCCGCAATAGCCACGTCAATACATTGATGATGGGAGAAATACCAAAGGAGTTAGCAGAAAACCTTCGTGAACTAAGTCTAGAGATAGTTCCAAAAGGCTATGTGGCAGCATTGGAGATTCAGTCAACATTGATGGATAAAATCAGAGAAGCTCAGAAATCTGACAAGGAGATTGCTTCTATAAAGGAGAAACTAAGCAAAGGAAAAGCAAAGGGATTTCATGAGGATGGGCACGATACCCTATGGTTTGAGGACCGTGTTTATGTGCCAAATGACCCAGAGATCAGGAAGTTGATTCTACAAGAGGCACATGATTCACCATATTCGATTCACCCAGGAAATACCAAGATGTATTTGGATTTGAAGGAGACATTCTGGTGGACCGGAATGAAGAAGGATATTGCAGCCTATGTCCCATGACAACGAAGTTGGAGACCGTCAGTTCTTTGGACCAGATTTGATTAAGGAGTCTGAATGGAAAGTTAAGTTGATTCGCGATAGGCTCAAGGTAGCCCAGTCTAGGAAGAAGAGCTACGCGGATTCTAAACGCAAGGAGATAGTTTACGAAACCGGAGATAGGGTGTATCTCCGAGTATCCCCACTTCGAGGAGTTAAGCGCTTTGGAGTTAAGGGAAAATTAGCACCGCGTTTCGTTGGACCATACAAGATCTTACAACGTATGGGAGAAGTCGTGTATAAGTTGGAATTACCAGAGGGATTGTCAGGAGTTCATGACGTATTCCATGTTTCTCAGCTGAAGAAATGTCATGCCGAGATGGCCGAGGTACCGTTAAGAGATACAGTGCCGCTAGAAGCGATTCAGTTGAAGGACGACTTAACATATGAAGAGAAACCAGTCAAGATTCTCGAGTTTGCCAGCAGAGTAACCCGCAGCAAGGTTGTCAAGTTTTGCAAAGTTCAGTGGAACCACCACTCAGAGGATGAAGCCACCTGGGAGAGAGAAGAAGATTTGCTCAAGGACCACCCTCACCTATTTTCTAGCCAACCCGAATCTCGAGGGCGAGATTCATCTTAAGGGGGGTAGGTTTGTAACATACCAAATTTTTAATTTGGAATGTTATACACTAGATCATATGCATATCATATTTTTTTCTTGCATTTGGGTTGATCCTAGAAATTTCACGCAACTCAAGGACCCTCGGAGAGAGTTGGAGATTTCGTTATTTTCATATTTGAGAGTTTTCTCAAATTGAAAAGAGGATCCTTTGATTTATTTATTTTATCTTCAACTATTTTTCCGATGACAATTTATGAGAGAGGGAATAATATGACTTTCCCAAAAGTTAGGAAAAATGAAGATTTAATAAATAGATCAATTTTGTTTTCCGGTGTTTGTTTGCTTTTTATTTGAAGGAAAAAATGCGCGTTTTAAAAGTTTGCATTTTAGGCCCGGGGAAAAGTTCATTTTGTTCGGCTCATTTTTAGGAGTCGGGGAAAATTTACTTTTAGAATTTTGGAGTCCGTTTAGTTTAGTTTTCTTTTGTTTTCTGCGCGCGAGAACCGTTTAAAAAAACTGGACCAAGGCCGGCCCGGCCAAGGCCCAGCCGGGCCAAAGGCCACCGCCCCAGGGAGCCGCGCGCGCCTAGCGCTGGCGCAGGAGGCCGCCGCCTCTTGCCTCGCCTCTAGTCCGTTTTGGACTAGGGTTAGCCCCTCCCCTTTCCTTCTTTTGTTTTTTATAGTCCTAGTCCTACTCCGTTTATTCTTTCCTATTCCTAGTCTATTTCTTGTCCCCTACCCCAAGTCTTCTCACCCCTCCCCAATATAAATACCCACACACCGCCCCTCTAAACACATCAAATCCAAAGCTCCAAGCCCCAAGCCTAGAGCTCCACCGCACCGCGCCGCGCCCCACACCCGCGCCGCGCCGCACCTTGCCGCGCCTAGTGCCCCGCCGCCACACCACCCGCGCCGCCGCCGCACCTTGCCGCCGCCCACGCCCACGCCGCCAGAGTTCCTCGCCGGAGACTTCGCTGGAGGTAGCCCGCGCTACATCTATTCTTCTCATCGGATCGTTTTCTTCTAACCGTTCCGATTCTTCTCTTCCGATTCATTTTTTTCGCCAAACCGTTCCGGTTTTCTAGATCGGTTTTACGATCGGTTTTCTTCTCCGAAACCCTAGATCGGATTCGTTTTCTTTTCCGATTTAGTTGCCCGAGTTCATTCACCGGACCATTCATCCTAACGAATGTGATCACCGGATTTCTTCTAGGTTAACGAACGTCCGTTTGTTCAACCGTTCTTCTTCTTTTTCTGCCGGATTTATTCCGCGATCGCGATCTCAGATCCGATCTTCTTTCTAGTTTATCTTCTCGCTCGTTTATCGGAATCAGGTGATTCAAGCGCCTGGAGTTTCATTTCGAAACCGCCGCTCCATCTAATCAACTTAAACAAGCTTTTGCTACAGTAAAATTTGACCTAGTTTCAACTTGCTAGAACCGAGTTGTTTTCCGCCATTTGTTTTCGGTTTCTTTGTTCGGTTCTTTCTTTCTTCGCAACCGGAGTTCTTAAGTTGAACTATCTGGTTCGATCTTTTGTTCGAGTTTTACCTGTGCATTAGATGAGTACTTATTGTATGCTTGTTGTTTGTCTGCGATAGATTACCCGGATTGCGCCGCTTGTTACTTCGAATCTCTAGGACTCGCGGATCATCAGCAAGGCAAGTAACACTTTGATCATACCTTTTCTACAACCCAGTTTTATTGCATTAGATCCACCCTCACACATTGCATGATTAGGATCTAATTAAATTGTGGGATGGGAAGTAGATGAGGTAGTACCTATTACCTGTTGCTATGAAACCCTTGGGAGTTACTTCTACGTTTGCTTATTATGCCATGCTATGCTAGTAGACGTGGTTTGGGTGAGTGAAATCCATGACAGATGTGAGATTGATAATTTAATGGTTTATCTAAGGTGGCAACTTAAACACACATCTGGGTGGATTAAGGCACCTGATGTTTATCAGGACTTGCCTGTTTTTTTTGGACCGCCACCCAGGCTCAAAGGGATCATAAGATCTTTCATGCTAAATACTTACGTGTGCAGCCACAAGCCATTTTGGGCTCTGGCATAGTTGACTAAGTCGTGCGAACTCTTATAGGGGTAGACTAGCAGATGTAGGGGTTGTTGGTGGTACGGTCTACTCTGTCGTAAGGTGCTAGCGCTTCTGAAAGACTATGTCTCGGTCATCCGTTTCTCAAACACCAGTAGTGCGAGAAAACCAACGGAGGCGATCGAGTCTTGTGGGGAAAAGTGCGCAAACCTCTGCAGAGTATAACAAACTAATCATGATTAGCCGTGTCCCCGGTTATGGACAATATTGAGTATCTAGTACTTGAATATCATGTGAATCTCATCATGTTACCTCTAATTAATATTGTTGGGTTTTAATTGTCCACTTTTAATTGGGATTGAGAATGCTGTCAACCATTCTCAATGTTTAACAACCACCATGATAGTTAAATAAATCTATTCCTGTGCAGTAGGGAAAAATTGGCTTTACGCAAAACAGTAACCATAGAGCTTTCCACCAACCAAATATGCATATAGTATAGCTGTTTCATTCCATTACTCTCTATGTGTTACCTTGCCAGCATATTCCATGTGCTGGCCTGTTTCGGGCTGCAACGTTAATGTTGCAGACTTTTCAGACGACGATTGAGGTGTTTTCGGTCGTGGTTCTATACTCAGTGACGCCGTTGGAGTTGATGGACCCATTTGTCTTCCAAGTCTTCTGCTGTTATCGACACTAGATGGCCTTAAGCCATATTTATGTAATAAGTTCTCTTCGGAGACATCGATGTAATAAGTGTGTGATTGCCACTCTGTCATAAATCCTTCGAAGTACTGTGTGGTGTCAGCATTACTGATCCAGGGATGTCACCAGAGCACAGAGATCAGACCGGTTGAGGTTTGGTCGCTACATTCAGCTTTAATACCTTTTTCTTTCATAGATTTCTTTGCCTCTTGCATATCTTCAGGACTGAGAAATAGGACACCTCTCTTATTCGGAGTTGGTTTAGGAATAGGATCATTAATTGGAGCAGGAGATGGCTCAAGAGGTGCCCAATTATTTTCATTTGTCAACATATTATTCAATAAGATTTCAGCTTCATCCGGTGTTCTTTCCTTGAAAAGAGAACCAGCACAACTATCCAGGTAATCTCTGGAAGCATCGGTTATTCCATTGTAAAATATATCAAGTATTTCATTTTTCTTAAGAGGATGATCAGGCAAAGCATTATGTAACTTGAGAAGCCTCCCCCAAGCTTGTGGGAGACTCTCTCCTTTAATTTGCACAAAGTTGCATATTTCCTTTAAAGCAGCTCGTTTCTTATGAGCAGGGAAATATTTAGCAGAGAAGTAGTAAATCATATCCTGGGGACTACGCACACAACCAAGATTAAGAGAATTAAACCATATCTTAGCATCACCCTTTAATGAGAACGGAAATATTTTTAGGATATAAAAGTAGCGAGATCTCTCATCATTAGTGAACAGGGTGGCTATATCATTTAATTTATTAAGATGTGCCACAACAGTTTCAGATTCATGGCCATGAAAAGGATCAAATTCAACCAAAGTAATTATATCAGGATCAACAGAGAATTCATAATCCTTATCAATAACACAGATAGGTGAAGTAGCAAAAGCAGGGTCAGGTCTCATCCTAGCATTTAGAGATTGCTTATTCCATTTAGCTAATAACCTTTTGAGTTCATATCTACCTTTGCAAGCTAAAATAGCTAAATAAGCTTCTTGATCAAATAAATAACCCTCAGGAATAACAAGTGATTCTTCATCATCCCTTTCATCATCATAATCAGATTCAATATTTTCAATCTCTCTAGCCCTAGCAAGTCGTTCCTTGAGAAAATCACCAAGTGGCACAGTAGTATCAAGCATAGAGGTAGTTTCATCATAAGTATCATGTATAGCAGAAGTAGCATCATCAATAACATGCGACATATCAGAATGAATAGCAGAAGCAGGTTTAGGTGTCGCAAGCTTACTCATAACAGAAGGTGAATCAAGTGCAGAGCTGGATGGCAGTGCCTTACCTCCCCTCATAGTTGAGGGATAAATTATTGTCTTAGCGTCTTTCAAATTCTTCATAGTGTCCAGCAGATATAAATCCCACATGACTCAAAGAATAGAGCTATGCTCCCCGGCAACAGCGCCAGAAATTATTCATGATAACCCACAAGTATAGGGGATCGCAACAGCTTTCGAGGGTAGAGTATTCAACCCAATTTATTGATTCGATACAAGGGGAGCCAAAGAATATTCTCAAGTATTAGCAGCCGAGTTGTCAATTCAACCACACCTAGAAACTTAGTATCTGCAGCAGAGTGTTTAGTAGCAAAGTAATACGATAGTGGTGGTGACGGTAACAAAAAAGTAATGAAAGCAAAGTAATATTTTTGGTATTTTGTAGTGATTGTAACAATAGCAACGGGAAAGTAAATAAGCGTAAACCAGTATATGGAAAGCTCGTAGGCATCGGATCAATGATGGATAATTATGCCAGATGCGGTTCATCATGTAACAGTCATAACATAGGGTGACACAGAACTAGCTCCAATTCGTCAATATAATGTAGGCATGTATTCCGAATATAGTCATACGTGCTTATGGAAAAGAACTTGCATGGCATCTTTTGTCCTACCCTCCCGTGGAAGCGGGGTCCTAATGGAAACTAAGGGATATTAAGGCCTCCTTTTAATAGAGAACCGGAACAAAGCATTAACACATAGTGAATACATGAACTCCTCAAACTACGGTCATCACCGGTAAGTATCCCGATTATTGTCACTTCGGGGTTAACGGATCATAACACATAGTAGGTGACTAGACTTGCAAGATAGGATCAATAACTCTCATATATTGATGAAAACATAATAGGTTCAGATCTGAAATCATGGCACTCGGGCCCTAATGACAAGCATTAAGCATAGCAAAGTCATAGCAACATCAATCTCAGAACATAATGGATACTAGGGATCAAACCCTAACAAAACTAACTCGATTACGTGATAAATCACATCCAACCCATCACCGTCCAGCAAGCCTACAATGGAATTACTCACACACGGCGGTGAGCATCATGAAATTGGTGATGGAGGATGGTTGATGATGACGATAGCGATGGATTCCCCTCTCCGGAGCCCTGAACGGACTCCAGATCAGCCCTCCCGAGAGGTTTTAGGGCTTGGTGGCGGCTCGGTATCGTAAAACGCGATGATTTCTTCTCCCTTATTTTTCTCTCCCCGAAAGCATATATATAGAGTTGGAGTTGGAGTCGGGAGGTCTCTAGGGGGCCCACGAGGTAGGGGGGCACGCCCTAGGGGGGAGGGCACCCCCACCCTCGTGGCAAGGATGTGGGCCCCCTGGTCTTCATCTTTGGCGAGGATTTTTTATTATTTATTGTAAGATATTCCGTGGAGTTTCAGGTCATTCCGAGAACTTTTGTTTTCTGCACATAAAACAACATCATGGCAATTCTGCTGAAAACAGCGCCAGTCCGGGTTAGTTCCATTCAAATCATACAAGTTAGAGTCCAAAACAAGGGCAAAAGTGTTTGGAAAAGTAGATACGATGGAGGCATATCACTGGGCGCACGGCCACCGCATCCCAGGACACGCCCGGACACGATCCCAAATCCCTACCCAAACGGACAGAATCCGGACAAAATGGACGCCCGTTTGGGGTCGCGCGGTGGAGTTGGCCTGACAAATCAAAGAAGCGTCGCCCTCACGCTGATCCGGTGAAAGCTGCGACTGCGATGCGGCTGCTCGACCTCGACAAGCACTAACTAGACAGAGAATAAAATGATCACGCCATACACATTCACTTGTCTGTCAGTCTGTCGCGCTCGATCGTCCCGTTCAGCTATGTACGGCTGGGTCGATACTCAGCAGTAGTGTAGTGTAGTGTTGGTTAGCAGGATGGATAGACATCACGCCCCGTCATTGGTGTGCTCTCGATTTGCCACACGATTTTGATGTGGTAGATGTGCGACCACTCTCAACTATCAGGCGGGATGGTAGCAGAGGGCGCTGCAATTTATAAGCACGTCGGATGCGGTGCGCCAAATCTAGCGCGTGAGCTCCCGCTTTTTCCCACGAGCGCTAGTTTCTCGTCATCGCTGGAGCGCGCGAACACGACCCTCACGCGCTAAAACGTCCCTCACTTGCTGGTCATGGAAGATTTTGAGCCACGCAAAACCCTTGACGAGTACACGTTTGCCACAATACCGATCTGGGCGAGGTTCCCAATTGACTCTCACAAAAGGCTAGGATACTTCTTTGCATCGCACCTGAAGATCTACAATATCCCATTGGGAATGATGTGCAAGGAGGTAGGGGAGGACTCGGCGACAGAGATAGGAGAACTGATGGAAGTCGACGGCGAAGAAGATGGTATGACGCTGGGAAAATGTTTGAGGGAGAAGGTGAGGATCAAGGTTGCAGAACCTCTTATGAGGGGCCTTTATTTGGATGTGGAGCCAGAGGAGGGTGGTAGTCAGGGAGTGGCAGGAAGTGAGATGGAAGTGACTACTTCTGAAGATGAGAAGGGGGAAGAGAAGAAGGATAAAATAATATGGTGCTACTTCGAGTATGAATATCTGCCGGACTTCTGCTTCAGCTGTGAGAGGCTGGGACACCTGGATAAAGACTGCACAATCAAGCTAAAAAGGGGTCAGAATGCTAAGTTTGGTAGATGGTTAAGGTATGTACCAGAAAGAGCTCATGTAAGTGATGTGGGTCTTCCTGCGAAAGGGAGATGGGGAAAGCCAGGGGCGAGGCCGCATGCATGCCTTGACAGAGAGCGACGAAGCACCGAAATTTGTCCCTGCATGTTCCATGACGATCGATGTTGTGTGTCCCGATCTCGGCCCAGGATCGAGTGGTTTCCAGGCGCGCGGTCGTGTTGTTCGTGCGGTGTGGATGGCTTTGCTGAAAGTCGTTTATTGTCTCCCTGTTTGCTTAGCGGGCAGTGGTGCGCTCTTAATTTTGATGGATTTGGTATGAACTAGTTGCGTCGGTGGAGATATCGCGGGTGTCGCTGTTGGGGAACGTAGTAATTTCAAAAAATTTCCTACGCACACGCAAGATCATCGTGATGCATAGCAACGAGGGGGAGAGTCTGATCTACGTACCCTTGTAGATCGCAACGGAAGCGTTGACACAACGTAGAGGAAGTTGTCGTACGTCTTCTTCCCGATCCGACCGATCCAAGCACCGTTACTCCGGCACCTCCGAGTTCTTAGCACACGTTCAGCTCGATGACGATCCCCGGGCTCCGATCCAGCAAAGCTTCAGGGAGGAGTTCCGTCAGCACGACGGCGTGGTGACGATCTTGATGTACTACCGACGTAGGGCTTCGCCTAAGCACTACAACGATATGATCGAGGTGGAATTTGGTGGCAGGGGGCACCGCACACGGCTAAGGAACGATCTCAACGATCAACTTGTGTGTCTAGAGGTGCCCCCTGCCCCCGTATATAAAGGTTGCCAGGGGGAGGGCTGGCCGGCCAAGGGACGAGGGCGCAGGAGGAGTCCTACTCCTACCAGGAGTAGGACTCCCCCCCGAATCCTATTCCTAATAGGATTCCTCGAGAGAGAGAGAGGGAGAAGGGGGCCGGCCACCTCTCCTAGTCCTAATAGGACTAGGGGAGGGGGGAGGCGCGCAGCCCACCTTGGGCTGCCCCTTTCACCTTTCCACTAAGGCCCAATAAGGCCAATTTGGTTCCCGGGGGGTTCCGGTAACCTCCCGGTACTCCCGTAAATTTCCCGATTTCACCTGGAACACTTCCGATGTCCAAACATAGGCTTCCAATATATCAATCTTTATGTCTCGACCATTTCGAGACTCCTCGTCATGTCCTTGATCACATCCGGGACTCCGAACAACCTTCAGTACATCAAAATGCATAAACTCATAATAACTGTCATCGTAACGTTAAGCGTGCGGACCCTACGGTTCGAGAACAATGTAGACATGACCGAGACACGTCTCCGGTCAATAACCAATAGCGGGACCGAGATGCCCATATTGGCTCCTACATATTCTACGAAGATCTTTATCGGTCAGACCGCATAACAACATACGTTGTTCCCTTTGTCATCGGTATGTTACTTACCCGAGATTCGATCGTCGGTATCCAATACCTAGTTCAATCTCGTTACTGGCAAGTCTCTTTACTCGTTCCATAATACATCATCTCACAACTAACATCTTAGTTATAATGCTTGCAAGGCTTATGTGATGTGTATTACCGAGAGGGCCCAGAGATACCTCTCCGACAATCGGAGTGACAAACCCTAATCTCGAAATACGCCAACCCAACATCTACCATTGGAGACACCTTAGTACTCCTTTATGATCACCCAGTTACGTTGTGACGTTTGGTAGTACCCAAAGTGTTCCTCCGGCAAACGGGAGTTGCATAATCTGATAGTCATAGGAACATGTATAAGTCATGAAGAAAGCAATAGCAACATACTAAACGATCGGGTGCTAAGCTAATGAAATGGGTCATGTCAATCAGATCATTCAACTAATGATGTGACCTCATTAATCAAATAAAAACTCTTTGTTCATGGTTAGGAAACATAACCATCTTTGATTAACGAGCTAGTCAAGTAGAGGCATACTAGTGACACTCTGTTTGTCTATGTATTCACACATGTATTATGTTTCCGGTTAATACAATTCTAGCATGAATAATAAACATTTATCATGATATAAGGAAATAAATAATAACTTTATTATTGCCGCTAGGGCATATTTCCTTCAGTCTCCCACTTGCACTAGAGTCAATAATCTAGATTACACAGTAATGATTCTAACACCCATGGAGCCTTGGTGCTGGTCATGTTTTGCTCGTGGAAGAGGCTTAGTCAACGGGTCTGCAACATTCAGATCCGTATGTATCTTGCAAATCTCTATGTCTCCCACCTGGACTAGATCCCGGATGGAGTTGAAGCGTCTCTTGATGTGTTTGGTCCTTTTGTGAAATCTGGATTCCTTTGCTAAAGCAATTGCACCAGTATTGTCACAAAAGATTTTCATTGGACCCGATGCACTAGGTATGACACCTAGATCGGATATGAACTCCTTCATCCAGACTCCTTCGTTCGCTGCTTCCGAAGCAGCTATGTACTCCGCTTCACATGTAGATCCCGCTACGACGCTTTGTTTAGAACTGCACCAACTGACAGCTCCACCGTTTAAAGTAAACACGTATCCGGTTTGCGATTTAGAATCGTCCGGATCAGTGTCAAAGCTTGCATCAACGTAACCTCTTACGGTGAGCTCTTTGTCACCTCCATATACGAGAAACATATCCTTAGTCCTTTTCAGGTATTTCAGGATGTTCTTGACCGCTGTCCAGTGATCCACTCCTGGATTACTTTGGTACCTCCCTGCTAAACTTATAGCAAGGCACACATCAGGTCTGGTACACAGCATTGCATACATGATAGAGCCTATGGCTGAAGCATAGGGAACATCTTTCATTTTCTCTCTATCTTCTGCAGTGGTCGGGCATTGAGTCTGACTCAACTTCACACCTTGTAACACAGGCAAGAACCCTTTCTTTGCTTGATCCATTTTGAACTTCTTCAAAATCTTGTCAAGGTATGTGCTTTGTGAAAGTCCAATTAAGCGTCTTGATCTATCTCTATAGATCTTTATGCCTAATATGTAAGCAGCTTCCCCGAGGTCTTTCATCGAAAAACTTTTATTCAAGTATCCCTTTATGCTATCCAGAAATTCTATATCATTTCCAATCAGCAATATGTCATCCACATATAATATCAGAAATGCTACAGAGCTCCCACTCACTTTCTTGTAAATACAGGCTTCTCCAAATGTCTGTATAAACCCAAATGCCTTGATCACACTATCAAAGCGTTTATTCCAACTCCGAGAGGCTTGCACCAGTCCATAAATGGATCGCTGGAGCTTGCACACTTTGTTAGTTCCCTTTGGATCGACAAAACCTTCCGGTTGCATCATATACAACTCTTCTTCCAGAAATCCATTCAAGAATGCAGTTTTGACATCCATCTGCCAAATTTCATAATCATAAAATGCGGCAATTGCTAACATGATTCTGACAGACTTAAGCATCGCTACGGGTGAGAAGGTCTCATCGTAGTCAACCCCTTGAACTTGTCGAAAACCTTTTGCGACAAGTCGAGCTTTATAGACAGTAATATTACCATCAGTGTCAGTCTTTTTCTTGAAGATCCACTTATTCTCAATTGCTTGCCGATCATTGGGCAAGTCAACCAAAGTCCATACTTTGTTCTCATACATGGATCCCGTCTCAGATTTCATGGCTTCAAGCCACTTTGCGGAATCTGGGCTCACCATCGCTTCTTCATAGTTCGTAGGTTCATCATGATCTAGTAGCATGACTTCCAGAATTGGATTACCGTACCACTCTGGTGCGGATCTCACTCTGGTTGATCTACGTGGTTCAGTAGTATCTTGTTCTAAAGTTTCATGATCATCATCATTAGCTTCCTCACTAATTGGTATAGGTGTCGTAGAAACAGTTTTCTGTGATGTACTATTTTCCAATAAGGGAGCAGGTACAGTTACCTCGTCAAGTTCTACTTTCCTCCCACTCACTTCTTTCGAGAGAAACTCCTTCTCTAGAAATGATCCATTCTTAGCAACGAATGTCTTGCCTTCGGATCTGTGATAGAAGGTGTACCCAACAGTCTCTTTTGGGTATCCTATGAAGACACATTTCTCCGCTTTGGGTTCGAGCTTATCAGGTTGAAGCTTTTTCACATAAGCATCGCAGCCCCAAACTTTAAGAAACGACAACTTTGGTTTCTTGCCAAACCATAGTTCATAAGGCGTCGTCTCAACGGATTTTGATGGTGCCCTATTTAATGTGAATGCGGCCGTCTCTAAAGCATAACCCCAAAACGATAGCGGTAAATCAGTAAGAGACATCATAGATCGCACCATATCTAGTAAAGTACGATTACGACGTTCGGACACACCATTACGCTGTGGTGTTCCGGGTGGCATAAGTTGCGAAACTATTCCACAATTTTTCAAATGTACACCAAACTCGTAACTCAAATATTCTCCTCCACGATCAGATCGTAGAAACTTTATTTTCTTGTTACGATGATTTTCAACTTCACTCTAAAATTCTTTGAACTTTTCAAATGTTTCAGACTTGTGTTTCATTAAGTAGATATACCCATATCTGCTTAAATCATCTGTGAAGGTGAGAAAATAACGATATCCGCCACGAGCCTCAATATTCATCGGACCACATACATCGGTATGTATGATTTCCAATAAATCTGTTGCTCTCTCCATAGTACTGGAGAACGGTGTTTTAGTCATCTTGCCTATGAGGCACGGTTCGCAAGTACCAAGTGATTCATAATCAAGTGGTTCCAAAAGCCCATCAGTATGGAGTTTCTTCATGCGCTTTACACCGATATGACCTAAACGGCAGTGCCACAAATAAGTTGCACTATCATTATCAACTCTGCATCTTTTGGTTTCAACATTATGAATATGTGTATCACTACTATCGAGATTCATCAAAAATAGACCACTCTTCAAAGGTGCATGACCATAAAAGATATAACTCATATAAATAGAACAACCATTATTCTCTGATTTAAATGAATAACCGTCTCGCATTAAACAAGATCCAGATATAATATTCATGCTCAACCCTGGCACCAAATAACAATTATTTAGGTCTAATATTACTCCCGAAGGTAGATGTAGAGGTAGCGTGCCGACCACGATCACATCGACTTTGGAACCATTTCCCACGCGCATCGTCACCTCGTCCTTTGCTAGTGTCCGCTTATTCCGTAGTCCCTGTTTCGAGTTGCAAATATTAGCAACAGAACCAGTATCAAATACCCAGGTGCTACTGCGAGCTCTAGTAAGGTACACATCAATAACATGTATATCACATATACCTTTGTTCACCTTGCCATCCTTCTTATCCACCAAATACTTGGGGCAGTTCCGCTTCCAGTGACCAGTCTGCTTGTAGTAGAAGCACTCAGTTTCAGGCTTAGGTCCAGACTTGGGTTTCTTCTCCTGAGCAGCAACTTGCTTGCTGTTCTTCTTGAAGTTCCCTTTCTTCTTCCCTTTGCCCTTTTTCTTGAAACTAGTGGTCTTGTTGACCATCAACACTTGATGCTCCTTCTTGATTTCTACCTCCGCAGCTTTCAGCATTGCGAAGAGCTCGGGAATAGTCTTGTTCATCCCTTGCATATTATAGTTCATCACGAAGCTCTTGTAGCTTGGTGGCAGTGATTGGAGAATTCTGTCAATGACGCAATCATCTGGAAGATTAACTCCCATCTGAATCAAGTGATTATTATACCCAGACATTTTAAGTATATGCTCACTGACAGAACTGTTCTCCTCCATCTTGCAGCTATAGAACTTATTGGAGACTTCATATCTCTCAATTCGGGCATTTGCTTGAAATATTAACTTCAACTCCTGGAACATCTCATATGCTCCATGACGTTCAAAACGTCGTTGAAGTCCCGAATCTAAGCCGTAAAGCATGGCACACTGAACTATCGAGTAGTCATCAGATTTACTCTGCCAGACGTTCATAACATCTGGTGTTGCTCCAGCAGCAGGCCTAGCACCCAGCGGTGCTTCCAGGACGTAATTCATCTATGCAGCAATGAGGATAATCCTCAGGTTACGGACCCAGTCCGTGTAATTGCTACCATCATCTTTCAACTTTGCTTTCTCAAGGAACGCATTAAAATTCAACGGAACAACAGCACGAGCCATCTATCTACAATCAACATAAACAAGCAAGATACTACCAGGTACTAAGTTCATGATAAGTTTAAGTTCAGTTAATCAAATTACTTAAGAACTCCCACTTAGATAGACATCCCTCTAATCCTCCAAGTGATCACGTGATCCAAATCAACTAAACCATAACCGATCATCACGTGAGATGGAGTAGTTTTCAATGGTGAACATCGTTATGTTGATCATATCTACTATATGATTCACGCTCAACCTTTCGGTCTCTGTGTTCCGAGGCCATATCTGCATATGCTAGGCTCGTCAAGTTTAACCTGAGTATTCTGCGTGTGCAAAACTGGCTTGCACCCGTTGTAGATGGACGTAGAGCTTATCACACCCGATCATCACGTGGTGTCTGGGCACGACGAACTTTGGCAACGGTGCATACTCAGGGAGAACACTTCTTGATAATTTAGTGAGAGATCATCTTATAATGCTACCGTCAATCAAAGCAAGATAAGATGCATAAAAGATAAACATCACATGCAATCAATATAAGTGATATGATATGGCCATCATCATCTTGTGCTTGTGATCTCCATCTCCGAAGCACCGTCATGATCACCATCGTCACCGGCGCGACACCTTGATCTTCATCATAGCATCGTTGTTGTCTCGCCAATCTTATGCTTCCACGACTATCACTACCGCTTAGCAATAAAGTAAAGCATTACATCACGATTGAATTGCATACAATAAAGCGACAACCATATGGCTCCTGCCAGTTGCTGATAACTTGGTTACAAAACATGATCATCTCATACAATAAAATCAGCATCATGCCTTGACCATATCACATCACAACATGCCCTGCAAAAACAAGTTATACGTCCTCTACTTTGTTGTTGCAAGTTTTACGTGGCTGCTACGGGCTTAAGCAAGAACTCATCTCACCTACGCATCAAAACCACAACGATAGTTTGTCAAATAGACTCCGTTTTAACCTTCTCAAGGACTGGGCGTAGCCACACTTGGTTCAACTAAAGTTGGAGAGACAGTCGCCCGCAAGCCATCTATGTGCAAAGCACGTCGAGGGAACCAGTCTCGCGTAAGCGTACGCGTAAGGTTGGTCCGGGTCGTCTCGTCCAACAATACCGCCGAACCAAAGTATGACATGCTGGTAGGCAGTATGACTTGTATCGCCCACAACTCACTTGTGTTCTACTCGTGCAAATAACATCAAACCATAAAACCTAGGCTTTGATACCATTGTTGGGGAACGTAGTAATTTCAAAAAATTTCCTACGCACATGCAAGCTCATGGTGATGCATAGCAACGAGGGGGAGAGTCTGATCTACGTACCCTTGTAGATCGCAACGGAAGCGTTGACACAACATAGAGGAAGTAGTCGTACGTCTTCTTCCCGATCCGACCGATCCAAGCACCGTTACTCCGGCACCTTCGAGTTCTTAGCACACGTTCAGCTCGATGACGATCCCCGGGCTCCGATCCAGCAAAGCTTCAGGGAGGAGTTCCGTCAGCACGACGGCGTGGTGACGATCTTGATGTACTACCGACGTAGGGCTTCGCCTAAGCACTACAACGATATGATCGAGGTGGAATTTGGTGGCAGGGGGCACTGCACATGGCTAAGGAACGATCTCAACGGTCAACTTGTGTGTCTAGAGGTGCCCCCTGCCCCCGTATATAAAGGTTGCCAGGGGGAGGGCTGGCCGGCCAAGGGAGGAGGGCGCAGAAGGAGTCCTACTCCTACCGGGAGTAGGACTCCCCCCAATCCTATTCCTAATAGGAATACTCGAGAGAGAGAGAGAGGGAGAAGGGGGCCGGCCACCTCTCCTAGTCCTAATAGGACTAGGGGAGGGGGGAGGCGCGCAGCCCACCTTGGGATGCCCCTTTCACCTTTCCACTAAGGCCCAATAAGGCCAATTTGGTTCCCGGGGGGTTCCGGTAACCTCCCGGTACTCCGGTAAAATTCCCGATTTCACCCGGAACACTTCTGATGTCCAAACATAGGCTTCCAATATATCAATCTTTATGTCTCGACCATTTCGAGACTCCTCGTCATGTCCGTGATCACATCCGGGACTCCGAACAACCTTCGGTACATCAAAATGCATAAACTCATAATAACTGTCATCGTAACGTTAAGCGTGCGGACCCTACGGTTCGAGAACAATGTAGACATGACCGAGACACGTCTCCGGTCAATAACCAATAGCGGGACCTGGATGCCCATATTGGCTCCTACATATTCTATGAAGATCTTTATCGGTCAGACCGCATAACAACATACGTTGTTCCCTTTGTCATCGGTATGTTACTTGCCCGAGATTCGATCGTCGGTATCCAATACCTAGTTCAATCTCGTTACTGGCAAGTCTCTTTACTCGTTCCGTAATACATCATCTCACAACTAACATCTTAGTTATAATGCTTGCAAGGCTTATGTGATGTGTATTACCGAGAGGGCCCAGAGATACCTCTCCGACAATCGGAGTGACAAACCCTAATCTTGAAATACGCCAACCCAACATCTACCATTGGAGACACCTGTAGTACTCCTTTATAATCACCCAGTTACGTTGTGACGTTTGGCAGTACCCAAAGTGTTCCTCCGGCAAACGGGAGTTGCATAATCTCATAGTCATAGGAACATGTATAAGTCATGAAGAAAGCAATAGCAACATACTAAACGATCGGGTGCTAAGCTAATGAAATGGGTCATGTCAATCAGATCATTCAACTAATGATGTGACCTTGTTAATCAAATAACAACTCTTTGTTCATGGTTAGGAAACATAACCATCTTTGATTAACGAGCTAGTCAAGTAGAGGCATACTAGTGACACTCTGTTTGTCTATGTATTCACACATGTATTATGTTTCTGGTTAATACAATTCTAGCATGAATAATAAACATTTATCTTGATATAAGGAAATAAATAATAACTTTATTATTGCCTCTAGGGCATATTTCCTTCAGTCGCAACTCGCAACACACGTTTTAGTCGCCGGTGATCGCGTGTGTATTTCATGGTCTGTTTATACGTCGCCTGCCATGGTAACCGGGTCTAGCTAAATTGGCGATCACCATGCTGCACGAAACTGCAGCTCACAAGCTTGTGCGCGGACGTCAGGAGCCATCGGCAACAGGTTGATCGTGGGTTAGTCCGCCGCCTCCACCGATGTGATGCCATGGAGTGCGGCACGGCTGGTCAGCGTCTCCATGAATGGCACTGAACCTGCAGTTCAGTCAGAACGGGCTGTAGCAGATCTGGCACTGTAGCGAGTCACCAGCGCAGGCGTGGCACGTTTGCTTTGTACACACCCCTAATCAGCAATGAAGGTCCCTAAGTTTCGCCTATATTTTCTACCTATTATTTTTGTTGAGCGGAAACCATTCGATTGCTTTTTCTGGTTTCATCAGAATTTTTTTGAGACAATCTAGTTCCGTCAGTTGTCCATTTTATCTTTTTTAGAAACACGTATAGCTTTATTCATACTCATAACAATTACAGGTACATCCCTCCCGCTCCCGTGGCGCTCCCGGCGGCACCGGGCCGCCAAACCTAGCCGTAGAGGAGGGGCAAAATCGAGCTACCCTACCTGCGTTGGCGGCGTGCCCCTGCTCAAAAGGTGGTGGGATCCCGTGCATCGTTCTGGCGGCGGTGTTGGGCGCCCGGGGTGGCGGCTCCGGGGCTGGTGGCGGCGTAGGTCAAGTCAGCACGGCTGCAGATGCGCATGTCCCCTTCGGCTGTGTGTGCGGCCACGAGGCAGCCAGGAGATGGGCATCCTCGTTCCAGTGATTCGGGTTGCTTCTTGGGTGCGCCTCGACGGGATCTGGCAGGAATGGCATGGCTGGTGGCGGCGCTCCGGCAGCTCCTGGCGCGTGGATCTTGCGGGTGGGGATGTGGCTAGCGGCTCCTGGCTGCTCGACGAGGCCCCTCCCGATGGTGCTGCGGTTGTAGTGGGTTATTCGAGCTACGACCCGACAACCCCGCTCGGCGGGTTGGGGCGGGGTGGCGGCCCCCCTCCCGACTTGGTGCTATGGAGCTGGTCGGCTTGCTAGCCCGACATGGCTGGCGACGTGGTGGAGGTTGCCGGGGCGGTGGCCCCGGATTTGGTGAAAGCGACTTCGGCTAGGGGGTGGTGCGCGCGCCTGTGCTTGGTGGTTCGGGGGATCCCACGACCAGTGCAGGGTTGGCCTCAGCATGATTGGGTTTGTTGGCTGCGCAGGTATGAGCAGGTGGTGGCTGAGCATCTCGAGGAGAAATCGTATGCCCGGCCTTTGCCGGATCCGGCGACGGCGATGCCCGTGGGCATCGTGCTCTTTCTTGGAAGCATTGTTGTTGTGCAGTGCTCCTTCACCCTCTCCATGGCCTTGGCTTCGGAGGGATACCTCACATCTTCGGGATCAGGTGATGAAGGCGCCTTCATGTCTTCTTTCTTCTTGGGGGCATCTTCTCAGAGTCGGCCACAACGTGGAGGCCAGTGGATGGCGGCATATCTGCCGCGTGGTTGCAGCATCTTCGCCGCATAGTTTGCTGAGGTGGCCATTTCAACGGCGTTGATTTCCGTTTGGCAACGATGATGGCATCGAGAGGAGATTTGATCGCGGATCGGGCTTTGGTAGTCGGATCTTCCCGGCGTGTCCGAGGTGCTCTTCCGTTGGTTGCTTGGTTGCTTTGAGTACAGAGCTGTGGTGGAGTGTGTCCATGCGATGACGATGATAGGCGCTCGGTGATCGGTACGGAGGGCACAGTCAGTGCAAGTCCTACATATTTCCCTTGTGATGATCGTCGTCAAAGTCAGAGCTATCGATTGTTTGCGTGTGTAGCCTTCTGTTGGTTGGATTGTATCGGTTTTAGCCAGGTTGGCCGGCGGTACACATGTTATGTGGGTTGAATTGTATCGGTTTTAGCCCGGTTTTCCGTCAATTAACCGGGCAATTATCTCCTTCTTAATAAATTAAAAGGGCAAGTCTTTTGCCTTGTTTAAAAAATTACAGGTACACTGATTTGGACCTAACATCCAAGAAAATTGAAAGTAACTCCTATGACTAAGAATTACGATGAAATCTCTTGAAAACACCTTCGCGGTGTCAATCTCTGCTCGAAGATATACTCCAAAGACTTCAGTAAAGAGGTTGCAATTTGGCTGGGGCAACGATGTTGTTACTCCTTCACCCGCACGGACATTATCAATAATGATTTTTAAAAGCGCCTTGAGTCGCTCTTCCAAAAAGATGGGAAACCTTGATTGATGAACATACTTGGGCCAGGGATGATCCCTTAGAACACTATGATTTCAACTCCACAAAAATTCAGACCAATAAAAAATGCTTCGTACAACAACATCAAATCATCAGATCTGAATAATCGGATCTGCAAGGACAAAAAACTCTCTAATCTCATGGCACCGCCAAAAGAACAAGAGGAAATTTATTCTCACAAAACTAAAATAATCACTAGACGATGACGAAGTACATAGAGGTCTTGAAGATTCGAGACCCCCCTCTCAGCGCCAAGATGACAGCCGGAGGTGAGGGGATCTTTTCTCAGATGACAGCGACGGGAGCACAAGAAACACTAACAAAACTTTATGTCCCCATCATTTTGTCGGGAGATCCTACTTCGCGCCTTCAACGCCATCTAAACCAACTGACGCTTGCTATAGCGCCCTATTGGGCCGGCCCATGAATGCGTAACGCCAGCACACACAAAATCCTAAAAAGAGTTGTTACAGTGAGGATTCAAACCTAGGCCTTTGCTTTGTAAACCCACTTGACTAACCACTAGAGCTACAAGCTACCTGGTACTAGTATACAGTAGTACCTCGATAATAATTAAGGACAATACTGGCTGCACGATGATACCTCTCCAACGTATGTACTTTTTAACGCGTTTCCTCTTGTTTTGGACTCTAATTTGCATGATTTGAATGAAACTAACCCCGGACTGACGTTGTTTTCAGCAGAACTACCATGGTGTTGTTTTTGTGCAGAAATAAAAGTTCTCGGAATGGAACGGAACTTTGCGAGGAATTTTTACCCAATAAAAGAGAATTTCTGGAGCCAAGAGTCACCTGAGGGGGGCACCTGGGTGGGTGATACGTCTCCAACGTATCTATAATTTTTGATTGTTCCATGCTATTATATTATCCATCTAGGATGTTTTATATTCATTTATATGCTATTTTATATGATTTTTGGGACTAACCTATTAACCTAGAGCCCAGTGCCAGTTTCAGTTTTTTCCTTTGTTTTGAGTTTTACAGAAAAGGAATACCAAATGGAGTCCAGTTGACATGCCGATTTTTAATGATTTTTTATGGACTAAAAGAAGCCCCCGAAGTAAAAGAGTTGGGCCAGAAGAGTCCCGGGCCGTCCACGAGGGTGGGGGCGCGCCCTACCCCCCGGGCATGTCCCCCTATCTCATGGACGACTCGGAGACCCCCTTAGCGTGAGATCGATGCCAAAAATTCCTATAAATACTCAAACTTCCAGAAAATAACCTGGATCGGGAGTTCCGTCACCGCAAGCCTCTGTATCCACCGAAAACCAATCTAGACACGCTCCGGCACCCTGCCGGAGGGGGGGATCCATCACCGGTGGCCATCTTCATCATCCCGGCGCTCTTCATGACGAGGAGGGAGTAGTTCACCCTCGGTGTTGAGGGTATGTACCAGTAGCTATGTGTTGGATCTCTCTCTCTCTCTCTCTCTCTCTCTCTCTCTCTAGTTCTTGATTCGGCACGATCTTGATGTATCGTGAGCTTTGCTATTATAGTTGGATCTTATGATGTTTCTCCCCCTCTACTCTCTTGTAATGGATTGAGTTTTCCCTTTGAAGTTATCTTATCGGATTGAGTCTCTAAGGATTTGTGAACACTTGATGTATGTCTTGCATGTGCTTATCTGTGGTGATAATGGGATATTCACGTGATCCACTTGATGTATGTTTTGGTGATCAACTTGCGAGTTCCGTGACCTTGTGAACTTATGCATAGGGGTTGGCACACGTTTTCTTCTTGACTCTCCGGTAGAAACTTTGGGGCACTCTTTAAAATTCTTTGTGTTGGTTGAATAGATGAATCTAAGATTGTGTGATGTATATCGTATAATTATACCTACGGATACTTGAGGTGACATTGGAGTATCTAGGTGACATTAGGGTTTTGGTTGATTTGTGTCTTAAGGTGTTCTTCTAGTACGAACACTAGGATAGATCGAACGGAAAGAATAGCTTCGTGTTATATTACTACGGACTCTTTAATAGATCAATCAGAATGGATAACTTCGAGGTGGTTTCGTACCCTACAATAATCTCTTCGTTTGTTCTCCGCTACTAGTGACTATGAAGTGACTCTTTGTTGCATGTTGAGGGATAGTTATATGATTCAATTATGTTATTATTGTTGAGAGAATTTGGACTAGTGAAAGTATGAACCCTAGGCCTTGTTACGTAGCATTGCAATACCGTTTGTGCTCACTTTATCATTAGTTACCTTGCTGTTTTTATATTTTCTGATTACAAAAACCTATATCTACCATCCATATTGCACTTGTATCACCATTTCTTTGCCGAACTAGTGTACATATATAATTTGCCATTGTATTGGGTGTGTTGGGGACACAAGAGACTCTTTGTTATTTGGTTGCAGGGTTGTTTGAGAGAGACTGTCTTCATCCTATGCCTCCCGCGGATTGATAAACCTTAGGTCATCCACGTGAGGGAAATTTGCTACTGTCCTACAAACCTCTGCACTTGGAGGCCCAACAACGTCTACAAGAAGAAGGTTGTGTAGTAGACATGAAGCTATTTTCTAGCGCCGTTGCCGGGGAGGTTAGCGCTTGAAGGTATATCTTTAGATCTTGCAATCGAATCTTTTTGTTTCTTGTTTTATCACTAGTTTAGTCTATAAAAGAAAACTACAAAAAAATGGAATTGAGGTTGCCTCACATGCTTCATCTTTTTAATATCTTTTGTGAAAATAAGGATTCCGATAATTGTGCCAAAGTGTTAGAAGAAGAATGTATTAAAATGTTTGGCACTAAGTCTTTGGATGATGAGCATGATTGCAATGTTATTAGTATGAATTCTTTGAATATCCATGATACTAATGATATGCAAAGCGACAAGCTTGCGGATGCTATGTTTGATGAAGATGATATTTTTTGTCCCCCAAGTTTTGATGAGCAAATTTATTATGATGATAGCATGCCTCCTATTTATGATGATTATATTGATAAAAATGGGTTTGGAAGAGTGTCAACTTTAGAAAATAATGATTCCACTTTTTTGGAGGATGTTGAATCTCATTGTGATAATTATAAAAGTGGATTTGGAGAGGTCATGACTTTATTTAGTAATGATTCCACTATCTTGGAAGAGGTTTCAATTGATTATGATGAGAACAAAGTTGCTACTTATGATGATTATTGTGATGATACTTATGTTATAAAAAGTAGTGATGATTATATTTACAAAACTTGTCATGATTATGATTACCCTTTTCCTAAACATTACTCTTTTAATGTGGAAACAATTTATAGTATTTGAGTTTCTTATGATACTCCCACTATTCCGAATGAGAAGAATTTTACTTATGTGGAGAATAATATAAAATTCTATGCTTGTAGATCATGAAAAGAATGCTTTATGTGATAGTTATATTGTTGAATTCATTCATGATGCTACTGAAAATTATTATGAGGGAGGAATATGCGCTTGTAGGAATAGTAATAATATTAAGTTTCCTCTCTATGTGTTGAAAATCTTGAAGTTAACCTTATTTTACCTTCCTATGCAAGATGATTCTCGTTCCCACAAGTTGTTTCCTCACAAAATCCCTATGCATAGGAAGTGGGTTAGACTTAAATGTGCTTGCCTTATGCTTCATGATGCTCCTATTATGTTTCAATTCTCATCTTTTATGTGAGCATCATTGAAATTATCATGCCTAGCTAGAAATGCATTAAAGAAAAGCACTTGTTCGGAGACAACCCAATATTTATACCTAATATTTTTGTATGTTCACATGATTATACTACTGTAGTAATAATGTTTTATAGCTTTTGTTTCAATAAAGTGCCAAGAAAAGCCTTTAGGATCTTCTTGGGTGATTGTCATTTGATCTTGCTGATAAAAACAGAAAGTATACGCTCATGAAAATAATAATCATTTTTTACCCGACAGCGATAAAATACCAATTCCGTCTGCAGTAGATCAATATACTTTTTATCCTGGTCGTCCTAATTTTTCAGAACTTTTGGAGTTACAGAAGTATTCAAAATCTCCAGATTACTACAGACTGTTCTGTTTTTGACATATTCTGTTTTCATTGTGTTTGTTTGCTTATTTTGATGAATCTATGAGTAGTATCGGAGAGTATGAACCATAGAGAAGTTGGAATACAGTAGATACTACACCAATATGAATTTAGAATGAGTTCACAACATTACCTAAGTGATGATTTATTTTCTTATACTAACGGAGCTTACGAGTTTTCTGTTAAGTTTTGTGTTGTGAAGTCTTCAAGTTTTGGATAAAGATTTGATGGACTATGGAATAAGGAGTGGCAAGAGCCTAAGCTTGGGGATTCCCGAGGCACCCCAAGGTAATATTCAAGGACAACCAAGAGCCTAAACTTGGGGATGCCCCGGATGTCATCACCTCTTTCGTCTTCGTTTATCGATAACTTTACTTGAAGCTATATTTTTATTCACCACATGATGTGTGTTTTGCTTGAAGCGTCATTTTATTTTATTTTATTTTGCTTACTATTTGAATAATATCCCAAGATCCGAAATTATTAAATGTTAGAGAATCTTCACATAATTACATACACTACTAGAAAAACTAGCATTAACGACGATGGGCCAAAAATGCTTGGGCCTGTTTGATAGCTTAGTTTTTTTCTAAGTATTATGAGAAAACTGCAGTTTTCTAAATTACTACAGTTTTAATTACTATGAGCTGTTTGGCTACCCAAAAACGGTGGTATTTAATATTGCAGTATTATCAAAACTGTGGTATTTTCTTTGTATTAAAAAAAGGACCCCAAACCTCTTTTAAGAAAACGAGTGTGTTCGTTTATCGCCTTCCTCGCTCCAAGTCGTCGCCGCTGCCCTATTGTGGAGGATTGTCGGTCTTGGACAAATCATACTACGGCAATGGAAAAAATGGTGTCCATCGTACTTCCGCCTGCGCTCCTCCTTCTCTCCTCCTATGGGTCGTGCATCTAGTCAGCCCGCTGGCCACCTCAAACCATGGTCACGCTGATGACTGCAGCGCGAGCCCCCAACGTTGCTGGCCAAGCCTGCACATGTCTCTTTGCATGCGGTCATAGCCGTGTCGTACGTGTGTCCTGCTGCCATGTCGCGGCCTTGCTCGCCGCTGCTAGCGGCGAATGCACTGCCTCGACCGCTCACGCTCGCCGCTATGCACCGCTGTTGGCCAAGCCGCAGCCAAGCCAGAGCGACGGCGCGAGCTGCCATATGCCGCTTCGCTGTGCTCCCGCCAACGCTGATACCTAGCATGCCACGGGGTTTGTTTGTGAGTGCATGGCCGTTTAGTCAATCACTGGCCAGCTAAGAACGCGCATGTTTGTAACTGCTATGAGACAGCTAGCTAATTTACGTGGTTGTAAACAAGCGTCAAGCGTCAAGCGCCAACCAAACACGTCACAGTATTCTTAATACTACGAAATACTTTGATATGACAAAACTGTGGTATCTAGTACCTATAGGCTAAAATACTCTAGTTTTTTAATACTGTAGTTTTTGCAATACTCTGCTGCCAAACGGGGCCTTGGTTGTTAAGTTGAGTCCCCGGAGGTAAACCAGCCTACCTTTTTTTGAAGGGAGGTAAACCAGCCTACCTAATACCAACCTGTAGCTAACTATGCGGTAATTATTGTTCTGACCTTTGTTTGCATGTACATGCACCCAGATTCGGTTTTGTAGCACACGCATATCCAACCTTATCCACATATTTTTTATGCATGATTAAAAGGGAGTGGGACGGCTGAATATTGTTGGCACAAGCCACAAAGTATTGGCATTTTCTGTAGGATACCTCCGTAATAGAAAAAAGATCTATAATATCCCATCCAATGTGCCTCTTTCTTCTCTCCTTCCTGTTCAATCGGCGGCACCTCCAGATCGCATCTCCCTTTTCTTCTCCGCTGCCGAGCCTACACCTTGCCGGTCGCCTCAACCCAGACGCCCTGCTGCCTGCAAGTAGCCGGTCGCCTCGACCCGTCACGTCCGTGCTGCTGGCTGCACCTTGCCGGTTGCCTCGACCCGGACGCGTCCGCGCTGCTGCCTACATGTCGTCGGTCGCCTCGACCCCGTCGCCTCCGCACTACCGCCTGCACATCGCGGGTTGCCTAGACCCCAGTGCGCCTGAGCTACCTCCTGCATATTGCCATTTTCCAACGCGATTCCATTGTACAGTACGTTGGTTGGTTTCCTCCTTCCTCTGTTTTGTTGGTCCTTCATGTACACAGAACAGTGGGGTGGCTATATACTTTACGAAAGGGCTCATGATAATACAGCAATATTATGGTATACTAAGAGAGACGAGCTGCAAAATTTGGTTGGGTGTGACTATGTCACATCTAGATGTGAGATAATATCACACATCTAACGTGACATCATCCTGTAATGTGGCATCTTCCTCCAGATCGGCAGGGCTTATTTGTTTGTTTTGTTTGTCACGACCTGTCCAACAACACGCAACCCTGTCACCTGCCCCCTCCCCCACCACTGTGCCTTTGTTGTTGGGCTTCTTCATGGGCCAGTTTGTCCCGGTTGTTTGTTTGTCTATCGCGGCCCAACAGAATACGACCTGTGTAGACCCCTTGTAGAATTCTTCTCTTCGTCCAGAAATTCTGCTTCTTTCAGAAACGTCAACATCCTTTTTTGTGTGCTTGTATGTATGTGGTATCTAGAAAAGAAACAAAACAACCCATAGCTAGATCGTGCATACCAGTGTGTTTGTGAAGCTGTATCTGTCCATAAGCATGAACGGAAAGGAGAACAAAAAAGAATGAAACAAAAAAAAGAATAAAACACAAGGAAAACTCCAGTTTCTTCAGTTTTGCATATTTAGGTATCATTGTGCCCGTGTATTGGAGATTCGGAGTGCAGTTTCAGTTTGAGAGCCTAAGAAACTTATTATACTGACTAACCTGTTGGTACATTATTCGTTCGTGAGAAGACAACAAAAAGATGAAAAAGGAACATAAGAGAATTGATGCCTTGATGAAAACTTCATTTTGACTATATAATTACATAGATGAATACAAAAACCGCCTGAGTCGCGAGTCGGCAGTGGAGTTGCAATTGGGGTGAAAACAAAACAAAACCTATAACCCTCGAGTTGCGAGTCGGGGTGGAGTTGCAACTATGGCATGAAAAAAGAAAAACTAAAACACCCCTGTCCCCGAGTTGCGAGTCGATGTTGGGCATGCAACAAGGGCGACGGATACGCCCCCTAGTTGTGTGTCAACGGCCTGATTGCAACTACCATGAAACAGAAAAAGAAACAAAACAACCCCCCCCCCCCCCCCCAAGTTGTGACTTGAGGATTGACTTGTAACTAGCGCAACTACAAACTACACCCGCTCGAGTTGCGAGTCGACGGTGGACTTGCAACTGAGGTGAATACAAAAACCTTGAGTTGCGAGTCGATGGTGGACTTGCAACTGGGGTGAATACAAAACCGCCTGAGTTGCGAGTCGGCGGTGGAGTTGCAACTACGACGAATACAAAACAAAACCTACAACCCTCGAGTTGCGAGTCGAGGGTGGAGTTGCAACTATGACACACAAAAGAAAACCTAAAACACCGCTGTCCCCGAGTAGCGAATTGATGTTGCACTTGCTACAGGGGCGACGGATTCCCCCCTAGTTGCGGGTCAACGGTCTGATTGCAACTACCATGGAACAGAAAAATAAACAAAACAACCAACCACTCCCCCCTGAGTTGCGACTTGAGGCTTGGCCTGCAACTAGCTCAACTACAAAATACACCCCGCTCGAGTTGCGACTCAGGGGTGGAGTTGCAACTAGGGCGAACAAAAAAACCTGCTTGAGTTGTGAGTTGACAGTGAACTTGCAACTAGGTGGGGGCGGGGGGGATAAAAAAAGCGTTGAGTTACGAGTCGATGTTTGACTTGCAACTGGAATGAAAAGAAAAACCACCTGAGTTGCGATTCGATGGTTGAGTTGCAACTGGGGAGAACAGGAAAAAAACTACAACCTCTCGAGTTGCAAGTCGAGGGTGGAGTTGCAATTACCATGAAACAAAAAGAACAACCCCCCCCCCCCCCCCCGAGTTGCGAGTTGAGGCTTGACTTGCGACCAGGGCAACTATCAACCTACACCCGCTCGAGTTGCGACTCAGGGGTGGAGATGCAACTAGGGTGAACAAAAAAATACTGCTTGAGTTGCGAGTCGACAATGGACTTGCAACTGGGGGGAATAAAAAAGCGTTGAGTTACGAGTCGATGTTTGACTTGCAACTGGAATGAATACAAAAACCACCTGAGTTGTGATTCGATGGTTGAGTTGCAACTGGGGTGAACAGGAAAAACAAAAACTACAACCTCTCGAGTTGCAAGTCGAGGGTGGAGTTGCAACTACCATGAAACAAAAAAACAACCCCCCCCCCCCCCCCCCCACCGTACAAACATCAAGTTTCATCTACAGGCATAAACATACTGTACCATAATGCTAACATGATTTACAAAATTAGAGATAAGTGAGAGTAAAAAAATGTGGTACAAAATGCATACAGTTGGGCATCCCTCCAAAAAAATGCAGACATAAGACAACTTATAATAAACAGGAATTTAAATCTGCTTCTTAGTAAATTGAAATTGTAGACATAAAGACAACTTAAATAACAAGAATTTAAATCTGCTTCTTAGAAAAATGAAATTGCAGACAACTCAGTGAGAGGAACTAACATCCTAATTTAATCATTTCCTAGGACCCTTCCCACACAAATCAGACAAAACATACTCCTAAAATCTAATCATTTCAAAATTTAATGAAACAGATAGACCCTTTAATCAAAGATGAACTAAAAAAACAAGAAGAGCATACCCTAGATAGATTCAAAAAAAGTTGATGAACCCTAACCCACATTTCACGAGATTGGAGAGGACGGACCCTAAAAAATATGGAAAACAAACAAGAAACCAAAAAGAAATGTGGATCTGCTAATGAACCCTACCTACAATTGGGGACATTTGGGGGCATTTTGGGACATTGGGGACGAACCCCTAGATGTATACTGCTAAAATCAGTGAGCAAAAGAAACAAAAAAAGGACAAAATAGTAGGAAAAAGGAACAAAAAAAGACTACCTACAATGCGTCTCCATCTCCTTCTCCTTCTCCAGAATTCGCCTGCGCCTCGAGCACCAGCTGCCAGATAGAAAAATGGGAAGACGACAGAAGAGGAATGGGGAACGGCCGAACTGAATGCTTCGGCACAAAGAACATCCGCTCCCTCGTCTTCAGACCTCGCACAGAAAAACAGCCCACGAGCCCAACAACGCAACGCGGCCCGCGAAAAAACACGCAGAAACAAAACAACCCGCTAACAAGATGGGCCGCGCGCGCAGAGAACGACGAGCGACACGAGCGGGGCGCACGACAACGACAAAAACAAGCTAGCGTGAATCTTGACGACAGGATGAGATCCAATGGTTGTGGACTTAGATGTGAGATAGCTATTTCACATCTAGATGTGAAATAGCAAACCTGAATTTGGTTCTGTACTTATGCAAATCTTAATCTCTAGTAAGAGAGCAATATGATGCCACTAGTTTATGTAAGCCTTAATCTGTAGTTATCCATATGCTTCCTATTTCAGCTTTTACCGTATTCATAGTGACCCAATAAGTTTTGTCCTTACCTTTTTTTAGCCTTCAGTACATCAACATTCACTTATTTAATTTAATTTACTTTGTAAAGCCTTTGCGCACATTTCAAACCGACCCTATATGTATGGATTATCCTTATCACAATGAGGCTCATATGCGATAAGAGGAACTATGGAGAAAAAAATACGAGTTAGCTACAAAAGATACTACGCAAACCTAAAAATATTTTTCAAGCTATCTAGTTTAGGATGATATAATGTGGTTGCTTGCTCTCATCGATACGAATGATGCGCCAACAAATACTCTTGTTCAGTGCGAATTGGGATGAAGATGATTCTAAAAGTGAGTTTCTAACTAGCTTGTACAATATGGAGAATTTGTTTCTACACTTAATTGTTTTGAAGTTACTCATAATATATTGTAAGCAATGAAATATGAAGTTGATGCCAGAAACAACAGTGACATATGAATAATATAGATGACTATGATGCTATGAGAAAATGTCAAAAAAATTCGAGCAAGTGAAACTGGTACTTGAAAAGAAGTCCACTGGCATGGTGCAAGAGGTGTTAGAAATTAAGCGGCTTATGTTTGGTAAATTTCTAAGTGATGGTTCTCATGAAAGCCAACATGAACAAGTAAGTTGTTCTCATACATATATTTTATGTGCCACACTTTGCGCCAATTTATTATATTTTATATGCCATACTTTGCGCCAATTTATTTACATGGACTGGCTTTCATAAACTACTCACCGTTTTGTAGGACTGATGGTCCATCGTAAATCTCTAGAAACATCCGAAGAAGATTCTAATTGCCAATGAAGAATGATATACATTCATGCAACGATGGTGTCCCCCGATTGAAGATTAATAAATATTATATTTTCTTGTTCTCTCATTTTCCAGTTAGATATGATAAAGTACATTGGTCACATAAGCAGTGCTTTTGACTCATATTTTTTGTGGTATTTTAATTCCAGAATCGTATGTCAAATTTTGTTAATTTATCTCATTTCTATTAATAAAAGTGGTTATGATCCTTTCAATTCATATTCTTATATTTCTATGATGATGTGGATGTTACTATTCAAATGTTGAATGATTCATAAAGTGATCGCTGGATGGAAAGTTATTACTAAATATAAGTTATTCTGAAGGATATCATAATGGTGAAGAGAGTGGTTGTTAACACTATAAAGTGGTTGTTAAGGATACTTTGGTAACCATGAGAACATGATTAGCAAAAAAATGTGGTCGTTAATACTAAGTGTGGTCGTTATTGCCTTAAGATTGACGACGACGCACCATCCCGTCGTTACATTTGTAACGACCACAAGATGTGGTCGTTATACTATTAACGATGGAGCCTATTACTACCAGCAGATTGTGGTCGTTAATGATCATTAACGACCACAATCCAACTTTTAACGACCACATATACCATCGTTAAAAACCATTTTCCTAGTAGTGATAATTATTCAACTACTCATTGTGCTTCGCGTATATCTTTTGAAGTAGTTTGTCGTTTGCTCTAGTGCTTCACTTATATCTTTTTAGAGCATGGAAGTAGTTTTATTTTGAAGAAATTGTTGAACTCTCATGCTTCACTTATATTATTTTGAGAGTCTCTAAACAGCATGGTAGTTTGCTTTGGTTATGAAACTAGTCCTAATATGATGGGCATCCAAGAGGGATATAATAAAAACTTTCATATAGAGTGCATTGAATACTATGAGAAGTTTGATACTTGATGATTGTTTTGAATATGAGATGGTGATATTAGAGTCATGCTAGTTGAGTATTTATGAATTTGAGAAATACTTGTGTTGAGGTTTGCAAGTCCCGTAGCATGCACGTATCGTAACCGTTGTGTAACAAATTTGAAGCATGGGGTGTTTCTTTGATTGCCCTCCTTATGAGTGGCGGTCGGGGACGAGCGATGGTCTTTTCCTACGAGTCTATCCCCCTAGGAGCATGTGCATAGCGCTTGGTTTTGATGACTTGTAGATTTTTGCAATAAGTATGTGAGTTCTTTATGACTAATGTTGAGTCCATGGATTATACAAACTCTCACCCTTTCATCATTGCCAGCCTCTTCGGTGCCGTGCATTGCCCTTTCTCACCTCGAGAGTTGGTGAAAACTTCACCGGTGCATCCAAACCCTGTGATATGATACGCTCTATCACATATAAGCCTCCTTATATCTTCCTGAAAACAGCTACCATACCTACCTATTATGGCATTTCCATAGCCATTCCGAGATATATTGCCATGCAACTTTCCACCGTTCCGTTTATTATGACACGATTCATCATTGTCATATTGCCTTGCATGATCATGTAGTTGACATCGTATTTGTGGCAAAGCTATCGCTCATAATTTTTATACATGTCACTCTTGAATCATTGCACATCCCGGTACACCGCCAGAGTCATATTTTGTTCTAGTATCGAGTTGTAATTTTTGAGTTGTAAATAAATAGAAGTGTGATGATGATAATTATTAGAGTATTGTCTCGTGTGAGGAAATAAAAAAAGGAGAAAGGCCAAATAAAAAAAAGAGAAGGCCCAAAAAAATGAGAGAAAACACAAAAGGGACAATATTACTATCCTTTTCCACATTTGTGCTTCAAAGTAGCACCATGATCTTCATGATAGAGAGTCTCTTATTTTGTCACTTTCATATACTAGTGGGAATTTTCATTATAGAACTTGACTTGTATATTCCAGCAATGGGCTTCCTCAAAATGCACTAGGTCTTCGTGAGCAAGGAAGTTGGATGCACACCCACTTAGTTTCTTTTGATGAGATTTCATACATTTATAGCTCTAGTGCATTCGTTGCATGGCAATCCCTACTCCTCGCATTGACATCAATTGATGGGCATCTCCATAGCCTATTGATTAGCAGCGTCGATGTGAGAATTTCTTGTTTTTCTCTTCTCCACACAACCTACATCATCATATTCTGTTCCACCTATAGTGCTATGTCCATGGCTCGCGCTCATATATTGCGTGAAACTTGAAAAAGTTTGAGAATACTAAGAGCCTGTTTGGGACTGCTCTGCTCCTTAAAATTCAGCTCCTCTCCAGAAAACACAAGCCAAACGGGGTAGCTCCACGATATGCCGCTCCGCAAAAAAACTAGAATCTGGGGTACAACTCCCAGTTTTTTATGAAGCTCTTCAGGGGGTGCTCCAAAAAACTCTAGAAGCTGGAGTTAGGTGGAAATTACCCACCACTGCCACCAGTAAGTGGATACCCCTTCGTTTCCCCCCCTCAACCAATCAAATAGATCCTTTCCACCAAATTTCTCATTCTTGAAGCTGGAGCTAGATGGCAGCCAAACATTCTCTTTAGTAGTACTACAACTTCTAGATGGAATTGCTCGAGAGTGAATTTAGTGAAGCGAAACCGATTTTTATGAAGTGAAGTAATCCCAAACAGGCCCTAAAGTATGAAACAATTGCTTGGCTTGTCATCGGGGTTATGCATGATGGGAGCATTTTGTGTGACGAAAATGAAGCACGACCAAACTATATGATTTTGCAGGGATGTGCTTTCTTTTGCTATGTTATTTTCAGAAGACATGATTACTTTGTTAGTATGCGTGAAGTATTATTGTTTTTATGTTAATATTAAACTTTTGTATTGAATCTTTCGGATCTGAACATTCATGCCACAATAGAGAAAATTGGTAAATATGTTAGGTAGCATTCCACATCAAAAATTCTGTTTTTATCATTTACCTACTCGAGGACGAGTAGGAATTATGCTTGGGGATGCTTGATACGTCTCCAATGTATCTATAATTTCTGATTGTTCCATGCTATTATATTATCCATCTAGGATGTTTTATATGTATTTATATGCTATTTTATATGATTTTTGGGACTAACCTATTAACCTAGAGCGTAGTGCCAGTTTCTGTTTTTTCCTCCTTTTTGAGTTTTACAGAAAAGAAATACCAAACGGAGTCCAGTTGACGTGCAAATTTTTGATATTTTTTTATGGACAAAAAGAAGCTCCCGAAGTAAAAGAGTTGGGCCAGAATAGTCCCGGGCCGTCCACGAGGGTGGGGGCGTGCCCTACCCCCCCCCCCTCCCAGGCACGCCCCCCTATCTCGTGGACGACTCAGAGACCCCCTTCGCGTGAGACCAACGCCAAAAATTCCTATAAATACCAAAACCTCCAGAAAATAACCTGGATCGGGAGTTCCACCGCCGCAAGTCTCCGTAACCACCGAAAACCAATCTAGACCCGTTCCGGCACCCTGCCGGAGGGGGAATCCATCACCGGTGGCCATCTTCATCATCCCGGTGCTCTCCATGACGAGGAGGGAGTAGTTCACCCTCGAGGCTGAGGGTATGTACCAGTAGCTATGTGTTTGATCTCTCTCTCTCTCTCTCTCTCTCTCGTTGTCGGATTTTGGGTTCCGGCAGACCCTTGAGGTTCGAACACCGGGGTGCGCACGGAGATCTCTCCCCTACCGATCTACGTCCGATCCTCTTGTGAGAACTAAGATGAAAGTGATGAACAACGCAAGAGACACGAGGTTTATACTGGTTCGGGCCACCGTTGTGGTGTAATACCCTACTCTAGTGTGTGGTGTGGCGGATTGCCTCTGGTGCTGATTTTGGATAGTACAAGAGGAGAACAGCCTCGCGAGGGGTGTTCTTGAGCTGATGCGGTGTGTTCTACTTAGTCTCTACTGGGTTTTCTCTCTCTCTCTCTCTGCTAGGGTTCTACCAGATCTCTAGGCATCTCTTCTCGATGTCTCGAGGGTTTCTCTGGCTGTCTCTACTCTGTTGTGGCTAGTTCTATTTATAGAGGCCCTGGGCCTCTCCCCGAATAATTGAGCGGGAAGGGCGCCAACAATTGGCCATTTTGAAGGGGAACATCTAGTACAAGTTATCCTGACCAAAGGTGGTCTTCGACTGCCAAAAGCAGTGGTGATGACGCCGTCTTGGGCTCCACGGTGACCTCCGTCCGGTCATCCGGCTGGTCTTGGTCTCGTTGCACCGGAATGGTAACCCTTGCCTGATACCTTGACCTGTGCTTGCCCCCTTTGCACCAAAGGGGAAACAAGGACTCTGCGCTGGCCGGCGCCCGCCTGGCCTTATTCGTCATGGCTTGCGTCATGGGATCCTCGCGAGGTACCCTTGCATTGATCTCTCCGCCTCCTCGCGAGCCTGCCTGATGAGGCCACTCTTGAGGAAGCTTCCTGTCTTCCGCCCCGCGAGGCTTGGCCCCTCGCGAGGGTCTTGAGCTTGGGCTGATGAAGATGGGCCGCGCTGGGCCCCCACCTGAGCCACGCCGCAAGCCGCAGGCAGGCAAGACTGGGGACCCCCGTTCCCAGAACGCCGACAGTAGCCCCTGGGCCCAAGGCGCGCGCGGGCTTGGCTTAGCAGAGAAGCGAAGGGGCAAGCACGAAGCGCCACGGGCCCTAACAGCCTGCGGCCTTGGGCGCCACGTGGCGGTTTATTAGACGTGGGCGTCTGCACTTCCCACGACACCTCGCCAACTGCACGACTTGACAAGTCCCTGCATGCGGAGATATGGGTCATGATTACTTGAGGTCATGGTGTTCGGTGGTTGGCCTTCCTCGGCTATAAGTACGGGGCTGCGTGAGCTCCGCCAGTTCACCCCTTTCCGTTACTCCTCCTCTTCTTCTTCCTCATCCTTGCTTCCTCTTGCACCAATGGCTCCGACCCACCAGTTTTCAGCTGAGGAGAAGGGAAAGGCCCCCACAGAGGGTTCTAACCCCAGTCCCACCGAAGAAGCGGCCAATACTCTATCACTAGGGCGAGGGCGCCTGGCAGGAGGTGTCGAGGCCGTGGTACGAGCGGCCGCCGCCTGGGTTTCCGTTGCCCTTGTACGCCCGCGTCGTAGGCCCCAGGAGAGGGCACTGAGCAACACCGACAGCGTCGCCGCCGATGCCGGTGAGTCACAGTGGTGCGTGTCGTCCCCCTGGAGTCCACGCGGAGCGCTCCTCTCGCGAGCTTGTGCTCCATGATGCCATGCCTCCAACTTCGTGGATCCGTCTTCCTCCCTACTTCGCCTTCGAGATGTCGCCGAGCAGGGCCCTGGAGCTCTGGCTGCAGCATGCCGACTGTGGCACCCCTGCAACCGGAGCGGAGGTCGCGGTCGTCGCTCCAGGCAAGGTCTTCATGACCCGAGGCTGGGTGAGATTGCCCGGGTTTGTCGCTCGGACGGCGCCTTGGTGATCCATCTTGAATACGACGGCGCCTCCTTGATGTTCTTCAAGGTCTTTGATGCAGAAGGACGCCGGCTGGAATGCTGCCCTAAGGGAAGCGGCAGGGTTGACGAACCGGCGAGGACCAGCCCCGCCCGTTGGTCCTCCTGCAGCTCCTCGGGTAGCTGCGGAGGGACTGAGGGCTTCAGCGGCTCCCCCAAACTCCTCGCAACCCCGGAGACGAGCGACGACAGCTACGAGCCTCCGAGCTCGCGCCAAGCTCGGAGTGGGGCAACTACATCGGGCCGCTGACGCCACTGATCTGGATGGGATTGGCGCCGTCACTGGGCAGCCCAGTGTTGATGATTGCGTCGCTTGGGGACGTGCTAGCAAGTAGCGTCCCTTAGGGTTAGCACATTTTGTTCCCTGCGAGGAATTAAAGCAACACCCCACGGGGGTATGTAAGGCATCTGCCGTGCCTTTTGTAAATACTATATCCTTAATATGAATTGGCGTGAGGTGTCCGTTCTGTTCCAGCTAAGCTCCCCCTTTCTATTATCACGAGGACTTGGCGCTCTACACTGACAGGTCCCAGTCCCCAGGCAAGCTTCAGCCGTCGCTGGTATACCATGTCGCAGTGCCGTGGTCAAGGCCAGGAGGTGAGCGGCCCGAGGTCTGGTAAGAGCCCCCGAGTCGCGATGCTCGGGAGGTCCCCTTTAGAGCTCAAGCAATCCTTGCTGGGCGAGAAAGGAAGGTAGCTTCGCCGCGCCAGAGTTGCACTGGGCGGGGATTTAGCGCTGCATCAGTCTAGCTCTTGCGAGGGCGCGACTTATCTTGTGCGTCTGACGTAGTTCCTCGGAGAGGCGCCTGGACCGAGAGGCGGTGGCCGAGGTACTGCTGGGTTAGGCCCACACGAGCTTCTTCCCACTCCCCCGCACTTTCCTTAACGTTCTACGTCCTCAGGTCCCGGCCCTCGAGCGAGCTCAGCCGCCGCTAGTATGACAAGTCGTGATGCCATGGGTCAAGGCCAGGGGGTGAGGGCTGGAGAGCCAGTAGGAGCCCATGAGTCGCGATGCTCAGGTACCCCCCCTTTTAACGTGCAAACGGTCCATTCTGGAGAGAGGGAGAGGCAGCTCGCGACGTCCCCACCGTTGCTCCTGGAGTAGGTCCTGCACACCAATCATGAAGAGAAACAAGACCTGTTGTTACGGTCGCCGGCCAACCTATGGTCACTCCGAAGGAGCGGTCAGGGCACTGAGGGCCTGGTGAGGTGGTGCCGTGCGGGGCTGCCGCAACCAGAGCTCGACTACTCAGGTTTATCAACGCTGCAGGGACGGACCCGTGTGCATGCGGCGTGCCAGAGCGAGCGGCTCTTTAGATAGGCGTCGATCGAGCAGGTGATTAGGTCAGGTATGTTAAGCACATAGGAGGAAATCCAATTTCAAGCAAGCGCACATAAAAGCAACCGCCGCTGGGTCGGGCCCAAGCAGCTTGGGGATGATGCAGCCCAAGGGGCGCCCCAACAAGGTAAATAAAGAGCATAACCAAAATGGATACATGCCGCGGGGACGGACCCACGCGGTCTGGGAATGGTGTAGCCCTGTGGGTGCTCCCAGCTGAAAGTAGAACTCTGAAAGATGTCACCTGGTGTTGTTGAAGATGAAGTGATGCTGAGGAAGTGAGCCATGCACGGTGAAGACGTCGGCCCTCATGAGCCCCCGGGCCCAGGGGCCTCGGGAGGCTCCGGTGGCACACGCAGGTCTTCGGGGACCATCGCCACCTCCGCCAAGACCGCGCGATGCCTGACCTCCTGAGCCTCCAGAATGCTCCTCAACAGGCGCTGATGTGCGGCGACCTCGCTCGGCAGGCCGAAGGGCATGCGAACGTAGCGGTGAGGTGGTCCCTCGCAGCGCCCTATGGTCGAAGGCCATAGGCGCTCCTGGGACGCAGCTCGGTTGAGCCCTGGTACGTCGACGCAGACGCGCAGTCCTCCATCCTCGCCTGGATGTGGGGCCACGGCAGGTAAGCGGCGGCTGCCGCGCATGACTCTAGACTCTTGTAGCTCTTGGGTGTTCCTTGCGGTGAACTCCTGAGGGTTTGGTCTCCTTTGACTTGTACTTTCCTGAGGGAAGCGTGCTCGAAAGCACCCCTCCAAGTGGTGCCCGAGCGCCTCCCCCATTGTCGTGGGTTTGTCACGGCAGATGTCCTCGTGAAAGGACTTAGTTGTGGAGCCATCGCAACGGGTTAGCTTAAAGGGGTTAAACCGGACAAGGGGACACGAGAGTTTATACTAGTTCGGCCCCTTCAATGAAGGTAAAAGCCTACATCTAGTTGTGATTGATATTGCTAGGGTTTCGAAGGCCAGGGAGCGAATCCGCTTTGTCTGTCTTTCGAGTTGTTGTATATCCCTAAACCACGGTCGGGTTGTCCCTTTTATATACATAGGCTGACGCCCGCCGGGCTACAGAGTCCCGAAGCCGGTTTATAAATGTATCCGGTTCGGCCTCTCTCTTTCTATCTTACTATACAAGTTACATGACTACGCCGGTTTACATTTACATACTGTAACTCAACTTTGGGCCCTCCGTAAAGTGCTAGCATCTTTACATCTTCATGGGCTTCTAATCTTCAAAGAGTCAACTCGGCTACATAAGGCCGGTTTACCTCCAGTATTAATATCCCCAACATTAGGCCCCAGATTGGTTTGAACTTGTTCATGTCAATCTTCCGCACTTTAGAAAAAATCTTCTCTCTTGTCTTCTTTTTTGATCTTGTAAACCGCCGTGATGTCATACTTCAGAATTACGATAAACTGTCCTGACGTCATCCATCCGTTGATATCGGAGATTTCCTTCATTTAATATATATCCAGTTATCGACGCGACACCTTTCTTAACTTATCCATTTTTTGGACTCCTCAATTCCCGCACTTGCCATTTTTCACTTCGCCTTATAAATAGGACCGAGGGGTCATTTTCACCGTCCCCCCCCCCCCCCCCCGTGCCTGATCACATCGTCTTCCTCGCGCCGCTCAGCCTGTGGAACTCCGCCGCCACCGTCGACCGTCGCTTCTGCTCCGACCTCGGCCGCTGCATCGCCCTGAACGCACTAGAGAACTGCGGCGCCCTTCCGCTTCCTCACTAGCTCCGGTAAGTTCTCTACTTTTTTCACCATAGATCTATTCTAGGGTTTCAATATTCCTCGTAGTTCTTCTGAAGTTCATCAGTGCTATTCTTCCATGTTCTTTCTTTAATAGATGGACACTTCATGCTTGATACATCTCTTACCGTAGCTTACCTACCCTGATCATCACAAATCTTTATGTGCAAAGAACTGATCTGTCTGTCAAAAATTGCTTTAGTTCTACACCCCTTCAAGATCCAATTATTTTTGCTTTTCTGTCTTATCTGTAGATCCGAAAGTTTTATACATCACTATGAGATCTGTTTCTCCTAGCACCAATATAAACGATTTGACATTGGATAAATAGTCTATGCCATTAGCCCTCTGATAAACCGGAAGAGCATGTTACCTTCATAATTACGCTCCGGTTTAACAGTGTCTGATCAATCCTGCGCTAGCATTACCTTCTTTCTCATTATACTAATCTCCGGGTTGTACCATTTATTATATCAGTACATTTCTTACTCCCTTGTCTCTTGGGTATGATCATACATAATTTATAAACCGGCCTTTCATTTTCAGTTTGTTCGCTTTGCAATGGCCAAACAATTCACTGCCTGCAACTGGGCTCGTTCTCGGGTTACTGAGGCTCAACTGGATGAGATGGTTAGCATCAGCTCTCTGCCTAAGAAAACTGAGATTAAATGGTGAGTCCCAGGAACTGAGAATCCTCCAACCCTAAGACAAGGCGAAGTGGTAATCTTTGTTGACCATATAGGCCGTGGTTTCAAACCTCCAGGGTCAAAACTTTATCGAGATGTGCTTGCCAGCTTCCAACTGCATCCACAAGATATTGGTCCCAATTCAGTCTCCAACTTATGCAATTTCCAAGTCTTCCGTGAAGCCTATTTACAGGAAGAACCAACTGCAGAATTGTTCCAGGATTTCTTTCACTTAAACCGGTGCACAGAGTTTGTGAATGGCCCGAATACAGAGCTTGGTGGTGTCTCAATTCAAAAGCGGAAAGAAGTGGAATTTCCTCATGCCAAACACCATAGCCATCCAAAGGAATGGAACCAAACATGGTTCTATTGCAAAGACACTTCGCCTGAAGATGAGAATCCCCTCCCCGGCTTTCGAGATCATAGATTATCCAATACTCACCCAATGCCACAACGCCTGAGCTCCTCAGAAAGGGCAAAATACGCTCCTCAAATCGCCAAGCTCCGGGCCTTTATGGCAAATGGTTTAACAGGTGTGGATTTTGTACGCTGTTGGATATCCTGGAGTATCTTGCCGCTAAGCCGGCGTCCCGGTTTAATATGCGAATATACCGGTGAGGTTGATGATCCTCAACGCCACTGCAACATCCAATTAACTGAGGAAGAAGTTACTGAAGGGGTAAAGAAAATTCTGAATGAATCGGAACTGGTCTGTAGTCAAACCGGTATGAATCCCTTCTACACCAAGAACAAACCGCCTGCTGTAAGCATTACACTTCCTCTTCATCTCTAATATCTTTGACTTATACAAGCTGTAACCCTTCTTCTTTATATGTATAGGGTGATGACCCTTTCTGGAAACGAAAATCCATAGAGAAAGCGGCAAAACCAACTGGAGATAAAGTGGCCAAACCAACCCGCCCGAAGACCAAAGCCGTAAAATGGACATCAAATCGAAAAACGGCTGACCGGATTTCTATGGAACTTGATGATGATACTGACGAGCCAGAAGCTAAGGTAGAACTTGACTCACTTGGCTCTCTTTTTATGCATCTTGTTAACAATGATCTTCCTCAGGAGGCCGAAGCTAGTCAAGCTGAGGACGTAGAGGTAATTACCCATTCCTCCGGTTCAGACTCTATGCCAACGCAAAAAACTCGCAAAACAATCCGGAAAGTAAGCTTTTTTTCATTCTCTTGCTCACTTGGATCCAACATTTATTTTGAAGATTCAACAGCATGAGGCTCGCCGGACAACTCGGCATAGTGGCCAACAGGTCACCTCTACCGGTTTACCTGATACTCCGGTTCGGAAGCGTCGGTCTGAGGTCTCTCCTACTTCTGACCATTCTTACCCCAAGGCAGGTTATTTCAGACAGCCTCTTAATCCGTCCGATTCAAATTATCAGGTGACACCTCCTTCCTCTTCTGCTGAATCGACAACAACTCAACTCCCCCTTTGAAAACTGGGGTTGGGTGAGTTACGAAAAACCTTTCCTTTCAATGCGCCCTACATCTCTTGAACATGATGTAACCCTTTTTATTCTGTTTGCAGGGCCAAAGCCAGACCCAGCAAGAAAGCTCGGGTCACCAATCCGCCAGAAGACCCTGTTGCTGAAGAAAAACAACCAAGAGTTGAACCGGAGCAAACAGGTGAACCGGAAGGCCTCCATCCTGAAACAACTTTTGATGATCCGCCCCTTGACGGCCAACATACTAATGAACCAACAGATGCTGAGCCTGCCGCCCCTGATGCTGAACCGGCAGAACCAAACCGGGCTAATCCAATGAAAGATACTGAAATTCCATCATCATCCGCCCAAAATCCTGTAGGCCAAGGCGATGACGTTATTATTACTGGAGCAGGCCACAGTTCTCCTGGTCATCCCGTCATTTTGGCTCAGCATAGTGCCAAAGAAGAGCAAGTTGCCAGGGATAAAGGAAAATGGAGCAGCGACTTATCAAACTATGCTCATCTTAACGCTGATGAGCTTCATTCCGGCTTCTTGAACCGTCTGCACTCAAACCGGGAGTATGAAGCCGGTTTGGTGAATTTGATGAAAGAACAATATGAGGTAAATTCTTCTCCCTTGCACATTGATTTATAGCTGAAATACTATTCCAAGTAGCCCCCAAAGGCCGTTTTATGATTGTCAATCATAAATCAGGTCTTTGTAACACTTTAAGCATCCCATCATTAATCCTTGCCAAGGCGTGTCTTCAATCATAGATAAAACTCATGTTTGAAAAATTAGATAACATTCTGTAGCATAGCCCCCAAAGGCCGGTTTAACTTGGCAAGTTAATCCGGTTTTTATTCCACACCGCCAATTTAGAACAAACGTACATTAGCCCCCAAGTGTCAAGGATAATGCTGGCATTGTTCTGCAGACTTGCATAGAGGGTAGTATTTGAGAGCAAATAAGCATTAGCCCCCAAGTATGAAGTGGATAACTTGTTATATGCTTTATACTTAGTGCCTATATATGTTGTTTTATTGAAGATACCTTCAATGTTGCAGGCTGAACTGAGAAGCAAAGATGCCAAAAACTCTGACTTGCAAGAAAATGTGAAGTCGCAACAAGCCGAAGCTGCAAAAGCCAAAGAGGAGCTGACCCAGGCCCTGGCCGGAATGGAAAAATTGAAAGAATCCTTCAATCAAGATCGTGCTGCATGGGAAACCAAAAAGCCGGTTTGACCAAAAGAGCCGTAGATGCCGAGGAAGCCATGAAACCGGTGGCCGAAGAACTAGCCGGTTTGAAGCACCAAATCAACGCTATGACCTCTGCTATCTTTGGTAAGTATCTGCTTATGTATGTTGCATCAGTCAATTTATCTTAAAACTGACCACGATGCTGAAAAAAAATCTTTGGCAGGAACTCGGATCACTCATCTTGGTGCAGATATGCGGATGAAGCTCAAAGCGGCATACACATTGGTTGAGCAGCTATACTCTAGATCTCAGCGAGCCATTAGTATAGCAGCTTATAACAAACCGGCGCCAACATTGATTAAGGAAACCCTTGAGAAGTTGGGCATGTTACCGGCGCGTATTGGCGAGTTGAAAAGAGTTGCTGCATGAGCCGGAGTATTAACTGCCCTTATTCGAGCCAAGGCCTGGATTCCAGATCTTAAAGCGGAGGATATCATTAAAGGGTATCCAGGCGCGAAAGAAGACAGTTCAAACTTTGACAATGATGATCTTCGGTGGTTGACCAAACAAATGCGGCCAGCGGCCAGCAAATTAGCCGAAGACACCGATTTGTCCCATTTTCAACCATTTTATGATGTAAAAGGGAAAAGACAGTCGGCCGAGATCCATGAAGTCGAAGAACTTGTGCCTCCGATTTGTAAGCACACTTATGCCCCTGATATTAACCCTTCTGATCTTATCCATGAAGAAGCAGTATTCCAAGCTTTAACCGGAATCGATTGGTCAACGGCTGATTTCCAGCGGCTGGGGCGGGATGAAGAAGTGCGTACACCAACTGATCCGCAACCGTCAAACCATCGTGATGAAGAGTCCTAATCCGGTCGCCGGCTTATATGGCTACTGTGAAAAACAATGGCACTGTTGAGCCGCTTTAAAGCTTCATGTAATATGATAGCTAAAACTTTGTTTATCTGCCATGCCATTGAGCATCCTTCATAGCCCTTTGTGACAATCTGTGCCGCCCTTCAGGATATATTTTATGCATAGTCTATGATGACTTGCCTTCCTGGGTACAAAAAACTTAAAAATGTCTAGCGGTTTACCGCTAAACATGTCATAATATCCAAGAAGTATATAGTACTTGAGCTGAATAATCAAGTGTTTGTACAAAAAATAATGTACAAAACATACCTCATTGAGTGAGCAAACGTGTATACAGCAAAGGTGTTTAACACCAACCCGATACGTTTGATAATCTCATCTTCATAATGCTGGTCTATCTATTAAACCGGACCGGTACACCTACCGGATTTTCTTCATAACACTGGTGATTTAGTCAAACCATACAGGGTCAGTGACCACCGGTTTATAACTGATCATGAGCCAACAACTGGTGGTTGGAAAGCAAGCCGGATCAAGGATGCCGGTTTATCAAAAAATACTTATGATTGTCAACAAACAAAATTCAAATAAGCAAATATGCGAGGCTTTTTACGAGCTGCCAGGCTCCAAATCGAGGCTTTTCATGGGCTGCCAGGCCTCTGAGTTAAACCATTTAACAAAGCCTTTTAAGATGGGCCTCCAATTAACCAATCACCGTTTTAACTATGACAAGTTCAGGGTCTGTAAAAGATTGACTTGTCAAACATTCGATGGGTCATGCCAGGATTACCTGGATAGGAGTGGCTTACTTGATGAAGGCCGGTTAACCCGGGGTTTTAGGTGAATACACCAGGCTTCCAAGCCGTGTCTTGATAACCAATTACGAGGGTCCTTTCAATCTCTTTGTTGCTTTGCAAAAAAGAGCCCCCAAGTAACTCTGTGAGCGATGCTCAGCGTGTGCCTATGTTTGAGTTTGTACAGTGTACAATACTCTCTTTGGCTCCACAACATTTTCCCTGTGTGGCTGAAATGCCTATCAAGAGGTGTAGCTGTGGTTCAAACATGACCAAGCCCCCTAGTGACTTTCTTTATCTTTATGCAGTTGCTAAATCCAGTTTAACAAAGACTCCGCTTTGCCCGTTAACTTGTAAAAGCACACATATGATATAAGAAAGAGCAGATACCCCGCTTATAACAGAGGCTCTGGTTTATTATATGGTATATACACTGTCATAAATATGTACAGGTGAAAAAGCCTATGGCTTCAAGTATAGTAAGGCCGAAGGAGAGTTATGTTCCATGGCCGCTTTGTCTCCTCCTCCGATTGACGTGACTCTTCATGCTCTCGAACATCAATGAGGTAGTAGGACCCGTTGTGCAGATTTTTGTTGACCACAAAGGGTCCTTCCCAAGGGGGGATAACTTATGCATATCAGTCTGATCCTGGATGAGCCGGAGCACCAAATCACCTTCTTGAAAGGTTCTAGCTTTAACCCGGCGCCTGTGATAACGTCGAAGATCTTGTTGATAAATCGCCGAACGCGCTGCGGCAAGATCCCGCTCTTCATCCAACAGGTCCAGAGAATCCTGACGTGCCGTCTCATTATCAGCTTCAACATAAGCTGCTACATGGGGCGAATCGTGACGGATGTCACTAGGAAGAACTGCCTCTGCTCCATAAACCATGAAGAAAGGCGTGTAACCCATAGACCTATTGGGTGTGGTGTCGATGCTCCATAACACAGAAGGTAGCTCCTCGACCCAACAACCCGGCATCCGCTTTAAGGGAACCATAAGCCTTGGTTTGATACCCCGCAGAATTTCTTGATTTGCCCTTTCCGCTTGACCATTAGATTGGGGGTGAGCCACCGATGCTAGATCAAGCCGGATGTGCTCACGTTGACAGAATTCTTCCATCTCTCCTTTTGACAAGTTAGTGCCATTATCTGTTATAATGCTATGTGGAAAGCCAAACCGAAATATCACCTTTTTGATGAATTGAACCGCTGTGGCTGCATCACACTTGCTGACTGGCTCTGCCTCTATCCATTTAGTGAATTTATCAACTACTACTAACAGATGGATCTTCTTGTCCTTGGAGCGCTTGAAGGGTCCAACCATATCCAGCCGCCAAGTGGCAAATGGCCATGTAATTGGAATCATCCGCAACTCTTGAGCGGGAACATGCGCACGGCGGGCAAACTTTTGACATCCATCACATCTTTTGACTAAATCCTCCGCATCAGCATGCGCCGTCAACCAGTAAAAACTGTGGCGAAAAGCTTTAGAAACCAATGACTTTGAACCGGCGTGATGACCGCAATCCCCTTCATGAATTTCTCGCAAAATCTTACAACCTTCTTGAGGAGAAACGCATTGTTGAATCGCTCCTGAAACATTGTAACAATGAATTCCCCGTTGAGTATGGTCATGGACTTGGAACGCCGAATTATCTGTCGAGCCAATGTTTCCTCAGCTGGTAACTCGCCTCGGTTCATGTAATCCAGATATGGGATCGTCCAATCCGGTATGGCATGCAAAGCTGCCACCAATTGAGCCTCCGGATCAGGAACGGCGAAATATTCTTCGGTTGGTATTTTGACTGACGGATTGTGCAACACATCAAGAAAGACATTGGGCGGAACCGGTTTACGTTGGGAACCAAGACGACTTAAAGTGTCCGCTGCTTCATTCTTCCGCCGGTCTATATGGTCAACCTGATAACCTTTAAAGTGACCAGCCACTGTGTCCACCTCTCGCCGATATGCAGCCATGAGTGGGTCCTTGGAATCCCAAGTTCCAGACACTTGCTGAGCCACTAGATCTGAATCGCCGAAGCACTTAACCCGGCTCAAATTCATCTCTTTAGCCATCCGAAGACCGTGGAGTAAAGCCTCATATTCAGCTGCATTATTAGTACAAGGGAACATCAAACGGAGGACATAACAAAACTTATCACCTCGTGGGGAAGTTAATACGACTCCAGCCCCTGAACCTTCTAGCTGTCTGGACCCATCAAAATGAATAGTCCAATATGTATTATCTGGTTTCTCCTCAGGTGCCTGTAACTCCGTCCAATTGTTGATGAAATCTACAAGTGCCTGGGACTTGATCGCCGTGCGGGGTATATATCTGAGCCCGTGGGGTCCAAGCTCAATGGCCCACTTGGCAATCCGGCCAGTTGCCTCTCTGTTTTGAATGATGTCACCCAGAGGAGCTGAACTGACTACTGTGATAGGATGGCCCTGAAAATAGTGTTTGAGCTTCCGGCTTGCCATAAACACCCCATACACCAGTTTCTGCCAATGCGGATACCTCTGCTTTGACTCAATGAGCACCTCACTGACATAATAAACTGGCTGTTGAACCGGATACTCTTTGCCAGGCTCTTTGCGCTCTACCACAATAGCTACACTGACAGCCCGGGCATTAGCAGCCACATATAAAAATAAGGGCTCTTTATCAATCGGTGTTGCCAGCACAGGTGGTTCCACGAGCTGTTTCTTTAGATCTTCAAACACCTTATCAGCTGCTTCACTCCAGACAAAGTTATCCGTTTTCTTGAGCATCTGATATAAGGGAATGACCTTCTCTCCAAGACAGCTGATAAACCGGCTCAAGGCTGTAATCCGGCCGGCCAGACGTTGCACATCGTTAATACAAGCAGGTTTAGCCAAGGACGTAATCGCTGTAATCTTTTCCGGATTAGCCTCAATGCCTTTGTTTGAAACCAGAAAGCCTAAGAGCTTGCCTGCCGGGACACCGAAAACACACTTCTCCGGATTGAGCATCATCTTGTAGACCCGGAGATTGTCAAAAGTTTCCCGTAGATCATCCATCAAAGTCTCCTTCTTTCTGGACTTGACCACAATATCATCCACATATGCGCGGACATTGCGCCCAATTTGCTTATGAAGGCAATTCTGAACACATCTCTGGTAAGTTGCCTGGGCACTCTTGAGTCCAAAGGGCATGGAAACATAGCAGAAGGCTCCAAAGGGAGTTATAAAGGCTATCTTCTCCTGGTCCTTAACTGCCATTTTGATCTGATGATAACCAGAGTAAGCATCCAAAAAATAGAAACAGTCACAACCCGCCATAGCATCAAGTATCTGATCAATGTGAGGGAGAGCAAAGGGGTCTGCAGGGCAAGCCTTGTTTAAATCTGTGTAGTCCACACACATGCGCGAAGTGCCGTTTTTCTTAAGAACCAGCACCAGATTGGCTAACCACTCTGGATGAAAAACTTCAACAATAAACCCAGCAGCCAACAAACGGGTGACCTCCTCGCCTATAGCCTTGCACCTTTCCTCGTTGAAGTGGCGGAGGAACTGTCGGACCGGTTTGAATTTCGGATCAATGTTGAGTGTGTGCTCAGCGAGTTCTCTCGGTACACCTGGCATGTTAGAAGGTTTCCATGCAAAGATGTCCCGATTCTCATGGATGAACTCGATGAGCACGCTTTCCTATTTGGGATCCAGGTTAGTGCTGATGCTGAACTGTTTGGATGAATCGCCAGGGACAAAGTCAACCATCTTAGTGTCTGTAGCTGATTTGAACTTCAATGCTGGATCATGTTCCGTGGTTGGCTTTTTTAAGGAGGTCATGTCTGCCGGATCAACTTGCTCCTTATAGAATGTTAACTCCACCATGGCACAAACCGACTCAGCATAAGCCGCATCGCCTTCTTCACACTCTAAAGCAATCTTTCTACTTCCATGTACTATGATAGTCCCCTTATGACCTGGCATTTTAAGCTGCAGGTAAACATAACATGGCCTTGCCATAAACTTAGCATAAACCGGCCGCCCAAACAGAGCGTGGTACGTACTTTTGATCTTCACCACCTCAAATGTCACTATTTCTGACCTTGAATCGTAGTCATCTTCAAAAGCTACCTCGAAAGCTATCTTACCAACAGGATATGCAGACTTACCAGGCACCACACCATGAAATACCGTATTCGACAGTTTAAGATCCTTATCTGTCAACCCCATACGGCGGAATGTATCATAATACAAAATATTGATACTACTTCCCCCATCCATGAGCACTTTAGTGAACTAGTATTCCCCAACTTGAGGGGCTACCACCAAAGCCAAATGACCTGGATTATCAACCCGGGGCGGGTGATCCTCTCTGCTCCACAAAATAGGTTGCTCCGACCAGCGTAAATACTAAGGTACTGCCGGCTCAACAAAGTTGACTACCCTTTTGTGAAGCTTCTGATCACGTTTGCACAAACTAGTAGTGAAGACATGATATTGCCCGCTGTTCAGCTGTTTGGGATTACTCTGATAACCCGATTGCTGCTGCTGCTGATTCCCCTGATGGTTGTAACCTCCCTAGTTGCCTTGGTGTCCTTGATTGACATGTCCGGTTTGATTGCCTGGAAACCCTGAACCGGAACCACCGCCTCCGTAACCCGGCCCGTGGAAACCTCCTCCTGAACCGCCGGGCAGGCCGTTGTCATATTGGAACATATTGGAATTCTTGAAATCCCGCATGATATAACAATCTTTCTAGAGATGTGATGCCGGTTTCTCCTTTGATCCATGCTTTGGACAGGGCTGATTTAACAAACGCTCCAAATTGTTGCCTGGACCTCCACCCCTCTGGGGATGCTTGCCTTTACGGCGCTGGCCATTCTCCTGCGCATTGGTATTTGCGACAAAGTCCAAACCACTGTCGGCCTTGCACTTACCAGCATTTCCATGGCCTGCCAGATTGTGTTGCTAGCCTTTGGCATTGCCGGTCTTCTTACCCTTCTCCGGTTTGTCCTCCTCTGAATCCGGATCCTTGGTATTATCTGAATCGACGTATTTAACCAAAGCAGCCATGAGTGTTGACATGTCGTTGCAGTGACATTTGAGCCTTCCCAACTTCTGTTTCAACAGTTTGAAACGGCAATTACCCTCTAACATTAACACTGCGATGTCTGCGTTTGTATGATCTGACGAATGCAAAATCGCTGAGACCCGTTTGACCCAATGGGTCGTGGACTCCCCTTCCTCTTGGACACAAGCGGCCAGATCTACAATTGACATCGGCTGCTTACACGTATCCTTGAAGTTCTGGATAAACCGGTGCTTCAATTCAGCCCATGATCCAATAGAGTTGGTCGGCAAGCTCTTCAACCAAGTGCGAGCTATTCCTTCCAACATCATGGTGAAATATTTAGCACACACCGCCTCGTCCACATCTAACATCTCCATTGCCATCTTATAGCTCTCCACCCACGCCTCTGGCTGCAAATCGGTGGTATAATTTGGTACCTTACGAGGTCCCTTGAAATCCTTGGGTTGTCGCACATTACGCAAAGCAGGAGATAAACACGATACCCCTAAGGAACTGAACATCGCCCTTGGCTCCACGGAGGCAGTGGGGTGAACCGGAGTATGCTGTCGTGCCCCGTGTCGGGCTGCCAACTCGGCCTCTCGATGTGCGCGGCCGTGATCCACAACATCTTGTGCATTAGCTCCCCCCATCCGGGTTGTTCCCTCGTGGCGAATTTCGGCAGCGTGCACTACTGGACACAGCCGGTTCGTCTTCCACGTTTCTGCTATAACTCCGGCTTGGGCGGGGAGTGGAGTGAATCCTCTCACGGCTGTGCGAATATGCTTGTTATTGATTTAGTGCTGTCTAAAGGAGATCCCTGGCCCGCCGTGCTTCCACTGCCACTGGTGACTCACCGTCGGTTGGGAGGGCCGCCAGGCGTGACGCGGCGGCTACAATGTTTTCCAACGGGTTGGAATAATGCCCGGGCAGCGTTGATGGTACAATGTTGTTCTGGCGAGGCAGGTCCGTCGTGCGCGGCTGATCCGGCGCTCCTGCTCCCGGCGCCCCCGCCTGGTTTAGTGTGGGTTGGTTACCAGCTCCTGCGCCTGGCGTGTTGAAAAGATTCTGCGGCTCATAAACCGACGGGAGACGTGATCGGTACCTTCTTCTCATGACTTCATCTGAAGCATTCTGATCCAGTCTAATCCGGTAAGTGTGTGCTTCCAACTCGGCCGGCTCCGTAGCCATCCTGGCGTTCTCTGCTGCCAGGTCCGCCTTGGCCTAGGCTATCTGATCTTTCACCTTTGCAATCTCTGCATCGTGCTGATCCCTGGCTGCTGTGTCTACCTCCGCGGACATCAATGTTGCCAGAGCGTCGAACAAATCAGATAAGACTTGGGCCGGAGGTGGCGCCGAGCTTCCTGCCCCTGCTGGTGTGGCCGTTGTTGAACCGGAGAGCATTGCTGCGACGGTAGATGAATGAGGTGCCGATTGTGTGCCGGCCATGAAGATGGTCGCCCAGTTTGGTAGACCGGGGGAATCCTGAATACTGTTGCACTCGGATCCTCCCTCAATCCGGCCGTCCTGCAACTGGTAACGCGATTCGGTTTCTCCAAGAGACTCATCATCAGAGCAGACTACGGTTTCTCCTTCGGATATCGGTCCGTCCTCGTGCCCTGATCCATGGACAACACCCACGAAAACATGGCTTGCCTCGGGCTGAACCGGCGAAGGACTTGCACACCGAGCCATTTTGATGATGTCGATGCAGATGTCCGGCTCGGGGGCCGGTTCGCCGATCTTGCCGATGAAGACGTGAATCCCACCAAAGGGGACCCAATACCCGTATTCGATTGAATCGGCCTCGAGACCCCATCCTGCGTTGTCGATGTAGAGCTTGCCGCGGCGACTCTTCGTCATCCGGCCCACAATGTATCCCTTAAGTCCATCGAAGCTGCCCTTCAAGAACTCGAAACCATCATGCGATAGCCCCACGGTGGGCGCCAACTGTCGTGGGTTTGTCATGGTAGATGTCCTCGTGAAAGGACTTAGTTGTGGAGCCATCGCAATGGGTTAGCTTAAAGGGGTTAAACCGGACAAGGGGACACGGGAGTTTATACTAGTTCGGCCCCTTCGATGATGGTAAAAGCCTACGTCTAGTTGTGATTGGTATTGCTAGGGTTTCAAAGGCCAGGGAGCGAATCCGCTTTGTCTGGCTTTCGAGTTGTTGTTGTCTGTCCCTAAACCGCGGCTGGGTTGTCCCTTTATATACATAGGTTGACACCCGCCGGGCTACAGAGTCCCGAAGCCGGTTTATAAACGTATCCGGTTCGGCCTCTCTCTTTCTATCTCACTATACAAGTTACACGACTAGGCCGGTTTACATTTACATATTGTAACTCGCCTTTGGGCCCTCTGTAAAGCGCTAGCATCTTTACATCTTCATGGGCTTCTAATCTTCAAAGAGTCAACCCGGCTACATAAGGCCGGTTTACCTCCAGTAGTAATATCCCCAACACTCGTGACCTTGGCAAGGTCGGTGGCTCTCCAAGAGAGAGCCCTCGAGCCCTGCCCGAGGAGGGCGCCGGGCGTGCCTTCCTATGCGTGAGAGGGTGGCGCTCCCTGATCGGGCGCGAATCCTGATGCAATACCTCCGTAGGTGCCTGCCTCCTTGTGGCTCGGGCCAGGTGAGGTCTTCTTCTTCTTGAGGGTTGCCTCGGGAGGCCTCCGTCTCCTGTGATTTGGATCTTCGATTGCTGCGGCTTGGAACGCACGCTCAAGCGAGCACACTGCGTCCCTTTCTTCATAGGGTACAGTGATGACTCCACCGCTTCCTGGCATCTGGAGGACATTGTAACCATGGTGAGTCACTACCATAAACTTGGCTAGGGCTGGGTACCCGAGGATGGCGTTGTACGACAGGCGGATGTGAGCGACGTCAAAGTCGATGAGCTCGGTGCGGTAGTTGTTGCGTTGCCCGAAGGTGACCGGAAGGTGAACCTGCCCAATTGGAACAGTGGAACCATCGGTGACTCCTGAGAAAGGCTTGGTCAGCTAAAGCTGGTCATACGGTACTTGGAGATTGTCGAACGTCTCGACGGACAGGACTTTGAGTCCTGCCCCGCCATCGATGAGGGTCCTGGTAACCTACACGTTGTTTATGACTGGGGAGCAAAGCATCGGGAGGATTCCAGTCGTTGCCGCACACTTGAGCTGGTCTACGAAACTGAACGTGATCGCGCACCTAGACCACCTAAGAGGGCGCGTGGCCTCAAGCTTGGGAAGGACTGCATTCACCTCGCGAGCAAACTGCTTGAAGATGCGCTGTGAGGCTGGGGCCTGGGCGCCACCCAAGATGCAAGCAATTGCACGCGGTTCTTAGAAGCCCCCAGCCCCATCGTCTTGGTGTTGGTCTTCGTTCCTCCTTGGTGGAGGCGGCAGAGGAGGGAGGCCTGCGTTGCCGTGCGGGTGGCCCTCACGAGGCTGGTCCCTCCAGCCTCCCTCGCGAGGCTGGTCTTGCCAATGGTCCTCGCGAGGGCGGTCACACCATCCCTGGCGAAGGCCACAGTCTTCCCATCATCCGCCACCTCTTCCTCCTCCTCGGCCATAGCCCCTGTCGTTGTGCTCTGGGCGTCGGCCGATTCACCCATCTCGTACGGCTATGAGTTCTTTACATTGGTTGGTGTTGTGGGTGTGGAGGTCATGGTACACACAGTATCGTCCGCCCTTGGATGACTCAGGCTGATCCCTGCCTTGCTTGGTGTCCGGTTCTGCTGCTAGCACGGCAGCCCCCTTGCGCTTCACGTCTTTGTCCTTGAGCTTCTTTTCTTCCAGGTCGGCTGCCGGGAGCTCAAGGAGGGAGAGACACACTTCCTCAGCCCTGGCGCACTTGGTCGCCAAGTTGAACAGCTCTAGGGATATGCACAGGTCTTCATGGATTGCTAGCTCTTCCTTCATCTTGACGTCGCGCACGCCATCGGAGAAGGCTAAGATGATAGCTTCTTCAGTTACCTTGGGGATCTTGAGGCGAGCGTAGTTGAAGCGCTGGATGTACTTCTGCAGGGTTTCTCCTGGCTGTTGCTTGACGCGGCGCAGGTCGCTCATGACCGGGGGCCGGTCGCGAGTGCCCTGGAAGTTGGCGATGAAGCGGGTGCGCATCTCGCTCCAGGAGGAGATCGTGCCGGGAGCCAGGTTCAGGAGCCAGGTGCGGGCGCCGTCCTTGAGAGCCATGGGGAATCAATTCGCCATGACCTTTTCGTCTCCGTTGGCGACTACGATGCCCAGCTCGTAGAGCTGCAGGAACTCCGCGGGGTCTGCTGTGCCATCGTAGCGGGGAGGGAGGTCAGGCTTGAAATTTCCTGGCCATGTGATGCCGCGCAACTCGGGGGTGAAGGCGAGGTAGTCCGCCGTGGCCACCGGCGCCCTTTGCTGGTGCCGGACTTGTTCTTGCGGGTCACCACGCGCCGCCACTAGGAGCAGCGCGGGGTCTCGTCGTGGAGGCGCTGGGGCGCGATCTTGGCGCGCCGGCGCTGGGTGCGTGCGAGCACCTTCCCGGGGAAGTGGGATCTCTTGGCAGCTCCCTTCTTGCTGCGCAGGTGCCGGACATGGAGGGTCCCGCCATGGGGCTGTGCGCCTTGGAGCCAAGGCACCTTCTTGGGGAGGAGGCGGCGGAGGCGCCTCTTGATCCTCGCCCCCTCCATGGGACGGAGGGCGAGGCAGCGAGAGGGACCGCAAGGGGGAGCCCCTTGCGGCACTGACGAGCTCGGTGATGCGGGCGAGCCAGTCCTTGTAGAGGTCGTCGACGGGGCGATAGTGCAGGAGCTCCCGCGCCAAGAGCAGTGAGGCGTGCGCATCCATGGGTGCGCGACGGGCGTGGGACGACAAGCCAGCTGGAGTCAGCGACGGGGTGGTGGTGCGGCCATCCCGCCGCACCGAAGGATGCTGGGACGAGGCCTGCTGCTCGTTCCCCGCCAGGCCGGTGGCGGCGCTGGCGGCGGGCGACGGGGAACGACGAGGGGGGCCACCGACGGGCGCCGTCTGGGCGATGCGAGTGGCGCGAGCAGCCCGACGCTCGGCGCGAGCCCGGCGAGCGTCAGCCATGGACACGACAGAAGATCACACGCGAACAGCGGAAGAAAGATTCCGGCGCACCCCTACCTGGCGCGCCAAATGTCGGATTTCTGGTTCCGGCAGACCCTTGAGGTTCGAACACTGGGGTGCGCGCGGAGATCTCTCCCCTACCGATCTACGTCTGATCCTCTCGTGCGAACTAAGATGAAAGTGATGAACAACGCAACAGACACGAGGTTTATACTGGTTCGGACCACCGTTGTGGTGTAATACCCTACTCCAGTGTGTGGTGTGGTGGATTGCTTCTGGGGCTGATGATGGACAGTACAAGAGGAGAACAGCCTCGCGAGGGGTGTTCTTGAGCTGATGCGGTGTGTTCTAGTTAGTCTCTACTGGGTTCTCTCTCTCTCTCTCTCTCTATCTCTCTGCTACTGTTCTACCAGATCTCTAGCCGTCTCTTCTCCATGTCTCGAGGGTTTCTCTGGCTGTCTCTACTCCGTGGTGGCCAGTTCTATTTATAGAGGCCCTGGGCCTCTCCCCGAATAATTGAGCGGGAAGGGCGCCAACAATTGGCCATTTTGAAGGGGAACATCTAGTACAAGTTATCCAGACCAAAGGTGGTCTTCGGCTGCCAAAAGCACTGGTGATGACGCCGTCTTGGGCTCCACGGTGACCTCCGTCCGGTCATCCGGCCGGTCTTGGTCTCATTGCACCGGAATGGTAACCCTTGCCTGATACCTTGGCATGTGCTTGCCCCCTTTGCACCAAAGGGGAAACAAGGACTCTGCGCAGGCTGGAGCCCGCCTGGCGCCCGCCTGGCCTTGATCGTCATGGCTTGCGTCATGGGATCCTCGCGGGGTACCCTTGCATTGATCTCTACGCCTCCTCGCGAGCCTGCCTGATGAGGCCACTCTTGAGGAATCTTCATGTCGTCCGCCCCGCGAGGGTCTTGAGCTTGGGCTGATGAAGATGGGCCGCGCTGGGCCCCCACCCGAGCCACGCCGCGGGCCGCAGGCAGGCAAGTCTGGGGACCCCCGTTCCCAGAACGCCGACACTCGTGCTATTGATTCGGCATGATCTTGATGTATCATGAGCTTTGCTATTATAGTTGGATCTTATGATGTTTCTCCCCCTCTACTCTCTTGTAATGGATTGAGTTTTCCCTTTGAAGTTATTTTATCAGATTGAGTCTTTAAGGATTTGCGAGACAATGGGATATTCACGTGATCCACTTGATGTATGTTTTGGTGATCAACTTGCGAGTTCCGTGACCTTGTGAACTTATGCATAGGGGTTGGCACACGTTTTCGTCTTGACTCTCCGGTAGAAACTTTGGGGCACTCTTTGAAGTTCTTTGTGTTGGTTGAATAGATGAATCTGAGATTGTGTGATGCATATCATATAATCATACCCACGGATACTTGAGGTGACATTGGAGTATCTAGGTGACATTAGGGTTTTGGTTGATTTGTGTCTTAATGTGTTATTCTCGTATGAACTCTAGGATAGATCAAACGGAAAGAATAGCTTCATGTTATTTTACTACGGACTCTTCAATAGATCGATCAGAAAGGATAACTTTGAGGTGGTTTCGTACCCTACAATAATCTCTTCGTTTGTTCTCCAGTATTAGTGACTTTGAAGTGACTCTTGGTTGCATGTTGAGGGATAGTTATATGATCCAATTATGTTATTATTGTTGAGAGAACTTGCACTAGTGAAAGTATGAACCCTAGGCCTTGTTTCATAGCATTGCAATACCGTTTGTGCTCACTTTTATCATTAGTTACCTTGCTGTTTTTATATTTTCAGATTACAAAAACATGTATCTACCATCCATATTGCACTTGTATCACCATCTCTTCACCGAACTAGTGCACCTATACAATTTGCCATTGTATTGGGTGTGTTGGGGACACAAGAGACTCTTTGTTATTTGGTTGCAGGGTTGTTTGAGAGAGACCATCTTCATCATACGCCTCCCACGGATTGATAAACCTTAGGTCATCCACTTGAGGGAAATTTGCTACTGTCCTACAAACCTCTGCACTTGGGAGGCTTAACAACGTCTACAAGAAGAAGGTTGTGTCGTAGACATTAGTGGGCACAACCCACCAGGGCGCGCCTGCCCCTTCCCCCCGGGCGCGCCCAGGTGGGTTGTCCCCACCTGGTGGCCCCGCAGACCCTGAAACCGATGCTATAAAATCCTATTTTTCTAGAAAAAATCAAGCAGAAAGAATTATTGCAATCCATGAGATGGAGCCGTTGTCACCTCATGTTCTTCATTGGGATGCCAGATCTGGAGTCTATTTGGGGCTCCGTAGAGGGGGATCTTCGTTCCTCGCCATCACCAACCCTTCTCCACCGCCAATTCCCTGATGCTCCCCACCGGGAATGAGTAATTCCTTCATAGGCTCGCTGGTCGGTGTGGAGTTGGATGAGATTCATCATGTAATATAGTTAGTTTTGTTAGGGCTTGATCCCTAGTATCCACTATGTTCTGAGATTGATGTTGCTATGACTTTGCCATGCTTAATGCTTGTCACTTTGGCCCCGGGTGCCATGATTTCAGATCTGAACCGTTTATGTGATCACCATTATATCCATGTTCTAGATCCGATCTTGCAAGTTATAGCCTGGGAGTGACAATAGTCGGGACCACTCCCGGTGATGAACATAGTTTGAGGAGTTCATGCATTCACCATGTGTTAATTCTTTGTTCCAGTTCTCTATTAAAAGGAGGCCTTAATATCCCTTAGTTTCCAATTGGACCCCGCTGCCACGGGAGGGTAGGACAAAAGATGTCATGCAAGTTCTTTCCATAAGCACGTATGACTAATTACGGAATACATGCCTACATTATATTTATGAACTGGAGCTATTGTCATATCGCCCTAGGTTATGACTATCACATGATGAATATTACCCAAGAAATCGCTGATCCAATGCCTACGAATTTCTATCATATTATTTCTGCTAAGTTACTACTGCTATCGTTACTATTGCACTTGCTACAAAATTACTACTATCATTGTTACCGTTGCTATTGCTATTTTCACTACTATCAAAATTATCATATTACGGTGCTACTGATCACTTTTCTGCAGATAATTAATCTCCAGTTGTGGTTCAATTGACAACTCAACTGCTAACACTTGCAAATATTCTTTGGCTCCCCTTGTGTCGAATCTATAAATTTGGGTTGAATACTCTACCCTCGAAAACTGTTGCGATCCCCTATACTTGTGGGTTATCAAGACCTTTTTCTAGCATCGTTGCCGGGGAGCATAGCTATATTTTTTGTGTCACTTGGGATCATTATCAATTTATCACTACGAAGAATCTGAAGGATGCTAAGACCAAGATATTTCCCTCTAAGACAAGCGGAGGTAAGCAACTGCCATCCAGTTCTGTTTTAGATTCACCTTCTGTTATAAGTAAACTTGTAACACCACCACATGCTATTAATCTTGATATGTCGCAAGCTGTTGATGATGCTACTTCTGCTATGAATGATACTTATGATGATGCTAGTACCTTACTTGATGATGATGTGCCGCTTGGTGATTTTCTTGATGAACAAATTGCTAGAGTAAGACAACATGATGTTGTTGAAACTGATGATGAGCTTGAAACTAAAAATCTTGGAACACCTACTAGAACTAGCCCTCCTAGATATGAATTACCCGAGGTACCGGAAGGCTATGTTATGAATGAAGAGACAACTTGAGACATTCTTGCTCGTAAGGATCGAGATGATCTAGAGAAATTATTATGCAAGTATAAAGAAAAATCTCTGAATGCTAGAATGCAATATCATCCTAAGTTTGCTACCTCACCTATCTTTATTGATGATAAGGATTATGAATTCTCTGTTGACCCAGAGTTAATTACTTTGGTTGAATCTGATGCTTTCCATGGTTATGAAATTGAAACTGTTGTGGCACATCTTACTAAGTTGAATGATATAGCCACCCTTTTTACTCATGATGAGAAAACTCGCGATTACTATATTCTCAAATTATTTCCATTCTCATTAAAGGGTGATGCTAAAGCTTGGTACAATACTCTTACTCCTGGTTGTGTGCGTAGTCCCCAGGATATGATTTATTACTTCTCTGAAAAAATATTTCCTTGCCCATAAGAAACAAGCTGCCTTGCAGGAAATATTTAACTTTGTGCAATTTAAAGAAGAGAGTCTCCCACAAGCTTGGGGGAGGCTTTGCCAATTGCTTAATGCTTTGCCTGATCATCCTCTTAAGAAAAATGAAATACTTGATATCTTCTATAATGGACTAACTAATGCTTCTAGGGATTTCCTAGATAGTTGTGCTTGTTGTGTTTTCACGGAACGAACTATTGGGCAAGCTGAAGAATTATTGAATAACATATTGAAAAATTATGATGATTGGACTCTTCCCGAACCACCGCCTAAACCCACTCTGAAGAAGAGGGGTATATTATATCTCAGTCCCGAAGATATGCAAGAGGCAAAGAAATCCATGAAGGAAAAAGGTATTAAAGTTGAGGATGTCAAAAATTTACCTCCTATTGAAGAAATACATGGGCTTGATACACCGCCACCTCCTAAGGTGGTTGAGGTAAATTCTCAAATGAAATTCAATGATAATGACAATCCTCACAATATGCACCCTAGCCAATGCCTTTATGAGTTTGAAAATTATATTAGAAAGCAACATCACTTTAATGCAAATGTTATGAAACAATTGAAATACAAGTCTGATATGATTGCTCGCTTGAGTGGCTTGTTATTTAGCATCTCAAATTATGTTAGGGGTGTGGGAAAACATGCTTCTATGGTTCAAACCTAGTTAGAACAGGTTGCTGAATCTCAAAGAGAGTTGCTAGATGAGATGAATAATAATATACATAACTTTGGTGTTAGAGTAGCAACTAGAGGAGGTAAAATGACTCAGGAACCACTTTATCCTGAAGGACACCCAAAAATAATTGAACGAGACTCTCAAAGAGCTAACACTAATGCACCAAGTCCTCCTAAAAAGAAAAAGAAGAAGAAAAATGATAGGACTTTGCATGCCTCTAGTGAACCTGAAGTAGAAAAACCTCATGATAATGAAGTTTCTATCTCTGATGCTGAAACTCAACCTGGTAGTGAACACTCACCTTCTGATAATGAAAAAGTTAATGATGAGTTTCGTGAAGATAGTCAACCAAATAATGAAGAACCAGAAAATAATGTTGAGATAGAACCTGCAGTTGATCTTGATAACCCACAACCTAAAAATAAAGGATATGATAAAAGAGACTTTGTTGCTTGGAAACACGGTAAAGAAAGAGAACCGTGGGTTCAAAAACCTATGCCCTTTCCACCTAAGTCAACTAAAAAGAAAGATGATGAAGAATTTGAATGCTTTGTTGAAATCCCGAGGCCAGTCTTTTTGCGTACTCGCTTGACTGATATCCTTAAAATGTCTACTTAGGCAAAGTATATGAAAGGCATCATCACCAATAAGAGAAAAATACTGGAAGTTGAAATCTCCACTATGCTTGCTAATTAAGATGGATTACCTAAAAAACTTGGAGATCCGGGAATACCAACTATACCTTGCTCCATCAAAAAGAACTATGTGAAAACTGCTTTATGTGATTTGGGAGCTGGTGTTAGTGTTATGCCTTTCTCTTTATATGAAAGACTTGATTTGAATAAGATCACACCTACTGAAATATCTTTGCAAATGGATGCTAGATCCACTGCCATACCTATCGGTATTTGTGAGGATGTGCCTGTTGTTGTTGCTAATGTTACTATTTTGACTGACTTTGTTATACTTGAGATGCCCGAGGACAACAACATGTCGATTATCCTTGGTAGACCCTTCTTGCATATAGCATGGGCTCTTATTGATTGCAATAAAAGCAAGGTCACTTTTCATATCAACGGTAATGAGCATATGGTGCACTTTTCGAAGAAACAATTCCAAGTGAATGGTATTTATGTTACTGAAAAATCTCCGATAATCACTATTGGAAGTTCTCAACTACCTTTACCTACTGCCAAAAAGAAATATGAGATGCTTATTGTTGGGGACATTCATATCCCCGTTGAGGTAACTTAGTGATTTACGAAAGTTCTTTGGTTTCATGCTAATCGAAACTGGTTATTAATAAGATTTGATCAACCTTATTAATGGATCATTTTTGAGAGGTATGAAGTTGATGAATTTAGTAAGAACTACCTTCTCTCCCTATCTTTTGTTTTCTGTTTTTGTTGGTTAAATGAAATAAAATGCCATGTCTTATCTATTTTTTGAAATTTCCGTGCAATAAAAAAATGACACAATAATAGAAGTTGTCAGAATGCCCTAAAAATTTAATACAATTTTTTTAATATGTAAGATATTTTGGTGCAAATAACATCAGAGGGAGGTGCACCAGGTGGGCACAACCCACCTGGGCGCGCCAGGACCCCCAGGCTCGCCCTGGTGGGTTGTGGTCCACACGTGGACCCCCTCACTTATCCCTTCACACCACATCATCACTTACCCCCAGAAAAAAATCACCATTGCTCTGTCTCTCGTGTTCTTGCTCTCAAAACCGCAGATTTCGATCTCTTTGCTCGAAGCTCCATTTCCGAAACTGTTTCGGTGGATTGTTGCTTGGTATGTGACTACTCTGTTTGTCCAATTAGTTTTTGTTTTAGTGGTTTATATTTTGAATAATTAGCTACTCTTGGTGCTGCTGTAGATGAGCTTGCATGTTGAATTCTTAGATTTCTAATAGTTTGAATGCTTGCTATGGCCTCTATGTATCCCTATGAGTAGTTGTTATTAATCTTGTAAAGTTTTGCTGATAAATTTTTGTCACCCAAAAATTTCTTTTTTCAGAAAATTGTACACGAACATGATGAACCTTTTTGGAAGGAGGTCTTCGAAGAGGAGATCCTTGGAGGCATCTTCTAGTGGCGGTTTCGTTCGTCAGTCTTAAGTTGAACCAAGTGAAAGTTCCATACGAGATGCCGCCACCAAAACATGCCCGTGGCCGTGTGACGACTATATGGTGCATGTGGGCATTAAGGAGGAATTTGAGCAATATCTTCACAATGCCGACCTTGGTCCCTACATTTCAGATAAGTGCAATCAACACCACACTCTCGCTGAATCATACGTCAAAGGATTTAAAGTCCATCCCCGTGAGTCTAGGGTGTCATTTAAACTGTATGAAAATTCATTTACCATATCACTAGAGAGATTTGCTCACCACTGCAAAATACCATTCTAGGGTTCGCTTGACGAAGCACCAAGGGCTGAATACCAATCATTTTGGGCTAGTCTTTGCTATGGTGAGACGAGGGGAGTGATGCAAGGTAGAATAAAGAGCATTCATTTTTCCGCATTCTGGTACTTTGCTTTATTTAATGGAAATGTATTGTAGGCTAACAAGATTGTAGTACACTTAGTGCTCCAGACTTGAGCCTCATACGCACCGCTCTCACCGGTGATAGGAGTTATAATCTTGGAGCGATTGTTGTGCGCAGGTTGCAACACAACGCTAATAGTGGCTATTTCTATGGTGGAATTTATGCCACGCATTTTGCAAGAGAGCTGGGTGTTTCACCTTTGCCCTATGACCCTATTCTACCCACGCAGTATTTAGACTTTGATGCTTTGAAACATCATAAGATCCTTAAAGGTGAACCTCATAATTTCACTTACATACTGTTGTTTAACCAAGAATCCATTGTGCACACATATTTGCATGCGCCTGCTCTTTTTGATTATCACAGCAAGGGAAGATATTTTATTCTTGAGAGAGAGGCTCGAGCCCACATCACGGCAGTTGAGGCGGCACGACAGGCCAAGGCATCCGCACCGAGAGCCTCCATGAGCTACCACTTTGACTACTATCCAGGCTACTGACCGATTACCAAGTTAGGCCAAAAGCCTAAGCTTGGGGGAGTACGTATTCCCACCGACATTACATTGATGTTCACACATTTCATTCCAGTTGTCGGTGTCCACACTTTTTCATTGTATCATGCATGTTAGATTTATTTTCTCGCTTTCTTCTTGTGTGTTTGAAAAACTTGAGAAAATCCAAAAATATTTCCTTCTTCTTTTTGTTTTTTCTTTCTAGAGTAGTTAGCTGTAGCGCTAAAAAGAAAACCCAAAAAGATTTCCTTGTTCTTCTTTTGTTTGTTGGGAGCTTTCCCATGTAAATAGATTGTCTCGTGTTTGCTTTTCCCTTTTATTTGCTTGTTCAAGAAAACCAAAAACTACAAAAATATTTCAGTGTGTTTCTCTGAGTTTCTTTTCTTTTTATTTGAGTAGTACCGAGGAGAAGACCACGATGAAAATGTTGAGTGGCTCTCATATGCATTATGGTTGATCTAACAAAGAGCCCATTTTACCTTGTCTTTTCCTGTTGAATGAAGTGTTTGCAAATTCCAGCGTAGTCCACGACACTCTTGCACTATTATTATTATTATTATTATTATTATTATTATTATTATTATTATTATTATTATTATTATTATTATTATTATTTTCTTATCGTTTGGTCGTGCAAGTGAAAGGCAATAATGACGATATTCGATGAACTGGCCGTGGCAGAGAGAAACTGGCGTGAACTCGACTTATTCTGTTTTTTGTAAATATGTTTAAGCTAGTATCTGCTGTCAAACGTAGTATTTCAAAAAATTTCCTACGATCATGCAAGATCTATCTAGGTGATGCATATAACCGAGTGGGGAGAGTGTGTTCATGTACCCTCGTAGACCGAAAGCGGAAGCGTTTTGTAACGCGGTTGACATAGTCGAACGTCTTCGTGATCCAACCGATCCAAGCACCGAACATACGACACCTCCGCGTTCAGCACACGTTCAGCTCGGCGACGTCCCTCAAACTCTTGATCCAGTTGAGGCTGAGGGAAAGTTCCATCAGCACGACGACATGGTGACGGTGATGATGAAGTCACCGATGCAGTGCTTCGTCTATGCACTACGATGATATGACCGAGGTGTGTAACTGTGGAGGGGGGCACCGCACATGGCTAAGAGATTGTCTTGTGTGCTATAGGGTTGCCCCCTAGCCACATATATAAAGGAGGGAGGAAGAGGAGGCCGGCCTAGGAGGGGCGCACCTATAGGGGGAGTCCAACTAGGATTCCCAATCCTAGTTGGAGTCCCCTTCCTTTTCCAAGAGGGAAGAGAGGGAAGGAGTAGGAGAGGGAGTAGGAAAGAGAGGGGGGCACCGCCCCCTCCCTAGTCCAATTCAGACTTGCCATGGGGGGCCGCGCGGCCACACCTTGAGGCCCTTCTCTCCTTTCCCGTATGGCCCATTAAAGGCCCACTACTTCCCCCGGTGAATTCCCGTAACTCTCCGGTACTCCAAAAAATACCTGAATCACTCAGAACCTTTCCGATGTCCGAATATAGCCTTCCAATATATCGATCTTTACATCTCGACCATTTCGAGACTCCTAGTCTTGTCCGTGATCTCATCCCGGACTACGAACAACCTTCGGTACATCAAATCACATAACTCATAATAAAAATCGTCATCGAACGTTAAGCATGCGGACCCTACAGGTTCGAGAACTATGTAGACATGACCGAGACACATCTCCGGTCAATAACCAATAGCGGAACCTGGATGCTTATATTGGCTCCTACATATTCTACGAAGATCTTTATCGGTCAAACCGCATAACAACATACATTGTTCCCTTTGTCATCGGTATGTTACTTGCCCGAGATTCGATCGTCGGTATCCTCATACCTCGTTCAATATCGTTACCGGCAAGTCTCTTTACTCGTTCCGTAATGCATCATCCCGTAACTAACTCTTTAGTCACATTGCTTGCAAGGCTTATAGTGGTGAGCATTACCGAGACGGCCAAGAGATACCTCTCCGACAATCGGAGTGACAAATCCTAATCTCGATCTATGCCAACTCAAAAAACACCATCGGAGACACCTGTAGAGCATCTTTATAATCACCTAGTTACGTTGTGATGTTTGATAGCACACTAAGTGTTCCTCCGGTATTTGGGAGTTGCATAATCTCATAGTCATAGGAACATGTATAAGTCATGAAGAAAGAAATAGCAACAAACTAAACGATCATAGTGCTAATCTAACGGATGGGTCTTGTCCATCACATCATTTTCTAATGATGTGATTTTGTTCATCAAATGACAACACATGTCTATGTCTAGGGAACTTAAACATCTTTGATTAACGAGGTAGTCAAGTAGAGTCATACTAGGGACACTCTGTTTGTCTATGTATTCACACATGTATCAAGTTTCCAGTTAATACAATTCTTGCATGAATAACAAACATTTATCATGATATAAGGAAATATAAATAAAAACTTTATTATTGCTTCTAGGGCATGTTTCCTTGAGTCTCCCACTTGCACTAGAGTCAATAATCTAGTTCACATCGCATGTGATTTAACACCAATAGTTCACATCTTTATGTGATCAGTTCACATCTCCATGTGACTAATACCAAAAGGGTTTACTAGAGTCAATAATCTAGTTCACATCGCTATGTGATTAACACCCAAAGAGTGATCATGTTTTTCTTGTGAGGGAAATTTAGTCAACGGGTCTGCCACATTCAGAGCCGTATGTATTTTGCAAATTTTTCTATGTCTACAATGCTCTGCATGGAGCTACTCTAGCTAATTGCTCCCACTTTCAATATGTATCTAGATTGAGACTTAGAGTCATCTAGATCGGTGTAAAAAGCTTGCATCGATGTAACTCTTTACGACAAACTCTTTTATCACCTCCATAACCGAGAAATATTTCCTTAGTCCTCTAAGGATAATTTTGACCGTTGTCTAGTGATCTACTCCTAGATCACTATTGTACTCCCTTGCCAAAATCATGCTAAGGTATACAATAGGTCTGGTACACAGCATAGCATACTTTATAGAACCTATGACTGAGGCATAGGGAGTGACTTTTCATTCTCTTTCTATTTTCTGCCATGGCCGGGTTTTGAGTCTTTACTCAATTTCACACCTTACAACTCAGGCAAGAACTCCTTCTTTGACTGATACATTTTGAACTCCTTCAAAATCTTATCAAGGTATGTACTCATTGAAAGTCTTATCAAGCGTCTTGATCTATCTTTATAGATCTTGATGCCCAATATGTAAGTAGCTTTACAGGTAATTCTTTCTTTGAAAAACTCCTTTAAAATTCTCCTTTATGCTTTCCAGAAAATTGTACATCATTTACGATCCACAATATGTCATTCACATATACTTATCAGAAAGGCTGTAGTGCTCCCACTCACTTTCTTGTAAATACAGGCTTTACCGCAAGTCTGCATAAAACTATATGCTTTGATCAACTCATAAAGGCGTATATTCCAATTCCGAGATGCTTGCACAGTCCATAGATGGATCGCTGGAGCTTGCACACTTTTGTAACACCTTTAGGATTGACAAAACCTTCTGGTTGCATCATATACAACTCCTTTTTTAATAAATCCAATAAGGAATATAGTTTTGGTATCCATTTGCCAGATTTCATAAAATGCGGCAACTGCTAACATGATTCGGACAGACTCTTAAGCATCAATACGAGTGATAAAATCTCATCGTAGTCAACACCTTGAACTTGTCGAAAACCTTTTGTGACAATTCGAGCTTTGTAGATAGTAACCCTACTATCAGCATCCATCTTCCTATTGAAGATCCATTTATTCTGAATGGCTCACCGATCATCGGACAAGTCAATCAAAGTCCATACTTTGTTCTCATACATGGATCCCATCTCAGATTTCATGGCCTTAAGCCATTTTGCGGAATCTGGGATCATCATCGCTTCCTCATAGTTCATACGTTCGTCATGGTCTAGTAACATGACTTCCAGAACAGGATTACCATGCCACTCTTGTGTGGAACGTACCTTGGTTGACCTACGAGGTTCGGTAGTAACTTGATTTGAAGTTTCATGATCATCATCATTAACTTCCTCACTAATTGGTGTAGGCATCACTAGAACTGATTTCAGTGATGAGCTACTTTCCAATTCGAGAGAAGGTACAATTACCTCATCAAGTTCTACTTTCCTCCCACTCACTTCTTTCGAGAGAAACTCCTTCTCTATAAATGATCCACTCTTAGCAATAAAGATGTTGCCTTCAAATCTGTGATAGAAGGTGTAACCAACAGTTTCTTTTGGGTATCCTATGAAGATGCACTTCTCCGATTTGGGTTTAAGCTTATCAGGCTGAAACTTTTCACATAAGCATCACAAGCCCAAACTTTAAGAAACGATAGCTTAGGTTTCTTGCTAAACCATAGTTCATACGGTGTCATCTTAATGGACATTTAGATGGTGCCCTATTTAACATGAATGCAACTGTCTCTAATGCATAACCCAAAAACGAGCGTGGTAAATTGGTAAGAGACATCATAGATCGCACCATATCTAATAAAGTACGGTTATGACATTCGAACACACCATTACACTGTGGTGTTCCAGGTGGTGCGAGTTGCAAAACTATTTGACATTATTTCAACTAAAGGCCAAACTCGTAACTCAAATATTTCGTCTCCGCGATCAGATCGTAGAAACTTTATTTTCTTGTTACGATGATTCTCCACTCCACTCTGAAATTCTTTGAACTTTTTAAACATTTCAGACTTGTGTTTTATTAAGTAGATATACTCATATCTGCTCAAATCATCTATGTAGGTCAGAAAATAACGATAGTCGCCATGAGCCTCAACACTCATCGGACCGCATACATCCGTATGTATTATTTCCAATAAGTTAGTGGCTCGCTCCATTGTTCCGGAGAACGGATTCTTAGTCATCTTTCCCATGAGGCATGATTCGCAAGCATCAAATGATTCATAATCAAGTGATTCCAAAAGTCCATCCGCATGGAGTTTCTTCATGCGCTTTACACCAATATGACCTAAACGACAGTGTCGGAAGTATGTTGCACTATCATTATCAACTTTGCATCTATTGGCATCAATATTATGAATATGTGTATCACTACGATCGAGATTCAATAAACCATTTATATTAAGTGTATTACCAAAGAAGGTTTTATTCATGTAAACAAAACAACAATTATTCTTTGACTTAAAGGAATAACTATATTGCAATAAACATGATCCAATCATATTCGTGCTCAACGCAAACACCAAATAACATTTATTTTAGGTTCAACACTAATCCTGAAGGTAAAAGGAGTCTGCGATGGTGATCTTATCAACCTTGGAATCATTTCCAACACACATCGTCACCTTGCCCTTAACTAGTCTCTGTTCATTTTGTAACTCCTGTTTTGAGTTACTAATCTTAGCAACTGAACCAATATCAAATACCCTGGGGTTACTATGAATAGTAGTAAAGTACACATCAATAACATGTATATCAAATATACTTTTTTTCACGTTGCTATCCTTCTTATCCGCCAAGTATTTGGGGTAGTTGTGCTTCCAGTGACCATTCCCTTTGCAGTAGAAGCACTCAGTTTCAGGCTTAGGTCTAGCTTTGGGCTTCTTCATGGGAGTGCAACTTGCTTGCCATTCTTCTTGAAGTTCCATTTATTTCCCTTGCCCTTTTACTTGAAACTAGTGGTCTTGTCAACCATCAACACTTGATGTTATTTTCTTGATTTCTACCTTCGCCAATTTCAGCATCGTGAAGAGCTTGGGAATCGTTTCCGTTATCCCTTGCATATTATAGTTCATCACGGAGTTCTAGTAACTTGGTGATAGTGACTAGAGAAATCTGTCAATCACTATCTGGTCTGGAAGATTAACTCCCACTTCATTCAGGTGATTGTAGTACTCAGACATACTGAGCACATGCTCACTAGCTGAGCTATTCTCCTCCATCTTGTAGGAAAAGTACTTGTGAGAGGTCTCATACCTCTTAACACGGGCATGAGTCTGAAATGCCAATTTCACCTCTTGGAATATCTCATATGCTCCATGGTGTTCAAAACATTTTTGAAGTCCCGGTTCTAAGCCGTAAAGTATGGCGCACTAAACTATCAAGTAGTCATCATAACGAACTTGTCAAACATTCATAACGTCTGCATCTGCTCCTGCAAAAGGTCCGTCACCTAGCGGTGCATCAAGGACATAATTCTTCTGTGCATCAATGAGGATAATCCTCAGATCATGGAGCTAGTCTGCATCATTGCTACTAACATCTTTCAACATAGTTTTCTCTAGGAACATATCATAAATAAAACAGGGAAGCTATACGCGAGCAATTGATCAATGAGGAAAATACTATTAGGACTAAGTTTATGATAAATTTAAGTTCAATTAATCATATTACTTAAGAACTCCCACTTAAATAGACATCCCTCTAGTCATCTAAATGATCACATGATCCATATCAACTAAACCATGTCCAATCATCACGTGAGATGGAGAAGTTTTCAATGGTGAACATCACTATGTTGATCATATCTACTATATGATTCCCGCTCAACCTTTCGGTCTCAGTGTTCCGAGGCCATATCTGCATATGCTAGGCTCGTCAAGTTTAACCTGAGTATTCTTCTTGTGCAAAACTGGCTTGCACCCGTTGTATGTGAACGTAGAGCTTATCACACCCGATCATCATGTGGTGTCTCGGCACGACGAACTGTAGCAACGGCGCATACTCAGGGAGAACACTTGTACCTTGAAATTTAGTGAGAGATCATCTTATAATGCTACTGTTGTACTAAGCAAAATAAGATACATGAAGGATAAACATCACATGCAATCAATATAAGTGATATGATATGGCCATCATCATCTTGTGCGTTTGATCTCCATCTCCAAAGCACCGTCATGTTCACCATCGTCACCGACTTGACACCTTGATCTTCATCGAACCATCGTTGTCATCTCTCCAACTATTGCTTCTACGACTATTGCTACCGCTTAGTGATAAAGTAAAGCAATTACATGACGAATGCATTTCATACAATAAAGCGACAACCATATGGCTCCTGCCAGTTGCTGGTAACTGTGTTACAAAACATGATCATCTCATACAACAATTTATATAATCACGTCTTGACCATATCACATCACAACATGCCCTGCAAAAACAAGTTAGACGTCCTCTACTTTGTTGTTGCAAGTTTTATGTGGCTGCTACGGGCTTAGCAAGAACCTTCTTACCTACATATCAAAAACCACAATGCGGTATAGTGATTGCTTTTTGATCTTGAGAAAGAACTCTGTTTATTGAATCCGATTCAACAAAAGTTGGAAAACTGACACCCGCCAGCCACCTGTGTGCAAAGCACGTCGGTAGAACCAGTCTCATGAACGCGGTCATGTAATGTCGGTCCGGGCCGCTTCATCCAACAATACCGCCGAATCAAGAAACAACTAGTGACGGCAAGCAATATGTATATACCCACTCCCACAACTCCTTTGTGTTCTACTCGTGCATATAACATATAAGCATAGACCTGGCTCGGATGCCACTGTTGGGGGACGCAGTATTTCAAAAAAAAATCATACGATCATGCAAGATCTATCTAGGAGATGCATAGCAATGAGCAGGGAGAGTGTGTCCACGTACCCTCGTAGACCGAAATCGGAAGCGTTTAGTAACGCGGTTGATCTAGTCAAACGTCTTCGTGATCCAACCGATCCAAGCACCGAAAGTATGACACCACCACGTTTAGCACATGTTTAGCTCGGTGACGTCCCTCGAACTCTTGATCCAGTTGAGGCTGAGGGAGAGTTCCATTAGCACAATGGCGTGGTGACGGTAATGATGAAGTAACCGGCACATGGCTTCGGCTAAGCACTACGACAATATGACCGAGGTGTGTAACTGTGGAGGGGGGCACCTCACACAGCTAGGAGATTGTCTTGTGTACTATTGGGGTGCCCCCTGGCCATGTATAAAAAGGAGGGAGGAAGAGGAGGCCGGCCTAGGAGGGGCGCACCCATAGGGGGAGTCCAACTAGGATTCCCAATCCTAGTTGGAGTCCCCTTCCTTTTGCAAGAGGGGAGAGAGAGAAGGAGTAGGAGAGGGAGAAGGAAAGAGATGGGGGTGGCGCCCCCTCCCTAGTCCAATTAAGACTTGCCATGGGGGCGTGCGTGACCACCCCTTGAGGCCCTTCTCTCCTTTTCCATATGGCCCATTAAGGCCCACTACTTCCCCCAGCGAATTCCCGTAACTCATCGGTACTCCAAAAAATACCCGAATCACTCGGAACCTTTCCGATGTCCGAATATAGCCTTCCAATATATCGATCTTTACGTCTTGACCATTTTGAGACTCATCGTCATCTCCGTGATCTCATCCGAGACTCTGAACAACCTTTGGTACATCAAATCACATAACTCATAATAAAAATCGTCATCGAACGTTAAGCGTGCGGCCCCTACGGGTTCAAGAACTATGTAGACAACCGAGACACATCTTCAGTAAATAACCAATAGCGGAACCTGGATGCTCATATTGGCTCATACATATTTTACGAAGACCTTTATCGGTCAAACCGCATAACAACATACGTTGTTCCCTTTGTCATCGGTATGTTACTTGCCCGAGATTCGATCATCGGCATCCTCATACCCAGTTCAATCTCGTTACCGGCAAGTCTCTTTACTCGTTCCGTAATGCATCATCCCATAACTAACTCTTTAGTCACATTGCTTGCAAGGATTATAGTGATGAGCATTACCGAGAGGGCCCAGAGATACCTCTCCGACAATCGGAGTGACAAATCCTAATCTCGATCTATGCAACTCAACAAACACCATCAAAGACACTTGTAGAGCATCTTTATAATCAGCCAGTTACGTTGTGACATTTGATAGCACGTAAGTGTTCCTCCGGTATTCGGGAGTTGCATAATCTCATAGTCATAGGAACATGTATAAGTCATGAAGAAAGAAATATCAACAAACTAAACGATCATAGTGCTAAGCTAACGGATGGGTCTTGTCCATCACATCATTCTTTAATGATGTGATCCCTTTCATCAAATGACAACACATTTCTATGGCTAGGAAACTTAACCATCTTTGATTAACGAGCTAGTCAAGTAGAGGCATACTAGGGACACTCTGTTTGTCTATGTATTCACACATGTATCAAGGTTTTGGTCAATACAATTCTAGCTTGAATAATAAACATTTATCATGATATAAGGAAATATAAATAACAACTTTATTATTGCTTCTTGGGCATATTTCCTTCATTATCCATGCTTCAGCCCATTATGATCAAACATGTTTGCAATGACAATTAGAGATTATAGTTTCTCATGCCATGCATAAGTAGCTAGGAGTGGATAATGATTTATCTTGGATATCAACATTGCGTTAAAATGATTGTGATGTAGTACGATGATATGGTATCCTCCTTTGAATGTTCGAGTGGCTTGACTCGGCACATGTTCATGCATGTTGTTGTATCAAAACCAATGTAGCCTCTATGACATTTATATTCATGGTGTTCATATACTACTAATGCTAGTGTCCGATGTTACTTATGCATAACGCATGTTCATTACCGTTGTTGCTCTCTAGCCGGTCGCTTCTCAACCTAATTGCTAGCCTTCGCCTGTACTAAGTGGGAATTCTGCTTGTACATCAAAAACCTTGAACCCAAGTTATTCTAGATGAGTCCACCATACCTACCTATATGCGGCATTACCCTGCCATCCTAAGTAAATTTGCATGTGCCACCTCTAAAAACTTCAAATAAATATCCTTTTTGTGTTCTTGGATCGTTCATGAAACGATAGGAGGTGGTCAATATCTTCCATGCTAAGCGGGTTATTCTCAGGTTGAGTGTTTATTCACTCACCATCGCACAAGAAAATGGCGGTGATAGGGATTCCCAGTCCCGAACTCAAAGTGCAAATAATTAAACAAAACTCTCCCGTGACTATTGTTGGTATGGACGGCACCGTTGTTTCGGACAAGCCATGGAGTGTGATTGTTGGTGGAGGGGAGTAAACCTTTACTTTTATCACTTGGGAACCGCCACTAGCATGCTTAGCATGGAAGATATTGATAACTGATGGTCGTGAAGTAAACAAGAAGGGTGCGTTTCACAAAATATCATTTACCTCTGTTTTAAAAACTTGAGCTCTGGCACCTCTGCAAATCACCGCTTCCCTCTAGGAAGGGATTATCTATTTACTTTTATGTTGTGTCATCACCTTCTAAAACAAGCGACAGAACCTGACAGCACTGCTATCATGCTGATGCATTGTGTGTAGCTAATGTTGGGTGCATCATGACTGGATCGTTTCTACCATGAATTACAAAGTTTAGTCACTACTTGAACTTTGGAAGTGCTCTGCATTTATGTTTTGCGGTCTCAGAAAGGGCTAGCGAGATACCGGTATTTTCATATTATATCATGGTTGTTTTGACAACATGTTGCTGTTTGAGATATATTATTATTGCTCGCTAGCTAATTATGTCATAGATATGAGTTAATATAATTTTTAAGAGTTATTGTCGGCATGGTTAGTTATAATGTTGGCCGAATACCTGGGTGCTGTTTAAGCTTATTTATGCAAGCAAGAGCAAAAGAGTTCATAATTTTTTTTATTTTTCAATTTATCAACTGAATTGCTTGAGGACAAGCAAAGGTTTAAGCTTGGGGGAGTTGATGCGTTGATACGTCTCCAACATTTTTGATTGCTCCATGCTATATTATCTACTGTTTTGACATTATTGGGCTTCATTATCCACTTTTATATTATTTTTGGGACTAACCTACTAACCGGAGGCCCAGCCCAGAATTGCTGTTTTTGCCTATTTTAGGGTTTCGGAGAAAAGGAATATCAAACGGAGTCCAAACAGCATGAAACCTTCTGGAACGTGATTTTCTCACTGAACATGATCCAGGAGACATGGAACCTACGTCAAGCAACCAACATGGAGGCCACGAGGTAGGGGGCACGCCTACCCTCACCGTCGTAACTTTCTGTATCCACGAGATCCCATCTTGGGACCTGTTCCGGAGCTTCGCCGGAGGGGGCATCGATCACGGAGGGCTTCTACATCAACACAATAGCCTCTCCGATGAAGTGTGAGTAGTTTACCTCAGACCTTCAGGTCCATAGTTATTAGCTAGATGGCTTCTTCTCTCTTTTTGGATCTCAATACAAAGTTCTCCCCCTCTCTTGTGGAGATCTATTCGATGTAATCTTCTTTTGCGGTGTGTTTGTTGAGACCGATGAATTGTGGGTTTATGATCAAGTTTATCTATGAACAATAGTTGAATCTTCTTTGAATTATTTTATGTATGATTGGTTATCTTTTCAAGTCTCTTCGAATTATCAGTTTGGTTTGGCCTACTAGATTGATATTTCTTGCAATGGGAGAAGTGCTTAGCTTTGGGTTCAATCTTACGGTATCCTTTCCCAGTGATAGTAGGGGCAGCAAGGCACGTATTGTATTGTTGCCATCGAGGATAACAAGATGGTTTTTTATCATATTGCATGAATTTATCCCTCTACATCATGTCATCTTGCTTAAGGCGTTACTCTGTTCTTATGAACTTAATACTCTAGATGCATGCTGGATAGCGGTCGATGTGTGGAGTAATAGTAGTAGATGCAGGCAGGAGTCGGTCTACTTGTCTTGGATGTGATGCCTATATACATGATCATACCTAGATATTCTCATAACTATGCTCAAATATGTCAATTGCTCAATAGTAATTTGTTCACTCACCGTAAAATACCTATGCTCTTGAGAGAAGCCACTAGTGAAACCTATGGCCCGCGGGTCTATCTTCATCATATTAAATCTTCCAATACTTAGTTATTTTGATTGCCTTTATTTTACTTTGCATCTTTATCATAAAAATACCAAAAATATTATCTTATCATATCTATCAGATCTCAGTCTCGTAAGGGATCGTGTAGGGATTGACAACCCCTTATCGCGTTGGTTGCGAGGATTTATTTGTTTTGTGTAGGTGCGAGGGACTCGCGCGTAGCCTCCTACTGGATTGATACCTTGGTTCTCAAAAACTAAGGGAAATACTTATGCTACTTTGCTGCACCACCCTTTCCTCTTCAAGGAAAAACCAACGCAAGTGCTCAAGAGGTAGCAAGAAGCATTTCTGGCACCGTTGCCGGGGAGGTCTACGCAAAAGTCAACATACCAAGTACCCATCACAGACCCTTATCTCCCGCATTACATTATTTGCCATTTGCCTCTCATTTTCCTCTCCCCCACTTCACCCTTGCCATTTTATTTGCCCTCTCTCTCTATCCTCCCTCTCTTTCACTATTTGCCTCCTTTTGCCCGTTTCTTGTTTGCTTGTGTGTTGGATTGCTTGCTTGTCACGATGGCTCAAGATAACATTAAATTGTGTGACTTTACCAATACCAACAACAGTGATTTTATTAGCACTCCGATTGCTCCTCTTACCGATGCTGAATCTTGTGAAATTAATGCTGCCTTGCTGAATCTTGTCATGAAAGATCCGTTTTCCGGCCTTCCTAGTGAAGATGCCTCTACTCATCTAAATAGCTTCGTTGATTTGTGTGATATGCAAAAGAAGAAATATGTGGATAATGATATTGTTAAATTGAAGCTATTTCCTTTTTCGCTTAGAGATCATGCTAAAGCTTGGTTTTCGTCTTTGCCTAAAAATATTATTGATTCATGGAATAAGTGCAAAGACGCTTTTATCTCTAAGTATTTTCCTCCCGCTACGATCATCTCTCTTAGTAAAGATATTATGAATTTTAAGTAACTTGATCATGAACATGTTGCACAAATTTGGGAGAGGATGAAATTAATGATACGTAATTGCCCTACTCATGGTTTAAATTTGTGGATGATTATACAAAATTTTTATGCTGGATTGAATTTTGCTTCTAGAAATCTTTTAGATTCGGCCACGGGAGGCACTTTTATGGAAATCACTTTAGGAGAAGCTACTAAACTCCTAGATAACATTATGGTTAATTATCCTCAATGGCACACTGAAAGATCTACTAATAAGAAAGTGCATGCGATAGAAGAAATTAATGTTTTGAGTGGTGTCGGGGTAAATAGCCACGGGTAGCCCAGCCGGCTTCCCCTGGCCCCTCAGAAAAAATTGTGAGCCCGTCCGGCTCATAAGAAGACTCAAGACTTAGGCCGACTCCCCCCTAGCCGGCTAACCTCCTAGCCGGCTCGGGGGGGCGGCCCGCTCTTTCTACCCCCACAAAGAAAACTATGGAGGGCCGGCTACGACATGGCCAGCTGCGGCAGGGCCGGCTATGACAAGGCTGGCTATGGCGCGGCCGGCTATCGCAGGGCCGGCTCCGATAAGGCAGTCAACGCCGTACCCGCGATGTACGCGTCCACTCTGCGATGATGAAGCGGGGCGTGGCTACAGTGGAGCCTGCCACCCCCAAAACCCGGAGCACGCTTGGTACAACGCGTCGTGCGGGCAACTGCGGCCCGCCCGGCGCGGCACTGTAGCCTCGGCGGCTCTGACGCCGTCCACGACGGGCCGCCAGTGTGGCCCCCGAGGCGGTGGGCCCCTTCGGGCAGAGAGATGCCGAAGGCGGCCACACCTCCTCTCAAGCCGGCAAGACAAAGGGCCGGCCTCGCGCAGCCGGCCTGCCGCCTTCCCCGAAGGAGACGTCCATTAAGAAGACAAGGTGCGGCGGGGCTACAGTAATCGCCCGCCAGGGCGGCGTTACTGTAGCCACGCTTACCCCGACCAAGCCTGCGCCAACAAACACGGAGCAACAGTAACCGGCCGCCGACAAGGCCCTGGCCGGTGGGGCCGGCCTGTCGTCCCAGGAGCCGGCAGTCGGCGGGACCCACCAGCCGGCGGGCCCCAGAAGCCGGCGGAGAGGCCGGCGAGCATAGTCACAGACAGCTGGGCCTCGCGCCCAGTCGGATTACCATTGTACCCCCGGGGGGTAGGCCTATATAAACCCCCCGGTGCACCCATGCAAAGGGTTGAACTCTTTTTCTAGACATAGACACTTACAAGGAGAAGAGGCAGGCTGTGCTAAGCCCTTCCTCCTCCTTCCATCCCAAACAGCTCAAGGAGCATTGTAGCCACCTGTGAACTTAGTAACCATGCGGAGACCCCGCAGAGCAGCAGTAGGGGTGTTATCTCCCCGGAGAGCCCTGAAGCTGGGTAAGATTCGCCGGCGTGCATGTCTACGCCTCATCCCGTTTCCAGGCACCGGCGACGTTCTTTTGGCCCCCGCAATGATAAGCCACCCGTTGGCATATGTCGATCCTACCACCCGACATTTGGCGCCCACCGTGGGGCCTGGTGCACCGTCGTCCGGAGACCTGTTCTGGACGGGAACCCTTTTCCTTCCTCGCGGGCGCAGCCAGCCTGGCTCGCCCGATGGCGCTTGCCGCGACGCGCTGCATGGCATCGCTGACGCCTGCGCGGCTAGCGGCCTCGCCAGCCTCTTCGACAAGGCCTGCATCTCCAACGAGCTCGCCTCCGATGCGGGCGCAGATCACCTCGCCAACCTCCTCAGCCAGCTCCACGTCTCCAGCGAGCCCGCTGCGGACTTGGAGTCGGTTGGCTCCACCGACCCGATGCCCGTCGACTCCGACGCGGCATCCTACGACACCTTCCCCACCAACGTCACGGTCTACAACGACCCGCTCCCTCCGGCTGGCGATTGCGATTCCGACGCCCCCGAGGTGATGGTTATCGGCCTTGACGGCCCGACCGACGAGGGCGCCCGCGACTCCCCGCGCGCGGCAGCCCAAGACTTCTCCGTCCCCCTTCCGCCTGACGCCAGCGACGAAGTTCTGGAGGCACGCCGCCTCGCCCTCCTCGCGGAGGGCCGGCGGCTGGCCTCCGTAAGACGCCTCACTGAGGCCTACTAGCGCGAAGCTGATCGCGCCGCCTTCGGCACGCCGGCTCCGGCTGGCCCTAGCCGGGCCGGCGCTGTCAGGCAACGCGGCGCCCTCATCGCCGACACGCTCGGCGTGGATCGCCCGGTCTACGCCACCCCGCTTGAGAACCTGCGCGCCGCCCAGGCGGCCGTAGACGAGCTAGACGGCTTGGAAGCCGAAGATCTCCCCCATATGACGCGGCACATCCAGCAGCTAATCGATGCGGCCGCACGACGGCACGAGGCCGACGCCTGCGCGGGAAGCCCTCCCCCGCGCCGCGAGCACGGCGCGACCTCCCGGTCGCCGACTACCAGCTACACCCGCACGCGGCGTGAGAAAGAGCCGGCCTCCAGCCAAAGCCGGACCCAAGTCTCCATCGAGCGAGACGCGGACGGCCGCCCCCGAGCCATGGAATGGCGGGGCACCCCGCCTCCGCCTCGAACTCGCGGAGAAAGATATCCTACCCCGCCTCCCGTGGCTCACCCGACTCTCAGCGGCCGGCTTGGTCGCCGGGAGGGAATCGGCGAAAACGACGCCCGCCACCGGATCGACCGCCTGGCCCGATCTCTGGCAATAGAAGAAGAAGACGATGTCGGCCCGCCTTGCTTCGGCCCTCGCATCCGCGACGAGCCCTTCCCCAAAGGGTTCTCGCTCCCAAGAGACACGCCTAAGTACAACGGCTCGGTGAAGCCGGAAGACTGGCTGACCGACTACTCCAAAGCCGTCAGCATCGCCAATGGCAACCGGCGCGTTGCCGTAAAATACGTGCCCCTCATGCTGCAGGGCACAACGCGGACTTGGCTTAACAGCCTTAAGCCGCTCAGCATCAACAGCTGGGTGGACTTCACTGAAGCCTTCGTTCGCAACTTCACCAGCACCTACAAGCGGGCTCCCAAGCCCAGACAGCTCTCCCTGTGTGTACAGGGCCCAACCGAGTCCACTCGCGACTACCTGACGCGTTGGGCCGAGCTCCGCAACTCCTGTGAGGGGGTGCACGAGGTGCAAGCCATCGAATACTTCACCGCCGGGTGCCGAGAGGGCACCCTCCTCAAGCACAAGCTTCTCTGCGATGAGCCGACTACCCTCGACGAGCTCCTAAACATCGCCGACAAGTACGCCACCGCCGACTCCTCGATGAAGACCGAGCTCCGGGTGGACGCATCCGGAAAGGTACTCAATCCGGCGCCCAAAGCGCCGGCTGGAGACGGCGGCCGACGCCAACACCAGAACGATCAAAAACGCAAGGGCCCTGCGCCGCCTCCCGCCAGTCGGCAGGTGGCCACGGTCGAAGACGCGCCGCCTGAAGGGCGGCCCGCGCCCAAGAGGCCTAAGGGCGGTCGGCCAGCTTGGCAGTCGGCGTTCTCCTACGAGCAAACCCTTGATGCCCCGTGCAAATTCCATAGCGGCGCGAAGCCGTCCAACCACATGACCCGCAAATGCAACTGGCTCGCCCGAATCTCGAAGGGCGAAGGGCTCACGCCGACTCCGCCTGCCGGCCCGCCGCCGCCGGCTCCGCCGCCCAAAGCCGCCCGGCCCGCGGTCGGCGCCGTGCAGGACGAGTTCCCCGACGAGCAAGCGTCTTATGTCATCTTCACGAGCCAGCCCGAAGACCGGCGCAGCAAGCGCCGAGAGCAACATGAGGTCAACATGGCCGCTACCAGCCCAGCCGGCCACATGCACTGGTCGGAGAAACCCATCAGCTGGAGCCGGGCCGACCACCCGGAGGTGATGCCCTCCCCCGGCTCCTACGCATTGGTCCTGGAGGCCACCCTCGCTACGGATACGCGTGCCGCACGCTTCTCCCGCATGCTGATCGACGGCGGAAGCAGCATCAACATCCTGTACCGCGACACCATGGAGAAGCTGGGCGTCAAGGCCAAGCAACTTGCGCCGACTCGAACGGTGTTCCACGGCATCGTACCCGGACTGTCCTGCGCCCCCATCGGCAAGCTCAAGATTGATGTACTCTTTGGGGGCAAGGATCATTTCCGCCGGGAAGCAATCTGGTTCGAGGTGGTGGACCTGGATAGCCCTTATCATGCCTTGCTTGGCCGACCCGCCTTGGCCAAGTTCATGGCGGTCCCCCACTATGCTTACCTCAAGATGAAGATACCGAGCTCTAAGGGTGTCATCACCATCGCCGGCGGCTACAAGAAGTCCGCCGACTGCGCCGCGGCCAGCAGCCGGCTGGCCGAATCCCTCGTGATCGCGGCCGAGAGGAAGACGCTGGACCGGGTCGTGGCCCTGGCCAGCAAGCAGCTAAACCAACCCGCCGACTCCAAGGAGTATGATGCCCAAGGATCTTTCCAGCCGGCCAAGGAGACCAAGAAGATACAGCTCGACCCCGAGCACCCCGAGAGGTTCGCCGTCATTGGGGCGAGCCTAGATAGCAAATAGGAAGGCGAGCTCGCCGATTTCCTCCGTGAGAATCGGGATATCTTTGCATGGTCCCCCAAGGACATGCCGGGTGTTCCGAAGGATTTCGCCGAGCACAAATTGCACGTGCGGGAGGATGCTAAACCAGTCGAGCAGCCCCTCCGCCGACTGTCAGAAGAGAAGAGAAGGATAGTAGGGGAGGAGATAGCCCGGCTCCTTGCAGCCGGCTTCATCATGGAAGTTTTCTTCCCCAAATGGCTCGCGAACCCGGTTCTCGTGCTGAAGAAGAATAACAAGTGGCGCATGTGTATAGATTACACGAGCCTCAACAAAGCCTGCCCAAAAGACCCCTTCGCTCTGCCCAGGATCGATTAAGTAATAGACTCCACAGCCGGATGCGAGCAGTTGAGCTTTTTGGATGCCTACTCGGGTTACCACCAGATCAAGCTGAACCCGGATGACCAACTGAAAACCGCCTTCATCACACCGTTTGGGGCCTTCTACTACCTGACCATGACGTTCGGCTTGAGGAATGCCGGCGCCACGTTTCAGCGTTGCATGCAGAAGTGCCTCCTCACGCAGCTCGGCAAGAATGCCCACGTTTACGTGGATGATGTTGTGGTGAAGACGGAGAAGTGTGGCACTCTGCTGGAAGACTTGAAGGAGACATTCGAGAACCTGCGCCGGTTCCGAATCAAGCTGAACCCAGAGAAATGCGTGTTCGGAGTGCCAACCGGCCGGCTCCTAGGCTTCCTGGTCTCTGAATGCGGCATAGAGTGCAACCCTGTGAAGATCAAAGCCATCGAGAGGATGGCGGTCCCAACCAAGCTCAGAGAGATTCAGAAGTTCACCGGGTGCCTGGCCTCTCTTAACCGCTTCATCAGCCGGCTCGGAGAAAAGGCTCTCCCCCTCTACCGCCTCATGAAGAAGAGCACTCACTTTGAGTGGAACGACCAGGCCGACCAAGCTTTCCACGAGCTGAAGAAAATGCTGTCCACGCCGCCTGTCTTGGCGGCACCGACGGAGAAGGAGCCCATGCTCCTATATATTGCCGCCACCAGCCGGGTGGTCAGCACCGTCATTGTGGTCGAACGCCCCGAAGAAGGCCGAGCCCAGCCGGTCCAGAGACCAGTCTATTACCTGAGCGAGGTGCTGTCCGCCTCGAAACAAAATTACCCGCACTATCAGAAGATGTGCTATGGCGTGTACTTCGCCGCCAAGAAGCTGAAGCCGTACTTTCAAGAGCATCCCATCACGGTCGTATGCACTGCCCCGCTTGCCGACATCATAGGCAGCCGGGATGCATCCGTCCGGGTGGCCAAATGGGCCATCGAGCTGCCCCCCTACACCATCTTCTACCAACCCCGCACCGCCATCAAGACGCAAGCGTTGGCCGACTTCCTCGTCGACTGGGCCGAGACCCAGTATTTACCGCCGGCGCCCGACTCCACCCATTGGCGCATGCACTTTGACGGATCAAAGATGCGCACCGGCTTGGGAGCCGGCGTCGTCCTTACTTCTCCAAAGGGCGACAAGCTCAAATACACGCTGCAGATCCACTTCGCCGCCTCCAACAACGTCGCCGAGTACGAGGCACTCATACACGGGCTCCGGCTGGCCAAGGAGCTTGGTATTCGCCGGATCCTGTGCTATGGCGACTCGGATTTGGTGGTGCAGCAGTCTTCTGGCGATTGGGACGCCAAGGACGCGAACATGGCGAGCTACCGTTTCCTAGCACAGCAAATCAGCGGATACTTCGACGGATGTGAGTTCCTTCACGTGCCGTGGGCCGACAACGAGCCAGCTGACGCCCTGGCCCAAATAGGTTCCACACGGCAAGCAATACCAGCCGGCGTCGCCCTGTAGCGCCTCCTCAAGCCTTCAATCAAGCCGTCTCCGGAGTCCAACTCCATTTTCGTGCCACCTAACCCCGAGGGGGCCGGGTCCGGCTCGAAGAATCAAGCAGCCGGCCCGGGGACTTCAATATTCGGCTCGGGAACTGCCGCACTCGGCCCGGGGACTGCAGCAGCCGGCCCGGGGGCTGCTGCAGCCGGCCCGGGGACTTCTTCAGCACAGGAAGCGGCGGCCGACCCCAGTGCTGCACTACCCAACCCACCCACCCTGGTGGCTCTGGCCACATTGGTGGCTGAGGAGGTCGCCGCCCCATCATGGGCCCAAGCCATCCGCAACTTTCTGGTGAACCATGACCTGCCGGCTGACAAAAACGAAGCAAGACAAGTTCAGCGCCGGGCTGGAGCATACACAATCGTCAACAGAGAGCTTGTCAAGCGCAGCGCCACCGGAGTCTTGCAGCGATGCGTCGAGCAGGAGAAAGGCATCGCGATCCTCAGGGATATACACCAAGGAGAATGCGGCCATCACGCCGCATCAAGATCACTGGTCGCCAAAGCCTTCCGCCACGGTTTCTTCTGGCCGACTGCTTTGGACGACGCCAAACAGCTAGTCAAACACTGCAAAGGCTGCCAGCTTTTCAGCTCGCAGCAACACATGCCGGCTTCGGCACTCAAGACCATTCCCATCACCTGGCCCTTTGCCGTCTGGGGGTTGGATATGGTGGGCCCATTCAAGACGGCGCGCGGCGGCATGACACATTTGCTCGTCGCCGTTGACAAATTTACCAAGTGGATCGAGGCGAAGCCGATCAAGAAGCTGAATGGGCCGACTGCAGTGACATTCATTGCAGATATAAAAACCTGGTACGGCGTACCGCACAGCATCATCACCGACAACGGCACGAACTTTGCCAAAGGTGCCCTGGCACGGTTCTGCGCTGCGCAAGGTATCCGGCTGGACCTTGCGTCAGTCGCCCACCCGCAGTCAAACGGCCAAGTGGAGCGAGCAAATGGCCTCATTCTGTCCGGCATCAAGCCTCGACTGGTCGTACCCCTGGAATGTTCAGCCGGCTGCTGGCTCGATGAGCTGCCGGCTGTCCTATGGAGTCTGCGCACTACTCCCAACAGATCAACCGGCTTCACTCCCTTCTTCCTTGTATATGGTGCCGAGGCGGTCATCCCAACAGACATCGAGTTCGACTCGCCTCGGGTAACCATGTACACGGAAGCGGAAGCCAAAGAAGCACAAGAAGACGGCGTCGACCTGCTGGAAGAGGCCCGGCTGTCAGCCCTCGGCCGGTCCGCTATCTACCAGCAGGGTCTGCGCCGCTACCATAGCCGGAGGGTCCGCCCAAGATCCTTCCAGGAGGGCGACCTTGTGCTCCGGCTGATCCAGCGAACAGCCGGCCAGCACAAGCTCGCAGCCCCCTGGGAAGGCCCCTTCATCATCAGCAGAGCCTTGGGCAACGACGCCTACTACCTCATCGACGCGCAGAAGCCAAAGGCATGCAAGAGAGACGACTCCGGCAAGGAGTCGGAGCGACCGTGGAACGCAAATCTCCTTCGAAAGTTTTACAGTTAAAGCGCAGTATGTGTCATGCCCACTTTTGTATTTAGTATGATACAGTAGGCTCCCCGAGAAAGACTCGGGGACTGCCACCCGTTGTTTTATGAATGAAAGTTATCATGCGTATGATATTATCTTCTCATTTATTTTGTCCGGTACCGGGTCCGACGAGTCGGCCCGGGGACTGGCCGACTAGAGTTATATCAAGAACCTTACCCGCAGTCAGACAAGTAATGTGTCGACACCCAAGCTTGGCTCTTGCCGAAATCGCAGCTCGAAGAACCGACTGCCCGACTGGCAAGAGCCACCAGCCGGAAAGGGTGCGCACATGAAAAACGGCTAGGGACCAAACAGGCTCGCATATATAACAAAAGCCGGCTTGCTGCCTCCCGCCGACCGACTACCAGAGTAGCCGGCCGGCCGGCTTACATTCAGTCTACTTCAAATCCAAGAAAACTCAAGTACTTGCCTTCCCAAAGAGGGAAGGCGGCAAAGGAAAGAGCCTAAGGACAAAAAGTACACTCGGATGAACGCCAACACATGCACATATTAATATATTACACAAAAAGCCTCCAGAGAGGTCGACATTCAGCATTGTTCGATACACCCCAAGTGGGTGGAATTGCAGAAACTTAAACTTGTCCAAAAAGAAAGACAGGGACGAAACGAAAGGCAGTTCAAGCCGGCGGGGCCGCAGACGAGCTGGGTTAGGCGACGGAGGTAGTCGCGCCGGCTGAAGGAGCGGCCGACTGGCGAACCTCGGCTTGATCGTCGTCTCCGGCAGAGGGCGCGCTCTTGCGTGGCTCGTTGCTAGAGGCATGGTCGGCTGGGGGACGGTCGGCCGCCCCACCAGTCGGCTCGGCGTCTTCGCTGTCCTCTTCCTCGTCGTCCTCGCCCTCGTCGCTAGAGGCGATCTCTTCCGCCGAGTCCTCGCCGTCCGCCGGGTTCAGCCCGAACCATTCCTCCGGCTGGGCGGCGCCATCGTCGTTAAGCTCCGGCGCGAAGAAGCTGGTGTCGGTGCACTCGGCGATCGTCGAGGCGCGCTGCGCGATCGCCGGCCGCACCTCCTCCAGCTCGGCGTCGGCTTCCGACCGCCACGTCCGCAGCTGGTCCTGGCTTAGCCCTGGGTACCACGCGCGGACGAACTCCAGCGCGCGCCCGGCTCCAAGACGGGCCGCGGATGCCTTCCAGGCCTCAAAGCGGCCGACTGCGACCTCGAGCCAGTCGGCCGTCCGGCTTGGGGTCCGGGGAATTGCCTGGCCGGGCCAGAGCGCGGCCAGCATCGTCGCCCCGGCGCGTTGGAGTCGGCGGAGCAACCGGTGGGCCGGCTGCAGCCGCGCCTGGACGGTGATAAGCTGCTCCGACAATGTCCGGTTCGCATCCGGCAGAATCACGACCCCGGCTTGACGGCGCTCCTCGCGGTAGGCTCCGATGGCTTGGGCGGCAAGGACAGACTGGCCGGGGAAGTACTCTGCGCAAGACAGCAAACACAAGTCAAAACAAAACCATAGGCGGCTGGTGATTGGAAGAAGAGCAAGGAAGACAGCCTACCGTCAATAAGATCCTCGACCCGGCCGAAGCCTTCTTCTAGTGCCCGGCGCGTCTCGGCCCAGCTCGCCTCCCTGGCCCCGAACTCCGCCCTCAGGGTAGCCTCGTCGTCCTGCGCCTTTTGCAGGGCCACCTTGTGGCTCTTCTCCTGGTCGGCCAGTTTCGTTGCCAGGCGGTCGCGCTCTTGAGCCAGATCAGCGTACTCGGCGTCCTTGGCACGGAGAGCGGCCTGCACCACGCCGAGTTCCCTCCGCAAGTCGGCGTTGGCCTCTGCACGAGCAAGAAATAAAGAGAAAAATCAGCAAAGGGAAAGTCGTCAAGAAAGATCCGACCCGACTGCGCTGCAGTCGGCCCGGATCTCGGGGACTACACCCAGTGGGTGCGCTGTCGCGCCCCCACGAGAAGTTAACAATGACAAAACACTTACGCCGGCTGCTGGCGAGGTCTTCGGTCCTCCGGCTTAGCTCCCGAGCCTGGGAGTTGAAGGCGGCCGCACGAGAGTTGTGATAATCCTGAAGATCAGAAAAAACAGTCAACATAGTCGTCCAGTAAGATCCGACCCGACTGCGCCCCAGTCGGCCCGGATCTCGGGGACTACACCCAGTGGGTGCGCTAGCGCGCCCCCACGGAAAAAATTCAAAGGACCAGAGCGGTCAAGGAGTGAAGACTTACCCGGATTGCAGACCGCGTCGACAGAAACTCCTGAGTGAATTGCCTCAGGAGGCCGGCCTGTGCCTGCAACCGGCTCCGAACCTCTTGGGCCGCGACGTTCAGCTCGCCGCTACCTCCGCTGGGAGTCCACCCGAACGTGGCGGAGCTGGCCACCTCCAGGGCGTCTGCCGTCCGCTCGGCTCCCGCGGCTCGGCGCGTGTCCGACGGGGCTATGCCCCCTCCGGCGGGCCGGCCCGCCGCCGGCTCGATCTCAAGGCCGGCTCCGGCCTCGGGTGTAGCCCGGGCCGGCTCCTCCGGCACCGCCGACGATCGGCCGCCTTCGCCTGCTCCGGCTGGCGCTGCTGGCGACGTCCTCTCAGCGGATCCCTCGACGACCTCGCCCCTCTACATCGGCGGCTGCTCGGGGATAATCTCCTCCGCCGTGGGCAGAGGGACGTCCAGATCCAAGGTCTGGAGGGGGATGGCGAGCAGCGGAGTCTGGCTGCGCGCGCTTTCCACCTCCGCCTCCACGGCCGCCCGCTCCGATGGAGCCTCGGCCGCCGCGCTCGCTCGCCCTGGCGCCGTTTGGGCGGCCTCTCGCTCCGCCGTCGCCCGCTCGGCTGCCTCCCTCTCTCAGCGCGCCTCGCGTGCGTTGCGCTGCGTGGCTGCGTCAAGTTCGGCATGGGGGTCCACTCGGCGGGACCCTGAAGAGCCGGCACTCGGCCCGACCACGGAGCCGGCTGGGCCTCTCACGAGGGAGAGCGGCGCCCTGCTCAGGAAATCAGAAAACATTCAAGGAAAGAAAACTTCAGAATAACAAGCATGCAGGCGGCTACTAGACTTACGCGGAAACTGACGGGGGCTTCTTCACCGCCTTCCGAAAGCGGGCCGCCTTCGCCGCCGCCTCCTCGCGCTTCGTGGCCACGGCGGAGGCCTTCGGTTTCTTCGGCTGGCTTCCGAAGAGCGGGAGCGCGGCCCGGCGTTTTCCCTTCCCACCGCCGGCAGTCGGCGCGGCGGACGAGCTCGCGCCGCGGCAGTCGGTTGCCGGCTGGCGGCGCGGGAGTTCTCTGGCTTCAAAGTCGTCCGGCCAGTCGTCGAAGCTGGCCGAGAGCCCGGTGCCTCCGAGCTCGGCGGCACCCCCCGTGGCGGCGTCCTCCATAGCAACGGCGGAGAGATCCGGGTCGTCGGGGTCATCCACCGTGCGGTCCGGGGCGTACTCCCGGTCGACTCCGGCTGCCCCGGCTGGCAGCGGGAGGAGAGGATTCTGATAAAGGAAAAAGAGAAAAATGGTCGCCTGGTCAGAGGCCGGCTAACCCAAGCCGGCAGACGACGAGAGGAAAAGCTTACCACAGGAGGAGGCCGGGCGCGGGAGCACGGCGCCTTGCCGAACTGCCACTCGTCGGTGAGCTTCAAGTTGGCGACGTAGTTCGCCATCAGAGCCACCTCGGCGTGCGGCATCTCCCAGGTACTCAGCCGGCAGGGATCGAACCGGCCGCTCATCTGGCACATCATGTGCGGCCGGCTTTGGAGAGGCAAGATCCGGCGCTCGACGAAGGCGGTTACCAAGTCGGACGCAAGCAGACCCTCCGACTAGATCATCACCCGAAGCCGGGAGATGGAAGCTTTTCCCGCTGGAGACAGGGACTTCGACCGGTAGCCCCAGGTCCGCCGCTTCCCAGTCGGCGGGCCGGCTACGTAAGTCGGCAGATTGACGTAGTCGCCGTGCCGGGCGACGTTCTTGATGTAGAAGTAAGACTTCTGCCACAGCTTGACCGACTGGATCAGAGGAATGTGGGGGAAGGGGTTGTCGTTGCAGGCCCTCTTCATCGTGATGAAGGCGCCGCAGGGAGCCGGCACGCCGGCGGAGACGGTGCCGAGCTTGTTCTGGAACAGCTCCGCCCAGAGCTCCAGCGTCGGCAGCACCCCCAAGTACCCTTCGCAGAGCGTGACGAAGGACGAGAGTTGGAGCACCGCGTTGGGCGTGACGTGATGCGGTTGAAGATTGTAGAACTCGAGAAATGATCGCATGAAACTGCTCGCCGGGAAGCCGAAGCCCCGGAGGAAGTGCGTGCGAAAGACGACGCGCTCGCCTTCCTCCAGCACCGGCGAGACCTCCTTCGCGGGCGCCAGGCGTACCTGCACGAGGTCGGCGGCGGGCAGATGCCGGGTCTGGCAGAGGAACTCGATGTGCTCGTCGTGGACGTTGGACCCGTCCCACGAGCTCGACAAGGCCAGCGACATGGCGACGTGGGAGGGCTACGACGCGAAGCTGCGTCGAGCAAGAAGAAGAGCAGGAAGAAGAAGAGCAGGGGGGATGGGGAGCGGGGGAGCGAACAGGCCCGTGTCTCTCCCCCTCCCCTCCTATTTGTAGGCGCGTGCGCCGGAGACGAGGAGGCGCGGCGTGGGGAATCGTGGGGATCGATCGTGCCCATCACCCCCACGCTCGCGTTAATTACGCGCCTTGATGACGCGGGGTAACGGCCGCGGGGAGGCGAGCAGCCCCCTCGGGCCACAGAAGATCTGCGCCCGGGCCGAGGCCAGGGAGTGGCGGGCCCGGGCCTGCGGCGGCGTCCCGTCGCGCGCGTGCGACCGCAGGATTTCCCCGCCACGTGGCTCGTCGTGGGGCCCGCGGCCGGCCCGCGGGTCAACCACGGTCGCCCTAATAAAGAAAAGCGTTCTAAAGCCGGCTGCAACGACGCAGTCGGCTCCTCACGGTATGAAGCCGAGCTTCCCGTCCTTCCGTCTGCCGCGAAGCTCGCCCGCCTTCGGGGACTACTGTCGGGGTAAATAGCCACGGGTAGCCCAGCCGGCTTCCACTGGCCCCTCAGAAAAAATTGTGAGCCCGTCTGGCTCATAAGAAGACTCAAGACTTAGGCCGACTCCCCCCTAGCCGGCTAACCTCCTAGCCGGCTCGGGGGGGGGGGGGCCTGCTCTTTCTACCCCCACAAAGAAAACTATGGAGGGCCGGCTACGACATGGCCAGCTGCGGCAGGGCCGGCTATGACAAGGCCGACTATGGCGCGGCCGGCTATCGCAGGGCCGGCTATCACAGGGCCGGCTCCGATAAGGCAGTCAACGCCGTACCCGCGATGTACGCGTCCACTCTGCAATGATGAAGCGGGGCGTGGCTACAGTGGAGCCTGCCACCCCCAAAACCCGGAGCACGCCTGGTAAAGCGCGTCGTGCGGGCAACTGCGGCCCGCCCGGCGCGGCACTGTAGCCTCGGCGGCTCTGACGCCGTCCACGACGGGCCGCCAGTGTGGCCCCCGAGGCGGTGGGCCCCTTCGGGCAGAGAGATGCCGAAGGCGGCCACACCTCCTCTCAAGCCGGCAAGACAGAGGGCCGGCCTCGCGCAGCCGGCCTGCCGCCTTCCCCGAAGGAGACGCCCATTAATAAGACAAGGTGCGGCGGGGCTACAGTAATCGCCCGCCAGGGCGGCGTTACTGTAGCCACGCTTACCCCGACCAAGCCTGCGCCAACAAACACGGAGCAACAGTAACCGGCCGCTGACAAGGCCCTGGCCGGTGGGGCCGGCCTGTCGTCCCAGGAGCCGGCAGTCGGCGGGACCTACCAGCCGGCGGGCCCCAGAAGCCGGCGGAGAGGCCGGCGAGCATAGTCACAGACAGCTGGGCCTCGCGCCCAGTTGGATTACCATTGTACCCCCGGGGGGTAGGCCTATATAAACCCCCCGGTGCACCCATGCAAAGGGTTGAACTCTTTTTCTAGACATAGACACTTACAAGGAGAAGAGGCAGGCTGTGCTAAGCCCTTCCTCCTCCTTCCATCCCAAACAGCTCAAGGAGCATTGTAGCCACCTGTGAACTTAGTAACCATGCGGAGACCCCGCAGAGTAGCAGTAGGGGTGTTATCTCCCCGGAGAGCCCTGAAGCTGGGTAAGATTCGCCGGCGTGCATGTCTAAGCCTCATCCCGTTTCCAGGCACCAGCGACGTTCTTTTGGCCCCCGCAATGATAAGCCACCCGTTGGCATATGTCGATCCTACCACCCGACAAGTGGAAAGATGGATGGACTTATGAAATTATTTGCTAATAACTGTGTTTCTTCTGATCCTAATCATATGCCTTTGTCTACTTTGATTGAGAATAATAATGAATCTATGGATGTGAATTTTGTTGGTAGGAACAATTTTGGTAACAACGCGTATAGAGGAAATTTTAATCCTAGGCCTTATCCTAGTAATTCCTCTAATAATTATGGTAATTCCTACAACAATTCTTATGGAAATTATAATAAGATGCCCTCTGATTTCGAATATAATACTAAATAAATTATTACTTCGCAAAAGAATTTCAATTCTTTGATTGAAGAGAAATTGCTTAAAATTGATGAGTTGGCAAGGAACGTTGATAGAATTTCTCTTGATGTTGATTCTTTGAAACTTAGATCTATTCCACCTAAGCATGATATCAATGAGTCTCTCAAAGCCATGATAATATCCATTGATGAGTGCAAAGAAAGAACCGCTAGGATGCGTGCTAAGAAAGATTCCTTTATAAGAGCGTGTTCTTCTAGTTTCCATGATAATAAAGAAGAAGATCTAAAAGTTATTGATGTGTCCCCTATTAAATCTTTGTTTTGCAATATGAATCTAGATAATGATGGGATTGAATATGATCCACCTTTACCTAGAAGGCGTTCTAAAAATTCAGAGTTTTAAGATCTTGATGCTAACTTTGATAAAAGTGAGATTGAAGAGATCAAAACTCTAGACGTTAATGAGCCTACTATTTTGGATTTAAAGGAATTTAATTATGATAATTCCTCTTTGAAAGATTGTATTTCCTTGTTGCAATTCGTGCTAAATTCTCCTCATGCTTATAGTCAAAATAAAGCTTTTACCAAACATATCGTTGATGCTTTGATGCAATCTTATGAAGAAAAACTTGAGTTGGAAGTTTCTATCCCTAGAAAATTTATGATGAGTGGGAACCTACTATTAAAATTAAAATTAAAGATCATGAATGCTATGCTTTGTGTGATTTGGGTGCTAGTGTTTCCATGATTCCAAAGACTTTATGTGATTTGCTAGGATTCCGTGATTTTGATGATTGCTCTTTAAACTTGCACCTTGCGGATTCCACTATTAAGAAACCTATGGGAAGAATTAATGATGTTCTTATTGTTGCAAATAGGAATTATGTTCCCGTAGATTTTATCGTTCTTGATATAGATTGCAATCCTTCATGTCCTATTATTCTTGGTAGACCTTTCCTTAGAACGATTGGTGCAATTATTGATACGAAGGAAGGCAATATTAGATTCCAATTTACATTAAGGAAAGGAATGGAACACTTTCCTAGAAATAAAATTAAATTACCTCATGAATCTATTATGAGAGCCACTTATGGATTGCCTACCAAAGATGGCAATTCCTAGATCTATCCTTGTTTTTTATGCCTAGCTAGGGGCGTTAAACGATAGCGCTTGTTGGGAGGCAACCCAATTTTACTTTTATTCCTTGATTTTTGCTCCTGTTTAGTAATAAATAATTTATCTAGCCTCTTTTTTTGTTGTGTTTTTTGTGTTTAATTAGTGTTTGTGCCAATTTGAACCGTTGGGAAGACTTGGGGAAAGTCTTGTTAATCCTGCTGTAAAAAACAGAAACTTTAGCGCTCAGGAGAACTGCTGCCATTTTTATTTGGAAAGTGATATTTATTTAATTTTTTTGAAGATGATTAATAAATAAATTCTTCACGTCCAGAAATTTATTTTAGAATTTTTGGGGTTACAGATGTTGCGCTAGCTACAGATTACTACAGACTGTTCTGTTTTTGACAGATTCTGTTTTTAGTGTGTTGTTTGCTTATTTTGATGAATCTATGGCTAGTAACATAGTTTATAAACCATAGAGAAGTTGGAATACAGTAGGTTTAACACCAATATAAATAAATAATGAGTTAATTACAGTACCTTGAAGTGGTTTTTTGTTTTCTTTCGCTAACGGAGCTGACGATATTTTCTACTTTAAGTTTTGTGTTGTGAAGTTTTCAAGTTTTGGGTAAAGATTTGATGGATTATGGAACAACGAGTGGAAAGAGCCTAAGCTTGGGGATGCCCATGGCATCCCCAGATAATATAAGGACACCTAAATCCAAAGCTTGGGGATGCCCCGGATGGCATCCCCTCTTTCGTCTACTTCTATCAGTAACTTTACTTGGAGCTATATTTTCATTCACCACATGATATGTGTTTTGCTTGGAGCGTCTTGTATGATTTGAGTCTTTATTTGTTAGTTTACCACAATCATCCTTTCTGTACACACCTTTTGAGAGAGACACACATGATTCAGAAATTTTTAGAATACTCTATGTGCTTTGATTACTTATATCTTTTGAGTTATATAGTTTTGCTCTAGTGCTTCACTTATATCTTTTAGAGCACGGGGGTGGATTTGTTTTATAGAAACTATTGATCTCTCATGCTTCACATAGATTATTTTGAGAGTCTTAAATAGCATGGTAATTTGCTTAAATAATCCTATATGCTAGGTATACAAGATTAATAATAAAATTCTCTTATGAGTGTGTTGAATACTATGAGAAGTTTGATACTTGATAATTGTTTTCAGATATGGAGATGGTCATATTAGAGTCATGCTAGTTGAGTAGTTGTGAATTTGAGAAATACTTGTGTTAAAGTTTGTGATTCCCGTAGCATGCACGTATGGTGAACCGTTATGTGATGAAATCGGAGCATTATTTATTTATTGAATATCTTCCTTATGAGTGGCGGTCGTGGATGAGCGATGGTCTTTTCCTACCAATCTATCCCCCTAGGAGCATGCGCGTAATACTTTCCTTTGATAACTTGTAGATTTTCGCAATAAGTATATGAGTTCTTTATGACTAATGTTGAGCCCATGGATCATATGCACTCTCACCCTTCCACCATTGCTAGCCTCTCTAATACCGCGCACCTTTCGCCGGTATCATACACCCAGCATATACCTTCCTCAAAACAGACAGCATACCTACCTATCATGGCATTTCCATAGCCATTCCGAGATATATTGCCATGCAACTTTCCACCGTTCCGTTTACTATGACACGCTCCATCATTGTCATATTGCTTTGCATGATCATGTAGTTGACATTGTATTTGTGGCAAAGCCACCGTTCATAATTCTTTCATACATGTCACTCATGAGTCATTGCATATCCCGGTACACCGCCGGAGGCATTCATATAGAGTGATATCTTGTTCTAAGTATCGAGTTGTAATTCTTGAGTTGTAAGAAAATAAAAGTGTGGTGATCATCATTATTAGAGCATTGTCTCAGTGAGGAAAGGATGATGGAGACTATGATTCCCCCACAAGTCGAGATGATACTCCAGACGAAAATAAAAATAAAAAAGGAGGCCATAAAAGAAGAAGAGAAAAGGCCCAAATAAAAAAATGAGAGGAAAATAGAGAAGGACAATGCTACTATCCTTTTACCACACTTGTGCTTCAAAGTAGCACCATGATCTTCATAGTAGAGAGTCTCCTATGTTATCACTTTCATATACTAGTGGGAATTTTTCGTTATAGAACTTGGCATGCATATTCTAATGATGGGCTCCCTCAAAAATGCCCTAGGTCTTCATGAGCAAGCAAGTTGGATGCACACCCACTTAGTTTCTTTTTGAGCTTTCATATACTTATAGCTCTAGTGCATCCATCGCATGGCAATCCCTACTCACTCACATTGATGTCTATTGATGGGCAGCTCCATAGCCCGTTGATACACCTAGTTGATGTGAGACTATCTTCTCCTTTTTGTCTTCTCCACAACCACCACCTATAGTTCTATGTCCATGGCTCACGCTCATGTATTGCGTGAAGAATGAAAAAGTTTGAGAACATCAAAAGTATGAAACAATTGCTTGGCTTGTCATCGGGGTTGTGCATGATTTAAATACTTTGTGTGGTGAAGATAGAGCATAGCCAGACTATATGATTTTGTAGGGATAACTTTCTTTGGCCATGTTATTTTGAGAAGACATAATTGCTTAGTTAGTATGCTTGAAGTATTATTATTTTTATGTCAATATAGAACTTTTGTCTTGAATCATTCAGATCTGAATATTCATACCACAATTAAGAAGAATTACATTGAAAATATGCCAAGTAGCATTCCACATCAAAAATTCTGTTTTTATCATTTACCTACTTGAGGACGAGCATGAATTAAGCTTGGGGATGCTTGATACGTCTCCAATGTATCTATAATTTTTGATTGCTCCATGCTATATTATCTACTATTTTGGACATCATTGGGCTTTATTATCCACTTTTATATTATTTTTGGGACTAACCTACTAACCGGAGGCCCAGCCCAGAATTGCAGTTTTTTTTGCCTATTTTAGGGTTTCAAAGAAAAGGAATATCAAACAAAGTCCAAATGGAATGAAACCTTCGGGAACGTGATTTCTCACCGAACATGATCCAGGAGACTTGTACACTACGTCAAGCAACCAACAGGGAGGCCACGAGGTAGGGGGGCGCGCCCTCCACCCTTGTGGGCCCCCTATTGCTCCACTGACGTACTTCTTCCTCCTATATATACCTACGTACCGCCAAACGATCAGATACGGAGCCAAAACCCTAATTCCACCACCGTAACTTTCTGTATCCATGAGATCCCATCTTGGGGCCTGTTCCGGAGCTCCGCCGGAGGGGGCATCGATCATGGAGGGCTTCTACATCAACACAATAGCCTCTCTGATGAAGTGTGAGTAGTTTACCTTAGACCTTCGGGTCCATAGTTATTAGCTAGATGGCTTCTTCTCTCTTTTTAGATCTCAATACAAAGTTCTCCCCCTCTCTTGTGGAGATCTATTCGATGTAATCTTCTTTTGCGGTGTGTTTGTTGAGACCGATGAATTGTGGGTTTATGATCAAGTTTATCTATGAACAATATTTTGAATCTTCTCTGAATTCTTGTATGTATGATTGTTTATCTTTGCAAGTCTCTTTGAATTATCAGTTTGGTTTGGCCTACTAGATTGATCTTTCTTGCAATGGGAGAAGTGCTTAGCTTTGGGTTCAATCTTGCAGTGTCCTTTCCCAGTGACAGTAGGGGCAGCAAGGCACGTATTGTATTGTTGCCATCAAGGATAACAAGATGGTTTTTTTATCATATTGCATGAATTTATCCCTCTACATCATGTCATCTTGCTTAAGGCATTACTCTGTTCTTATGAACTTAATACTCTAGATGCATGCTGGATAGCAGTCGATGTGTGGAGTAATAGTAGTAGATGCAGGCAGGAGTCGGTCTACTTGTCTTAGACGTGATGCCTATATACATGATCATACCTAGATATTCTCATAATTATGCTCAATTCTGTCAATTGCTCAACAGTAATTTGTTCACTCACCGTAAAATACCTATGCTCTTGAGAGAAGCCACCAGTGAAACCTATGGCTCCCGGGTTTATCTTCATCATATTAAATCTTCCAATTCTTAGTTATTTTTGTTGCTTTTATTTTACTTTGCATCTTTATCATAAAAATACCAAAAATATTATCTTATCATATCTATCAGATCTCACTCTCGCAAGTGGCCGTGTAGGGATTGAAAACCCCTTATTGCGTTGGTTGCGAGGATTTATTTGTTTTGTGTAGGTGGGAGGGACTCGCGCATAGCCTCCTATTGGATTGATACCTTGGTTCTCAAAAACTGAGGGAAATAATTACGCTACTTTGCTGCACCACCCTTTCCTCTTCAAGGGAAAACCAACGCAAGTGCTCAAGAGGTAGCATACGTCTCCAACGTATCTACTTTTCCTCTTGTGTTGGACTCTAATTTGCATGATTTGAATGAAACTAACCCCAGACGGACGCTGTTTTCAGCAGAACTACCATGGTGTTGTTTTTGTGTAGAAATAAAAGTTCTTGGAATGGAAAGAAACTTTGCAAGGAATTTTTACCCAATAAAAGAGAATTTCTGGAGCCAAGAACCATCTGAGGGGGGTACCTGGGTGGGCACAACCCACCAGGGCGCGCCTGCCCCCCCCCCCTAGACGCACCCAGGTGGGTTCTCCCCACCCGTAGGCCCTGCAGACCTTGAAACCAATGCAATAAAATCCTATTCCAGAAAAAAATAGTGAGAAAGAATTGTTAAAAACCTAAATATTGGAATGGTTCCTACAATTGCACAACAATATGCTATTAGACAACGGACCATGCACGTGCTAACCTCGATTGTAAACCTTAGTGCTTCCCATTGTTTCCCTACAACACATATAAGGTAGTTAGTCAAGAGGTTAAGTAAGGGTTCACATGCTATCAGTAAAATATGTCGATGAAAAATAAGCACATTGTGGATTCATCATATTAATTCAAGACACATGGAAAACCCATTTATCCAAGCCAAGCATGATTAAGAACTAGGAAATGTAACACTTTTATATGTTTCTCATGTATTAAGTGTAGCCAAATTCGATTTCTTCCTCACATGCAGAACAATACAAAATTCTACCAACGACAATTGGACATCGCATTGCAGAATTGAACCAAGCAGTTAACGAAACACCACAACAAATGAACCAAACATTAATTGAGCACCACATTGCACAATATAACATACTCCTGATAGAAGATCAAATAGTTAACCAAACCAAGCATGCTTAACAACTTGGAAATATAGCAATTGTTTTTGTTTCTCATGTATTTACTACAGCCAAATTGAATTTATTCCTCGCATGGTATAAAATAACAGAATGCACCCACAACTATTGAACATCGCATTGCTGAATTGAACCAACAGTTAACTAAACACCACAACACAAATGAACCAAATGTTAACTAAGAAACACATTGCACAATGTATAACCAAACCAAGCATGCTTGACAAGTTGGAAATATAGCAATTGTATTCGTTTCTCATGTATTTTGTAAAGATAAATTCGATTTATTTCTCACATGGAAGACAATACAAAATTGTAGCCTGAAGAATTGAACATCACATTTGTAGAATTGAACCAAACAATTAAATGAAGACTACAAATAATTAACAAAACTGTTAATAAGTGAGCACCACACTGCACGACATATAGAACATATACACTAGAGCAACAGATTGCATGGTAAAATTAGATAGCACAATTCACCAGAATTTGTGAAGGAAAGGCAGGAGCAGCACACGCAATGGATAAATCGAACATGCTTAACCGGCGTAGCTAGCAAATGGCAAGGTGCTCCTCCAAGATCTGGGGGTCGGCACAAATGGCAGTCATCGCGACTTCATCCGCGCATGTGGCCGCGATTTGCTTCTCCACTGCCAAATGCTCCTAGAGATCCTGGCTATACTGCGTGCACCATGGCTTAGGGCGACACTTATTTGGTGGAGGGGTCGGTGATTTGAGTGGAAGGTGTCGCACCGGTGGTCGGGGCATGTGAGATGCGGAAGGAGGAGAAGGATGGGGTCAGGGGTGGATTACGTGCCTGGATAGACGAGGCCGAGCAGCATGAAGGAGGGTCGCCGGCGAGAAGGCGGCGCTGCAAGCAAGGAGTGAAGGTTTCAACTTGGAAAGGAAGGCAGAAACAGGGGAAATGTGGCTTTTGGTAAGGGGGAGGGGGCGGGGAGGTAGATATTTTCACGGAAGCCGAAAATTTGGAATCGCTTCAGCGAAAAAACTGGCGCAAAGTGTCATCAGACACAGTCCCTTATTCAGAACTGTGTACGATGTGTGAACATCACAAACGATTCAGATATCTTAACCCGTGTCTGATGAGTTTGAATGTCAAAAATTTTGGTTCGAATTTCCCTGGTTACAGTGGTCATCCACGTCATTGCATAATTTGGGTACATAAAGGAGACTACAACACACCCACACTTCTTAATCGAGCAAGTTCAGCAATTAAACATAGCTAGCTGACCTAAACATTACTCTACCAAATTAAAGATTGGCGCTCTTAATTAAACAAAACAAAGAGTACTACAACGGCTGGTGCTCGTCGATCTCCGCCGCCGCCTCCATGTCTAGCTCGTGTCCGGCGATCTCCTAGGGAAGGGGCTCCATGGCATCCATCGCATCATACTCGTCAAGCATCTCTCCATCCGCATCTGCCATCTCTTTGGAAAAGGCCGCCATGAGCTGGGCATGGGCGGCCGCGATCTGGGCTTCGACTGGCTCAGTCATCGCAAGGTATGGGGCGGAGGAACGGACGGCTGCTCGAACACTCTTGGCGATTGCCAACTCTTCGGCCGTGGGTTGCCGACTGTTGTCGAAGAAGCTTCGTTCGATTTGTGCGGTGACTTCCATGAGCTGGGCGTGGGCGGCCTCGACATGGTCGTGGGCAGCCTCCATCAGGGCTAAGGCCGCCGCCGCGGAATGGACAGCTGTTGTGCCGCTCTCGCCAGTTGCTATCCCGGAGGCAGATGTTGCTGCCACCACCTGAGAAGCAACATCGGCCGTTTGGGCTACCTTGGCCGCCCGGTCACAGATTGCGGTCACGCTCATGCATCTTGTTAGCATGCACATGATGGTTCCAGTTGTGCTCTCGCTGGAGTGGGCCACCGAAGTTGCCCTCCACATGCCCATCTTTAACCGGCGACGATTGAATAGTGAAATGATATTTGGGGAGCGACCTAGTGTGCTTGAGACGCCGGCTCTCGACTGTAGCCAACGCACCTTCTCGCGTAAGCCATAGGCATACTATACATCAACGGTGCTCCAGGATATTTTGTGCTGCATCTCACATGGTTGGTGATAATAAATTGTGTGGGATCTACTTGATTTTTCATCTTGATTTGAATTACATAATGGGGTCACAGCGGCAATGGATGGTGTTTGAATTGATAGACCTTTTATCTGTAGTGAACATGCAACTATATGTGTGTTGTAAAAGAATTGGAATTATTCATAGTTCGTTTGAACATTTTAAACATTAAATTCTAGTAAATCCAAATCTCTTCTGAAATTCATGAAACTTGGCATGCTGTCATGGAGCGGCATCAACATGTCTCACAAACTAGAGCTTCTCACAACAAGCTTGATGGCTTCGGTAGGGAACGTTTCACCTTTCTGGATGAAACGATATCCATTGCCTCTTCTTGATTTCAATTTTTTCCTAGTGTCAACATAAAACAACAGGGGTGTTGTGTCAATTTTTGGGATTTTTTGGGGTTCGTTTGGAAATTTTATGCATTAATTGAGTTTTCAATGCATTTATGTGCATAATTCAAATTTGAAATACATGCACATGATGTAATGCATATAAATTGGTTGAAAGTTCAAATATGTGTCCTCGGTTGCATGCTTAGGTCCCATGCAAGAAATGGGAATGAATGTCAAACACCCTGCCACCGTCACTCGGCCACAAATATTGAGATACCTTGTTTTTTAATTCTAGTAAATCCAAAACTCGTCTAAAATTCATGAAACCTGGCATGCTATCATGGAGCGGCATCAACATGCCGTGGTAAATTTTTGTTCCATTTGGGGAATGTTTGGGTATATGCTTCTCGTAAACCAGAGCTTCTCACACCAAGCATGATGGTTTCGGTAGGGAATGTCCCACCTTTGGGGACGAAATGATATCCATTGCCTCTTATTGCTTTCGAAATTTTTATCGTGTCAACGTAGAACAACAGGAGTGTTGTGTCAATTTTTTTTGATTTTTCGGGATTCATTTGGACATTTTTATGCATTAACTGAGTTTTCAATGCATTCATGTGCATAATTCAAATTTGAACTCCATGCACATGCTCTGATGCATATAAATTGGTTGAAAACTCAAATCTGTGTTCTTGGTTGCATGCTTATGTCCCTTGCAAGAAATGGAAATGAATGTCAAACACCCTGCCACTGTCACTCGGCAGCAAACAATGAGATACCTGGTTTTTAAATTCTAGTAAATCCAAAACTCATATGAAATTCATGAAACTCTGCATGCTATCATGGAGCGGCATCAACATGTCGTGGTAATTTTTTTGTCCCATTTGGGGCAGGTTTGGGTATATGCTTCTCACAAACCAGAGCTTCTTACAACAAGCATGATTGTTTCGGCAGGGAATGTCCCACCTTTGGGGACGAAATGATATCCATTGCCTCTTATTGCTGTCAAAAAATTTCTTGTGTCATCGTAGAACAACAGGAGTGTTGTGTCAATTTTTGTGATTTTCAAGATTTGTTTGGACATTTTTATGCATTATCTTAGTTTTCAATTCATTCATGTGCATAATTCATATTTGAACTACATGCACGTGCTCTAATGCATATAAATTGGTTGAAAATTCAAATCTGTGTTCTTAGTTGCATGCTTAGGTCCCATGCAAGAAATGAGAATGAATCTCAAACACCCTGCCATCGTCACTCGGCCACAAACATTGAGATACCTGGGTTTTAAATTCTAGTAAATCCAAACCTCGTATGAAATTCATGAAACTTGGCATACTGTTATGGAGCGGCATCAACATGTCATGGTAAATTTTTTGTCCCATTTGGGGCAGGTTTGGGGATATGCTTCTCACAACAAGCCTGAAGGTTTCGATAGGGAATGTTTCACCTTTCTGGACGAAACGATATCCATTGCCTCTTCTCGAATTCAATTTTTTTCCTAGTGTCAACATACAACGACAGGAGTGTTGTGTCAATTTTTGGGATTTTCCGGGATTCGTTTGGACATTTTTATGCATTAGTTGAGTTTTCAATGCATTTATGTGCATAATTCAAATTTGAACTACATGTACATGCTCTAATGCATATAAATTGGTTGAAAAATCAAATCTTTGTCCTTGGGTGCATGCTTAGGTCCAATGCAAGAAATGGGAATGAATTTCAAACACCAGGGCATCGTTGATTGCCGGCAAAACGTTGATATACTTTGTTTTTAAATTCTAGTAATCCAAAACTCGTCTGAAATTCATGAAACTTGGCATGCTATCATGGACTGGCACTCGACATGTTGTGGTATTTTTCATGTCCATTTTGAGAGAAGGCGCACTCGAATAACAGCCAACAAAGGCATATTGAAAAATAGCTGCCACTTTAATATCTCAAACGTTTGTATAATTCAAACCGTGTGCATTCTTTAAACCATTCACGTGACGCCATGTATCTTGGTTTTAATGGCTATAGGAGGTGCCGTGCAGACAACTGATTGACCTTGACTGAAAGGGAGGCGTGCGGGCGCAGTCCGGTGCATAGGCTAACCGAGAGGCGTGCAAGCTGTCCTCCAATGCGCATGCTCACTGGGAAGCGTGCAAGCTGTACGCTGCACAGGCTCACTGGGAAGTGAGCCCTTTGACTTCCATGGCCGCCCGCTTTCCGCTCCATTAATGGTGCGCGAGCCGAAGCTTAATATGGGCGGCCTTACTATTCGCCTGACATTCCCCTCCCACCCACAGACCTCCACCAACACGATGGCGCAAAAGGATCATCTACCACTAGTCTTCAAGTTTTGTGAAGTTGACTCCGAGCCGGAGGAGATTGAAAATAAGGAGGAACGGGGCGTCATGTACATGGCCCAGAATGAGCTGGCCGCGGTGGTTGCTGCCCCCACTCCCGTCTGAACTCCCATCCCCTTGCCCGCGCCAACGACCATCCCCGTAGCATTGACGGGCTGGTCGCCGAGCACTATCACAAAAATGGAAGCCGCGGGCACCAGTGATGTCTACTACACAACCTTCTTCTTGTAGACGTTGTTGGGCCTCCAAGTGCAGAGGTTTGTAGGACAGTAGAAATTTTCCCTCATGGGGATGACCTAAGGTTTATCAATCCGTGGGAGGCGTAGGATGAAGATGGTCTCTCTCAAACAACCCTGCAACCAAATAGCAAAGAGTCTCTTGTGTCCCCAACACACCCAATACAATGGTAAATTGTACAGGTGCACTAGTTCGGCGAAGAGATGGTGATACAAGTGCAATATGGATGGTATATATAGGTTTTTGTAATCTGAAAATATAAAAATAGCAAGGTACCTAATGATAAAAGTGAGCGAAAACGGTATTGCAATGCTTCGAAACAAGGCCTAGGGTCCATACTTTCACTAGTGCAAGTTCTCTCAACAAGGATAACATAATTAGATCATATAAATAACCCTCAACATGCAAAAAAGAGACACTACAAAGTCACTAATAGCGGAGAAAAAACGAAAAGATTATTTTAGGGTACGAAACCACCTCAAAGTTATTCTTTCCGATCAATCCATTGGGCTATTCCTATAAGTGTCACAAACAGCCCTAGAGTTCATAGTAAAATAACACCTTAAGACACAAATCAACCGAAACCCTAATGTCACCTAGATACTCCAATGTCACCTCAAGTATCCGCGGGGTATGATTATACGATATGCATCACACAATCTCAGATTCATCTATTCAACCAACACAAAGAAATTCAAAGAGTTCCCCAAAGTTTCTACCAGAGAGTCAAGACGAAAACGTGTGCCAACCCCTATGCATTGATTCCCAAGGTCACGGAACCCACAAGTTGATCACCAAAACATACATCAAGTGAATCAATAGAATACCCCATTGTCACCACATGTGTCCCATGCAAGACGTACATCAAGTGTTCTCAAATCCTTAAAGACTCTATCCGATAAGATAACTTCAAAGGAAAACTCAATCCATTACAAGAAGGTAGAGGGGGAGAAACATCATAAGATCCAACTATAGTAGCAAAGCTCGCGGTACATCAAGATCGTGCCAAATCAAGAACACGAGAGAGAGAGAGAGATAGATAGAGAGAGAGAGAGAGATCAAACACATAGCTACTGGTACATACCCTCAGCCCCGAGGGTGAACTACTCCCTCCTTGTCATGGAGAGCACCGGGATGACGAAGATGGCCACCGGTGATGATTCCCCCCTCCGGCAGGGTGGCGGAACAGGGTCCCGATTGCTTTTTGGTGGCTACAAAGGCTTGCAGCGGTGGAACTCCCGATCTAGGTTTCTTTTCGGGGGTTTCTGTATTTATTAGAATTTTGGTCGTCCGTCTCACGTCTGGGTGGTCTCCGAGTCATGCACGAGGCAGGGGGCGCACCCAGGGTGTAGGGTGCGGCCTCCGCCCTCGTGGATGGCTCGAGACTCTTCTGGCCCAACTATTTTACTCCGGGGGGCTTATTTTGGTCCATAAAAAATTATCAAAAATTGGCACGTCAATTGGACTCCGTTTGGTATTCCTTTGCTGTAGAACTCAAAAACAAGGAAAAAACATAAGCTGGCACTGGGCTCTAGGTTAATAGGTTAGTCCTAAAAATCATATAAAATAGCATATAAATGCATATACAACATCCTAGATGGATAATATAATAGCATGGAACAATAAAAAATTATAGATATGTTGGAGAAGTATCAAGCATCCCCAAGCTTAATTCCTGCTCGTCCTCAAGTAGGTAATGATAAAAACAAAATTTTTGATGTGGAATGCTACCTAACATATTTATCTATGTAATTCTCTTTATTGTGGCATGAATGTTCAGGTCCATAAGATTCAAAACAAAAGTTTAATATTGACATAAAAACAATAATATTTCAAGCATACTAACAAAATAATTATGTCTTCTCAAAATAACATGGCCAAAGAAACTTTATCCCTTCAAAATCATATAGTCTGGCTATGCTCCATCTTCATCACACAAAATATTCAAATCATGCACAACCCCGATGACAAGCCAATTAATTGTTTCATACTTTTGATGTTCTCAAACCTTTTCAACTTTCACGCGATACATGAGCATGAGCCATGGACATAGCACTATAGGTGGAATAGAAGGTGGTTGTGGAGAAGACAAAAAGAATGAGATAGTCTCACATCAACTAGGCGTATGAACGGGCTATAGAGATGCCCATCAATAGATATCAATGTTAGTGAGTAGGGATTGCCATGCAACGGATGCACTAGAGCTATAAGTGCATGAAATCTCAAAAAGAAAACTAAGTGGGTGTGCATCCAACTTGCTTTCTCATGAAGACCTAGGGCATTTGAGGAAGCCTATCGTTGGAATATACAAGCCAAGTTCTATAATGAAAAATTTCCACTAGTATATGAAAGTGACACCATAGGAGATTGCATATCATGAAGATCATGGTGCTACTTTCAATCACAAGTGTGGTAAAAGGATAGTAGCACTAGTAGAAAATAGGGCTTTGGTCACGGGGCAATATTCACATTAGTCCCGGTTCAGTCACGAACAGGGACTAATGTGAGCATTGGTCCCGGTTCGTGCGGCTAAGGCATTAGTCCCGGTTCACCTAAGCCTTTTAGTCACGGTTTGAGACATGAACGGAGACTAAAGGGTGCGATGCCCTTTAGTCCCGGTTTGAGACACGAAGGTAGTTATATTACTACATCTACTAGTTAGGAATATTTAAAAACTTAAATTTGGACATGTTTTGCAAAAAGTGTAGGGAAAATGTAAAACGGCTATAACTTTTGCATACGATGTCGGAAAAAACGTATGATATATCAAAATGTTCAGAACGAAAATCTTGTCAAACTATGGTCAAACTACTTATTCAAGAAGTATTAGTGTTACTAAATAATTATTCAAGAATATTAGTGTTAGTAAATAATTATTTCAGTTTTTTTGAATTTTGGTCAAATCTGGTCAAACTGTGGTCAAACAATGGTCAAACTACTTATTCAAGAAATATTAGTGTTACTAAATAATTATTTCAGTTTTTTTTGAATTTTGGTCAAATCTGGTCAAACTGTCGATCAAACTATGGTCAAACTGTGGTCAAACTATGGTCAAACTATGGTCAAGCTACTTATTCAAGAAATATTAGTGTTACTAAATAATTATTGTTTTTTAGAACAATAGTTTCAAACTCAAACAATGAAATGTGTGACTTCATGCTCAAGCTAAACCCCTTAGGCTTAATAGGATTGACATCTTACTATTGTCAGGAAAACAACAAGTGCAGACTTGGAAATGAGGGAGAATAAACCCGGAAGTTAAGCGTGCTCAGGCTAGAGTAGTGAGAGGATGGGTGACCGTCCGAGAAGTTAGATGATTTGGAATGATGAGGGGTGATTAGAGATTATAGGTTAAATTGAGCAGTGATGAGTGGTGATTAGAGATTAGAAATTAAAATAATTCAGAAATTTGAAAATAAAAAAAATCATAAAATTTCCTTTAGTACCGGTTGGTGTTACCAACCAGGACTAAAGGTGGACCTCAAAGCAGCGGCCACGTGGAGCCGGGACTAAAGGCCCCTTTTCTACTAGTGTAGCATTGCCTCTTCTATCTTTTTCTGTCATTTTTTTTGTTTTTTTGTTTTTGGGGGCCTTCTCTTTTTTTGGCCTTTCTCTTTTCTTATTTCCTCACATGGGACAATGCTCTAATAATGAATATCATCACACTTTTAATTACTTACAACTCAAGAATTACAACTCGATACTTAGAACAAAATATGACTCTATATGAATGCCTCCGGCGGTGTACCGGGATGTGCAATGAATCAAGAGTGACATGTATGAAAGACTTATGATCGGTGGCTTTGCCACAGATACAATGTCAACTACATGATCATGCAAAGCAATATGACAATGATGAAGTGTGTCATAATAAACGAAACGGTGGAAAGTTGCATGGCAATATATCTCGGAATGGCTATGGAAATGCCATAATAGGTAGGTATGGTGGCTATTTTGAGGAAGGTATATGGTCGGTTTATGGTACCGACGAAAGTGGCGCCGTACTAGAGAGGCTAGTAATGGTGGAAGGATGAGAGTGCGTATAATACATGGACTCAACATTAGTCATAAAGAACTCACATAGTTATTGCAAAAGCCTATTAGCTATTGAAACAAAGTACTACACGCATGATCCTAGGGGGATAGATTGGTAGGAAAAGACCATCGCTCTTCCCCGGCCGCCACTCATAAGGAACACAATCAAAAAATATCTCTTGCTCCAACTTCGTTACATTACGGTTCACCATACGTGCATGCTACGGGACTCACAAACCTTAACACAAGTATTTCTAAAATTCACAACTACTCACTAGAATGACTCTAATATCACCATCTTCATATCTCAAAACAATCATAAGGAATCAAACTTCTCATAGTATTCAATGCACTTTATATGAAAGCTTTTATTATATCCCTCTTGGATGTCTATCATATTAGGACTAAATTCATAACCAAATCAAACTACCATGCTGTTTAGAGACTCTCAAAATGATATAAGTGAAGCATGAGAGTTCAACAGTTTCTTCAAAATTAAAACTACCACCATGCTCTAAAAAGATATAAGTGAAGCACTAGAGCAAACCACAAACTACTCCAAAAGATATAAGCAAAGCACAATGAGTAGTTGAATAATTATGTAACTATGTGAAGACTCCTTCTCATAAATAAAATTTCAGATCTTAAGTACTTTATTCAAATAGCAAGCAAAACAAAATAAAATGACATTGCAACTATAGCACATATCATGTGAAGAAGCAAAAAACTTAGGCTCAACCAAAACTGACCGATAGTTGTTGAAGAAGAAAGGTGTGATGCCAACCGGGGCATCCCCAAGCTTAGATGCTTGTGACTTCTTGAAATGTTGACTAGGGATGCCTTAGGCATCCCCAAGCTTGAGATTTTGTGTCTCCTTAATTCCTTTCATATCGCGGTTTCCCTGATTCTTGAAAACTTCATCCACACAAAACTCAACAAGAACTCATGAGATAAGTTAGTATAAATCCATGCTAAACCTTATCATTCTCTACTGTAGCAAATCACTAAAATTATTATTTAACATTGCCTACTAATTTCCTCTTCATATTTAACACTCCTATCCTCAAATAGAATCATTAAACAAGCAAACATATGCAAACAATGCTATCATAACAACAATCTGTCTAAACAGGATAGTCTGTAGAGAAAGCAAGAGGAATCATACTTCTTTAACTCCAAAAATTCTGAAATATTACCACACTGTAGATAATTTGTTGTTACTCATTATCTAAAAATTTCAAGATTTTATCATGTTTTGACTATTCACCAATATTCAAAACATAATAGCAAACTTTCTGTTTTTAAAACAACAACATATGGAGTTCCAAAATAAGCATGGTAAAGGTTATACTTGACATTTTTATTGAACTAAAATATGCAAAACATTAATCTAAATAACATCAAGCAAATCCTAATAGAAGAAAATGACGCTCCAAGCAAAACTCATATAATGTGGTGAATAAAAATATAGCCCCAAGTAAAGTTACCGATGAACGAAGACGAAAGAGGGGATGGCATCCGGGGAATCCTCAATCTTAGGCTCTTGGTTGCCCCTGAATATTAACCTGGGTTTCCTTGGGCATACCCAAGCTTAGGCTCTTGCCACTCCTTATTCCGTAGTTCATCAAATCTTTACCGAAAACTTGAAAACTTCACAACACAAAACTCAACAGAAAATCTCATAAGCTCCATTAGTATAAGAAAATAAATCACCACTTTTGGTACTGTTGTGAACTGATTCTTTATTTATATTGGTGTAATATCTACTGTATTCCAACTTCTCCATGATCCGTACCCTTTGATACTACTCATAGATTCATCAAAATAAGCAAACAACACAATGAAAACAGAATATGTCAAAAACAGAGCAGTCTGTAGAAATCTGGAGATTTCGAATACTTATGTAACTTCAAAAATCCTTAGAAATTAGGAAGTCCTAGGAAATTTGTTTATTAATCCTCTGCAAAAACAATCAGTATTTTATCACGCTTCTGTCAAAAATTAAAACTAATCTCCCGGGCGCAAAAGTTTCTGTTTTTCAGCAGGATCAAATCAACTATCACCATAGATCATCCCAAAGGTCTAACTTGGCACTTTATTAAACAAAAGTTATAAAACATGATTACTACAGTATCTCAATCATGTGAACACACAAAAACAGTAGGGGTAAATGTTGGGTTGTCTCCCAACAAGCGCTTTTCTTCAATGCCTTTTTCGCTAGGCATGATGATTTCAATGATGCTCACACAAAAGATAAGAATTGAAACAAAATGAACAATATGACTAGCATATTTAAATATATCCCACTTCCTATGCATAGGTATTTTGTGAGCAAACAATTTATGGTAACAATAATCAACTTGCGTAGGAAGGTAAAGGAAGCAAAACTTCAAGATTTTCAACAAGTAGAGAGGAAACTTGATATTATTGCATCTCCTACAAGCATATTTTCCTCCCTCATAATAATTTTCAGTAGCATCATGAATGAATTCAACAATATAACCATCACACAAAGCATTCTTTTCATGATCCACAAGCATAGAAAATTTACTACTCTCCACATAAGCAAAATTCTTCTCATTCATAATATTGGGAGCAAACTCAACAAAATAACTATCATGTGAGGCATAATCCAATTGAAAGTTAAAATCATGATGACAAGTTTTATGGATATCATTATTCTTTATAGCATACATGTCATCACAATAATCATCATAGATAGGAGGGATGGTTTCATCATAATAAATTTGCTCATCAAAACTTGGGGGACAAAAAAATATCATCTTCATCAAACATAGCATCCCCAAGCTTGTGGCTTTACATATCATTAGCATCATGGATATTCAAAGAATTCATACTAACAATATTGCAATCATGCTCATCATCTGAAGATTTAGTGCAAAACATTTTAATACATTCTTCTTCTAACACTTTGGCACAATTATCGAAATCCTTATTTTCACGAAAGAAATTAAAAAGATGAAGCATATGAGGCAACCTTAATTCCATTTTTTGTAGTTTTCTTTTATAGACTAAACTAGTGATAAAACAAGAAACTAAAAGATTCGATTGCAATATCTAAAGATATACCTTCAAGCACTAACCTCCCCAGCAATGGCGCCAGAAAAGAGCTTGATGTCTACTACACAACCTTCTTCTTGTAGACGTTGTTGGGCCTCCAAGTGCAGGGGTTTGTAGGACAGTAGCAAATTTCCCTCAAGTGGATGACCTAAGGTTTATCAATCCGTGGGAGTCGTAGGATGAAGATATTATCTCTAAAACAACCCTGCAACTTGTATTGTTGCACTAGTTCGGCGAAGAGATGGTGATACAAGTGCAATATGGATGGTAGATATAGGTTTTTGTAATCTGAAAATATGAAAACAACAAGGTAAGTAATGATAAAAGTGAGAAAAAATGGTATTGCAATGCTTCGAAACAAGGCCTAGGGTTCATACTTTCACAAGTGCAAGTTCTCTCAACAAGGATAACATAATTAGATCATATAACTATACCTCAACATGCAACAAAGAATCACTCCAAAGTCACGAATAGCGGAGAACAAATGAAGAGATTATTGTAGGGTACGAAACCACCTCAAAGTTATTCTTTCCGATCAATCCATTGGGCTATTCCTATAAGTATGAGAAACAACCCTAGAGTTCATAGTAAAATAACACCTTAAGACACAAATCCACCAAAACCCTAATGTCACCTAGATACTCCAATGTCACCTCAAGTATCCGCGAGTATGATTATACGATATGCATCACACAATCTCAGATTCATCTATTCAACCAACACAAAGAAATTCAAAGAGTGGCCCAAAGTTTCTACTTGAGAGTCAAGACAAAAACGTGTGCCAACCCCTATGCATAGATTCCCAAGGTGTGACGCCCCCGATTCAATCGTACACTAATCATACACGCAAACGTGTACGATCAAGATCAGGGACTCATGGGAAGATATCACAACACAACTCTACAAATAAAATAAGTCATACAAGCATCATATTACAAGCCAGGGGCCTCGAGGGCTCGAATATGAGAACTCGATCATAGACGAATCAGCGGAAGCAACAATATCTGTGTAGAGACATAAGTTAAACAAGTTTGCCTTAAGAAGGCTAGCACAAATTAACAGGGATACATATCGAAAGAGGCGCATGCCTCCTGCCTGGGATCCTCCTAAACTACTCCTGGTCGTCGTCAACGGCCTTCACGTAGTAGTAGGCATCTCTAGTGTAGTAGGAGTCGTCGTCGACGGTGGCGTCTGGCTGCTGGACTCCATCGTCTGGTCGCAACAAACGGGTATAGAAAGAGGGAAAAGGGGGAATCAAAGCAACTGTGAGTACTCATCCAAAGTACTCGCAAGCAAGGAGCTACACTACATATGTATCCATTGGTATCAAATGAAAGGGGTAGTAATGTGGACTAAACTGGAGAATGCCAGAATAAGAGGGGGATAGCTAGTCCTGTCGAAGACTATGCTTCTGGCAACCTCCATCTTGTAGCATGTAGAAGAGAGTAGATGGTAAGTTCACCAAGTATCATCGCATAGCATAATCCTAGCCGATGATCCTCCCCTCGTCGCCCTGTGAGAGAGCGATCACCGGTTTTATCTGGCACTTGGAAGGGTGTGTTTTATTAAGTATCCGATTCTTGTTGTCCTAAGGTCAAGGTACAACTCCGGGTCATCCTTTTACCGAGGGACATGGCTATTCGAATAGATCAACTTCCCTGTAGGGCTGCACCACATTTCCCAACACGCTCGATCCCCTTTGTCCGGACACACTTTTCTGGGTCATGCCCGGCCTCGGAAGATCAACACATCGCAGCCCCACCTAGGCAAAACAGAGAGGTCAGCACGCCGGTGTAAATCCTATGCCGCAGGGGTCTGGGCCCATCGCCCATGGCACACCTGCATGTTGCGTACGCGGCCGGTGAGCAGACCTAGCAACCTCCATTACAAAGGAAGTTGCGTTACGCAGTCCAACCCGACGCGCGCCGCTCAGTCACTGACGTCGGGAAGGTTTCGGCTGATACCACGACGTCGAGTGCCCATAACTGTTCCCGCGTAGTTGGTTAGTGCGTATAGGCCAGTGGCCATACTCATATCAAATACCTAGATCTCGTTAAGCGCGTTAATTGAATTAACCACAGACGCCGACCAGGGCCAGGCCCACCTCTCTCCTAGGTGGCCTCAACCTTTCCTGTCGCTCCGCCACAAAGATCCACACAGAGGGCTGTCGGGACAAAGGTCCTTTCAACCCCTAATCCGTGAACCACTTGCGGGTACTCTACGAGCCGATAGTAGTATCATGTATCATGTATAAAGTATATAGTATATACCCATGATCACCTCCCGAGTGATCACGACCCGATAGTATAGCATGGCAGATGGACAAGAATGTAGGGCTACTGATGATAAACTACCATCCTATACTAAGCATTAGGATTACAGGTAAAGGTAACAACAGTAGTAGCAAGGACAGGCTATGCATCAGGATATGATTAACGGAAAGCAGTAACATCCTACACTACTCTAATGCAAGAAGTAGAGAGAAGAGTAGGTGATATCTGGTGATCAAAGGGGGGGGGGGCTTGCCTGGTTGCTCTGGCAAGAAAGAGGGGTCGTCAACAACATTGTCGATCGGGGCACCAGCAACAGCGTCAGTCTCATAGTCTACCGGAGAGAAGAGGGGGAAGAAACAATGAATACAATGCAAACAGATGCATAACGATGCATGACATGAGAAGTAGTGGTGCTATGTGTGCCCTAACACTGTATGAGGTGATACCGGTGAAGGGGGGAAACATCCGGGAAAATATCCTGGGTAATTCGCGTTTCCGGACAGATGAATCAGAGGGGTAAAGTTGCGTGTTTGCTATGCTAGGGATGTGTGGCGGACGAACGGCCTGCGTATCCGAATTTGTCTCGTCGTTCTGAGCAACTTTCATGTACAAAGTTTTTCCATCCGAGCTATGATTTATTTTATATTGATTTTAAAAGATTTAAATCATTTTTAGCATTTATTTAATTATTTTAATTCAACATTATCCAGAACAACGCATGTTGATGTCAGCATGACGTCAGTAGTCAACCGGGGTGTTGACTGGTCAAACTGACGTGTGGGTCCCATTCGTCATTGACTAGACTAACTAATCGTGATTAATTAGTTTAATTAGTTGTTTAGTTTAATTAATAAAAATTAATTAATTTAATCAATTCTTTAATTATTTATTTAATTATTTTTATTATTATTATTATGTTTTAATTTTTTTTATATAAAACGTTCTATGGGGTGGGGCCCCACTGCCATAGGCACACAAGGGGCCTATTGGGTCCGGGGCTAATGGGCGACGGGCGCCAGCCCAAATGGGCGCCCGCCCAGGACAACAGGGGGGACGGCAAGGTGTCGCCGACCTTCGCAACGGGCGGCCGCAGCCGCCGAGGAAGGAGGGGGCAGCCATGGCACGACCATGCACGGTGTAGGGACGAGGCCGCGGTGATGGCGCGGACACAGGGCGGCGAGCTGGGGGGCGACGAGGTGGGCTCATCACGGCGCAGTCGGGCGTCGGGTGCATGCACGGCAGGGTAGCCGCGACGGGCGACGGCGGTCGCGGGCCAGCACGGGCGAGCAGCGGCGAGGACGCGGGTGCGCGAGAGGTGGCGGCCGAGCGGCGACGGTGCGGCGAAGTGGGGCGGGGGACGCGGGTGGCAGGGGTGCGACCAGAGTAGGTGAATGGCATGGGCGGCGACTGCGTGAGGGACTACGGGCGAGCGACGCGGGATGGCGTGCATCGAGGTGGGGATGAGGCCATGCAGATGCAGTGATGACGAAGGTAGCAGGTGAGCCGCCGGCAATGGGCAGCGGTGCAGCGGGCAATGGCGGCGGGCAGCGACGCGACGGGCAGGGGAAGCAACAGCTAGCAGGTCGGCGCGACAACAGCGGTGTAGCATCGCATCAGCAACAGCGATGGGGTGCGACCAGGAGCTGGCTCAGGCGGGCGGGGCGGCAGGTGAGCGCGGCGGCATTCGTTCGGCGCGGCCGCGGACAATGAGCATAGAGAGGGAGGACGGGAGAGCGCTCACATGTTCTGGTGAGTAGGGGACGCCGCGACGCGGGGACGTCCGGCGAGGGAGAGGCGCCGTGAGGTTCGGCGATGATGACGGGCGTCGGGGCGGAGGGCGACGCGATGGGGCGGCACCGGAGACGGCGAGCAGCACCGGGGCGCGACGAGGGTTGATGGTGGCTGTCGGGGAGGCGATTGGTGAGGCGACGTTGATGACGGAGAGGGGCACCAGCGTCGGGGCGAAGGAGCACGGCATCAGGGCCAACTGCCCCGATCCCGATCCGATCGAGGGGGAGAAAGAGGAGCGAGGGGAGAGAGTGGGGATCAGGCCTAGGGTTTCGGTGCTAGGGGAGCTAGTAGGGGGTGGGGGGGGGGGGGGGGGGGGTTGGGCCGGCCTGGTTCGGGAGGCCAGCTGGGCCGATTGGCCAACTGGGGGGAGGGTTGTCTTTTATTTATTTTTAAATTTTGTCTTGTTTTCCTTTTTAAAAAGTTTTCTACTTTCCAATTTCTTTTCACGTAGTTTTAGTTTTATAAAATACAACTCTTATACCTAAAACAACACAATAAATTAGGCCACTGCTACAAATAACTTGGCGCCTAATAAAATGCTTTGCAAATTTTATTAATTAAAATGCGTTTTAAATAATTGGTTTTTGCTACTGTGTTTTACACCTTAGAGTATTTAAGAATTTTATAAAAGTGGGGTCGCTTTACCAAAATTACTTGCGATTTATTTATCACAATCCAAACAATTTAGTCTTATAGTTTGAACACTTTTGAAACTTGCCTTTAATTCAATTTTGAAATTGGATCGGTTTCGAACTAACGCAAGATTAGCAACGGTAACGGAGGTGACATGGCATAATTAGCAAGGGATTACTGTAGCTTAATTATCCGGGCGTCACAATTCTCCTCCACTACAAGAATCTCGTCCTGAGATTTAAGAGGTAGAGTAAGGAAAAAAAAGGTTTGGTTATGAAATTCTAACGGATCTTCTCGGTCTTGGGTCCTCTTGTCGAAGAAGTTGATCCCTTTCGTTGATGTCTTTATTTCTCTGCTTGAGGTCATCATGATGTAGTCGGCATCCTTTCTTCGGGAACTCCATCGTACTTACGAAAGAATAAAGGGTGGTTATTCCGGGAGAACGAACCTCTGCAAGGCTGATTATCTGATAGATAGTTCAGGGAATGTGGCAGAAAGTAGCTCTCAAATTGATCTGAAGAAAAACAACGAGAGAAAAGTAAGAAGGTACAATAAGAAGTTTCAAGCGGATAGACAATCATTCAATGTCTGGAACAGGGTGTGAAAGGGTTCAGAGTAATGGGAATAAGTATTGTGTTTGATACCAGAATTGATGATCTTTCAGGAGGTGGCTCGTGAATTACATATGAAGTCGAGCGCAAGGAATAACTTTGGCAACAGGGTGTACAGGAGAGTTAGGTTTCGATCATGTGAAACTGTGGGTTATGGGCCTACCATTTGGGTTAAAAGTAGGAAGGGTGATGCCATCTTGCATGAACATGATAGCAAGGCATGCCGGAGATTAGACTGTCACTTATGTCGGCAACAATATCCGTATCAAGGGCGAGGGACGAAGAGAACCATTTTCCTGCTCGTTGAACGAGGCGGACCAATAGGCAGAGTTCTCGTCCATCGGTGTTTATCAGAATGTCATCAACAATAGTAATAGGGTCTTACTGACACTGTGGTACAACAAGGTGTTTACCTAAGTAGGGAATTCTCACTGCTCAGTTAAGTCATATTACAAGAAAGGTTAAACAAAACAATGGGAAGGAAAATGTGATTATTAATTTAATCAGGTTAAACAGAACAATGGAAAGGAAAATGTGTTTAAACACATATTTGCAGGGTATATCCTTCCCAAGGACAAGTAGAGCAAGATATCCATGATAGGATATAAAGTAGAAAACCCTTTAGGTAAGGGGAGAGAAATTTCATGACATTACCAATACAACGGTGTTTTGATAATTGAGCAAGAAACATTTAGCATTGGGCTTCAAATGTTTTTGTTGTAAATCGAAGTACCACAGACATGCTTTGAGATAGCATTGACATGGTCATCGGGTAAAGACCAGACTTTGGATATACAAAGGATTCATCAGGAACAACTTGTAGAATAAGGCTTACCATTTCCTCATGGAAGAATGGCTAACCTTGCTAAAAAGGAAACTATAATAATAGGTCCTCCGGTCAAGTGTGCTAGGAATGAGATCACCTTATCAGGTTAAAGACCAAGGTTATAACTCTTGGGAATATGTTCCAACCATCATATCTGACCAAGATTCAAATCTGATTGGTGTCAGGATACCTCAGACTCAGGATGCCTGAGAAGAAAAGGTGCAACACAATTGATGAGATGACATTATAAGGTTCTCGGGCAATGAACTATGGAAGCGAGTCCCGACACAAGAGTTCATCATTAAACCAAGGAGAGGATGAGGAGGTGGCTGGTGGACTCAACGATAATTCATCAAGATTTCCAAAAAGATGGATTTCCACAATCATGTGTACAAGGAGATAACATTTGTCAGATCAAATGGTATAATGATGTATGCTCGAGGAAAACATACACAATTTAACAATGATAGAAGGGGGCACCCTGAAATCTAGACTGGGTAGCACGGTCAATGTTTGAATGATGATTCAATAAGCAATAGACTTAGAATGAAACTATCGACCGTTAACTTCAAAGCAATAGGGTTGCTAGAAGTGCAGAATCCAAACAGTATTGGTCACTTGTTGGTGTCCCGGTTAGAATCGACACGGGGACCAAGAAAGAATGGTGACGATGAGAAGTATCACTATAACAGGAATTAATAGCTGGAGCAATTCTCTTAACATCCTTGACATAAAAGATGGTAATACTCCAAGATAGAATCCTAATATAAGTTGGATAGAAAGGAACTCTAGGTGCAACACAAAACATGAACAAGTTTTGGGTCAGAGTGAATGCAAGAATGTTGTCGATGTTATTAAAAATCATCGAGGGGATAAGGATGGCATTTCTCATCATGAATTCAATTGATATCTTGGAATAGCTCAGAATGCTGATGATGATCACGAAAAATTTGTCGAGAGATCTCATGAAGAAGTAATCGATCGGCGATGACACTAAATTTAAGGAATGATGAAGCGAAGGTTATTGGAACCATGGGTATGACACAAACTCGAAATCAAGTTTGCTGTTCAAGGAGAAATGATATGACGAGGAAGATCGACGTAAGATTAGCTCACCGTCAAAATTTGTGCTCCGGGATGAAGGACCAAGTAGCATCGTTAAAATTTAGCACAAAAATGATATAGCCGATCAGGCGGGGAATGACTTGAAGGATTATTAAACTTGTAGGCAATGAAAATTATTTAGGAGTTATTGAATCGAAGTGCGGAATCAATTCACTTATCGGTGTTCTCGAGTGACTGATAGCTCAGAACCCAGGGGAAATCTGAAATCGATGAGAAGCAATACTAGATGAAGACTCATAGGAAGCAACACAGTTCTTTGATATTCTTGAGATACTTGAGGGTATTACTCGAAGGAAGATCGACATAGGGGTGGTGGAGATGTATTGATCCGCAGAAGACAAGTGTTTTCACTTGCTTGAGAAATGGGATCAAGTAGAAAAATATGGTCGGAACCACGATTGCAAAGGATCAATTCATAGATACAAGATGATATTATATCAAGGCAATAGTTATTATTACAAGAAGCTTCCATGACAAGATATACATCGTGTCCATGGGCATGAACACAAGTTCAAGATCGACTCCCACTTCTTCAATGTATAACCTTCCATTCACCTCTCGCTTTTCGAAAATGACATTAGTTGTTGAAAGTTTTGCCTGGTGCAATACCCGATAAGTATGACCCGTGAAATCTTTCGGGTACACACAGATTTAAGGAAGGCATAGGTTCAACCCATCGGGGCATCGTAGAAACATATACCACAAACTTTCGAGTAAATAACACAAGCTCGATAGTAGACCATGCTTGAGAAAGCAGAGGATACAATTTACCAACGGCATTATGTATCCAAGGAAAGGCTCACAAGCTTATTGAAAATGAAGGACGTTGTTGGATAAAATCCGACAAAGGGTCTGGTGGTCCACAAGGGACCCGATGTGAGCATCGGTACTCAACCAAAGGAAGAAAGAATGCATGGAGATCATATTATAGAAACAACTAACTAACTCAAAGCTCAGATGCAAAGGAACCATGAATTCCAAGACAAGGGATAAGAAGCAATGCTCTGATTAGGGATGGATAAGTTGAATAGCCTTAGGGTTACAATCGATGGCAATTTGATTGGTTGAGATCCAGCTCATGTTTAAAATGACGTCTGAGCAAGAAGGACGAAATGAAGGGTCTGAATAAGGATTGTGAGCATTCACAACATATTGATTCAACCGACTCAAACTGATAATAAGTGAGGATGCCAATAAAATTACCAGACTTATGAGGTTAATCATAATGCAAGCAAGCACGAATTTCAAGAGCAATAGGCTGTTGGGGATTTTCGAAGATCGAATGGTATTTCGAAGACTTTTGTGAAATACATGCATCCACTTGGGATGAGCGGATACTTGATAAGTGCGAGAAATTATTCGGAGGGGTATTCAGGTTGCAAAGAACTGCAAGGGCAGTGGGCACCAAGTATTTTAGGAACAATAGAGAGAATTTCGGGGTATCTTGTAATAACAAGATTATCTGGGAATAAAAGTAAGGATGACAGGTCTAGGTATTTATCCATAGGGACATTTTGGTTGTAGGGGACGGCAAAAGCAATGGGCACAAAGTCTCGAGAGAACAACAGAGAGTATCTTCGGAATCGTTCGGTACAGCAGGCGATCATTGGTAACAAGGGGCTCTTCGGGTGGATGTGATCACGAGACCCTAATGTTCGAGTTAGTAATTTCGTTTAACCCGACTAGAAGAGAGTTCAAAGTCCTAGAGTAAGGATCGAGGAGTAAAAGATCCTAATATCACCGAAATGGTGACATGGGCCCCTAAGACACACAACCATGTTAGTAAAAGTTTTGCAATGTCTAGACTCGACTTCGGCCAAGGAGTGTGGAAGGGGGATTCCTACAGGCAGTCGACTTGGATACCAAATTGTGACGCCCCAATTCAATTGCACACTAATCATACACGCAAACGTGTACGATCAAGATCAGGGACTCACGGGAAGATATCACAACACAAGTCTACAAAAAAATTAAGTCATACAAGCATCATATTACAAGCCAGGGGCCTCGAGGGCTCGAATACAAGAGCTCGATCATAGACGAGTCAGCGGAAGCAACAATATCTAAGTACATACATAAGTTAAAAAAGTTTGCATTAAGAAGGCAAGCACAAACAGGGATACATATCGAAAGAGGCGCATGCCTCCTGCCTGGGATCCTCCTAAACTACTCCTGGTCGTCGTCAGCGTCCTGCACGTAGTAGTAGGCACCTCCAGTGTAGTAGGATTCGTCATCGAAGGTGGCGTCTAGCTCCTGGACTCCATTGTTTGGTCGCAACAAACGAGTATAGAAAGAGGGAAAAGGGGGAGTAAAGCAACTGTGAGTACTCATCCAAAGTACTCGCAAGCAAGGAGCTACACTACATATGTATGCATTGGTATCAAATGAAAGGGGTAGTATATGTGGACTGAACTGCAGAATGCCAGAATAAGAGGGGGATAGCTAGTCGTGTCGAAGACTACGCTTCTGGCAACCTCCATCTTGCAGCATGTAGAAGAGAGTAGATGGTAAGTTCACCAAGTATCATCGCATAGCATAATCCTACCCGATGATCCTTCCCTCGTCGCCCTGTGAGAGTGCGATCACTGGTTTTATCTGGCACTTGGAAGGGTGTGTTTTATTAAGTATCCGTTTCTAGTTGTCATTAGGTCAAGGTAAAACTCCAGGTCGTCCTGTTACCGAGGGACACAGCTATTCGAATAGATCAACTTCCCTGCAGGGGTGCACCACATTTCCCTACACGCTCGAACCCCTTTGTCCGTACACACTTTTCTGGGTCATGCCCGGCCTCGGAAGGTCAACACGTCGTAGCCCCACCTAGGCACAACAGAGAGGTTAGCACACCGGTCTAAATCCTGTGGCGCAGGGGTCTAGGCCCATCGCCCATTGCACACCTGTATGTTGTATACGCGGCCGGTGAGCAGACCTAGCAACCTCTATTACAAAGGAAGTTGCGTTACGCAGTCCAACCCGGCGCGTGCCGCTCAGTCACCGACGTCATGAAGGCTTCGACTGATACCACGACGTCGGGTGCCCATAACTGTTCCCGTGTAGTTGGTTAGTGCGTATAGGCCAGTGGCCAGACTCAGATCAAATACCTAGATCTCGTTAAGCATGTTAATTGAATTAATCGCAGACGCCGACCAGGGTCAGGCCCAGCTCTCTCCTAGGTGGCCTCAACCTGCCCTGTCACTCCGCCACAAAGATCCACACAGAGGGCCGTCGGGACAAAGGTCCTTTCATCCCCCAATCCATGAATTACTCGCGGGTACTCTACGAGCCGACCCGACTTTAGTCACCACATGTATCATGTATAAAGTATATAGTATATACCCGTGATCACCTCCCGAGTGACCACGACCCGATTGTATAGCATGGCAGACGGACAAGAATGTAGGGCCACTGATGATAAACTAGCATCCTATACTAAGCATTAGGATTACAGGTAAAGGTAACAATAGTAGTAGCAAGGACAGGCTATGCATCAGGATAGGATTAACGGAAAGCAGTAACATGCTACACTACTCTAATGCAAGAAGTAGAGATAAGAGTAGGCGATATCTGGTGATCAAAGGGGGGGCTTGCCTGGTTGCCCTGGCAAGAAAGAGGGGTCGTCAACAGCATAGTCGATCGGGGCACCAGCAGCGGCGTCAGTCTCGTAGTCTACCGGAGAGAAGAGGGGGGAGAAACAATGAATACAATACAAACAGATGCATAACGATGCATGACATAACAAGTAGCGGTGCTATGTGTGCCCTAACGCGGTATGAGGTGATACCGGTGAAGGGGGGAAACATCCTGGAAAATATCCCCGGTGTTTCGCGTTTTCGGACAGATGAATCAGAGGGGGAAAGTTGCGTGTTCGCTATGCTAGGTATGTGCGGTGGATGAACGACCCACGTACCCGGATTCGTCTCGTCATTCTGAGCAACTTTCATGGACAAAGTTTTTCCATTCGAGCTACGATTTATTTTATATTGATTTTAAAAGATTTAAATCATTTTTAGCATTTATTTAATTATTTTATTTCAACATTATCCAGAACAGCGCATGCTGACGCCAGCATGACATCAATAGTCGATAGGGGTGTTGACTGGTCAAACTGACGTGTGGGTCATGTTCGTCATTAACTAGACCAACTAATCATGATTAATTAGTTTAATTAGCTGTTTAGTTTAATTATTCAAAATAAATTAAGTTAATCAATTCTTTAATTAATTAATTAATTATTTTTATTATTATTATCTTTTAATTTTTTTATATAAAACATTCTGCGGGGTGGGGCCCCACTGCTATAGGCACAGAGGGGGCCTACTGGGTGCGGGGCTAACGGGCGACGGGCGCCAGCCCGAATGGGCGCCTGCCTAGGCCAACAAGGGGGATGGCGAGGTGTCGTCGGCCTCCGCAACGGGCGGCCGCAGCCGCCGAGGAAGGAGGGGGCAGCCATGGCGCGGCCATGCGCGGTGCAGGGACAAGGCCGCTGCGATGGCGCGGGCACACAACGGCGAGATCGGGGGGGGGGGGGGGGGCGACGAGGCAGGCGCATCTCGGCGTGGTGGGGCGTCGGGGGCGTGCGTGGCAGGGTATCGGCGACGGGTGACGGCGGCCGCGGGCGAGCAGCAGCGAGGCCGCGTGTGCGCGAGAGGCGGCGGCCGCGCGGTGACGATGCGGCGGAGCGGGGCGGGGGACGCGGGCAGCAGGGGCGCGGCCGGAGTGGGCGAACGGCACGGGGGTGGCTGCGCGAGGGACTGCGGGCGCACGAGCACCCAGTGCCAGGGGCGGGCGAGCGGTGCGGGACGGCGTGCAGCAAGGTGGGGACGAGGCCTTGGCAGATGCGGCGACGACGAAGGTAGCAGAGGAGGCGCCAGCAATGGGCAGCGGTGCAGCGGGCAACGACAGCGGGCAGCGGCACGACTGGCAGGGGAAGCAGCAGCTAGCGGGTCGGCGCGGGAGCAGCGGTGTAGCATAGCATCGGCAACAGCGACGGGGTGCGACCAGGAGCGGGCTCACGCGGGCGGGGCCGCAGGTGAGCACGGTGACATTCGTGAGGCATGGGAGCGGACAGTGAGCATAGAAAGGGAGGACGGGAGAGCGCTCACAAGCGCTGGTGAGTAGGGGATGTCGCGGTGCGGGGAGGTTTGGTGAGGGAGAGGCGCCGTGAGGTCCGGCGGTGATGACGGGCGTCGGGGCGGAGGGCGACACGATGGGGCGGCACCGGAGACGGCGAGTAGCGCCGGGGCGCGGTGTGGGTTGATGGTGGCTGTCAGGGAGGCGATTGATGAGGCGACGTTGATGACGGAGAGGGGCATCGGCGTCGGGGCGGAGGGGCGAGTCGTCGGGGCCAACTGCCCCGATCCTAATCTGATCGAGGAGGAGAAAGAGGACCGAGGGGGAGAGTGTGGGGATCAGGCCTAGGGTTTCGGTGCCAGGAGAGTTAGTAGTGGGGGGTTGGGCCGGCCTGGTTCGGGAGGCTAGCTGGGCCGATTTTCCAAGTGGGGGGAGGGTTGTCTTTTATTTATTTTTAAATTTTGTCTTGTTTTCCTTTTTAAAAAGTTTTCTACTTTCCAATTTCTTTTCACGTAGTTTTAGTTTTATAAAATACAACTCTTGTAACTAAAACAACACAATAAATTAGGCCACTACCGCAAATAACTTGGCGCCTAATAAAATGCTTTTCAAATTTTATTAATTAAAATGCATTTTAAATAATTGGTTTTTGCTACTGTTTTATACACCTTAGAGTACTTAAGCATTTTACAAAAGTGGGGTCTCTTCACCACAATTACTTGCGATTTATTTGTCACAATCCGAACAATTTAGTTTTAAAGTTTGAAAACTTTTGATAGATGCCTTTAATTCAATTTTGAAATTGGATCGGTTTCGAACTAACGTGAGATTAGGAACGGTAACAGAGGTGACATGGCATCATTAGCAAGGGATTATTGTAGCTTAATTATCCGGGCGTCACACAAGGTCACAGAACCCACAAGTTGATCACCAAAACATACATCAAGTGAATCAATAGTGTACCCCATTGTGACCATAGGTATCCCACGCAAGACATACATCAAGTGTTCTCAAATCCTTAAAGACTCAATCCGATAAGATAACTTCAAAGGAAAACTCAATCCATTACAAGAAGGTAGAGGGGGAGAAACATCATAAGATCCAACTATAGTACACTAGTAGAAAACGGGCCTATTATCTTGGTTCGTAAGGGCCTTTTGTCCCGGTTCCTGAACCAGGACTAAAGGGTCATTACTAATGCCCTGTCCCTTTAGTCCCGGTTCAGTCCAGAACCGGGACAGATGGGCCTCCACATGGCCTGTGCGCGGAGCCCAGGCAAGAGGGCCTTTGGTCCCGGTTGGTGGCACCAACCGGGACCAATAGGCATCCACGCGTCAGCATTTCTATGGCTGGGTTTTTTGTTTTTTAAGGGGGGGGGGGGGTTGGGGGTTTTGGGGGGTTAATTTAGGTGTTTCATATATTGTGTTAGCTAGCTAATTAATAGAGAGACGTGTCATCTCTTTTGTCCGTGCTTGGTCGACACTGCGTACTATACATATGTATAGAGAGGACTAGACACGCTACCTAGCTAGTAAGCAAACAAAGGAAACAGAAGATCGTCATGAACATATATGCATACAGAGAGAAGTGATATCGACTACCTCTCCTTCTCCGAGAGATTGGTCGAACAACAAGTTCTCATATATTTATCCGACACTACCGGGTACATATATACAATAATCTCTTACAAATATAATCTCCTATCATATGGACGCATGGTCCACATAGTATTCTCCGTCTTCAGCGATCACGTGGTCAAGAAAGAATGCCGCCAATTCCTCTTGAATTGCTCGCATGCGATCTGGTGCTAGGAGTTCATCCCGCATCCGAAACATCTAATTTGAAGAAGGAGGTCAATACATATATATATGAATGAATGAAACTCAATGCAAATGATGGTAATAAAATAAAATTGTGAATATTGTTATTTACGCACTTCATATTGTTCGTTAGAGTAGCCCCGCTCACAGGTCGTGTGGCGGATGGACTCGCAAACGTAGTATCCACAGAAATCATTCCCATGTTCCTGCCACAACCACTTTACAAGAAATAGAGGTCAATCAAACTGATAAGAAAGAATGCCAAATGGTATTGATGAAACTAGCGCTTGAATCACTAGGAGATGCACGGAACATGCTACTATAGTACTTACTTTCTGGTGTCTAAATTCCAGCTTCTTCGGTAGTCCCGGAACTTTTTTGGTGAATTTTCTCCAAACCCTGCCAGACAAAGAAAACAATTACTTGATATCATAAATGAAGTAAGTTGCTGATATGGTGGATAATGATCGATTTAACTTACTTCTCGAGCATTTGAGTCATGTCCGCATACTCCCGGGGATCTTTTTGTTTAGAGTCCAAGACAGTTACTACTCCCCGCTCAAGCTTAATCTCTAGGAGAATATAGTGGAACCTGCGCCCGCATGCATAACTCATCAATTACATTACTATAACCTTGACTAATATATAAGGGAAACCGAATATGCACAAGACAGTAACACTCACTTGAAGTTATAAGGAAAGAGTATTATATCTTTGTTTTCATTTATTACCAACGATCGTAGCAAGTTGGCCTCGGTATCTGCGGCATGAAATTTAACCTCAGTTGCATCTATGAGATTTGTGTTAATGAACCCAATATCACCGACTTGTCTTTTCTTCAATTCGACGATCTTCAATCTGCATAATATAGTGAGGATAATTATAAATACATGTAATGAAAGTACTACTTACAGACAGTAGCAGGTGACCGTTGCTTTATCGAGGGCCAATTGATTGAAAAAGTGAAAGAACTCCTCAAATGGAACATGCAACAGTTCAATTCCAACGAGGTCATGCTCCTTTTTAACTCTCACATATAAAGTTTTCCTCTCCCCAGACTCTCTGCAGATTTTCAAGTACCAATCATGCAATCTTCGCATCATCGTTGATAGAGATCATTCATCTTTGACGAGAGGCTTTCCGTACTCGTATATTTGTATCTGCACCTCCAAGAAATCATAATGTACATCGTCGGGCAGGTAATCTCCAAGATTGCTATAACCGGGCACCATCCTCGGATCATTAGCGACGATGTCGCTAGGCACCTTGAGCGGGGGGCACGATTGCTTCGTTTGTTCGCCGAGCTGGGCAATTTGTTTCCCAGCTCGTCGTTCTTTCATCCTTTGATCACTGACAGTACTTCCCGACCGCTCCGCTTCGACAAATGCCTTTCCAATAATGCGCTCATAGTTGCCTTTCGGCGGAGACTTGGGTGGTTTTGTCAGGCCAGCCAGAGTGCGGTTCGCTTTCACCGGATCTACCTTCTCCTCCGAAGGTGGATGTTTCTTTGCTTTCACCCCTTCAAAGAAGTTCCTCACTTCGGCTCGCGCGATGTCGGCGTTCTCCTCCGGGGTCCTCTCGTATGGTAACTTCTCTGGAGTCTTCAGAGAAGGACCGAATCTGTATTGCCTCCCGCCTCTGGTTGTACTGCTAGACACCAGCAGAGCAGACGGAGCGGCTGTCTTCTTTACTTGCTTATGAGGTGGAGGAGAAGGACTACGACGCGCCGGAGCGGCGGCGGGTCTATTCCGCCCTTGCTGACGAGGCGGAGAAGGAGGAGACTGGCTGCTCGGGCGCGCCGGCGCAGGCGGAGAAGGAGGCGGAGTGCCGCCATGCGCTGGAGAAGGAGCCGGCTGAGTGCCTTGATCGTCACTCACTGGAGGAGGAGGCAATGGAGGAGGCAGAGTGCCCTGACTCGCCGGAGAAGGAGGAGGAGGCGGAGGCGTCCAGTTCGGAAGGTTGATGAGCTCCTTCCGCCATAGGCATGGAGTCTTCAGAGCAGAACCCAGCCGAGTCTCCCCTTCACCGGTAGGGTGGTCGAGCTGGAGGTCCTCAAATCCCTCCGTTATGTCATCCACCATCACCCTAGCATATCCTTCTGGAATCGGCTGGCAGTGAAATGTTGCACCGGGTTTAGTAGGAAAAACAGAGCCAACAACCGCCTTGACCTTCATATTAATCCATTGCGTCATAAGGTGGCAATTTTGAGACTCCATGATAGCATCCACGGGATAGCTGGCAGGAGTCGTCGAGACATGCTCCGGTTGAAGCAACTCGGTGGAAGCCACGCTGCTTCTCCGTTGAGATGGTGGGGTAGCTTCGGGGGAAGATTCGGAAGTTCATTTGCTGCGATTTGCTTCTCGTTCCTCTATCGGTTGTACCCTAGCGTGCAGCGCTTGCAGTTGGGTCTGCTCCACTTTCTTCCTCCTCTCGTGGCATTTGTAACCCCTTGCGTCCGGAAAGCCAGCCTTCCACGGAATGGAGCCTGGCGTGCCTCGTGTCCGTCCAGGGTGCTCAGGATTCCCGAGGGCCATTGTGAGCTCGTCGTTCTCTCTGTCTGGAATGAACGTCCCTTGCTGCGCTGCTTCGATATAGTGTTGAAGCCTCTTGACTGGTATTTCCAATTGCTCGTCTGTCCAAATGCACTTCCCTGATATAGGGTCCAAGGTTCCGCCAGCCCCGAAGAACCAAGTCCAGCAATGGTCTGGCCAGTTAATTGTCTCTGGTTCGATCCCTTTATCAACCAGATCATTCTCAGCCTTGGCCCACTTAGGCCGGGCTATGAGGTAGCCACCTGACCCCGTGCGATGGTGATGCTTCTTCTTCGTAGCATTTTGCTTGTTTGTCGCCGACATCTTCTTACTCTTTTCCGGTGTCTTGTGGGCCACAAATGCGGGCCAGTGATCTCTGATCTTCTCATATCTACCCTTGAATTCTGGTGTCTCTTTTTTATAGACAAACTTATTCAGCTCTTTCTTCCACCTCCTGAATAGGTCTGCCATCCTCTTAAGAGCAAAAGACTTGATTAATTGCTCTTTAACTAGCTTCTTCGGATCATCCTCTGGCGGTAGGGTGAAATTTGACTTCAGCTCAGTCCAAAGATCCTTTTTCTGGATATCATTGACATAAGACACCTCAGGGCCTTCTGTAGCCGGCTTTAACCATAGCTGGATGCTTATCGGGATCTTGTCCCTAATCAGAACCCCGCACTGAGCAACAAATGTGTTCTTGTCCGGATGGGTTCAATCGGTTGGCCATCGGGCGCGATTGCTATGATCTCAAACCTTTCATCCGAGCTCAACTTTTTCTTCGGGCCTCGTCTCTTTACCAAAGTTGTGCTCGATCCGGAGGGCTAGAAAAAAGAACAAAGACTTAATTAATATGTGTACATACCAAAACAATGAATGCATCAATTAGCTAGTCAACACAGGCTTAACTAATATATATTCCTGGCCGGACTTGGTTAGGTCATCGGAGCCGTCATCATGGTCTCCTTCTTGCACTGGCATTGGGTCACCGGAGCCGTCCTCACGGTCTCCTTCTTCCACCGGCATTGGGTCACCGGAGCCATCATAATCATAGCCAGCTGCTTCTAGACCATCGGTGTCATTGAGAAACAACGAGCAGATGGCATCACTTCCTCGTGCGATTATGTCCCCCAACAACTCTTCTTGTACTTCGTCTCGGGCATTGTCCATAGTTTCTACAAATATTTACAACATGGCAATTATTATTCAAACATGACAGATGGATAAATTAGTGGCAAATGTAGAACTAATATTAATTAGTGGCCTCGACGCTGCTTCTCTAGGGTTTGGGGTGGCCTCGACAACGCTTCAAGGGTTTGGGGTATATCGACAACAACGACATACGTACATGGGAAAATAATATTATCAGGGAGGGGGTATATGGAACCCCCCACGTGTTGAAGTTATCGGGAGGGGGTATATCGACCCCCCTTGTGTTGAAGTTATCGGGAGGGGGTTTATCGACCCCCCACGTGTTGAAGTTATCGGGAGTTTATATCGACACGACAAACGTACATGGGAAAATAATATTATCGGGGAGGGGGTATATCGACCCCCCCTCGTGTTGAAGTTATCGGGAGGGCGTATATCGACCCTCCCCACATGTCGAAGAACAAAAAGAAAAAAAAGAGGAGAAGAAGAAAGGAATAGATGATAAGAAGGAAAAAATAGAATATATTCTATTTTCTCTTCTTCTCCTCTATTCCTTTCTTCTTCTCCTCTTCTTTTTCTTCTTCTTTTTTCTTCTTCTTATTTATTTCTCCTCGTCTTCCTCTCCCCTCTTCTTCTCCTTTCTTCCTCTTCTTGTTTCCTTTTTGCTCTCATTCTTTTTCTTCTTCTTCCTTCTTAAAAATACATGAAGTAGTATTGCTTGTTTTTTTTACAATAATGTTCAAATAGAAATTTTAGAAAAAAACTAAAGGTTTTGCCTAATTCATTGTTCATATGAATATACAAAAATTTGCATATTTACAATAATCAATATCACCAAAAAAATCTATGAACAGAAAAAATACTATTTTTTCTAAAAATCTATCTTTTGCATACACACACACACACACACATACACACACACACAGAACATATATACATGTGGCGTCGGCGTTGAACACTACATCTACGTCCCACAAGTGACGTGGGCGTCGATGCCCGCGTCACTTGTGGGACGTGGACGTAGTGTCCGACACCGGCAGCCACATGTATCTCACACCGACGATACTTGCTATTTAGGGTTTCCTCTACCGCTCGGCGACCCTCGACGACCCTCGTTCCCGATAAAAGAAAGAGGAAGAAGAAGAAAAAAAGAGGAGAAGAAAGAATAGAGGAGAGATCTCCTCTATTCTTTCTTCTCCTCTTTTTTCGGAGAAGAAAGAATAGAGGAGAAGATCTCCTCTATTCTTTCTTCTTTCTCTTTTTTTATCCTCTTCTTCCTCTCATGTTCGACGACCCTCGGCCCCTCGACGACCCTAGACCCCCTCTCGACCCTCGACCCCTCGGCGACCATTGACCCCCTCTCGACCCACGACCCCTCGGCGACCCTCGACCCCTTGACGATCCTAGAACTTTTTTTCTCCCTGATAACATTTTTTTCACCGAGAGAGTTAGTGTTCCCGAGTGAACCGGAGGGGGACATTGGTCATATCGGATTTGTCATATTTTCTACGAATGTTCTATATACATACATCCATCGATATCATTCCATACATACATAGACATCTACATTATATATGAACAAAAAAATATCAAAATTCATCATACATACATCTATAGTATCTATGAACAAAAATTTCATCATATCAATATTTACATATACATACACACATACATACATACACATGACCCCCCTCATTCATCATATCAATATTTTGCAAAGGACCTATATTCTCCCCAACTCTACAGTATATATGAACAAAAATTTCATCATATCAATATTTTGCAAAGGAGTAGGGGAAGGAAGAAGGGGGGGGGGGGATGGGGCAGTAGCTACCTCTCCCGGCGGGATCGGGGAGGAGACGCGGGCGGTCGGCATCGGGGGCGACGGCAACGAGGACGGGCTCGGGGTCGGCGAGGGCAACGGCGGGGCGCGCTCGGCGACGACGGCGACGCAGGGCGCGCTCGGGGGCGGCGGACAGGCTCGAGGGTGCAGGGGGTGCGGCTGGGCATGCTCGGGGGCGGCAGACGGCAACGCCATGGGCGGCGGACGACGTCGGCGTGGGCTCGGGGGCGGTGGACGGCAATGGCGTGGGCGGCGGACGGCGTCGGTGTGGGCTTGGGGGCGGGGCAGGGGCAACGACATGGGCGGCGACGGCGAGGCAGCCGGGCGGCGATGAGCTCGGCGGCGTCGGGGGGAAATGGGCGATGTAAACTGAAACCGCTAAGTGGTGGGTATATATACATGAAGCATTGGTCTCGGTTCGTGGCACGAACCGGTACCAATGCCCCCTATGGTCCCGGTTCGTGCTACCAGCCGGGACCAAAGGTCTCATTTCGGCAGCCCAAAGGGCGGGAAGCAGAGGCCATTGATCCCGGTTCGTTGCACGAACCGGGACCATAGGTAGGCATTCGTACCGGTTTGTGCCCCCCTATGGTCCTGGTTCGTGCGTCTAACCGGGACCAATGGCCTGCGCCGCCGTGCGGTGCGGTGGGATTTTTTGTCCCACCTCGCTAGCTGAAGAGCTCCCGCACCTGTTTATAAGCCCTGCTCTGTGTTCCCTTTCAAACTCCTCTGAACCGCAGGCTTACGGGCCTAATGGGACACTGCAATGCCTGTGGGTCTACTAGGCCTGCTGCGGGCCTGAATCCTGGCCCATGGTTGGGTTTCTAGTCGTATTCAGGCCGTGCTGGCCCAGTAGGTGGCATTTTTTTTCTTTTTTTCTATTTATTTTTTCATTTCTACTTAGGACTAAATACTTATAGTTTTTTAGTGATTTATTTTTTCTTTTAGGTCACAAAAATTATAAACTTTCTGTTAGTGCCATTAGTTTTAAAATTTGAATAGTTTAAATTTGAATTTTTTAAAATTTGTGTGAATCACAAGTTTGTGATTAACTTTACTAAAATAATGAACATAGATGCACATATAGAGAAAATTCGACCTAAATTCATAATCAATTTCAATGAATTTCAGAGAAATTCATTATGAATTTAGGTCAAATTCCCTGTATAGGGGCATCTATTTTCACTTTGAGAGGAGCTCAACAAGGCAGAGAGGGACGGGCTTATAAACCGGTGTGGGCGCCCTTCGGTTGGCGAGGTGGGACTAAATTCTGAGCGCAATGAGGACCAACCCTTTAGTCCTGGTTTGTGGCACAAACCGGGACTAATGGTCATGGGCCAGGGGCGAGCCCTATTTTTTTCTAGTTTTTTGTTTCGTTTTCTACATTATTTATTTTCTTTTGTTTTTTGCTTTATTTTTTTAATTCTTGTTGCTTTTAGTTTTAGAAAAATTATAAACTTTCTGTTAGTGCCATTAGTTTTCAAATTTGAAAACACTTTTTTAGTTTTTTGGTTTTCTTTGTTGCTTTATTTATTTTATTTTGTTTCTACTTACAACAAAATACTTATTGTTGCTATTTTTATTTTTTCCAGTTTTTTTGTTTTGTTTTCGGCATTATTTATTTTCTTTTGTTTTTTTGCTTTATTTTTTAATTCTTTTTGCTTTTAGGTCAGCAAAATTATAAACTTTCTGTTAGTGCCACTAGATTTAGAAAAATTATAAACTTTCTGTTAGTGCCATTAGTTTTCAAATTTGAATAGTTAAAATTTGAATTCTTTGAAATTTGTGTGAATCACAAGTTTGTGATTAACTTTACTAAGAAAATGAACATAGATGCACCTATAGAGAAAATTCGACCTAAATTCATAGTTTTCAAATGAACTCTGAAAAAGTTGGCATAGCATACTCGTGTGTTACAAAGTTGGCATGGTATCATCATAATAGTTGCGGGACAAAGTCTTCACTTTTTCTTCACTTGTGTCATTTGCTTATTGCGCCGTAACCATGGATAATCTTCATCGTTTATCAGGATGCTTGGGTCAGCCTTGACATTGAAGGGAGGAATTTCATGAAACTTTTCATAATCTTCACACATGTCGTCTTGCCCTCCACTCCCAGGATGTCCTTTTTCCTGAAAGAATTATGTGGCGCTTTGGCTCATCGTATGATGTATTTGCTTCATTATCTTTTCTTTTTCTCGGTTTGGTAGACATGTCCTTCACATAGATAACCTGTGTCACATCATTAGCTAGGACGAACGGTTCGTTAGTGTATCCAAGATTTTTCAGATCCACTGTTGTCATTCCGTACTATGGGTCTACCTGTACCCCGCCTCCTGACAGATTGACCCATTTGCACTTAAACAAAGGGACCTTAAAATCATGTCCGCAGTCAAGTTCCCATACGTCCACTATGTAACCATAATATGTGTCCATTCCCCTCTCGGTTGCTGCATCAAAGCGGACACCGCTGTTTTGGTTGGCGCTCTTTTGATCTTGGGCGATCGTGTAAAATGTATTCTCATTTATCCCGTATCCTTTGTAAGTCAATACAGTCAAAGATGGTCCCCTGGACAACAAGTACAGCTCATCACAAACAGTGTTGTCACCTCTGAGACGTGTTTCCAACCAAATGCTAAAAGTCCTGATGTGTTCACATGTAATCCAGTCGCCGCACTGCTCCAGGTGTTTGGAGCGCAGACTGTTCTTGTGTTCATCGACATACGGGTTCACCAAGGTAGAGTTCTGTAGAACTGTGTAGTGTGCTTGAGACCAAGAATATCCGTCCCTGCATATTATTGAGTCACTTCCAAGAGTTCCTTTTCCAGTCAGTCTCCCCTCATACCGTGATTTAGGGAGACCTATCTTCTTAAGGCCAGGAATGAAGTCAACACAAAACCCGATGACATCCTCTGTTTGATGGCCCATGGAGATGCTTCCTTCTGGCCTAGCGCGGTTATAGACATATTTCTTTAGGACTCCCATGAACCTCTCAAAGGGGAACATATTGTGTAGAAATACGGGCCCCAGAATGACAATCTCGTCGACTAGATGAACTAGGACGTGCATCATGATATTGAAGAAGGATGGTGGGAACACTAGCTTGAAACTGCAAGACATTGCGCCACATCACTCCTTAGCCTTGGTACGATTTCTGGATCGATCACCTTCTGAGAGATTGCATTGAGGAATGCACATAGCTTCACAATGGCTAATCGGACGTTTTCCGGTAGAAGCCCCCTCAATGCAACCAGAAGCAGTTGTGTCATAATCACGTGGCAGTCATGAGACTTTAGGTTCTGGAACTTTTTCTCTGGCATATTTATTATTCTCTTTATATTCGACGAGAAGCCAGTCGGGACCTTCATACTGAGCAGGCATTCAAAGAAGATTTCTTTCTCTTCTTTCGTAAGAGCGTAGCTGGCAGGACCTTCATACTGCTTCGGAGGCATGCCGTCTTTTTCGTGCAAACGTTGCAGGTCCTCCCATGCCTCAGGTGTACCTTTTGTCTTTCCATACACGCCCAAGAAGCCTAGTAGGTTCACGCAAAGGTTCTTCATCAGATGCATCACGTCGATTGAAGAGCGGACCTATAGGTCTTTCCAGTAGGGTAGGTCCCAAAATATAGATTTCTTCTTCCACATGGGTGCATGCCCCTCAGTGTCATTCAGAACAGCTAGTGCGCCAGGACCCTTTCCAAAGATTACGTGTAAATCATTGACCATAGCAAGTATGTGATCACCGGTACGCATGGCAGGCTTCTTTCGGCGATCTTCCTCGCCTTTGAAATGCTTGCCTTTCTTTCGACAATGATGGTTGGTCGGAAGAAATCGACGATGGCCCAGGTACACATTCTTCCTGCATTTGTCCAGGTATATACTTTTCAGTGTCATCTAAACAGTGCGTGCATACATGGTATCCTTTGTTTGAATGTCCTGAAAGGTTATAGAGAGCGGGCCAATCGTTGATGGTCACGATCAGCAACGCCTTTAGGTTAAATTCCTCCTGTCTGTGCTCATCCCACGTGCGTACACCGTTTCCAATCCACAGCTGTAACAGTTCTTCAACTAATGGCCTTAGGTACACATCAATGTCGTTGCCGGGTGCTACGTCTTGAGCTTGCGTTGGTTTTCCCCGAAGAGGAAGGGATGAAGCAGCAGAGTAGCGTAAGTATTTCCCTCAGTTTTTGAGAACCAAGGTATCAATCCAGTAGGAGCCCACGCTCAAGTCCCTCATACCTGCACAAAGCAATAGCTACTCACAACCAACGCGATTAGGGGTTGTCAAGCCCTTCACGGTCACTTACGAGAGTGAGATCTGATAGATAGAATATTTTTGGTATTTTTGGTACAAAGATGCAAAGTAAAAAGTAAAAGCAAAGTAAATAGCAAAACAATATAAAAGTTATGGAGATTGATATGATGAGAATAGACCCGGGGGCCATAGGTTTCACTAGTGGCTTCTCTCAAGAGCATAAGTATTCTATGGTGGGTGAACAAATTACTGTTGAGCAATTGATAGAATTGAGCATAATTATGAGAATATCTAGGCATGATCATGTATATAGGCATCATGTCCATGACAAGTAGATCGAAACGATTCTGCATCTACTACTATTACTCCACTCATCGACCGCTATCCAGCATGCATCTAGAGTATTAAGTTAAAATCAGAGTAACGCCTTAATCAAGATGACATGATGTAGAGAGATAAATTCATGCAATATGAAATAAACCCCATCTTGTTATCCTCGATGGCAACGATACAATACGTGCCTTGCTGCCCCTTCTGTCATTGGGTAAGGACACTTCAAGATCGAACCCAAAGCTAAGCACTTCTCCCATGGCAAGAACTACCAATCTAGTTGGTCAAACCAAATGGATAATTCGAAGAGACTTGAAAAGATAACCAATCATGCATAAAAGAATTCAGAGAAGATTCAAATATTATTCATAGATAGACTTGATCATAAACCCACAATTCATCGGTCTCAACAAACACAACGCAAAAAGAAGATTACATCGAATAGATCTCCACAAGAGAGGGGGAGAACTTTGTATTGAGATTCAAAGAGAGAGAAGAAGCCATCTAGCTACTAACTATGGACCCGAAGGTCTGAGGTAAACTACTCACACTTCATCGGAGGGGCTAGGATGATGTAGAAGCCCTCCGTGATGATGGCCCTCTTCCGGTGGAGCTCTGGAACAGGCCCCAAGATGGGATCTCATGGATACAGAAAGTTGCGGCGGTGGAATAAGGTTTTTGGCTCCTCTTCTGATTGTTTGGGGGTACATGTGTATATATAGGAGGAAGGAGTACGTCGGTGGAGCACCGAGGGGCCCACGAGGCAGGGGGCGCGCCCTAGGGGGGCGCCCCCACCCTCGTGACCACCTCTTTGATCCCTTGCAGTAGGGTCCAAGTCTCCTGGATCACGTTCGGTGAGAAAATCACGTTTCTGAAGATTTTATTCCGTTTGGACTCCGTTTGAGATCCCATTTATCCGAAACAATGAAATAGGCAAAAAACAACAATTCTGGGCTGGGCCTCCGGTTAATAGGTTAGTCCCAAAAATAATATAAAAGTGGAAAATAAAGCCCAATATAGTCCAAAACAGTAGATAATATAGCATGGAGCAATCAAAAATTATAGATGCGTTGGAGACGTATCAGGCATCCCCAAGCTTAATTCCTGCTCATCCTCGAGTAGGTAAATGATAAAAAGAGAATTTTTGATGCGGAGTGCTACTTGGCATAATTTCAATGCAAATCTTCTTAATTGTGGTATGAATATTCCGATTAGAAAGATTCAAGATAAAAGTTTATATTGACATAGAAAATAATAATACTTCAAGCATACTAACAAAGAAATTATGTCTTCTCAAAATAACATGGCCAAAGAAAGTTATCCCTACAAAATCATATAGTCTGGCTATGCTCCATCTTCCCCACACAAAGTATTTAAATCATCCACAACCCCGATGACAAGCCAAGCAATTGTTTCATACTCTAACTTTTTCAAAACTTTTTCAATCTTCACGCAATACATGAGTGTGAGCCTTGGATATAGCACTATAGGTGGAATAGAATGGTGGTTGTGGAGAAGACAAAAAGGAGAAGATAGTCTCACATCAAGTAGGCGTATCAACGGGCTATAGAGGTGCCCATCAATAGATATCAATGTGAGTGAGTAGGGATTGCCATGCAACGGATGCACTAGAGCTATAAGTATATGAAAGCTCAAAAAGAAACTAAGTGGGTGTGCATCCAACTTGCTTTCTCATGAAGACCTAGGGCAATTTGAGGAAGCCCATCATTGGAATATACAAGCCAAGTTCTATAATGAAAAATTCCCACTAGTATATGAAAGTGATAACATGAGAGACTCTCTACTATGAAGATCATGGTGCTACTTTGAAGCACAAGTGTGGTAAAAGGATAGTAACATTGTCCCTTCTCTCTTTTTCTCTTATCATTTTTTTGTTTGGGCCTTTTCTCTTTTTTTATGGTCTCTTTTTTTTCATCCGGAGTCTCATCCCGACTTATGGGGGAATCATAGTCTCCATCATTCTTTCCTCACTGGGACAAAGCTCTAATAATGATGATCATCACACTTTTATTTTTCTTATAACTCAACAATTACAACTCGATACTTAGAACAAAATATGACTCTATGTGAATGCATCCGGCGGTATGCCGGGATATGCAATATGACAATGATGAAGTGTGTCATGATGGACTAGATGGTGGAAAATTGCATGGCAATATATCTCGGAATGGCTATGAAAATGCCATAATAGGTAGGTATGGTGGCTGTTTTGAGGAAGGTATATGGTAGGTGTATGATACCGGCGAAAGTTGCGCGGTATTAGAGAGGCTAGCAAAGGTGGAAGGGTGAGAGTGCGTATAATCCATGGACTCAACATTAGTCATAAAGGACTCATATACTTATTGCAAAAATCTATAAGTTATCAAAGCAAAGTATTATGCGCATGCTCCTAGGGGGATAGATTGGTAGGAAAAGACCATCGCTCGTCCCCGACCGCCACTCATAAGGAAGACAATCAATAAATAAATCATGCTCCGACTTCGTCACATAACGGTTCACCATACGTGCATGCTACGGGATTCACAAAATTCAAAACAAGTATTCTTTAAATTCACAACTACTCAACTAGCATGACTTTAATATTATCACCTCCATAACTCAAAACAATTATCATGCTTCAATCTTTTCTTAGTATTCAACACACTCAAAAGAGAGATTCACAAATCTTGAATACCAAGCATATTATTATTAGGCAAATTACCATGCTATTAAGAGACTCTGAAATTAATTTAAGTGAAGCATGAGAGATCAATAGTTTATTTAAAACATATCCACCACCGTGCTCTAAAAGATCTAAGTGAAGCACATAGAGATAAATTATAACGCTCAAAAGATATAAGTGAAGCACATAGAGTAAAATTATCTAGCTCAAAGATATAAGTGAAGCACATAGAGCAAAACTACTTAGCTCAATAGATATAAGTGAAGCACATAGAGTATTCTATCAAATTTTAATTCATGTATGGCTCTCTCAAAAGGTGTGTACAGCAAGGATGATTGTGGCATACTAACAAACAAAGACACAAATAATACAAGACGCTCCAAGCAAAACACATATCATGTTGGTGAATGAAAATATAGCTCCAAGTAAATTACCGATGGAAGTGGACGAAAGAGGGGATGCCTTCCGGGGACATTCCCAAGCTTTGACTTTTTGGTGTCCTTGGATTATCTTGGGGGTGCCATGGGCATCCCCAAGCTTAGGCTCTTGCCACTCCTTGTTCCATGATCCATCAAAAGAATTCACCCAAAACATGAAAACTTCACAACACAAAACTCAAAATAGAAAACTCGTGAGCTCCGTTAGCAAAAGAAAACAAAAGACCACTTAAAGGTACTGTAATGAAATCATTCTTTATTTATATTGGTGTTAAAACTACTGTATTCCAACTTCTCTATGGATTATAAACTATTTTACTAGCCATAGATTCATCAAAATAAGCAAACAACACACGAAAAACAGAATCTGTCAAAACAGAACAGTCTGTAGTAATCTGTAGCTAGCGCAAGATATGGAACCCCAAAAATTCTAAAATAAATGTCTGGAAGTGAGGAATTTATCTATTAATCATCTGGAACAAGAATTAACTAAATGGCACTCTTCCAATAAAAATGACAGTAGTTCTCGTGAGTGCTAAAGTTTCTATTTTTTATAGCAAGTTCAACAAGACTTTCCCCAAGTCCTCCCAACGGTTCTACTTGGCACAAACACTAATTAAAAACAAAAAACACAACCAAAACATAGGCTAAATAATTTATTTATTACTAAACAGGAGAAAAAAGCAAGGAATAAAAATAAAATTGGGTTGCCTCCCAACAAGCGCTGTCGTTTAACGCCCCTAGCTAGGCATAACGAGTAAGAATAGATCTAGGTATTGCCATCTTTGGTAGGCAATCCATAAGTGGCTCTCATGATAGTTTCATATGGTAATTTTATTTTCTTTCTTGGAAAGTGTTCCATGCCCTTTTTTTAATGGAAATTGAAATCTAATATTCCCTTCCTTCATATCAATAATCACACCAACCGTTCTAAGGAAATGTCTACCAAGAATAATAGGGCAAGAAGGATTGCAATCTATATCAAGAACAATGAAATCTACGGGCACATAATTCCTATTTGCAACAATAAGAACATCATTAGTCCTTCCCATGGGTTTCTTAATAGTGGAATCCGCAAGATGCAAGTTTAGAGAGCAATCATCAAAGTTACGGAAATCTAGTAAATCACACAAAGTTTTGGGAATAGTAGAGACACTAGCACCCAAATCACACAAAACATAAAACTCATGATCTTTAATTTTAATTTTAATAGTTGGTTCCCACTCGTCATAGAGTTTTCTAGGGATAGAAACTTTCAATTCAAGTTTTTCTTCATAAGATTGCATCAAGGAATCAACAATATGTTCGGTGAAGGCTTTATTTCGATTATAAGCATGTGGAGAATTTAGCACAGATTGCAACAAGGAAATACAATCAATCAAAGAGCAACTTTCATAATTAAATTCATTGAAATCCAATATAGTGGGTTTAGCAACATCTAGATTTTTATTTCTTTCAATCCCACTTTCATCAATTTCATCATTAAAATCTAAATACTCCGAATTTTTAGAACGCCATCTAGGTAAAGGAAGATCATATTCAGTTTCATCAAGATTCATATTGCAAAATAAAGATTTAATTGGAGACACATCAATAACTTTTAGATCTTCATCTGGATTTTCATAGGAATGGAAGAACACGCTTTAATAAAAGCATCTTTGGAAGCACGCATCCTAGCGGTTCTTTCCTTACACTCATCAATTGAAATTCTCATGGCTTTTAGACACTCATTAATATCATGCTTAGGTGGAATAGATCTAAGTTTCAAAGCATCAACATCAAGAGTAATTCTATCAACGTTTCTAGCCAAATCATCAATCTTAAGCAATTTTTCTTCAATCATAGCATTAAAATTCTTTTTGCGAAGAAATAAATTCTTTAATATTAGATTCAAAATCAGAGGGCATCTTATTATAATTTTCATAAGAGTTGTTGTAGGAATTCCCATAATTATTAGAAGGATTACTAGGATATGGCCTAGGATTAAAATTCCCTCTATAAGCGTTGTTACCAAAATTATTCCAACCAACAAAATTCACATCCATAGATTCATTATTGTTCTCAATCAAAGTAGACAAAGGCATATCATTAGGTGTAGCGACCAGACCTCAAACAGTCTGATCTCTGTGCTCCGCTGTCATCCCTGGATCAGTAATGCTGACACCACACAGTACTCAGAGGATTTATAGCAGAGTAGCAATCACACACTTATTACATCGAGTGTCTCAAAAGAGAACTTAATACAATAAATATGGCGTAAGGCCATCTAATAATGATAACAGCGGAAGGCTCGGAAGATAAGTGAGTCCATCAACAACAACGGCATCACTGAGTATAGAACCACGACCTAAAAACTCCTTATTCGTCGTCTGAAAAGTCTGCAACATTAACGTTGCAGCCCGAAACGGGTCAGCACATGGAATATGCTGGCAATGTTACACATAGAGAGTAATGGAATGAAACAACTATACTATATGCATATTTGGCTGGTGGAAAGCTCTATGGTTACAGTTTTGCGTAAAGCCAATTTTTCCCTACTTCAAAGGAATAAATTTATTTAACTATCAAGGTAGTTGTTAAACATTGAGAATGGTTGACAGCATTCTCAGTCCCAAATAAGCATCATCATTAAACAAAAACCCAACAAAATTAATTTAGAGTAACATGTTGAGATTCACATGATAATCCAGGTACTAGATACTCAAGATGTCCATAACCGGGGACACAGCTAATCATGATTAGTTTATTACACTCTGCAGAGGTTTGCGCACTTTTCCCCACAAGACTCGATCGCCTCCGTTGGGTTTCTCGCACTACAGGATGTTTGAGAAGACGGATGACTGAGACATAGTCTTTCAGAAGCGCTAGCACCTTACGATCGGGTAGACCGTACCACCTACATCCCCTACATCTGCTAGTCTACCACTGTAAGAGTTCGCACGACTTAGTCAACTATGCTAGAGCCCATAATAGCTTGTGGCTGCACACGGAAGTTTCTAGTATGAATAGTCTCGTGATCCCTTTGAGCCTGGGTGGCGGTCCAAAAGAAAATAGGCAAGTCCTGGAATACCCAGGTGCCTCAATCCACCCAGATGTGTGTTTAAGTTACCACCTTAGATAAACCATTAATTAACAAAACTCACATCTGTCATGGATATCACTCACCCAATCCACGTCTATACTAGATAGCATGGCATAATAAGAAAACGTAGAAGTAACTCCCAAATGTTTGATAATAAACAGGTAATAGGTACTACCTCATCTACTTCCCATCCCACAATTTAATTAGATCCTCACCATGCAATGTGTGAGGATTGATCTAATGCAGTAAAACTGGGTAGTAGAAAAGGTATGATCAAAGTGTTACTTGCCTTACTGATGATCCGAGAAACATAGCGATTCGAAGTAACAAGCGGCGCACTCCGGATATTCTATCGCTTACAAACAAACAAGCATACAATAAGTACTCATCTAATGCATAGGTAAAACTAAAATAAGATATCTAACCAGAAGGTTCAACTTAAGAACTCCGGTTGGCAAAAAGAATCAAATCGAACGAAGCAACGAAAATCAAATGGCGAAAGAAAACAACTTTGTTCTACTAATCTGGATCTAGGGCAAATTTTACAGTAGCAAAATCTTGTTTAAGTTGGTTAAACGGATAGAGGGTTTCGAGACGAAACACTAGGCGCTTGAATCGCCTGATTCCAATAAACGAGCGAAAAGTTATACTAAAACGAAAATCGGATCAGGAATCGTGATCAGAAAACTCGCGGATTTAATCCGAGAAAAAGAGAAACGACGAACGTTCGCTAGAACAAACGAGCGGATGAACGCTCGCTATTTAAATAAACCGGAAAAACCGATCTATTAAAAAAACCGACGAAAAAACCGACGGAAAATCGATCGGTTTTCAAAAAAAAACCGGGCATGGATTTCGAGGCGGCGGGGGGGCGGCGGTGGGAGCTGGGGGCGGCTCGGGCTAGGGTTAGCTCTGGCTGGGCCTCCCCCCGGCTTAAATAGCCTAACGGGTCGGGGGTCCTAGTTGGACACGGCCCTAGGTCGGTTCGATTTTTTTTAAATAATTACGCGCAGAAGAAAAAAAACTAAATGGACTCCAAAAATTCCAAAATAAATTTTCACGGGCTTCTAAAATCAAGACGCACAAGGTGAACATTTATTTGGGATCTAAATTCAATTTTAAAAATCGCACATTTTTCCTAAATTCAAATGAAACACCGAAAAACTCCGAAATAAAATCTTATTTGATTTTTTTATTAAATCCTCAATATTTCTTTATTTTGGGAAAGTCATTTTATTCCCTCTCTCATATTTTTGTAATAGAAATAATTGATGATAAAATAAATAAAATGAAATGATCCTATTCTCAAAATTTGAGAAAACTCAAATATGAAAATAACGAAATCCCCAACTCTCTCCGTGGGTCATTGAGTTGTGTAGACTTTCTAGGATCAACCAAAATGCAAAATAAAATATGGTATGCAATGATGATCTAATGTATAACATTCCAAATTGAAAATTTGGGATGTTACAAACCTACCCCCCCCCCCCTTAAGATGAATCTCGCCCTCGAGATTTGGGTTGGGTAGAAAATAGGTAAGGGTGGTCCTTGAGCAAATCTTCTTCTCGCTCCCAGGTGGCTTCATCCTCCGTGTGGTGGCTCCATTGAACTTTGCAAAACTTGATAACCTTGCTGTGAGTGACTCGACTGGCAAACTCGAGAATCTTAATTGGTTTCTCCTCGTACGTCAAATCGTTATCCAACTGAATAATTTCCAAAGGCACTGTGTCTCTCAAAGGTATGTCAGCCATCTTCGCATGACACTTCTTCAGCTGGGAAACGTGGAACACATCATGAACTCCTGACAATCCTTCAGGCAATTCCAACTTGTAAGCCACTTCTCCCATAAATTCCAAAACTCGATATGGTCCTACAAATCATGGCGCTAACTTCCCTTTAACTCCAAAACGCTTTGTTCCCCGAAGTGGAGATACTCGAAGATAAGCTCTATCTCCAACTTCGTAAACTGTCTCCTTACGTTTAGAATCTGCATAACTTTTCTGCCTGGACTGGGCTATCTTGAGCCTATCGCGAATCAACTTCACCTTCTGTTCAGACTCTTTAATCAAGTCAAGTCCAAACAACTGGCGGCCTCCAACTTCGTCCCACGATAACGGTGTCCTGGACCTCCTTCCGTACAAGGCTTCGAAAGGGGCCATCTTTATACTGCTTTGGTAACTGTTGTTGTAAGAGAACTCTGCATATGGCAAATTGTCATCCCAACTAGATCCATAATCTAGTGCACAAGCTCTCAGCATATCCTCCAAAATCTGATTTATTCTCTCGGTCTGTCCATCTGTTTGTGGATGAAAAGCTGTACTGAATTCTAGCCTGGTACCCAAAGTTTCGTGCAACTGCTTCCAGAACTTTGAGGTAAATGGGGTTCCTCTATCTGATACGATACTCCTCGGAACTCCATGCAGACATACGATCCTGTTCATGTATATCCTTGCCAATTTAGCACTGGTGTAAGTGGTCTTTACTGGGATGAAATGATCTACTTTCGTCAATCGATCGACTACAACCCAAATCGAGTCATAGCCTGAACGAGTCCTGGGTAATCCCGTGATAAAATCCATGCCTAGCTTATCCCACTTCCATTCGGGTATCGGCAATGGTTGTAACAATCCCGCTGACTTCTGATGCTCTGCCTTTACTCTCTGACATACATCACAAACTGCTACATACTCCGCAATATCCTTCTTCATTCCGGTCCACCAGAAAATATCCTTCAGATCCAAATACATCTTGGTATTTCCTAGGTGAATTGAATATGGTGAGTCGTGTGCCTTTTGCAGTATCAACTTCCTGATCTCCGGGTCATTGGGCACGTAAATGCGGTCTTCAAACCTGTAACGCCCCAGATATGACTTTCCCAATTTATACTCCAACTCTTGCCGTTTCCGGCATTAAGTTATATTTATTTCTCGGGTTCGGGTCTTTGTCTCCGTGTGTTGTTTTCGTTTTCGTGCATCTCATATCATGTCATCACGTGCATTGCATTTGCATACATGTTCATCTCATGCATTCGAGCATTTTCCCCGTTGTCCGTTTCGCATTCCGGCGCTTCATTCTCCTCCGGTGGCCATTTCTAGCTTTGTTTCATGTGTGGGGATTAAACATTTCCGGATTGGACCGAGACTTTCCATGCGGCCTTGGTTTACTGCCGGTAGACCGCCTGTCAAGTTTCGTACCGTTTGGACTTCGTTTGATACTCCAACGGTTAACCGAGGGACCGAAAAGGCCTCGTGTGTGTTGCAGCCCAACACCCCTCGAATTTGGCCCAAAACCCACCAAACTCTGCTCCATCATCTCGATCGTTCGATCACGATCGCGTGGGCGAAAACCGCACCTCATTTGGACTCTCCTAGCTCCACTTATGTCTATAAATACCCCCTCCAGTCGGATCTCTTCTTCCCCCCGTCCAAAACCCTAAAAAAAAAGATCCATCTCTCCCCGCGCCGGGCCGGACGTGTCCGCCCGCGCCGGACTTTGTCCGCCCCGCCGCCGCAACCAACCGCCTTCCGCCACGTGGGCGAGGCCCACATCGCCGCCGCCAGCCCGGATCGGGCCCTCCCCGGCCCGCGTGACCCCGACCGCGCCCCGCCGCCTTCTTCCACCTCGCCGCACGCGCGCCGCGCGGGAGCTCGCCGGCGCCGCCGCCCCGCCTTCGCCGGCGCTCCGCCCGTCGCCTCGACCCGGCCGCCCCTCGCCGGACCCCGCCGCCGCGTCCACGCCGCCGACCACCGCGCCGCGCCGCTTCCTCCTCGCCGGACGACCACCACCCTGCCGCGCCGCCCTTCTTCCCCGTCAAGTCCGGCCACCACCGCGCTGCTCCGGCGAACAGTACTCCAGCGCCGCCTCGGGAAGCACGCGGATCCCGATCTGGATCTAGATCTCGGTTGACTTTTACACCTAACCCTAATTTTTCGTGCTATGTTTGACTGCTCATATCTCCGCATCCGTAGCTCCGTTTTGGACATATGATATATCAAAATCTTCGTCTCGACGAGTACATCATCTCATTCCATTGCATTATTTGCATTCGAGTTCATCTTGATGCCCAAAATGCTGTTAGAAGGAGGCATCGTGAGTTAAATTGCAGATCTGTTAGCTCATCATTGACTTTTGTCATTTTTGCCATGATTGTTGTGTGCATGATATGCCTGTGACCCATTGGGATGAATTTTTAAGCATTTTGTCTTATTTCCAGAGGTGCCACCCATGCATTTTTAGGATGTGTGTGGTGTCTAGTGCAAGCTTGCAAAGAGGGGCACCTGAGTAATCTGTTTTTAGGGACTTAGTGATTTTCACCAAGTCTGGGATATTTTAGTTCATGATGCCATATGTTCGGCTTGTTTCCTAGTGATCCGTGCCTCTTTTGAGGATGATCAGTAAGGGAGTTTTGATATTCTTGTTGTGCTCTATCCATCCATGTCTTTACTTTTTATGTTGGAGCACCCTAGGTTGAGTCAATCGAGCTCAACTTTTGCATCGTTGTTAATTTGGGCAGATCGTGAACTCTTTTGCGATTTTGCCGATGCTATTGCTAGTGATCCATGCATGCTATGCCATTGTTCTTGCCATGTCTAGTGAGAATTTTGTGGCTTATTTATGGATATATGCTTGCCTTGCTATGACTTGCACCGTAGTGAGTGCATCGAGCTCGTTTACATGCCTCCGTGAGTTATAATTTCAGCATGTCTGAAAACTGATTGTGTTTCATCTATGTTCGTGTGCTCGTTACAGTATTTTGTGAACCCTTTTGGCCCCAGGTCACTTTCGGGGTTTTGTTAAGCTTGTTGAGTAGCTCCATGCCATGTTCTTACTTGTCATGTTCAGGTTATGTTTCATATTGTCTTGCTGCTCCGAAGAGAGCATCGTCGTCTGAGATCTGTTTTACTTATTCAGTTTTGCCATGCTTGTTTGAACCCCTTAATGGATGAATTTACCTATGGCTCAGTCATAGTGATTTGTTAAGCATCTTGTGTAAATCCCTGCCATGTATTTTGTTTTCATGTTTGGTGGCTGTAGCATGTTCATTTCGTTGCATTTAGGAGCCTACTTGCTGTAAATCGCAGATCGGTTCGTTTCGTAAAACGCTTGCCATTTCCTAACCGTAGCTCCGATTCCTATGATCTTTATATCATTTTCAGGGGATTTCTTCCCCTCTATCCAGTGGCACACTTGGTTTTCCAAGTTGAGGCCAGGTTCATGCATTTCCTGTCACGTCTTGCATTTTGCATCCCGCATCGCATCCCGCATAGCATACCATCTTTGCATATTATTGGTTGCCCTTGCACGTGGTTGATTGTATCCTTGTTGCTTGTTTGTGTTGTTGGGTAGAGCCGGGAGACGAGTTCGCTAACGAGGAGCCCGTTGAGTTTGCTTTTGAGGATCCAGTCAACTCTGACAACTGTGCAGGCAAGATGATCATACCCTCGAAATCACTACTATCTTTGCTATGCTAGTTTGCTCGCTCTTTTGCTTTGCCAATGCTACAATGCCTACCACTTGCCTGTCAGCCTCCCAATTGCCATGATTGAGCCTCTAACCCACCTTTGTCCTAGCAAACCGTTGATTGGCTATGTTACCGCTTTGCTCAGCCCCTTCTTATTGCGTTGCTAGTTGCAGGTGAAGATTGGAGCCGTTCCTTGTTGGAACATTTATTTACTTGTTGGGATATCATTATGTTGCCATGTTATCTTAATGCATCTATATACTTGGTAAAGGGTGGAAGGCTCGGCCTCTCGCCTAGTGTTTTGTTCCACTCCTGCCGCCCTAGTTTCTGTCATATCGGTGTTATGTTCCCGGATTGTTGCGTCCCTTACGCGGTTGGGCTATAATGGGAACCCCTTGATAGTTCGCCTTGATTAAAGCTTTTCCAGCAATGCCCAACATTGGTTTTACCATTTGCCACCTACCCCTTTTTCCCTTGGGTTTCCGGAGCCCGAGGGTCATCTTTATTTTAGCCCCCACGGGCCAGTGCTCCTCTGAGTGTTGGTCCAGAACGTCAGCCGCCGGTGGCCACCAGGGGTAACTCTGGGCAGGCCTACCGGAAGTTTGGACAATCTGAGTGTGCCCTGAGAAAGAGATATGTGCAGCTCCTATCGGGATTTGTCGGCACATTCGGGCGGTGTTGCTGGACTGGTTTTAACCTGTCGAATCATCTTGTTGTACCGGGATACCGAGTCTGATCGGTGTGTCCTGGGTGGAGGTCTATTCCTCCGTTGACCGTGAGAGCTTGTTATGGGCTAAGTTGGGACCCCCCTGCAGGGATTGATCTTTCGAAAGCCGTGCCCGCGGTTATGGGCAGATGGGAATTTGTTAATGTCCGGTTGTAGATAACTTGAACCTTAATTAATTAAAATGAATCAACGGAGTGTGTTGCCGTGATGGCCTCTTCTCGGCGGAGTCCGAGAAGTGGACACGGTGTTGGAGTTATGTTTGCGCAGGTTGCTCTCTAGTTTCTCGCTCGTGCTTTGCCTCCTCTTCTCGCTCTCTTTTGCGTATAAGTTAGCCACCATACATGCTAGTCGCTTGCTGCAGCTCCACTTATACATTACCCCTTTCCTACCTATTAAGCTTAAATAGTCTTGATCGCGAGGGTGCAAGATTGCTGAGTCCCTGTAGCTCACAGATTACTATTACACCAGATGCAGGGACAGATGATACAGCTCCAGATGGCGCGCTCGAGCTCAAGTGGGAGTACGACAAGGACTCTCAGCGTTACTATGTGTCTTTTCCTGATGATCAGTAGTGGTGCCTATTCGGGGTTAGATTCAGGGCCTTGTCGCATGTTGGGGGTCTTTTCTATTTTGGCACCGTAGTCGGGGCATGAGTGAATTGTATGATGGATGTTATTTATGTACTTTGATGTGACGTGGCGAGTGTAAGCCAACTATGTTCTTCCCCCTTTATATTATTTATGTACATGGGATGTGTGATGATTTCCCGACTTGCGACATTGCTTTCAATGCGGCTATGCCTCTAAGTCATGCCTCGACACGTGGGAGATATAGCCGCATTGAGGGCGTTACAAGTTGGTAATCAGAGCATTCCCCGACCTTAGGAGACCCCATTGCTTGATCGTTTTTAGCAGCCGAGTTGTGTCTAGAAAAATGTTTTGAGTCCTTAGGAATTATATATCGGAGAGCTTAGGAATTCTTTTTACTTCCCAGTCTCCTCATCGCTCTGGTAAGGCATCCTGACGTAGAGTTTTGACTCTTCTCTTCTCAAATTTCACAAAAAAAAATTTAGGATCACGTGAGTATCTTGGTTTTGTTCCGATGGCTTATGATGAGAATACTGTCTTGGTGCCTCCTGTCAGGGGTTTAGTGGAAGTGTCCCGGGGAGTTGAGCTCTGAGGTGTTGTCATCATAATTTTATCGTTGCAATTCTGGTATACTTGAGATATGTTCGCGACATTGAAAATCTCCTTTATGTAGTTCGTTGGTGAGATAACCTCGACGCCACCCAGTACTGGGGCGGGAGTTCGGGAGTATCGCCATAACTTGTATAACGGATGCTTTTCGAAGGTTGAGATAGATGGTTTACGAAGGTTTCTTGGTTATGTGTTGAAGGACAGATACAGCTGGATGTAGGTATTGCTAGTTTGGGTGAGATATTATGCTTCCCCTGTATCCCCAACACCTGATTGCATAACCGGAAAGTTTCGGGAGTTTCATAGGTGGGAATTCAAGTAGCTGTTAGGATATCTTTCCAACAGATGTATGATATGAAATTGGGGTTCGACGTCTAGTGGTTCGCCTATTCACGGTCGATTTTACAGTGGTCTCGTTGTGTCCTAAAGAGTCCTTGGCTATGCTGACCCGGGGACGATTTGTATGTCATGTGCACTGCCTTGTACATGATGGTGCTGTACGATCGAGCCCGTGTAGGTCCCACCACGAAAACTTCGGACGAAATTTCTATCATATGTTTGTTTCGGCTTATTCCGCAAGCCAACCCTTGGTTTTTTATTTTCAGTTGTGGCATTCAAGTTGCTTTGACGTCTTATGTTGATTCCACCCCTCATTGATGTACCCCTTCTACCTGATTCTTCGTGGCTTCGCAATTTAGGAATATGTGACCACTTCAAGAGAAGTGCATTCGTTCATTTTGTTTGGATGTGAAGACTTTTTGTTGCAATTTCATTCCGTTGGCTTCACCTTCAATATTTGTCTATTTGTGTGCTAATGGTGGTCAACCTCTTCAGGATGGCTCCTCCAACGCGCATGACTCCGAACCCTGATCCGCCACCACCTCCGCCTCCTCCGGAAGCATGGCAAGCTGTGATGGCCGCTACTAATGCAAATACATAGTTGATTATGCAAATCCTCCAAGAGCGGAATCAAGGCAGTCAAGGGAATCAATGCAACAATCAGAACCATTTTGCTACCCTGAACCAGTTCCTCGCAAATGGTCCAAAGACGTTCAACAATTGTGTTGAGGCTACCGATGCTGACGATTGGCTAGTGGATCTCGGCAAGCATTTTGAATGCAGCAACGTCAGGCCTGAAGATTTCGTCAAGTTCGCTTCTTTCCAGCTCAAAGATCAGGCTGCAGAGTGGTTCCAGCAGTATAAGGATTCCAGAGGTGGACGTTTGATCACTTGGGATGATTTCCGTCGTGATTTCCGAGCTCATCACATCCCTCAGAGTGTGACTGAAAGCAAACGTGAGGAATTCCGCAATCTGAAGCAAGGCTCTTTGTTTGTCTATGACTACAACAAGTTGTTCCAGAAGCTCGCCCGTTTTGCCAAGCAGGATGTTCCTGATGAGAAGAGCATGATCTATCAGTTCAGGGGTGGTCTCCGTGAAGAAATTCAGCTTGCTCTTGTCCTCTTCGAGCCGCTGAGATACGATGAGTTCTACAACATGGCACTGAAGCAAGAGGCTGCTCAGTTGACGTGTGATGCTTCCAGGAAGCGAGTTAGGGAAACTACGCCTTCTTCCTCTACTCAAGTGGCCAAGCAGCAGAAGTATTGGCTTCTTCCTCCTCCGTTCCGTCAGCCGTATCAGCAGAAGAGCAAAGGTGGCAGTGGTTCTTCCCACCCACCCAACCCAGGCTTTCAGAACAAGACTTCGTCTCAAGCTCCAAGATCGAGTGCTCCGTACCACCGTCCGCTTTCAGAGGTCACGTGCAACAAGTGCCAACAGAAGGGTCACTACGCCAACAAGTGTTTCAACCAGAGGCGTCTTCCTCCTCCTCCTCCTATCAGATCGGCAAGTACAACAGTGGTCAAGCATAATCCCAAGCACGCCAAGGTCAATATGGTGAATGCAGCTCAGGCAGAGGATTCGTCAGATGTGATCATGGGTAACCTTCCTGTTAATGATATTCCTGCAAAAGTACTTTTTGATACGGGTGCATCGCATTGTTTCATCTCGAAGCCTTTTGCATCTAAGCATGAGTTGATTTCCCAAGCTATGCATAGTCCGTTAGCAGTGGTCTCTCCTGGCAAATGTTTGCTCGCCAACCAAGAGATTCCGGATATTTCCATCATGTTGGGTGATTTGAAGTTCCTCGCTTCTCCAATGGTTCTTGGTAATTCGGATATGGATCTTATTCTTGGGATGGACTGGCTCTCTAAACATAAAGCTCAGCTTGATTGTGCAGCCAAGCAGATTCAACTGACTCATTCGTCTGAGGATGTAATTGTCTTTGCTGCTCGAGATAATACCATCCGGTTGTTTTCTCTCAATGAGAAGGGTGAACTGGATGCTATTTCGCAGATCCCAGTTGTTTGTGAGTATCAAGATGTCTTCCCAGAAGAACTCCCAGGAATGCCTCCGCACCAGCCGGTTGAATTTGTTATTGAACTTGAGCCCGGTACGGAACCTGTGTGCAAACGTCCCTACAAGCTCGGCCACGAAGAGTTGAAGGAGTTGAAGAAACAACTCGATGTTCAAGAAAGAATGGGCCTCATTCGGCCTAGTACTTCTCCGTGGGGTTGTGGTGTTCTTTTTGTGAAGAAGAAGGATGGAACGGACCGACTTTGTGTTGATTATCGTCCATTGAACAAGAAGACCATCAAGAACAAATACCCACTTCCCAACATTAATGTCACACCCTAGCTAGATTATGCATTAGAGTGTGCATCATGTTTACCTTCATCAGAAAATTGAAATGGGGAAAGCAGAACCCCCAGCACCCCCGCCCCCCCTGAAATCAACTAGGGTTTACTAAAAATAAATTCAATGAACCTGAAATGCCCTTCAAAAATGTTCACCCTCTTTGCCTTGGGTTAGAACCCTTGGGAAAAATGGTGCATATAATTTTAGGTCAACAAAAGGGGCACTGATTTAATTCATAAATATTTGAATTTGGGCATTTAAATACTATTAAATAATTCAAATGCTCAAATAATGTTGGAACTATTTTTTGGGCCACTGAAATATTTCAGTAAGTGTCCATAAATATTTTCAGGATTTTATAAAATGATTTAGTATTAAAACTAAATAAAACAGAATAACAGAAATAGAGAAACACAAAAAAATAAAGAGGGAAAGGCCATGGGCCACTTACCTGGCCCATCTCCAGCTGGCGGCCCAGCCCACCCCGCTGCCTCCTGTCGTCCCCCTCCTCGGACAGAAGGACGCGGGCGTGTGCCCGGCGCTCGCCGGCACGCGCGCGCGCCACCTCCCCCACCTGCGCGCCACCTCCTGCTTCCCGGGCTCCCTCCCAATGCCACGGAGACGGCCACGCACCCCCTGGCCCTCTCATTCCCCTCCCCCGTGCTCATCCCCTCCTCTGGCTCTCCCCCTCTCTTCCATAGAACGCGGCCGTCGCCGCCGACGAGAACCACCACGGCCACAGCCACCCCTCGCCCCTCGGTTGTTCCCACGAGCTCCGCAACGTCGTCCTCGACCCCCTCACCGAACCATGCCCCGCCGGAAGCCCTGCATTGTCGACTTCGAGCTCTTCTTCAACCTCGGCCGCCCGAGCTCCTCGCCGTCGATTCGTGCCGTCAAGGTCGCCCCCGAGCCCGCTAGCCACCCCTACGGCACCGCTGTGAGCTCCCGATCCTTTTCCCCTTAACCACGCCGTCGATTTCGCCCCGTAGCCGTTGCCCCGCGAGCACCCGAAGCTCGCCGCCGTTGAGCCTCGACGCCGTCGTGGCTACGGCCGTGCAAGCACGCGTCTGAGCGCACCACCGTCTTCAACGCATCCCCAGGAGCCTAATGCACCCACCCGTTCGACCTGCCGTGCCCCCTAGCGCTAACCCGCACCAGCCCCTAACTCCGGCCACCGCCGCGAGCTTGCCTCTGGCGAGCTCGGGCCATCTCAGCCCCTGCCGTGTGCACAGATGGATGCGGGCGAGTCCCAGCTCCGCATAGATGCCCTCCGCTGGCCATTTGGTCGCCGGAGGAGGATTTCCGAGCCCCTCTGCCGTCTCTGGCCTTGCCGGCGACGAGCCGGGGTCAACTCCGGCGTGTTTTGACCCCGGTCGGCTGGGTTGACTCCCCCCTGACTCACTGACGTGTGGGCCCAGGCGCCTGCTTAATTAGTGTTAGTTAATTAGTGTTAATAAACTTAGCTAATTAGATGGGCCACTGACATGCGGGCCCCGCCCGGCTAACTAAGTTAGTTAGGGCTAATTAACTTGGTTAGTTGATTGTGTCATTGACCAGTGGACCCCACTGGTCAGGTTTGACCTGGAGGCGCCCAGTTGACCTGCTGACGTCAGGGTGATGTCATGCTGACGCAATAACTCTTTTTCTGGATTTAATTTTATATAGAAAATTCCAGAAAATTGCCTAAACTTCAAAAATTCATAGAAATTCAACCATAACTCCAAATGAGACAAATTATATATGAAAAATTATCAGAAAAATCCAAGCTATCAATTGGTACTGGTTTCATGCATGTCAGAACAAGTTAAACCTGCTGTTTATGCAATATAAGGATATGCACTAATATGATCAAGTTAAATGAGCTAACACTTGAACCTTTGGTTCAAATAAGCAATTACCCTTCTGTTTTAGCTTGCATTAGGCCAAGGCACATCCATATTGCCATGTCATAGCATGCATCATATTGTTGCATATCGTCATGTGTTGATTGTGCTCGGTTGTGTTCTTCGTGGTAGGTTCTGCCTCCGAGGATATTCATGAGTATCCAACTAAAGGGCAGTCTCCCGTTAGCACTCCATCAGGCAAGCAACCATTGATCATTCCGATACAACCCATGTTCTCGCTCCTGCTCTTGTTTACTGCATTAAGACAACACGATTCAAACTGCTGTGTGCTACGGTAGTTGAACCCTTATCCTCTGCATGACCTGTCATTGCCACAGTAACTAGATGAAACCCACTAGCATGTGTAGGAGTTGATTGAGACATGTTTTGTGATTCCTACCTTGCTATGCCTGCTATGCTTAGAGTTGTGTCAGGTCTGGTTCATCTGGGTGATGGGCTAGAGTGAAATGCTTGTGCCAGTAATATGTGGGATGTGTTGAACATGTTTTGGTAAAGGTATCGATGAGAGGCCATGTAGGAGTACATGGTGGGTTGTTTCATTGAAGCCGTCCCTAAGAACTGAGTTCTGTATGCGTGAATTAAGATTCAGCTACTACCACACATTGGGCCCTGAAATATGACCCCGCTCGACTTACTGACCCCTCTCGCCTCAGTCCAGGAGTTGCAACTAGTTTCTGGTGTTCGTAGGATATGTGTTGGCGGCCGTGCGTAGCGCTGACCCTAGGGGTGGGCTATGTTGCGGTAGATACACCGTGGCACGGTGTACCGAGTCACCCGTTTGGTGTCTCGGGAACCCTGTTCACATCGTTCGGGGCCGTTGAGGACACCCCGGCCGGATTTCCTTGCGGATGGAACCTGAATAGGCGATGACCCTGGACTAGAGACTTGTGAGGTTAGTCAGGTCGTGGTCTACACCCACGTCGGTTTTCGCTTGAAGTCTGCCGAGCACATTTCGTGTGCAGACACTAAGTGGTGGAAACATGTGTGACGAAGTACACCCCTGCAGGGTATAAAACTATTCGAATAGCCGTGTCCGCGGTAAAGGACTACTTGATTGCATATACAGTTCATAGACAAGTTAAAGGATACTACTAAAAGACTCAAGATAAGTGTGAGTACTGAGGATGGCCCTCTCGCAGGTTACGAGGGAGGATCCACGGTGGAGTATTGTGATGGTGAGTAGTGGACTCGTGTGCGAAAACTATTTTGCTAAAAGATTCCGTAGGATAGCTTAGCCAAGAGTCAAAGCTGGCTTGCTGCATAAACCCCACCACCCTCTTGAGAATGAGCATGTATAGTAGGTTCTAATGTAAGACTTGCTGAGTACCTTTGTACTCATGTTTGCTTATTTATTGTTTTCAGACGACAACACTGCCCCCTCCGATGGGTTTTACGTAGACCTTGACGTCGACGAGTGACTAGCCACCCAGGTGGTGATCCAGGCCATGGAGGGCCCTATGTAGATAGACAGGCTTCGAGAAGCCTTCTTTCTTTCTAGAGTCTGTACTCAGACTAGTTGCTTCCGCATGTGCATGTATGACTGTATGACTTGAGTGTCGGGTCATGTGACCCCTACCTGTATGGATATGTTATGTATGGCTCCCTGGAGCCTTTAAATAAAGTACTTGAGTTGTAGAGTTTTGTTGTGATGCCATGTTGTATGTACTCATATCGGGCATATTGTGTGTATGATTGAGATGCTTGGTATGAGTGGGATCCGACAATCTAGTTGTTTGTCCTTTGCAGCCTTTCTTATGGGGAAATGTAGTCTAGTGCTCCTCGAGCCATAGTAGTCCGCTACAGCCCGGTTCACCGGAGTCCTGCTAGCCCAGCACTACTGTTCAGGACACTTGACTGGCCGGCATGTGTTTCACTTCGTCCCTATGTCTGTCCCTTCGGGGAAATGTCACGCGGTGATCTCCGGAGTCCTGTCCAGCCTGCTACAGCCCGGGATCCCCGGAGTCCTGTTAGCCCAGTGCTACAGCCCGGAACCACTCGTTGATGACCGACATGTTCGATGTGATTCATGTATGCCTGTCTCCATAGGTCTGTGCCGCTTTGGGTTCACGACTAGCCATGTCGGCCCGGGTTCTCGGTCATATGGATGCTAGCGACATTGTCATATACGCGAGCCAAAAGGCGCAAACGGTCCCCGGCCATGGTAAGGCGACACCCATGGGATACCGTGCGTGAGGCCGCAAAGTGATATGAGGTGTTACCGGCTAGATCGATGTGGCCTGGAATCGGGGTCCTGACAGCGTTGGCATCAGAGCCGGACTGCCTGTAGGTTCGTTCAGCCAAACTGGTCGATGTCGAGTCTAGAAATGCTTTAGTTATATGTAAGGGAATTGATTGTGGGAGGGAACGTAAGGTTCTTTTACTCCTTTACCTATGCTTCTGATCTGAGTCATTCTCTTCTCAATCAACGTGGGTTAAGGACTAGGCTCTCTTCTTCTATCAGGTTCACGTGTTACTAATCCGTAGTAGTTTATAGGATTATTGCTACGAGTTCCAGTCCAGTTTCTACTACTTTAGTATGTTGCTATTTGAATCAGAACCTTGATATGATGCTGTTGAGCGGTATTGTGAACTGTTGTGGATGTCTCAAATCTTTTTCTGAGCATTTACAGCCGTTATGCTATCCAATTTTCCCTAGGAATTCTGATGTCTTTGTCTTGTGGTTGTGCTTTCAGATGGCCAACCATTCTCAAAATCAGGTGGTTCGCCTGACCAGGTGCCTCGACGTGCCCGGTCATACTGCTATGTTGGTCCGGGTCATGATCGAGACAGGATACCGTTGGTATCCCGAATACACTGTTGAAGAGCAGTTCCGCGACTTTAATCAAAGCCAGTATTTCTGCACCGTCAGGATATTTCCTTCCTATCCTGGATCTACCGAGCCCCTTCACTGTTCCTATGGACTCGGAGTTACCATTGAGATGGCTGTGCAGGATGCTGCCTATTCCATGATGACCATCTTGCGAGTCCGGACTGGCCTGCTTCGGAACACTGACTTCCGTTACATGCCAGCTTCACTTCCGGGAGCGCAGGGGTATCTTCAGGCTATCTATGCTGACTCCACTCAGGAGGACTCATTAACTTGTAAAACCGCTGAGATGCTCGAAGATAAGGACCGAGAGAATCGGGCCTTGAGGCTGGAGCTCTTTAATTCCCGTGCTGATCATTGGGCCACATTGACTCGGTTTGCACCCGCGGTGCAAGCTGGATGTATGGATACCAGGGATCTGTATCCTGTGAGAGCAGCTCTGCCAGACATGGTGGATTGGCGTGATGTGGGAGGCATCACCCCACCCCTTGGTCCCCGCAGGCCACAGTTTGTTGGTCCAAGACCTCATCCTAGCCCCTATGGTCCACAGGCTCCTCAGGACCGTCTGTTTCCGGATGATCACGTTGAACTTCCAGGCTATGGAGGTGACTTCTATGAGGACTACTACGGAGCTATTTGAGTTAGTAGTAGTACCACTAGTATTGTAGTAGTTGTATCCCCACTGTCCTGTGTGACTTGTGGAATACGACTTGGTGTGTAATCGATTCCGGAGGTGTAGACAAATAATGTATAGGGACTCGGAATGCCTCCGATGAGATGTAACGTCTAACTTCATAGTTGTACTGTAGCATGGGCTTGTACTAAACTATGTATGACGAGTATGTCCGTTGGTGTATATATGGCAGTTTTATATTACCATGGCATACGAATGACCATCTCTGCATTCCGTGTTATCCTTTACATTCTGCACTTCCCTGTTAAGTTTGAGCCATCCTTGTCTAAACCGTTGTCTTGTTTTCCTCCTAGGATGGTCAACACCCGCGGCAACCCTGCTGCCCCGGAGCAGGGGGAAGCCAATGCAGCTAGAGGTGAAAATTTGCCTCACCCGCCTTCCCTGGCCGAAGTGATGCTGGAGGCGGAAAGGAACAAGCGTGAGACCAACCGCCTGCTGGAGCGGATTGAGCAGAACACTGCACGCCACCCACGAAATGACCTGGTGTCAATCAACGACTTTATCAAGCTGTACCCACCAAAGATTAACCATTCCGTCGAGCCCCTCGACGCGGATGATTGGCTTCGCAGCATCACCCACAAGCTACGTTCTGCCAACGTAGCCGAAGCCGACAAGGTTACCTATGCTGCTTATCATCTCGAGGGCCCCGCTAGCCATTGGTGGGAAAACTACGAAGCTATGCGCCCGGTCGGCCAAATCACTACCTGGGCTGAGTTCAGCGAGGCTTTCCGTGAGCATCACATTCCGGAAGGTCTCATGGATCGCAAGAGGGAGGAGTTCTGCAACTTCACCCAAGGAAGGCTGACTGTGGATGCATATAGCCGAGAATTTGGGAACCTGGCACGCTATGCTCCTGAAGAGGTTTCTACTGACGCCAAGAAGCAGGCAAGGTTCCGCAAGGGACTTAGCCCTGAGCTTCGCCGCGATCTCCGTCTGCACGAGTGCACATCCTTCCAGAAGCTGGTCAATAAAGCTATCAGTGCTGAGACAGGCCAGACTGATTATGACGCTTCACGCAAGCACTCCCGTGATTTTGGGTCTTCATCCGGCTCTGGAGCTCAGAAGCGCCGGGTGTGGATTCCAAGCACCGCACTGCCACACAGATTCACCCCGAGGCCATCCTTTGAGGCGCCTCGTCCCAACCCGCAATTTGCACCGCCCAAGCCCTATGGTGGCCCCGCTGCTAATGTTGCTCCACGCCCCACTGTGGTAACATGCTTCAAGTGTGGAGAACCGGGTCACTATAGTCGAGAGTGTCCCCAGAACAACCCCAATCAAGCTGGAAAGTCCGTTGGCCGTGGTAAGCCCGCGGGAAAGACTTTCTACGCCAAGCCGGCCACTACTGCACGTGGCCATGTCAACTATGTTTCAGCCGAAGAGGCTCATGAGGATCCCAACGTCGTCCTTGGTACGCTCCTTGTTAACTGCCATCCGGCATCTGTTCTTTTCGATACTGGAGCATCTCATTCATTCATATCCGAGAATTATGCTCGGTTGCATAACACGACATTCTGTGACATGCCCACTTCCATGGTAATTCAAACTCCGGGTTCCAAATGGCAAACTTCTAAGGTAAGCCATGGGAACGAAATTCTTGTCGATAGGCTTGTTTTCCCCGCATCTTTAATAGCTCTCAAGTCCTCCGACATAAACATCATCTTGGGTATGGACTGGATGTCGGCTCATTATGCCAAGATCGATTGTGCCACTAGAACCGTTCAACTTACTCATCCCTCGGGCAAGACAGTTAATGTCTTAACTCGAGTGGCCAAGCGCCAACTTTACTCTCTCAATGCCAACCCCCTTCCAGACCTTGAGGACGTTCCGGTAGTCCGAGACTTCCCGGATGTGTTTCCGGAAGAACTGCCAGGTGTTCCACCTGACCGGGATGTCGAGTTTGTGATAGACCTTGTTCCAGGAACCGTTCCAATTGCTAGAAGACCCTACAAGATGGCACCCTTAGAACTAGCCGAGCTTAAGAACCAACTCGATGAGTCCTTGAAGAAAGGGTTCATCCGTCCTAGCTCCTCTCCTTGGGCTTGCCCCGTCCTCTTCATCAAGAAGAAGGATGGAACGGATCGAATGGTTGTGGATTACCGACCTGTCAATCTGGTCACCATCAAGAACAAATACCCGCTTCCCAGGATCAACGACCTGTATGATCAGCTCGCTGGATCCTCAGTCTTCTCCAAGATGGATTTGAGGCTGGGCTACCATCAAATCAAAATCAGAAACGGGGACATTCCCAAAACGGCCTTTGTTACTCGTTATGGCCAATACGAGTACACCGTCATGTCCTTCGGTTTAACCAATGCCCCGGCCACTTTCTCCCGGTTAATGAACTCGGTTTTCATGGAGTACTTGGACAAATTCGTCGTAGTATACCTTGATGACATACTCATCTACTCCAAGAATGAAGAGGAACATGCTGAACATCTAAGGCTGGTATTGATGAAACTTCGAGAGCATCGCCTTTATGCCAAATTCTCCAAGTGTGAATTTTGGTTGTCAGAAGTGACCTATCTAGGCCATGTAATCTCTGGTAAGGGTATTGCTGTCAATCCTGAGCGAGTTCAAGCCGTCCTTGATTGGACTCCACCAGAAACGGTCAAGCAAGTTCGGAGTTTCCTTGGCCTAGCGAGCTATTGCCGCCGCTTCGTCGAGAATTTCTCCAAGGTTGCTAAACCTCTAACTGAACTCAAGAAAGATAAAAAGTTCGAGTGGACTCCACAGTGCGAGTTCAGTTTTCAGGAACTGAAAAGACGCCTGACATCTGCTCCCGTACTGGTACCACCAGATTTCTCCAAGGACTTTATTATCTATTGCGACGCCTCGCGACAAGGACTAGGTTGCATACTCATGCAAGATCGTCAGGTAATTGCCTATGCTTCACGGCAATTACACCCACATGAGGAAAATTATCCCACACATGATCTAGAGCTTGCAGCTGTAGTCCATGCACTCAAAACCTGGCGACATTACCTTCTCGGTAATCGTTGCGAGATCTTCACCGATCACCAAAGCTTGAAATATATCTTCACCCAACCAGATTTGAATCTCAGGCAAAGACGTTGGGTCGAGCTGATCTCGGATTACGACTTAGGAATAACTTACACCCCTGGCAAGGCCAATGTCATGGCCGATGCACTAAGTCGTAAGTCCTACTGTAACAACCTGATGTTACAACAAAGTCAACCACTTCTCCATGAGGAATTTCGCAAGTTTAATCTTCACATTGTTCCTCAAGGATTCTTATCTACTCTGGTGGCGAAACCTACCCTTATGGATCAAATCATAGCTGCCCAAAAGCGTGATAAGGGCATATCCCGGATTAAGGAAAACATTGCTAGCGGAGTAGCTAAATGTTTTTCCATGGATGAACAAGGTGCTGTCTTCTTTGAGAACCGCCTGGTGGTTCCCAAGAAACAACATCTACGCCAGATGATCCTTAAGGAAGCTCACGAATCCCCTCTCACCATTCATCCTGGTAGTACTAAAATGTATCAAGACCTACGCCAGAGGTTTTGGTGGACTAGGATGAAGAGAGAAATCGCTCAATACATTGCCAATTGCGACGTTTGTCGTCGTGTTAAAGCAGAGCATCAACGGCCTGATGGCACCCTTCAACCTTTGGCTATTCCTGAATGGAAATGGGACAAAATCAGTATGGATTTCATCACTGGGTTTCCCAGGACTAAGAGGGGGAATAATGCCATCTTCGTCGTGATCGACCGTCTTTCCAAAGTAGCCCATTTTCTACCTGTTCGTGAGAGTATCACCGCTAGCCAGCTAGCTGACCTATACATCTCCCGAATAGTGTCTCTTCATGGTGTCCCATTGGAAATTAACTCAGACCGTGGAAGTCTCTTAACCTCTCGATTTTGGGAAAGTTTCCAAAATGCTATGGGAACTCATCTCTCCTTTAGCACCGCCTTCCATCCTCAATCAAGTGGCCAAGTAGAGCGAGTCAATCAAATTCTGGAAGATATGCTCCGAGCTTCTGTTATCTCGTTCGGAATGAGGTTGGAGAAATGCCTTCCATTCGCGGAGTTTGCTTATAAGAATAGCTATCAAGCTAGTTTGGGAAAAGCTCCCTTCGAAGTTCTCTATGGACGAAAATGTCGAACGCCTCTTAACTTGTCAGAAACCGGGGAAAGACAACTCTTTGGCCCGGATATGATTCAGAAAGCAGAAGAGCAGGTTCGCGTTATCCGTGAGAAATTGAGAACAGCCCAATCTCGCCAAAAGAGTCAATATGATCATAAACATAAGCCTATGACATTTGAAATTGACGAGAAAGCTTACCTTCGGGTTACCCCATTAAAGGGAACCCATCGTTTCGGTATCAAAGGCAAATTGGCTCCCTGTTACATTGGACCCTTTCGCATTCTTGCCAAACAAGGAGAAGTTGCCTACCAATTGGAACTACCTCCGCATCTTTCCAGAGTTCACGATGTCTTCCACGTTTCGCAACTCAGGCGTTGCTTCGCAGATCCTACCCGTGGAGTGGACCACGAAACGCTTGATTTACAAGATAACCTTTCTTATCGGGAATACCCCGTTCGTATCCTTGATCAAGCCGAGCATACCACTCGACGTCATAATATCAAGTTTCTCAAGGTTCAATGGTCACACCATTCCGAGGAAGAAGCCACTTGGGAAAGGGAGGATCGTCTTCGACTCGGGTACCCCACCTTCTTCCCAGATGATCCTAAATCTCGGGACGAGATTCTATTGAGTGGGGGTGAGTTGTCACACCCTAGCTAGATTATGCATTAGAGTGTGCATCATGTTTACCTTCATCAGAAAATTGAAATGGGGAAAGCAGAACCCCCAGCACCCCCCCCCTGAAATCAACTAGGGTTTACTAAAAATAAATTCAATGAACCTGAAATGCCCTTCAAAAATGTTCACCCTCTTTGCCTTGGGTTAGAACCCTTGGGAAAAATGGTGCATATAATTTTAGGTCAACAAAAGGGGCATTGATTTAATTCATAAATATTTGAATTTGGGCATTTAAATACTATTAAATAATTCAAATGCTCAAATAATGTTGGAACTATTTTTTGGGCCACTGAAATATTTCAGTAAGTGTCCATAAATATTTTCAGGATTTTATAAAATGATTTAGTATTTAAACTAAATCAAAACAGAATAACAGAAATAGAGAAACACAAAAAAATAAAGAGGGAAAGGCCATGGGCCACTTACCTGGCCCATCTCCAGCTGGCGGCCCAGCCCACCCCGCTGCCTCCTGTCGCCCCCCTCCTCGGACAGAAGGACGCGGGCGTGTGCCCGGCGCTCGCCGGCACGCGCGCGCGCCACCTCCCCCCCCCTGCGCGCCACCTCCTGCTTCCCGGGCTCCCTCCCAATGCCACGGAGACGGCCACGCACCCCCTGGCCCTCTCATGCCCCTCCCCCGTGCTCATCCCCTCCTCTGGCTCTCTCCCTCTCTTCCACAGAACGCGGCCGTCGCCGCCGACGAGAACCACCACGACCATAGCCACCCCCTCGCCCCTCGGTTGTGCCCACGAGCTCCGCAACGTCGTCTTCGACCCCCTCACCGAACCACGCCCCGCCCGAAGCCCTACATCGTCGACTTCGAGCTCTTCTTCAACCTCGGCCGCCCGAGCTCCTCGCCGTCGATTTGCGCCGTCAAGGTCGCCCCCGAGCCCGCTAGCCACCCCTACGGCACCGCTGTGAGCTCCCGGTCCTTTTCCCCTTAGCCACGCCGTCGATTTCGCCCCGTAGCCGTTGCCCCGTGAGCACCCGAAGCTCGCCGCCGTTGAGCCTCGACGCCGTCGTGGCTACGGCCGTGCAAGCACGCATCCGAGCGCACCACCGTCTTCAACGCGTCCCCAGGAGCCTAATGCACCCACCCGTTGGACCTGCCGTGCCCCCTAGCGCTAACCCGCACCAGCCCCTAACTCCGGCCACCGCCGCGAGCTTGCCTCCGGCGAGCTCGGGCCATCTCAGCCCCTGCCGTGTGCACAGATGGATGCGGGCGAGTCCCAGCTCCGTGTAGATGCCCTCCGCTGGCCATTTGGTCGCCGGAGGAGGATTTCCGAGCCCCTCCTCCGTCTCTGGCCTTGCCGGCGACGAGCCGGGGTCAACTCCGGCGTGTTTTGACCCCGGTCGGCTGGGTTGACTCCCCCCCTGACTCACTGACGTGTGGGCCCAGGCGCCTGCTTAATTAGTGTTAGTTAATTAGTGTTAATAAACTTAGCTAATTAGATGGGCCACTGACATGCGGGCCCCGCCCGGCTAACTAAGTTAGTTAGGGCTAATTAACTTGGTTAGTTGATTGTGTCACTAACCAGTGGACCCCACTGGTCAGGTTTGACCTGGAGGCGCCCAGTTGACCTGCTGACATCAGGGTGATGTCATGCTGACGCAATAACTCTTTTTCTGGATTTAATTTTATATAGAAAATTCCAGAAAATTGCCTAAACTTCAAAAATTCATAGAAATTCAACCATAACTCCAAATGAGACAAATTATATATGAAAAATTATCAGAAAAATCCAAGCTATCCATTGGTACTGGTTTCATGCATGTCAGAACAAGTTAAACCTGCTGTTTATGCAATATAAGGATATGCACTAATATGATCAAGTTAAATGAGCTAACACTTGAACCTTTGGTTCAAATAAGCAATTACCCTTCTGTTTTAGCTTGAATTAGGCCAAGGCACATCCATATTGCCATGTCATAGCATGCATCATATTGTTGCATATCGTCATGTGTTGATTGTGCTCGGTTGTGTTCTTCGTGGTAGGTTCTGCCTCCGAGGATATTCACGAGTATCCAACTGAAGGGCAGTATCCCGTTACCACTCCATCAGGCAAGCAACCATTGATCATTCCGATACAACCCATGTTCTCGCTCCTGCTCTTGTTTACTGCATTAAGACAACACGATTCAAACTGCTGTGTGCTACGGTAGTTGAACCCTTATCCTCTACATGACCTGTCATTGCCACAGTAACTAGATGAAACCCACTAGCATGTGTAGGAGTTGATTGAGCCATGTTTTGTGATTCCTACCTTGCTATGCCTGCCATGCTTAGAGTTGTGTCAGGTATGGTTCATCTGGGTGGTGGGCTAGAGTGAAATGCTTGTGCCAGTAATATGTGGGATGTGTTGAACATGTTTTGGTAAAGGTATCGATGAGAGGCCATGTAGGAGTACATGGTGGGTTGTTTCATTGAAGCCGTCCCTAAGAACCGAGTTCTGTATGCGTGAATTAAGATTCAGCTACTACCACACATTGGGCCCTGAAATATGACCCCGCTCGACTTACTGACCCCTCTCGCCTCAGTCCAGGAGTTGCAACTAGTTTCTGGTGTTTGTAGGATATGTGTTGGCGGCCGTGCGTAGCGCTGACCCTAGGGGTGGGCTATGTTGCGGTAGATACACCATGGCACGGTGTACCGAGTCACCCGTTTGGTGTCTCGGGAACCCTGTTCACATCGTTCGAGGCCGTTGAGGACACCCTGGCCGAATTTCCTTGCGGATGGAACCTGAATAGGCGATGACCCTGGACTAGAGACTTGTGAGGTTAGTCAGGTCGTGGTCTACACCCACGTCGGTTTTCGCTTGAAGTCTGCCGAGCACATTTCGTGTGCAGACGCTAAGTGGTGGAAACATGTGTGACGAAGTACACCCCTGCAGGGTATAAAACTATTCGAATAGCCGTGTCCGCGGTAAAGGACTACTTGATTGCATATACAGTTCATAGACAAGTTAAAGGATACTACTAAAAGACTCAAGATAAGTGTGAGTACCGAGGATGGCCCTCTCGCAGGTTACGAGGGAGGATCCACGGTGGAGTATTGTGATGGTGAGTAGTGGACTCGTGTGCGAAAACTATTTTGCTAAAAGATTCCGTAGGATAGCTTAGCCAAGAGTCAAAGCTGGCTTGCTACATAAACCCCACCACCCTCTTGAGAATGAGCATGTATAGTAGGTTCTAATGTAAGACTTGCTGAGTACCTTTGTACTCATGTTTGCTTATTTAATGTTTTCAGACGACAACACTGCCCCCTCCGATGGGTTTTACGTAGACCTTGACGTCGACGAGTGACTAGCCACCCAGGTGGTGATCCAGGCCATGGAGGGCCCTATGTAGATAGACAGGCTTCGAGAAGCCTTCTTTCTTTCTAGAGTCTGTACTCAGACTAGTTGCTTCCGCATGTGCTTGTATGACTGTATGACTTGAGTGTCGGGTCATGTGACCCCTACCTATATGGATATGTTATGTATGGCTCCCTGGAGCCTTTAAATAAAGTACTTGAGTTGTAGAGTTTTGTTGTGATGCCATGTTGTATGTACTCATATCGGGCATATTGTGTGTATGATTGAGATGCTTGGTATGAGTGGGATCCGACAATCTAGTTGTTTGTCCTTCGCAGCCTTTCTTATGGGGAAATGTAGTCTAGTGCTCCTCGAGCCATAGTAGTCCGCTACAGCCCGGTTCACCGGAGTCCTGCTAGCCCAGCACTACTGTTCAGGACACTTGACTGGCCGGCATGTGTTTCACTTCGTCCCTATGTCTGTCCCTTCGGGGAAATGTCATGCGGTGTTCTCCGGAGTCCTGTCTAGCCTGCTACAGCCCGGGATCCCCGGAGTCCTGTAAGCCCAGTGCTACAGCCCGGAACCACTCGTTGATGACCGACATGTTCGATGTGATTCATGTATGCCTGTCTCCATAGGTCTGTGCCGCTTTGGGTTCACGACTAGCCATGTCGGCCCGGGTTCTCGGTCATATTGATGCTAGCGACATTGTCATATACGCGAGCCAAAAGGCGCAAACGGTCCCGGGCCATGGTAAGGCGACACCCGTGGGATACCGTGCGTGAGGCCGCAAAGTGATATGAGGTGTTACCGGCTAGATTGATGTGGCCTGGAATCGGGGTCCTGACAATTAATGAGCTCTTTGAACAACTCAAGGGTGCCCAAGTATTCTCCAAGCTTGATCTCCGTATGGGTTATCATCAAATTCGCATTCGTGAGCAAGATATTCCCAAGACGGCCTTCAGGACAAGCTATGGGTCATATGAATACACTGTCATGTCTTTTGGCCTCGCCAACGCTCCTCCGACGTTCTCTCGCATGATGAACTTCATATTCAACCCCTACACCAATGACTTCGTTTTGGTCTATCTCGATGACATTCTGGTTTTCTCGAAGAACAAGGAAGATCATGCCAAGCACTTGCGTTTGGTTCTTGACAAGCTCAGGGAACATCAGTTCTACGCCAAGTTCTTCAAGTGTGAATTTTGGCTCGATGAGGTGCTTTATCTTGGTCATATCATCTCTGCCAAGGGCATTTCTGTGGATCCTGAGAAGGTGTCTGCAATTGTTAATTGGGAACCTCCTCAGAACGTGAAGCAACTCCGTACCTTCCTCGCTCTCGCAAGCTACTGCCGAAGATTCGTTGAAAACTTTTCCAAGATCGCGAAGCCTCTCTCAAATCTTCTTCAGAAGCACGTCAAGTACGTTTGGTCTCCGGAGTGTGATATTGCTTTCAACGCTTTGAAAGAGAAATTGATCACTGCTCCAGTTCTGATTCCGCCTCATGAAACCAAGCCGTACGAGGTCTTTTGTGATGCCTCTCTCCAAGGTCTAGGTGCTGTACTGATGCAAGAGAAGAAAGTTGTTGCTTATACCTCTCGCCAGTTGAAGCCTAATGAGAAGAACTACCCCACTCATGATCTCGAGTTGGTGGCAGTTGTGCATGCATTGTTGACTTGGAGACATCTTCTCTTGGGAAGAAAAGTGGACATTTTCACTGATCACAAGAGTCTCAAGTACATCTTCACCCAGCCTAATCTCAACCTCAGGCAAACTCGATGGGTCGAAATGATTCAAGAGTACAATCCGAGTATTGAGTATACTCCAGGCAAGGCCAATGTGATTGCTGACGCTTTGAGCAGAAAAGCATATTGCAACAGTCTGATTCTCAAGCCTTATCAACCCGAGCTTTGTGAAGCTTTCCGCAAACTTAATCTGCAAATTGTTCCTCAAGGTTTCCTCGCCAACCTTCAAGTCTCTCCTACCTTGGAAGACCAGATTCGCCAATCCCAGCTTCTTGATGCTATGGTGAAAAAGGTGAAGATTGGTGTTGCAAAGAGTCAGTCCAAGTACAAGTGCTACCGACTTGATGACAAGGACACTCTCTTCTTCGAGGATCGAATTGTTGTGCCCAAAGGTGAACTTCGTAAGCTGATCATGAACGAGGCTCACAACTCTCTCCTCTCCATCCACCCTGGGAGCACGAAGATGTATGAAGATCTGAAGCAAACTTATTGGTGGACTCGAATGAAGCGCGAGATCGCTCAATTTGTGAATGAATGTGATGTCTGCAGAAGAGTGAAGGCAGAACACCAAAGGCTAGCAGGTCTCCTCCAACCTCTTGCCATTCTAGAATGGAAGTTTGACCACATTGAAATGGACTTCATGACTGGGTTTCCAAAGTCCAAGCATGGCAATGATGCTATATTCGTTGTCATCGACAAGCTCACCAAAGTGGCTCATTTTCTGCCTATCAAAGAGTCAATCACTGCAGCTCAATTGGCGGAACTCTACACCTCTCGAATTGTCTCTCTGCACGGTATTCCTCAAGTGATATCTTCAGACCGTGGCAGCATCTTTACCTCCAAGTTTTGGGATTCTTTTCAGAAGGCCATGGGCACAAACATCAGCTTCAGTACTGCTTTCCATCCCCAAACAAGCGGTCAAGTCGAGCGTGTCAACCAGATTCTTGAAGATATGCTCAGGGCTTGTGTTATCTCCTTCGGCATGAAGTGGGAGGATTGTCTTCCTTATGCTGAATTCTCGTACAACAATAGTTTTCAAGCAAGTTCGGGCAAGGCCCCGTTCGAAATTCTGTATGGTAGGAAGTGCCATACACCTCTCAACTGGGCTGAAACCGGTGAATGTCAGCTGCTGGGTAATGACTTAATCACAGAGGTAGAAGAAATGTGCAAGGTCATTCGTGATAACCTCAAAGCAGCCCAATCCCACCAGAAGAGCTACTATGATAGTAAGCACCGTGATTTGGCTTTCAAGATCGGAGATCATGTTTACCTCCGCGTCTCTCCTATGAAAGGGACTCGTTGCTTCGGTATCAAAGGGAAGCTTGCCCCCAGATACGTCGGACATTTCAAGATTGTTAGCAAGAGAGGCGACCTCGCCTATCAACTCGAGTTTCCTTCAAACTTTGCTAATGTTCATGATGTGTTCCATGTCTCCCAACTCCGAAAGTGCTTCAAGACGCCTGAGCGCACCTTCAACTTCGAGGACATTGAGCTTCAAGGAGATCTCTCCTATCGTGAGCACCCAGTTGCAATCCTGGAAGAGACTGAACGCAGGACTCGCAACAAGTCAATCAAATTTCTCAAAGTCAAGTGGTCACACCATTCCGACCGTGAAGCTACCTGGGAATGCGAGGACCACCTCCGTTCCGAGTACCCGGAGTTCTTTCAGTCGTAGATCTTGGGATGAGATCTTTTCGTAGTGGTGGAGTGTTGTAACGCCCCCGATATGACTTTCCCAATTTGTACTCCAACTCTTGCCGTTTCCGGAATTAAGGTATATTTATTTCTCGGGTTCGGGTCTTTGTCTCCGTGTGTTGTTTTCGTTTTCGTGCATCTCATATCATGTCATCACATGCATTGCATTTGCATACATGTTCATCTCATGCATTCGAGCATTTTCCCCGTTGTCCGTTTCGTATTCCGGCGCTTCGTTCTCCTCCGGTGGCCATTTCTAGCTTTCTTTCGTGTGTGGGGATTAAACATTTCCGGATTGGACCGAGACTTGCCATGCGGCCTTGGTTTACTACCGGTAGACGGCCTGTCAAGTTTCGTACCATTTGGACTTCGTTTGATACTCCAACGGTTAACCGAGGGACCGAAAAGGCCTCGTGTGTGTTGCAGCCCAACACCCCTCCAATTTGGCCCAAAACCCACCAAACTTTGCTCCATCGTCTCGGTCGTTCGATCACGATCGCGTGGGCGAAAACCGCACCTCACTAGGACTCTCCTAACTCCACTTATGCCTATAAATACCCCCTCCATTCAGATCTCTTCTTCCCCCCGTCCAAAACCCTAAAAAAAGATCCATCTCTCCCCGCGCCGGGCTGGACGTGTCCGCCCGCGCCGGACTTTGTCCGCCCCGCCGCCGCAACCAACCGCCTCCCGCCACGTGGGCGAGGCCCACATCGCCGCCGCCAGCCCGGATCGGGCCCTCCCCGGCCCGCGTGACCCCGACCGCGCTCCGCCGCCTTCTTCCACCTCGCCGCCCGCGCGCCGCCCGGGAGCTCGCCGGCGCCACTGTCCCGCCTTCGCCGGCGCTCTGCCCGCCGCCTCGACCCGGCCGCCCCTCGCCGGACCCCGCCGCCGCGTCCACGCCGCCGACCACCGCGCCGCGCCGGTTCCTCCTCGCCGGATGACCACCACCCTGCCGCGCCGCCCTTCTTCCCCGTCAAGTCCAGCCACCACCGCGCTGCTCCGGCGAACAGTACTCCGGCGCCGCCTCGGGAAGCGTGTGGATCCCGATCTGGATCTAGATCTCGGTTGACTTTTACCCCTAACCCTAATTTTTCGTGCTATGTTTGACTGCTCATATCTCCGCATCCGTAGCTCCGTTTTGGACATATGATATATCAAAATCTTCGTCTCGACGAGTACATCATTTCATTCCATTTCATCATTTGCATTCGAGTTCGTCTTGATGCCCAAAATGCTGTTAGAAGGAGGCATCGTGAGTTAAATTGCAGATCCGTTAGCTCATCATTGACTTTTGTCATTTTTGCCATGATTATTGTGTGCATGATATGCCTGTGACCCTTTGGGATCAATTGTTAAGCATTTTGTCTTCTTTCCAGAGGTGCCACCCATGCATTTTTAGGATGTGTGTGGTGTCTTGTGCAAGCTTGCAAAGAGGGGCACCTGAGTAATCTGTTTTTAGGGACTTAGTGATTTTCACCAAGTCTGGGATATTTTAGTTCATGATGCCATATGTTCGGCTTGTTTCCTAGTGATCCGTGCCTCTTTTGAGGATGATCAGTAAGGGAGTTTTGATATTCTTGTTGTGCTCTATCCATCCATGTCCTTACTTGTTATGTTGGAGCACCCTAGGTTGAGTCAATCGAGCTCAACTTTTGCATCGTTGTTAATTTGGGCAGATCGTGAACTCTTTTGCGATTTTGCCGATGCTATTGCTAGTGATCCATGCATGCTATGCCATTGTTCTTGCCATGTCTAGCGAGAATTTTGTGGCTTATTTATGGATATATGCTTGCCTTGCTATGACTTGCGCTGTAGTGAGTGTATCGAGCTCGTTTACATGCCTCCGTGAGTTATAATTTCAGCATGTCTCAGTTTTCACAAAGTCTAAAAACTGATTGTGTTTCATCTATGTTCGTGTGCTCGTTACAGTATTTTGTGAACCCTTTTGGCCCCAGGTCACTTTGGGGGTTTTGTTCAGCTTGTTGAGTAGCTCCATGCCATGTTCTTACTTGTCATGTTCAGGTTATGCTTCATGTTGTTTTGCCGCTCCGAAGAGAGCATCGTGGTCTGAAATTTCAGACTAGTGTTAATTTCACTAAGTCTGAGATCTGTTTTGCTTATTCAGTTTTGCCATGCTTGTTTGAACCCCTTAATGGATGAATTTGCCTATGGCTTAGTCATAGTGATTTGTTAAGCATCTTGTGTACATCCCTGCCATGTATTTTGTTTTCATGTTTGGTGGCTGTAGCATGTTCATTTCTGTGCATTTAGGAGCCTACTTGCTGTAAATCGCAGATCGGTTCGTTTCGTAAAACGCTTGCCATTTCCAAACCGTAGCTCCGATTCCTATGATCTTTATATTGTTTTCAGGGGATTTCTTCCCCTCTATCTAGTGGCACACTTGGTTTTCCAAGTTGAGGCCAGGTTCATGCATTTCCTGTCACGTCTTGCATTTTGCATCCTGCATCGCATCCCGCATAGCATACCATCTTTGCATATTATTGGTTGCCCTTGCACGTGGTTGATTGTATCCTTGTTGCTTGTTTGTGTTGTTGGGTAGAGCCGGGAGACGAGTTCGCTAACGAGGATCCCATTGAGTTTGCTTTTGAGGATCCAGTCAACTCTGACAACTGTGCAGGCAAGATGATCATACCCTCAAAATCACTACTATCTTTGCTATGCTAGTTTGCTCGCTCTTTTGCTTTTCCAATGCTACGATGCCTACCACTTGCCTGTCAGCCTCCCAATTGCCATGATTGAGCCTCTAACCCACCTTTGTCCTAGCAAACTGTTGATTGGCTATGTTACCGCTTTGCTCAGCCCCTTCTTATAGTGTTGCTAGTTGCAGGTGAAGATTGGAGCCATTCCTTGTTGGAACATTTATTTACTTGTTGGGATATCATTATGTTGCCATGTTATCTTAATGCATCTATATACTTGGTAAAGGGTGGAAGGCTCGGCCTCTCGCCTAGTGTTTTGTTCCACTCTTGCCGCCCTAGTTTCCGTCATATCGGTGTTATGTTCCCGGATTGTTGCGTCCCTTACGCGGTTGGGCTATAATGGGAACCCCTTGATAGTTCGCCTTGATTAAAGCTTTTCCAGCAATGCCCAACATTGGTTTTACCATTTGCCACCTACCCCTTTTTCCCTTGGGTTTCCGGAGCCCGAGGGTCATCTTTATTTTAGCCCCCACGGGCCAGTGCTCCTCTGAGTGTTGGTCTGGAACGTCAGCCGCCGGTGGCCACCAGGGGCAACTCTGGGCTGGCCTACCGGAAGTTTGGACAATCTGAGTGTGCCCTGAGAAAGAGATATGTGCAGCTCCTATCGGGATTTGTCGGCACATTCGGGCGGTGTTGCTGGACTTGTTTTAACCTGTCGAATCATCTTGTTGTACCGGGATACCGAGTCTGATCGGTGTGTCCTGGGTGGAGGTCTATTCCTCCGTTGACCGTGAGAGCTTGTTATGGGCTAAGTTGGGACCCCCCTACAGAGATTGATCTTTCAAAAGCCGTGCCCGCAATTATTGGCAGATGGGAATTTGTTAATGTCTGGTTGTAGATAACTTGAACCTTAATTAATTAAAATGAATCAACTGAGTGTGTTGCCGTGATGGCCTCTTCTCGGGGGAGTCCGGGAAGTGGACACGGTGTTGGAGTTATGTTTGCGCAGGTTGCTCTCTAGTTTCTCGCTCATGCTTTGCCTCCTCTTCTCGCTCTCTTTTGCGTATAAGTTAGCCACCATACATGCTAGTCGCTTGCTGCAGCTCCACTTATACATTACCCCTTTCCTACCTATTAAGCTTAAATAGTCTTGATCGCGAGGGTGCGAGATTGCTGAGTCCCTGTGGCTCACAGATTACTATTACACCAGATGCAGGGACAGATGATACAGCTCCAGATGGCGCGCTCGAGCTCAAGTGGGAGTACGACGAGGACTCTCAGCGTTACTATGTGTCTTTTCCTGATGATCAGTAGTGGTGCCTATTCGGGGTTAGATTCAGGGCCTTGTCGCATGTTGGGGGTCTTTTCTATTTTGGAGCCGTAGTCGGGCCATGAGTGAATTGTATGATGGATGTTATTTATGTACTTTGATGTGACGTGGCGAGTGTAAGCCAACTATGTTCTTCCCCCTTTATATTATTTATGTACATGGGATGTGTGATGATTTCCCGACTTGCGACATTGCTTTCAATGTGGCTATGCCTCTAAGTCGTGCCTCGACACGTGGGAGATATAGCCGCATCGAGGGCGTTACAAGTTGGTAATCAGAGCCTTCCCTGACCTTAGGAGACCCCATTGCTTGATCGTTTTTAGCAGCCGAGTTGTGTCTAGAAAAGTGTTTTGAGTCCTTAGGAATTATATATTGGAGAGCTTAGGAATTATTTTTACTTCCCAGTCTCCTCATTGCTCTGGTAAGGCATCCTGACGTAGAGTTTTGACTCTTCTCTTCTCAAATTTCACAAAAAAAAATTTAGGATCACGTGAGTATCTTGGCTTTGTTCCGATGGCTTATGATGAGAATACTGTCTTGGTGCCTCCTGTCAGGGGTTTAGTGGAAGTGTCCCGGGGAGTTGAGCTCTGAGGTGTTGTCATCATAATTTTATCATTGCAATTCTGGTATACTTGAGATATGTTCGCGACATCGAAAATCTCCTTTATGTAGTTCGTTGGTGAGATAACCTCGACGCCACCCAGTACTGGGGCGGGAGTTCGGGAGTATCGCCATAACTTGTATAACGGATGCTTTTCGAAGGTTGAGATAGATGGTTTCCGAAGGTTTCTTGGTTATGTGTTGAAGGATGGATATAGCTGGATGTAGGTATTGCTAGTTTGGGTGAGATATTATGCTTCCCCTGTATCCCCAACACCTGATTGCATAACCAGAAAGTTTTGGGAGTTTCATAGGTGGGCATTCAAGTAGCTCTTAGGATATCTTTCCAACAGATGTATGATATGAAATTGGGGTTCGACGTCTAGTGGTTCGCCTATTCACGGTCGATTTTACAGTGGTCTCGTTGTGTCTTAAAGAGTCCTTGACTATGCTGACCCGGGGGTGCTTTCTATGTCATGTGCACTGCCTTGTACATGATGGTGCTGTACGATCGAGCCCGTGTAGGTCCCACCACGAAAACTTCAGACGAAATTTCTATCATATGTTTGTGCCGGCTTATTCCGCAAGCCAACCCTTGGTTTTTTATTTTCAGTTGTGGCATTCGAGTTGCTTTGACGTCTTATGTTGATTCCACCCCTCGTTGATGTACCCCTTCTACCTGATTCTTCGTGGCTTCGCAATTTAGGAATATGTGACCACTTCAAGAGAAGTGCATTCGTTCATTTTGTTCGGATGTGAAGACTTTTTTTTGCAATTTCATTCCGTTGGATTCACCTTCAATATTTGTCTATTTGTGTGCTAATGGTGGTCAACCTCTTCAGGATGGCTCCTCCAACACGCACGACTCCGAACCTTGATCCGCCACCACTTCCGCCTCCTCCGGAAGCATTGCAAGCTGTGATGGCCACTACTAATGCAAATACACAGTTGATCATGCAAATCCTCCAAGAGCGGAATCAAGGCAGTCAAGGGAATCAATGCAACAATCAGAACCATTTTGCTACCCTGAACCAGTTCCTCGCAAATGGTCCAAAGACGTTCAGCAATTGTGTTGAGGCTACCGATGCTGACGATTGGCTAGTGGATCTGGGCAAGAATTTTGAATGCAGCAACGTCAGGCCTGAAGATTTCACCAAGTTCGCTTCTTTCCAGCTCAAAGATCAGGCTGCCGAGTGGTTCCAGCAGTATAAGGATTCCAGAGGTGGACGTTTGATCACTTGGGATGATTTCCGTCGTGATTTCCGAGCTCATGACATCCCTTAGAGTGTGACTGAAAGAAAACGTGAGGAATTCCGCAATCTGAAGCAAGGCTCTTTGTCTGTCTATGACTACAACAAGTTGTTCCAGAAGCTCGCCCGTTTTTCCAAGCAGGATGTTCCTGATGAGAAGAGCATGATCTATCAGTTCAGGGGTGGTCTCCGTGAAGAAATTCAGCTCGCTCTTGTCCTCTTCGAGCCGCTGAGATACGATGAGTTCTACAACATGGCACTGAAGCAAGAGGCTGCTCAGTTGAGGTGTGATGCTTCCAAGAAGCGAGTCAGGGACACTACACCTTCTTCCTCTACTCCAGTGGCCAAGCAGCAGAAGTATTGGCTTCCTCCTCCTCCATTCCGTTAGCCGTATCAGCAGAAGAGCAAAGGTGGCAGTGGTTCTTCCCACCCACCCAACCCAGGCTTTCAGAACAAGACTTCGTCTCAAGCTCCAAGATCGAGTGCTCCGTACCACGGTCCGCTTTCAGAGGTCACGTGCAACAAGTGCCAACAGAAGGGTCACTACGCCAACAAGTGTTTCAACCAGAGGCGTCTTCCTCATCCTCCTCCTATCAGATCGGCAAGTACAGCAGTGGTCAAGCATAATCCCAAGCATGCCAAGGTCAATATGGTGAATGCAGCTCAAGCAGAGGATTCGTCAGATGTGATCATGGGTAAACTTCTTGTTAATGATATTCCTGCAAAAGTACTTTTTGATATGGGTGCATCGCATTGTTTCATCTCGAAACCTTTTGCATCTAAGCATGAGTTGATTTGCCAAGCTATGCATAGTCCGTTAGCAGTGGTCTCTCCTGGCAAATGTTTGCTCGCCAACCAAGAGATTCCGGATATTTCCATCATGTTGGGTGATTTGAAGTTCCTCGCTTCTCCAATGGTTCTTGGTAATTCGGATATCGATCTTATTCTTGGGATGGACTGGCTCTCTAAACATAAAGCTCAGCTTGATTGTGCAGCCAAGCAGATTCAACTGACTCATTCGTCCGAGGATGTAATTGTCTTTGCTGCTCAGGATAATACCATCCGGTAGTTTTCTCTCAACGAGAAGGGTGAATTGGATGCTATTTCGTAGATCCCAGTTGTTTGTGAGTATCAAGACGTCTTCCCAGAAGAACTCCCAGGAATGCCTCCGCACCGGCGGGTTGAATTTGTTATTGAACTTGAGGCTGGTACGGAACCTGTGTGCAAACATCCCTACAAGCTCGGCCCCGAAGAGTTGAAGGAGTTGAAGAAACAACTCGATGTTCAAGAAAGAATGGGCCTCATTCGGCCTAGTACTTCTCCGTGGGGTTGTGGTGTTCTTTTTGTGAAGAAGAAGGATGGAACGGACCGACTTTGTGTTGATTATCGTCCATTGAACAAGAAGACCACCAAGAACAAATACCCACTTCCCAACATTAATGAGCTGTTTGAACAACTCAAGGGTGCCCAAGTATTATCCAAGCTTGATCTCCGTATGGGTTATCATCAAATTCGCATTCGTGAGCAAGATATTCCCAAGACGGCCTTCAGGACAAGCTATGGGTCATATGAATACACTGTCATGTCTTTTGGCCTCGCCAATGCTCCTCCAACGTTCTCTCGCATGATGAACTTCATATTCAACCCCTACACTAATGACTTCGTTTTGGTCTATCTCGACGACATTCTGATTTTCTCGAAGAACAAGGAAAATCATGCCAAACACTTGCTTTTGGTTCTTGACAAGCTCAGGGAACATCAGTTCTATGCCAAGTTCTCCAAGTGTGAATTTTGGCTCGATGAGGTGCTTTATCTTGGTCATATCATCTCTGCCAAGGGCATTTCCGTGGATCCTGAGAAGGTGTCTGCAATTATTAATTGGGAACCTCCTCAGAACGTGAAGCAACTCTGTAGCTTCCTCGGTCTCGCAAGCTACTGCCAAAGATTCGTTGAAAACTTTTCGAAGATCGCGAAGCCTCTCTCAAATCTTCTTCAGAAGCACGTCAAGTACGTTTGGTCTCCGGAGTGTGATATTGCTTTCAACGCTTTGAAAGAGAAATTGATCACTGCTCCAGTTCTGACTCCGCCTGATGAAACCAAGCCGTACGAGGTCTTTTGTGATGCCTCTCTCCAAGGTCTAGGTGCTGTACTGATGCAAGAAAAGAAAGTTGTTGCTTATACCTCTCGTCAGTTGAAGCCTAATGAGAAGAACTACGCCACTCATGATCTCGAGTTGGCAGCAGTTGTGCATGCATTGTTGACTTGGAGACATCTTCTCTTGGGAAGAAAAGTGGACATTTTCACTGATCACAAGAGTCTCAAGTACATCTTCACCCAGCCTAATCTCAACCTCAGGCAAACTCGATGGGTCGAAATGATTCAAGAGTACAATCAGAGTATTGAGTATACTCCAGGCAAGGCCAATGTGATTGCTGACGCTTTGAGCAGAAAAGCATATTGCAACAGTCTGATTCTCAAGCCTTATCAACCCGAGCTTTGTGAAGCTTTCCGCAAACTTAATCTGCAAATTGTTCCTCAAGGTTTCCTCGCCAACCTTCAAGTCTCTCCTACCTTGGAAGACTAGATTCGCCAAGCCCAGCTTCTTGATGCTATGGTGAAAAAGGTGAAGATTGGTGTTGCAAAGAGTCAGTCCAAGTACAAGTGCTACCGACTTGATGACAAGGACACTCTCTTCTTCGAGGATCGAATTGTTGTGCCCAAAGGTGAACTTCGTAAGCTGATCATGAACGAGGCTCACAACTCTCTCCTCTCCATCCACCCTGGGAGCACGAAGATGTATCAAGATTTGAAGCAAACTTATTGGTGGACTCGAATGAAGCGCGAGATCGCTCAATTTGTGAATGAATGTGATGTCTGCAGAAGAGTGAAGGCAGAACACCAAAGGCCAGCAGGTCTCCTCCAACCTCTTGCCATTCCAGATTGGAAGTTTGACCACATTGAAATGGACTTCGTGACTGGGTTTCCAATGTCCAAGCATGGCAATGATGCTATATTCGTTGTCATCGACAAGCTCACCAAAGTGGCTCACTTTCTGCCTATCAAAGAGTCAATCACTGCAGCTCAATTGGCGGAACTCTACACCTCTCGAATTGTCTCTCTGCACGGTATTCCTCAAGTGATATCTTCAGACCGTGGCAGCATCTTTACCTCCAAGTTTTGGGATTCTTTTCAGAAGGCCATGGGCACAAACATCCGCTTCAGTACTGCTTTCCATCCCCAAACAAGCGGTCAAGTAGAGCGTGTCAACCAGATTCTTGAAGATATGCTCAGGGCTTGTGTTATCTCCTTCGGCATGAAATGGGAGGATTGTCTTCCTTATGCTGAATTCTCGTACAACAACAGTTTTCAAGCAAGTTCGGGCAAGGCCCCATTCGAAATTCTGTATGGTAGGAAGTGTCGTACACCTCTCAACTGGGCTGAAACCGGTGAACGTCAGCTGCTGGGTAATGACTTAATCACAGAGGCAGAAGAAATGTGCAAGATCATTCGTGATAACCTCAAAGCAGCCCAATCCCGCCAGAAGAGCTACTATGATAGTAAGCACCATGATTTGGCTTTCGAGATCGGAGATCATGTTTACCTCCGCGTCTCTCCTATGAAAGGGACTCGTCGCTTCGGTATCAAAGGGAAGCTTGCCCCCAGATACGTCGGACCTTTCAAGATTGTTAGCAAGAGAGGCGACCTCGCCTATCAACTCGAGTTTCCTTCAAACTTTCCTAATGTTCATGATGTGTCCCATGTCTCCCAACTCCGAAAGTGCTTCAAGACGCCTGAGTGCATCGTCAACTTCGAGGACATTGAGCTCCAAGGAGATCTCTCCTATCGTGAGCACCCAGTTGCAATCCTGGAAGAGACTGAACGCAGGACTCGCAACAAGTCAATCAAATTTCTCAAAGTCAAGTGGTCACACCATTCCAACCGTGAAGCTACCTGGGAACGCGAGGATCACCTCCGTTCTCTAAGCTTTCCAAGTACCAAACGCAAATGCTCCTTATGCTCCTCTTCATTCTTCGAATAAACCAGGATATCATCAATGAACACTACGACGAACTTATCCAAGAACTCCATAAACACTTTGTACATCATGTTCATAAAATAGGCAGGTGCGTTAGTCAGACCAAATGACATAACGGTATACTCGTACAGCCCATACCTGGTGGTAAAAGCTGTCTTTGGAATATCCTGTTCTCGAATCTTCAACTGGTGGTATCCTGATCGCAGATCGATCTTGGAAAATACCTTAGCTCCTTGCAATCGATCAAACAGATCGTTGATCATTGGTAGTGGGTACTTGTTCTTGATCGTTACTTCATTCAATCCTCGATAATCAACAACCATCCTTAACGGTCCATCCTTCTTCTCCACTAGAAGTACTGGTGATCCCCAAGGCGAAGAACTTGGGCGGATATATCCCTTATCCAGTAACTCCTTAATCTGCTTCTTAACTTCCACCAAATCCGTTGCTGGCATCCTATATGGTCTCTTTGATATTGGCCCTGTGCCTGGCAATAGCTCAATCAAAAACTCAATATCTCTATCCGGTGGCATGCCTGGCAACTCCTCTGGAAATACTTCAGGGAAATCCCTTACCACTGGTACTTCCTCCTGCACAACTCCTGTTAGGCAATTTACTTGAGTCCTCTTTGGCACATGCCGGGATACATACTTGATCCTTCTCCCTTCTTGGGTGGTAAGCAAAATTGACTTACTAGCACATTCAATATTCCCTTCATACTTTGATAACCAATCCATGCCTAATATCACATCCAATCCTTGGGATTCCAATACTATTAGGCGAGGGAAAAACATAGTTACCAATCCTTAATGGTAACCGATCACACCATAGACTAGCCACATACTCTGCTCCAGGCGAGGTTACTAACATGGGTGACCTAAGGGCTTGGGTTGATAGGTTATACTTATGCACAAATCCCCTTGAGATGTATGAATGCGATGCACCAGTATCAAAAAGAACGAGTGCCGTAAATGACTTAACCAAAAACTTACCTATTACTGCATCAGGCTGAGCTTCAACCTCCTCCATGCTAACGTGGTTCACCTATCCCCTATTGAAAGGGTTCGGCTTCTTCCCAGAACTTCCATTGCCATTTTGGCCTTCAGGACATTCATTGGCATAATGTCTAGTCTTCTGACACTTAAAGCAAGTGACTTGGCTCAGGTCCTTCTTTGCTGGGGTTGATGGGTTGGTGCGATTCTGGCTGTTGCTTCCTCCATTGCCATTACCATTCTTGGTGACACTGTGATTGTGCGAGCTACCTCCTCCATGGGTATGCTGAAAATGTCCTCCCGGTCTAGTGGTAAAACATGGTTTCTGCTGAGCTCCTGAATTGTACTTCCCTTGTCCATACTTCCTATTGCGATTCTCAATTTGCTGCTGCTTCCCTTCAATCATAAGAGCACGGTCTACCAACTCCTGGTAGTTGTTGAAGGTTGCTACCATCAACTGCATGCTCAACTCATCATTCAGTCCTTCCAGAAACTTCTCCTGCTTTGCTGCTTCCGTAGCGACGTCATCTGGTGCATAACGTGCTAACTTAATAAAGTCCTCCACATACTGGCTAACTGTCCGTCCTCCTTGGCGCAAGTTGCGAAACTCACGCTTCTTCATGGCCATAGATCCTGCTGAAACATGTGCAGTATGAAAAGCCTGCTGAAACTGGTCCCATGTGACAGTGTCGACTGGGAAAGTGGCTGTGAAATTCTCCCACCATGATGCTGCGGGTCCTTCTAGCAGATGTGCGGCAAACTTCACCTTCTCCGCATCTGTGCATCTTGCTGTGGTCAATTCCCTAGCTGTCTTGCGGAGCCAATCATCTGCTACTATCGGCTCGGTGCTACTAGAAAACACCAGTGGATTCAGCCTAAGAAAACGGGCTAAGTGATCAACAGGTGGTGGTGGTGGTGGTGGTAGGTTGTTGTTGTTGTTCCCCTAATTCTGATTCTGGACTAGCAACTACATCAATGTGTTCTGCTGTTGGATCAACTGGGTGAGCTCCGGTGGAAAGGCAAATCCGGGGTCATGTCTCGGAGGCATCTGAGGGTTTAGAAAAGATGAGATGTAAGAATAGAGGGGGTGTAAAGAGAAAACACTACCCATATGCACATGAGGCAAAAGCAAACAATTCACTTCATTCAATCAAACAAGGGCATACAATCGATCTATCTATCGCAAAAGTGCTCGGACTACTATATTTACATGGTGGACTACTACTACTGATGAGGTGGTCTACTAGAAATATTCTTCGGTTGCAGACTCCATGATATCTGCTCTAGCTTCATCAACATAGTCATCATCGCTACTATCTGGATCCGAGTCGGTGTCGTCGATGATGATGTAGTCTTCTGGGCTAATCTCCTTGGGTTCTTTATCTTCCTCTACTGGCTTAGGGCCTCCCATAAATATTCCAATCTTCTTGATCAGGTCGTCATTCTTCTCCACCAATACTTCAATTTCCTCTTCATAATCGTCACGTGTAGCCCCGAGTTCTTCCTCCAGTTCCTTGATTTTAGTCTTAGCCTTCTTCAGATCTATCATGTCGGCGCACATCTGGTTCTCCTGTCGTCGAATGTGCTGGTTTAGCTCCTGAATAAAAGCTGCGATTGATCTATCCTTCCTAGTGCTGATCATCTCCCAGTGCTCATCTCGGCGCCCACAAATCTGGTAGATAGTATCCTTGAGATCATTGCGGTAGACTTCTCCAATGCGTCCCATGGCGATGTGAGCTGCCATGCTCTTTCCTAGACTCCAAGTTGGTGAACAAAAGAAAACTCTATGGGCTCAGTGACTGGCATGAACGTCCTTCCTGGAACTTGAACTTGAATCATCCAGCGCTCTTCTTCAGGTAAAGTGGCGTTGTAGATTCCGGTGAAGCTTGGTACTCCTATATTCAGGTATCTAGTGACTTCCTTCAAGTGACGTCCAAAGGGTGTATCTTCATCCGGTTGCGTGAACTTGTTCCTTGCATCCGCCATCCTAAAGGAGTAGAAAAGATGAGAGGTCAGAAGAGAAGAGAGTGAATAGTGATCTAGTTCTTTTAGCTTAGTGGTCTTGTCCTACAGTCAGCGTGTGCTCTGATACCCTCTCTGTAGCGACCAGACCTCAAACAGTCTGATCTCTGTGCTCCGGTGTCATCCCTGGATCGGTAATGCTCACACCACACAGTACTCGGAGGATTTATAACAGAGTAGCAATCACACACTTATTACATAAAGTGTCTCAAAAGAGAACTTAATACAATAAATATGGCGTAGGGCCATCTAATAACGATAACAGCGGAAGGCTTGGAAGATAAGTGAGTCCATCAACTCCAACCACATCACTGAGTATAGAACCATGACCTAAAAACTCCTTATTCGTCGTTTGAAAAGTCTACAACATTAACGTTGTAGCCCGAAACGGGTCAGCACATGGAATATGCTGGCAATGTAACACATAGAGAGTAATGGAATGAAACAGCTATACTATATGCATATTTGGCTGGTGGAAAGCTCTATGGTTATAGTTTTGCGTAAAGCCAATTTTTCCCTACTTCAAAGGAATACATTTATTTAACTATCAAGGTAGTTGTTAAACATTGAGAATGGTTGACAGCATTCTCAATCCCAAATAAGCATCATCATTAAACAAAAAGCCAACAAAATTAATTTAGAGTAACATGTTGAGATTCACATGATAATCCAAGTACTAGATACTCAAGATGTCCATAACCGGGGACACGGCTAATCATGATTAGTTTATTACACTCTGCAGAGGTTTGCGCACTTTTCCCCACAAGACTCGATCGCCTCCGTTGGGTTTCTCGCGCTACAGGATGTTTGAGAAGACGGATGACTGAGACATAGTCTTTCAGAAGCGCTAGCACCTTACGATATGGTAGACCATACCACCTACATCCCCTACATCTGCTAGTCTACCACTATAAGAGTTCACACGACTTAGTCAACTATGCTAGAGCCCATAATAGCTTGTGGCTACACACGGAAGTTTCTAGTATGAATAGTCTCATGATCCCTTTGAGCCTGGGTGGCGGTCCAAAAGAAAACAGGCTAGTCCTGGAATACCCAGGTGCCTCAATCCACCTAGATGTGTGTTTAAGTTGCCACCTTAGATAAACCATTAATTAACAAAACTCACATCTGTCATGGATATCACTCACCCAATCCACACCTACTAGCATAGCATGGCATAATAAGCAAACGTAGAAGTAACTCCCAAAGGTTGATAATAAATAGGTAATAGGTACTACCACATCTACTTCCCATCCCACAATTTAATTAGATCCTCACCATGCAATGTGTGAGGATTGATCTAATGCAATAAAACTGGGTAGTAGAAAAGGTATGGTCAAAGTGTTACTTGCCTTGCTGATGATCCGAGAAACCTAGCGACTCGAAGTAACAAACGGCGCACTCCGGATATTCTATCGCAGACAAACAAACAAACATACAATAAGTACTCATCTAATGCACAGGTAAAACTCAAGTAAGAGATCTAACCATAAGGTTCAACTTAAGAACTCCGGTTGGCAAAAAGAATCAAATCGAACGAAGCAACGAAAATCAAACGGCGAAAGAAAACAACTTTGTTCTACTAATCTGGATCTAGGGCAAATTTTACAATAGCAAAATCTTGTTTAAGTTGGTTAAACGGATAGAGGGCTTCGAGACGAAACTCTAGGCGCTTGAATCGCCTGATTCCGATAAACGAGCGAAAAGTTATACTAAAACGAAAATCGGATCAGGAATCACGATCAAAAAAATTATGGAATTAATCCGAGAAAAAGAAAAACGACGAACGTTCGCTAGAACGAACGAATGGACGAACGCTCGCTATTTAAATAAACCGGAAAAACCGATCTATTTAAAAAAACCGAATCTAAAAAAACCGACGAAAAAACCGACGGAAAACCGATCGGTTTTCTAAAAAAACCGGGCACGGATTTCGAGGCGGCGGCAAGGCGGCACGGCGGCGACGAGGCGGCGGCGGCGGGAGGTGGGGGCGGCTCGAGCTAGGGTTAGCTCTGGCAGGGCCTCCCCCCGGCTTAAATAGCCTAATGGGCCGGGAGTCCTAGTCGGACATGGCCTTAGGTCGATTCGATTTTTTTTAAATAATTACGCGCAAAAGAAAAAAAATACTAAACGGACTCCAAAAATTCCGAAATAAATTTTCACGGGCTTCTAAAATCAAGCCGCACAAGGTGAACATTTATTTGGGACCTAAATACAATTTTGAAAAACGCACATTTTCCTAAATTCAAATTAAACACCGAAAAACTCCGAAATAAATCTTATTTGATTTTTTATTAAATCCTCAATATTTCTTTATTTGGGGAAAGTCATTTTATTCCCTCTCTCATATTTTTGTAATAGAAATAATTGATGGTAAAATAAATAAAATCAAATGATCCTATTCTCAAAATTTGAGAAAACTCAAATATGAAAATAACAAAATCCCCAACTCTCTCCGTGGGTCATTGAGTTGCGTAGAATTTCTAGGATAAACCAAAATGCAAAATAAAATATGGTATGCAATGATGATCTAATGTATAACATTCCAAATTGAAAATTTGGGATGTTACATTAGGATCAGAAGAAACACTCTTAGTAGCAAATAATTTCATAAGTTCATCCATCTTTCCACTCAACACATTATTTTCTTCCATCGCATGCACTTTTTTATTAGAAGTTCTTTCAGTATGCCATTGAGAATAATTAACCATAATATTATCTAGGAGTTTAGTAGCATCTCCTAAAGTGATTTCCATAAAAGTGCCTCCCGCGACGGAATCTAAAAGATTTCTAGAAGCAAAATTCAATCCGGTATAAAAGTTTTGTATAATCATCCACAAATTCAAACCATGAGTAGGGCAATTACGTATCATTAACTTCATTCTCTCCCAAGCTTGTGCAACATGTTCATGATCAAGTTGTTTAAAGTTCATTATATCGTTTCTAAGAGAGATGATCTTAGCGGGAGGAAAATACTTAGAGATAAAAGCATCTTTGCACTTGTTCCATGAATCTATACTATTCTTAGGCAAAGATGCAAACCAAGGTTTAGCACGATCTCTAAGCGAAAAAGGAAATAGCTTAAATTTAACGACATCATTATTGACATCTTTTTTCTTTTGCATATCACATAAATCAATGAAGCTATTCAGATGAGTAGCGGCATCTTCACTAGGAAGGCCGGCGAATTGATCTTTCATAACAAGATTCAACAAAGCAGTATTAATTTCACAAGATTCAGTATCAGTAAGAGGAGCAATCGGAGTGCTAAGGAAATCATTATTATTGGTATTGGTGAAGTCACACAATTTAGTAGTATCTTGAGCCATCGCGACAAACAAGCAATCTAACACACGAGCAAACAAAAAGCAAGCGGACAAAAGAGGCAAACAGAGAGGGAGGATAGAGAGAGAGAGAGGGCGAATAAAACGGCAAGGGTGAATTGGGGGGAGAGGAAAACGAGAGGCAAATGGCAAATAATGTAATGCGAGAGATAGGGATTGTGATGGGTAGTTGGTATATGACTTTTTGCGTAGACTCCCCGGCAACGACGCCAGAAATCCTTCTTGCTACGTCTTGAGTTTGCGTTGGTTTTCCCCTACGGCAAAGTAGCGTAAGTATTTCCCTCAGTTTTTAAGAACCAAGGTATCAATCCAGTAGGAGCCCACGCTCAAGTCCCTCGTACCTGCACAAAGCGATAGCTACTCGCAACCAACGCGATTAGGGGTTGTCAAGCCCTTCACGGTCACTTACGAGAGTGAGATCTGATAGATAGAATATTTTTGGTATTTTTGGTACAAAGATGCAAAGTAAAAAAGTAAAAGCAAAGTAAATAGCAAAACAATATAAAAGTGATGGAGATTGATATGATGAGAATAGACCCGGGGGCCATAGGTTTCACTAGTGGCTTCTCTCAAGAGCATAAGTATTCTACGGTGGGTGAATATATTACTGTTGAGCAATTGATAGAATTGAGCATAATTATGAGAATATCTAGGCATGATCATGTATATAGGCATCACGTCCGTGACAAGTAGATCGAAATGATTCTGCATATACTACTATTACTCCACTCATCGACCGCTATCCAGCATGCATCTAGAGTATTAAGTTAAAAACAGAGTAACGCCTTAAGCAAGATGACATGATGTAGAGAGATAAATTCATGCAATATGAAATAAACCCCATCTTGTTATCCTCGATGGCAATGATACAATACGTGCCTTGCTGCCCCTTCTGTCACTGGGTAAGGACACCGCAAGATCGAACCCAAAGCTAAGCACTTCTCCCATGGCAAGAACTACCAATCTAGTTGGCCAAACCAAACGGATAATTCGAAGAGACTTGAAAAGATAATGATTCATGCATAAAAGAATTCAGAGAAGATTCAAATATTATTCATAGATAGACTTGAGCATAAACCCACAATTCATCGGTCTCAACAAACACACCGCAAAAAGAAGATTACATCAAATAGATCTCCAAGAGAGAGGGGGAGAACTTTGTATTGAGATTCAAAGAGAGAGAAGAAGCCATCTAGCTACTAACTATGGACCCAAAGGTCTGAGGTAAACTACTCACACTTCATCGGAGGGGCTAGGATGATGTAGAAGCCCTCCGTGATGACGGCCCTCTTTCGGCGAAGCTCCGGAACAGGCCCCAAGATGGGATCTCGTGGATACAGAGAGTTGCGGCGGTGGAATTAGGTTTTTGGCTACTCTTCTGATCGTTTGGGGGTACGTATGTATATATAGGAGGAAGGAGTACGTCGGTGGAGCACCGAGGGGCCCACGAGGCAGGGGGCGCGCCCTAGAGGGGGCGCCCCCCCCCCCCCCCACCCTGGTGACCACCTCTTTGATCCCTTGCAGTAGGGTCCAAGTCTCCTGGATCACGTTCGGTGAGAAAATCACGTTTTTGAAGATTTTATTCCGGTTGGACTCTGTTTGATATTCCGTTTATCCGAAACACTGAAATAGGCAAAAAAACAACAATTCTGGGCTGGGCCTCCGATTAATAGGTTAGTCCCAAAAATAATATAAAAGTGGAAAATAAAGCCCAATATAGTCCAAAACAGTAGATAATATAGCATGGAGCAATCAAATATTATAGATACGTTGGAGACGTATCACCGGGTTGCTTAGGGCCTTGGATGAGAACCGGCATCATAATGAACTTCCTCTTCATGCACATCCAAGGAGGAAGGTTATACATACATAGAGTCACGGGCCTGGTGCTGTGATTGCTGCTCTGCTCCCCGAAAGGATTAATGCCATCCGCGCTTAAAGCAAAGCATACGTTCGTTGGGTCCTTTGCAAACTCATCCCAGTACTTTCTCTCGATTTTTCTCCACTGCGACCCGTCAGCGGGTGCTCTCAACTTCCCCTCTTTCTTACGGTCCTCACCGCGCCATCGCATCAACTTGGCATGCTCTCCGTTTCTGAACAGACATTTCAACCGTGGTATTATAGGAGCATACCACATCACCTTCGCAGGAACCCTCTTCCTGGGGGCTCGCCATCAACATCACCAGGGTCATCTTGGCTGATCTTATACCGCAATGCACCGCATACCAGGCATGCGTTCAAATCCTTGTATGCACCACGGTAGAGGATGCAGTCATCAGGGCATGCATGTATCTTCTCCACCTCCAATCCTAGAGGGCATACGACCTTCTTTGCTGCGTATGTACTGTCGGGCAATTCGTTATCCTTTGGAAGCTTCTTCTTCAATATTTTCAGTAGCTTCTCAAATCCCGTCAGGCACAACATTCTCTGTGTTCCACTGCAGCAATTCCAGCACGGTACCGAGATTTGTGTTGCCATCTTCGCAATTGGGGTACAACCCTTTTTGGTGATCCTCTAACATGCGATCGAACTTCAGCTTCTCCTTTTGACTTCCGCATTGCGTCCTTGCATCAACAATGACCCGGCGGAGATCATCATCATCGGGCACATCGTCTGGGTCCTCTTGATCTTCAGCAGCTTCACCCGTTGCAGCATCATTGGGCACATCATCTGGTTCCTTTGATCTTCACGAGCTCCCTCCGTTGCAGCATCACCGTATTCAGGGGGCACATAGTTGTCATCGTACTCTTCTTCTTCGCCGTCTTCCATCATAACCCCTATTTCTCCGTGCCTCGTCCAAACATTATAGTGTGGCATGAAACCCTTGTAAAGTAGGTGGGAGTGAAGGATTTTCCGGTTAGAGTAAGACATCGTATTCCCACATTCAGTGCATGTACAACACATAAAACCATTCTGCTTGTTTGCCTCAGCCGCATCGAGAAACTCATGGACGCCCTTAATGTACTCGGAGGTGTGTCTGTCACCATACATCCATTGCCGGTTCATCTGCGAACATTATATATAATTAAGTGTCCAAATTAATATAAGTTCATTATCACATTAAAACCAAAGTACATACATAGTTCTCATCTAACAACATATAGCTCTCTAGAGCATCTAATTAATTAAACCATACATTGAAACTATGTAAAACATTTCAATGCGAAAACAAATGCGATCATAATCGCAACCATGGTAACAATTGATCCAACGACATAATGATACCGAGCCTCGGTATGAATGGCATATTTTCTAATCTTTCTAATCTTCAGGCGCATTGCATCCATCTTGATCTTGTGATCGTCGACGACATCTGCAACATGCAACTCCAATATCATCTTCTCCTCCTCATTTTTTTTTATTTTTTCCGTCAGGAAATTGTTTTCTTCTTCAACTAAATTTAAACTCTCGACAATAGGGTCGGTTGGAATTTCCGGTTCACATACGTCCTAGATAAATAAAATCTATGTCACGTTGGTCGGCATAATTTTCATAAACAATAAATGAACCAATAGTTATAAAGATAATATATATACCACATCCGAATCATAGACAGGACGAGGGCCGACGGGGGCGGATACCAAAACCATTGCACTATATAAGATGCAATAATAAAAGTAAGAAAATAATACAAGTATCTATGTAAACATACAAGTAAGAATATTTTTTCCTTTCAGAAAGAAGATAAGAACAAGAGGCTCACCACGGTGGTGCCGGCGATGAGCTCGGCGCGGGTGATCGACGGCGGTGAAGACGGGCATGGGGCGTGACAGACCGCTAAAGCTAGACAAATAGTGAGGAAAATGGAGCTTGGAGGTCGAGCTTGGAGAGGAGAAAGCTTAAGTAGTGTGGCTCGGGCATTCCATCAAACACCTTGTGTGCATAGGAGGTGAGCCCTCTCCCCCTTGGCCAGAAAAAACAGAGCAGTGTGCTCTGCTCTTACGCGAGGGGGTATATATAGGCACCTCATTGGTCCCGGTTGGTGGCATGAACCGGTACTAAAGGGGAGCCTTTGGTCCCGGTTCAAGCCACCAACCAGGACCAATGGTGGTGGGCCAGGAGCGAGGCCCATTGGTCCCGGTTCGTCCCACCAACCGGGACCAAAAGGTCCAGACGAACCGGGACCAATGGCCCACGTGGCCCGGCCGGCCCCCTGGGCTCACGAACCGGGTCCAATGCCCCCATTGGTCCCGGTTCTGGACTGAACCGAGACTAATGGGCTGACCCGGCCTGGACCTTTGCCCCCTTTTCTACTAGTGGTAGCAAAGCTCGCGGTACATCAAGATCATGCCAAATCAAGAACACGAGAGAGAGAGAGAGAGAGAGATCAAACTCATAGCTACTAGTACATACCCTTAGCCCCGAGGGTGAACTACTCCCTCCTCGTCATGGAGAGCGCCGGGATGATGAAGATGGCCACCGGTGATGATTCCCCCTAGTGGTAGGGTGCCGGAACAGGGTCCTGATTGGTTTTTGGTGGCTACAGAGGCTTGCGGTGGCGGAACTCCCGATCTAGGTTTCTTTTCGGGGGTTCATGTATTTATAGGAATTTTTGCTATCGGTCTCACGTCAGGGGGGTCTCCGAGTCATCCACGGGGTAGGGGGGCGCGCCTAGGGGGGTATGGTGCGCCCTCCACCCTCGTGGATGGCTCGGGACTCTTCTGGCCCAACTATTTTACTCCGGGGAGTTCTTTTGGTCCATAAAGAATCATCAAAAATTGTCACGTCAATTGGACTCCGTTTGGTATTCCTTTTCCGTAAAACTCAAAAACAAGGAAAAAATAGAAACTGACACTGGGCTCTAGATTAATAGGTTAGTCCCAAAAAACATATAAAATAGCATATAAATGCATATAAAACATCTTAGATGGATAATATAATAGCATGGAACAAAAAAATTATAGATACATTGGAGACGTATCAGTCAGCGAGGTCTCCGTTGACCCACGTGAGCTCGTGTACATGCCAGCGCCAGCGCCCGTGCCCGTGCGCGCCCCTCCCACTACAAAAATGAAAGACACATCTGTGACATTTTTGGCCGAACAATTTTTTTTCTATCATGCTTATGATACTTCTATGACGATAATTGTGACAAAACCCGGTATCATAATAGATGTGGTGGGCTCCTACTACTATGACAAAAAATCATGACAGAAAATGGGCTTTTTGTCCTGGGCGGGCCGGAGACGCAGCTGCATGACATTCTTTGGGCCGTCCATGACGGAGAAAACCGTGGTAGAAGCGAGGGCGAGGAAAATATCGGGGGAGTTCCCGGTTACGGTGGATGGTCGGGGGCCGAGCGATGCACATTTCTCTCATACGTACATACGCGCGTGTGTGCAAGGCGTTCCGCTCTAACTGAACCCGAGCGAGGCGTTGCGCTCTAACTGAACCCGAGCGATTGCACTGCAGGCTATGCGTTACTGAACCCGAGGATCGATCGATCCATTCCTATTAACTGAACCCGAGTGATTCCTTCGCTACTGCTGCTAACTGAAGTCGATCGATGCTGCCTCTTGATGAACAGTGAGCGTTGTTGGGTGGTTTGGATGAACAGTTCCCGGTGGGGGATTGGATGAACAGGACCCCGTGGTAGTAGAGGCCGTTGCCACTGGATGAACAGGACCCCGATCGATCGAGCCGGTGCATGAACAAGACCCCGTGGAGGGCTGGATGAATAGGACCCCATGAAGGGTTGGTTGAACAGTAGCCGGTGGAGGGCTGGTTGAACACCGGTGGAGGGCTGGATGAACAGGACCCCGTGGAGGGCTGGATGAACAGTAGCCCGTGGAGGGGTGGTTGAACACCGGTGGAGGGCTGGATGAACAGGACCCCGTGGAGGGCTGGATGAATAGTAGCCCGTGGAGGGGTGGTTGATAACCGGTGGAGGGCTGGTTGAACACTAGTGGAGGGCTGGATATAAATAACAGTAGCCCGTGGAGGGGTGGTTGAACAGGACCCCGTGGAGAGGGCTGGTTGAAGAGTAGACGGTGGTGGAGCGTGCAGTGGAGGCTGGATGAACAGGAGCCCGTGGATGAACAGTCGCATGTGGAGGCTGGAGGAGGTCGACGGTGGATGAACAGTAGCCCGTGGAGGTTGGAGGAGGTCGACGGTGGAGATGAACAATATCTTGTGGAGTGCCATTTTCCGGTACGCAACACCCCTCCAGATGAACAGGACCTCCACTTTGACCATAGCGCTCCAACACAAGTCCATTTCCTCCATTTTGCGGTACGCCACACACCCCCGATCAACAGGACCCCGTTTCCACTGTAGGAGGTCTGTTTCCTCCGTTTTGCGGTACGCCATACCCCTCCCGATGAACAGGACCCCGTTTCCACCGTGGCCGGTCGAACCCAAGGCTGTTTCCTCCATTCTAAGGTACGCCGGGCCTCATTTCCATCGGCTGTTTCGTCCAAGCCGGTTGGCTTCCGATGAACAGCACGCGTTTCGTTGCCTCCCGATGAACACGACGCATTCCGTTGTCTCCCCATGAACACGACAATGACGCAGTTTCTCTATTCCGACCCAGCCACAACCACGTACACGAGCCCTGGCCGTACTTATGCGTGAGTAGGCGTTCGAGACCCCGCCTGTACGTACGTACGTGGCTATATTTACTTTCTTGCACCCTGGCCGCTGTACGTACGTGTACATGCTACGTGCGTGCCTCTACTATGACACGTGAGCGCCTCTACTACCACACATGCCCTTCCTTACACGGCCACAGTTCATCGCTGCAGCCTGCAGACAGACCGATCGACCAGTATGTATGTACAAGTTCACGACCAGAATGACAACACTACGTACGCTTCGACCGGGTAGGTCCCGACTGTCAGGCACTTCCTTGCGTGCGAAGATGTAGCTGCTGGGTCCCAGCAGTCAGGGGGCGAATCATTTTTTCCTATAATATGGACGCACTTCCTTGCGTGCGAAGATGTAGCTGGTGTGTCCTAGCTGTCAGGGAGAGAAAACATTATTTTTCAGCGTAAAAAGGAGTCTGGATGAAGGAGTTCATATCCAATCTAGGTGTCATACCTAGTGCATCGGGTCCAATGAAAATCTTTTGTGACAATACTGGTGCAATTGCCTTAGCAAAGGAATCCAGATTTCACAAAAGGACCAAACACATCAAGAGATGCTTCAACTCCATCTGGGATCTAGTCCAGGTGGGAGATATAGAGATTTGCAAGATACATACGGATCTGAATGTTGGAGACCCGTTGACTAAGCCTCTTCCACGAGCAAAACATGATCAGCACCAAGGCTCCATGGGTGTTAGAATCATTACTGTGTAATCTAGATTATTGACTCTAGTACAAGTGGGAGACTGAAGGAAATATGCCCTAGAGGCAATAATAAAGTTATTATTTATTTCCTTATATCATGATAAATGTTTATTATTCATGCTAGAATTGTATTAACCGGAAACATAATACATGTGTGAATACATAGACAAACAGAGTGTCACTAGTATGCCTCTACTTGACTAGCTCGTTAATCAAAGATGGTTATGTTTCCTAACCATGAACAAAGAGTTGTTATTTGATTAACAAGGTCACATCATTAGTTGAATGATCTGATTGACATGACCCATTCCATTAGCTTAGCATCCGATCGTTTAGTATGTTGCTATTGCTTTCTTCATGACTTATACATGTTCCTATGACTATGAGATTATGCAACTCCCATTTGCCGGAGGAACACTTTGGGTGCTACCAAACGTCACAATGTAACTGGGTGATTATAAAGGAGTACTATAGGTGTTTAAAATGGTAGATGTTGGGTTGGCGTATTTCGAGAATAGGATTTGTCACTCCGATTGTCGGGGAGGTATCTCTAGGCCCTCTCGGTAATACACATCACATAAGCCTTGCAAGCATTATAACTAAGATGTTAGTTGTGAGATGATGTATTACAGAACGAGTAAAGAGACTTGCTGGTAACGAGATTGAACTAGTTATTGGATACCGACGATCGAATCTCGGGCAAGTAACATACCGATGACAAAGGGAACAATGTATGTTGTTATGCGGTCTGACCAATAAAGATCTTCGTAGAATATGTAGGAGCCAATATGGGCATCCAGGTCCCGCTATTGGTTATTGACCGGAGACGTGTCTCGGTCATGTCTACATTGTTCTCGAACCGTAGGGTCCGCACGCTTAACGTTACGATGAAAGTTATTATGAGTTTATGCATTTTGATGTACCGAAGGTTGTTCGGAGTCCCGGATGTGATCGCGGACATGACAAGGAGTCTCGAAATGGTCGAGACATAAAGATTGATATATTGGAAGCCTATATTTGGATATCGGAAGTGTTCCGGGTGAAATCGGGATTTTATCGGATTACCGGGAGGTTACCGGAACCCCCCGGGAGCCATACGGGCCTTCATGGGCCTTAGTGGAAAGGAGAAAAGGGGCAGCCCATAGGTGGCCGCGCGCCCCCCTTCCCTTAGTCCTATTAGGACTAGGAGAAGGGGCCGGCCCCCCCTCTCTCTCTTTCCCCCCTTGAGAATCCTAGTTGGAATAGGATTGAGGGGGGGATTCCTACTCCCGGTAGGAGTAGGACTCCTCCTGCGCCCTCTCCCTGGCCGGCGCACCCCTCCCCCTTGGATCCTTTATACACGGGGGCAGGGGGCACCTCTAGACATAGAAGTTGATCCTTGGTGATCGTTCCTTAGCCGTGTGCGGTGCCCCCTGCCACCAAATTCCACCTTGATCATATTGTTGCGGTGCTTAGGCAAAGCCCTGCGTCGGTAATACATCAAGATCGTCACCACGCCGTCGTGCTGACGGAACTCTTCCTCGACGCTTTGCTGGATCGGAGCCCGAGGATCGTCATCGAGCTGAACGTGTGCTAAGAACTCGGAGGTGCCGGAGTAACGGTGCTTGGATTGGTCGGATCGGGAAGACGTACGACTACCTCCTCTACGTTGTGTGATCGCTTCCACAGTCAGTCTGCGTTGGTACGTAGACAACACTCTCCCCTCTCGTTGCTATACATCACCATGATCTTGCGTGTGCGTAGGAAAATTTTGAAATTACTACGTTCCCCAACAGTGGTATCAGAGCCTAGGTTTTATGGTTTGATGTTATTTGCACGAGTAGAACACAAGTGAGTTGTGGACGATACAAGTCATACTTTGGTTCGGCGGTATTGTTGAACGAGACGACCCGGACCAACATTATGCGTACGCTTACGCGAGGCCGGTTCCCTCGACGTGCTTTGCATATAGATGGCTTGCGGGCGACTGTCTCTCCAACTTTAGTTGAACCAAGTGTGGCTACGCCCGGTCCTTGAGAAGGTTAAAACGGAGTCTATTTGACAAACTATCGTTGTGGTTTTGATGCGTAGGTGAGATGAGTTCTTGCTTAAGCCCGTAGCAGCCACGTAAAACATGCAACAACAAAGTAGAGGACGTCTAACTTGTTTTTGCAGGGCATGTTGTGATGTGATATGGTCAAGGCATGATGCTAAATTTTATTGTATGAGATGATCATGTTTTGTAACCAAGTTATCGGCAACTGGCAGGAGCCATATGGTTGTCGCTTTAATGTATGCAATGCAATCACGATGTAATGCTTTACTTTATTACTAAGCGGTAGTGATATTCGTGGAAGCATAAGATTGGCGAGACGACAATGATGCTACGATGGAGATCAAGGTGTCGCGCCGGTGACGATGCTGATCATGACGGTGCTTCGGAGATGGAGATCACAAGCACAAGATGATGATGGCCATATCATATCACTTATATTGATTGCATGTGATGTTTATCCTTTTATGCATCTTATCTTGCTTTGATTGACAGTAGCATTATAAGATGATCTGTCACTAAATTATCAAGAAGTGTTCTCCCTGAGTATGCATCGTTGCCAAAGTTCGTCGTGCCCAGACACCACGTGATGATTGGGTGTGATAAGCTCTACGTCCATCTACAACGGGTGCAAGCCAGTTTTGCACACGCAGAATACTCAGGTTAAACTTGACGAGCCTAGCATATGCAGATATGGCCTCGGAACACAGAGACCGAAAGGTCGAGTGTGAATCATATAGTAGATATGATCAACATAACGATGGTCACCATTGAAAACTACTCCATCTCACGTGATGATCGGTTATGGTTTAGTTGATTTGGATCACGTGATCACTTAGAGGATTAGAGGGATGTCTATCTAAGTGGGAGTTTTTAAGTAATTTGATTAACTGAACTTAAACTTATCATGAACTTAGTACCTGATAGTATCTTGCTTGTTTATGTTGATTGTAGATAGATGGCTCGTGCTGTTGTTCCATTGAATTTTAATGCGTTCCTTGAGAAAGCAAAGTTGAAAGATGACGGTAGCAATTACACGGACTGGGTCCGTAACTTGAGGATTATCCTCATTGCTGCACAGAAGAATTATGTCCTAGAAGCACCGCTGGGTGCCAGGCCTGCTGCTGGAGCAACACCAGATGTTATGAACGTCTGGCAGATCAAAGTTGATGACTACTCGATAGTTCAGTGTGCCATGCTTTATGGCTTAGAATCGGGACTTCAACGACATTTTGAACGTCATGGAGCATATGAGATGTTCCAGGAGTTGAAGTTAATATTTCAAGCAAATGCTCGGATTGAGAGATATGAAGTCTCCAATAAGTTCTATAGCTGCAAGATGGAGGACAACAGTTCTGTCAGTGAGCATATACTCAAGATGTCTGGGTATAATAATCACTTGATTCAATTGGGAGTTAATCTTCCGGATGATTGCGTCATTGACAGAATTCTCCAATCACTGCCACCAGGCTACAAGAGCTTCGTGATGAACTATAATATGCAAGGGATGAACAAGACTATTCCCGAGCTCTTCGCAATGCTGAAAGGTGCGGAGGTAGAAATCAAGAAGGAGAATCAAGTGTTGATGGTCAACAAGACCACTAGTTTCAAGAAAAAGGGCAAAGGGAAGAAGAAGGGGAACTTCAAGAAGAACAGCAAGCAAGTTGCTGCTTAGGAGAAGAAACCCAAGTCTGGACCTAAGCCTGAAACTGAGTGCTTCTACTGCAAGCAGACTGGTCACTGGAAGCGGAACTTCCCCAAGTATTTGGCGGATAAGAAGGATGGCAAGGTGAACAAAGGTATATGTGATATACATGTTATTGATGTGTACCTTACTAGAGCCCGCAGTAGCACCTGGGTATTTGATACTCGTTCTGTTGCTAATATTTGCAACTTGAAACAGGGACTACGGAATAAGCGGACACTAGCAAAGGACGAGGTGACGATGCGCGTGGGAAATGGTTCCAAAGTCGATGTGATCGCGGTCGGCACGCTACCTCTACATCTACCTTCGGGATTAATATTAGACCTAAAAAATTGTTATTTGGTGCCAGCGTTGAGCATGAACATTATATCTGGATCTTGTTTAATGCGAGACGGTTATTCATTTAAATCAGAGAATAATGGTTGTTTTATTTATATGATTAATATCTTTTATGGTCATGCACCTTTGAAGAGTGGTCTATTTTTGATGAATCTCGATAGTAGTGATACACATATTCATAATGTTGAAACCAAAAGATGCAGAGTTGATAATGATAGTGCAACTTATTTGTGGCACTGCCGTTTAGGTCATATCGGAGTAAAGCACATGAAGAAACTCCATACTGATGGGCTTTTGTACCACTTGATTATGAATCACTTGGTACTTGCGAACCGTGCCTCATGGGCAAGATGACTAAAACACCGTTCTCCGGTACTACGGAGAGAGCAATAGATTTATTGGAAATCATACATACCGATGTATGTGGTCCGATGAATATTGAAGCTCGTGGCGGATTTCGTTATTTTCTCACCTTCACAGATGATTTAAGCAGATATGGGTATATCTACTTAATGAAACATAAGTCTGAAACATTTGAAAAGTTCAAAGAATTTCAGAGTGAAGTTGAAAATCATCGTAACAAGAAAATAAAATTTCTACGATCTGATCATGGAGGAGAATATTTGAGTTACGAGTTTGGTGTACATTTGAACAATTGTGGAATAGTTTCGCAACTCACGCCACCCGGAACACCACAGCGTAATGGTGTGTCCGAACATCGTAATCGTACTTTACTAGATATGGTACGATCTATGATGTCTCTTACTGATTTACCGCTATCGTTTTGGGGATACGCTTTAGAGACGGCCGCATTCACGTTAAATAGGGCACCATCAAAATCCGTTGAGACGACGCCTTATGAACTGTGGTTTGGCAAGAAACCAAAGTTGTCGTTTCTTAAAGTTTGGGGCTGCGATGCTTATGTGAAAAAGCTTCAACCTGATAAGCTCGAACGCAAATCGGAGAAATGTGTCTTCATAGGATACCCAAAGGAGACTATTGGGTACACCTTCTATCACAGATCCGAAGGCAAGACATTCGTTGCTAAGAATGGATCCTTTCAAGAGAAGGAGTTTCTCTCGAAAGATGTGAGTGGGAGGAAAGTAGAACTTGACGAGGTAACTGTACCTGCTCCCTTATTGGAAAGTAGTACATCACAGAAAACTGTTTCTGCGACACCTACACCAATAAGTGAGGAAGCTAATGATGATGATCATGAAACTTCAGGACAAGATACTTCTGAACCTCGTAGATCAACCAGAGCAAGATCCGCGCCAGAGTGGTACGGTAATCCTGTTTTGGAAATCATGCTACTAGATCATGATGAACCTACGAACTATGAAGAAGCGATGGTGAGCCCAGATTCCGCAAAGTGGCTTGAAGCCATGAAATCTGAGATGGGATCCATGTATGAGAACAAAGTATGGACTTTGGTTGACTTGCCCGATGATCGGCAAGCAATTAAGAATAAATGGATATTCAAGAAAAAGACTGACGCTGACGGTAATATTACTGTCTATAAAGCTCGACTTGTCGCAAAAGGTTTTCGACAAGTTCAAGGGGTTGACTACGATGAGACCTTCTCACCCGTAGCGATGCTTAAGTCTGTCAGAATCATGTTAGCAATTGCCGCATTTTATGATTATGAAATTTGGCAGATGGATGTCAAAACTGCATTCCTGAATGGATTTCTGGAAGAAGAGTTGTATATGATGCAACCAGAAGGTTTTGTCGATCCAAAGAGAGCTAACAAAGTGTGCAAGCCCAGCAATCCATTTATGGACTGGTGCAAGCCTCTCGGAGTTGGAATAAACGCTTTGATAGTGTGATCAAAGCATTTGGTTTTATACAGACTTTTGGAGAAGCCTGTATTTACAAGAAAGTGAGTGGGAGCTCTGTAGCATTTCTGATATTATATGTGGATGACATATTGCTGATTGGAAATGATATAGAATTTCTGGATAGCATAAAGGGATACTTGAATAAAAGTTTTCCGATGAAAGACCTCGGGGAAGCTGCTTACATATTAGGCATAAAGATCTATAGAGATAGATCAAGACGCTTGATTGGACTTTCACAAAGCACATACCTTGACAAGATTTTGAAGAAGTTCAAAATGGATCAAGCAAAGAAAGGGTTCTTTCCTGTGTTACAAGGTGTGAAGTTGAGTCAGAATCAATGCCCGACCACTGCAGAACATAGAAAAAAAATGAAAGATGTTCCCTATGCTTCAGCCATAGGCTCTATCATGTATGCAATGCTGTGTACCAGACCTGATGTGTGCCTTGTTATAAGTTTAGTAGGGAGGTACCAAAGTAATCCAAGAGTGGATCACTGGACAGCGGTCAAGAACATCCTGAAATACCTGAAAAGGACTAAGGATATGTTTCTCGTATATGGAGGTGACAAAGAGCTCACCGTAAGAGGTTACGTTGATGCAAGCTTTGACACTGATCCGAACAATTCTAAATCGCAAACCGGATACGTGTTTACTTTAAACGGTGGACCTGTCAGTTGGTGCAGTTCAAAACAAAGTGTCGTAGCGGGATCTACATGTGAAGCGGAGTACATAGCTGCTTCGGAAGCAGCGAACGAAGGAGTCTGGATGAAGGAGTTCATATCCTATCTAGGTGTCATACCTAGTGCATCGGGTCCAATGAAAATCTTTTGTGACAATACTGGTGCAATTGCCTTAGCAAAGGAATCCAGATTTCACAAAAGGACCAAACACATCAAGAGATGCTTCAACTCCATCCGGGATCTAGTCCAGGTGGGAGACATAGAGATTTGCAAGATACATACGGATCTGAATGTTCCAGACCCGTTGACTAAGCCTCTTCCATGAGCAAAACATGATCAACACTAAGGCTCCATGGGTGTTAGAATCATTACTGTGTAATCTAGATTATTGACTCTAGTGCAAGTGGGAGACTGAAGGAAATATGCCCTAGAGGCAATAATAAAGTTATTATTTATTTCCTTATATCATGATAAATGTTTATTATTCATGCTAGAATTGTATTAACCGGAAACATAATACATGTGTGAATACATAGACAAACAGAGTGTCACTAGTATGCCTCTACTTGACTAGCTCGTTAATCAAAGATGGTTATGTTTCCCAACCATGAACACAGAGTTGTTATTTTATTAACGAGGTCACATCATTAGTTGAATGATCTGATTGACATGACCCATTCCATTAGCTTAGCATCCGATCGTTTAGTATGTTGCTATTGCTTTCTTCATGACTTATACATGTTCCTATGACTATGAGATTATGCAACTCCCGTGTGCCGGAGGAACACTTTGGGTGCTACCAAATGTCACAACGTAACTGCGTGATTATAAAGGAGTACTACAGGTGTTTCCAATGGTAGATGTTGGTTTGGCGTATTTCGAGAATAGGATTTGTCACTCCGATTGTCGGAGAGGTATCTCTGGGCCCTCTCGGTAATACACATCACATAAGCCTTGCAAGCATTATAACTAAGATGTTAGTTGTGAGATGATGTATTACAGAAGGAGTAAAGAGACTTGCCGGTAATGAGATTGAACTAGGTATTGGATACCGACGATCGAATCTCGGGCAAGTAACATACCGATGACAAAGGGAACAACGTATGTTGTTATGCGGTCTGACCGATAAAGATCTTCATAGAATATGTAGGAGCCAATATGGGCATCCAGGTCCCACTATTGGTTATTGACCGGAGACGTGTCTCGGTCATGTCTACATTGTTCTCGAACCGTAGGGTCCGCACGCTTAACGTTACAATGACAGTTATTATGAGTTTATGCATTTTGATGTACCGAAGGTTGTTCGGAGTCCCGGATGTGATCATGGACATGACGAGGAGTCTCGAAATGGTCGAGACATAAAGATTGATATATTGGAAGCCTATATTTGGATATCAGAAGTGTTCCGGGTGAAATCGGGATTTTACCGGATTACCGGGAGGTTACCGGAACCCCCCGGGAGCCATATGGGCCTTCATGGGCCTTAGTGGAAAGGAGAAAAGGGGCAGTCCATAGGTGGCCGCGCGCCCCCCTTCCCTTAGTCCTATTAGGACTAGGAGAAGGGGCCGGCCCCCCCTCTCTCTCTTTCCCCCCTTGAGAATCCTAGTTGGAATAGGATTGAGGGGGGAGTCCTACTCCCGGTAGGAGTAGGACTCCTCCTGCGCCCTCTCCCTGGCCGGCGCACCCCTCCCCCTTGGATCCTTTATATACGGGGGCAGGGGGCACCTCTAGACGCAGAAGTTGATCCTTGGTGATCGTTCCTTAGCCGTGTGCGGTGCCCCCTGCCACCAAATTCCACCTCTATCATATTGTTGCAGTGCTTAGGCAAAGCGCTGCATCGGTAATACATCAAGATCGTCACCACGCCGTCATGCTGACGGAACTCTTCCTCGACGCTTTGCTGGATCGGAGCCCGAGGATCGTCATCGAGCTGAACGTGTGCTAAGAACTCGGAGGTGCCGGAGTAACGGTGCTTGGATCAGTCGGATCGGGAAGACGTACGACTACTTCCTCTACGTTGTGTGATCGCTTCCGCAGTCGGTCTGCGTTGGTACGTAGACAACACTCTCCCCTCTTGTTGCTATACATCACCATGATCTTGCGTGTGCGTAGGAAAATTTTGAAATTACTACGTTCCCCAACATTTCCTTGCGTGCAACCATGGACCTCGTGGGTCCCACCATGAGGCTCTTCACGTACAGTCCTCTTCCGATGACTCTCGTTTGTTGACCACGCCGCGTCGAGCGTTGCGAGGTGGTGGATGACGGTGAGGCCCCGGACGGGAACGACCCGGAGATGGGAAGAAGTGGCAGTGAAGTCGCAGATTGAGAGGAGTACAAGGGTTATAGGTGGTTCTGGTACAGCATAGGGCTGCAGTCGGTGGAGAATAACAGGAGGTGTGGAGGTGTGGAGGGATAGCCTGGCCGGCGGTGGGGTAGCGCTTCACAGCGATGCATGCTAAGCAGAGCCGCTAGCCACCGGAGACGCTGGAGGAAGAACACGCGAGATTGAAGGTGCAAGCCGGCCGTTGGATATAAATCCAATGGTTGTGGATGTTATAATCATTTGTTGACCAAGTTGACAACGCCCTGCGTAGGCTTCGACCTATTTGGCCCACATGCCAGCCTGCAAAAATGTGGCACATATTTAACCCATGTTTTCTTTCTTTCTTTTTAACCCATGTTTTCTAGAATGTATAGTCCAGTTGTTCGGCGGGTGAACAAACAATTTCGCGTTAATGCGGCCCATTTAATATTTCTAAGAAATCCCAGCCCATTTGCACTTTCTTGAAATACACGAATTAGCTGGGCTCGTTCTCTGTACAGTATAATGTTAGGTTAGAAGGAGCAATTCTTATCAAAAAATAAAGCATTGTGACACACACACACACACACACACACACACACACACACACATATATATATATGTATATATATATATAAAATTAACAAATTGGCGAGTTATTGCTCAAAATAAAAATTAGTGTGCTATTATTACATTGGTCCTTAAAATCTTCGCAAGCTTTTGTACGCAATCACCGAGATTTTCCTACCTGCGAGTCAAAAGCAACTAGGATTTTCCTTGCCAACTTCTGTTAAACATTTACTTTTAGAAGTTAATAACACGTGGGATGTTTTTATAATGTATATATAAGTCTCTATAAAATATACGATAATAGTAATTATATAAATATATATATAACGTGGTTAGAAGGGAAAACATAAATTGGACACAACATTAGTATTCTTATATATAGATAAATAAAACAGGGATCTGTGTTTTATTAAGAAAATACATTGGGCTGCCGGTCTATAAGAAAAAGTCAAACCTACGCTGGGAGGCCCATTGGCTGGTATGGACCTCAAAAAATAAGTTGAAACCACTGTCTCTGTATGTCATGGGCTACGCATACATAGGCCTAGCTGATACTTGTTCGTCCTCTGGAAAAAAATGATACCAGCTAGATCCCCGAGCGAACTGGATTAAAGAGGGGGCCGGCGGTGCGACTGAAGAAGCACATCTGACATGATTTTTTTCTTCAGTGGATGGCTCTCGATGGTGTTTTTTTACTTGCCTCTGCACCATACAACTTGTATTTTTAGCCTCCCAGTCCGTGGTGGACCAGTAGGCCATTTTCTGGGCGGGCCAACCTACAGAAACCAGCACTCGATTTTTCATCAAGCCCGAAAAACAACGCAATACTATGCTTGTTTTGAGGCCGAAAACATTACGACAGGGGTTGAGCCGGGGAGGGGGAAGACAAAGCAAAAATATTAAAAAGAGCTGATGCGTCGTTGCTACCCTAACAAAGCAGGTGCAATTCTTCTCGGGAAGAAGGTGTGCCGTTGACACCCACACGTCACAAATCCCACAGTAGACATACTAACAAGTTCACACACAAGTACAACAGAACAGGTAAACATTTGTATCAATCTCAGGTTCACAGGATACATTCATATTCATAGCCAACATTCACAATCAACAACTCAAAAGATTCATATATACACAAGTTCGGCATGTCTATGCATCCAAATGATTTATGGATCACACAACAATATTCATAGATAATTCACAAAAAGATTCAGATATACACATGTTTAGTATGTTTATGCAACCAAATGATTCAGATCACAGCTAATATCATCCATGGACGAACTTTAATTACCTAGGGTACAGACTGGTAAATGGTGTTCAGTCGGAGGTACTTCTTGCTAAAATTAATGCTTGTACGAGTAAACTTTTGAGTACATAAGAGGCAGCACAGACAATCTGAACTTTGCTTGTAGGTTTATCCTCAAATAGCGGCCTCGTGCCGAGGGAGGTTTGAGCAACTTGGCCCCTACTTTCATCCAAATACTTTACTGGCTCATCTTGGTCCTCTAGCTCGCCAAAATTCTACATTGCAGACAAGAAAGGAGGCGGTTGAGAAAATGAACCACCCAAATTTTTTGTGCAGTTCAACTGAAATGGAGCATCCCTAGCGTGCAGGTACTTCTTGCTAAAATTAATGCTTGTACGAGTAAACATTCGAGTACATAAGAGGCGGCACAGATCATCTGAACTTTTCTTGTAGGTTTATCCTCAAATAGTGTCCTCGTGCCGAGGGAGGTTTGAGCAACTTGGCCACTACTTCCATCCAACTAGTTTACTAGCTCATCTTGGTCCTGTAGCTCACCAAAATTCTACATTGCAGACAAGAAAGGAGGTGGTTGAGAAAATGAACCACCCAAATTTTTGTGCAGTTCAACTGAAACGGAGCATCACTGGCATGCATACTGATTAAGTGCCAGATGAATATACGCGTCAACCAACTTGTCTGGAATCTTTAGACTCCATGCCATACAGTTCGCTACCATATGTGCCGATAACCAAAAGGCACAAGTTGGGACCAAAGACTGGACTGCATTTTTCTGGGCTATGCGCCAAGCAATATTTTTGGCATTCACTATCCTAATAGTTGGAGTTTGACAACTGTTTGACGTCGGTTGATACTCGAATGAATATAGGCACTTCTTCTTTTCGACATCAATGCTTGTCTGAGTGAACTTTGGAGTACATAGCAGCAACATAAGTACCTGCCCATCTGATCTTTTTGTGCAGTTTTACTGAAATCACCCAATGTAATGATTTGTCTGCAAGTTTAGGCTCCAAGTTACTCCTTTATGAAATCGGAAAACAGTAGCACAATACCAAATTACCAATACATATGACAAGCACAATAATCAGGATAAAGACCAGTACCAACCTGTGTGAGGTAGCATATCAATTACTATTTCCTTTGACTGGAAGCCGAGATAAGCCAAGAGAATGGCAGCAAAGTAAGGAAGCAAGCCTAGATTAGCGACTGACAAGAAAGGAAGTTGTCGAGGCAATGAAGCACCCAAAGTTTTTGTGTAGTTCCACCAAAATCGAGCATCCATGTTGGCACATATATTGAGAGAGTGAGATTACTGTAACAGTGGCACTAGTTGATGAAACATACACTAACAAATAGAATCACCCTCATTATCTTAATGGGTAAACTTAGCAACATAGTAGTCTTGCTTAAAGAGAGGTATTAGCTTATTTAATCAATGCCAATTAGCTCAACACTCAAAGCATTGCCATGTATCATAGGTTGTAAAGCTTTAACGTGAAAAGATAAAGGAGTTTATCATGACAATAGCACGATAATAATAGAGATGACAACAAACTAATATGGATGAAGGCCTTAGGCCGGTACCAACCTGAGCAAAAAAGCTTATTCATGTAGTCCCAGAATAGATGATAAAGCACTCACTTGAATCACTCAATAGTATATATTTTTGTGCACTTCAAATGTATGGTTGAAATCCCTCTTGTTTACGAGTGCTGAGATTATATTGAAAGATTATCAAGAACTTCCAGCAGAGTTAAAGCATTGGCTGGGATACAGTTCACTGTATTGTCTTGTGTAGTTCCACTAAAATTTATGATTGGCACAACATGATCCCTGTTTGCACAAGTAGGAACAAGGTGAAACATTCATTAGCTTAGTGAGAAAGGAAATAAAGACATTAGCATATTACTCTAACAATAGCATCAAATTCATCATGGACAATACATAGAAGTGGAAGGACTCCCTGGAGGATTGTCTCACATGTAAGATAGACATTGTCGGGGCCCTTGAATGGCCTTGAATGAGGCCTCGGCTTAAGCAATATCACCTTGGCACTGTTTACTCTTCCTCTTCTTCCTCTTCATGCTTTGTTTCTCTTTCTCCTCACCAGTTGGTGAAACCAAGTACAAGATTGGCCTTCTATTTCAGAATTGGTTTTGTCACTGAGGGAGTACAAATGTACTATAGTAAAGAATAGCATTATTTTCTCATGGCAGTCAAAAAATAGAGATGAACACATGCATTATCATTCTTACCTAAAGGACAGTTATGGTGCCAATATGGAAGATGAGGATTGGAACACAGATCTCCCTTTGTGCAGTTCCACCGAAATGAACCAACTGTTCCGTTCTGACATTCTAGTTAAACAGCACAAAAGTCACTTCTTTTAAGAAGTGTTTTTTTGCAGTGCACCATAAGGTCACAACAGCAACCTGGTGAAATGGATATCCCTGTTTGCACAAATAGCTACAGAGGAAACAGTTAGAGTCTCAAACAATTACAGGCAAAACATTTGGCTAAACTTGTCATGGCTTATAACAGTGGCATGGCTCCATTTTACTAGGGGCATTAGATTAAGAATGGCTAAATATTTGGTATAAGGGCATGGGACAGTGGGTGCACCAGTAGTCCAGCACCATGTACCTAAACCGGGGCATAAAGTGGTGATTCAGAGTTTGTTGCCCCGAGAAACAAACATCCAAGAAACATATCTGGGTTGGTCCCATTTTTGTTCACTCTAGCCACCTACTCCTATGTTTTTTTGGAAATGGAGGCGTGCCCTCGGCCTGCGTGTATGTGTGAGCGCTTGTGTCTGTACTGATGTTTAAAAAAATGATGCATGCAGCCATCTTATGTGTGGATAGCAAATCTAGTCCTGGTCATACACCAATGTGTACAATGTTTCCCCTATATTTCCCTTTTCAACCAAGAGACCGGTTGGATGACCAGTCTGTGCTACTTTCACCCCTTATCCTTCCTGTTTGTACCAAGTCCGATGTACATACTAAATTCCCCCACCCCCACTTTATTTCTTGTTCGAACCAAGTACAAGATTCGACTCCATGAAGTAGCTTTACTTATAACAATAGAAAAAAAATATGTGTCATTGGACCATCCGATCTAGAGGGGGTGAGAGGTAGAAAATGATGCACATGTAGCGACGTAGCCAGCTGGGGAAGTAGAGCTAGGGCGGTTTCGAAGGAAGATATACCCGAAGGTCATAGGGATGTGGATAGGTGGGCGGCAGGAGGCTGGATCCACCCACACTAGGGCAACGACGAAGGGTTCGGAGGACCTCCTAGCCGGCGCTCGGCTAGAGATAATGGTGCGGCCGGCAGTGGGTCCTCCCTCACTGTCGATGATGGCCTAAACTCTGCCCCGCCCCACCTTCACCGGTGAAGGGGGATATGTCCAGATCTGTAACCAGCGATGAGGATAGAAAGATAGTATTTTTTGAAGGGAGAATGACAATGTTACCACCGCTATCTTGTTTAGATCTGGAGAGGATGAGAGTGTGCGAATAGAGCAACCCTAGCAAGAAAGCGCGGAGGCTCCTGCTTATATATACGTAGTGGGGTAGTTTTCCTTTCTCACTCCATCAAAACTATCGTTTAAAATTGTGTACATGCCAGGTTGCCGTTTTTTGAGTTGTTGATTGTTTTTTTTGAGATAGCTACCTGCTTATTCCAAGTGGTGTTACGGTGTGCCAGGTCGCACTTTGTATCATTCAAGTCTGGTCAATACCCTCCATTAAATGAACAACCACCCCCTCATTAAATTTGCGAACAAGCCCACAACTAAAATTATTGAAACATGGGCTGCCCCAACATGCATTATTATTTATATTTTCTATGTGGGAGTATCCTCAAAACAAAATGTGAGAGTACAATATGTATTGGGCCCCTTTGTAATTGGTGCTAAATTTTGACCAAAGATTTAACTAACAAAATGTTAGTGCATGTTAACAAAAATTATATCGTTTGATTCGTATTTGAACATAGTTTTCAATTATGTAATTTTTTGCGACATGCATGAACATTTGGTTAGTTAAATTTATAGTCAAAATTTGGCAAGGTACATTATATCAACACATGCAAGTATCAAAAGGAGAGTCATGGCATGCATGCATGCATTGTAATTAATGCATCGGTAAACGCAAATTAATGAAATATATCGAGTGTAGTGCTTTGATATGTTGCGTTAACTCGTATAAGACCAAGAAGTTTGATTACTACAACGCCCTCTCCCTCGCGGACTGAGCTCCGGTGCCTTAACTGCACTTGCCTTTGGCTGCATGACTGGTGGGCCACCCGCCTGTTGGGCCCATGTGTCATCCACGCATAGGCAGGAGCAGAAAGTCAATGTAGACGCATCCCTCCCTCGCCCATGAGCGTGGTGGCTAGCAGGACTAGGAGAAGCTTTCGTTCTCTATACTCTCTCCCTCCCGCACGCGATGGACATGCAGCAGTTCAATCGGTGTCAGATGGCCAGAAGCATGCAGTAGTACTCCATCATTGTTCGACTTCCCGAAGAGGCAAAGAGCCAAGTGTAGCCCGCATGCTCGTGTGGCAGTTTCATGTGTAGAGTAGTCTAGGATAGCATGTACCGTGCCTATAAGCATAATATCATTGGGGTCGGCTCCATGCTTTTTTTGATTAAAATAATCTTCTGGCCCTACCTGTCATCCTGGTGATTGTAGTTTGCACGCTCATCTGGTCAAGACAGGAATATATATTTTAATTTGTGGTGGGGTAAATGTTAGAGGTTGCAGCAAATGGAGTATTATACACTGTGGGTCTTTCAGCCATGTTTACTGGCAACCATGTGGGGCTAGTGCTATGATGTGTCGCGTCAACTCGTACAATGAGGAGAAGCTTGATTTTACTACTACACGCATTCTCCCTCGCCCATGCGCGCGGTGGCTCACAGACGAGGACATGTTCTTGCTTAGGCTAGTCATAATGGAATACTAGTATCATGCATATGATACTATTGTATGATACTACACATCCGTAGTGCATAGTATCATATGTTAGTATTATCGATGACTTCATTTATTAGCATGCATGACACATAGTAGCACAAGATTTAATATGATACGGTATCATGATATGATACTCAACCCTCTCTTTCTTCATTTACTTCTATGCCACCTCATCAAATTTGCCTAGTTCGCATGCATGATACCCCCCCATTCCTAAATATTTGTCTTTTTAGATGGTTTAAATATACTACCACATACGGATGTATATATACATATTTTAGAGTGTAGATTAACTCATTTTTCTCCCTATGTAGTCACTTGTTGAAATCTCTAGAAATACAAATATTTAGAAATGGAGGGAGTACTACCTATGATACTCCCATTACAACTATCCTTATAGAGTACTACAACAAGCTATCCCTCCCGCACGCGGTGGACAGACATGTAGCAGTGGATTCGATACTGTAGAAGTAGTAGTAATATCATTGTTCGTCTTCTCGAAGAGGCGAAGAGCCAAGCGCAACCCTAACGTGGCACTTGCGAATGCTCGCCACAGTGTGTTTGTTGGTTGAATTCTCATCTCAACATAGTTGTTCCCTCTTCATGCATGCTAATTCCAGCACCCCTCTGCATGCTCTTCTCGTGCATGCTCTTCTCATGCATGCTCCTAGTGTATTTGAGTTAATCTAGTGTGTACTCATGCACCCTTCATACGCCCTACCAAACACCCAAAAGTGGGCCGAGAAGGGCTTGGAGCACGCACATAGCCAAGCTCTTACATGAGAAAAAATGCTATTTGAGCCCACTATTGTAGTACTACTTGCTAGTATAGCCCTGTAAACCGGAAATGAGTATTTGCCTTTCTAGAGATTGCAACAAGTGACTACACTACAACCTAACACTAGTAGAAAAAGGGTCAAATGTGAAGCACATTAGTGCCGATTTGAATTTGAGCCGGCACTAACGTGACCATTAGTGCCGGTTCCAATGGCTAGGTGGGCGGGCATCATTAGTACCGGTTCGTGGGCAACCTTTTGTACCGGTTCATGCCACGAACAGGTACTAATGAGGCTGTGTCAGGCTATAATCAGGCTGGGGCCCCCAGGAAGTCCTTTAGTACCAGTTCATGCCATTAACCGGTACTAGAGTTTCTTTGTAAGCTGATTTTTAGTCCCACCTCACCAAGAGAGAGGCAGTATGAGTGGTTTATAAGCCATGAGTGCACAGACAATGACGAAGAGTTGCAATGCTCACCTGCATGTTGATTAGCTTCAAGCCTTGCGGAATAGCATAGATTGCACTCAGCTATGTGCAGTGTAGTCTACACTATTCCGAATGGCTTCAAGCAAATTAACCAGCATTGCACCTCTTTTTATTTTTAATAACTTATTTGAACTCCGGACTTCTTTTGTGTTCAGTATGCAGCATTCAAAGCGACGTCATCAATTTCCAACATGTTCTGACATCATTTGTTGTTTTCGGTCATTTACCTAATTGTTTAGAGAGCTAAATGACCGTCAAATTGAAAATCACTAAAAATGAATCCTGAAAATGTTGAAACTTGGCATGGTATCATCATATCACCCGCATAGCATGCGCGAAAGAGTAGAGAGGGTCACGGCAAAAACTGGACGCTCTTCGTGTACAAACTGGACAAACACTTTCGGAGTATCAGGGTTTCGGACAAGAACTCATCTGTTACACGGCCACTTCAATGTTTTTTAAACTTATTTGAACTCCGGACTTCTTTTGTGTTCAGTATGCAGCATTCAAAGCGACGCCATCAATTTCCAACATGTTCTGACACCATTTGTTGTTTTTCAGTCATTTACCTAATTGTTTAGAGAGCTAAATGACCGTGAAACTGAAAATCACTACAAAATGAATCCTGAAAATGTTGAAACTTGGCATGGTATCATCATATCACCCGGATAGCATGCGCAAAAGAGTAGAGAGGGTCACGGCAAAAACTGGACGCACTTCGTGTACAAACTAGACAAACTCTTTCGGAGTATAAGGGTTTCGGACGAGAACTCATTTGTTACACGGCCACTTTAATGTTTTTAAACTTATTTGAACTCTGGACTTCTTTTGTGTTCAGTATGCAGCATTCAAAGCGACGTCATCAATTTCCAACATGTTCTGACATCATTTGTTGTTTTCGGTCATTTACCTAATTGTTTAGAGAGCTAAATGACCGTGAAATTGAAAATCACTACAAAATGAATCCTGAAAATGTTGAAACTTGGCATGGTATCATCATATCACCCGCATAGCATGCGCGAAAGAGTAGAGAGGGTCACGGCAAAAACTGGACGCACTTCGTGTACAAACTGGACAAACTCTTTCGGAGTATCAGGGTTTCGGACGAGAACTTATCTGTTACATGGCCACTTCAATGTTTTTTAAACTTATTTGAACTCCAGACTTCTTCTGTGTTCAGTATGCAGCATTCAAAGCGACGTCATCAATTTCCAACATGTTCTGACATCATTTGTTGTTTTTCAATCATTTACCTAATTGTTTAGAGAGCTAAATGACCATGAAATTGAAAATCACTACAAAATGAATCCTGAAAATGTTGAAACGTCGCATGGTATCATCATTTCTCCCGCATAGCATGCGCGAAAAAGTAGAGAGGGTTACGGCAAAAACTGGACGCACTTCGTGTACAAACTGGACAAACTCTTTCGGAGTATCAGGCTTTGGGACGAGAACTCATCTGTTACACGGCCACTTCAATGTTTTTTAAACTTATTTAAACTCCGGACTTCTTTTGTGTTCAGTATGCAGCATTCAAAGCAACGTCATCAATTTCCAACATGTTCTAACATCATTTGTTGTCTTTCGATCATTTACCTAATTGTTTAGAGAGCTAAATGACCGTAAAATTGAAAATCACTACAAAATGAAGCCTAAAAATGTTGAAACTTCGCATGGTATCATCATTTCTCCCGCATAGCATGTACGAAAGAGTAGAGAGGGTCACGGCAAAAACTGGACAAACTCTTTCGGAGTATCAGGGTTTTGGACGAGAACTCATCTGTTACATGGCCACTTCAATGTTTTTTAAACTTATTTGAACTCCGGACTTCTTTTGTGTTCAGTATGGAGCAATCAAAGCGACGCCATCAATTTCCAACATGTTCTGACACCATTTGTTGTTTTTCAGTCATTTACCTAATTGTTTAGAGAGCTAAATGACCGTGAAATTGAAAATCACTACAAAATGAATCCTAAAAATGTTGAAACTTGGCATGGCATCATCATATCGCCTGGATAGCATGCGCAAAAGAGTAGAGAGGGTCACTGCAAAAACTGGACGCACTTCGTGTACAAACTGGACAAAATCTTTCGGAGTATAAGGGTTTCGGACGAGAACTCATCTGTTACACGGCCACTTTAATGTTTTTAAACTTATTTGAACTCCGGACATCTTTTGTGTTCAGTATGCAGCATTCAACGCGACGTCATCAATTTCCAACATGTTCTCACATCATTTGTTGTTTTCGGTCATTTACCTAATTGTTTAGAGAGCTAAATGACCGTGAAATTGAAAATCATTACAAAATGAATCCTGAAAATGTTGAAACTTGGCATGGTATCATCATATCACCCGCATAGCATGCGCAAAAGAGTAGAGAGGGTCACGGCAAAAACTGGACGCACTTCGTGTACAAACTGGACAAACTCTTTCGGAGTATCAGGGTTTCGGACGAGAACTTATCTGTTACATGGCCACTTCAATGTTTTTTAAACTTATTTGAACTCCGGACTTCTTCTGTGTTCAGTATGCAGCATTCAAAGCGACGTCATCAATTTCCAACATGTTCTGACATCATTTGTTGTTTTTCAATCATTTACCTAATTGTTTAGAGAGCTAAATGACCGTGAAATTGAAAATCACTACAAAATGAATCCTGAAAATGTTGAAACATCGCATGGTATCATCATTTCTCCCGCATAGCTTGCGCGAAAAAGTAGAGAGGATTACGGCAAAAACTGGACGCACTTCGTGTACAAACTGGACAAACTCTTTCGGAGTATCAGGCTTTGGGACGAGAACTCATCTGTTACACGGCCACTTCAATGTTTTTTAAACTTATTTAAACTCTGGACTTCTTTTGTGTTCAGTATGCAGCATTCAAAGCGACGTCATCAATTTCCAACATGTTCTAAGATCATGTGTTGTCTTTCGATCATTTACCTAATTGTTTAGAGAGCTAAATGACCATAAAATTGAAAATCACTACAAAATGAATCCTGAAAATGTTGAAACTTTGCATGGTATCATCATTTCTCCCGCATAGCATGTGCGAAAGAGTAGAGAGGGTCACGGCAAAAACTGGACGCACTTCGTGTACAAACTGGACAAACTCTTTCGGAGTATCAGGGTTTTGGACGAGAACTCATCTGTTCAATGGCCACTTCAATGTTTTTTAAACTTATTTGTACTCCGGACTTCTTTTGTGTTCGGTATGCAGCATTCAATTTCCAGAAGAAAATAAATAGAAGAAAAGAAATAATGCAGAAAATAAAAAACTATACAAAAAAATTACTCAAAAATAAATAGAAGAAAATAAATAATGCAGAAAAGAAAAAAACTATATAAAAAACTACTCAAAAATAAATAGAAGAAAATAAATAATGCAGAAAAGAAAAAAAACTATATAAAAAATTACTCAAACATAAATAGAAGAAAATAAATAATGCAGAAAAGAAAAAAGTATATAAATAATCTGTTGGCGCGCTGCCCAGTGGGCCTGCAAGACCTAGGGTGTGCAAATGCAGGCCCAGAAGGGCCAACAGGCTCACAGGGTACCGCGCCCTAGTTAATTAGGCCCAGAAGCCTGCTATATAGAGAAGCTCGAAGGAGCAGTCGCGGCTGGGTTTATAAACCAGTGCGGCTGCCCTTCGCTCGGCGAGGTGGGACTGAACATTGTGCACCGCCGATGGCAGCGCACAACCTTTAGTACCGGTTGGTGGCTCCAACCGGTACTAAAGGGGGAGTCTTTAGTACCGGTTCATGGCACGAACCGGTACTAAAGGGGCCGTTTCCCGCCCCTTGGCCTGGCGAAAATTGGCCTTTAGTACTGGTTGGTGGCTCCAACTGGCATTAAAGACCCCTCCTATATATATGGAACCTACGAAAAAATCAGTTTCATCGACAACCAGTAGTTCTTCTCGATGCAAACTTCTTCGCCGCGCCCGTCGCCCCATCGCGCGCCGCCCTCGCCGCCCTCGCCGCCCGTCGTCGCTGTTACTGCCGTCGGCCACGCCACCCGTCGTCACCGTCACCGCCGTCGCCCCCGCCACCCGTCATCGCCGTCACCGCCCGGCCCATCGCCCCCGCCGCGCCCGTACGTGTCGCCGCCGCCGCCTCTCGCCCGCCGCGCCCGTCCACACACACACACACACAGACACACACACACAGACACCACACACAGACACACCACACACACACATACACACACATTGTTTTTACTTATTTTCTATTTTCTGTTGTTTAGATTAATGTTAGATAAATTACGTAGATAATAATGTTAGAATGTTAATGTTAGATGAATTATATGGAAAAGATGTTAAATATTAATGTCAAATATATTTTACATGAATTAGAACAAGTTGAACTAGTTGAATTAGTATAGCTAGATATTGATTAGGTATATATATATATGAGATTTGAACTAGTTGAATTAATATAACTAGTTTATTTTTAGTATGAAAATTAATAGAACAAGTTTATTTTTAGTAAGAAAATTTAGGTATATGAGATTTGATAATCTAATCAAAATATTACTATATAGAACTACCTACTTTATTTTAGTAAGAAATTAATAGAACTAGTTTATTTTTAGTAAATGCTTAGTTGAATTAATAGAACTAGTTTAGTTGAATTAATTAGTTGAACTAGTTAGTTGAATTAGTTCAATTAATTAGGTATATTCTTCGTAAGTGCTTAGTTGAACTAGTTGAATTAACAGAATTAGTTGAATTAATAGAACTAATAAGTGTTTAATGTTTCACCTATGAACATAGGAATGTCCTCTGACGACGAACATGATTTCATTATGTGCGAATACTGCGAAGACCAGCGCGGCCTGTGCGGCAGAAATTTTCTAGTTGATGATAGACGCTTCAGCATCAAGCTAGATGAGAACTTCGAAGTGGATACAGTAAGTCACAATGACAAGTCTTTTTTCATAATTAAGCATGACTTATGCTTCATTTGCTTCACCTTTTAATTTTAATTTTTCACTATTCTACTAGCGTATCCCCTTCCATGCAAGAATTTTTGTCTTGGATAAGATAGGTTTCAGTCCTAACCAAACTATGGAGGTAAAAAGAGTTTACTTGAAGACTGAGCATGGTTATACCTTCAACGTCAAATTATACAATGCAGACACATACACCTATTTTCAATGCAAAACATGGCAAGCACTATGCAAGGCTTATGCATTTGAGCCTGATATGGTTATCACCTTTGATATTCGTCCGAAAGATGATATTGAAGGTAATAGAGACATCTGGGTCGATGTGCAGACGCCTCCAGTTCTACCATTATGTGAGTTTCTCAACCATATTTATGTCTTCGATATGAGATTATTTGAACTAGTTGAATAATTAATAGATCTCAATTTATATTGACAGCTTACTTCCAATCAAGCAAACATGTCCGGCGCTTGGTAGACAGGATCGTCCATTGTCCCAGGGCTGAACTAAACTGTGAGGAGACAAGTCATTATGTTTCATGGCATGAGGATCTTGATGCTGTCAAGACAAATTTCTTTCCTGCACTTAGAAATGTTAGTACTCAAAACGTGCGACCAATAGTGTTCGTACTGAACTACGGTCACATATATTTAGGAAAGATGGTAAGATTTATACTATTTCTCCTCAGTGCATCTTTTGCATACATTATTTTTTAAGCTAAACTTCATTGCTAAGTATGTTACTATACGATGTTCTTCAACAGGGACTCCCGATGAATGTTGTACCTGATTGGATCGAGACTAAAGGTACCATGAATATTGTTAGCTTACGGCCAAGATATCCTACAATGCACTTTAGTGCATTCAGGATTTCTAATTGCGAGGAATGCTTAATACTAAAAGACTGGAGAAAAATTGTGAATGATCACAGAGAAGTACTAGGGGGCAGCAATCAGAAGCGCAACCCACGATTAGGAGACAGGTTCATCTGCATGCTCCAATATGATGAATCAGCAAAGCTATATATGTTCTATGCTATTTTACCTGAGAGAGAGCAGCAGGAGTGATTATTTAGCTAGTTCATGCTCTTAGTACTTGTCCTCTCATGTCCGTGATCTTCGTCCTGAACTTAATCTCAAAGAGTGATTTGCTTTTGTGGTGTTATGAACGCTTATAATATCATTACCATATATGATGCAAGAGTTTTTATATTAATTAGTGTGATGATGATGATGATGAGTTACTATATCATTTATGAAAGAAATTGCATATTAGTTTCAACTGGATGGATTCTAGCTAAGTGATCAAGTATATGCCATATACATATTACCTCGATCACTTAAGTAGGTGATCAAGTATATATAATATGGATATGACATATACTTGATGACTTAGCTAGGATCCACACGCATCCAGTCAAACTAATCACCTAATGATTTAACAACTCATTATAATGTAAAACAATCACTAAATTAAATTGAAAACACAAAATTAAAGTAAAAATAAAAAATAAAACCAAAACACACCAAAACATTTAGTACCGGTTGGTGTTACCAACTGGTACTAATGTCGTACGCGCCCACGGAGCTGGCTCATGCCACATGTTTGCCCTTTAGCGCCGGTTCGTGCTGAACCGGTACTAAAGGGGGGGCTTTAGTGCCTACAATTTAGTGCCGGTTACCGAACCGGTGCTATTGCCCAGTTCTGCACTAGTGTAAGTGAGTAGTAGTAGAGCAAAATGAGTGAATCTACACCATAAATAAATGCGTAGTTTGCTCGTTTTTCTCTCCGCCTTGGTCGCGGTGCACAATATTGAGTACTCCTATATGACTAGCTGCTCTATCTACAAGCGGGACATCAAAGCATCTGAGCCCGTGTGCCATCCACCAAATCACAACGAGGTGCTATAGTCGAGACTCACCGGTCACCCTGGTGAGGCCTCGAAGTTGGTCTAGACGAAGCAACCATCATTACACTGGAATCGTCGTTGAAGCCATTTCTCCCCTTTCTTGAAGAAAAACCTCACTCCAGGCCACTCACTTTTGCCATTTTTCTTCTGTACCGATGAAGGAAAGGTGGGCAAATCAGTGATGCTACTATATTTTCATTCCAAGAATCTTCTTTTTCGAAGCACCGACCGATTCTCACAGCCTACTCTTTTCCCGTTTTCATTGCGAATGTGGTTTCCTTTCGATTTCTTTTTGTTTGTTAGCTCATTGATGGATCCTGGAGCACTAGGCAAAGAGTTGCCGGTGGACAACCCACTCGAGACAGCGATCTCCAGGAAGCGAGCAACGACCAACGAGTTGACCATGTTGGCGGGCCAACCCATGGAGACGAAGAACTCCAAGAAACAAGCACTGGCCAAAGAGTTGACAACATTGGCGGACGAACTCCTCAAAGAAAGTTGGAAGAACAGCAAGGGCCCCACCATTCCTACCCCAGAAACTCTAATGGCCACCTATGCGAGGCTCAAGGCCGAGTTTGAGGAGATAGTCACCGTTGAGAAGCAGTATTCCCCTGGCAAGGTGATGGCCCCCATCGAGGACGAGGAGATGGCCCCCGGAGGGATGGGATCCCCCGGTGAGCTGCACAAGGTAAAAAATAATGGCTTACCATAGTTATGGTTTTTGATTAATTGCAATGTGCTTTCTAATATGTTAGGGTTGTGCAGGTGCCGGTGGACGTCCTTGATGATTCCGATGTAGCCACCCGTCTTGTGGACAACGCCCCAGAGTTTGTTTTCGATATTGTGGTCCATCATGTTGACATCGCCCCACAGATCGATTGCTATGTCGAGGTGGACATCACCCCAGAGATCGATTCCCATTCCGCTATACGTGTTGTGGTCATTGCCCGAGAGATCGATGACAAGAAATAGTTGGTCGCGCTAATCCTTCAGGGTTGTTTGCATTGTGTTTAATTACCAGAACGATGCGTGTTATCAAACCATCTTAGGGCTAGTGCATTGTCTTGTGTGGGAGTACTTGCTACTTTTGTTTTATAGTGAATCATGCGAACCCTCTCCTTGTGTGGAAATAGATGTATCCTCACCAGCTATTGATGTAATATATGGCATGCTTAGATGTAAGTTTGAACTATTTATCATATCAGCAGGGCTTGTTTGATGATTCTTGGTGTTATTAGGCTAGCTAATGTGTGAGCTATAGTACTTGCAAAACACTCACCGAGGAGAAATGTTGGGGCTGATGAGCTTGTGGTACGCTTATACTGATCCGTCGTCGGTCGGCTAATAGCCCAAGCTCCTAGAATTGTAGGCTTAACGATCGATCAGACAATAGTCGACACGGATACATTCATGCCTCATTTAGTTCATAGGGTAGGAAGATCTTAGCAAAAGTACAGAGACGTACAACACAAAAGCATAGTAGTAAAGAGACATACACCCTCCGTTCCAAAATAGATGAGTCAACTTTCTACTACTAACTTTGAAATGGAGGGAGTTCAAATCCTATGCAGGCTAGTTTAGCATAGTGGGTTCCAGTGATATGATGTGGTACAGTGTCGTCCAGTCTTCGCGTGTGGTAGCAGTACTGCGGGTACAGTAAGTTTTCTTGAAGAAGCGGAATTCAACGAAGTCATGATGGTTCCTTCATCCGACCAACTTATAGTGGGAAAGGTTGGGACTGCGCTATGACCGGGGTGGGCCAGGATAATTTTGTGCATGGTAGGTGTGGACCAGGATTGTCTACCTCCCACATGTCGGCGAATGAAAGTATTCTTTTCGATATAGTGGATGAGCAGCGAATATCCATTGTTTATTTTTGATGAAACCTATTGTCTCCACTATTACGATGGAGGAGTGTGAAATACGACAGCCCTGTGAACTTGGCATGTGCACCACTCCCTCCTTCCTCATGTAATACTATAGTGTTGACTATAGTGCTGACTATAAGGTTGGCTATAAGGTTACAACTCTTTCTCACTTTCTCTCTATCTATTTCCTCTCAAATGTTTTTCACCTTTCTTTTTTAGACAGAATTATTTTTTATGCCTCTTTTTTTAGAATTAGTTTTTTATACCTAGGAGCACGTGTAGAGACGGGCTCCTGCAAATCCCACTCCTTGACTTTGTCAATGCCTCTCTCTCCTCCACATAAGCGGGCTTAGGGCATGTACAATGGTTCTATTGTAGGGATGCCACATAGGATAAATGATGACGTGGAGGAAAGAGAAATCATAAGAGAAGGCTTGTCTTCTCTCATTTAAGAGAAATAAGAGAAGACAAGAGATGATCTCTTAGCACAATATGTTTCGCCATGTTTTTAGGAATAACTAGTTATTGAAGATAAGGCTAAGAGATGATCCATTGTACACATGTTTTTTGTCATCTCTAAATTACATGCAAGACTTATGATAAGACTATCTTATCAACCATTGTACATGCCCTTATAACCCAGATTTTTACTGGTACTACTTGCTATGAATGCGGGCAGCTGGCGTCTGAGGGGGGAGCGTGCGCAGGGAGGTGGTGGGGTGGGGGGTGTTCTGGTGGGCCAGGGCGGTCAGAAGCAGGCTTGGAAGCGGTCCGGACTCCCGCATGGCCCACCTCACATTATCATCATATATTTCTTGGAGTCCGTGTGCGGCGGGCGGGCGATCTCTTCTCCCTCCCCCATCTCTCTCTTCTCAGCCGACGCCCACCGAGCGATTAGATTTCGGCAATCAACGGTTTATTGAATTGCAGTCCCACATGTTAGTGAAAATGCAAGACAACGTGTGTCCCCTCTGGTGAGCAGCGTGCGAGCCAGACTGTCGGGGGTGTGACGCGAACGCGACGCGTACGAGTCGTAATGTGCTGCCTTTTCCTTTTGAACTTGCAAAGCGTAACATTTTTGTGCAATCGATCGATAGAAATCCAGAACAAAATGACAAGGGCGGTTCTTTCCCGCACATTAGGCGGGCTAGTTTCAGTGATATGACGTGCTACAATGCCGTCCACTTGCTCCATTTTTATGTAAGCAAGAGTCTACACTCTTATGTGGGAGGAGTGCGCAACACGGCGGATCTGATTTTGATCATGGGATAACTGTTCCCTGCGAAATAATGGAGCACTGTTAGCGATTATAGCATGATAGTTAGGCCATATCCAGCGCTGGCCCTCAAATTTACACCGACATCTATCCGAGGACACTGAAGGATGCCATCCAATGCTGCCCGCATACCTTTCGACAACTATATGAACTAACCGGACGAAATTCGTGCAAACAAAACAAATTTCAAATTAACCAGATGAAATTCATTAACTTTCAAAAACTTTTCCTATAAACTAGACGAAATTCATTACATATTTTGCACAAACCGTACTAAGACCTACTGTAAACCTAATCTAAATGATCGCCAGTGCCCGACCACCATGTCCAGCCATGAACCCGAGAAAGCCGGCCTTCAATGAAAACTTCGTGGAAACCATTTTTTTAAGTTTCATAAAAATCTGAAAAATGTGGGATGTTAAGAAGGTGATGTTTTATTGCGATACAAAATTTCAAGTTGAAAGACATTACGAGATGTGAGCTATGAAAAAGGTAAATTCCGCCCTGAATAGTGACATTACTATTTGGCACTACTCAACACTGATTTCGTATTTTTCATAGCTCACATCTCTTAATGTGTTTCAACTTGAAATTTTGTGTGGCAATAAAACATCATCGTCCTAACATCCCGCATTTTTTTGAAACTTCACCGGTTTCCACCGAATGTTGGTTTCCGTATGATATCCCCCCCGCTGCGCGCGCGATCTGAGTACTGCATTCTGACTGGCCAAAACCCAAACCCCACAGATCGTACGTGTGCACCGTTGGATGCTCCCAGGTCGAACGGCAACCCTGAGCCCTTTCGACAGCACATGCAGTACATGGGTAAGCACTGTGCGCATGCGTAGTGTAGCTCACGCTTCCTTTTCTACTAGGTTTTCACTCAAAACAGGCTACCATTTCTCGCCACTCCTCTCATCAGTTTCCTACCTCTTCTCCTAGATATGCATGATGTAGATGTCCGTTTAATTCTTATAGTTCATCTCAACCAAAATCAATTAGTTTTGCAAAAAAACTATTTTAAGATTCATGGAATTGTGCATTGTAAAGTAAAAACAAATAGTGACAATTCATTTAAAAAAGGTTTGGGCAATTAAGATATGGAAGATTCTAGAGAACAAAGGAGAAGTGCTTCTGTTTAGAGGTTTGTGCATTATGCTTAAGTTCAACAATGGATTCTTCTAGATTGTACATGTGGCAGAATCTGGTGGAACGTAGATGATATCCAATGGCCCGTAGTGCTCGGATTTTCCATCTCTGTACCGTCGGATTGGCTTCATCCAACGAGCCACTTTCATAGTTATTCGCACACTATATATGTGTATAGATGTATAGATGTATATATATATATATATGTATAGATGTGCCCCATGCTAGACAAAATAAAGTTTGAGCGCATGCGTGGGATGACCCCCCCTGTTGGGGAACGTTGCAGAAAACAAAAATTTTCCTACGGTTTCACCAAGATCCATCTATGAGTTCATCTAGCAACGAGTGATTGGATGCATCTACGTACCTTCTAGATCGCGAGCGGAAGCATTCAAAGAACGGGGATGAGGGAGTCGTATTCAACGTGATCCGAATCACCAGAGATCCTAGCGCCGAACGGACGGCACCTCCGCGTTCAACACATGTACGGTCAGCGTGACGTCTCCTTCTTCTTGATCCAGCAAGGGGGAAGGAGAGGTTGAGGAAGATGGCTCCAGCAGTAGCACGACGGCGTAGTGGTGATGGAGCTACAACACTCCGGCAGGGCTTCGCCAAGCTCTATGGAGGAGGAGGAGGTGTTGGAGAGCGAGAGGGAGGCACCAAAGGCGTAGTGGTGATGGAGCTGCAGCACTCCGCCAGGGCTTCGCCAAGCTCTATGGAGGAGGAGGTGTTGGAGAGGGAGAGGGAGGCACCAAAGGCTTAGGCAAGAGGTCCTCCATCCCCCCACTATATATAGGGGGCCTAGGGGGGGGGGCGCCGGCCCTAGGAGATGCAATCTCCTAGGGGGGCGGCGGCCAAGGGGTGGGGGCTTGCCCCCCAAGCAAGGGGGCGCCCCCCTTTAGGGCTTCCCCCACCCTAGGCGCATGGGCCCTAGGGAAAGTGGCGCCCCTGCCCACTTTGGGCTGGATCCCTTCCCACTTCAACCCATGGGGCTACCGGGATAGGTGGCCCCACCCGGTGGACCCCCGGGACCGTTCCGGTGGTCCCAGTACAATACCGGTGACCCCGAAACTTGTCCGATAACCGAAATAGCACTTCATATATATAATTCTTTACCTCCGGACCATTCCGGAACTCCTTGTGACGTCTGGGATCTCATCCGGGACTCCGAATAACATTCGGGTAACTGCATATACATATCCCTACAACCCTAGCGTCACCGAACCTTAAGTGTGTAGACCCTACGGGTTCGGGAGACATGTAGACATGACCGAGATTGCTCTCCGGTCAATAACCAACAGCGGGGTCTGGATACCCATGTTGGCTCCCACATGCTCCTCGATGATCTCATCGGATGAACCATGATGTCGAGGATTCAAGCAACCCCGTATACAATTCCCTTTGTCAATCGGTATGTTACTTGCCCGAGATTCGATCGTCGGTATCCCAATACCTTGTTCAATCTCGTTACCGACAAGTCACTTTACTCGTACCATAATGCATGATCCCGTGACCAGACACTTGGTCACTTGAGCTCATAATGATGATGCATTACCGAGTGGGCCCAGTGATACCTCTCTGTCATACGGAGTGACGAATCCCAGTCTTGATCCGTGTCAACCCAACAGACACTTTCGGAGATACCCGTAGTATACCTTTATAGTCACCCAGTTACGCTGTGATGTTTGGTACACCCAAAGCACTCCTACGGTATCCGGGAGTTACACGATCTCATGGTCTAAGGAAAGGATACTTGACTTTGGAATAACTCTAGCAAACGAACTATACGATCTTATGCTATGTTTAGGATTGGGTCTTGTCCATCACATAATTCTCCTAATGGTGTGATCTCGTTATCAATGACATCCAATGTCCATAGTCAGGAAACCATGACTATCTGTCGATCAACGAGCTAGTCAACTAGAGGCTTACTAGGGACATGTTGGTGTCTATTATTCACACATGTATTACATTTCCAGATAACACAATTATAGCATGAATAATGACAATTATCATGAACAAGGAAATATAATAATAATGCTTTTATTATTTCCTCTAGGGCATATTTCCAACAGTCTCCCACTTGCACTAGAGTCAATAATCTAGTTACATTGTGATGAATCGAACACCCATGGAATTCTGGTGTTGATCATGTTTTGCTCTAGGGAGAGGTTTAGTCAACGGATCTGCTACATTCAGTTCCGTATGTACTTTACAAATATCCATGTCTCCATCTTGAACATTTTCACGAATGGAGTTGAAGCGACGCTTGATGTGCTTGGTCTTGTGAAACCTGGGCTCCTTGGCAAGTGCAATAGCTCCAGTGTTGTCACAGAAGAGTTTGATTGGCCACGACGCATTGGGTATGACTCCTAGGTCAGTGATGAACTCCTTCACCCAAATTGCTTCATGTGCTGCCTCCGAGGCTGCGATGTACTCCGCTTCACATGTAGATCCCGCCACGACGCCCTGCTTGCAACTGCACCAGCTTACTGCCCCACCATTCAAAATATACACGTATCCGGTTTGTGACTTAGAGTCATCCAGATCTGTGTCGAAGCTAGCGTCGACGTAACCCTTTACGACGAGCTCTTCGTCACCTCCATAAATGAGAAACATTTCCTTAGTCCTTTTCAGGTACTTCAGGATATTCTTGACCGCTGTCCAGTGTTCCTTGCCGGGATTACTTTGGTACCTTCCTACCAAACTTACGGCAAGGTTTACATCAGGTCTGGTACACAGCATGGCATACATAATAGATCCTATGGCTGAGGCATAGGGGATGACACACATCTCTTCTATATCTTCTGCCGTGGTCGGACATTGAGCTGAGCTCAATTTCACACTTTGTAACACAGGCAAGAACCCCTTCTTAGACTGATCCATATTGAATTTCTTCAATATCTTATCAAGGTATGTGCTTTGTGAAAGACCTATGAGGCGTCTTGATCTATCTCTATAGATCTTGATGCCTAATATATATGCAGCTTCTCCAAGGTCCTTCATTGAAAAACTCTTATTCAAGTAGGCCTTAATGCTGTCCAAGAGTTCTATATCATTTCCCATTAAAAGTATGTCATCTACATATAATATGAGAAATGCTACAGAGCTCCCACTCACTTTCTTGTAAACGCAGGCTTCTCCATAAGTCTGCGTAAACCCAAACGCTTTGATCATCTCATCAAAGCGAATGTTCCAACTCCGAGATGCTTGCACCAGCCCATAAATCGAGCGTTGGAGCTTGCACACCTTGTCAGCATTCTTAGGATCGACAAAACCTTCCGGCTGCATCATATAGAATTCTTCCTTAAGGAAACCATTAAGGAATGCCGTTTTGACGTCCATTTGCCATATCTCATAATCATAGAATGCGGCAATTGCTAACATGATTCGGACGGACTTTAGCTTCGCTATCGGTGAGAAAGTCTCATCATAGTTAACCCCTTGAACTTGTCGATAACCCTTAGCGACAAGCCGAGCTTTATAGATGGTCACATTACCATCCACATCTGTCTTCTTCTTAAAGATCCATTTATTTTCTATGGCTCGCCGCTCAACAGGCAAGTCAGTCAAAGTCCATACTTCATTTTCTTACATGGATCCTATCTCGGATTTCATGGCTTCTAGCCATTTGTCGGAATCTGGGCCCACCATAGCTTCTTCATAGTTCGAAGGTTCACCGTTGTCTAACAACATGATTTCCAAGACAGGGTTGCCGTACCACTCTGGTGCGGAACGTGTCCTTGTGGACCTATGAAGTTCAGTAGCAACTTGATCAGAAGTTTCATGATCATCATCATTAATTTCCTCTCTAGTCGGTGCAGGCACCTCAGGAACATTTTCTTGAGTTGCGCCATTTTCCGGTTCAAGAGGTAATACTTCATCAAGTTCTACTTTCCTCCCACTTACTTCTTTCGAGAGAAACTCTTTCTCTAGAAAGGATCCATTCTTGGCAACAAAGATCTTGCCTTCGGATCTGAGGTGGAAGGTATACCCAATAGTTTCTTTAGGGTATCCTCTAAAGACGCATTTTTCCGACTTGGGTTCGAGCTTTTCAGGTTGAAGTTTCTTGACATAAGCATCGCATCCCCAAACTTTTAGAAATGACAGCTTAGGTTTCTTCCCAAACCATAATTCATACGGTGTCGTCTCAACGGATTTCAACGGAGCCCTATTTAAAGTGAATGCGGCAGTCTCTAAAGCATAGCCCCAAAAAGATAGCGGTAAATCGGTAAGAGACATCATAGATCGCACCATATCTAATAGAGTGTGATTATGACGTTCGGACACACCATTACGCTGAGGTGTTCCAGGCGGCGTGAGTTGTGAAACTATTCCACATTTTCTTAAGTGTGTGCCAAATTCGTGACTCAAGTATTCTCCTCCATGATCTGATCGCAGGAACTTGATTTTCCTGTCACGTTGATTTTCAACCTCACTCTGAAATTCCTTGAACTTTTCAAAGGTCTCAGACTTGTGTTTCATTAAATAGATATACCCATATCTACTCAAGTCATCAGTGAGGGTCAGAACATAACGATAGCCACCGCGAGCCTCAACGCTCATTGGACCGCACACATCAGTATGTATGATTTCCAATAAGTTGGTTGCTCGCTCCATTGTTCCTGAGAACGGAGTCTTGGTAATTTTACCCATGAGGCATGGTTCACATGTGTCAAATGATTCATAATCAAGAGACTCTAAAAGTCCATCTGCATGGAGCTTCTTCATGCGTTTGACACCTATGTGACCAAGGCGGCAGTGCCACAAGTATGTGGGACTATCATTATCAACCTTACATCTTTTGGTACTCACACTATGAATATGTGTAGCATTACGCTCGAGATTCATTAAGAATAAACCATTCACCATCGGAGCATGACCATAAAACATATCTCTCATATAAATAGAACAACCATTATTCTCAAATTTAAATGAGTAGCCATCTCGAATTAAACGAGATCCTGATACAATGTTCATGCTCAAAGCTGGCACTAAATAACAATTATTAAGGTTTAAAACTAACCCCGTAGGTAAATGTAGAGGCAGCGTGCCGACGGCGATCAGATCGACCTTGGAACCATTCCCGATGCGCATCGTCACCTCGTCCTTCGCCAGTCTCCGCTTATTCCGCAGCTCCTGCTTTGAGTTACAAATGTAAGCAACCGCACCGGTATCAAATACCCATGAGCTACTACGAGTACTGGTAAGGTACACATCAATTACATGTATGTCACATATACCTTTCGTGATGCTGGCCTTCTTGTCCGCTAAGTATTTGGGGCAGTTCCGCTTCCAGTGACCACTTCCCTTGCAATAAAAACACTCAGTCTCGGGCTTGGGTCCATTCTTTGGCTTCTTCCCGGTAGCTTGCTTACCAGGCACGGCAACTCCCTTGCCGTCCTTCTTGAAGTTCTTCTTACCCTTGCCTTTCTTGAACTTAGTGGTTTTATTCACCATCAACAATTGATGTTCCTTTTTGACTTCTACCTCTGCTGATTTCAGCATTGCAAATAATTCAGGAATGGTCCTTTCCATCCCCTGCATATTGAAGTTCATCACAAAGCTCTTGTAGCTTGGTGGAAGCGACTGAAGGATTCTATCAATGACTGCGTCATCCAGGAGATTAACTCCCAGCTGAGTCAAGCGGTTATGTAACCCAGACATTGTGAGTATGTGCTCACTGACAGAACTATTTTCCTCCATCTTACAGCTTAAAAGCTTGTCGGAGACTTCATATCTCTCGACCCGGGCATGAGCTTGGAAAACTATTTTCAGCTCTTCAAACATGTCATATGCTCCGTGTCGCTCAAAACGCTTTTGGAGCCCCGGTTCTAAGCTGTAAAGCATGCCGCACTGAACGAGGGAGTAATCATCAGCACGTGTCTGCCAAGCGTTCATAACGTCTTGGTTCTGTGGGACGGGTGCGTCACCTAGCGGTGCTTGTAGGACATAATCTTTCTTGGCAGCTATGAGGATGATCCTCAGGTTCCGGACCCAGTCCGTATAGTTGCTGCCATCGTCTTTCAGCTTGGTTTTCTCTAGGAACGCGTTGAAGTTGAGGACAATGTTGGCCATTTGATCTACAAGACATATTGTAAAGATTTTAGACTAAGTTCATGATAATTAAGTTCATCTAATCAAATTGTTCAATGAACTCCCACTCAGATAGACATCCCTCCAGTCATCTAAGTATAACATGATCCGAGTTAACTAGGCCGTGTCCGATCATCACGTGAGACGAACTAGTCAATGTCGGTGAACATCTTCATGTTGATCGTATCATCTATACGACTCATGCTCGACCTTTCGGTCTTCTGTGTTCTGAGGCCATGTCTGTACATGCTAGGCTCGTCAAGTCAACCTAAGTGTTTGCATGTGTAAATCTGTCTTACACCCGTTGTATGTGAACATTAGAATCTATCACACCCGATCATCAAGTGGTGCTTCGAAACAACGAACTGTCGCAACGGTGCACAGTTAGGGGGAACACTTTCTTGAAATTATTATGAGGGATCATCTTATTTACTACCGTCATTCTAAGTAAACAAGATGCAAAAACATGATAAACATCACATGCAATCAAATAATAATAGTGACATGATATGGCCAATATCACATAGCTCCTTTGATCCCCATCTTGGGGCTCCATGATCATCTTGTCACCGGCATGACACCATGATCTCCATCATTATGATCTCCATCATCGTGTCTCCATGAAGTTGCTCGCCAACTATTACTTCTACTACTATGGCTAACGCGTTTAGCAATAAAGTAAAGTAATTTACATGGCGTTTCTCAATGACACGCAGGTCATACAAAAAATAAAGACAAGTCATATGGCTCCTGCCGGTTGTCATACTCATCGACATGCAAGTCGTGATTCCTATTACAATAGCATGAACATCTCATACATCACATATATATCATTAATCATTCATCACAACTTTGGCCATATCACATCACAAAACACTTGCTGCAAAAACAAGTTAGACGTCCTCTAATTGTTGTTGCAAGTTTTACGTGGCTGCAATAGGGTTCTAGCAAGAACATTTTCTTACCTACGTGAAAGCCACAACGTGATTTGTCAACTTCTATTTACCCTTCATAAGGACCCTTTTCATCGAATCCTCTCCAATTAAAGTGGGAGAGACAGACACCCGCCAGCCACCTTATGCAACTAGTGCATGTTAGTCGGTGGAACCGGTCTCACGTAAGCGTACGTGTAAGGTTGGTCCGGGCCGCTTCATCCCACAATACCGCTGAAGAAAAATAAGACTAGTAGCGGCAAGAAAGTTGACAACATCTACGCCCACAACAAATTGTGCTCTACTCATGCAAAGAGAACTACGCATTGACCTAGCTCATGATGCCACTGTTGGGGAACGTTGCAGAAAACAAAAAAATTCCTACGGTTTCACCAAGATCCATCTATGAGTTCATCTAGCAATGAGTGATTGGATGCATCTACGTACCTTGTAGATCGCGAGTGGAAGCGTTCAAAGAACGGGGATGAGGGAGTCATACTCGATGTGATCCGAATCACCGGAGATCCTAGCGCCGAACGGACGGCACCTCCGCGTTCAACACACGTACGGTCAGCATGACGTCTCCTTCTTCTTGATCCAGCAAGGGGGAAGGAGAGGTTGAGGAAGATGGCTCCAGCAGCAGCACGACGGCGTAGTGGTGATGGAGCTACAGCACTCCGGCAGGGCTTCTCCAAGCTCTATGGAGGAGGAGGAGGTGTTGGAGAGGGAGAGGGAGGCACCAAAGGCATAGTGGTGATAGAGCTGCAGCACTCCGGCAGGGCTTCGCCAAGCTCTATGGAGGAGGAGGAGGTGTTGGAGAGGGAGAGGGAGGCACCAAAGGCATAGGCAAGAGGTCCTCCATCCCCCCACTATATATAGGGGGCCTAGGGGGGCGCCGACCCTAGGAGATGCAATCTCCTAGGGGTGGCGGCGGCCAAGGGGTGGGGGCTTGCCCCCAAGCAAGGGGCGCCCCTCTTTAGGGTTTCCCCCACCCTAGGCGCATGGGCCCTAGGGGAAGTGGCGCCCCAGCCCACTTTGGGCTGGATCCCTTCCCACTTCAGCCCATGGGGCCCCCCGGGATAGGTGGCCCCACCCGGTGGACCCCCGGGACCCTTCCGGTGGTCCCGGTACAATACCGGTGACCCCGAAACTTGTCCCGATAGCCGAAATAGCACTTCCTATATATAATTCTTTACCTCCGGACCATTCCGGAACTCCTCGTGACATCCGGGATCTCATCCGAGACTCCGAATAACATTCGGGTTACTGCATAATCATATCCCTACAACCCTAGCGTCACCGAACCTTAAGTGTGTAGACCTACGGGTTCGGGAGACATGTAGACATGACCGAGATTGCTCTCTGGTCAATAACCAACAGCGGGATCTGGATACCCATGTTGGCTCCCACATGCTCCTCGATGATCTCATTAGATGAACCACGATGTCGAGGATTCAAGCTACCCCATATACAATTCCCTTTGTCAATCGGTATGTTACTTGCCCGAGATTCGATCGTCGGTATCCCAATACCTTGTTCAATCTTGTTACCGGCAAGTCACTTTACTCGTACAGTAATGCATGATCCCGTGACCAGACACTTGGTCACTTTGAGCTCATAATGATGATGCATTACAGAGTGGGCCCAGTGATACCTCTCCGTCATACGGAGTGACAAATCCCAGTCTTGATCCGTGTCAACCCAACAGACACTTTCGGAGATACCCGTAGCATACCTTTATAGTCACCCAGTTACGTTGTGACGTATGGTACACCCAAAGCACTCCTACGATATCCGGGAGTTACACAATCTCATGGTCTAAGGAAAGGATACTTGACATTGGAATAACTCTAGCAAATGAACTATACGATCTTATGCTATGTTTAGGATTGGGTCTTGTCCATCACATCATTCTCCTAATGGTGTGATCTCGTTATCAATGACATCCAATGTCCATAGTCAGGAAACCATGACTATCTGTCGATCAACGAGCTAGTCAACTAGAGGCTTACTAGGGACATGTTGGTGTCTATTATTCACACATGTATTACACTTTCCGGATAACACAATTATAGCATGAATAAAGACAATTATCATGAACAAGGAAATATAATAATAATGCTTTTATTATTGCCTCTAGGGCATATTTCCAACACCCCCCCTCGCTGCCGCCTTGAAGTTGGGAAACTGACATCATAAGTATTGAACCAGGCTTGGAATCGGGTACAGTGTTCGGTTTGTAATGAACTTGGCCTGGCCCATCGAAGTTGTGCATTTGGGATTTAAGCACATCATACACCATCGTACCCATACATATCTTCAGGCCACATGCAGTGTATACGAGGTCTTCTGATCGACCATGTCTCCCTTGTGCGGTTTTTGTGACGACACGGATATATGTGGGCTCCCCGAGTGTATATATATATCATCCCTTTGACCGATAATGAGGGGTATGTGTTTGCCATGAATGGATTCCTCCTAGTTCATGTTAGGGCCGGTCACCTCAAATGTCGGTCAAGCAAAACTCGAGGTCATGCGTTGTTAGGATTCCCTCCCAGATTCTCGGATTGCTGGGTTCGACCTACATCAAACCCTACGTACGTATCTCATCCTTAACTACCTTGCCTTCATGGTTGTTGTCTGTCTCGAGAGGTAGGCACCACATTTAAATTGTACATTATTCTATATTGAAAACACACATCACCCCTTCCCAATGTACATCATTTTGGGCCACATGCAAGAGGTGCTGGTTTTGTGGTCCCTCTCATGCGATGTTTATGATGGTTCAATCTATTGGCCCAAGCGGTTTATCAACAACAACAACTATCATTTGAACAAATGAAAGATTCATTGGTCCGTCTTATGGTAGGTCATGTCGACATGCATGTATGACCAAAGTATCGATCATTACGTGCATCCGCCCCGCTGATACGAAGTGGGAGGTGGTGGGCCAGGCATCCTAGCTAGGTACGACATTATGTCATTATATATATCCTAGCTAGGTGGTTGTTAGGGTGCTTTGGGGTTTGCAAGGCAGGTGCCACCAAAGTTATGCATTATGTATTTAAAGTTTTAAATGTCCCCAATATTCGTATATATATTTGCCCACTTCCAGGTGGTTCTTGACTTCTGGCCCCTCTCATCAATCTTCAATGACGTGCCCAACCGTGGGCCCACAGGGTCAAAGTTGTGCATTGGAATTTTGAACATCACATACCACCCTTTTCACTGATATATATTTGGGCCACATGCTGGTGTGGCTGTCTTTTGACCCTCCCTAACGTTATATTGTGCTGCGAACACTCTGATGATCCTCAACGGACACGGGGTATAATATCTAAACCATGTGCGATACAATTGCGATGTGAATCACCACGACCGCGCAAGCGCGAGCAAATTAAGGTGGAGGTACTGGCTCAACCGTGTGCGATGCAAGTGCACTGAAATCACCATGACCATGCAAGGGCGAGCAAAGGGTGGAGGTACTAGCTTAACCGTGTGCGATGCAAGTGCGCTGTTGTCAGGACCCCGATCCTAAGTCACACCGATCTAGCATGTAACACATCATATCACTTTGCGGCCTCACGCACGGTATTCCCACAGGTGCCACCTTACCTGGCCCGGGACCGTTTGCGCCTTTTGGTCACGTATATGATAGTGTTGCTAGCATCCATATGACATAGAACCCGGGCCGACATGACTAGTCATAAACCCAAAGTGGCACTAACTTACAGGGACAGGCATACATGACCCAGCAACGAACGTGTCGGTCATCAGCGAGTGAATCCGGGCTGTAGCAGCTGGGCTAACAAGACTCCGGAGAATCCGGGCTGTAGAAGGCTAACAGGACTCTGGTAGACACCGCGTGACATTTCCCCGAAGGGACAGACATAGGAACGAAGAAGGACACATGCCGGGTAGCCTAAGTGTTCCGGAGCAGTAGCAAGCTACCATGGCTCAGTGGAAGCACTAGGAGACATTTCCCGGTAAGAAAGGCTACCAAGGATAAACAACTAGGTTGTCGGATCCCACACATACCAAGCATTTCAAATCATACACAAAATATTCTCGATATGTGCAAATACAACATGGCATCACAACAAAACTCTACAACTCAAAGTATTTATTCATTAGGCTCCGAGGAGCCAAGAATTACAAAGATGGGTCTCATGACCCAACAGAGCATACAAGCAACAAGCGGAAGCATAAACATGTCTGAGTATAGACAACTACAAATGAAAAAGGCTGAGAAGCCTGACTATCTAGAAGACCCTGCCGAGGGCACAAGATCGTAGATGAGGTAACAAGCTAAACGTCAAATTCCATGCGGAACTACTAACGAGACTGAAGTCTCTTTGCAAAAACATAAATTGAGAAAACGTGAGTACAAATGTACCTAGCAAGACTTACATCAGAACTAACTACATATGCATCAGTATCAACAAAGGGGGTGGTGGAGTTTGACTGCAACAAGCCAACTTTGACTCGGTGGCTATCCTAAACTACGACTGCAAGTAACTCTTTGAGGTGGTGCACATGAGTCCACATATTCACCATATCAATACACCACAATGGATCCACTCCCGTCTCCCTACGAGAATGCCATCCATAGCACTCACGCTTATCTTGCACATTTTAGAGTATCCACTTTCACTTGTCTATGAACTGTAGAGGTAACCCAGAAGTCCTTTACCATGGACGCGGTTATTCGAATAGATGATGTTAACCCTGCCGGGGTGTACTTCTTCACACACACGCTCGCCATTTACCACCATGTACACGTCGTGTATCTCGGCAACCTTTAAGAGGAAGCCTGGTGAGGGAGTCGGCCACGACCTGACTAACCACGCAAGTCTCTAGTCCAGGTTTATCGCCTATTCGGGTTCCATCCGCAAGGAGATCCGGCTGGGGTGTCGCTCATGGCTCCAAACAATGTGTATAGGGTTCCCAAGCCCACCAAACGGGCGATGTTTGGTATACCCGGCCACGGTGCCTAGTCTGTCCCAAGCCCACCTGTACCGGGTGCCACTTGCACTACTGGAATCAGCTTCTTTGTCGTCCGCCATGGCGGACGACAAAGGCCTGGATCACGGATGGAAAACTTCTTTGCCGTCTGCCAGCAGACGCCAAAATGTCCGAATGAACACGTGCCAGCAAAGGCCTTCTTTGTCGTCCGCTTCCTGGAAACGGGCGGCAAAGGATTGTGCCGTCCATTGTTGGTGGCCAGCAGACGGCAAAGATCATCGACGGTAGTGAGGTGGGGTGAGAGCCGTTAGGGGATAACGGCATGCTTTGCCGTCAGCCAGCGGACGGCAAAGAGGCTAAGGTCTCTGTCGTCCGCTGGTAGACGACAAAGTGCTCAAACATGCCAGTCCCAGGAGTCACAGGTAGCTACCGCGTGGTATGTTTTCCATCAGCTAGGTTGCGGCAAAGAGCCTGTACAACCCTGTTTTTAATTTAATTCATTCAATTTGACAGCAATTCACAGATATAGACAGCAATTCACATATATACACAACAAGCATATTCAACACACAAGTTTCATCATATATACATACATAACCAACACATATATAGTTCCATCCTTACATATTACAAAAGTTTCACATTGTTCATCCAACACCGTTATCCATCCATCCATATAACAAGTTCCAACCATGCAAGTTCATTGCTATAAAATAAAAGCACAAATGGAAAAGAAGCACTCCATCCATGCAAGCTTCCGTGAATTAAATCAAATCTGCAAAATGATAAACAAGATGTTAGAAGAAGAAGAAGAAAATGAAGAAGAAGAAGACTATAACAAGTAAAATGGAGCTAACCTAGAAGAAAATGAAGAAGAAGAAGGAGAAGAAGACTAGAAGAATACTAGAAGAATAAGAGAAGAATAAGAAGAATAAGAAGAAGAAGAGTATAAGCTTATTATGTAAACTTGGTCATTTTGTGCTAACATAAGTAATTTTGGAGTTAACCTATAGGAAACTAAGTATATTAGAGCTAACATATGTCATTTTGGAGAAGAAGAAGAATAAGAAGAATAAGAAGAAGAAGACTATAAGCTTATTATGTAAACTTGGTCATTTTGTGCTAACATAAGTAATTTTGGAGCTAACCTATAGGAAACTAAGCATATTAGAGATAAGTTAGCATATTAGAGCCAACTTAGGTAAAATGGAGCCAACCTAGATAATTATGCCATGTTTGAGTGAACTAAGCATATTAGAGCTAACTTATGTCATTTTGGAGAAGAAGAAGAAGACTATAAGCTTATTATGTAAACTTGGACATTTTGTACTAACATAAGTAATTTTGGAGCTAACCTATAGGAAACTAAGCATAGTAGCGATAACTTAGCATATTAGAGCCAACATAGGTAAAATGGAGCCAATCTAGCTAATTATGCCATCTTTGAGTGAACTTATGTCATTTTGGAGAAGACGACGACGAAGAAGAAGAAGACTATAAGCTTATTATGTAAACTTGGTCATTTTGTGCTAACATAAGTAATTTGGAGCTAACCTATAGCAAACTAAGCATAGTAGAGATAACTTAGCATATTAGAGCTAACATAGGTAACTAAGCATATTAGAGCTAACATAGGTAACTAAGCATATTAGATCAACTTAGACTAACTTATGTCATTTTGGAGGAAACAAAGCTAAGTATATATAGATCATTTTGGAGATCTGACATACCTGACATAGTTTAGTTCTAATTGTTGTTCTCCTTCTCCTTCCTCAGCCTGATGCACCAAGAGCGGCGAGGCGATGAAGGCAGTGGCATGTAGTCTTCTACCACAATTGGCATGGTCATGTCGCCCAGTTGCGGGTTCGCCAGCGCCACCACCGGCGCGAGGTCATTGTCAGGCACCACCACCACCGCGAGGCCATCTTCAGGCAGGACATGCACGACCATCGCTAGATCATCCTGAGCCACCACCATCTCTTGCCCATGGTCAGCCACCACCATCGCTAGGTCATCCTCAGCCTGATGCCCACTCTGCTCCTCTTCTTCCCCACTCTAGTCCGCATCATCCTCCTTGTTGTCTTTGCTGCAGCCAGAATCGCTGCTGCTTTTGCTACAGCCAGAATCGCTGCTGCTTTGGCTGTAGCCAGTGTCGCTGCTGCTGCTCCCATTGTCTATCCAAATGCAACAATGACCGTTAACAATTGATGCGAGACAAAGCCAAATGTAGAGGAATAAGAAGGGGCCAAACATACTGGCATCATCATCGTCAGCGTAGCGCATGCGACACATAGTCGCGTTGAACACCTTCACGATGAGCATGTGAAGTAAATATGCCCTAGCGGCAATAATAAAGTTATTATTTATTTCCTTATATCATGATAAAAGTTTATTATTCATGCTAGAATTGTATTAACCAGAAACGTAATACATGTGTGAATATATAGACAAACAGAGTGTCACTAGTATACCTCTACTTGACTAGCTCGTTAATCAAAGATGGTTGTGTTTCCTAACCATGGACAAAGAGTTGTCATTTGATTAAACGAGATCACATCATTAGTTGAATGATCTGATTGACATGACCCATTCCATTAGCTTAGCACCCGATCGTTTAGCATGTTGGTATTGCTTTCTCCATGACTTATACATGTTCCTATGACTATGAGATTATGTAACTCCCGTGTGCTGGAGGAACACTTTGTGTGCTACCAAACATCACAACGTAACTGGGTGATTATAAAGGTGCTCTACAGGTGTCTCCAAAGCTACATGTTGGGTTGACGTATTTCGAGATTAGGATTTGTCACTTCGATCGTCGGAGAGGTATCTCTGCGCCCTCTCGGTAATGCACATCACTTAAAGCCTTGCAAGCAATGCAACTAATGAGTTAGTTGCGAGATGATGTATTACGGAACGAGTAAAGAGACTTGCCGGTAACGAGATTGAACTAGGTATTGTATATCGATGATCGAATCTCGGGCAAGTAACATACCAATGATAAAGGAAACAACGTATGTTGTTATGCGGTCTGTCCGATAAAGATCTTCGTAGAATATGTAGGAGCCAATATGGGCATCCAGGTCCCGCTATTGGTTATTGAGCGGAGACATGTCTCGGTCATGTCTACATTGTTCTCGAACCCGTAGGGTCCGCACGCTTAAGGTTTCAATGACAGTTATATTATGAGTTTATACGTTTTGATGTACCGAAGGTTGTTCGGAGTCCCGGATGTGATCACGGACATGACGAGGAGTCTCGAAATGGTCGAGACATAAAGATTGATATATTGGAAGCCTATGTTTGGATATCAAAAGTGTTCCGGGTGAAATCGGGATTTTACTGGAGTACCGGGAGGTTACCGGAACCCCCCGGGAGCTATATGGGCCTTAGTGGGCCTTAGTGGAAAAGAGAAGAGGCAGCCTGAGATGGGCCGCGCGCCCCTCCCCTCCCTTGGTCCGAATAGGACAAAGAGAGGGGGCCGGCCCCCTTTCTCTTTTGCCCCCCTCCGCGAATCCTATTCCAACTAGGATTGGGGGGGGATCCTACTCCCAGAGGGAGTAGGACTCCTCCTGGCACGCCACCTCTAGGCCGGCCGCACCCCCCCCCCTTGAACCTTTATATACGAAGGCAGGGGCACCCCAGAGACACACAAGTTGATCCACGTGATCATATTCTTAGCCGTGTGCGGCGCCCCCTACCACCATAGTCCTCGATAATATTGTAGCGGTGCTTAGGCGAAGCCCTACGATAGTAGTACATCAAGATCATCACCACGCCGTCATGCTGACGGAACTCTTCCCCGACACTTTGCTGGATCGAAGTCCGGGGATCGTCATCGAGCTGAACGTGTGCTAAAACTCGGAGGTGCCGTAGTTTCGGTGCTTGATCGGTCGGGCCGTGGAGACGTACGACTACGTCAACCAAACGCTTCTGTTGTCGATCTACAAGGGTATGTAGATCACACTCTCCCCTCTCGTTGCTATGCATCACCATGATCTTGCGTGTGCGTAGGAATTTTTTTGAAATTACTACGTTCCCCAACAGTGGTATCCGAGCCTAGGTTTTATGTGTTGATGTTATATGCATGAGTAGAACACAAGTGAGTTGTGGGCGACATAAGTCATACTGCTTACCAGCATGTCATACTTTGGTTCGGCGTTATTGTTGGATGAAGCGGCCCGGGCCGACATTACGCGTACGCTTACGCGAGACCGGTTCTCCCGACGTGCTTTGCACATAGGTGGCTTGCGAGTGACAGTTTCTCCAACTTTAGTTGAACCGAGTGTGGCTACGCCCGGTCCTTGCGAAGGTTAAAACAGCACCAACTTGACAAACTATCGTTGTGGTTTTGATGCATAGGTAAGATTGGTTCTTGCTTAAGCCCGTAGCAGCCACGTAAAACTTGCAACAACAAAGTAGAGGACGTCTAACTTGTTTTTGCAGGGCATGTTGTGATGTGATATGGTCAAGACATGATGCTGAATTTTATTGTATGAGATGATCATGTTTTGTAACCGAGTTATCGGCAACTAGCAGGAGCCATATGGTTGTCGCTTTATTGTATGCAATGCAATCGCGCTGTAATGCTTTACTTTATCACTAAGCGGTAGCGATAGTCCTGGAAGCATAAGATTGGCGAGACGACAACGATGCTACGATGGAGATCAAGGTGTCGCGCCGGTGACGATGGTGATCATGACGGTGCTTCGGAGATGGAGATCACAGGCACAAGATGATGATGGCCATATCATATCACTTATATTGATTGCATGTGATGTTTATCTTTTATGCATCTTATCTTGCTTTGATTGACGGTAGCATTATAAGATGATCTCTCACTAAATTATCAAGAAGTGTTCTCCCTGAGTATGCACCGTTGCGAAAGTTCTTCGTGCTGAGACACCACGTGATGATCGGGTGTGATAGGCTCTACGTTCAAATACAACGGGTGCAAAACAGTTGCACATGCGGAATACTCAGGTTATACTTGACGAGCCAAGCATATGCAGATATGGCCTCGGAACACGGAGACCGAAAGGTCGAGCGTGAATCATATAGTAGATATGATCAACATAGTGATGTTCACCAATGAAACTACTCCATCTCACGTGATGATCGGACATGGTTTAGTTGATATGGATCACGTGATCACTTAGAAGATTAGAGGGATGTCTATCTAAGTGGGAGTTCTTAAGTAATATGACTAATTGAACTTAAATTTATCATGAACTTAGTACCTGATAGTATCTTGCTTGTCTATGTTGATTGTAGATAGATTGCCCGTGCTGTTGTTCCGTTGAATTTTAATGCGTTCCTTGAGAAAGCAAAGTTGAAAGATGATGGTAGCAATTACACGGACTAGGTCCGTAACTTGAGGATTATCCTCATTGTTCCACAGAAGAATTACGTCCTGGAAGCACCGCTGGGTGCCAGGCCTACTGCTGGAGCAACACCAGATGTTATGAACGTCTGGCAGAGCAAAGATGATGACTACTCGATAGTTCAGTGTGCCATGCTTTACGGCTTAGAATTGGGACTTCAACGACGTTTTGAACATCATGGAGCATATGAGATGTTCCTGGAGTTGAAGTTAATATTTCAAGCAAATGCCCAAATTGAGAGATATGAAGTCTCCAATAATTTCTATAGCTGCAAGATGGAGGAGAACAGTTCTGTCAGTGAGCATATACTCAAAATGTCTGGGTATAATAATCACTTGATTCAGATGGGAGTTAATCTTCCAGATGATTGCGTCATTGACAGAATTCTCCAATCACTGACACCAAGCTACAAGAGCTTCGTGATGAACAATAATATGCAAGGGATGCATAAAACTATTCCTGAGCTCTTCGCAATGCTGAAAGCTGCGGAGGTAGAAATCAAAAAGGAGCATCAAGTGTTGATGGTCAACAAGAACACTAGTTTCAAGAAAAAGGGCAAAGGGAAGAAGAAGGGAAACTTCAAGAAGAAGAGCAAGCAAGTTGCTGCTCAAGAGAAGAAACCCAAGTCTAGACCTAAGCCTGAAACTAAGTGCTTCTACTACAAGCAGACTGGTCACTGGAAGCGGAACTGCCCCAAGTATTTGGCGGATAAGAAGGATGGCAAGGTGAACAAAGGTATATGTGATATACAGGTTATTGATGTGTACCTTACTAATGTTCGCAGTAGCACCTAGGTATTTGATACTGGTTCTGTTGCTAATATTTGCAACTCGAAACAGGGACTACGGATTAAGCGAAGATTGGCTAAGGACGAGGTGACGATGCGCGTGGGAAACGGTTCCAATGTCGATGTGATCGCGGTCGGCACGCTACCTCTACATCTACCTTCGGGATTAGTATTAGACCTAAATAATTGTTATTTGGTGCCAGCGTTGAGCATGAACATTATATCTGGATCTTGTTTAATGCGAGACGGTTATTCATTTAAATCAGAGAATAATGGTTGTTCTATTTATATGAGTAATATCTTTTATGGTCATGCACCCTTGAAGAGTGGTATATTCTTATTGAATCTCGAGAGTAGTGACACACATATTCATAATGTTGAAGCCAAAAGATGCAGAGTTGATAATGATGGTGCAACTTATTTGTGGCACTGCCGTTTAGGTCATATCGGTGTAAAGCGCATGAAGAAACTCCATACTGATGGACTTTTGGAACCACTTGATTGTGAATCACTTGGTACATGCGAATCATGCCTCATGGGCAAGATGACTAAAACACCGTTCTCTAGTACTATGGAGAGAGCAACAGATTTGTTGGAAATCATACATACAGATGTATGTGGTCCGATGAATATTGAGGCTCGTGGCGGATATCGTTATTTTCTCACCTTCATAGATGACTTAAGCAGATATGGGTATATCTACTTAATGAAACATAATTCTGAAACATTTGAAAAGTTCAAAGAATTTCAGAGTGAAGTTGAAAATCATCGTAACAAGAAAATAAAGTTTCTACGATCTGATCATGGAGGAGAATATTTGAGTTATGAGTTTGGTGTACATTTGAAACAATGCGGAATAGTTTCGCAACTCACGCCACCCGGAACACCACAGCGTAATGGTGTATCCGAACGTTGTAATCGTACTTTACTAGATATGGTGCGATCTGTGATGTCTCTTACTGATTTACCGCTATCATTTTGGGGTTATGCTTTAGAGACGGCCGCGTTGATGTTAAATAGGGCACCATCAAAATCCGTTGAGACGACGCCTTATGAACTATGGTTTGGCAAGAAACCAAAGTTGTCATTTCTAAAAGTTTGGGGCTGCGATGTTTATGTGAAAAAGCTTCAACCTGATAAGCTCGAACCCAAATCGGAGAAATGTGTCTTCATAGGATATCCAAAGGAAACTATTGGATACACCTTCTATCACAGATCCGAAGGCAAGACTTTTGTTGCTAAATTTGGAAACTTTCTGGAGAAGGAGTTTCTCTCGAAAGATGTGAGTGGGAGGAAAGTAGAACTTGATGAGGTAATTGTACCTGCTCCCTTATTGGAAAGTAGTTCATCACAGAAAACTGTTTCTGGGACACCTACACCAATTAGTGAGGAAGCTAATGATAATGATCATGAAACTTTAGGACAAGATACTACTGAACCTCGTAGATCAACCAGAGTGAGATCCGCACCAGAATGGTAGGATAATCTAGTTCTGGAAATCATGCTACTAGATCATGATGAACCTACGAACTATGAAGAAGCGATGGTGAGCCCAGATTCCGCAAAATGGCTTGAAGCCATGAAATCCGAGATGGGATCCATGTATGAGAACAAAGTATGGACTTTGGTTGACTTGCCCGATGATCGGCAAGCAATTGAGAATAAATGGATCTTCAAGAAGAAGACTGACGCTGACGGTAATATTACTCTCTACAAAGCACGACTTGTCGCAAAAGGTTTTCGACAAGTTCAAGGGGTTGACTACGATGAGACCTTCTCACCCGTAGCGATGCTTAAGTCTGTCCGAATCATGTTAGCAATTGCCGCATTTTATGATTATGAAATTTGGCAGATGGATGTCAAAACTGCATTCCTGAATGGATTTCTGGAAGAAGAGTTGTATATGATGCAACCGGAAGGTTTTGTCGATCCAAAGGGAGCTAACAAAGTGTGCAAGCTCCAGCGATCCATTTATGGACTGGTGCAAGCCTCTCGGAGTTGGAATAAACGCTTTGATAGTGTGATCAAAGCATTTGGTTTTATACAGACTTTTGGAGAAGCCTGTATTTACAAGAAAGTGAGTGGGAGCTCTGTAGCATTTCTGATATTATATGTGGATGACATATTACTGATTGGAAATGATATAAAATTTCTGGATAGCATAAAGGGGTACTTGAATAAGAGTTTTTCAATGAAAGACCTCGGTGAAGCTGCTTACATATTAGGCATAAAGATCTATAGAGATAGATCAAGACGCTTAATTGGACTTTCACAAAGCACATACCTTGACAAGATTTTGAAGAAGTTCAAAATGGATCAAGCAAATAAAGGGTTCTTGCCTGTGTTACAAAGTGTGAAGTTGAGTCAGACTCAATACCCGACCACTGGAGAAGATAGAGAGAAAATGAAAGATGTTCCCTGTGCTTCAGCCATAGGCTCTATCATGTATGCAATGCTGTGTACCAGACCTGATGTGTGCCTTGCTATAAGTTTAGCAGGGAGGTACCAAAGTAATCCAGGAGTGGATCACCGGACATCGGTCAAGAACATCCTGAAGTACCTCAAAAGGACTAAGGATATGTTTCTCATATATGGAGGTGACAAAGAGCTCATTGTAAACGGTTACGTTGATGCAAGCTTTGACATTGATCCGGACGATTCTAAATCGCAAACCGGATACGTGTTTACATTAAACGGTGGAGCTGTCAGTTGGTGCAGTTCTAAACAAAGCGTCGTGGCGGGATCTACATGTGAAGCGGAGTACATAGCTGCTTCGGAAGCAGCAAAGGAAGGAGTCTGGATGAAGGAGTTCATATCCTATCTAGGTGTCATACCTAGTGCATCGGGTCCAATGAAAATCTTTTGTGACAATACTGATGCAATTGCCTTGGCAAAGGAATCCAGATTTCACATGAGAACCAAACACATCAAGAGACGCTTCAATTCCTTCCGGGAACTAGTCCAGGTGGGAGACATAGAGATTTGCAAGATACATACGGAGCTGAATGTAGCAGACCCGTTGACTAAGCCTCTTCCACGAGCAAAACATGATCATCACCAAAGCTCCATGGGTGTTAGAATCATTACTGTGTAATCTAGATTATTGACTCTAGTGCAAGTGGGAGACTGAAGGAAATATGCCCTAGAGGCAATAATAAAGTTATTATTTATTTCCTTATATCATGATAAAAGTTTATTATTCATGCTAGAATTGTATTAACCGGAAACGTAATACATGTGTGAATATATAGACAAACAAAGTGTAACTAGTATACCTCTACTTGACTAGGTCGTTAATCAAAGATGGTTATGTTTTCCTAACCATGGACAAAGAGTTGTCATTTGATTAAACAGGATCACATCATTAGTTGAATGATCTAATTGACATGACCCATTCCATTAGCTTAGCACCCGATCGTTTAGTATGTTGCTATTGCTTTCTCCATGACTTATACATGTTCCTATGACTATGAGATTATGTAACTCCCGTGTGCCGGAGGAACACTTTGTGTGCTACCAAACGTCACAATGTAACTGGGTGATTATAAAGGTGCTCTACAGGTGTCTCCAAAGGTATATGTTGGGTTGACGTATTTCGAGATTAGGATTTGTCACTCCGATCGTCGGAGAGGTATCTCTGGGCCCTCTCGGTAATGCACATCACTTAAAGCCTTGCAAGCAATGCAACTAATGAGTTAGTTGCGAGATGATGTATTACAGAACGAGTAAAGAGACTTGCCGGTAACGAGATTGAACTAGGTATTGGATACCGACGATTGAATCTCGGGCAAGTAACATGCCAATGACAAAGGGAACAACGTATGTTGTTATGCGGTCTGACCGATAAATATCTTCGTAGAATATGTAAGAGCCAATATGGGCATCTAGGTCCCGCTATTGGTTATTGAGCGGAGACATGTCTCGGTCATGTCTACATTGTTCTCGAACCCGTAGGGTCCGCACGCTTAAGGTTTCGATGACAGTTATATTATGAGTTTATACGTTTTGATGTACCGATGGTTGTTCGGAGTCCCGGATGTGATCACGGACATGAATAGGAGTCTCAAAATGGTCGAGACATAAAGATTGATATATTGGAAGCCTATGTTTGGATATCGGAAGTGTTCCGGGTGAAATCGGGATTTTACCGGAGTACCGGGATGTTACCGGAACCCCCCGGGAGCTATATGGGCCTTAGTGGGCCTTAGTGGAAAAGAGAAGAGGTAGCATGAGATGGGCCGCGCGCCCCTCCCCTCCCTTGGTCCAAATAGGACAAGGAGAGGGGGCCGGCCCCCCTTTCTCTTTTCCCCCCCTCCGCGAATCCTATTCCAACTAGGATTGGGGGGGGGGGCAATCCTACTCCCAGAGGGAGTAGGACTCCTCCTGGCGCGCCACCTCTAGGCCGGCCGCAGCCCCCCCCCCTTGAACCTTTATATACGGAGACAGGGGCACCCTAGAGACACACAAGTTGATCCACGTGATCATATTCTTAGCCATCTGTGGCGCCCCCTACCACCATAGTCCTCGATAATATTGTAGCGGCGCATAGGCGAAGCCCTACGACAGTAGTACATCAAGATCGTCACCACGCCGTCGTGCTGACGGAACTCTTCCCCAACACTTTGCTGGATCAGAGTCCGGGGATCGTCATCGAGCTGAACGTGTGCTAAAACTCGGAGGTGCCGTAGTTTCGGTGCTTGATCGGTCGGGCCGTGGAGACGTACGACTACGTCAACCAAACTCTTCCGTTGTTGATCTACAAGGGTACGTAGATCACACTCTCCCCTCTCGTTGCTATGCATCACCATGATCTTGCGTGTGCGTAGGCAATTTTTTGAAATTACTACGTTCCCCAACAGCATGGTGGTGTCGTCGTCGTACCTGAAGAGAAGGAAGTACCCCTGCCGTAGGTCATACACACGGTAGAACTTCTCCTAGCCACAAAGCAGGTATATGTGGCCCTCCTTGATCAACAACTCCACATCCCACAGCCTGCGCAACCCGCTGCCGGCCTGTCGTAGCTTCACATTATCTGGCGGAGCTTCACCCAGCTTGTTCATAAAAGTGTCAGGCAGCCTTTGCAGTTTGGGACAGCTAGTGAAGTAGCAAACAACAGAATTATCATAATGAGATGGGTGAAGGGGAGATCTCTCCTTTTATATACCTGCCTCGTGGATGAAGTCCCAAGTATGATACTGAAGAACTCGAAAGCATCCAACTCGTACTCCGATGTGCCAGAGCGGAGTCTGCGGTGGCGACTTCCCGCCATCTCTGATAAGCAGTAGAAGAGACCAATTAGTACCCTTACAACATTATCATACAACATTATAACATAAGTAATTTTAAGCAGAAGATAATCAACTACACCAAGTTATCATTTCTCATTCAAAAAACAATGCACTTGTGGACATATGATGGCTCTAGTTGAATTTATTAGTAGCACTAGTCGTAAAAAATGTTGACTTTAGTTGAATTTCATATAATAACTATTTTAACTCCTTTCGGTCAACAAACTAGGCAACTAGCTAGCAGTATAAAAACATTCAACTGAAGAAAAGAAAGAAACTAAAAAACGTGGTGGAACCCTAAATAAGAAAGTATAAAAATATGTCTTTTTCTTCTTCTTCCCCTCTTATTCTTTTTCCTCTTTTTCCTTTTCTTCTTCTTCCTCTTCTTCCTCTTCTTCTTCTTCTTCTTCTTCTTCTTCTTATTATTATTATTATTATTATTATTATTATTATTATTATTATTATTATTATTATTATTATTATTATTAGTTTCCTCTGCAGGGTTCTACTATAGAAACTGATATTCGTCTTTTAGGTATTAAAGTATTCTCAGATGCATCTTTTCAATGCACATAAATCCCTGAAAAGGGGTCTCCTAATAAAGCTACATGAACAAGTCTTCTTCTTCTAGATATTCCAGATGATCAAGCTAACAAACAGATCCAAATTCAAGTGTCAGCTTCTATTACCGATCCCCGTTTTCAAGCATAAGGTCTTCTTCCTCTTCTTCTTCTTCCTCTTCTTCTTCTTTTCCCTTTCCCTCTTCTTCTTCCTTTCCCTTTTTTCATTTTTTCCTTCTTCTTTTCTAATATGTAAACTATCTAAAACTATTTATTATCCAAAACTATATCTAATAATATCTAAAACAAAAAAGAAAAAAAGGAAAAAAAGAAAAAGGGGGTGTGGAAGTGGAAGAGGGGGCTCACCGGGGGGAGGTGGAAGAGGCTGGCTGGCGACAGGGAGGGGCGGCGGCGGGGCGGGAGGGCGGCGGCAACGGGCGGTGACGGGGTGGCAGGACGGTGGGGAGGGGTGGTGATGGGCGGGAGGGGGACGGTAATGGGGCAGCAGGACGGCGGGGAGGGGCGGCGGGGGCGGCAGGACGGCGGGGAGGGGCGGCGACGGGCGGGAGGGGGCGGCAGGACGGCGGGTGAAAGGATCGATATGGTTGACTAGAGGGGGGTGAATAGGCAACTAACAATTTTTAACTTTTCTTTACCAAATTAAACTTTGCATCAAATTAGGTTTTCTAGATGTGAAACTAGGTGAGCAACCTATATGATGCAACAACAACGAACACACAAGCAAGCAAGAGAAGTAACGCTAATAAGCTTGCACAAGTAAAGGTGAGAGATAACCAAGAGTGGACCCAGTGAAGACGAGGATGTGTTACCGAAGTTTGTTCCTTTTGCTACCAAACGAGGGCAAGTTATGATGAGAAGCATATGTAATCAACATGCGAATGGATTCAAGACGAGCAACGGGGGCAAGGGTTTCACCGTAATTGATACCCTCAACTTGGGAGTAGCCTTGTGCTACCAAATGAGCCTTGTTGCGAATGATAATCCCATGAGCATATCGCTTGTTCTTGAATATCCACTTGGTTCCAATGACATTGCCGTTCTCCGTTGGCCTTGGCACCAATCTCCACACTTTGTTGCGCTCGAAGTTGTTGAGTTCTGCATGCATGGCATTAAGCCAATCCGGATCCTCGAGTGCCTCATAGACCTTTTGGGGTTCAACACAAGAGACAAAGGTGTGATGTTCACAATAGTTTGCTAATTTTCTACAAGTTCTTACCCCCTTTCTTAAGCTTCCAAGCACATTTGTCATGAGATGATCCTTGGTGGAGAGCTTGGAAGCAATCTTGGCGGCACGACGCTCCAATTCCTCCTCGGGGGTGAGACGAGGAGTGGTCACTTGATCGTCTTGAGCGCCTTCTTGAGCTTGTTCTTGATCTCGAGGAAGCTCTTGATCTTGAACTTGCACGGAGGATAGAACTTGGCCTTGGGCATCACTTGATGTTACAACACCATCTTGAGATTGACCTTACCCTTGGTCTTGTTCTTGGGGTTGAGGGCCTTCACTTTGTTCTTCGAAAGTGTGTGGGTCTTGGGTTGGTGAAGGTTCCACTTGAGTGGAACGTTGTCCTTCTCCTTCAGCCAAAAGGGGTTCCTCAATGGGTAGGATATGACCAACACCCATTCTTCTAATGGCTTGGGGAGGAATTTCATCACCTACATCACAAGTACCACTTTGCTCCACTTGGGAGCCGTTATTCTCATCAAACTCCACGTTACACGTTTCCTCAATAAGTCCCATGGACTTATTGAGAACACGGTAAGCATGAGAGTTTGTAGCATAACCAACAAATATGCCCTCATAAGCTCTAGCCTCAAATTTAGACAAATGAACACCTTTCTTGAGAATGAAACACTTACACCCGAACCCCCGGAAGTATTTGAGGTTGGGCTTGTTACCGGTGAGTATCTCATATGGAGTCTTATTCTAGCCTTTGCGGAGGTAGAGCCGATTAGATGCATGACACGCGGTGTTGATGGCTTCGGCCCAAAAGTTGTAGGGAGACTCGAACTCCGCCATCATGGTCCTTGTTGAATCCATCAACGTCTGGTTCTTCCTCTCCGCTACACCATTTTGTTAAGGAGTATAAGGTGCAGAATATTGATGCTTGATTCCCTCATCGCTCAAAAACTCATCCAATATGTAGTTCTTGAACTCAGAGCCGTTGTCACTTCTTATAGTCAAGATCTTTGTATTGTGTTGTCATTGAGCTTCATTTGCAAAGTCGATGACGGTTTGTTGGGTCTCGCTCTTCCTCTTGAAGAAATATACCCAAGTGTATCTTGAATAGTCATCCACAATCACCAAGAAATACTTTCTACCGCCAAGACTATCAAAGGATGGAGGCCCAAAGAGATCCAAATGAAGGAGCTCCAAAGGCCTCTTCGAGTAGATGATAGCCGTGGGAGGGCGAGCCTTCTCATGTAGCTTTCCTTTGATGCAAGCACTACAAGCACGATCTTTGGCAAAACTAACATTTGTTAGTCCACGAACAAGGTCCCCCTTGAGAAGACTTTGCAAAGATCTCATATTGACGTGGGTAAACGGCGATGCCAAAGCCATCCGACGTCAACTTTAGCCATTAGGCATGTCGCGGTCTTAGTGGGTCGCTTCGAAAAGTTAATCACATAGAGACCGTTCTAGACATGCCCAACAAAGGCTACTTTAAGAGTCTTGCTCCACAAGAGGGTTACGGTATCAATATCAAATACAGTGGCAAAGCCCATGAGTGCTAGTTGACGAACGGAAAGTAAATTGTATGCGAGGGACTCAACAAGCATGACCTTCTTGATCGTAAGATCATGAGAAATGAAAACTTTACCTAGTCCCAATACCTTAGAGGACGAGGTGTCACCCCACTCGACGTTGGTGGGCATGGATGGAATCTTTTGCACGTCCACCACCAAGTCCTTGCTTCCGGTCATATGATTAGTAGCTCCACTATCGAGCAACCATGATCCCCCACCGGAAGCAAACGCCTATAAGAGATCAATGCTTGGTTTGAGGTACCCATTTTGTAATGGGTTCTTTGATGTTAGTAACAAGGGTCTTAGGAACCCAAATAGACCATTCAATGTACTCCTAAGGAGAACCAACAAATTTGGCATAAACATGCAAATTTCTGGCACAGCACAACACATAAGAAGGGTTAAAGTCGCCGACTTTGTTGGGAATGGAAGCTTTGCCCTTCTTGGCACCACTACCCCTCACGGAGTTCTTCTCCTTCTCCTTAGTAGCACCCTCTCCCTCCTTCAAAAAGGTTTGCTTGTGGGGAGGAGGTCATTTGGCCTTGTCATTCTTCTTCTTGTTCTTGGACTTGGGCACGTACCCAATCCCTTCCTTGGCCACAACTCTCTTTTGGTTGGTCAAAAGGTCGTTGAGGTTCTTCTCTCCTTGTATGCAAGACACAAGACCTTTATCAAGTTGTACCTTTAGCTTAGCGTTCTCCTCAACAAGATGCACATGCTCACAACATGGGTTAGTAGCATTTGCATTGTCAATTAATATCATATGAGGAAAAGTGGTTTCTCCTTGGTTAGCTTTACTTGAAGTTGATCATGAGACTCTTTGATGCTAGCATGAGCACCCTTCAAGACCTTGTGAGCCTTGTCAAGTAGATCGAACTCCTCTTTGAGTCTAGCAAGATCAACCCCAAGCTTGGCCTTCTCGCAGTTTAGCACACGAGAGACAAATAAGAGCATGATCAAAATCTTTCATTAACTTAGTGTGCTCGACATTGTGTGACTCCTCAAGAGCCAAACGAAGACCACGCTCTTCCTCAAGAGCATTGGAAAGATCTGAAATCTCATCGGCATAGTCACGACTATGCCCCTCCATCTTGGAGATAGTATCTTCGTGAGACTCGATCATGTCATTGGCTTCACCAAGTTGTTCCAAGAGGGCAACAAAATGCTTCTTGGATTTACCTTTGAGTTTACCCATAAAAGACTCGAACTCATTTTCTTCCACATTGTATCCCTCATGTTCATCAATGCAATCCGTCAAGGAAGGATTAATGGTGGTTGTTTTGATGTTGGGGGGTTACCTTGTTGGTGGCTTTAGCCATGAGGCACTTTGCGGTGATGTTCTCATTGGGTGAGTTGAAGAGAGACACTTGTGGAGTTTTTGCAATGGCTACGGAGGCCATGGCAACCGACTCACCATGTTCATCATCCTCATGGTACTCCTCTTGAACCACCAACGCCTTATGAGGGATCTTCTTGGGGAAGTTGCTCTTGTTGGGGAAGGACTTGGCCTTATCCTTTCGGATAAGCTTGCCACCATTGTTTTCCCTCTTCCCATACAGAGATTCCGCAACAAAATGGCTCACATTGCCACAATTGTAGCAAGTCCTCACACGTTGCTTGCTCTTCGTGCCACTTGAGTTGGTCTTGTTGAAGTTTGGCCTTGAGTTCTTCTTGCTCCAAAATTGCCTTGAAGCAAGTGCCATTTGTTCATGATCGGCATACTTTGTATCTTCGGGGTTGCTTTCCTCTTCTTCCTCTTCTTCTTATTCTTCTTCAACACAAACCTTGGCCTTCAATGCAAGGTTGGGCTTCTTTGCCCTTTGAGAGCGAAGCACCGCATTGTCGGCGGTCTTGTCCAAGATGTTCATAGCCACAAACTCATCCAACACTTCACTTGAGGTCAAGGTGTGGAAGTTGGGCCTTTGACGAATGACGGAGGACATGGCCTTGTGGTAAGGCATCATTTCTTTGAGGAATTTGCGCTTGATCCAATTGTCATCCGTGTCCTTGCTCCCATGATCTCGGAGTGAGACCGCGAGTTTGGTTACTCTCCGATAAAGCTCACGAGGTTCTTCATCTTCTTTCATAGCAAACTCATCGGCTTCATCTTGCACTACTTCATAGTTGGAGCGTTGAATGCTTGCGCTTCCCCAGTAGAGAGAGACAACACAAAGCCATGCATCTTTGGCCAAGGCGAATGGCCGAAGATGAGGTGGATCTTCAGGAGGAATTGCATCTTGGATGATGAAGAGAGCATTCTCATTGAATTGATTATCTGGGGCCTCTCGAGGAGTGAAGTTGCTTGGGTCATGCGGATAGAAACCTTCTTCAATGATTCTCCAAAGTTTACTATTCACATGATTTAACTGATGCTTAAAGCGATAAACCCAAGAATCAAAGTCCTCATTTTTCACAATCTTAGGGGGAGGACCGGCATGATTCAAAAGAAGGAAGGAATCGGTCCACCATAAACAAGTGGTGGTTCCACATGGGCAAAGATGTCGGTGCCATTTTTACCAGTAGAAGAAGGGGCCTTTTCACTACTAGCTTCCCCCTTGTCGGAGTTAGCATCTGTCACCTTGTCGGTGGGATCACACACTTTCAACGGTGCGGTGGATAGTTTAAGCCCTTCAATGAATTTAGTAAACATGCTTTCAACCTCGCTCGTCATGGAGGTTTCCAATGTCTCCAAGGCCACATTGAATTCCTCACGAGAGATCCGAGGTTCCCCCATTGCCCACAGACGAGATCGGATTCACACCGGAGTGTTCCTCCACACCGTCTACGGTATCAACCATACTCTTCGGATGTTAAAGTCCTTAGTAAAGAGACGAGGCTCTGATACCAATTGAAAGGATCGATATGGTTGACGAGAGGGAGGGGGGTGAGTAGGCAACAAACAATTTTTAGCTTTTCTTTACCAAATTAAACTTTGCATCAAATTAGGTTGTATAGATGTGCAACTAGGTGAGCAACCTATATGATGCAACAACAACGAACACCCAAGCAAGCAAGAGAAGTAACACTAATAAGCTTGCACAAGTAAAGGTGAGAGATAACCAAGAGTGGACCCGGTGAAGACGAGGATGTGTTACCAAAGTTCCTTCCTTTTGAAGGGTAGTACGTCTCCGTTAGAGCGATGTGGAGGCACAATGCTCCCCAAAAAGCCACTAGGGACACCGTATTCTCCTCACGCCCTCACACAATGCGAGATGTCGTGATTCCACTATTGGTGCCCTTGGAGGCGGTGACCGGACCTTTACAAACAAGGTTGGGCTATCTCCACAACTTAATCGGAGGCTCCCAACAACACCATGAAGCTTCACCACGATGGACTATGGCTCCGTGGTGACCTCAACCATCTAGGGTGCTCAAACACCCAAGAGTAACAAGATCCGATAGGGATTGGTGGGGGATTCAAATTTCTCTTGGTGGAAGTGTAGATCGGGGCCTTCTCAAACAATCCCGAGCAAATCAACATGTTTGATTGGCTAGAGAGAGAGATCAGGTGAAAATGGAGCTTAGAGCATTAATGGAGCTTGGAGGTGGAAGAGGTAGTCAACAAGAGGGAGAAGACACCCCTTATATAGTAGAAGAACAAATCCAACCGTTATCCACCAACTCAGCCTGCGCAACGCGGTACTACCGCAGGGGCACGTCGTACTACCGCCCATGCAACAGAGACCTGACCAGCCCAAAAAGCACTACGGCAGAGGGCGGCAGTACTGCTGGCGCGGTACTACCATGCCCCCTTGCGGTACTACCGCAAGGCAGGGACTGACCAGATGTGGGAATGCACGGATATAATAAATTACATCCGTGGCTACTTCCACGTAGTTGGAGTCGATGCAAAAACCCGATACAGTAGTACCGTAAGCCAGCAGCGGTACTACCTCGCTAGGCGCGGATGAAAAAAATTTCATCCGCCCCTTACTGCCGCATACTAGCGGAACTAAGCCAGATACCACGGTACTACCGTGCCAGAGCGTGGTACTACCATGATGGTGTCACCCACTAGGGAGAAGGTGACAATATCTGGACTCCGGCCACAGTACTACTGCTTGCCAGCAAGCGGTACTACCGTGGGAACTTGAGGTACTACCGCACAGGAGGACGGTACTACCGCAGGGGCCTGCGGTACTACCGCTCTAAGGAGCAGTACTATCGCACGACCTAGTTCAGCAAGCACAAGCAATATTTGCATAGACAAGGAGAACATGGGACGCTCCAAAGGCTAGAAGAAAAGGAGGAACACAGAAAGATGTGTACGTGATGAATCCACCCACCCTTTCCCACACGGACCCCCTCTTAATAGAACGGCTTACCTACGACTCAATACCACCGAAAAGAATCGAAGATAAATGCCGTCTTCCATAGCCTTTGAGGGGAACCCAATCATCTTGTGACTTAGTCAATATATATCTTAAATATTCGATGCACATGATTAGTCCATAAAAGTATTGTCATCAATCACCGAAACCAACTAAGGGATAAAATGCCCATACAGCGGGGAGGGGAGGCGACCGGCAGGAGGGGGCGGCAACGGGCGGCAGTACGGCGGCGAGGGGCTGCGACGGGCACAGGGGACGGGGCGGCGGCGGCGGGCTGATTGGTGAAAGAGAGGGAGAGAGCACACGCGATCACGGCGGGCGGGGGGGGGGGGGAGGTTAGCGATTCAACGCCATGCCCGGGTGGGCCCCCTACCCTCTTCGCCGTCAGCCTAGCGAACAACAAAGAATTGTTTGCCGTCAGCCAGCGGACGGCAAAGAGCTGACCTAGCCACAGCCATGCATCTGTGGGCCCACAAGGTTCTTTGCCGTCCGCGAGCTGACGGCAAAGTACTAGCTGATGGCAAAATAACCTGTGCCATCAGCTATTTCTTTGTCGTCTGCTTTGGGGAAACTAACGGCAAAGAAGTGGAAGACAGCAAAGAAGTGGATTCCGGTAGTGTTGGTAGACTACTAACACTACCTACAAACACCAAAAACTAGTTGCAACTCCTGGACAGAGATCGAGGCGATTAATAAGCCGAGAGGGGTCGAGTTACCGGAACCCAATGTGTGGTAGTAACTCTTCATGGCTCACAAACACAGAACTCAGTTCCTGAGGACGGTTTCAATGAGACAACCCACCATGTACTCCTATATGTCCTCTCACCGCTACCTTTACCAAATCATGTTCACACACTTAGCTCTCAGCAGTAGGACATGTTCACAACTTTCCAATTCATCCCCGATGAATCAGACCTGACACAACTCTAACCAATAGCAGGCCTGACAACACGCATGAATGAATAGGAACATTAGGGCTCAAACAACTCCTACTCATGCTAGTGGGTTTCATCTAATTAGTGTGTCAATGATAGGTTATGCAGAGGAAAGGGTTCAACTACCGCAACATGTAATAGTTGAAACGTTATTGTCCTAATGCAGTAAAAGAGAGCAGGAGCGAGAGAGTGGGATTGTATCGGAATGAACCAGGGGGTTTTGCATGCCTGGCACTTCTGAAGATAGTATAGTTCTTCATCAGTGTCATCGATCTCATTGTCGAAACCACGTCTATCGAGAGAGGACAAATACCGGCAACAGAGAAGGAAACACAATCAATGCAATGCACAATTATGATGCATGATAATGACATGGCAAAATGCTGTGATTGGTCTATTGCAACTACAAACAGAGGGGTTTGAGTTGTTTTGAACCAAAGGTTCAACTTCATACTCAAGTTATGAATTCAAATAGTGCATTATCATGTTTTGCTCTAAACAGCAGGGTTAAGTTGTTTAAACATGCATGAAACTAGTACAGATGGATAGATTGGATTTTTTGATAATTTTTCATATATAATTTATTCCATTCTGAGCTATGGTTGATTTTCTATGATTTTTAGAAGTTTTGAATATTTTCTGAAATTAATAAATCATTTCAGATTTATTTTAATTCCAGAAAATAGTTACAACGTCAGCATGATGCCGGGATGACATCACCAGGTCAACGAAGCTTACCGGGGTCAAACCTGGCGTGTGGGGTCAACACGTCAGTGAAACTGGGATTAACTGGGTCTAATCCCGTGTTGACTAGGGTTTGACTTGCTGCGGGACCCGCTGTCAGTGGCTGTGGGGGCGTCTAGTTGGCAGGGATTAGCACTAATGACAGTGCCATGTCAGCGAGTTAGCACCGGCGAAAACCAGAGCTTGGCGGCGTTCGTCGTCCAGCCAATTCCGTCATCGGGAGGACGTGCGGCTGGTCTCGTTGGAATGGCCGCGACGCGACGCGTCCAGCGGTAGCTGCGGCTGCGGCTGGGGTGGTTGGTATCGGCAACTGCGGCGAGCGAGGCAGCGGCCGGAGCTCGGCCTTGAGCGGCTAGGGGGCTATGGTGCGGCTACGGACGAGCTACTAGGTGTGTTCGACTCCTGGGAGCGAGGTGAGGAAGGTGACGTGGTCGGGCGCAAGCTACAGCGTCCGTAGCGATGGCGGCGACATGGCCGGCGGGCGGGGCTCTCGTGTCCGGCTGTGGAGCTAGCTAGAGGATGCGAGCGACGGCGAGGTAAGGGGGGTTTCGATCGAGGGCTCAGAGTGGTTCATTTAGCGGAGACGGCGGGCCAGGGAGCCCCTCACAGTGACGAAATCAATAGCGGCATCCCGCGAACTGAGGTAGAAGACAATGAAGAACCCGGTGTTGTGATGCTTCCCTGCTCGTGGCCATTGACAAGGTGATGCGGAGGAGCTCAGCGGATACGAGGAACATGGTGGGGAGACCTTGGGTGGGAGGTGGCAACGCGTTCACGGGACGGTGGTCGACAACTGCGCTTGGACGCGAGCGAGGAGAGAGCAGAGGGGGGAAGAGCCAGAGAGTGAGAGGAGGAGTTGGGCGTCTCCGTGGTGCAAGGGAGAGGCAAGCAGTGGCAAGCAGGAGCTGGCGTGGCTCGGCTGTGCGCCGGGAACGCAGCTGCTTCTCCTCCTGGCAGGAGAAAGAAGACAGTGCTGCCCCTGGTGGGCTGGGCCTGCAGCTAGGCTGCTGCTACAAGTAAGTGGGCTGCTGCCAGGTTAGTTTCCTTCTCTGTATCTTTACTATTTTTTTTCATTTAGTTTCTGTTTTCTATTGTTTGCCTTTGTTTTGAATTTGATTTGCTAACCAAATTATTTTTTAGCTTCTGAAAAGTATTGTGGATGCACTATGGATTATTCCAAAGCCGCACAACAAGTTCCAGAATTACTGGAGCTCTAAAATTATTTATAGCATTTATTAGCTCCAATTCAAATACTTACTTGGTTAACTCAAAAATCCATAAATGTCCAAGAAATATGCTCATCATTTTTGGCGGAGGTTTTCATCTTTATCAGAAATCATGAACATTTTCAAAGGGCATTTTGGGATCATTGAAATAGGTTTTAATTGAACCTATTTGAATTCATTCTGGTGCTAGCGTTTGATCGATCCCCATTTCAACTTTAAATGAAATTTAAAAATGATGCATGGGTGCTGATGCAACTAGTTACAACCTAATTCTAGGGTTGTGACAACTCACCATCACTAAACAAGAATCTCGTCCTGAGATTCAAGGCGTGAGGTAAGAGGAAAGGGGGGTCACAAAAGTATCACAATCTTCATGATCCACTTGCCCATCTTGAAGATGTTGATTCATTGCTTCAAATTGATCTTGACGTCTTTGCTTTCGAGATCTTTATCCAACACACTGTTCAAGATATCTTCCGATATTCCGATAAATCGGCCGATTTATCACTTACCGTTGTCTGGACGATAAGATAAATCGGCCGATAAATCAACTGATATGGCGATAAATCGGCCAATATGCCGATAAACTGGCCGATTTACCCCTTATCATGGGTCGACCGATAAGTTCCCGATAAGCGATATACCCAACATTGATCCAACACAATGATGGTAGAAGAAAAATCTACATAAAATGATCTCCTCAAAGTTTGAGCACTGAAGATCAACTCATGGAGTGGGACGGAAGAATGTCTCTTGAGCTGAGACACAAGGCACACACCAGGAGCAATGGAAGAAGTATATGACACGGGTATAGTTTGGTAGGCAAGAAATCCACGCTTAAGTAAGATGATACATAAGTGTCAAAGTAGCGAGGAATAACTGCCACGATTCTGTGATGGGGCACCTTAGGGAAAGTTGACTTATAGAAGTATTCCCTTAAGTGGCAAAAAGAATTACTTTTGATATCTAGATCATTGAAACTCTCTATACTAGCCCAAGGCAAATCTCAATCGATCATCTGAAGGAGTTCGGAAGAATGGCATAGTAGGACTAAAATAGATGATTTTTACTACATTGTTGAAGACAACACAATGGATGATTATTGCTTATCACCAGAAATGGATGGGACCCATGGTAGGACCACTTTTGAAGATGATCCTGAACAGCAATTGCTGAGAAGGTGATAACCCACAAGTATAGGGGATCGCCACAGTTTTCGAGAGTAGAGTATTCAACCCAAATTTATTGATTCAACACAAGGGGAGCCAAAGAATATTCTCAAGTATTAGTAGCTGAGTTGTCAATTCAACCACACCTGGAAACTTAATATCTGCAGCAAGGTATTTAGTAGCAAAGTAATATGATAGTAGTGATAATGGTAGCAAAAGTTAACGGTAGCAAAAGTAATATTTTTGCTATTTTGTAGTGATGTTAACAATAGCAACGGAAAAGTAAATAAGCGAAGAACAATATATGGAAAGCTCGTAGGCAATGGATCGGTGATAGAGAATTATGCCGGATGTGATCGATCATGTAACAGTCATAACCTAGGGTGACACAGAACTAGCTCCAATTCATCAATGTAATGTAGGCATGTATTCTGAATATAGTCCTACGTGCTTATGGAAAAAAACTTGCATGACATCTTTTGTCCTACCCTCCCGTGGCAGTGGGGTCCTATTGGAAACTAAGGGATATTAAGGCCTCCTTTTAATAGAGTACCGGAACAAAGCATTAACACATAGTGAATACATGAACTCCTCAAACTACGGTCATCACTGGGAGTGGTCCCGATTATTGTCACTTCAGGGTTACCGGATCATAAGACATAGTAGGTGACCATAGACTTGCAAGATAGGATCAAGAACTCTCGTATATTGATGAAAACATAATACGTTCAGATCTGAAATCATGGCACTTGGGCCCTAGTGACAAGCATTAAGGATTGCAAAGTCATAGCAACGTCAATGTCAGAACATAGTGGATACTAGGGATCAAACCCTAACAAAATTAACTCGAATACATGATAATTATCATCCAACCCATCACCGTCCAGCAAGCGTACGATGGAATTACTCACGCACGGCGGTGAGCATCATGAAATTGGTGATGGATGATGGTTGATGATGACGATGGCGGTGGATTCCCATCTCCGGAGCCCCGAACGGACTCCAGATCAGCCCTCTCGAGGGAGTTTAGGGCTTGGCGGCGGCTCCGTATCGTAAAATGCGATGAATCCTTCTCCCTCGTTTTTTCTCCTTGAAAGTGAATATATGGAGTGAGGGTTGAGGTCCGTGTTGCGTCAGGAGGCCCACGAGGCAGGGGGCGCGCCCAGGGGGTAGGGCGCGTCTCCCACCCTCGTTGATAGGAGAAGGCCCCCTGACATGGATCTTCCTTCCAGTATTTTTTATATATTCCAAAATAATTCTCCATTGATTTTCAGGTCATTCCGAGAACTTTTATTTCTGCAAAAAAATAACACCATGTCGATTCTGCTGAAAACATCGTCAGTCCGGGTTAGAGTCCAAAACAAGGGCAAAAGTGTTTGGAAAACGTCGGAGTAATGGGCCACGGATAGGCCAACCCATGCCCCATAACCTTTCAAGACATCGGGGCAGGCTGCGCCCCTCAAGACCACAGGCCGAAGAGCCGCTTCCTGGGGGGTCTACGGCAAGGCGGCCGACTGCCCGCTCACAGCCGAGTCCCAGGGACGACTTCCAGAGAAGCCGGCTTTGGGGAGTCGGCTGGCGCCTCCAACAAACCGTGACCCCATCGAAGTGGACGGGGCAGGGGCGTGGCTACAGTGAAGCCCACTCTCCGCCCCTTACCAAGGGCAGGCATGGCTACAGCACGCCGTACTTGGGAAGATCTCCCTGCGGCGTGGCACTGTTGCCCGGCCGGACCTGACATCAACACCACTGTACCGGGTCCTGCGCCCACGACGGCTTGTCTGTACGGCCTGGAGGCAGCTGGGCCCACCAGTCAGCGAGACCTCGGGAGACGGCGGGAGAACCACCAATCGGACCCGTCGGGAGTCGGCGCAGGGGAGTCGACCGAGCCCTCCCCCGGGGCGCATGCGCCATTAATCAAGAAGAGATGGGGAGTGGCTACAGTGATCGCCCGGCAGGCGGCGGGGCTGTTGCCATGACCCCATGGCCAAGCTTGCATCATCAGGAGCACGGCCACGGTAATCAGCAGCCGGCAAGACCCGCCCGCGGCGGATGCGGCCTGTCGGCTCCGTACCAGACTAGTCGGCAGGTCCCACCAGTCGGCAGAGAAGTCGGAGGTCGGAGGCACTGACGGCTGGGCCCGCGCCCAGGCGAATTACCATTGTACCCCCTGGGGGGTAGGCCTATATAAACCCCCCAGGGCACCCATGCAAAGGGTTGGAACCCAGTAGCACTAGACAATACCATATAGAAGGAGAGAGCTAGCCTTGCCCTCTTCTACCACCCGAAACAGCTCAAGGAGCAACCGTGTAAGCACTTGACCATACTGATCATGCGGAGACCCCACAGAGCAGCAGTAGGGATGTTATCTCCCCGGAGAGCCCCGAAGCTGGGTAAGATCCGTCGGCGTGCATGTCTTCGCCTCATCCCATTTCCAGGCACCGGCGACGTTCTACTCGCCCCGACCATGATAAGCCATCCGTTGGCATATGTCGCACCAGACCCCCGACATTTGGCGCCCACTGTGGGGCCTGGTGCACCGCCGTCCGGAGATCCGTTCTGGACGGGAACCCTTTTTCTCCCCGGCGAGCACAGCCAGCCAGGCACGCCAGACGAAGTCTGCGTCGATGCACTGCGCGGCGTTGAGATCGCCTGCGCTGCCAGCTCCCTGGCCGAACTTGTGGGCGAGGTCCGCCTCTCTGACGGGCCTGCGTCCGACACAGGCGCAGGCGGCCCAGAAAACCTCCTCGCGGGCCTCCTCGATCAACTCCACGTTTCCGGCGAGCCTGCCGTAGACTTGGAGTCCGTAGGCTCCACTGACCCGATGCTGGTCGACTCCGACACCGCGTCGGTTGACGCGTTCCCCACCAACATGGTGGTCTACGACGAGCCTCTCCCCCATGCGGAGAGTGACGGAAGCACCGTCACTGAGGTGCTGGTCATCAGTCATGACGAGTTCCTTGGTGGAGGGGCGCCCGACTCACTCGGTGCGGCGCTGCAAGACCTAGCTGCGCCTATTCTGGAAGACGCTGACAAAGAGACGTTAGAAGCGCGCCGCCTTTAGCTTGTTGAAGGCGCGAAGAAGCTGACCAGCATGAGACGCTTGTCAAAAGCTTTCCAGAGGGAGATGGATCCCGCTGTCAGCGGCTCGCCGGCCCCGGTAGGGCCCAGCCGCCTTGGCGCGGTTCAGCAGCGCGGCGTAGCCATCGCCAGCCTGTTCGGGGCCAGCTGCCCCGTGTATGCCACGCCAGCGGAGAACATCCGAGCCGCCCAGGCAGCGGCGGATGAGCTGGAAAATTTCGAGGGCGAAGAGCGCCGCCTCATGATGGAGCAAGTCCAGCGGCTTCTCGACACGGCCGCCGCGCAGAACGAGGCCGGCTGCCGCACGGAGGCGCAGCAGCGGCCAAACGACGACCCGCACCGAGAACAAGGCGCGACGTCTCGGACGCCGACTGGTGGTGCCCGAGGAAGAAAGGACAAGGAGCCGGCTGTCAGCCATAGTCGGACTCGGATTACCATAGAGCGCGACCGAGACGGCCGCCCGAGAGCAGTGGAACGACGGAACGACTGTCCGCCTCCCCCTCCCCGCAAGGAGAGGCGAGTCTCCCCGCCGCCTGTTGACCATCCGACTCTCGGTGACCGCCTTGGCCGCCGAGAGGGAGTTGGAGAGAATGACGCCCGCCCCCGGATCGACCGACTTCACCGGTCCCTGGCGCTGGAAGAAGAAGCCGAGCTGGGACCGCCTTGTTTCGGGCCCCGCATTCGGGACAAGCCCTTTCCCAGAGGGTTCACACTCCCAAGAGACACGCCCAAGTATACCGGCTCCGTGAAACCGGAAGACTGGCTAGTCGACTACTCCATGGCTGTTAGCAGAGCAAACGGCAACAAGCGTGTCGCCGTAAAGTACGTTCCGCTCATGCTTCTGGGCACGGCCCGGATATGGCTGAACAGCCTGAAGCCCCGCAGCATCAACAGCTGGGTCGACTTCACCAAAGCGTTCGTCCGCAACTTCACCAGCATGTACAACCGTCCTCCCAAGCCTCGTCAGCTCTCCTTGTGCGTGGAAGGTCCTGACAAGTCGACCCGCGACTACCTCACGCGTTGGGCTGAGCTCCGGAACTCCTGCGAGGGCGTGCACGAGGTGCAGGCGATCGAGTACTTCATAGCCGGGTGCCGAGAAAGCACCCTCCTCAAGCACAAGCTCCTCAACGACGAGCCAGAAACCCTCGACGAGCTGCTGATCATAGCGGACAAGTACGCCACAGCCGACTCCTCCATGAAGACCGAAATTCAAATCAGCACGACTGGCAAAGTAGCTCCTCAGGCTCCAAGAACTCCGGCGGCAGACGCCGGCCGGCGACAACAGCAAGGCGACAACAAGCGCATGGCCCTGCAGCCAGCTTCCAGCAGCCGGCAGGTCGCGACCGTTGAAGCCCCGCAGCCAGAAGAGCAGCCTCCGCCCAAGCGATAGAAAGGCGGCAAGCCAAACTGGCTGCCGGCCTTCTCCTATGAGCAGACCTTGGATGGACCTTGCAAGTTCCACAGCGGCGCGAAGCCGTCGAATCACACCACCCAGAAGTGCCACTGGCTCACCAGGATCGTCAAGGGAGACGGCCTCCTGCCACACCCGCCTGCTGGGCAGCCGCCTCCGCCTCCACCCCAGCAGCCGGCAGTCAGGCCAGTCAGCGTGGTACAAGACGAATGCCCTGAAGAGCATGCAGCCTATGTAGTGTTCACTAGTGTGGCTGCTGATCGACGCAGCAGGCGGCTGCAGCGACAAGAGGTGAACGCAGTAGCCTTAGAGATGCCAGAGTTCATGCACTGGTCTGAGTGGCCCATCAGCTGGAGCAGGGCTGACCACCCAGAAGTGATGCCGAGTCCGGGCTCCTACGCCTTGGTCCTGGACGCCATCTTTGCCACGGACAAACGGGCCGTGCGTTTCTCGTGGGTTCTGATAGATGGGGGCAGCAGCATCAATATCTTGTGCAAGGACACCATGGAGAAGTTAGGAATCAAGCAAAGACAGCTTCAAAACAACCGGACTGTGTTCCACGACATTGTTCCTGGGCTTTCCTGCTCACCAATCGGCAAGATCCTGATTGACGTCCTCTTTGGGGACAAAGATCACTTCCGAAGAGAGTCTGTTTGGTTTGGGGTGGTGGACCTCGAGAGCCCATATCATGCACTACTTGGCCGACCTGCCTTGGCCAAGTTCATGGCGGTCCCCAACTATGCCTACCTCAAGATGAAGATGCCCAGTTCCAGGGGAATTCTGACTATGGCCGGCGACTACCGGAAGTCGTCCGCTTGCGCGGCCGAAAGCAGTCGGCTGGCCGAGTCCCTGGTGATCACAGCCGAGAAGCGATTCCTTGAGCGAGTTGTGGCGATGGCCGGCAATCAGCCAGAGATATCACCCGACCCGACGGATTCGGAAGCCGAAGGTTCGTTCAAGCCGGCCAAAGAGACAAAGAAGATACCCTTGGATCTGGAGCACCCAGAGAGGTACGCTGTCATAGGTGCAAACCTCAACAGCAAATAGGAAGGCAAGCTCGTCGATTTCCTCCGTGGGAATAGGCACATCTTCGCATGGTCTCCCAAGGACATGCCAGGTGTACTGACGGATTTCGCCGAGCACAAGTTACACGTCCGATCTAATGCAAAGCCGGTCAAGCAGCCCCTGCGCCGCCTGTCAAAAGAGAAGAGAAGAGTTGTCGGAGAAGAGATAGCCCGACTCCTAGCAGCCGGCTTCATCATGGAAGTTTTCTTCCCGGAGTGGCTGGCAAATCCGGTCCTGGTGCTAAAGAAGAACAAGCAATGGCGAATGTGTATTGACTACACAAGCCTCAACAAGGCCTGCCCCAAGGACCCATTTTCTCTACCAAGGATTGATCAGGTGATAGACTCCATAGCCGGATGTGAGTTGTTGAGTTTCTTGGATGCATACTCGGGATATCACCAGATGAAGCTGAACCCGACTGACAGATTGAAGACCGCCTTCATCACGCCATTTGGAGCATTCTGCTACCTCACCATGACGTTCGGCTTGAGAAATGCCGGCGCCACCTTTCAGCGTTGCATGCAGAAGTGTCTCCTCAAGCAGCTCGGCAGGAACGCCCATGTTTACGTGGACGACGTGGTGGTGAAGACGGAAAAGCGCGGAGCACTGCTGGAAGACCTCAAGGAGACCTTTGAGAACCTGCGCCGATTCCAAATCAAGCTCAACCCCGAGATGTGTGTCTTCGGAGTACCAGCCGGCCAGCTGCTAGGTTTCCTGGTCTCTAAACGCGGCATAGAATGCAACCCAATAAAAATCAAGGCCATCGAGAGAATGGAGGTACCCAGCCGACTGCTAGATGTGCAGAAGTTCACCGGCTGCTTGGCGTCCATTAGCCGATTCGTCAGTCGACTGGGCGAGAAAGCTCTCCCCTTATACCAACTCATGAAGAAGACCACTTTTTTTGAGTGGAACCATAAGGCGGACGAAGCTTTTCACCAGTTGAAGAAGATGCTGACTACTCCACCTATCCTGGCGGCTCCGACTCCCAAGGAACCCATGCTCCTGTACATCGCCGCCACCTGCAGAGTAGTCAGCACAGTCATTGTGGTAGAGCGCAAGGAGGAAGGCAAGGCGCTACCTGTCCAGAGACCAGTATATTACCTGAGCGAGGTACTGTTGACCTCCAAGCAGAACTACCCCCACTATCAGAAGATGTGCTATGGCGTGCACTTCGCTGCCAAGAAATTGAAGCCTTACTTTCAAGAGCATCCAATCACAGTGGTCTGCACGGCTCCACTTGCCGCGATCATCGGAAGCCGAGATGCCTCCGGTCGAGTGGCCAAGTGGGCCATAGAGCTGGCTCCTTACACCATCTACTACTAGCCCCGCACCGCTATCAAATCACAAGCACTAGCCGACTTCCTCGTCGACTCGGCCGAGACCCAGTACCTGCCTCCAGCGCCTGACTCCACCCATTGGCGGATGCACTTTGACGGCTCCAAGATGCGCACTGGCTTGGGAGCCGGCATCGTCCTCACCTCTCCCAAAGGCGACAAGCTCAAATATGCATTGCAAATCCATTTTGCCGCCTCCAACAACATGGCCGAGTACGAGGCGCTCATTCATGGGCTCCGGCTTACCAAAGAACTTGGCATCCGCCGGATCTTGTGTTATGGCGACTCGGACTTAGTGGTCCAGCAGTCATCTGGCGACTGGGACGCGAAAGACGCAAACATGGCGAGCTACCGTTTCCTCGTGCAGCAACTCAGCGGGTATTTCGAAGGGTGTGAGTTCCTCCATGTGCCAAGAAACGACAACGACCAAGCAGATGCCTTGGCACGAATCGGCTCTACCCGCCAAGCAATAGCATCTGGCGTCGCCCTTCAATGCCTCCTCAAGCCGTCTGTCAAGCCTTCACTAGAATCAGACTCCATTTTTGTGCCGGCTCCTCCCGAAGACGGTGGGTCCGACTCCAGAGCTCTGGCAGTCGGAACAGGGACTTTGGCGGGCAACTCCAAAGCTGCCACAGTCGAGCCTGGCCCGGGGACTGCGGTGACAGACTCGAAGATTCCAGAACTTGGCCCAAGGACCGCGCCAGTCGGCCTGGGGACTTCATCAGCCCAGCAAGCGGCTGTTGACTCCAGCCTGCCGCCTCCCAGCCCAGCTGCCCTTGTCCAAGTCACAGTTCTGGTAGTCGAAGAAATAGCAGCACCTTCATGGGCCCAGCCCATCCTCAAATTCCTGGTGAACAAAGAGCTACCAATTGATGAGACCTCAGCTCGACAAGTACAACACCGGGCGGCAGCCTATACAATAATCAACAAAGAGCTGGTCAGGCGCAGCGTCACTGGTGTCTACCAGCGCTGCGTAGAGCCAGAGCAAGGCCAGGCGATCCTCAAAGACATCCATCAAGGCGAATGCGGCCACCATGCGGCTTCAAGAGCACTCATCGCCAAAGCTTTTCTGCACGGTTTCTTTTGGCCGACTGCCTTGGAAGAGGCCAAGGAGTTAGTCCAAAATGCAAAGGGTGCCAGAAGTTCAGCTCCAAGCTGCACCAGTCGGCTTCCACGCTCAAGACCATCCCCATTGCTTGGCCTTTCGCAGTTTGGGGTCTAGACATGGTGGGACCATTCAAGACAGCATGAGGTGGTTTAACTCACCTACTTGTCATAGTGCACAGTTCACCAAGTGGGTGGAAGTGAAGCCAATTAAGAAACTGAATGGTCCGACTACCGTGACCTTCATCTCCGACATTGCAATTCGGTACGGCATACCACACAACATCATCACCGACAACGGCACAAATTTTGCCAAAGGCGCCTTGGCCCGTTTCTGCGCAACACAGGGCATCCGACTGGACCTGGCGTCCGTCGCCCATCCGCAGTCAAACGGCCAAGTGGAGCGAACAAACAGCCTCATCCTGTCCGGCATCAAGCCTCGGTTGATCAAGCCTCTGGAGCGCTCGGCTGGCTGCTGGCTCGACGAGCTGCCAGCCGTCCTCTGGAGTCTGCGCACGACTCCAAACAAGTCAACCGGCTTCACGCCCTTCTTCCTCGTCGATGGTGCCAAAGTCGTCATCCCAACGGACATAGAATTTGGCTCCCCACAAGTCACCATGTACACCGAGGAGGAAGCAGACGAAGCATGACAAGACGGCGTTGATCTGCTGGAAGAGGGCCGGCTGTTGGCACTCAGCCGGTCCAGCATCTACTAGCAGAGCGTGCGCCGATACCACAATAGGAAGGTCAGGCCAAGATCTTTCCAAGAAGGCGACCTTGTGCTCCGGCTGAACTAGCGAACAGCCGGCCAGCACAAGCTGTCGCCGCCTTGGGAAGGCCCTTTCATCATCAGCAAAGTACTAGGCAATGACTCCTACTACCTGATCGACGCTCAGAAGCCCCGAGCACGCAAGAGGGACAACTCCGGCAAGGAGACAGAGCGGCCATGGAATGCGAATCTTCTCCGAAGATTTTACAGTTGATGCAGTATGTACCACGCTACCCTTTGAATGAAAGTACCAAGACTTCGCCCCCCCCCCCCCCCCCGAGACGAGCTCGGGGACTGCCCTCTTTTGTCTGTATGATAAAAATTATGCCTACAAGTATGTTACTCTTTGTCATGTCACTTGGCACCGGGCTCGATGAGTCGGCCCGGGGACTTGCCGCCTTGCACTATGAAATGCTTCCTGCAGCCGGACAAGTAGTGTGTAACACCTAAGCCATCTTCTGTCAGAAGTCGCAGCTCGTAGAGCGACTGTACGGTGGGCAGAGGTAAGGTAGAATGGGTGCTCGCACGAAAAATGGCTAAGGACTCAAAGCGTAAAACATAGCTCAAGACGACTTCCAGCCTTTCTCGCAAACCAACTCTCGGACAGTCGGATTAACGTTTTCTACCCAGCTTGCTCAAACAATCTCGAAATCGGCTAAGTACTTGCTTTCCCAAAGTAGCCTAGCACTTGATCCAGCAACAGTCCGCAGAGCGGCTGTCCGATTGGCAAGACAGGCAACTAAGAGAAAGCGGCAAAGGAAAACAGCCAAAAGAACAATGAGCAAGAAAAGATAAATATATATATATATATATTTATATATATATATAACATAGGCCCTTGGCCGAATTGTCGAGTAGAGGTCCAAATACACCCCGCGGGTGGAATTGTGCGAATTAACAAGTTCTTCAAAAGACTACTAAAGCAGATAAAACAAAAGACACAACGGCAGCCTAGGAGGCGGCAGACGGATTTAGAGGGTCGGAGGAGGCGCCAGCGTCAGGCATCGGGGCGGTCGACCGGCTAGTCTCGGCTTGATCACCTCCGGCAGCAGTCGGATCGGTCGCACGCGGCTCGTTGCTGGAGGCGCGGTTGGGCTGAGGCTGGCCGTCTGCTCCGTCTTCCGGTGCCTCCGCCTCGCCCTCATCCTCCGCCTTGTCCTCCTCCTCGACGCTGGAGCCAATCACCTCCACCGAGTCTTCGCCGTAGTCTGGGTTCATCCCAAACCACTCCGGTGGTACCTCCTCGCCGTCTTCAGACCGCTCGGGGACGAAGATGCTCGTGTCGGTGTACTCGGCGATAGCCGCGGCATGCTTGATGAGGGCGTCCGCCGCAGCCGCCAGCTCCAGCTGGGCCTCCGACCGAAGCGTGGCCAACCGGTCCAGATCCAACCCCGGGTACCACGCCTTGACGAACTCCAAGGCCCGGCGCATTCCAGCCCGGGCCGAAGAGCCCTTCCAGGCCTCGAGGCGACCAGCCGGGACCTCCAACCAGTTGGCCGTCAGGCTAGGAGTGCGCGGAGCCTGCATATCCGGCCAAAGGGCAGAAATCGCCTGGGCGCCGACGCGCTGAAGCCGGCGCAGCATCCGGTGAGCCGGCCGGAGGTGAGCCTCGATGCTCAAGATGTGCTCATCAAGAGTTCGGGGGGCATCAGCGGCGATCTCCGCGCCCTCCGCCCTCCGACTTTCACGATCGGCCTTGATGGCTTGGACAGCGGCCTGCGAATGCCCAGGGAAGAAGTCTGCAAAAGACACGAAGAAACGAAAAAGCAAGTCAAAGACCAGGAATCGGCACGATCTAAGTCGGCAGCTCGAAGAAAGAAAACAAAGAGACTCACCATCAATGATGTCTTCAATCTCGTGGAAGCCGGAGGACAGCAGCGCCTCCTTATCACACCAGGAGGAGCGCTCGCTCACGAACTCGGCCAGGAGGGAGGTTTCCGTCTCCTCCGCCTCCCTCTGCGACTTCGCAAGCAGCTCCTTCTGCTTTGCCAACTGAGCGGCCAGAAGATCGCGCTCCGCGGCGAGCTTGCTGCACTCCTCCCCTTTGGCGAGCAGGGCGGAGTTGGCCTCGCTCAGGTGTTGTTGAAGAGCAGTGTTGGCTCCTGAAGAAAAGGAAGAAAGACAACAGTTGTCAATAAAGTAGGTCGCCGGGGAGATCCGGCCTGACTTCTCAGCAGTCGGCCCGAATCTCGGGGACTACAGCCGGCGGGTGCGCTAGTGCGCCCCCACAGAGAAGAAAAAAGAGGGAAGGACTTACTCCGGCTCTCCGCCAAGTCGGCGGTCCGCTTGCCCAACTCTTCAACATTGCGGTTGAAGGCAGTGACGCGGAGGTTGTGGTAATCCTGCGACAAGCATTTCAGATAAAGTTAGTACCCAGAAGTTCATTAATTGGAGTTCCGGGCCGCCTGCTCAGCAGCCGACCCGAAACTCGGGGACTACACCCAGTGGGTGCACTGGCGCGCCCCCACAGAGAGGAACAAGAAAAACAAAGGCCCAAAGAAAACAAAAACATACCTGGACGGCTGCTCGCGATGCTAGGAACGCCTTGGTGCAACTCTGGAGGGCGTCGCCCTCAGCGCGGAGCTTCGCCTGAACGTCCAGCAGCGCCCGGTTCAACATCCCCGTGCCGCCTCCTCCCACCCACCCAACAGGTGCGGCGCTCGTCGGTTTGGCGTCTGGAGCCGCCGAGCTGGCGGTGCCGGCATCCAGGGGGCGGGGTGCCGAAGTCGCCTTCTCCAGACGACGGCGCGCTGGCGAGCCGACCTGGAGGAGCAGCCTCGCCACGGCCTCGTCCTCGGTCGGCGGCACCGGAGGGTCCGCTGGCTGCTCGCCTTGCACGCCTTCGGACGGCGGCAGACGTGGCGACGGAACATTCGTGCCCGGATTAGAGGGCTCGCCGCCTTCCCTCTCCTCGACGAGGTTCTCCCCGCCGGCTTCTCTAGTCTGCCCCGTGAACTCCGAGGGCGGCGGCGCAGAGTTCAGCGGGGTAACAAGCAAGGCCGCCTGGCGCCGTGCGGCTTCCTCAGCCTGCTGCTTCGCCGCGGCGGCGGCTTCGACCTCCGCTAGTTTTTTCTTAGCGGAGGCCTTCGCCTTCTCCAGGCAGAGGGCTTCTTCCTCGTTGCGCTTCTCCTGCGCATTCTGCTCCGTCTCCTCCCGGAGGTCGGCAGTGGGGTCCTTCCGCCGAGTGGAGGCGGCGGCGACCCGTTCAAGAGAGAGGGGAGCGCTGAAGAAATAAGGCCAAGCAGAGACTCAGACAAATCACGAAGAAAGAATAAACTTTGAAGACAGAATACTTACGCAGAAACCAAAGGTGGCTTCTTCACTTCCTTACGAAAGCGGGCGACCTTCGCGGCTGCCTCGTCCCGCCGGGTCGCCACAGCCGAGCCCTTGGGCTTCTTCGACCGGCTGCCGAACAAGGTCGGCGCAGCCCGGCGCTTCTTCCCGCCGCCTGGGGCACCCGGCGCAGCAGAAGAACCCGCGCCAGGCTGGTCGGCTCCTAGCCGATGGCGAGGAGTGACTTCTCCCTCGGCGTCGTCTTCAGGCCAGTCGGCAAAGGTAGCCGAGGGCCTGAAGTCGCCTGTTGTCCGTCCTCCTCCCTCGGCGTCGTCTTCCAGAGCCGTCGCCCCTAGATCGGGGTCGTCGACGTCGCTCTCCGCCCGGTCGGCGGCGAACTCACGGGCCATCCCCGAGGTGCCGGCTGGTGGGTGAAGAAGGGGATTCTAACCAAAGCCGACTGATCAGAACAAAACTCGGCAAGAAGAAGACAATCTAAAGAAAGGAAAGAAAGGCGAGTCACCTCGGGCGGGGGGTTGGCGCGGGAATACGGCTCCTTGCCGAATCGCCAGTCCTCCAGGAGCCTGCTATCCGAGAGGTAGTTCACCATATGGGCCATCTCTTCGTGAGGCATGTCCTTGGTGCACATCCGACTCGGGTCGCGGCCCCCGCTCATCTGGCATATCATGTGAGGGTGGCCTTGGAGTGCAAGAACTCGGCGTGAGACGAAGGCGGCCAGCAGGTCCGGACCAGTCAGACCCTCCGACTGCGTCAGCACTCGGAGTCGCGTGTGGGCACCGGCTCCCGCAGGCGACAGCGACCTGGCCCGATACGACCAGTTGGGAAGTCTGCCAGCCGGCGGGCTGGCTTCAAAAGCCAGCAGATTGACCCAGTCGCCCCTCGTGGTGATGTTCCTGACGTAGAAGTAGGATCTCTGCCACATATTCACCAACTTCAGCAGCGAGATGGAGGGGAAGTGGTTGTCGGCTCCTGTCCGTCGCACGGTGATGAAGGCGCCGCACTGAGCCGGCACGCCCGCAGCCTGGGTGCCGAGCTTGGAGAAGAACACCCCTAGAGCTCGAGGGTGGGGAGGACTCCGAGGAAGCCTTCGCACAGAGCCACGAAGGCGGACAGGAGCACCACTGTGTTGGGGATGAGGTGGTGCGGCTGGAGGCCGTAGAACTCCAAGAACGACCGGAAGAAGCTGCTCGCCGGCAGCCCCAGCCCACACAGGCAGTGCGAGCGGAAGATGACCCGCTCGCCCTCCTACGGGGCGGGGGAAATCTCCCCCTCCGGCGCAAGACGCACCTGTACACGATCTTCGCCGGGAAGCCGACGGGTCCGGGGGAGGAACTCGATATGATCTTTGTGGACTTCGGAGCCGTCCCAGCTGCCGGAGCGCACTGGGGGAGGCACGGCAGCGGAGGAAGAACACATCGTGAGCTGTCGCCGCGGCGTTCGCCGGAGCCTGGGCATGCGGCGGAGCAAAGAAGAGGAGAGGAAGCAGGAGAGCAAGGAGCTGCGAGGAGGAAGAAATCAAGGGGTAGTGGGAAGGAGGGGCGCGTGTGCCCCCCTCTTCCCCCTACTTATAGCCCCGTGGGCTGCGAAGCCGAGGGGCGGACATGGGGATTTACTGCGCCCGCAACTACACGACCCCCACGATCCACGTAAAGTTACTGCACGCAGTAACTTCATGAGAATCCCAACCGTCCGCCGGGGCCCGCAGCGGACTCGGGCGCGAAGGCGCGGTAGTGGCGGGCCCCGCCAACGGGCATGTCCCTTCGCGCGCGTGGGCTGGCAGAACAGCCTGGCCACGTGCCCTCACACAACAGGCCAAGAACGGGCGGCAGCCTGGAAGCTTAGCTAGCACGCCACATGAACTCGCGCCGCAACATTCGAACTACTGAGCAAGTCGGAATTGAGTGAGTCCGAGTTGGGCGAGTCCGACTCCATCTAGTCGGCCCGGCAGAAGTCAATCAAGACCATGTGTTGAGCACCCGGAAGGAGAAACTGCTGAGGCTTCTCGGCCGGTCGTCTGCGGCGCCTCACCAGCTTCGGGGACTACTGTGGGAGTAATGGGCCACGGGTAGGCCAACCCATGCCCCATCAGCTTTCAAGACATCGGGGCAGGCTGCGCCCCTCAAGACCATAGGGCGAAGGGCCGCTTCCTGGGTAATCTACGGGAAGGCGGCCGACTGCCCGCTCACGGCCGAGTCCCAGGGATGACTTCCAGAGAAGCCGGCTTTAGGGAGTCGGCCAGCGACTCCAACAAACCGTGACCCCATCCAAGGGGACGGGGCAGGGGCGTGGCTACAGTGAAGCCCACTCCCCGCCCCTTACCAAGGGCAGGCATGGCTACAGCACACCGTACTTGGGAATATCTCCCTGCGGCGTGGCACTGTTGCCCGGCCGGCCCTGACATCAGCACCACTGTACCGGGTCCGACGCCCACGACGGCTTGTCTATACGGCCTAGAGGCAGCTGGGCCCACCAGTCAGCGAGACCTCGGGAGACGGTGGGAGAACCGCCAGTCGGACCCGTCGGGAGTCGGCCCGGGGGAGTCGGCCGAGCCCTCCCTTGGGGCCCATGCGCCATTAATCAAGAAGAGATGGGGAGTGGCTACAGTGATCGCCCGCCAGGCGGCGGGGCTGTTGCCACGACCCCATGACCAAGCTTGTGTCATCAGGAGCACGGCCACAGTAATCAGCAGCCGGCAAGACCCGCCCGCGGCAGATGCGGCCTGTCGGCTCCGTACCAGACCAGTCGGCGTGCCCCAGCAGTCGGCGGAGAAGTCGGAGGTCAGAGGCAATGACGGCTGGGCCCGCACCCAGGCGAATTACCATTGTACCCCTAGGGGGTAGGCCTATATAAACCCCCTAGGGCACCCATGCAAAGGGTTGGAACCCAGTAGCACTAAACAATACCATATAGAAGGAGAGAGCTAGCCTTTCCCTCTTCTACCACCCGAAACAGCTCAAGGAGCAACCGTGTAAGCACTTGACCATAGTGATCATGCGGAGACCCCGTAGAGCAGCAGTAAGGGTGTTATCTCCCCGGAGAGCCCTGAAGCTGGGTAAGATCCGCCAACGTGCATGTCTTCGCCTCATCCCGTTTCCAGGCACCGGCGACGTTCTACTCGCCCCCACCATGATAAGCCATCCATTGGCATATGTCGCACCAAACCCCCGACAGAAAAGTAGATACGACGGAGACGTATCAACTCCCCCAAGCTTAAACATTTGCTTGTCCTCAAGCAATTCAGTTGATAAACTGAAACTGATAAAGAAAAACTTTTACAAACTCTGTTTGCTCTTGTTGTTGTAAATATGTAAAGCCAGCATTCAAGTTTTTAGCAAAGATTATGAACTAACCATATTCACAATAACATTTAGGTCTCATGTTTACTCATATCAATGGCATAATCAACTAGCGAGCAATAATAATAAATCTCGGAAGACAACACTTTCTCAAAACAATCATGATATGATATAACAAGATGGTATCTCGCTAGCCCTTTATGAGACCGCAAAACATAAATGCAGAGCGCCTTTAAAGATCAAGGACTGACTAGACATTGTAATTCATGGTAAAAGAGATCCAGTCAAGTCATACTCAATGTAAACTAACAGTAATGAATGCAAATGACAGTGGTGCTCCTCAGCTGGTGCCTTTTAATAAGAGGGTGATGACTCAACATAAAAGTAAATATATAGGCTCTTCGCAGAGGGAAGCGGGGATTTGTAGAGGTGCAAGAGCTTGGTTTTGAAATAGATATGAATAATATTTTGAGCGTTATACTTTCATTGTCAACATAACAACCGAGAGATGGCGATATCTTCCATGCTACACTCATTATAGGCGGTTCCCAAACAGAATGGTAAAGTTTATTCGATATCCTCCATGCTACACACATTATAGGCAGTTCCCAAACAGAATGGTAAAGTTTATACTCCCCCTCCACCAACAAGCATCAATCCATGGCTTGCTCGAAACAACGAGTGCCTCCAACTAACAACAGTCCCGGTGGAGTTTTGTTTGCAATTATTTTGATTTGATTTGCATAAATCATGGGACTGGGCATCCCGGTGACCAGCCATTTTCTCGTGAGTGAGGAGCGGAGTCTACTCCTCTTGAGAATAACCCGCCTAACATGGAAGATACAGACATCCCTAGTTGATACATGAGCTATTCGAGCATACAAAACAGAATGCTTATTTGAAGGTTTAGAGTTTGGCACATGTAAATTTACTTGGAACGGCAGGTAGATACCATAAATAGGTAGGTATGGTGGACTCATATGGAACAACTTTGGGGTTTATCGAATTGGATGCACAAGCAGTATTCCCGCTTAGTATAGGTGAAGGCTAGAAAAAGACTGGGAAGCGACCAGCTAGAGAGTGACAACAGTCACGAACATGCATTAAAATTAATCAACACCAAATGCAAGCATGAGTAGGACATAATGCACTGTAACGCCCTCGATGCGGCTATATCTCCCACGTGCCGAAGCACAACTTGGAGGCATAACCGCATTGAAAGCAATGTCGCAAGTGAGGTAATCTTCACACAACCCATGTAATACATAAGGGAAAGAGATACATGTTGGCTTACAATCGCCACTTCACACAAATACATGAATAAAGCATTACATCAACCAGTTACAATCAAGGCCCGACTACGGAGCCAAAATAAAAGAAGAACCCCAAATGCGACAAGGTGGGTTAGAGGCTTGGTTCAACAATATAGGAGGCATGATAAGCAAGTGGTAGGTATCGCAGCATAGGCATAGCAAAAGAGCGAGCAACTAGCAAGCAAAGATAGAAGTGATTTCGAGGGTATGGTCATCTTGCCTGAAATCCCGTAAGGAAGAAGAACGAGTCCATGAAGAAGACAAACGGATGTTGACGAATGGGTCCTCACAAACGCGACGTTACCGGAACCAACCCAACGAAGTAAACACCGGAAAGAAGCACACAACATAGTAAACAACCAACACATGAACATGGTATGATATGCGGGATGCGGGATGCGATGCATATGCATGCTTTGACAAGGAATGATTGAACCTGGCCTCAACATGGAAATCCAAGTGTGCCACTGGAAAGATGAGATTAAATCGCTTAAAAACGATATAAAGAACGCCGGAATCGGAGTCACGGTTTGGAAATGGCAAGCGATTCAAATATGGCAACGGTCTGCGATATACAGCAAGTAGCCATCTAAATGCAACAAGATGAACATGCTATAGCACTCAAACATGGCAACAAAATACATGCAGGGATCCATTCATGATGCTTAACAAAAGTCTAGCACTGAGCTACGGCCAATTCATCCATTAACAGGTTCAAACAAGCATGGCAAAAATGCATATGGTAAACAGATTTCAAACTTAGTGAAATTAACACTTGTCTGGAATCTCAGATCAGATAGCACTCTTTGGAGCAACAACACTACATGCTACAGGACCTAAACATGGCAAAGTAAAACATGGCATGGAGCTACTCAAAAAGCTTAACAAAAGTCCCTTAGTGACCTTGAGCCAAAATGGATCAGAAAACACATTTGCAAGCATGTGAACATAGCAAAAGCATAAACAGTTCCCATACTTAGTGAAAACTGGAGCATGCTGAAACAGATCTCCAGTAGGCATGTTTACAAGCTCGATGCACTCACTACGGAGCATGTCATGACAAGCTAAGCATACATCTATCAAGAATACACAAAATGCAAGCTAGACATGGCAAGAACAATAACATAGCATGCACGGATCAACTACAACATCCTTGGCAAAATCGCTAACAAGTAGACAATCTGTCCAGATTCACGAAATAGCAAAAGTAGAGCTTGATTAACTCAAGTTAGGGTGCTCCATAATTGCAAACAAAGACATGGATGGATAGAGCACTACAAGATTAATAAAACATCCTTACTGATCATCCTCAAAAGAGGCACGGATCACTAGGAAACAACATGAACATATGGCAATATGAGATAAACAGATAAAGGACTTAGTGGAAATGCTAAGTCCTTGAAATCAGCATTACCAAGTGCCTCACTTGGCAAGCTTGTACTAGTCACCACACACATCACAAAAATACATGGGTTGCACCTCTAGAAAGATGGCAAAACCCTTAACAAAACATATGTAGAGCTAATGGGCATATCATGCACACAATAATCATGGCAAAAATAACAAATATCTAAATGGAGCAGCAGATCTGACAATTATCTCAACTAGCACTCTTCTAACAGCATTTCGGGCATCAAGATGAACTCAAATGAAAATGATGCAATGAGAAGAAATGATGTGCTCTCTGGGAAGAACATTTTGATATGCTAAACGCGCAAAACGGAGCTACGGATGCAAAGTTATGACATGATGAACATGGGCATATGAAACATGGAAAACTCGGGGACTTAGTGAAATTTTACCTCCGCGAAAGTCAACGCGGGACGGAGGGATCCGGGACGGAGCGGATCCAGATCGGAGGGGCCGTTTGGATCGGGTAAGTGGTGGATCTGGTCCCGATTCACGGAACATCGCCGGAGACGGTGGAGATGGCCGGACTTGGTGGAGACCTCGCTGGAGCGCGGTGGAGGAGGACGCGGGGCTCGCCGGAGTTGCACCGGGGGCGGACCCAGCGACCCAAGGCGGCGGCAGGGCGCATGGCAGCGGCGGCGGGGCCACGCCGGCGAAGGGCGGCGCCGGTGGGAAGGAGGCGAGGCGCGGTGGCGCATGGCGGTGGCCGGAGCGGCGCAGGAGGCGGCTCGGGCGAGCGCGAGGCCGAGCGGCTGGCGGCGGCGACCGGGCCCGAAGGGCCCCGCGCGGGCCCTGGCGGGCCGGCGGGTGAACCGCGGCGGCGGGGATGAGGCAGGAGGCCAGGTGGCGCAAGCCGGTTGGTTCGGGCGGTGGAGGAGGTGACGTGGCGCAATGCCATTGGGCGGAGTGAGGTGGCCGGCGGACACGTCCGGCGCGGACGGACATGTCCGGCGGCGCGAGGAAGGGGAAGGCTAGGGTTCATCCGCGAATTTCGGGAGGGGAGCACATATTTATCAGTGGAGGGAGCTAGGAGAGTCCAAATGAGGTGCGTTTTCGGCCACGCGATCGTGATCGAACGCTCTAGATGATGGAGAGGGTTTAGATGGGTTTTGGGCCAAATTGAAGGGGTGTTTTGCTGCAACACACACGAGGCCTTTTCTGTCCCTCGGTTAACCGTTGGAGCATCAAACGAAGTCCAAATGGCACGAAACTTGACAGGCGGTCTATCGGTAGTAAACCACGGCCACATGACAAGTCTCGGTCCAATCTGGAAATGTTTAATCCCCACACATGAAAGAAAGGTAGAAATGACCACCGGAGGCGAACGGAGCGCCGGAATGCAAAACGGACAACGGGGAAAAAGCTCGGATGCATGAGACGAACACATATGCAAATGAAATGCACATGATGACATGATATGCAATGCATGACACGCAAGCAATGACAAGGCAACAACAGTGAATAACAGGAAGACACGTGGCACATCGGTCTCGGGGCGTTACATGCACCATGAACTTAAATATCGTAGACGCTATGTTGATTCTGTTTCAACTACATGCGTGAACATGTGCCAAGTCAAGCCACTCGAATCATTCTAAGGAGGATAGCACCCTATCATACCACATCACAACCATTTTAATAGCATGTTGGCACGCATGGTAAACCATTATAAGCTCCTAGCTAATTAATCATGGCATAAGAAACTATAATCTCTAATTATCATAGCAAACATGTATTCATAATAGGCTGAATCAGGAACGATGAACTAATCATATTTACAAAAACAAGAGAGGTCGAGTTCATACCATCTTTTCTGATCTCAATAAGTTCATCATATAATCATCATTATTGCCTTTCACTTGCACGACCGAATAGTGTGGATAATAATAATAGTGCACGTGCATTGGACTAAGCTAGAATCTGCAAGCATCCAATTCAATAGAGAAGACAAGGTAATATGGGCTCTTTGTTAGATCAACAATAATGCATATGAGAGCCACTCAATCATTTTAATCATCGTCTTCTCCTCTTGACCCCCAAAGAACAAGAAAAGAAATAAAACTATTTACACGGGAAAGCTCCCAACAAGCAAAAGAAGAACGAAAAATCTTTTTGGGTTTTCTTTTAATTATTACTACTACAGGCATGGAAAGTAAACTAGTTGAAAGCTACAACTAATTTTTTTTGTTTTTCTTAAGGTTTATTAAACACACAACAAGAAAGCATAAAAAGGAAAATAAACTAGCTTGGATATTACAATGAAAAAGTATGAGCACGACAACTAGCAATGAGTGTGTGAACATGAATGTAATGTCGGTGAGAAATATATACTCCCCCAAGCTTAGGCTATTGGCCTAAGTTGGTCTATGGCCACGATTGGCCTGGCGGATATCCAAAGTTGTAGCTGGGGTCGTACTGAGATGCATCGACTATTGCCTCATGAGCTGCTGCTTGGAGACGGGCCGTCTCCGTCCTCCTCTTATACTTGTCCGCCTCCTCCCTGGTTATAATATGTCTCCCTTTTGCCTTAGAGTCAAAGAAAACATGAGCTGGGAGAGCGACATGATAGGTGCGTCATCTGTCAAAGATTAGTCAGTACTGGAGGAACTGATCGTTCCTCTCAACAAACTAATGACGAACCATGGCCTCATAATCTAAATAAACAGGAGGCAACTCAATATCATACCCACGTATGGGTATATCAAGAAAATTAGCTAGGCGGGCTGCATAAATTCCGACAAATAAATCTCCATGAATACGATTATTATGCAACCTACGTGCAACGATAGCCCCCAAGTTGTATTGTTTATCTCCTAATACAGCGCTTCTGAGAACGCTAAGATCAGGCACACACATGTGACATGCTTCATCTTTACCATTAATGCATCTACCTATGAAGGGAGCAAAATAATGTATAGCAGGTAAATGAATACTCCCTATGGTAGCTTGTGTTATATCTCTAGATGCCCCCACAGTTATACTAGCAAGGAAATCTCTAAACTCAGATTTGCGAGGCTCACTAGTGCTGCCCCATTGTGGAAGTTTGCAAGCAGTATTCAAATCCTCTAAGTCCATAGTATAAGAATTTTCACAAAGATCAAATAGGATAGTTTGATAATTGCGTGATGATGAAAATTCAAACCTCCTCACAAAGGAATCAGTGAGATAGTGGTATTGGCGGCACTTATCTGCCTCGAAGCTCTCAAGATCGGCATTACACATATATGCGTTAAATTCCTCCTTGATTCCTGCTCGATCCATAAAGTCCTCTGACAACCATTAGCAAGCCCGCACCTGAGGTTCCCTTGGTGGTTCATCACCGGCATCGCGTATTGCGAGCCTGGGTCCTTGCTTCCTTGAAAGACCACCTTGGTACATTTTCCTAAACATATTTCTTCCTTTGAAAAATTTCTGAAATTTTAGTAACTTCAAAATAAAAGTGAACCAAACTCAACAAAATTGATAGCAACTACTCCTACAAGTGCCTAGAGGCAGTATCATGCATCAAAACTACTTTTGACAACATAAATTTGACATGCAAGCTCAAGAACAGGGTGACCTAAGCAGCAAAAATATGCAATGAATAAAGCACTAGAACAAAAACTAATTGGACCATTGGAGGAGTCACATACCAAGGAACAATCCCCCAAAGCAGTTTTTCGAATGGAGCTTTGAGCAAGGAGATCGAAAATGTAGCAAAATGAGCTTGGGCTCGGGTTTGAGCTGGTTAGTTATGTTTGTGGGAGGAAGAAGTGTGGTAGCTGGAATAAGTGGAGGGGAGCCACCGTGGGCCCACGAGGCAGGGGGGTGCGCCCAGGGGGTAGGGCGCACCCTCCACCCTCGTGGCCAGGTGCTTGCTCCCACTTCTCTGTTCTCAGTGCCAGATATTCTCAAGTATTCTAGAAAAAATCATATTTAAATTCCAGGGCATTTGGAGAACTTTTATTTTTTGGGGTATTTTTTATTGCATGGATAATTCAGAAAATAGACAGAAATTACTATTTTTGCTTTATTTAATATAAATAACAAAAAGTAAAAAGAGGGTACACAGAGTTGTGTTTTCTAAATTCATCCATCTCATGCTCATCAAAAGGAATCCACTAACAAGGTTGATCAGGTCTTGTTAACAAACTCATTCCGAATAACATGGAACCGGAGAATTTTAGAATAACACTAGGTTACCTCAACGGGGATATGCATGTCCCCAACATTAAGAATATCATATTTCTTCTTGACAGTATAGGAAGAGGAAATTCAAAACCTCCAAAAATAATCGATGGAATTTTTCCAGTAGAGTTGATACTATGGACTTGAGGTTGTTTCCTCGGAAAGTGTACCGTATGCTCATTACCATTGACATGAAAAGTGACATTGCCTTTGGTGCAATCAATAACAGGCCCTGCAGTATTCAAAAAGGGTCTTCCAAAAATAATAGACATACTATCGTCCTCGGGAATATCAAGAATAACAAAGTCCGTTAAAATAGTAACGTTTGCAACCACAACAGGCACATCCTCACAAATACCGACAGGTATAGCAGTTGATTTATCAACCATTTGCAAAGATATTTCAATAGGTGACAACTTATTCAAATCAAATCTACAATATAAAGAGAGAGGCATAACACTAACACCGGCTCCAAGATCACATAAAGCAGTTTTAACATAGTTTCTTTTAATGGGGCATGGTATAGTTGGTACTCCGGGATCTCCTAGTTTCTTAGGTATTCCACCCTTAAAAGTATAATAATTAGCAAGCATGGTGGAAATTTCAGCTTATGGTATCTTTCTTTTATTAGTAACAATATCTTTCATGTACTTAGCATAATGATTCATTTTAAGCATATCAGTCAAACGCACACGCAAAAAGATAGGTCTAATCTTTTCAGCAAAGCGGTCAAAATCCTCATCATCCTTTTTCTTGGATGGTTTAGGAGGAAAAGGCATGGGTTTCTGAACCCATGGTTCTCTTTCTTTACCGTGCTTCCTAGCAACAAAGTCTCTCTTATCATAACGTTGATTCTTTGGGTGTGGGTTATCAAGATCAACAACAGGTTCAATCTCTGCTTCATTGTCATTACTAGGTTGAGCATCAACATGAACATCATTATTAACGTTATCACTAGGTTCATGCTCATTACTAGATTGTGTTTCAGAAACAGAAATAGAGATATCATTAGGATTCTCAGGTGTGTCAATAACAGGTTCACTAGAAGCATGCAAAGTCCTATCATTTTTCTTTTTCTTCCTCTTAGAAGGACTAGGTGCATCAATATTATTTCTTTGAGAATCTTGCTCAATTCTCTTAGGATGGCGCTCAGGATACAAGGGTTCCTGAGTCATTTTACCACCTCTAGTCATAACTCTGACAACATTATCATTTTTCTTACTATTCAATTCATTGAGCAAATCATTCTGAGATTTAAGTACTTGTTCTACTTGGGTGGTAACCATAGAAGCATGTTTACTAATAAGTTTAAGTTCACCTTTAACATTAGCCATATAATCACCCAAGTGTTCAAGCATATCAGCATTGTGTTTCAATTGTCTACCAACATAAGCATTGAAGTTTTCTTATTTAACCATACAGTCATCAAACTCATCCAAGCATGGGCTAGCAAACTTAGTAAATGGATTTTAGCTTTATCATATCTATAGAGAGAATTTACCTTTACTACCTTTGTCGGGTTATCAAGACCATGTACTTCTTCAACAGGCGGTAAATTAAGACCATGTATTTCTTCAGTATGAGGTAAATTCTTAACATCTTCAGCTTTAATGCCTTTTTCTTTCATAGATTTCTTTGCCTCTTGCATATCTTCAGGACTGAGAAATAGAATACCCCTTTTCTTCGGAGTTGGCTTAGGAGTTGGTTCAGGAATTGGATCAGGAAGTGTCCAATTATTTTCATTGGTCAACATATTATTCAATAAAATTTCAGCTTCATCTGGTGTTCTTTCCTTGAAAACAGAACCAGCACAACTATCCAGGTGGTCTTTGGAAGCATCGGTTAGTCCATTATAAAAGATATCAAGTATTTCATTTTTCTTAATAGGATGATCAGGCAAAGCATTAAGTAATTGGAGAAGCCTCCGCCAAGCTTGTGAGAGACTCTCTTCTTCAATTTGCACAAAATTATATATTTCCCTTAAAGCAGCTTGTTTCTTATGAGCGGGGAAATATTGAGCAGAGAAGTAATAAATCATATCCTGGGGACTACGCACACAACCAGGGTCAAGAGAATTAAACCATGTCTTAGCATCACCCTTTAATGAGAACGGAAATAATTTAAGGATATAATAATAGCAAGTTTTCTCATCATTAGTGAACAGGGTGGCTATATCATTTAATTTAGTAAGATGTGCCACAACAGTTTCAAATTCATAGCCATAGAAAGGATCAAATTCAACTAAAGTAATTATCTCAGGATCAACAAAGAAATCATAATCCTTATCAGTAACAAAGATAGGTGAAGTAGCATAAGAAGGATCATATTTCATTCTAGAATTGCAAGCTAATAATTTCTTAAGATCACTCCTATCATTGCAAGCAAGAAAATCTCTAGCAGTTTCTTCATCCATAACATAGCCCTCAGGCACAATAGCTAATTCATATCTAGGGGGAGAATCTTCATCATCACTTTCATCAATATTATCAGTTTCAGTAATTTCATTCTCTCTATCCTAGCAAGTTGTTCATCAAGAAATTCACCAAGTGGCACAGTAGTATCAAGCATAGTAGTTTCATCATAAGTATCATGCATAGCAAAAGTGGCATCATCAATAACATGTGACATATCACAATTAATAGCAGAAGCAGGTCTAGGTGTCGCAAGCTTACTCAGAACAGAAGGTGAATCAAGTGCAGAGCTAGATGGTAGTTCCTTACCTCCCCTCGTAGTTCAGGGATAAATCATGGTTCTTGGATCTTTCAGTTTCTTCATAATGATAAGTAGATATAAATCCCAAGTGACTCAAAGAATAGAGCTATGCTCCCCGGCAACGGCGCCAGAAAATAGTCTTGATAACCCACAAGTATAGGGGATCGCAATAGTTTTCGAGGGTAGAGTATTCAACCCAAATTTATTGATTCGACACAAGGGGAGCCAAAGAATATTCTCAAGTATTAGTAGCTGAGTTATCAATTCAACCACACCTGTAAACTTAATATCTGCAGCAAGGTATTTAGTAGCAAAGTAATATGATAGTAGTGGTAATGGTAGCAAAAGGTAACAGTAGCAAACATAATATTTTTGGTGTTTTGTAGTGATGATAACAATAGCAACGGAAAAGTAAATAAGAGAAGAACAATATATGGAAAGCTCGTAGGCAATGGATCGGTGATAGAGAATTATGCCGGATGCGACCGATCATGTAACAGTCATAACCTAGGGTGACACAGAACTAGGTCCAATTCATCAATGCAATGTAGGCATGTATTCCGAATATAGTCATACATGCTTATGGAAAAGAACTTGCATGACAAAGTTTGTCCTACCCTCCCGTGGCAGTGGGGTCCTATTGGAAACTAAGGGATATTAAGGCCTCCTTTTAATAGAGTACCGGAACAAAGCATTAACACATAGTGAATACATGAACTCCTCAAACTACAGTCATCATCGGGAGTGCTCCCGATTATTATCACTTCGGGGTTACCGGATCATAACACATAGTAGGTGACTATAGATTTGCAAGATAGGATCAAGAACTCTCGTATATTCATGAAAACATAATAGGTTCGGATCTGAAATCATGGCACTCAGGCCCTAGTGACAAGCATTAAGCATAGCAAAGTCATAGCAACATCAATCTCAGAACATAATGGATACTAGGGATCAAACCCTAACAAAACTAACTCAATTACATGATAAATCTCATCCAACCCATCACCGTCCAGCAAGCCTACGATGGAATTACTCACGCACGGCGGTGAGCATCATGAAATAGGTGATGGAGGATGGTTGATGATGACGATGGAGACGGATTCCCCTCTCTAGAGCCCCGAACGGACTCCACATCAGCCCTCCCGAGAGAGTTTAGGGCTTGTCGACGGCTCCGTATTGTAAAACGCGGTTAAATCCTTCTCCCTCATTTTTTCTCCCCGAAAGTGAATATATGGAGTTAGGGTTGAGGTCGGTGGAGCGTCAGGGGGCCCACGAGGCAGGGGCACGCCCAGGGTGGTAGGGGGTGCCCCCCACCCTCATGGACAGGTGGAGGCCCCCCTGACGTGGATCTTCCTTCCAGTATTTTTTATATATTCCAAAATAATTCTCCGTTGATTTTCAGGTCATTCCGAGAACTTTTATTTCTGCACAAAAATAAGACGATGGCAATTCTGCTGAAAAAAACAGCGTCAGTCCGAGTTAGTTCCATTCAAATCATGCAGGTTAGAGTCCAAAATAAGAGCAAAAGTGTTTGGAAAAGTAGATATGACGGAGATGTATCAGAAGGGTAGCCCATGGGAGATTGGCACAATGGTGGTGCAAGCTGGGAACAAAATGTAAATGCTAGGAATGTTCGAACCATCATATCTGCCTGAGATTCAGATATGCTTGGTAACGGGATATTTCAGACAGCATGTCTGGAAAAGGAAAGGTTGCAACAAAAATCGACGAGAAGACGTTGCGAGATTCTCGGGAAACAAACTACGATGGCAAGCTCCAAAACATGAGCTGGTTCTGCTACATACATGTGAACATGTTGTACAAGACAAACATGACCACATATTAGTCTTACAATAAAACACTACCGAGTTCTGGTTGGGAACCATCATCGCAGAGAGCGAAGTCCTTGCATAAGTCATATGATTAGCTCTTACGAAGGAACTTCTTCTCTTTAAACAAATCAATCAGTGGCTTGGTGTGCTAGGAAACACATATGGAATGGAGGCGGCGAACCTATCAAACCATAGAGTACTTCGCACATAGGCGTGACTAACTTGGGATGATTCCAGAGGAAATAAAAACAATCTTTCTCATATCCATGGAGGCAACTTACATCAAGTGCACGTGAATTAGAGGAAGTCCCTAATTTCATCCAAACGTATACCTCATGAGCAGAACATGAAGGCAATGCTTACAAAGTTTCCATTACTAACTTAGATGTTCAATATGAATCATGGACAGGATGAAACTGTTGTCAATGGGCTCAACAACAATCCATCCAGGCTTCCATATAGGTGGAATTCCAAAATTATGTGAACAAGGCGATAATATTGGTCAGACCCAAAGATGTAATGGTGTATGCTCGAGGGACAATCGCGAGTAAGACAACATTACAAACATCGATGGTTCTGATTTGATTTGACGATAGCTCATACACAAATCAAAGATTCGGGTAAGACAATAGGTAAAACAATTGATCACGAGGACCAATCAATGAAGATACCATCTTTCTTCAACACACACACACACACACACACACACACACACACACACACACACACACACAAAGGTATCCCTTAATGACGAACTAAGTCGGACAAGCTTTCATCTTCCAACTCCCCAAGTTGTTGTTTAGCTTAACCCACTAGCTCAGGGTATCCAACACAGATTCTTGGAGAAGGGGTGGTTTAGAGAAAACCAACTTGATCATGAACTCAACATAATGGTCAGGGGTCAACCTAGTGATACTTCCGAGAAGATATTCAGAAAATCCCGAGCCACCGATGTGTTACTAAAGTCGAGAACAATCTTGCTCTTCAGGCAAGATGATATGATCAAAAGAGCGAGGGATTGATACAATCCTAACTCAATGATCGAAGGGTGCACCAAGAAAATGGGCCAGGTAGCACAATCAATCTTAGAATAGTGGTCCAATAACCAACATGCTAAGAATGATATTATTGTCCATTAACTACCGAGCAACAGGGTTGCCAGGAGTATTGATTTCACACATCATAGTTCACTTGTCGGCATTCCGGTTACAACAACATGGGACAGAGGAATGAATAATGATGGCGAGAAGTATCATCGTGTTAATAATTCATAAGAGGTCGTGCAATTCTCATGACATTCCTGACATAAAGATGGTAACTCTCCAAGGTAGAACAGAGCAAAAGCTGGATTTGCATTTTGATCCATGGAATGCAACTACTTTGACCCAATCCTCGAAGTGGACAAGGTACTGGAGTTTGTTTCTCCTAGTCATTCCAGAATAGAATAGCTTGACAGGCCTCAAGAGTAAAATGCATCGATGAACACGAATGCACACAAACTCTTGACTATCAATTGCTAGACACAGGTCAGAATACAACTGAAGAGGGACAACCCAAAGGAACATATTCTTTTCTGAGTTGTGGATGCATGGATTAGTATGTCGAGCAAAGCTCAACATTTCTTCCAAACAACCCATGCAGAAAGGTAGGACTAGTAGAGTCACAATGTAGAATGGAGAACTCATCAAGAGCACTCTTGTTGTGATCTTTTGGTTCAAAAGAACTTCCGCCAAGGATGGTTCATGGTATTAGGAAGAATGATATACCACGGACCTCGAAGACTATCACAAGGTTACTATTATCCTAAGGTACGAGCAACACTACCAACACGAGGTAGGTAGAGTGAATCTTGGGCTTAAGAACCCAGAAATAGAAGGCCTACTAACTAAATGGTATCACAGGATGCTTTCGAGAATAGCGGCCAGAATCATCACATTGGTAACACAAAACATGGCTAGATTACTAGGTGACTCCCTGAAACACCTAGGGTCATAATAATAGCTCCAACATATATGTCGAGGCAATAGAGTACCTCAACTAACCGATTAGTGTGGTTGAATGATACGTCTCCATCGAATCTATAATTTTTTATTGTTCCATGCCAATATTATCGAACTTTCATATACTTTTGGCAACTCTTTATACTATTTTTGGTACTAAGTTATTGATCCAGTGCCCAGTGCCAGTTCCTGTTTGTTGCATGTTTTTGGTTTCGCAGAATATCCATATCAAACGGAGTCCAAACGGGATAAAAACGGACGGAGCTTATTTTTGGAAAATATGGAAAATTCGGAAGGAAAATCAACGCAAACCAGTGCCCGAGGTGGTCACGAGGCAGGGGGGCACCCCCCTTAGGGCGCGCACCCTACCCTCGTGAGCCCACTGTAAGGCGGTTGACGCTCTTATTTTGCCGCAAGAAAGCTAATATTCGAAAAAAAATCACGGCGAAGGTTTCAGGCCAATCGGAGTTACGGATCTCCATATATATACGAAACGGTGAAACAGAGCCAGAAGAGAACGCAGAACCAGAGAGAGACCGAGAGATAGATCCAATCTCGGAGGAGCTCTCGCCCCTCCCACGCCATGGGAGCCAAGGACCAGAGGGGAAACCCTTCTCCCATCTAGGGAGGAGATCAAGAAAGAAGAAGAAGAAGGGGCCCCTCTCCCCCTTGCTTCCGGTGGCGCCGGAGCGCTGCCGGGGCCATCATCATCACCACCATCTTCACCAACAACTTCACCGCCATCATCACCAACTCTCCCCCCCTCTATGCAGCGGCGTAACCTCTCTCTTACCCTCTGTAATCTCTACCTAAATGTGGTGCTCAATGCTATATATTATTTCCCAATGATGTATGGCTATCCTATGATGTTTGAGTAGATCTATTTTGTCCTAATGGCTATTTGAAGATCATGATTGGTTTGAGTTGTATGTTTTATTATTGGTGCTGTCCTATGGTGCTCTCCGTGTCGTGCAAGCGTGAGGGATCCCCGCTGTAGGGTTTGCAATATGCTTATGGTGGGTGGCCTGAGTGACAGAAGCACAGACCCGAGTAAGTAGGTTGTTTGCGTATGGGATAAAGGGGACTTGATGTTTAATGCTATGGTTGGGTTTTACCTTAATGAATCTTTAGTAGTTGCGGATGCTTGCTAGAGTTCCAATCATAAGTGCATATGATCCAAGTGGAGAAAGTATGTTAGCTTATGCCTCTCCCTCAAATGAAATTGCAATAGTGATTACCAGTCTAGTTATCGATTGCCTAGGGACAAATGACTTTCTTGTTAACAAAAGCTCTCTACTAAAAGTAATTTAGTTGTGTCTTTATCTAAACAACCCCTACTTTTTATTTACTTGCTCTTTATTTCTTGCATACCTATCCAACAACACCTACAAAGTACTTATAGTTTCATACTTGTTCTAGGTAAAGCGGACATCAAGCGTGCGTAGAGTTGTATCGGTGGTTGATAGAACTTGAGGGAATATTTGTTCTACCTTTAGCTCCTCGTTGGGTTCGACACTCTTACTTATCGAAAGAGGCTACAATTGATCCCCTATACTTGTGGGTTATCATTGAACTCACCCAGAGGGACATCGGGAATGGAAAGAAGGGATTTGCAAATGCATCAGACTATCTGGAAACCTGGGATGACACAGACAGCATAACGGATGTAAATGCTCAAAAAGATTTGAGACATCCTGCAAAAATGGTGGCATAACCACTCAACATCACAATATCAAGGTTCCGAGACTAACTGTTATCACACGGAGGTAGTAGAAACTGAATTGAGGCTTGAAATTAACAATCCTATAAGTCTTCATCATAAAAGATCCAGCACAAGAAGTATCGAGCATGGTGCGATTGTTATCAGAAAGCCGAGCATATAAATTTTGACTAATCATTTCTCTTGAGAGCACATGATTGGGGCATGAATATAACATTGATTTAAGCCTCCCCCAAGCTTGAGCGATGCTTTCTCCTTCGTGAGGCCAAAAATTATATATATAATTGCGATCACGATGAACAAGATGCATAGGATAAAACTTCTGACGAAATTCCAATTTTAATCGTTTGTAGTTCCATGATCCCATATCATCACATAGCCTATACCATGTCGATGCGTCTCCCTCCAAAGATAAAGGGAAGACCTTCTTCTTAATAACATCATCGGGTGCACCTGCAAGCTTAAGTAATCCACAAACTTCATCCACATATATTAGGTGCTCATCGGGATGTAATGTTCCATCTCCTGCAAAAGGTTTAGCTAGCAGTTTTTCTATCATACCCGAAGAAATTTCAAAGCAGACATTTTCATTTTTAGTAGGTTCAGTAGGTTGAGGAGCAACTCTTTGCTCTACTGGTCAGGGTGAAGATACCCCAAACAAGACCCTCAGAGGATTACTTTTCATAGTAACAAGTGATAGTAAATTTCAGCACACTATATAAACTTTTCCTTACCAAATTCCACCTACCAAAGGCGCTTCCCTCCCCGGCAACGGCGCCAGAAAAGAGTCTTGATGACCCACAAGTATAGGGGATCTATTGTAGTACTTTCGATAAGTAAGAGTGTCGAACCTAAAGAGGAGCAGAAGGAAATGATAAGCGGTTTTCAGCAAGGTATTCTCTGCAAGCACTGAAATTATAGGTAACAGATAGTTTTCTGATCAGATAATTTGCAATGAGCAACAAGTAACCAAAGTAAATAAAGTGCAGCAAGGTGGCCCAATCCTTTTTGTAGCAAAGGACAAGCCTGGACAAACTCTTATATAGAGAAAAGCGCTCCCGAGGACACAAGGGAATTATCATCAAGCTAGGTTTCATCACGATCATATGATTTGCGTTCGGTACTTTGATAATTTGGTATGTGGGTGGACCGGTGCTTGGGTACTGTCCTTACTTGGACAAGCATCCCACTTATGATTAACCTCTATTGCAAGCATCCGCAACTACAACAAAAGTATTAAGGTGAACCTAACCATAGCATGAAACATATGGATCCAAATCAGCCCCTTACGAAGCAATGCATAAACTAGGGTTTAAGATTCTGTCACTCTAGCAACCCATCATCTACTTATTACTACCCAATGCCTTCCTCTAGGCCCAAATAATGGTGAAGTGTCATGTAGTCGACGTTCACATAACACCACTAGAGGAGAGACAACATACATCTCATCAAAATATCGAACGAATACCAAATTCACATGACTACTAATAGCAAGACTTCTCCCATGTCCTCAGGAACAAATGTAACTACTCACAAAGCATATTAATGTTCATAATCAGAGGGGTATTAATATGCATATAGGATCTGAACATATGATCTTCCACCACATAAACCAACTAGCATCAACTACAAGGAGTAATCAACACTACTAGCAACCCACAGGTACCAATCCCGGACTTGGAGACAAGAATTGAATACAAGAGATGAACTAGGGTTTGAGAGGAGATTGTGCTAGTGAAGATGTTGATGGAGATTGACCCCCTCCCGATGAGAGGATCGTTGGTCATGACGATGGCGATGATTTCCCCCTCCCGAAGGGAAGTTTCCCCGGCAGAACAGCTCCGCCAGAGACCTAGATTAGTTCCGCCTCGTGGCGGCGGAGTCTCATCCTGAAAGTTGGCTTATGATTTTTTCCTCATTGAAAGACTCCATATAGCAGAAGATGGGCATCAGAGAGCCACCAGGGGGCCCACGAGGCAGGGGGCGCACCCAGGGGGTAGGGCGCGCCCCCACCCTCGTGGGCAGGGCGTGGCCCCCCTCTGGAACTTCTTGCACTCAGTATTTTATATATATTCTGAAAATGACTTCCATGAAGTTTCAGGACTTTTGGAGCTGTGCAGAATAGGTCTCTAATATTTGCACCTTTTCCAGCCCAGAATCCCAGCTGCCGGCATTCTCCCTCTTTATGTAAACCTTGTAAAATAAGAGAGAATAGGCATAGGTGTTGTGAGATAATGTGTAATAACAGCCCATAATGCAATAAATATCGATATAAAAGCATGATGCCAAATGGACGTATCATGATGCATGATAATGACATGGCAATATGTTGTGATTGGTCTAATGCAACTACAAACAGAGGGGTTTGAGTTGTTTTGAACCAAAGGTTCAACTTCGAACTCAAGTTATGAATTCAAATAGTGCATTATCATGTTTTGCTCTAAATAGCAGGGTTAAGTTGTTTAAACATGCATGAAACCAGTACAGATGGATAGATTGGATTTTTTTTAATAATTTTTCATATATAATTTATTCCATTCTGAGCTACGGTTGATTTTCTATGATTTTTAGAAGTTTTGAACATTTTATGAAATTAATAAATCATTTCTGATTTATTTTAATTCTAGAAAATAGTTACAACGTCAGCATGACACCGGGATGACATCAGCAGGTCAACGGAGCTTACTGGGGTCAAACCTGGTGTGTGGGGTCAACACGTGAGTGAAACCGGGATTAACCGGGTCTAATCCCGTGTTGACTGGGGTTTGACTCGCTGCGGGACCCGCTGTTAGTGGCTGTGGGGGCATCTAGCTGGCAGGGGTTAGCATTAGTGACAGTGCCACATCAGTGAGTTAGCGCCAGTGATAACTAGAGCACGGCGATGTTCGCTGTTCGGCCAACTCCGGCGTCGGGAAGACGCGCGGCTGGTCTCGTTGGAACGGCCGCGACGCGGCGTGTCTAGCGGTAGCTGCGGCTGCGGCTGGGGTGGCCGGTATCGGCAACTACGGCGAGCAAGGCGGGGGCCGGAGCTCGGCCTCGAGCTGCTAGGGGGCTACGGTGCGGCTACGGACGAGCTACTAGGTGCGTTCGGCTCCTGGGAGCGACGTGAGGAAGGTGATCGCGCTCGGGCGCAAGCTGCAGCGTCCGTAGTGACAGCGGTGACATGGCTGGCGGGCGGGGCCCTCGGGTCCGGCTGTGGAGCTAGCTAGAGGATGCGAGCGACGGCGAGGTAAGGGGGGTTTCGATCGGGGGCTGGCGCAGATGGCGAGGCCAGGGATTACTAGAGCTCTAAAATTATTTATAGCATTTATTAGCTCCAATTCAAATACTTACTGGGTTAACTCAAAAATCCATAAATGTCCAACAAATATGCTCATCATTTTTGGCAGAGGTTTTCACCTTTATCAGAAATCATGAACATTTTCAAAGTGCATTTTGGGCTCATTGAATGAAATTTAGGGTTTGATCGATCCCCATTTCAACTTTAAATGAAATTTAAACACGATGCATGGGTGCTGATGCAACTAGTTACAACTAAATTCTAGGGTTGTGACAGCTGTAAAACCACCACCTGTGAAAGCTAAAGGCGGCTAAGTTTATTTGGAAATTAGGACGAACCGTGTGCGATAGACCAGCTAGCTAGAAATATAAAAAACAAACTACTCGCCTTGAGCATTGCAACAATCGGCGGATCCATGCCAATTTTCCTTATTATCATACACACATATTGTTATTGGACCATGCGCGATCTTGGGCACTCCCGCCCCGCATCTTTAATATTAGCAGCCGAGGCATTTGAACCATCGCCCTCCCTCGTCCACCACCATCTCCACCCACCATTACTAAAATTTTCAGTAGACGCAGTGTATCCTCAAACACCACCCCCTCCATAGTCCCCCACCTGCCCCCTCCCCTTCGAACCCTAGCTCACACCCGCCGCCAGCGCCGCCGCCAACCCTGCTGGTCTGCCCGTTCCTCCTAGCTTAGATAATAAAGTTTAGGTTATCCACCGATTCCCATACCGTGGCCCCACTCCCTTGAGTTTTTAGATGAGGCCTGCGGTGTCCCTCCCTGCCAGATCCACATCCCCTGCTCAAGAATGTCACAGCCTAAGCTCGACCACATATCCCGGGGAGCCCCACGAGCGTTTGGCCAAGAAGAGGTTTATCATGGCCTCTCCGGCGGACGTTGGTGAGGTGGCCGCCGTTCGCCCCGACATTTCAATCTCGGAGCAACACGTCGCCACCGAAGTCGGTGAAGATGTTGACTACGTTGCCATGCCGAAGGCTTCATGTCAGCATGCTAGCGTATTACTGTATCTCGGGAAAGCTGGCTACAACATCAAGCTCGTCCACACCGACAGCTTCACGCAGGCCATGTCACAGGTTAAGTGGTCCATCCCCAACCCCTCTGGTTCAACCACCGTCGATCTCTTCGATGGCCTTGCCGCTGATCTCCTCTACCAAGCGGTCAAGGATTTGCGAGCTTTATACGCCATCGAGCCCATTTTGTCACTTCTGAAGGACATGTTCTACGGCGGCGGCTTGGGATCCTCAATTGCCAAGTCAGATCTCATCGACCATGACCACGACCATGAGGGCACCCACGAAGGTTCTTCCAAGGTGAAATATCCCATCTGTCTCATCAAAGAGCGCACCATGGGTCTGTGCTCTTCCAACTGGAAGGATCCCGTCCATGAAATGTGAGGCAACATTCTATCAACAAATTTTACCTTTTATAGCTTGCCAACCCGTACCCTTTGTTGTAGTAGCATTTGTCGTGCGGTGCTTTAACTATGTCATGTTTAATTATTTCAGTTATGCAAAAATGTATTGTTCAATAGGTCTATGTGATGTTTAAGTATGAATTGTCCACTTTAGTTTCACGAATGGCTATATTTGGTTGTTTATAGTGAGTAGTGTTGGAGCAGCCCGAGGAGGAAGAAGAAAGGACACACACAAGAGCTTGAGGTAGAAGAAGAGCACACAGGGAGTTTTATGGCACCGCACACACTTGTGCCTTTTCTCTGTTTCTTCTCAACACAAATGAACCGGATACATGCGTTTAAGTAGCCAGACTACACATCACACACGCACCCACTAACCCCACTACGTTGCATGCACACGCGACGGCCAAGCCAGCTGCTTGATCCGATTATTCTTGCATGTACATGCTTGAGTCAGATCCAAGTTTTCAACAGACTTGAGCTTGCTCACAACGGCACACTTGACGCACGTCTCAACTGAATGCGTCCGCTTCTAGCTCCACGCTGATCTGCCGCCGGACTCGGCCGCTCTGACTCTACGGAGTTGTACGCGCATGTTGCTAACAACCATATCCATGCAAACTACACGACGTGCATGCTACTGATCAGCTGATGCTAACTCAACTAACTAACTCACTCTATTCAGCTTTGCACCATGTACGTGATCACTACTTGACGTACACAACCTGCCGCAACTTAGACTAAATGCATGACCGAAACTAATGCGATGAAATAAACATGATGAATACCTAGACAACAAGGTAAACTCTATCAATCACCCCCTTAACCTTGTTGTCGTTTATTCGAACACCTCCATGTTGATCTTCAAAGCAGCCCCGGCTCGTCGTCGGCCGTCGCGCCAGCAAGAAGCGCCCGCTGCTTCCTTGGCTCGGTGCAGTCTTTGGAGTAATGCCCGTACTCTTGACAGTTGTAGCAGCGCACCTTGCGTATGTCAAAGTTGCCCTTCTTCTTGCCGGCACCGCTGCGGTTGCGAGCAAGCCACTCCTCCCCCGTGAGGAGCAGGCGACTCCCACCACCCTGGTCGTAGTTGCTGGTGCCCTCGTCCAAGTCGCTCCGGTCCTCCGCCGTTTTGAGCCTTCCCACAAGCTCTTCCATGGACATGGTTTTAAGATCAAGAAGTTGTTCAATGGCAATGGCTACCTGGGTATACTTGGACGGCACGATGCGAAGAAGCTTCTTCACGACCTTCACTTCATCGAGGTTCTCGCCGAGCGTGCGCAGCTTGTTGGCGATCCCGTTCATGCGCATGGCGAGCTCATCGAGGGTCTCGCCGCTCCTCATGCGGACGACATCAAACTCCTTGAGGAGAGTCTGCGCCTTGGCCTCACGGACGCGGGCATCGCCGACCCGCATAATCTTGATGGCATCCCATGCCTCCTTTGTCGTCGCCTTCACGGCAAGTGTGGAGTGCATCTCCTCCGGCACGGCTCGCAGAATTGCTGCAAGCGCCGCCCTGTCCTGGCTGAAGCTCCCGCCTCCCTCGATGGTGTCCCACACGCATTAGGCCTCCATGTTCACCTTCATGATCAGCGACCATTCGAAGTAGTTCGTCGTCGTCAGCGGCGGGTAGACAATGGTGCTGCTGGCCAGGTGGACGACCTCCTGCTGCACCACCACCTCACGGCAGCCACGCCGCGTCGGGCTCTGGCCTCGGCGCATCACCGGCGAGGCCGAGACACGGCGGCGACCCGACGACGGAGTGCGCGAACCTTCAGTCACCATGGCTCTGATACCAAATGTTGGAGCAGCCCGAGGAGGAAGAAGAAAGGACACACACAAGAGGTTGAGGTAGAAGAAGAGCACACAGGGAGTTTTATGGCACCGCACACACTTGTGCCTTTTCTCTGTTTCTTCTCAACACAAATCAACCGGATACATGCGTTTAAGTAGCCAGACTACACATCACACACGCACCCACCAACCCCACTACGTTGCATGCACACGCAACGGCCAAGCCAGCTGCTTGATCCGATTATTCTTGCATGTACATGCTTGAGTCAGATCCAAGTTTTCAACAGACTTGAGCTTGCTCACAACGGCACACTTGACGCACGTCTCAACTGAATGCGTCCGCTTCTAGCTCCACGCTGATCTGCTGCCGGACTCGGCCGCTCTGACTCTACGGAGCTGTACGCGCATATTGCTAACAACCATATCCATGCAAACTACACGACGTGCATGCTACTGATCAGCTGATGCTAACTCCACTAACTAACTCACTCTATTCAGCTTTGCACCATGTACGTGATCACTACTTGACGTACACAACCTGCCGCAACTTAGACTAAATGCATGACCGAAACTAATGCGACGAAATAAACATGATGAATACCTAGACAACAAGGTAAACTCTATCAAGTAGATGCCTTGTTTATCTGTATTTGGTTGTTAGGTTGGTTGCAGTGAGCATTTTTTCAGTTATCGAGCATATGCCTTGTTTATCTGTATTTGGATCTTAGTTTGGTTGCAGTGAGTATTTGTCCAGTTATCAAGCAGATGTCTTGTTTATATGTATTTGGTTGATAGGTTGCTTTTTTTAGCATTTTTACAGTTATCAAGCAGATGCCTTGTTTATCTGTATTTGGTTGTTAGGTTGCTTTTTTAGAATTTCTCCAGTTATCAAGCAGATGCATTGTTTATCCTTATCTGCTTGTTAGGTTGGTTGCAGTGAACATTTGTCCAGTTTTCAAGCATATGCCCTGTTTATCTGTATTTGCTTGTTAGGTTGGTTGTAGTGAGACTCTGTCCAATTTTCAATGGCTATATTTGGTTGTTATACTGGTCATTTATGCCTTGTTTATTTCAGTCATTCACAATGTGTGGTTCATTATGTGCAAGTCGGAACTCTGTCGCTCGACTACATCAATACCAGTTTAAACGGCTATATTCGGTTCCAATTATTCCTCGTGTAGTTAACACATGCCCTTTATTTTCACTTCTACACATTTATCCAGTGTGATGTTTAAGCATTACCTATGTTCTATTCATTTTCAACAATACCAGTTTGAATTGCAATATTTGATGGTTGTTAAGCCTGTTGTTGGTAACATTGCCTTCCATTTTATATCTGCTTTAACAACATGCCGAAACCAACACATTCAAGCTATAATTTGGAGATGATGTTGTTTACCTTTGCTATATTTGTTTGATGTTAAGATTGTTGTACTTATCATGCCTTTCCACTACTTATGCAGGACAACAACGGGAGTCGCCACCATTTTCCGCCGAGGTTAGCTTCATCCCTCGGCTTGTACTCCCCCATCGTTCCATAATGTAGTGCATATAGTTCCAGGCCAGGACACTAGTTAGCTTATAATATTGACTTGTTGCTTGTAGGTACATATGCCCTTGGCAAGGATCCACGCATCAACCCTTTTTGTGTATGGGGCAATGAGATATTGATGAACAGGCATCAAGTAAGGAAACTGGTAAGGATTATTAGCAAAAAGATACGAATGGTGGCAAGCAAATTATTTGTTTATGCTCTATCCAACACAATAGTGAGCTATAGGATGGTAACTACAAACTCTGCAGCCTTCTCTTTTTACTGCCCATAATGAGTTGTTAGACAACAATGTCCGAATATTTTTCATTCCCAGTGTTTCCCGAAGCAGTTCACTCAAGATTACCTCGCAAAGTACATGATTGGTGGACACACAATGAAGGTTAAAATATTTCATCCAGACTACAATGAGCATGGAGAAGTCCTAATAAAGACAGTGAAGGATGGACAGGCAGCCATCAAAGGGGTTGGCCTAGAGTCGTGCGCGCCTTACACATGGAGGAGGGCACAATATGGGCACTCCGCTTCACCTTCTCCAGCAATCAGGATGTCTTTCGCCTCTCTCTTTAGTCTTTAGTACAATTGTGGTTCATCATTCTTTATTTGGTGCTTGTGTAGTTCTTCAGTATATGTACATGTGCATTGAATTATGGATTCATGGTTGAACCTATATTTGTAATAAACATGGTTGGATATGAAATAAGTCATTGCCTACTTTCAAATTCATAACATGTGATTTTTAGATTAGGGATTAATTACGGATTAAATAGGGATTACACTGCACACAGTTTGCGAAAGCAAAACATCTGCGATATACGTGGAGATCTGAAACGTTTCTAGGATCCACTACGTGTGCGATCAATCTCCACTGTACACACGACTTTCTCTTGAAAACTGGTTGCATTAGGCCACCTTGCATAAACTTTTATCACATAAAAATTGTGTGTGATGGACAACCTTTGCCACATAGTTTCTTTGTACGCACTGTGTGTGATGCATTCAATAACGCAAACGATAAAATTATTCATATCGTCGTCAAATGTTCAACTCATTAGTCCCGGTTTGTATTTGAGCCGGCACTAATGTGACCATTAGTGCCGGTTCCAACGGCTATGCATTAGTGCCGGTTCGTATTGAACCTTTAGTACCGGTTCGTGCCACGAACCGGTACTAAAGGGGTGGTGGCAGGCTGGCGTCAGGCCGGGGCCCCATGAGCCCCTTTAGTGCCGGTTTGTGACACAAAACGGTACTAAAGGTCTAACCTATAGTATCGTTTTATGTCACAAACTGGCACTAAAGGAGTCTTAACCTATAGTCCCGGTTGGAGACACAAACCGTCACGATAGGGCAATTTTCAAACTCTACCCCCCCCCCCCCGGTGTATCCCCATTTTAGTTTTGAAAAAAAATGATAAAAACTTCAATAATTAAAATCCTTCGAGATGTAGTTATGTTACTACATCTACTAGTAAGGAAAATTTTAAAACTTAAATTTGGACAGGTTTTGCAAAAAAGTGTGATGAAAAAGTAAAACGACCATATCTTTTGCATACGATGTCGAAAAAAACGTATAATATATCAAAATGTTCAGCATGAAAATCCGCATCCTAGCTAGGTACTAAATAATCCGCATCCTAGCATGAAAATCCTACGGCCTGTTTGCAAATTTTTAGAATCCTCAAATTCCAAAAGGAGAAAAAGATATGCTCAAATTTCAGTTTTTTTGAATTTTGGTCAAACTATGGTCAAACTACTTATTCAAGAAATACTAGTGTTACTAAATAATTATTCAAGAATATTAGTGTTACTAAATAATTATTCAAGAATATTAGTGTTACTAAATAATTATTTCAATTTTTTGAATTTTGGTCACATCTGGTCAAACTATGGTCAAACTACTTATTCAAGTAATATTAGTGTTACTAAATCATTATTGTCTTTTAGAATATAGTTTCAAACTCAAATGGTGAAACATATGACCAAATGCTCAAGCTAAACTCCTGAGGGTTAATAGAATTGACAGCTTACTATTGTCAGGAAAACAACAAGTGCAGACTTGGAAACTAGGGGGAATAGAACTCCAAAGTTAAGCGCGCTCAAGCTGGAGTAGTGAGAGGATGGGTGACCGACCGTGAAGTTAGACGATTTGGAATGAGTGATCCACACTTGAGTAGTTAAGAGGGGTGATTAGAGACTAAATCGTCAAATAATTCAGAAAACCGAAAATCGAAAAAAATCAAATATTTTTCCAAAAAAACAAACCTTTAGTACTGGTTGGTGTTACCAACCGATTGTAAAGGTCCCCCATACCACGGTGCGGGCTCGCGCCATGTGGTGGGCCTTTAGTGGCGGTTCGTGCAAAACTGGGACTAAAGGGGGGACCTTTAGTCCCCACCCTTTAGTGCCGGTTGCAGAACCGGCACTAAAGGCCCTTAAGAACCGGTGCTATAGCCCGGTTCTGCACTAGTGAATGGCAACGCTATCACAAATGATTTAACGGGAATAATTGTGTGTGATGTACCTCTGAACGGAAACGTTTTCCTTGGAGCGACTGTGTTGGATGTAGATACGAACGAAAACATTTAGCGGGGACTGACTATGTGGGATGTACTTGCGACCGGAAACTATTTCGCCGTATAATCGTATTTTTTTCTATACTATACATATTTCCGTATTTGAGCGCTCGCCGGTCGCACACGACCTCATTTTGCCGAACGTGTGTGCCAGGATGGCATATCCCCGACGATTTCTGGGTCGTGTGGGAAGGACCCCCTATCGCCCACACTCACTTGGCGATGGTTCCAGATGCTGTCGGGGAAAGGTGTTTTAAACCGTTTGTTTAGGACCGATGCGCACCAGTGTAGTATGATGTTAATGATGATTGCATTAGTCATGATAATGATGTCTCCTATAAGAATGTCATTTTTGCGGAGTGAATTGGGGGTGCAAATGCACACCAAAAAGGGAAGATAGATTTTGCAAGAAGCATAAATATTTAGAAACAAAAAAGTTGCAAGAGAGGCTAGATGATTGTGCTAAAAGATTTAATTTTTCTCGCCATCCTTGTCAACTTTGCAATGAACATGGTCATTTAAATCTCCAATGTAAATTGTTTCATGATCAAATCGTGTCCAAAAATTGTGATAACTTGATTACCCTTGAGCAACATAAAGAGCTTTCTTATTTTTGGGTTTTAAGAAATGAAACGTATAACTGAGGGTATTCCAAAATTTAATCTCAAGAGATTTCTTGATTTTGATATAGAGGAAATTTATATGTTTTGTGCGGTAAATTGCATTGAGAATCCTTATGTAGCCAACTATCTAAAGATAAGAAAACAAATAGAATATGAAGAGAGTACTAATGAAAGGTAAAATATTTCCCAATACCCTCCTAGTGTTTATTATGATGAATCAGGTAACGAGGAGGGGCTTCCTATCCAATCAATCTCTTCAACAGGAAGCTTGAAAAAATTAAGTAAACCCACACATGATGTGGTGAAGAAGAAGAAAAGCATAAATAATAGAGGTAAAAAGGTGTCTCTCCCAAAAATAATGTTGCTCCTATTATTGTTGTGCCTCCTGAAAATGAATCCAAAATAATTGTGGAAGATGATGCACTTGATGATGATATTGCTTCTATGTCCTATGGCACAATGTGTGAGAGCACTATTGATGATGATTTTGTTATGCCTATTGCTTGTTGTGATGGTTATGATTGGGAAGATAATGCTACTTTTTATAATGTTGGAAATCTTTTTGGAACCAACTTGGGAAGTTATGATGATAGCAATTACTACACTGTTGGTGCTATTCATACTATTAATTATGAGAGTGATTATGCTTATGATATGCCAAGCCACGAGCTTGGGGATGCTATGTTTGATGAGAATGACATGTTTGAGAATTTGTTTGCTGCAACTAATGTTTTTCCGAAGCTTCGGGATGATATGCTTAATGAAGATGATCTTTTTAGTCCCCCCTACTTCGAATGATCAAATTTTCTATGATGATTGCATGCCTCCTATCTATGATGAGAACAAAGTTGCTACTTATGATGATTATTGCGATGATACTTATGTTATAAAAAGTAGTGATAATCATTGTCATAATTATAAATATCCTTTTACTGAACATCACTCTTTTAATGTCGAAACAATTTTTTGTATTCGAGTTTCGTATGATACTCCCACTATTGTGAATGAGAATAAAATTGCTTACATGGAGAGTAATAAATTTTCTATGTTTTTGGATCATGAAAAGAATGCTTTATGTGATGGTTATATTGATGAATCTATTCATGATGGTACTGAAAATTATTATGAGAGAGGAACTTATGATTCATTATGCTCTTGTTATGTTTCAATCCATATCTTTTATGCGAGCATCATTGAACTTATCATGCCTAGCTAAAAGGCATTAAAGAAAAGCGCTTGTTGGGAGACAACCCAAAACTTTTACGTAATGTTTTTGTGTGTTCACATGTTTAGGCTACTGTATTAATAATGTTCTATAGCTTTTGTTTCAATAAAGTTCCAAGTAAAGCCTTTGGAATAGTGTGGATGATAGTTGACTTGATTCTGTCCAAAAACAGATTCTTTTGCGCTCGGTCCAGGAATTTTGAAAATTCAATGGAATGTGATTTTGATCTGAATTACTTACAGGTGATAGAAATACAAATTCCATAAGTTATCTTAATTTTTGAGAATTCTTGGAGTAGCATAAGTATGGTTGGAGTACAGATTACTATAGATTGTTTTGTTTTTGATAGATTCTGTTTTCAATGCATAGTTTGCTTGTTTTCTAGTTTTCATGGCTTATATAGCTCAATATAAATTGTGGAAATGATATTATACAGTAAGAATTATGTGTAAACAATTATGAATCTTGTCTTTGACAGTACCAAAGTGAAATGGTTTGCTCTTCATCATACTAACCTATCTCATGAAGTTCCGTTAAGTTTTGTGTGATTGAAGTTTTCAAGTTTTGGGTGAGATGTCAATATTAGGAGAATAAGGAGTGACAAGACACTAATCTTGGGGATGCCCAAGGCACCCAAAGGTGATACTCAAGGAAGATCCAAGCAACTAAGCTTGGGGATGCCCCGGAAGGCATCCCCTCTTTCGTCTCCAACACTATCGGTAACTCACTTGGAGCTATATTTTCATTCGTCACATGATATGTGTTTTGCTTGAAGAGTCATTATATTATGTTAGGATTTTCTTGATGTTATTTATAATAATGTTTTGCATCTTTATTTTCAATAAAAATGTCAAGGATAGCCTTTACCATGCTTATTTTGCAAGTCTACATGTTGCTGTTTCAAAACAGAAAGTTTATCGTTATTGCAAAAATTCTCTAGAGAAGTCAGATTGTGATAAAATGTTGAAACTTTTTGCATAGTAATATATAAAAAAGTTTCTACATTGTGGTAATTTTTCAGAATTTTTGGAGTTAGGGAAGTATCATGAATATTGCATTCTTTACAGGTTCTACTGTTTTGACAGATTGCTGTTATGTTTGCATTGTTTGCATATGTTTGCTTGTTTAATGTTTCTATTTGAGGATAGGAGTACTAAATATGCAGAGTAATTTAGTATGCAATGTTAAAAAGTAATTTTTGTGATTTGCCCAGTAGAGAATGGTAAGGTTTTTGCATTGATTTATACTAACTTATCTCACGAGTTCTTGTTGAGTTTTGTGTGGATGAAGTTCTTGAGATCTAGGGAAACTGTGATATACAAAGAATTAAGGAGACACAAAGGCTCAAGCTTGGGGATGCCCAAGGCATCCCATGATAATTTTTCAAGAAGTCTCAAGCATCTAAGCTTGGGTATGCCCCGGTAGGCATCCCACCTTTCTTCATCAACAATTATTAGTTAGTATCGGTTGATCCTAAGTTTTTGCTTCTTCACTTGAGTTGTGCTATTCTTGGAATGTCATTTTATTTTGTTTTGCTTACTATTTTAATAAAATACTTAGATATGAAAGTTTTAAATAAGAGAGAGTCCTCAATTAGCTACCCATTTACTTAACTACTCGCATATCTTCACTTATATCTTTTTGGAGTAGTTTGTTATTTACTCTCATGCTTCACTTATATCCTATGAGTAAACTGTTAAATAAATTGCATGTAATGAAGTTGAAATTATATGTTCATATCATGCCTAGTGGTAGATTCACATTGGTTTTAGAAAGTGAAATCTTTTGAAGATTGACAATCATAATATCGGTCATACAAGCAATTCATGAATGATTATTATAAGGAAGAGGACTTTCACATGCAAATATATTCTCTCGGAAATCTTCTATGATTGTGAATACCTATTATTTCAAACTTGAGAAAATTAGTTGAAGTTGGACAAGGAAGACAACGTAATGAGTTATGGTTGTGTATATTTGCATAGAAGTTATGTTGTTATGGATCCTCCAACATGTGGTGTTTGCCTAGGATCTTTTGCTAGCCAAAAACCTGTACTAAGTAGAGATCCTACTTTTTCATCCGAAAACCCTTAAACCCAGTTTGTTGCCATGAGTGTCCACCATACCTACCTATTGATTGAATAATATCCATCAAGTAAGTTGTCATCGGTGCATAAAGCAATAAAAATTGCTCCTAAATATGTTTGATCTTTTACTGTAAGGAAAAATTGAGTGTTGTAGGAACTTGTGATAGAAAAATATTAAAAGTAACGGACTGCATAATAAAGGTTGCTATCATAGGGGGCAATATAACGTGACGTTCCTTTGCATTAAGAGTTTGCACATCCAAATAAAAAGCACATGGCAACCTCTGCTTCCCTCTGCGAAGGGCATGTCTTTTGCTTTTCAGTATTTGATGACCCACAAGTATAGGGTATCTATCGTAGTCCTTTCGATAAGTAAGAGTGTCGAACCCAACGAGGAGCAGAAGGAAATGATAAACGGTTTTCAGCAAGGTATTCTCTGCAAGTATTGAAATAAGTGGTTATAGATAGTTTTGTGATGAGATAATTTGTAATAGGCAACAAGTAACAAAAGTAAATAAAGTGCAGAAAGGTGGCCCAATCCTTTTTGTAGCAAAGGACAAGCCTGGACAAACTCTTATATAAGGAAAAGCGCTCCCGAGGACACATGGGAATATCGTCAAGCTAGTTTTCATCACGTTCATATGATTCGCGTTTGGTACTTTGATAATTTGACATGTGGGTGGACCAGTGCTTGGGTGTTATTCTTACTTGAACAAGCATCCCACTTATAATTAACCTCTATTGCAAGCATCCGCAACTACAACAAAAGTATTAAGGTAAACCTAACCATAACATGAAACATATGGATCCAAATCAGCCCCTTACGAAGCAACGCATAAACTAGGGTTTAAGCTTCTATCACTCTAGCAACCCATCATCTACTTATTACTTCCCAATGCCTTCCTCTAGGCCCAAATAATGGTGAAGTGTTATGTAGTCAACGTTCACATAACACCACTAGAGGCTAGACAACATACATCTTATCAAAATATCGAACGAATACCAAATTCACATGACTACTAATAGCAAGACTTCTCCCTTGTCCTCAGGAACAAACGTAACTACTCACAAAGCATAAACATGTTCATAATCAGAGGGGTATTAATATGCATATAGGATCTGAACATATGATATTCCACCAATTAAACCAACTAGCATCAACTACAAGGAGTAATTAACACTACTAGCAACCTACTAGCACCAATCTCGGACTTGGAGACAAGAATTGGATACAAGAGATGAACTAGGGTTTTGAGATGAGATGGTCCTGATGAAGATGTTGATGGAGATTGCCCTCTCCCGATGAGAGGAGCGTTGGTGATGACGATGGCGATGATTTCCCCCTCCGGGAGGGAAGTTTCCCCGGCAGAACAGCTTTGTCGGAGCTCTAGATTGGATCCGCCAAGGTTCCGCCTCGTGGCGGCAGAGTTTCGTCCCGAAAGGTTGCTTCTTATTTTTTTCTCGACGAAAGACTTCATATAGGACAAGATGGTCATCGAAGAGCCACCAGGGGGCCCACGAGGCAGGGGGTGCGCCCTAGGGGGGGCACCCTCGTGAGCAGGGTGTCGGCCCCCTGGTCTTCATCTTTGGCGAGGATTTTTCATTATTTATTATAAGGTGTTCCATGGAGTTTCAGGACTTTTGGAGTTGTGCAGAATAGGTCTCTAATATTTGCTCCTTTTCCAGCCCAGAATTCCAGCTGCCGGCATTCTCCCTCCTTATGTAAACCTTGTAAAATAAGAGAGAATAGCCATAAGTATTGTGACATAATGTGAAATAACAGCCCATAATGCAATAAATATCGATATAAAAGCATGATGCAAAATGGACGTATCAGTATTTACTTTTATGCAAAGAGTCAATAGTATGCATTCTCATTTCATCCTCAATTATTCTCTAGTTGGCAAGCATCATGTGGTGGGGAAAGATCTAGGCACATATGACCAGTCAAATATAATTGATCATGATTTATTATTGTTGACAATTATCTCTATGATAAATGAGTTGGGAGGGAAAATATGAAGCCCCTATCTTTCTCTGTGTTCGATGGATGCCATTTGTTCTAATAATATGCTTTGAGTAGTAGCAATAATGGAAGACTATATGATGATTGACTATGTGGAGCTCTTACTTAGACTTTGTTGAATAAGTTTAATTACAATTGTTTAATGACTAAGAATATAGGTTGTTGAGTTTCAAGATAATTCATTGTTTGAACCTTAACATGTGAATTGGTTGCTACTTTAACATGAGAAGTTTTATAAGAAAGAATTGTTGTTATGATGCTAGGAAAAGTGATTCAAATTATCATTGATCAAACGTATGCACTTTGCTAGCATCCATACTTCATAAATTATTTCTTTTATCATTTACCTACTCGAGGACGAGTAGGAATTAAGCTTGGGGATGTTGATACATCTCCAACGTATCTATAATTTATGAAGTGTTCATGATGTTATATTATCATTCTTGTATGTTGTACAATCATTTTATAGAAACTTTATATTATTTTTTGGGACTAACCTATTGATTTAGTGCCTAGAGCCAGTTGCTATTTTTGCTTGTTTTTACATCGTAGAAAATCAATACCAAACGGAGTCCAAACATAGTGAAATTTTTTGGAGATTTTTATGGACCATAACACCCAGGATGGTCCAGAGAAGTACCAGAGGGGTGCCCCGAGGGGGCACAACCCACCTGGGCGCGCCTAGGGGCCCAGACGCACCCTGGTGGGTTGTGCTCACCTCAGTGGCATCCCGCACCCCCTCTTCACCCTATAAATTGTTAAATATTCTAAAAACCCTCGAGAGAATCCTAGATCAGAAGTCCCGCTACCGCAAGCCTCTGTAGACACGAAAAACCAATCCAGACCCCGTTCCGGCACTCCACTGGAGTGGGAAATCATCGCCGGTGGCCATCTTCATCATCCCGAAAGCCACCATGACGAGGAGGGGTAGTCCACCCTCAGGGCTAAGGGTTTGTACCAGTAGCTATGTGTTTAATCCCTCTCTCTCTCTCGTGTTCTTGAGATGTCATGATCTGGATGTATCGCGGGCTTTGTTAATGTAGTTGGATCATATGGTGTTTCTCCCTCTCTATCTTGTTGTGATGAATTGAGTTTTCCCTTTGAGATTTCATTTTATTGGATTGAATACTTTTATGGATTTGAGATCACTTGATATATGTCTTTCATATGAATACCCGTGGTGACAATGGGGTATTATTTTGATTCACTTGATATATGTTTTGGCACTCAACTCGCGGATTCCCGAGGTGACATTGGGGTAATCTATGCGTAGGGGTTGATGCACGTTCTCGTCTTTGTTTCTCCGGTAGAAATCTTGGGGCACTCTTTGAAGTTCTTTGTGTTGGATTGAGTATTATGAATCTGAAATTGTTTGATGCATATCGTATAATGAACTCACGGATACTCGCGGTGACATTGGAGTATCTGGTGACATTAGAGTTGGTTGATGTGTATCATATGGTGTTATTTTAGTACAAACTCTTGGTTAGATCGATCAGAAAGAATAGCTTGGTGTTATTTTAGTACGAACTCTAGGATATATTGATCGGAAAGAATAGCTTTGAGGTGGTTTCATACCCTACAAACAATTTCGTCTTATGTTCTCTGCTAGATAGGAAATTTGGAGTGATTCTTCATTGCACGTTGAGGGATGGTTATATGATCCCATTATATTAACACTGTTGAGAGATTGCAATAGCGAAAGTACGGACCCTAAGCCTCATTTTCAGGCATTGCAATATTGTTTGTGCTCACTTTTGTTACTTGTTACCTTTCTGTTTTTTATTGTTCCTATTACAAAAATCAATATCTACTATCTATATTACACTTGTGTCACCATCTCTTCATCGAACTAGTGCACTTATAAAAATTACCATTGTATTTGGTGTGTTGGGGACACAAGAGACATTTTATTATTTGGTTGCAGGGTTGTTTGAGAGAGACCATTTTCATCCTACGCCTCCCACGGATTTATAAACCTTAGGTCATCCACTTGAGGGGAAATTGCTACTGTCCTATAAAACTTTGTGCTTGGAGGCCCAACACGTGTCTACAAGAATAAAGTTGTGTAGTAGACATCGGTATGACATGCCAATGCATAGGAAGAGAGTTAGACTTTGTCATTTCATGATATATGTTGCTTTGTGCTCACTACTAAATGCCAAATGATTTCTAATTAAAATTGGCTTTGATATACCTTGGGATCCGGGTGGATCCATTACTTGAGCACTTTATGCCTAGCTTAGCGGCTTTACAGAAAGTGTTGCGAAGGAGACAATCCAGAATTTTTAGAGAGCCATTTCTTTTTGTTGAGTGCTTTTATAAAGTTTAAAAACAAAAAATATAGAGGGGAACTATATCTACAATGCAAAAACAAAATATGAATTGGTTTGCAACATTACTTATAGTAGTTATTTGCTTTATTATACTAACGGATCTTACCCAGCATTCTGTTGAGTTTTGTGTGGATGAAGTGATCAACGATCAAGGAGGTCCCGATATGAGGAGAAGGAGGAGAGGCAAGAGCTCAAGCTTGGGGATGCCCAAGGCACCCCAAGTAAATATTCAAGCAGACTCAAGCGTCTAAGCTTGGGGATGCCCCAGAAGGCATCCCATCTTTCTTCAAAAAGTATCTGTATGTTTTCGTCTTCGTTTCATTCACGTGGTATGCGTAAATCTTGGAGTGTCTTTCGCCCTTAGTTTTCACTTTTTCTTTTATGCACCATGCTGGTATGATATAGTCCATGGTTGATTTATAGAATTCTTATTGCACTTCACTTATATCTTTTGAGTGTGGCTTTATAGAATGCTTCATGTGCTTCACTTATATCATTTGAAGTTTGGATTGCCTGTTTCTCTTCACATAGAAAATCGTTGTTTGTATAATGATCTTTTGCTTCACTTATATTTGTTAGAGCATGATCTTTTTTTAGAAAGAATTAAACTCTCTTGCTTCACTTATATCTATTTAGAGAGTAAATAGGAATTGGTCATTTGCATGGTTAGTCATAAAATCCTACATAAAACTTATGGATCACTGAATATGATATGTTTGATTCCTTGCAATAGTTTTGCGATATAGAGAAGGAATATGTGGAAGGTACTCGTAAATGGTTGTGGTTAGTAAGAATATTGGTGTTAAGGTTTGTGATTCCCGAAGCATGCACGTATAGTCTCTTGTTATGCTATGAAGTTGGAGCATGATTTATTATTGATTGTCTTCCTTATGAGTGGCAGTCGAGGATGAGCGATGGTCTTTTCCTACCAATCTATCCCCCTAGGGGCATGCGTAGTAGTACTTTGCTTTGAGGGCGAACTAACTTTTGCAATAAGTATATGAATTCTTTACGACTAATGTGAGTCCATGAATTATACGCACTCTTACCTTTCCGCAATTTGCTAGCCTCTACGGTACCGTGCATTGCCATTTCTAACCTCGAGAGTCGGTGCAAACTTCGCTAGTGCATCCAAACCCCGTGATATGATACGCTCTATCACACATAAGCCTTACTATATCTTCCTCAAAACAGCCACCATACCTACCTATTATGGCCTTTCCATAGCCATTCAGAGATATATTGCCATGCAACTTCCACGCTTCCATTTTGATGACTTGAGTATTCATTGTCATATTGCTTTGCATGATCATATAGTTGACATAGTATTTGTAGCTCAGCCATCGTACATCATTTTTCAGACATGTTACCCTAGATCATTGCACATCCTAGTATTGCCAGAGGCATTCATATAGAGTCATGTTTTTGATATAGGTATCGAGTTGTAATGTTGAGTTATAAGTAAATAGAAGTATGATGATCATCATTATTCATTTTTAGAGCATTGCCTCGGTGACGAAAGGATGATGGAGACTATGATTCCCCCACAAGTCGGGATGAGACTCCGGAAAATGAGAGAAAAATATTAAAAAAGAAGAAAAAAAGAAAGGAAAAGAAAAGAAAAAAGAAAAATCAAAAACGAAAACAAAGAAACAAAGAGAGAAGGGGCATGCTAGTTCCACACTTGTGCTTCAAAGCAGCATCATGTTTTCCATATGGAGAGTGTCCTATGTTGTCACTTTCATATACTAGTGGGAATTTTTCATTATAGTATTAGATGCACACCCACTTAGTTTTCATATTGAGCTTTCATACACTTATAGCTCTTAGTGCATTCGTCGCATGGCAATCCCTACTCCTCACATTGATATCAATTCATTGGCATCTCCATAGCCCGTTGGTTAGTCACGTCGATGTGAGACTTTCTTACTTTTTTGTCTTCTCATTATTTACCCCTATCATCATACTCTATTCCAGCCGTAGTGCTATATCCATGGCTTGCGCTCATGTATTGCGTGAGGGTTGAAAAATCCGAAGCGCGTTAAAAAGTATGAACCAATAGCTCGGCTTGTCATCGGGGTTGTGCATGATAAATACTTTGTGTTAAGAAGACAGAGCATGACAAGATTATATGATTTTGTAGGGATAGCTTTCTTTAGCGTTGATATTCTAAAAGACACGATTGTTTGTTGGGATTCCTGAGTATTGATGTCTTTATGTCAAATTATAGACTATCGCTTTGAATTACTTATGTCTTAATATTCATGCCATGATTAGATATATGATCAAGTTTATGCTAGGTAGCATTCCACATCAAAAATTATCCTTTTTTATCATTTACCTACTCGAGGACGAGAAGGAATTAAGCTTGGGGATGCTGATACGTCTCCGTCGTATCTATAATTTTTGATTGTTTCATGCCAATATTATACAACTTTATAAACTTTTGGCAACATTTTATATGATTTATTTGGACTAACATATTGATCCAGTGCACAGTGCTAGTTCCTGTTTGTTGCATGTTTTTTGTTTCACATAAAATCCATATCAAACGAAGTCCAAACGCGGTAAAAATTTATGGAGAATTATTTTGGAATATATGTGATTTTTGGGACTTGGAATCAACGCTAACGGAGGCCCATGGCCTCCACAACCCACCAGGGCGCGCCATCTTCCCCTTGGCATGCCCAGGTGTCTTGTGCCCACCCATAAGGCGGTTGGAACCCTTCTTCTGGCGCAAGAAAGATAATTTATGGAAAGAATTGTGTAATTTTTTTAGCGCAATCAGAGTTACGGATCTACGGGAATTTAAGAAACCGTGAAGGGCCGGATCCGGGGAACGCAAAACAGAAGAGAACAGAGAGGGAGATCCAATCTCGGAGGGGCTCTCGCCCCTCCGCCGCCATGGAGGCCATGGACTAGAGGGATGACTCTCCTCCCATCTAGGGTAGAGGCCAAGGAAGAAGAAGAAGAAGGAGGGGGGCTCTCTCCCCCTCTCTCCTGATGGCGCCGGAGTGCCGTTGTGGCAAGGATCGTGACGACGATCTACATCAACAATCTTGCTACCGTCAACACCAACTTTCTCCCCCTCTATGCAGCGGTGTAACACCTCTTCTCCCCGCTGTAATCTCTACTTAAACATGGTGCTCAACTCCATATATTATTTCCCAATGATCTATGGTTATCCTATGATGTTTGAGTAGATCTATTTTGTCCTGTGGGTTAATCGTGATCTTGGTTGGTATGATTGTATATTTAGTTATGGTGCTATCCTACGGTGCACCCCCGTCTCGAGCAAACGTGGGGGCTCCTCACTGTAGGGTGTTGCAATATGTCCATGGTTCGCTTATGGTGGGTTGCGAGAGTGACAGAAGCTTAAACCCGAGTAAGTAGGTTATGGCGTATGGGAGTAAAGAGGACTTGATACTTAATGCTAAGGTTGGGTTTCACGACCTTAATGATCTTTAGTAGTTGTGAATTCTTTCTAGAGTTCCAATCATAAGTTCATATGTTCCAAGTAGAGAAAGTATATTAGCTCATGCCTCTCCCTGATGTAAAATTGCAAGAATGATTACTGGTACTTGTTATCGATTGCCTAGGGACAAATGACTTTCTTGTTGACAAAAGCTATCTGCTTTTATTATCTTGCAATTTATTCATAGTTTTGTTCTCGCAAGTACTCATAGTTTTATTCTTGCAAAATAGATTCATACTTGTTTTAGGTAAAGCAAACGTCAAGTGTGCGTAGAGTTGTATCAGTGGTCGATAGAACTTTAGGAAATATTTGTTCTACCTTTAGCTCCTCGTTGGGTTTGACACTCTTATTTATCAAATAAGGTTACAAACGATCCCCTATACTTCTGCATTATCAAATGCGTACCACCAATGTCTTATTTTGATTCAGCAGTATTGTTGGATGAAGCGGCCCGGACCAACCTTACATGACCACGTTCATGAGACCGGTTCCACCGACAGACATGAAACTAGTTATGCATAAAGGTGGCTGGCGGGTGTCTGTTTCTCCTACTTTAGTTGAGTCGAATTTGACTACGGCCAGTCCTTGTTGAAGGTTAAAATAGCAAACTTGATAACTCACCATTGTGGTTTTGATGTGTAGTTAAGAACGGTTCTTGCTAGAAGCCCGTAGCAGCCACGTAAAACTTGCAACAACAAAGTAGAGGACGTCTAACTTGTTTTTGCAGGGCATGTTGTGATGTGATATGGTCAAGACATGATGTGATATACGTTATTGTATGAGATGATCATTTTTTGTAAAAGTTAACGTCAACCGACAGGAGTCTTATGGTTGTCTCTTTATTGTATAAAATGCAAACGCCATGTAATTGCTTTACTTTATCACTTATGCATTAGCGATAGTTGTAGAAGCAATAGTTGGCGAGACAACCACGACTCTACGATGGAGATCAAGGTGTCGAGCCGGTGACAATGGAGATCTTGACGATGCTTTGGAGATGGAGATCAAAAGCACAAGATGATGATGGCCATATCATGTCACATGTTTTGATTGCATGTGATGTTTATCTTTTACGCATCTTATTTTGCTTAGTACGATGGTAGCATTATAAGATCATCCCTTGACTAAAATTTCATGGTATAAGTATTCTCATTGAGTATGCACCGTTGCGACAGTTTGTCGTGTTGAGACACCACGTGATGATCGGGTGTGATAGACTCTACATTCACATACAACGGGTGCAAGACAATTTTGCACATGTGGAATACTCAGGTTAAACTTGATGGGCCTGGTATGTATAGACATGGCCTCGGATCACTGGAGATCGAAAGGTCGAACATGAATCATATAGTAGAGATGATCAACATAGAGATGTTCACCATTGATGACTACTCCATCTCACGTGATGATCGGACATGGTTTAGTTGATTTGGATCACGTATCATTTCGATGACTTGAGGGATGTCTATCTAAGTGGGAGTTCTTAAGTAATTTAATTAATTGAACTTAATTTATCATGAACTTAGTCCTAATAGTATTTGCAAATCTATGTTGTAGATAGTTAGCTCGTGATATAGCTCCCTTATTTTTGATATGTTCCTAGAGAAAAACTAAGTTGAAAGATGATAGTAGCAATGATGCGTACTGGGTACGTTATCTGAGGATTATCCTCATTCATGCACAGAAGAATTATGTCCTTGATGCACCACTAGGTGACAGACCTATTGCAGGAGCAGATGTAGACGTTATGAACGTTTGATATGCTCGTTATGATGACTACTTGATAGTTTAGTGCACCATGCTTTACGGCTTAGAACCGTTACTTGAAAAATATTTTGAACGCCATGGAGCATATGAGATGTTCTAAGAGCTGAAAATGATATTCCAGACTCATGCCCGTGTTAAGAGGTATAAGAGCTCTGACAAGTACTTTGCCTACAAGATGGAGGAGAATAGCTCAGCTAGTGAGCATGTGCTCAGAATATCTGGGTACTATAATCGCTTGAATCAAGTGGGAGTTAATCTTCCAGATAAGATAGTGATTGACATAGTTCTCTAGTCACTATCACAAAGTTACTAGAACTTCGTGATGAACTATAATATGCAATTGATGACAAAAGCGATTCCCAAGCTCTTCGCGATGTTGAAATCGGCGAAGGTGGAAATCAAGAAATAGCATCAAGTGTTGATGGTTAACAAGACCACCAGTTTCAAGAAAAAGGGTAAGGGAAAGAAAGGGAACTTCAAGAAGAATGGCAAGCAAGTTGCCACTCCAGTGAAGAAGCCCAAAGCTGGACCCAAACTTGAAACTGAGTGCTTCTACTGAAAAGGAAATGGTCAGTGGAAGAAGAACTACCCCAAAAAACATGGAGGATAATAAGGATGGCAAAGTGAACAAAGGTATATTTGATATACATGTTATTGATGTGTACTTTACTAGTGTTCATATTAGCCCCTAGGTATTTGGTACTGGTTCAGTAGCTAAGATTTGTAAGTCAAAACAAGAGTTGCAAAATGAACAGACACTAGTTAAGGGCGAGGTGACGATGTGTGTTGGAAGTGATTCCAAGGTTGATAAGATCAACATCGCACACTCCCTTTACCTTCGGGATTAGTGTTGAACCTCAAATAAATATTATTTTGTGTTTACATTGAGCATGAATATGATTGGATCATGTTTATAGCAATACAATTATTCATTTAATTCAAAGAATAATTGTTGTTTTGTTTACATGAATAAAACCTTCTATGGTCATACACTCAATATAAATGGTTTATTGAATCTCGATTGTAGTCATACATATTGATGCCAAAACATGCAAAGTTGACATTGATAGTGCAACATATTTTTTGGCACTGCTGTTTAGGTCATATTGGTGTAAAACGCATGAAGAAACTCCATGCAGGTGGGCTTTTGGAATCACTTGATTATGAATCATTTGATACTTGTGAACCATGCCTCATGGGCAAGACGACTAAAACTCCATTCTACCGAAAAATGGAGTGAGCTAATGACTTATTGGAAATAATACATACCGATGTATGCGGTCCGATGAGTGTTGAGGCTCGCGGCGGGTATCGTTATTTTCTGACCTTCACATATGATTTGAGCAGATATAGGTATATCTACTTAATGAAACACAAGTCTGAAACATTTGAAAAGTTCAAACAATTTCAGAGTGAAGTGGAGAATCATCGTAACACAAAAATAAAGTTTCTATGATATGATCGCAGAGGCGAATATCTGAGTTACGAGTTTGTCCTTCATTTAAAATGTGGAATAGTTTCACAACTCACGCCACCTGGAAAACCACAGCATAATGGTGTATGCGAACATCGTAACTGTACTTTATTAGATATGGTGCGATCTATGATGTCTCTTACCGATTTACCACTATAGTTTTGGGGTTATGCATTAGAGACAGCTGCATTCGCGTTAAATAGGGCATCGTCTAAATCTGTTGAGACAACACCACATGAACTGTGGTTTGACAAGAAACCTAAGCTGTCATTTCTTAAAGTTTGGGGTTGCGACACTTATGTCAAAAGGCTTCAGCCTGATAAGCTCAAACCCAAATCAGAGAAGTGTATCTTCATAGGATACCCAAAGGATACAATTGGGTACACCTTCTACCATAGATCCGAAGGCAAGATCTTTGTTGCCAAGAATGGAACTTTTCTAGAGAAGGAGTTTCTCTCGAAAGAAGTGAGTGGGAGGAAAGTAGAACTTGATGAGGTAATTGTACCTTCTCTCAAATTGGAAAGTAGCACATCAGAGAAACCCGTTCCCGTGATGCCTACACCAACTAGAGAGGAAGCTAATGATGATGATCATGAAACTTCAGATCAAGTTACTAATGGACCTCATGGGTCGAACAGAGCACGATCCGCAACAGAGTGGTATGGTAATCCTGTCCTGGAAGTCATGTTACTAGACCATGGTGAACCTATGAACTATGAAGAAACTATGATGAGCCCAGATTTCGATATATGGCTTGAGGCCATGAAATTTGAGATAGGATCCATGTATGAGAACAAAGTGTGGACTTTGGTGGACTTGCCCGATGATCATCAAGCCATTGAGAATAAATGGATCTTCAAGAGGAAGATGGACACTGATGGTAGTGTTACTATTTACAAAGCTCGACTTGTCGCAAAAGGCTTTCAACAAGTTCAAGGTGTTGACTACGATGAGATTTTCTCACTGGTAGCGATGCTTAAGTCCGTCCGAATCATGTTAGCAATTGCCGCATTTATGAAATCTGGCAAATGGATGTTGAAACAAAATGGATTTCTTAAAGAAGAGTTGGATATGATGCAACCAAAAAGGTTTTTTCGATCCTAAAGATGCTAACAAAGTGTGAAAACTCCAGCGATCCATCTATGGACTGGTGCAAGCATCTCGGTGTAGGAATATACGCTTTGATAAGGTGATCAAAGCATATGCTTTTATACAGACTTATGGTGAAGCCTGTATTTACAACAAAGTGAGTTGGAGCTCTGTAGCATTTCTGATATTATATGTGGATGACATATTGTTGATTGGAAATGATGTAGAATTTCTGGAGAGCATAAAAGGATATTTGAATAAGAATTTTTCAATGAAAGACCTCGGTGAAGCTGCTTACATATTGGGCATCAAGATCTATAGAGATAGATCAAAACATTCAAAATGGATCAGTGTAGGATCGAAAGTATGTCTATAGGGGGGTGATTAGACTACTTGACCAAATAAAAACTTAACCTTTTCCCACTTTTAGTTCTTGGCAGATTTTAGCTATTTTAGGACAAGTCAAGCAATCATCACACAATTCAAGCAAGCATGCAAAGAGTATATTGGCAGCGGAAAGTAAAGCATGCAACTTGCAAGAATGTAAAGGGAAGGGTTTGGAGAATTCAAACGCAATTGGAGACATGGATGTTTTTCCCGTGGTTCGAATAGGTGGTGCTATCCTACATCCACGTTGATGGAGACTTCAACCCACGAAGGGTAACAGTTGCGCGAGTCCAAGGAGGGCTCCACCCATGAAGGGTCCACGAAGAAGCAACCTTGTCTATCCCACCATGGCCATCGCCCACGAAGGACTTGCCTCACTAGCGGTAGATCTTCACGAAGTAGGCGATCTCCTTGCCCTTACAAACTCCTTGGTTCAACTCCACAATCTTGTCGGAGGCTCCCAAGTGACACCTAGCCAATCTAGGAGACACCACTCTCCAACAAGTAACAAATGGTGTGTTGATGATGAACTCCTTGCTCTTGTGCTTCAAATGATAGTCTCCCCAACACTCAGCTCTCTCTCACAGGATTTGGATTTGGTGGAAAGAAGATTTGAGTGGAAAGCAACTTGGGGAAGGCTAGAGATCAAGATTCATATGGTAGGAATGGAATATCTTGGTCTCAACACATGATTAGGTGGTTCTCTCTTAGAACATATGAGTTGGAAGTGTAGATGTGTTCTGATGGCTCTCTCCACGAATGAAGAGGAGGTGGAGGGGTATATATAGCCCCCACACAAAATCCAACCGTTAGACACAATTTACCAATCTCGGTGGGACCGAATCAACAAACTCGGTCAGACTGAAATAGTAAACCTAGTGACCGTTAGAGATTTTCGGTGGGACTGACATGCAACTCGGTAGGACCGATATGGTTAGGGTCCGGGCATAACGTAATCTCGGTGAGACCGATTACACAAACTCGGTGAGACCGATTTTGGTAATAAGCTAACCAGAGAGTTGGTCGGGTAAACTCGGTGGGACCGATTTGCTCTTTTGGTGAGACCGAAATGTTACAAAAAGGAAACAGAGAGTTTACATTGCAATCTCGATGGGACCGATCCGCTCTTTCGGTGAGATTGAAAAGTTACGAAAAGGAAACCGAGAGTTTGCAATCCCATCTCGGTGAGACCGAGATCCCGATCGGTAGAACCGATTTGCTAGGGTTTGGCAATGGCTATGACAAGTGAAACTCGGTGGCGCCGGGTTGAAAGAATCGGTAGGGCCGAGTTTGGATTTGGGTTTAGGTCAAATGTGGATATGGGAAAGTAGTTGAGGGTTTTGGAGCATATCACTAAGCACATGAAGCAAGAGGCTCATTAACCAACACCTCATCCCTCCTTGATAGTATTGGCTTTTCCTAAAGACTCAATGTGATCTTGGATCACTAAAATACAAAATGAAGAGTCTTGAGCTTTTGAGCTTGAGCCAATCCTTTGTCCTTAGCATTTTGAGGGTTCCACTTTCACCATCCATGCCATGCCAATCATTGAGCTTTCCTGAAATAATCATCTCGGAATAGCATTAGCTCAATGAGCTATATGTTGTTATGAATTACCAAAACCACCTAGGGATAGTTGCACTTTCAATCTCCCCCTTTTTGGTAATTGATGACAACATATAGATCAAAGCTTCGACAAAAGATAATAAGAATGAAATATATCGTCGCTTTGAGAAGTATGTGATAAATAAGAGCTCCCCCTAAATTTGTGCATATTTTAAAATTTGCTTTGGACTGCAAATGCACAAGGAGTTAGAATCATGGGTTACTCTTCCATGTTACATACATCTTGGTGGAGCACTCAAAATGATAAGAATTGAATACATGCACTCATCACCAAAGAAAGTGAATGATTACATAAGATAGATAAGATAATATCAAGCATGCATAAGTGTAGCTTATGATCAAACACATGATCATCAATGTCTCACAGGCATAACAAAGTACCTCAACCAAAAGCAAACAAAGTTTGAAAAACACCAAATAAAGCAAGAGAGAATAAAAGCAACACTCACTCTCGAAGCCTATGATCTATACATTTTTCTCCCCCTTTGGCAACAAGTTACCAAAAAGTTCGTAGAAAATGCATAGTGCTAGATCGACTCTCAGGCTTGATCTTCTGGTGGTGGTGGAGTACGGATCACTCCAAGGACGAAGCCTTCTGTAGACGTGGTTGGAGTTGAAGCTGAAGTAGAAGCTGGAGCAGGTTGGGCTGGTGCTGTGGCTGGAGCTGAGGTGGTGGCTCTGGTGTCAGGACCTGGCACTGAAGTTGACCTCGGAGCTCGTGGCACTCTGGCAAATGCATCAGTTGTAGTGTTCCCTCTCCTCTCCTGTATGTCATTTTGAAGTTGCTCCACTGCAGACTGAATCTCTGTTACTTTGACATCCAAGTCATAGAACTTTTGTTCCATGATCCTCTCTAAACTCTGCTGATTCTGAGTGAGGGTGGCCAGTCCTTTCTCAATCCTCAGTGTGGATGCAATCAAGTAACCAAGCTGCGCATCTTGGCAGCTTTCTCCTTCCTTGCCTTCTCCTTCTTTGCTTGTGCTTTTGCAGATGATGGTTCATCCTCATTCATGACAACTTCATTTTCCTCAAAATCTGGATGAATGGGCAGGTGTTCCTTGTCCAGCAAGTATGTGCCTGTGCCCATCTTTGAGTTGATTAACTCCTAAATTTGTGGGGCATATCCACAGCTCCTCTTCTGATCAGCTGATGTCCTTTTAATGGTCTCTACCATGAGGCTCATCACCTTGAACTTCTGTGGCACATCAAATATATGAAGCAAATTGATTGCATGGCCTCTGATCATCTTGTGATCACCTGACTTGGGCAACAGAGTGTGCCTCAAAATCCAATTGATAGTTGGCAATCCTGATAGAAGATAATGCACTGAGCCAAACTTGAAAGTTTCAAGAGCTTCATTTGGGATCTCCTTGTACATGTTGGACATAGAGTTGTGGTCCATCTTCTTCTTGGCATAGATATCTAGGTCATCCTCATGCTCCTCTGGGGCATTGATGAGCTGTGCCCATTCAGCAACTATAGATTGGTACCTTGTACCTTCAGACATCCATGTGATCCTTCCATCTGGGTAGAAGTGTGCTGTGGAGTAGAATTGCATAATGAGCTCCTCGTTCCACTTTGTGAGCTTCTGCCCAACAAAGTCTGCTACTCCACAAGCTTCGAAGCTGTCTTGCACTCCAGGAAAGTGCTCTTCATTTTCCTTGATATATTTCCAATCAACCCATCTCATGTCACACACTATGGGCTTCTTATCTAGCAGCACTCTCTCATAAAAATCTTGTTGTTCCTTGGTGTGAAACCTGTAATCAATAGTAGTTCTTCTCCTTGAAGCATATGGATCTGCTTCTCTCCACTTCCTGAGCCCTGAATCTCTTCTGATTTTCATATTCTCAGCCACAGGATGAGCATCATTGTGGTCAGGAATCTTGGGCTTGAGTTTTCTCAGAACTTGTCCTTCATCATCATCTTCAGCAGCTTCAGGCATTGGGGCCTTGTTCTTCTCAGTTGCAGGTATGCTCCTGGTATTCCTCTTTGGTGCGGACTTGGGCTTGGAGGAAGCTTTGGGTGCTTCTTTGGGCTTTGATGCAGCAGCCCCTGTCCTGATAGCATCACCCATAAGCTTAGGTGCCTTAGGTGCTGGTGCAGCAACCTCTTCTTCCTCTTCCTCTTCCTCTTCCTCTTCAGAGTCTCTCATGATTGAGGATTTCCCAAGCACTCTAGCAGTGGTCTTTTTGACCCTCTCTTTCCTCTTCTTCCCTTCAGCAGCAACTGGCTCTATGGGTGCAGGCTTTTCAAGAATCTGAGTTGAAGCTCTGGCCTTTGGCATAGGCTGCCTACCTGCTGGCCTTTTGATTTTCAATCCTGGCCTTGTGCCTTGAGCTGAGCCATACTCCTTCTTGAGCACTACTTTCTTGGAAGTAGCTTCCTCTTCTTCTGCCACATAATCCTCATCCTCTGAGTCTGAGGTTCTCTTCTTCCTCTGTCTGGTGGCAGCTTTTGGCAGGTTGCTAGGGGTGCTCCTGCTGCCTTCATCTGAAGAGCTAGAGGGACTAGTCCCCTCACTCATGTGCACTTGCTGTTCTGACACATTCTGGCTGTCACTCTGATCTAACATGATGAACAAGCTGACTGCTGACCCTGTGAATAGTTTATAGATGAGGTAGAGTGGATGAGCATCACAAAATGCAAAGATTTTTGCGAAAGAATGATTCAAAATCTTAGTTTTAGTTTCCCACAGAAATCATCTCGGATCTACCGATTTTTAAGCTCGGTGATACCGAAGCAGTTTTGGAACCTAAACTAGTGAACTCGGTCAGACCGAGTCACAGTTCGGTGGCACCGAGACTGCTAGGGTTTCACAAAGTTCCAAAATCGGTTACACCGATTAGTAATTCTCGGTCAGACTGAGTCTCACTTGTGCAATGGCATGAGCCAGATCGGTGGGACCGAGTTTTTCAACTCGGTGGGTCCGAGATGGTTTCGGCGGAAACCTAACCCTAAAATTTTCGAATCAATCCTATTCTACGAACGTATTGACTGGATAGGAGTGTTTCAATCGTGGCTAGAATCAATATGATCACAATGTGCTAGGAATCAGATTGGGGATAGCACAAAGATCAGGTCCATACCCTAGTTCGGTGGAGACTCGCTACGGCGGCAACGGCGGGTTGAATTCCGTTGACGGCGATGGAGACCAGCGATTGGAGGCGGCTGGCGGCGAGGAGATGATCCGGAGACCACATTGGCAGAGCGAGCTATCGCGCGGGCGAAGGGGTTCGGAGAAATTTCCAAATTTTTGCCCGTGACTATATATAGCCCGACCCTGTCGGTGGGACCGAGTGGAACAACTCGGTGGCACCGAGATGCAAAATTGTATACAGTTATTGCAACTCGGTGTGACCGAATGGTTCAAATTGGTTGCACCGAGATCGAAAATTCAGATCAACTTAATGATCTTGGTAGGACCGAAAGTAGGATATCTGTCAGACCGAGAATCACAAAGAGGTTTTGGAAGTTTAAGTCTATGACGAATCAGGGACTCTGAGTGCTCCTCACACAGAGTGGTTCGAATCTGACTTGATCAAATTTTGTGATGTAGCACGAATAGAGTTTGAGACGAGAAAAGCATAGATAGCTAGAGCAGGTTCTTAGGCATTCTTGTCCATCCACTTGGCAAAAGGAAATAAAACCAAACAATCAAAACAACAAGTGAATGTCCTCGAATGAGTAAAATATGCAACCAACATGCTCACACAATAAAATGGCAATTGAAATATGTGACAAAGCATGCACAACCAATTCTAGCATCTATCAAGCAATTGGCGATGACTAGGTCATCTATATATGAGTATATTGACTTAGGAGTCAAGTGAGAACACTTGATCATAGGTCATACTCATCTTTTAAGCTCAAGTGGGGTTACCACTTTTACATAAAGCATTGTTGTGTTCACATCTTTAGAGTTGCTTTAGCTCAAGTCTTAGAGTAAAAGCTCCCCCTAGATGTGATATCCCCCCTAAGAGGGATGAACTAACCTTGGGTTTTGTCGATGATGACTTCATGTAGATGTTGAAGATGTGGATGCTCAATGTTGATGTAGATCACTTGGAGCTATCCATTTGAGTGAATTGCACTTTCAATACCTACATGGGTTAGTCCCACAAGGAACAAACAAGGATATCCATAGACATAGAGTGATGCACACACAAGATGATGTCCATGAAAACTTTTAGGTTACCTTGTCCCTTGTCTTACCAACAAGAGGGTTTGTGACTCCTTGAACTAGTGCAAGATGTGGAAGTTGATTGCACTTGTTCTTGCCAAAATTATAAGAGTAAAGTATACTGGCGGAGTCACCCTCAAGAACTCTCTAGTTCTTATTCTTTTGGATCCACACCATCTTGATGGGAATCCTTGGAGTTGTAGTCGTACTTGATGAAGTGGAACTTGAAGTGGTCTTGGGAATCCACTTGACTAAGGTCTTAGGAGCTTCTTCAAATGCATCAATTTCCTCTTGAAGCTTGTCCTTGCCTTTTTGCTTGTAGTCTTGTGGTGGAAGATCATCTTGGGCTTGTGTCCCCTTGAAGGAAGTATCATAGTTCTCTTGTTGAGGAACAAACTTTGTCTTGGGGTATTGATCTTCTTCCCACTCAACTCCATTGGCATTGAACTTTCGTTCAAAACCAACACCTTGATTCTTCCGGTGCCTTCCTTGCTTGCTCACAATTTCCTCGAATTGCTTACTCCCGGCAAGGCTTTTGTACACTCCTTTCTCTATAATTCCCTTTAATAAGCTATTTTCTCGCTCAAGTGTAACTTGGCTAAGAGAATCATTAGTGTAATCAAGAGAACTACTAGAAGCAACAATATTGGATTTAGCATGATCATTGTTACTACTAGAGGAAGAATCTTTCTTGTTCTTGTTACTAGACTTGACTTGAGGCATGTAAGTGGATAAGAGTAAACGCTTGGCAATGTAAGAACTTTTCTTGCGGAGATCATCATTGATTGCCTTTAAAAACTCATGCTCTTGCTCAAGATTGAGCTTTTCAAAGTGTAACTTCTCATGAGCTCTTAAAAGTTCTCGATGATCTTCGAAGATAGTTTCATGAGCTAACTTAAGAGTGTTTAGTTCTTTAGTTAGAGCCTCAATCTTCTCCTTATCATTGTCATTCGTTTTATCTTGATTAGCATGATTAATTGACGTTTCATCATAGTATTCATCACTAGAGTTGTCAATAAGTAAATCATCATCACCTAACAAGTCATCTTCATCACTAGTAAAATCAACATACTCGGGGTGTGTTACCTTAGGACCTTTGGCCATGAAGCATCTTCCAATTCCTTCATTTGGTGAGTCAAATATGTCGTAGGAGTTGGTTGACACAAGTGCTAGACCGGCAACACCTTCATCTTGAGTATATTCGGAATCGGAGTGATAACTTCTCTCGGAGTGGTCGTCAGAGTCGGAGCCGGATACCCATTCACCAACATGAGCTTGATGTCTTCGTTTTGTGTAGCTCCTTGATGATTTTTCCTTCCTTTTTGAATCCTTTCTTCTCCGTGAGTGTCTTCGTTCATAACGATCATCTCTACTCCTTCTCTCTCTTGGTGGTGATTCTTCTCTTTTGCTTCTTCTTTTTGGAGAGTCTTCTCTTCTCTTGTAGGGAGCCGTACACTCATTGGAATAGTGTCCGGGTCTTCCACAATTGTAGCAGTTTCGCTCTCGACTAGAAGATCTTTTTGTCATTGTAGGACCTTGACTTGGAGCTTCTATCTTTGCCTCTACTCTTGTAGAACTTGTTGAAGTTTTTCACCATTAAGCTCAATTCTTCATTGAAGTTTTGTTTCTCACTTGATGATGTAGGGGCTTCACATGAGGCTTCGTAGGCACCACTTGATTTGTTGTGAAGTTCCTCTTTATCCTTAAGTGACATCTCATGAGCAACAATTCTTCCAATTACCTCCGTTGGCTTGAGATCTTTGTAATTGGGCATCATTTGGATCAATGTGCACACGGTATCATATTTTCCATCCAAGGCTCTTAGAATCTTCTTGATGATGAATCTATCGGTCATCTCTTCACTTCCTAAGCCGGCAATCTCATTTGTGATGAGAGCAAGCCTAGAGTACATTTCAGCGACACCTTCACCATCCTTCATTTTGAACTTGTCAAGTTGGCTTTGAAGCACATCCAATTTAGATTCCTTGACGAAGTCGGTACCTTCGTGCATATCAATCAAAGTGTCCCAAATTTCCTTTGCATTCTCAAGACGGCTGATTTTGTTGAATTCTTCGGGGCACAATCCGTTGAAGATAATATCACAAGCTTGAGCATTGTATTGCAACATCTTCAACTCATCCGCGGTAGCTTCACGGTTTGGTTCTCTCCCATCAAAGAAGTCACCTTGCAAACCAACACACACAATAGCCCAAACGGCGGGGTTATGTCCAAGAATATGCATTTTCATTTTATGCTTCCAACTAGCAAAATTAGTACCATCAAAGTAAGGACCTCTACGGTGATAATTTCCCTCGCTAGACTCCATACTCTCCTAGGTTGTGAAACCAAGGCTATGACCACCAAAAGCAATGGAAATCAAAGCAAATGGAGACCAAAGCTCTGATACCACTTGTAGGATCGAAAGTATGTCTAGAGGGGGGTGATTAGACTACTTGACCAAATAAAAACTTAACATTTTCCCAATTTTAGTTCTTGGCAGATTTTAGCTATTTTAGGACAAGTCAAGCAATCATCACACAATTCAAGCAAGCATGCAAAGAGTATATTGGCAGCGAAAAGTAAAGCATGCAACTTGCAAGAATGTAAAGGGAAGGGTTTGGAGAATTCAAACGCAATTGGAGACATGGATGTTTTTCCCGTGGTTCGGATAGGTGGTGCTATCCTACATCCACGTTGATGGAGACTTCAACCCACGAAGGGTAACAGTTGCGCGAGTCCACGGAGGGCTCCACCCACGAAGGGTCCACGAAGAAGCAACCTTGTCTATCCCACCATGGCCATCGCCCACGAAGGACTTGGCTCACTAGCGGTAGATCTTCACGAAGTAGGTGATCTCCTTGCCCTTACAAACTCCTTGGTTCAACTCCACAATCTTCTCGGAGACTCCCAAGTGACACCTAGCCAATCTAGGAGACACCACTCTCCAAGAAGTAACAAATGGTGTGTTGATGATGAACTCCTTGCTCTTGTGCTTCAAATGATAGTATCCCCAACACTCAACTCTCTCACAGGATTTGGATTTGGTGGAAAGAAGATTTGAGTGGAAAGCAACTTGGGGAAGGCTAGAGATCAAGATTCATATGGTAGGAATGGAATATCTTGGTCTCAACACATGAGTAGGTGGTTCTCTCTCAGAACATATGAGTTGGAAGTGTAGATGTGTTCTGATGGCTCTCTCCACGGATGAAGAGGAGGTGGAGGGGCATATATAGCCTCCACACAAAATCCAACCATTACACACAATTTACCAATCTCAGTGGGACCGAATCAACAAACTCGGTCGGACCGAAATAGTAAACCTAGTGACCGTTAGAGATTTTCGGTGGGACTGACATGCAACTCAGTAGGACCGATATGGTTAGGGTTAGGGCATAACGTAATCTCGGTGAGACCGATTACACAAACTCGGTGAGACCGATTTTGGTAATAAGCTAACCAGAGAGTTGGTCAGGTAAACTCGGTGGGACCGATTTGCTCTTTCGGTGAGACCGAAATATTACAAAAAGGAAATAGAGAGTTTACATTGCAATCTCGGTGGGACCGATCCGCTCTTTCGGTGAGACCGAAAAGTTACGAAAAGGAAACAGAGAGTTTGCAATCCCATCTCGGTGAGACCGATATCCCGATCGGTAGAACCGATTTGCTAGGGTTTGGCAATGGCTATGACAAGTGAAACTCGGTGGCGCCGGGTTGAAAGAACCGGTAGGGCCGAGTTTGGATTTGGGTTTAGGTCAAATGTGGATATGGGAAAGTAGTTGAGGGTTTTGGAGCATATCACAAGCACATGAAGCAAGAGGCCCATTAAGCAACACCTCATACCTCCTTGATAGTATTGGCTTTTCCTAAAGACTCAATGTGATCTTGGATCACTAAAATACAAAATGAAGAGTCTTGAGCTTTTGAGCTTGAGCCAATCCTTTGTCCTTAGCATTTTGAGAGTTCCACTTTGACCATCCATGCCATGCCAATCATTGAGCTTCCCTGAAATAATCATCTTGGAATAGCATTATCTCAATGAGCTATATGTTGTTATGAATTACCAAAACCACCTAGGGATAGTTGCACTTTCAATCAGCCAAAGAAGGAGTTCTTGCCTGTATCGTAAGGTGTGAAGTTGAGTAAAGACTCAAAACCCGACCATGACAGAAGATAAAGAGAGAATGAAAGTCATTCCCTATGCCTCAGCCATAGGTTCTATAAAGTATGCCATGTTGTGTACCAAACCTATTTTGTACTTTGCCATGAGTTTGGCAAGGAGGTACAATAGTGATCCAGGACTAGATCACTGGACAGCGGTCAAAATTATCCCTATTTACCTTAAAGAGGACTAAGGAAATGTTTCTCGGTTATGAGTTTGTCGTAAAGATTTACTTCAATGCAAGCTTTGGCACTGATCTAGATGACTCTAATTCTCAATCTAGATACGTATTTAACATAGGAGCAATTAGCTAGGGTAGCTCCATGCAGAGCATTGTAGACATAGAAATTTGTAAAAATACATATGGATCTGAATGTGGCAGACCCGTTGACTAAACTTCTCTCACAAGCAAAACATGATAACACCTTAGTACTCTTTGGGTGTTAATCACATAGTGATGTGAACTAGATTATTGACGTGTTAATCACATAGAGATGTGAACTAGATTATTGACTCTAGTAAACCCTTTGGATGTTGGTCACATGGCGATGTGAACTATGGGTGTTAATCACATAAAGATGTGAACTATTGGTGTTAAATCACATGGCGATGTGAAATAGATTATTGCCTCTAGTGCAAGTGGGAGACTGAAGGAAATATGCCCTAGAGGCAATAATAAAGTTGTTATTTTGTATTTCCTTATATCATGATAAATGTTTATTATTCGTGCTAGAATTGTATTAACCGGAAACTTGATACATGTGTGGATACATAGACAAAACACCGTGTCCCTACTAAGCCTCTACTAGACCAGCTCGTTAATCAAAGATGGTTAAGTTTCCTAACCATAGACATGTGTTGTCATTTGATGAACATGATCACATCATTAGGAGAATGATGTGATGGAAAAGACCCATCTGTTAGCTTAACATATTGATCGTTCAGTTTTATTGCTATTGCTTTCTTCATGTCAAATACATATTTCTCCGACTATGAGATTATGCAACTACCGGATACCGGAGGAATACCTTGTGTGCTATCAAACGTCTCAATAACTGGGTGATTATAAAGATGCTCTACAGGTATCTCTGAAGGTGTTTGTTCGGTTGGCATAGATCGAGATTAGGATTTCTCACTCCGAGTATCGGAGAGGAATCTCTGGGCCCTCTCGGTAATGCACGTCATAAGAAACCTTGCAAGCAAAGTGACTAATGAGTTAGTTACAATATGATCTATTATGGAATGAGTAAAGAGACTTGCCGGTAATAAGATTGAACTAGGTATGTGGATACCGATGATCGAATCTCAGGCAAGTAACATAGCGATGGACAAAGGGAATAACGTATGTTGTCATAACGGTTCGAATGATAAAGATCTTCGTAGAATATGTAGGAGCCAATATGAGCATCTAGGTTCCGCTATTGGTTATTGACCGAAGAGGTGTCTCGATCATGTCTACATAGTTCTCGAACCTGTAGGGTCCGCACGCTTAACATTCAATGATGATTTAGTACTATATGAGTTATGTGATTTGGTGACCGAATATTGTTCAGAGTCCCGGATGACATCACGGACATGACGTGGAGTCTCTAAATGGTCGAGAGGTAAAGACTGATATATAGGACGGTGGTATTCGGACACCGGAAGTGTTCCGGAGGGTATCGGGTACTTATCGGGTCACGGAAAGGTGTTTCGGGTACCCCCGACAATCCTATGGGCCATATGGGCCTTGTAAAGGAACACACCAGCCCACAAGGGGATAGTGCGCCCTATAAGGCTATGGGAGGAGGAGAAGGAAAGGGGGGAAGGGCATGGAAAGATTGGATTAGGATTCCTACTTCCTTCCCTCACCCCCCCCCCCTCTTTCCTTCCCCTTCATGCATACGTGGAAAGGGGGCGCAGGGCAAGGAAGGGCCACTAGCTAGGAGGCGGCGGCCAACCCTAGGGCGCCCCTGGCTGCTTCTCCTCCCCTCCCACCTATATGTGGGGAGGGGCGCCTCACAAGCACACAACATCAGTTCACCCCCGGTCATATTCTCACGGTGCTTAGGCGAAGCCCTACGCGGATCACTTCACCACCACTGTCACCACGCCGTCGTGTTGATGGAACTCATCTAATTCATCGACACCTTGCTGGATCAAGAAGGCGAGGGACGTCATCGCATTGAACGTGTGCCGAACTCGGAGGTGCCGTAAGTTCGGTGCTTGATCGGTTGGAGCTAGAAGATGTTCGACTACATCAACCGCGTTGTCAAACACTTCCGCTTTCGGTATACAAGGGTACGTGGACACACTCTCCCCCTCGTTGCTATGCATCTTCTAGATATAGATCTTGCGTGAGCGTAGGAATTTTTTTGAAATTGCATGCTACGTTCCCCAACACATCACCGAGTTGAACGTGTGCTGAACATGGAGGTGTCGTACGTTCGGTACTCGATCGGTTGGAGCGCGAAAAAATTCGACTACATCAACCGCGTTAACAAACGCTTCCTCTTATGGTCTACGAGGGTACATAGACATACTCTCCCCTCTCGTTGCTATGCATCTCCATGGATAGATCTTGCGTGTGCGTCGATTTTTTTGTTTTCCATGCATTGTTTCCCAACAAGTTTCTGGTGCGAGGGGGTTGTCGGACATCTGGAGATAGGACCCTCTAGCATGTAGGGCGTTGTTGGGTGCCCCATGTTGTTAATGGCTGCTCACCATATGCTGCCGTGGGGATGGTTGTAACCGTGGCAAGGCACCGGACTCTCTGCACTTCTAGTTCTCTTCTTCTAATGCATCAACGTGCAAACCTTTTGCGCATTCGCAAAAAAAGAAGAAGAAAAGGACGGCACATGCCTTCTCTATCCCCAAACAAAATAGTTGCATTTTATTTCAATGTCCTATTTTGAATGGTTAATAACTTATGAATCAAATTGATTTTTTTTGTATATTTTCAATTCAGAATGATAAGACCTATACAACAAAACTGGTTTTGCATATATTTTGGCTAGTTTGAATTTTATGTTTCAATCAGTTTCATACTACAAAAAGAAAGATTTCACTCATTTAAAAATTGGATTTCACTCGTTGTAACATGCCTATTTCGCACATTAGAAAGCATCGATTTTACTCATTTCAAAAACTTGTTTCACTCATTTTAGAAATCCGATTTCAACCATTTAAAAACACATTTCATTATGTTCAAAAAGCCAATTTCACTCATCTGAAGAAACTGATGCCACTCATTTCAGAAAAGTACATTCACTCAGTTAAGAAAACATAGATTTTAGCCGTTAAAAAAACAGCTTCGTTCATTTCAGAAAGCTATTTTCAATCATTGATTCATTTCAAAAAACTCATTTCTTTATGTTCAAAAAAACAATTTCACTCATCAGAAGGAACCAATATCACTCATTTCAGAAAAATAATTTCACTTTGTTGAGAAACATATGTCACTCAGTTAAGAAAACATATATAAAAATTGATTTCACTCAATGCAAAAAACAAATCTCTAAAAGATAGATTTCAGTCCAATTAGGAAAGACATTGCACTCATTTACTAAAGATATATTTCATTCATATCAACATATGATTTAATTATACAAAATAATAGATTTCATGCATTTATAAAAACATATTTCACTCATTTCAACAAACATTTTCACTCTTTTTTCGAGTTATACTAATTCCACTAATATCAGTAAACGATTTCAATCATTTAGAAAAGATATATTTCACTCATTTCACTAGTTTCAGAAAACATATTAAACTCATTCACAAAATATAGATTTCATGCTTAGCATTTTCAAACACTAAAGGAAGGTTGTATTTCACAAATATCAGTTTCAAACAATGAAATAAGCAGTGTCACACAAAATATATTGAGCGAATAAGTTAATTGAAAAGTTAAAAATCAAACGTATTTGAAATGTATCCAAGATTGATCTTGTTCTAAAGGTCTTCACACCATAGATCAAATATTCCACATATGTAATTTTGGTTTAAGAGATATGAACGGTTAAAAATGCCAAATGAAACTTAAATGTTACCTTTGTTATGGGAGCCAGAGGGAGGAGAGTATGTTTGTGCCATGCATGCATCGTATGTGTTTTTACTGACAAAACGTGCTGGCAAGAGTTGACAAGACATTTCATATATGATGTTCTTCATCAGAATACAAAAGAATACTAGTATGCATATAGAGTGTGCACCAATCTCCAAGAATTCAAGGGTGAATTTAGCACCGGTCCATAATGTTGCCCTTAAAAATGACTTTGCGGTGTTTCCAGAGGATGACACTGTTCGATTGAATTGAACTGGGTTGTGCGAGGCTCGGAACTGTTCGGTTTAATTATACAAATTAGAGTTGTCTTTCCTTGATGCATGCGTCGATCAATTGTTTGGCGATGCTTTGTGCCCGGTGTGACCTCTTCATGATTGGTAAGATTTTTTTGTCCGACGTGAAGTCGAATTCACCTAATTAGGCGTGATATCCATGAAAGATGCTGATGATATTTTTGGCTTTTCGATGATCCAGTTGTGTTACTATATATGCTATGATTTTGTTATTGGCCATGAAATCCATGGCGGCTCTATGTTTTGGCTTTGTAATATAGGTTTTTGCCTGATTTCTCCAGTTAATCAGATAACTCTCTTCATAATCAATAAAATAGCAAACATTTTCGTAATGACAGCTGCGTTATGCACCCGCAGTTATTATCATAAAATTGTGAGTGCCGAACATATGATTCATTTTCATTGCAAACATTTCCTCGGCGAAAGAGAAAGCTTGGCAATGATGTCTAAGGAAATGAACTTGTTTGATAACAAACAATTGAAATAGTCAAGTTCCTTAGCGAGTGACTGTATCTGATTAGCTTGCACAATTACGGAGTGGTCATCGCTCATCCCATGGTCCTGGTACTGTTCCATGACATACAACTCACTTTGTGTCCAAGACCCCGAATTTGGTCTCAAGCATGTCTCACATATCCTCGCCAACCATAGTGGTCATGATAGGATTAATGATCTTGTAGTGAAGAACAGAAGAACACCTCTGAAAATATGATATGGGAGGTTTTTCTATTGTTGAAAATATGAGTAATTTCCCACTAAGTTAACCAAAAAAATATTGATAAAACATGATGAACATAACAAGCATGATTGTTTGACTGGAGTGCTAATCAACCTAAACAAATGATTTAGTATGCAAGATAGGAAGAGCATGTCCATGTCCATTGCAAGCAATGGTAATCCAAGTACAACACATAACATAAGAGATATGAGCACATATAGTGCGGTGGAAGAATATATGTTGGCAGTACCATCAGAAGCCTATGGAAGTATTGGTTGTTGTGTGTGCGAAATTGCTGTTCATGACATCTAATTCACCTACTACATGCTAATGGTTGCTAGAATTGTGACTTATGTTCTAAAATTAATCATGAAATTTGCTTATTTTTTCAACGGAAACCGAAAGTTCAGTGTGCATGTTTCAACGTGCGCGTACAGCAATCATGTAAAGCTCCGTCATTTCGCACAAACTCGTAATGCTTATCACTTCTGCCATGCCAGCAGATCAATCTGGATCAGTATTGGAGAGTGGTTCTCTCATTGTTGATGGTTTGTGGTTAATGCTTGGTGACTCATCGTTGAGATTTACCACTACGAGAGTCGACAGAGTCTCAGCATGACGACGACTGGGGAGTAGTTAATATGCGAGTGGAAAATCGAATGGGAGAGCAGGCAAAAGCAAGCAATGCAAAAGCCGAAACTTCATTCTCTTTCACAGATCTCAGCTCACGTCGTGCCCGCCGGCTATTTCCTCGACAAGATACTACTACTAGTACTGACAAAATTACTTAGGGTAAATCCTAGAAATCTGATTGATGAACAAAACTGGTCCCGCGTCCCGCAGGGCGCACGGGTGCGAGCGGCGCGCGCGCTTAGGCCGCGTCCGCCTGGCGTGGCGGCTCGACGGCGTCAGGGAACGCGAACGGCCTTGCGCTGGCGAGGAAGGACGGCAAGTCGTCGCCGGGCATGCTGACGACGACCTTGGGCTCCCTGTCGAGCGGCGCCATCCCGCGCGCCGACGCCTCCTCGGCGGCGCTCCCCCGGCGCGACGACCCGGACGGCTCGCGGCGCGTGCAGACGAGCACGAGCAGCGCCACGGCGATGATCCCCATCATGAGCGTGAAGCCGATGAAGATGTACGGCGTCGGCGTCATCCAGAACGCCGGGTGCGCGCCGTGGCCGAGCGCCGCCGGAGCCCCGGCGACCCCCACCAGCGCCTCGCCTTCTCTGATCGGCCTCATGATGAACGGTGAATCACACGGATGTCGATCCCTCTCCCTCTTTCTTTCTCTTTCTCTTTCTTTGTTTCTTGCTCTCTCTGTGTGTGGGCGTGCGTGCAGAGTGGTTTCTCGCTTCTTCTGTGTGGCTGTGACGTCTGACTGAGTGGGAGAGGATGGGGGAGGCAGGCGGTATTTATAGGTGGCGCGCGGGGGAGGGGTGTGAGAGAGAGAGAGAGAGAGCGGGGAAAAGAAGCCAGCTCTGCTGCTACTGCTGCAGGATGGTGGGACCTGGTTTTTGCCTTTGGATAAAATGAATTCGGTGTACTGCAATTAATTTCTGTGACTTATCTAAGGTTCCGGAAATTTCTGCAAAAATCTGTGGGTGAAATGAGAAGCGGACACTCGAGATTCGAGAACGCCCAGGTATGACTGTACTGGTACTGGCAGAGTGGAGGAGATTCAGTGAACCTAGCCATGTGCAAATCAAACGCATGTTTTTTGGCAGAGTGGATGCTTGCTAGTTGGATTCTCATGAGAAATCGACCAAATCATATACTACTACGATTATGCGTGCCGTGTGGTGCATGTATGCATATCTTCATGCTACGGCCGATGGCAAAGAGACGAGAAAGACGGGGAAAAGCGAGAAAAGGGCGGTTCCGCGAGCACGAATCGACCGCCGGTACTGCGCGACCTGGCGTCATCGACGAATTGACGATCAGGTCGCCATGTCCCAAAGGTGCGTGCATGGTCAAGTCAGAAACACCGTCCATTCCTTTCGCACACACGCGAAATATAGAAGGCTAGAGATCGATTGAGGACGTCGTCGTCACCTTGTGGAGTAGTTGTAGTATTGTGTCCAGCTTTTGACATGACCACTGCAAATCCACTCGCACGATGATGTGGCCGGCGAAATATAGATTACTACTAGATTACTTGGTGATGGCGCTAATGGTGGTATGTCCCAGGTAAAAGTTAAGGCTGGCGGGGTGATATATTAGCTAGCTTTTTTTCCTGACTGATGCATTATTAGCTAACTTTGTTGACAGTGTCATGATTAAGTTCGTTTAACCCTCTGCTCGAAGGCAAGTTAGGTCTTAACCATTCTGGAAGATGGAATAACCCGGAAGCACACCGCTGGTTGGATATGCGGATTCCCCTGGCCCTTCAGATTATCCAAAGGTTCACTAGACGTGATTTGCTTGATGCTTGCATCCCATTACGGCTTTACCAGGGAATGATGGGATGACACTCTCACAGGAACCTGGACATAAGATTAATAATTTTCCTAATCATCATGGCATGGTTCAAGATAGAGGAGTGGTCTCCAGTGAGCAACACAAAGAGAAGAGGAGGAGCAGGTCTCTAATGATCTAGACGCTTTTATATTTCTTTACAGAGGAAATATTAGTTAAGAACAAAGTGAGTTTCACTTTTCGCAATGGATTAAGCATAACTTACATGGCTCGGTTTCTTGTGGTGGAATCAACCCATTTGAATTCAAGTTTCTAGATTTTGTATTGATTCTCGTATATTTTCTGGATTTACCTTTAGTGTTATATATGTTTGTCGATTACAAGGGTCCGGATTGACTTTGCCAATCTGCAGATCTGTTGACTTAGTCTCTCAAAGATGCTCGCAGAGTGGTATGGGTTCTCATACATTTTCTTGATTTATTTTAGTTTTTTGACGCTATTCTTTGTGCTCGTTGATTATGAGGTGCTTGGGTGACTTCATCAATCTAAACATTTGTCGGGTTAGTCTTTCGGAGATGCTCACATAGACAGAGTGTGCGTGTGTTCGTAGAGGTGATTATGTAAGCGTGTTGTGAGCATACAATGTTCCTCAGGAAAAATTATCAACTTTGGACCATGTATTCATAAAAGGGTGACATGTTGCATTAGGTTTTAATTCTCTTACACATTGCACCTTATGTCAGCTCTCACCTAATCTCTAAATATGCGGAAATCCAATTTGGCTCCTGGGAGCACATGCTTCTGCGCGTGAAAAATAATTTTGGAATGTCAAAAAAATCCCAACAATTTTTTTACATATTTATAGTCGCATCCAAATGCTTACTGCAAAGTTTAGGCAAAAAGATTAAACATTTGGCCCGTGCAAGAGAAAAACAAATTTGAACACCAAATGTCATCCCTATTTTTTTTTCACCGACAAAACATACTGCTCCATTTCGCATGATAATTGTCAAGCATGCTTCCGACACTAACATGAACATCCACAAAAAAAATTCAATTTTTTTAAAAAAAACATTTCAACACTTTCTTTTTGTGGTATTGTTCATCTGGGAGCAAATGCTTCCGGAGCCAAAATGCCCCTCCCCTAAATATGGTGCTAGCTAGCTTTATTAACAGTTACCAACGATGTAGTATTATGTTTTACGCAATAAAATCAGTGTGGATGGTGCGTGGTGCGTAGTGGTTCCCAACCATAGTTGCCGCGGCCAGAAGTTTCCTACACGCCATCGCCGCCGCCTCTGTCCCTCTCCTATCTCTTGTTCGGAGTCCTTGTCGCGGGCAAGAGGAGTGGGGACTCATATGTCTAACTTTCTGTGCTTTTTTGTTTCCCTAGCAAAGTTGACGAGGTGGCGGGCAGCGAGAACGTGTTAGAATAAGGCTCTCCGGTCTCTTTCTACCTCGACGATATTCGATCCGTCGCTAACAAAGGACATGTAAGAGTTTATATCTCTAGATATGTTGGCTCTCTTTATATCTTGGTAGTTGGTGTGTCTTTCAAGCAGGGCTATTGGCTAACTATTAGTGTGGCGACTACGATGTTTCTTTCTAGTTGTTTTGCAGCAAGGTTCTATTTGTCCATCCCTCTTAACTAGTGGTGATGGATTGCAAGCATGTACTATGTGGGGCGATGTTCTAACTGATGCATGCTACTTCAGCGGCTTCTAAATTTTGTCTCATGGAGCTCGTGACCTATCGAGGCCTTCAAAATATGGTATGGTGAGGGCGTTTGCAGGTGTCCTCTTTACTTTACCATTGGTTCAATGAAATTTTCAATGTCTAACGGTTGGCATACAATTGAAGGAAGAAGAAGTCTAGTACTCCATTCCATTTTATAGTATGCATTAGCTTTTGGCCCAAATTCAACATTGTAGTGAGTGCATGCAGTTTGAACAACCATTACATTTAGCTGAAAAGATGGGTTTTACAGTAGAACATGCACATGAGAATGAGACAAACCTGTGTTGGGGAACGTAGGATTTCAAAAAAAATTGCCTATGCACACGCAAGATACATCTAGGTGATGCATAGCAACGAGAGGGGAGAGTGTGTACACGTACCTTCGTCAACCGAAAGCGGAAGCATTTAGTAGCGCGGTTGATGTAGTCGAACATCTTCGCGATCCAACGGACCCAAGTACCGAACTCACGCCACCTCCGCGATCTGCACACGTTCAGCTCGGTGATGTCCCTCGTACTCTTGATCCAGCTGAGGCCGAGGGAGAGTTTAGTCAGCACGACGGCGTGATGACGATGATGATGAAGTTACCAGCGCAGGGCTTCACCTAAGCACTACAACGATATGATCGACGTGGAAATCTTGTGGAGGGGGGCACCACACACGGCTAAGACAACAGTCAACTTGTGTGTTCTAGGGTGCCCCGTGCCCCCCGTATATAAACGAGCAAGGGGGAGGCCAGGCGGCCCTATAGGGGCGCGCCCCAAGTAGGATTCCTACTAGGAATAGGAATCGTATTCCTAGTAGGTTTCCAACAAGGAAGAGAAGGGGGGAGGAGAGGGGGAGAGGGAGAAGGAAAGGGGGGCGCCGCCGCCCCTTCCCTAGTCCAATTCGGACCCAAGTGGGAGGGGGCACGCGGCCTGCGCTAGCCCCCTCTCTTTCGCCACTAAGTCCCACGAGGCCCATTAGTTCCCCCGAGGGATTCCGATAACACTCCAACACTCTGGTTTTATCTGAAACTTCTCCGGAACATTTCCGGTGTCCGAATATAGTCGTCCAATATATCAATCTTTATGTCCCAACCATTTCGAGACTCCTCGTCATGTCCGTGATCACATCCGGGACTCCGAACTACCTTCGGTACATCAAAATACATAAACTCATAATACCGATCGTCATCGAACGTTAAGCGTGCGGACCCTACGGGTTCGAGAACTATGTAAACATGACCAGGACACTTCTCCGGTCAATAACCAATAGCGGAACCTGGATGCTCAAATTGGCTCCTACATATTCTACGAAGATCTTTATCGGTCAAACCGCATAACAACATATGTTGTTCCCTTTGTCATCAGTATGTTACTTGCCCGAGATTCGATCGTCGGTATCTCAATACCTAGTTCAATCTCGTTACTGGCAAGTCTCTTTACGTGTTCCGTAATGCAACATACCACAACTAACTCATTAGTTACATTGCTTGCAAGGCTTATAGTGATGTGCATTACCGAGAGGGCCCAGAGATACCTCTCCGATACATGGAGTGACAAATCCTAATCTCGATCTATGCCAACCCAACAAACACCATTGGAGAGACCTGTAGAGCATCTTTATAATCTCCCAGTTACGTTGTGACATTTGATAGCACAGAAGTTGTTCCTCCGGTATTCGAGAGTTGCATAATCTCATAGTCTGAGGAACATGTATAAGTCATGAAGAAAGCAATAGCAATAAACTAAACGATCATAGTGCTAAGCTAACGGATGGGTCTTGTCCATCGCATCATTCTCTAATGATGTGATCTCGTTCATCAAATGACAACACATGTCTATGCTTAGAAACTTAACCATCTTTGATTAACGAGCTAGTCAAGTAGACGCATACTAGGGACACTTTATTTGTCTATGTATTCACACATGTACTAAGTTTCCGGTTAATACAATTCTAGCATGAATAATAAACATTTATCATGATATAAGGAAATATAAATAACAACTTTATTATTGCCTTTAGGGCATATTTCCTTCAGTCTGCATGCAGGAGGTATTTTGGTCCAGTACAACAGCCAGCACATGCATTGATATTGATGCTAGCATCTATGCACACTGTAAATTGGAGTGGAGGGAGTATGATTTTTAATGTAATTTTAATTTTCACTAATCTTTTTTGTATTCAATTGTTTGTCCATTGTACTAATTATTATTTTTCTTAATATTTATCAGATTCAAGATGCCCTTTGGGTGTGTTTTAGAAAATTAGTTACTCGTGATTGGAATAAATTAGTTTGACTGTTGCAAAAAAAGGGTTAAACCTAACCATTTTGAATGAAAGAATAACCCGCAGTCGTTAATCTGTGGGCTCGTCGGCTCTTGAGATAATCCAAAAGTTAACTGGACATGATTTGTAACATTCCGCATAACTTTACCAGGGAATGAAATGACACCCTAAAAGGAACAGAACAAAAGATAAATAATGTTTCTGATTTTTTTTTTGCGAAAGTAACCAGGACATGGTTCAAGATAGAGGAGTCCTCTCCAGGAAGAACGGAAAATAAAGAGAAGAAGAGGAGGTCCCTTGTCTATTTAAGCATATAATGATTCCATTTTGCACTATGTATCTGTAAAGGTGTGACATGTTGCCCTACATTTTAATATTCTTACTACCACGTTGCACTACATTTTAGAAAACTAATTCCACTTCTCAGCTTTTAGTGATTTGAGGTAGCTAACATGTGGGGACAACATTTCTTTTACGCGTCCAATGTGTGTTGCCCTGTTAGCCAAATCTGTAGGCCGCGTGCGTATGTTAGCACTCACCCAATCTGTAGATATGATGCTAACTTTGTTAACTTTTTCGAAAATGGGTGCTTTATTATTTAAAAGGTTTAAGTATTGCATCCGGCCTTTGCTAACTTTGTTAATAGTTGATTATTAGATTAGTTTGAACTTTGCAAATAAAATGAAATTAAGCATAACCATTCTGGAAGAAAGAATAACCCCGACGCATACCACTGGTTAAATCGGTGGATTCGTCCAGTTCTTCAGATTACCCAAAAGTTCATTAAGCGTGATTTGATAGTTTTCTCGCATCACTATCCCAGGGAACGGGATGAGATCATGAGATCCTACCATGAAGAGAACAAAAGATAAATAATTTTTCTAAGCAGGACATGATTCAAGAACGACAAGTCCTGTCCATAAGAAAGAAAGAAAACGTTCAGAGGAGGTATATATCTGCGATATAGTTGAGCATATTATTCATTTTTTTTTTGAACCAGGCTTTTGACCCCTTTTCATTGCATAGAACGGAAATACATCAATCCCAGAAACATGTTCAGAAAAAAGAAAAAGGGGAAAAGCGAGTTCAAGCACTACCAGGAAACCCACCACACTCGCCCGACATCGTGACGAGTGCCATGGGGCGAAAACCTAAGCAGCACCAATATCTTTAAAGTCTAACTAGCTATTACAAAACCGACCTGCCAGGGACCAAATTGACACTACCAGGCCAAAATATCATACTAATCGAAGCAACGAAGAGCAGCAGGCTTCAAACTTCGGCGTGTAGCTCCCAGTAGATCACTCCGGTGATCGGCTGCCTGGCCGCCTCGCACAGCTTCATCATCTGCATGGTCCCCGCCCTGATCTGCTCCACGCCTGCGCGTAACTTCTTAGCATCATCTCCTTGCTGCAGACCTGTCCAATAAAGCAAGAAAGAGCACATGAAAAAGACTATCTCAAAAGGAGTTTTGATCATTTTCTTCTCAAAGGTGGCTCGACTTCGAGCCAGCCAGATAGCCTAGCAGGCAGCTGCCAGGCCCACCATATAAAATCTCTCTCCCCCAGGAAGAAAAACATGGCACCACGCATAGTACTGCCAGTAATTACTGGGACATCTATCAGTACCATCACGTCCCCAACGGATCTTCACAGACATTTCGCCATAGGACAGGTAAAAAACAAATGCTGTGAACTCTCAACCTCGTTACAGAAGGAACATCAAGGGTTACCAAGCCATTTTCTACCACGCATGACCTGTCTAGTCAGCACAGCATCTTGCGACATTTGCCAGAGGAAGATTTTTATTTTAAGAGGAAGTTTGGCTCTCCAGATCCATCTATAGTGGCATCCACTAATCGATCTCTCCAGCCACTTGTCGACCGACTTAGTCGAGAACTTACCATTTTGGTTAACCCCCCAAGATACCCAATCGTTAGCATTGGTTAGAGTTAGGCCACCCACCGTGGCTTGGATCGTCTTCCATTGCTTAGACAGTTCAGCACTAAGCCCCCGTCTGAAGAAAGTGTTAGTATCCACTAGCCTCACCGTACTCACCGTGCATTCAGGAGCAGTGCAAATTGAGAAGAGCTGTGGGAATTGCTCCCAAAAGGGGGGCAACCCTTTGATGGTATCCATCCACACCCGGGCAATATTTCCAGATTCAATGTTAATTTTCCTCCCTATCAAGTAAACTTCTTTCACCTTCAGAAGAGCTTTCCAGCATGGTGAATCAGAAAACCTCGCACCCACCTCAGTAACACTTTTGTTTCTAAGGTATCTAGCATGCACAATATCCTGCCACAACCCGTTTTGGGTCTCCAACTTCCACCACCATTTGACCATTAAACTAATATTTTGTTTTCTAAGGTCTTTAACCCCCCAGTCCTCCTTTGTCTCTGGATCTACAGATCCTACTCCACCTGACAAGATGATATCTTCTCTTTTTATTACAACCTTGCCAGAAAAATCTACGTCTATGCTTATCCAGCTTTTCAATGAAAGTTTTATTCATGAGTCACATAGACATGTGAAAGATGGACAGTTGAGTAAGCACTGAGTCAAGCAGAGTAAGTCTGCCCCCCATGGATGCGGCATTGCCAATCCAGGCCTCAAATCTTTTCAGATATTTGACTACAATGAATTCCCAGTCAGAATTTCGGAGGTTGGTGTAGCTCACAGGCATCCCTAAGTACTTAATAAGGAAACTCCCTATGTCACAATTAAATAATTCAGCATATTCTCTGACCACATTGTCATCTCCACCCACTGTGAGGATTTCACTTTTTTGAAAGTTCACCTTGAGTCCGGACATCATTTCAAAGGTATAAAGCAGCAACTTCAGGTTAACTGCTTTTTCAATATCATGCTCTAAACAGATGATAGTATCATCTGCGTACTGCAACACTGCGACCCCATCCTGAATCAGATCAGAAGCTAATCCCATGATTAGCTTTTTTCCTGGGCATTTTTGATCATTTTGGTCAGGCACTCCACTGCAAGATTAAACAAGAATGGAGAGTGTGGATCACCCTGCCTCACCCCCTTTGCACTCTGGAAGTAGGGGCCCACACTATTATTGAGCTTAATGCTAACTGTGCCCTTATGGAGAATTTGTTTTACCCAACCGCACCAGGTCTCATTGAAACCAGACAACTTATGACATTCCAGGAGAAAATCCCAGTTAACTTTGTCATATGCCTTCTCAAAATCAAGCTTAAGCACTACGCCAACTCTTTTTTTAACATGAGTGTAATTCAAAATTTCATGCAAAGAGAGCACCCCATCCATAATGTTCCTACCCTTAACAAACGCATTCTGGGTGCTAATCAACTTATCAGCATACACCTCCACCCTACGGTCCATTACTTTAGTAATGAGCTTATATGGGCACCTCAGGAGACAAATGGGCCTAAATTGCTGAATTTTGTCAGCTCCCGACACTTTGTGTAGTAAAGTGATTACTCCATAATTAGGACGTTGAACATCACGCGTCCCCTTATGAAAGTGTCTAAAAAGGGACATGATATCATCCTTTACTATATCCCAACATGTTTGATAAAATTCGACAGGAATGTTATCCGGTCCAGGAGCCCTATTGGTGGCCATCGAGAAGAGAGCATCTCTAACTTCAGTTTCGGTGAATTCACGATAGAGATCTCTATTGTCATCCTCACTCAACTTTTCACTCTCGGACCCAGTATCAGGGTCCAAGTGAAATTGATTGCCCTGAGCTGGGCCGAAAAGTTCCTTATAAAATTCAGTAGCATGGGTAATCAGGTTATCTGTACCCTCTATTTCCACCTCGCCAGCTTTAAGAGAGTGGATAGTATTTTTACGCTTACGTCCGTTGGCAATTTTATGGAAATAGTCAGTGTTCAGGTCTCCTTTAAGCAGCCAGCGCTCGTGTGATTGCTCAAGCCAGTATATTTCCTCATTAACCAAAATCTCATGGAGTTCAAAACACACATCGATCTTCCTACTAGACAGCTCTGGGGTAAGGGGCCCATCCTCCTCTAGTTCTTCCAGCGTGGCTAACTCCAGCCTAAGATCCTTCTTCAACCTTTTATTGTGGCCAAATTTGTCCGAGCCCCACCCCTTAAAGAAAGTTTTGAATCTCTTCAGCTTCATATTCAGGATATCGATGGGGTCTTTAGAGAGGACCCCTCGAGCCCAGATTTTACTGACCAAAGGAAGGAAGCGTTCGTCCTTGATCCAAGAAAGGTCAAAGCGAAACTCGCGAGGTTTGGGAGCCTCACGCCCCTCTTCCCCAGAATTAATCAACAAGGGGTTATGGTCCGAAATCTCTCGAACCAATTTCCTAACAGAAACCAGGGGAAATAATTCCTCCCACTCCTCAGACATCAGGACACGATCAAGCTTCTCCAAAGTAGGATGAGCTTGGTTATTCGTCCAAGTATATTTACCCCCACTAATATGAACCTCGCTAAGGGCCAGGGTGTTGATAATAGAATTGAACAGGTCAGTGGATTTATGGCTTGGCATTTTTTGTTTTTCTCCCCAGGGTGCCTGAGAATATTAAAGTCCCCACCCACTATATAAGGGACTTGCATATCATGACACATAGTAGCAAGCTCAAGCAAGAATTCCTCCTTGTGTTCTTCATGAGCAGAGCCATATACTACCAACAGCCCCCAGTTGGTTTTTTTCTTCTTATCCCCGACCACTAACTGCAAGATATACTTGCCTTTGTCACATGCAACCACCTCCAGGGTGTCTTGTCTAACTCCACATAGGATACCTCCAGATTTGCACACAGAAGGGATCGAGTCCCAATTGAACAAGTTAAAGGGGTCAATTCTCCTCAAACATTTGGGAGAAATATTTTTTTTCATGGTCTCTTGCAGACCCAGGAAATCTAGGGAATGGTCACTAATAAGGTCAGAGAGGCAGGTGGCCATCCCTTTCTTGCCCACCCCCCTGCAGTTCCAGATGAGCCCTCTCATCTGGAACGTTTTTTATGGAACTTGGACTTAGTAGCCCCGCCAGGAGGCATGGCAGGGCTACAATTTCCACCTTCCTCTGAAACCTTTCTCTGGCTCCTAGTCACAGGTCTAGAAGGCTTGACAACAGGTTTCTTAGGTGTTTTCTTTTTAGGTTTACCAGGGGCCACCTTATCATGGATGACCTCATCCTGGTCCAGCCAGGTGAGGTTCACTGGAGCTTTTTACCCAGCCCATTATTTACGAAAATGTCATCCTCACAACTTTGATCTAGCTTGCCTAAACTCTCTTTCTTATCTAAATTTTTTTCTGACATGTTCAAGCTCTCTCAGCACATCAATACATGCAAATTCATTATCAGGAATAGCAACTCCCATATTGGACACTCTACTAATTAATTCATCATCAGACAGAATGGCAAAAGAATTTTTACGAGCATTATGAGAGTTACCTTCCAGGTTTTTCTTGCTTGCCATCTTTTCAGCTTTGGCCATCACATGTTCCTGCATCCCCTGAACATTACGTTTGCTGAGTCTGGGTAGATCTTCAGGGACTAGTGGAGGAGTGAGAATCATTTCGTCGTCGCAATCAGAAGTAGGAAGCTGTACCACATAATCCTTCGATATCTTCATCCCAGGATCCACCTCCCCTTCCAGCTCCATGACCTGAGAGGAGTTCATTACCACCTTTGCATAAGATAAAATGGATTGCTTAACAGGAAACTTAGTCACCTGCACATTCTATCCTGGGGTGCCATGCTCAACAGGAGTATGTCCCATAGTAGTATCCACAGGGACCAGCCAGCCTGACGTATTTTGTCGCTCTTTTTGAGCACCTTCTTCATGATCCCTGGCCATGGATTCAATCAGCAGGGAGTTGTCGTCACTCTCAGACGACGATGAGCCTTCATTTTCCTGTGATAGCAAACGACAGGTTTTGCCACCACGGAAAGAAGTGCCAGGATTTTTAGATATAGAGACATCTAGCTGTTCAGCAGCCAGCTCGTGATCAGCCCTTTCCCGTTTGGGTGTTTGATCAATTTTGTTTACATTGTCATTTTGCACAGTAGTCCCTTTGCCTTCCTCCACAGGGTTTCTCACCAAAACCTCTTCAATCTCATAAGTGAACTTGTAAAAACGTCCCCCTAACATCCCTTCGGCCATGGCAGGGAGCTGATCCACAAATCTACAGCCGATTTTAGCCCTAACAGAGGTGGGACGGTTCAAAGTGGACATGTCAACTTCCAGAGTGACCCCAACAAGACCCCCAACATAAGCCACAGTTTTATCATTGCGTTTGTTAAGTGGGATTTTCCCAATCCTAACCCAGGCCACCTCAAGTAGCCCCTCAGCATCCACATCTTCCGACCAGGGAGAGAATTTGACACTCACACCGCACTTTTTAACCTTAATAAATTCTACAAACAAAGCACGATCCACCTCCCTGGGGTTAGGCATTCTCATGACGAATTTTTGTGGAGCAAAGAACCTAGCAGAGCAGCGCCAGCCTTGCCCTACATAAACACTAAGCTCATGTTCAATATCCTTGGTGGGAGCAGAGCCCTCTATGATGGTAATGATAATATTGTAAATACGCTCTCTGGCCTGTCTTTCGATGTTCGTGTCAGGAATGAAATGGAACCCTTGCCCCTTAGATTGGAAAGAACACATAACAGGAAGACAGTCCCAGGGAATGAACTCTTTGCAGATGATGTACAGATGCCCATTTTTCTTGCACCGCTCACAAATAGCTTGGGGGCAACTCATAGTAAAATGACCGGCCAGATGACAAATCTGGCAAGCCTCAAGACAAGGAATGATGTTACCAGTAGTTGCAGGGGGATCATCAGATCGAGGGAGGGGGGGGCACGTTGTTGTGAGCGATCTGGTCCATCTTGTTGTCGTTGATGCGAGTAGTAGCAGCCAGCGCTCCCCTCGGTGGAGGCTCTCCCCTGTGGTCAGCCACGCCGCACTCTTCGTCCCCCCATCGATCTTGGTGGATGGGGTCGAGCCTGCCCTCCACCGCCTCATCCCACTTCTCGAAGCCCGAATCGCCAGATCCGGACGCCTTCGTCGAGGACGACTCCCCCACGCCCGTCCCCGTCTTGCGCTTCCATACGTTGGAGTCGCGACCCCGGCCGCGGTTGAAACGGCCAGCCCCTCGGCCATGGCGGCCCGCAACGAAGCCTTCCCCCCTCATCTCTGGTCTCTGGTTGGTGTGGATTGGCTTGGGGTTTGGAGGATGAGGTGTGGAGCCAGCTACTTGCGCATACGATCTACTATCACCATGGATCTTCCCCTCCCACCACGAAAAAGTTTGAGGAACCCTAGATCTGGCTTCTCGCGGCGCGTCCCAGAAGTGGGCGAGGCACTCGTCAAGATCCAAAATGGGGGGAGGGGGCTCGGACGCACAATTTATACCAGCGGCGCCCATCGAAACCCTAGGCTCGCTCGATCCATACCGGTCGGATCCCGCCTCCACCACGTGGCGAGCATCAACCGTGTGATGGGTCGGTCCACGCCCCAGCAGGCCTGCCCCATTGGACAGGGGCGGCGGACGTGGTCGTGCACCGCGCTGCACCACATCCACATTACCGTGCACCGCACCGATTGACTCGTTCGCCCGGAACAAGGAACACGCCGAGGATCGACCGCCGCGACGATCGCCGGAGCCCTGTCACAAACCCTAGCGAAGTGGCAAGGAAAGGAGACAAACCCGCCGATGTCGATCGAGTCCCCGACACGAAGAAATCTCGCATTGATCGTGACGCCGAACTCATCGAGAAGCACGAGTCGGAGCACGTCCTTCCTGAGCCAGATCACGCCATCGGATAGAGAGATCCGTCGCGCGGTCGCCAAGTCTGCTGTGTATAGCACCGACCACCGCTCGTCGGCGTCGTCCTCCAGGGCGGCGTCGGCCCTCGCGCCCGACCCGCTAGCGCCGCACATGTCTCCTCCAGAGTCTCGCTGGACCCAGAGCATATTATTCATGAGGTCCATATCTCTCCACCTGTCTTCTCAAGCGAAAATAAAGTGTCCGTATACAACGAGCTGTGTCTTTTCAGATAGTAGTACATTGTACGAATGCTACTAAGTATGCTTGCTTGGCGCTTTGGCAGAAAAGATAAGTATAGACGAGTGCGAAACGATTCGTCACACGGTGCTCAATCGCTCAGGAGAAATATAAGTACATGGCTACTGCCATGCAAAATACTTGAGGAGAAATCTACGTCGAAAGAGCCGGCCGGCCGCTGGTAGGGCCCAATCTTTGACAAATCGAAGAGGCGTCGCCCTCACGCCGATCCGGCGAAAGCTGCGACTGCGATGCGGCGGCTCGACCTCGACGAGCACTACTAGGCACAGAATAAAATGATCACGCCATACACTGATACACATTCGCCAGTCAGTCTGTCGCGCTCGATCGTCCCGCTCACCCTACGTACGGCTTATTCCTAGGTCAAAACTCAGCAGTGGCGTGGTGTTGGTTAGCAGGATGGATAGACATCGCGGTGCCATTACGCCCCGTCGTCCGTGTGCTCTCGATTCGCCGCACGATTTTGACGTGATGGATGTGCGGCCACTCTGAAGTATCGGGATGGTGGCTTTGGTTGGTGATGTGATGCGTAAGCTGTGTGCTGCCATCTTCCGACGAAAGGGCGATGGGGAAAGCCGCATGCACGCGTGAGAGAGAGCGACGGAGCACCGGAATTTGTCTCTGCATGTTCCATGGAGATCGGTGTTGCGCGTCCCGATCTCGGCCCAGGAGTGGCTTCCAAGCGCGCCGTCGTGTCGTTCGTGCGGTGTGGATGGCTTTGCTGAAAGTCGTTTATTGTCTCCCTGTTTGCTTAGCGGGCAGTAGTGCGCTCCTAATTTTGATGGACTTGATATCAGGGATGGACTCACGACAAAAATGACCCGGGGTCTCATGCCTATGACATATATGTGGATATTAAGTTATAATAAATATAAAATTAACACAGATAGCAATACAATATACCTAAAATATGATATGACCGTGAATATGATTACCAAAGGTCCAAAATAAAGAGTTCACCTGAAATATTGTTTGATTGTAGGAAATTGAACGGTACAGGAGAACCAAAGTGCCCAATTTGTGAATAAAGTATAACCGATGATGAGAAAATGCAGCACTAGATCTTGATTGCCTACAAATCAAAAGAAATGAAACCACTTAGCAACCAGGTAGACATAATAATTACAATTATGTAATAAGTAAGTTAAAATTATTATCTTTCTAAAATGGTTTCCTACTTTCTTTCATGGCGTCAAAGCGATCACAATTACTGAATCATTAGTAACCTTCCTCATTTTGCTTTTCTCCACATAACAAATAAGATTGAACATCAAGGCGTCATCACTGAGACGAGTGCACAAATATGTCTTCACAATTCTCATACCTGAGAAAGATCTCTCAACTGTAGCAGTGCCAACATGAAAATTCTAATACTATCTTCAGCAGTCAATAAACCAAGGGATATACAATATGTTTCCTTGTCTCCACCATTTTTTTGAGAGAGCTCACAAATATTACTTAAATCAAAGGAGTGATCATCTGCTCGGACATTAGCAATGTAAAGATGAAGGTGATGTCTAAGGTCCCCGAGTCCTCCATCATCAAAATCTCTTGGATAAAATTTAGCTAGACTCGTCAAATGCTCTAAGTTGAAATCACGAAATGATTTATTTGGGCTCAAAGCCACCAGACAAGTAGTTCAGAATTTTTAGCAAAAGGCAAAAAACTATGAATCATGTGTACATACATAACATGAACAAGAATTGCAATTGCATGGCTGTAAAATAAAACTTACTTGAGATGTTGCCGGTGCTTCCAGCCGTCCTAGTCTCCTAGAGTATTGAAATATTGTTCTCCCTGACCACTACAATCGCCAAATAGTCCAACAGCCAATACAATCAAAATTTCTAGTCTTATCCAGTAGCCCTAATTTTCTAGGGTTAGAGAAACAAAGCAATAATTAGAACAGTATTTAAGGATTAGAACAGAATTTGTAATTGCAATAGAGGCGGCACACACTGCAAGATACCTATTATTTGTTTCTTCACTGACTGGGCGAATTGGGGCGATCTGGCCATAGGCGGCGACTGCGAGCTCGGCGTACAGGGGCACGAAGCGCAACGGAATGTAGATGAACAAGCGAGGCGACAGGCACGTACGTATCGCTGAATGATCCATTGATCGATCAATGTATATACTGGGCCTTTTCCAAGGCGTCACGCGCTGCTTGTCGGCTGGGCCGTCTGGGCCCTAGTTGCCAAATTGTAGCCTTTTGGTCTGTATAGGGTGTCCCTGTAGAAAGTTTAGGCTCTGTTTGGAACGTCGTTTCGTTTTTAGATACAGGTGTAGAAAATACAGATCTCGGGCGGTCGTTTTGTTTCCAGCCGGAAATTATGCAGTGACCAGTAAAATACAAGTGTAAACAAAACACCCCCGTATTGGAAAACGACAATCCAATCAGGCCCTTAGGGGTGTACAAGCCTACGTGGGCTCTACATGTATAAGGTAAGATGATTTTTTACCCGGTGTCATGGGCTACCTGCTGGGCCAACATGGACCCGCCCTTGAGTGAACATATACTCAGAATGTCTGGGTACCACAACCACTTGACTTAACTGAGAGTTAATCTTCCTGATGATAGTGTCATTGACAGAGTTGTTTAATCACTGCCACTAAGCTACAAGAGCATCGTGATGAACTATAATATGCAAGGGATGAATAAGACGATTCCCGAGCTCTTCGCAATGCTAAAGGCTGCGAAGGTAGAAATCAAGAAGGAGCATCAAATGTTGATGGTCAACAAGACCACCAGTTTCAAGAAAAAAAGGTAAAGGGAAGAAGGGGAACTTCAAGAAGAACAGCAAGCCAGTTGTTACTCAAGTGAAGAAACCCAAGTTTGGACCTAAGCCTGAGTGCTTATACTGCAAAGGAACTGGTCACTGAAAACGGAACTGCCCCAAGTATTTGGCTGAGAAGAAGGATGGCAAAGCGAAAGGTATATTTGATATACATGTTATTGATGTGTACCTTACTAATGCTCGCAGTAGTGCCTCGGTATTTGATACTGGTTCAGTTGCTAACATTTGCAACTCGAAACAGGGGCTATAGATTAAGCGGAGATTGGCTAAGGGCGAGGTGACGATGCGCGTGGGAAATGATTCCAAAGTCGATCTGATCACCGTCGGCGCACTACCTCTACATCTACCTTCGGGATTAGTTTTAGACCTAAATAATTTTTATTTGGTGCCAGCAATGAGCATGAACACTATAATCTGGATCTTATTTGATGCAAGCTGGTTATTCATTTAAATCAGAGAATAATGGTTGTTCTATTTATATGAGTAATATCTTTTATGGTCATGCACCCCTGATGGGTGGTCTATTTTTACTAAATCTTGATAGTAGTGATACACATGTTCATAGTATTGAAGCCAAAAGATGCAAAGTTGATAATGATAGTGCAACTTATTTGTGGCACTGCCGTTTAGGTCATATTGGTGTAAAACGCATGAAGAAACTCAATTTTGATGGACTTCTGGAATCACTTGATTATGAATCACTTGGTACTTGCAAACCATGACTCATGGACAAGATGACTAAAGCTCCATTCTCCGGAACAATGGAGCGAGCAACAGAGTTATTGGAAATCATACATATTGATGTATGTGGTCGAATGAACATTGAAACTCGTGACGGATATCGTTATTTATCACCTTCACAAATGATTTGAGTAGATATGGGTATATCTACTAGATGAAGCATAAGTCTGAAACATTTGAAAAGTTCAAAGAATTTCAGAGTGAAGTGGAAAATCATCGTAACAAGAAAATCAAGTTTCTACGATCTGATCGTGGAGGCAAATATTTGATTTATGAGTTTGGACATCATTTGAAACAATGCGGAATAGTTTCGCAACTCACGCCACCTGGAACACCACAGCGTAATGGTGTGTCCGAATGTCATAATCATACTTTACTAGATATGGTGCGATCTATGATGTCTCTCACTGATTTACCGCTATCATTTTGGGGTTATACTTTAGAGACAGTTGCATTCACATTAAATAGGGCACCATCTAAATCCATCGAGACGACACCTTATGAACTGTGGTTTGGCAAGAAACCCAAGTTGCCATTTCTTAAAGTTTGGGGCTGCGATGCTTATGTGAAAAAGCTTCAACCTGATAAGCTCGAACTCAAATCGAAGAAATGTGTCTTCATAGGATACCCAAAGGAGACTGTTGGGTACAGCTTCTATCACAGATCCGAAGACAAGATATTCGTTGCTAAGAATGGATCCTTTCTAGAGAAGGAGTTTCTCTCGAAACAAGTGAGTGGGAGGGAAGTAGAACTTGACAAGGTAATTATAACTTATCCCTTATTGGAAAATAGTTCATCACTTAAATCAGTTCCAGTGATTCCGACACCAGTAAGTGAGGAAGCTAATGATGGTGATCATGAAACTTCTGATCAAGTTACTAACGAACCTCGCAGGTCAACCAAAGTAAGATCCGCACCAGAGTGGTACGGTAATCCTGTTCTGGAAGTCATGTTACTTGACCATGACGAACCTACGAACTATGAGGAAGCGATGATGAGCCCATATTTCGCAAAATGGCTTGAAGCCATGAAATCTGAGATGGGATCCATGTATGAGAACAAAGTATGGAATTTGGTTGACTTGCCCGATGATCGGCAGGCCATAGAGAATAAATGGATCTTCAAGAAGAAGACTGACGCTGGCGGTAATGTTACTGTCTACAAAGCTCGACTTGTTGCGAAAGGTTTTCGACAAGTTCAAGGAGTTGACTACGATGAGACTTTCTCACCCGTAGCGATGCTTAAGTCCGTCTGAATCATGTTAGCAATTGCCGCATTTTATGATTATGATATTTGGCAAATGGATGTCAAAACTGCATTCCTTAATGGATACCTTAAAAAGAGTTGTATATGATGCAACTAGAAGGTTTTGTCGATCCAAAAGATACTAACAAAGTGTGCAAGCTCCAGTGATCCATTTATGGACTGGTGCAAGCCTCTCGGAGTTGGAATATACGCTTGGATAGTGTGATCAAAGCATATGGTTTTATACAGACTTTTGGAGAAGCCTGTATTTACAAGAAAGTGAGTGGGAGCTCCGTAGCATTTCTGATATTATATGTAGATGACATATTGTTGATCGGAAATGATACCGAATTTCTGAATAGCATAAAAGGATACTTGAATAAGAATTTTATTGAAAGACCTCGGTGAAGCTGCTTATATATTGAGCATCAAGATCTATAGAGATAGATCAAGACGCTTGATTGGACTTTCACAAAGCACATACCTTGATAAAGTTTTGAAGAAGTTCAAAATGGATCAGACAAAGAAAGGGTTCTTGCCTGTATTACAAGGTGTGAAGTTGAGTCAAACTCAATGCCCGACCACTGCAGAACATAGAGAGAAAATGAAAGGTGTTCCCTATCCTTCAGCCATAGGCCCTATCATGTATGCAATGTTGTGTACCAGACCTGATGTGTGCCTTGCTATAAGTTTAGCAGGGAGGTACCAAAGTAATCCAGGAGTGGATCACCGGAGAGCGGTCAAGAACATCCTGAAATACCTGAAAAAGACTAAGGATATGTTTCTCGTATATGGAGGTGACAAAGAGCTCATCGTAAACGGGTACGTCGATGCAAGCTTTGACACTGATCTGGATGACTCTAAGTCACAAACCGGATACGTGTTTTTATTGAATGGTGGAGCTGTCAGTTGGTGCAGTTCCAAGTAAAGCGTTGTGGTGGGATCTACGTGTGAATCGGAATACATATCTGCTTCGGAAGCATCAAATTAAGGAGTCTGGATGAAGGATTTCATATCCGATCTAGGTGTCATACCTAGTGCATCGGGTCCAATGAAAATCTTTTGTGACAATAATGGTGGAATTGCCTTGGCAAAGGAATCCATATTTCACAAGAGAACCAAGCACATCAAGAGACACTTCAGTTCCATCCGCGATCAAGTCCAGGAGGGAGACATAGAGATTTGCAAGATACATACGCATCTGAATGTTGCGGACCCGTTGACTAAGCCACTCTCACGAGTAAAACATGATCAGCACCAAGACTCCATGGGTGTTAGAATCATTACGATGTAATCTAGATTATTGAGTCTAGTGCAAGTAGGAGACTGAAGGAAATATGCCCTAGAGGAAATAATAAAGTTGTTATTTATATTTCCTTATATCATGATAAATGTTTATTATTCATACCAGAATTGTATTAACCAGAAACTTAGTACATGTGTGAATACATAGACAAACAGAGTGTCACTAGTTTGCCTCTACTTGACTAGCTCGTTGAATCAATGATGGTTATGTTTCCTAACCATAGACATGAGTTGTCATTTGATTAACGGGATCACATCATTAGAAAATGATGTGATTGACTTGACCCATCCGTTAGCTTAGCACGATGATCGTTTAGTTTGTTGCTATTGCTTTCTCCGTAACTATACATGTTCCTATGACTATGAGATCACGCAACTCCCAAATACTGGAGGAACACTTTGTGTGCTACCAAACGTCACAACGTAACTGGGTGATTATAAAGGTTCTCTATAGGTGTCTCCGATGGTGTTTGTTGAGTTGGCATAGATCAAGATTAGGATTTGTCCCTCCGATTGTCGGAGAGGTATCTCTGGGCCCTCTCGGTAATGTACATCACTATAAGCCTTGCAAGCAATGTAACTAATGAGTTAGTTACAGGATGTAGCATTAAGGTACGAGTAAAGAGACTTGCCGATAACGAGATTGAACTAGGTATTGAGATACCGACGACCGAATCTCGGGCAAGTAACATACCGATGACAAAAGGAACAACATATATCGTTATGCGGTTTGACCGATAAAGATCTTCGTAGAATATGTAGGAACCAATATGAGCATCTAGGTTCCGCTATTGGTTATTGACCGGAGACATGTCTCGGTCATGTCTACGTAGTTCTCGAACCCGTAGGGTACGCACGCTTAACATTCGGTGACGATCGATATTACGAGTTTATGTGTTTTGATGTAAAGGTAGTTTGGAGTCCCGGATTTGATCACGGACATGACGAGGAGTCGCGAAATGGTTGAGACATAAAGATCAATATATTGGATGCCTATGTCTGGACACTGGAATGGTTCCGGATGAGTTCGGGCATTTTCCGGAGTACCGGAAGGTTACTTAGTGGAAAAGAGGTGAGGGAAGGAAAAGGTGGGAGGCGTGCCCCCCTAGCCCAATCCGAATTGGGAGGGGGCCGGCCCCCTTTCCTTTCTCCTCTCCTCCCCTTCCTACTCTCCTACTCCTACTACATGGAAGGGGGGAATCCTACTCCCGGTGGGAGTAGGACTCCCCTAGGGAGCGCCATAGAGAGGGCCAGCCCCTCCCCTCCTCCACTCCTTTATATATGGGGGAGGGGGCACCCCATAGACACACAAGTTGATCATTGATCTTTAGCCGTGTGCGGTGCCCCCCTCCACCATAATCCTCCTCGGTAATATCGTAGCGGTGCTTAGGCGAAGCCCTGTTCCGGTAGCAACATCATCATCGTCATCACACCGTCGTGCTGACGAAGCTCTCCCTCGAAGCTCTACTGGATCATGAGTTCGCGGGACGTCACCGAGCCGAACGTGTGTAGATCGCGGAGGTGCCGTATCTTTGGTACTTGATCGGTCGATCGGGAAGACGTACGACTACATCAATCGCGTTGTCATAACACTTCCGTTTACGGTCTACGAGGGTACGTAGACGATACTCTCCCCTCTTGTTGCTATGAATTACCATGATCTTGCGTGTGCGTAGGAATTTTTTTGAAATTGTTGCGTTCCCCAACATCGGGGCCCTGCCAGGGGGCCCACGAGGATGAGGGGCACGCCCTCCACCCTTGTGGCTGGCAGGTGGCCCCCCTCTGGTGCTTTCTTTGCCCAATATTTTTTATATATTCCAAAAATATTCTCTGTGGAGTTTCATGACTTTTGGAGTTGTGCAGGATAGGTCTTTAATATTTGCTCCTTTTCCAGTCCAGAATTCATGCTGCCGGCATTCTCCCTCTTCATGTAAACGTTATAAAATAAGAGAGAAAAGGCATAAGTATTGTGATGTAATAATAGTCCATAATGCAGTAAATATAAATATAAAAGCATGATGCAAAATGGACGTATCAACTCCCCCTAGCTTAGACCTCGCTTGTCCTCAAGCGAAAGCCGATATCGAAAAATATGTCCACATGTTTAGAGATAGAGATGGAGGGCATCATGATCATCTTTAGAACAACAACATATAATGCCATATAACTTGTTATGCTAAAGTATCAATTCGTTCACAAGATAAAGTATGAATCAGAAACTTTATTGAAAACTAACAAACTATGATCTCACTCATTGAAGCAATAATTTATCATAATATTGGAAAGAGTCTATTCCAGATCTTTTGAGCAAGTCCACATACTCAACTATCATTTAATCCTTTACAAATCTAACACTCACGCAATATATGGGTTCAAAGTTTCAATCGGACATAGAGAAAGGTAGGGGCTTATAGTTTCGCCTCCCAACCATTTACCTCAAGGGTAATGTCAATAATAATACTTTATGAAAACCTACATCCAAGTGGATATATATATCCAGATCTCTCCAACACATTGTGCTTGCTAAAGGAAAAATTGTAAAAAGGAAAGGTGATGATCACCATGACTCTTGTATAAGAGTTGGAGATATAAGTAAAAGATAGGCGCTTCGCAGAGGGAAGCAGTGGTTATCATGCGCTTTTATGGTTGAATGCACAAAATCTTAATGCAAAAGAACGTTACTTTATATTGTCACTAGTGATAAAGACCTTTATTATGCAGTCCGTCGCTTTTATTTCTTCCATATCACAAGTTCGTATAAAGCTTATTTTATTCACACTAATAGATCATACCTATTTAGAGAGCAATTTTTATTGCTTGCACCGATGACAACTTACTTGAAGGATCTTACTCAATCCATAGGTAAGTATGGTGGACTCTCATTGCAAAACTGGTTTAAGGGATGTTTGGAAGCACAAGTAGTATCTCTACTTGGTGCAAAGAATTTGTCTAGCATGAGAGGGAAAGGCAAGCTCAACATGTTGGATGATCCATGACAATATAACTTCTATTCGGATATAAGAAAACATAACCCATTATGTTGTCTTCCTTGTCCAACATCAACCTTTTAGCATGTCATATTTTAATGAGTGCTCACAACTACTAAAGATGTCCAAGATAGTATATTTATATGTGAAGCCTCTATTTCTTTATTACTTCCTGTTAATTGCAACAATGACCAAAACTATGTCTGTCAACTCTCAACAACTTTTATTCATCATACTCTTTATGTGTGAAGTCATTACTCTCTGATACGTCCATTTTGCATCATGTTTCCTAGTGTTAGTTATGATGATTTTATCCATAATAATGCTTTTTTGAGTAATTCTAATGCCTTTTCTCTCATAATATGCAAGGTATACACAAAGAGGGAGAATTCCGACGGCTGGAAATCTGGACTTGGAAAAGCTACACGAGGCTATCTATTCTGCACAACTCCAAACAAGCTGAAACTTCATGGAGAATTTTGATGGAATATATGAAGAATATTGGAGCAAATAAGTACTAGAGCGGGCCCACCAAGTGGGCACAACCCACCTCGGCGTGCCAGGGAGCAAAAGCACGCCCTGGTGGGTTGTGGTCACCCAAACCCACCTCCGGTGCCCATCTTCTGCTATATAAGTCATTTTGACCTAGAAAAAGTAAGGAGAGGACTTTCGGGATGGAGCGCCGCCGTATCGTGGCGGAACTTGGGTAGGAGCACTTTTGCCCTCCGGTGAAGCGATTCCGCCGGGGGGAACTTCCCTTCCGGAGGGGGAAATCATCTTCATCATCATCAGCAACAACTGTCCCATCTTGGGGAGGGTAATCTCCATCAACATCTTCAACAACACCATCTCCTAGTTCACCTCTTGTGTTCAATCTTGTTACCTGAACTATAGATTTGTGTTTGTGGGTGACTAGTAGTGTTGATTACATCTTGTAGTTGATTACTATATGGTTTATTTGGTGGAAGATTATATGTTCAGATCCAATATGCTATTAAATACCCCTCTGATCTTGAGCATTATTATCATTTGTGAGTAGTTACTTTTGTTCTTGAGGTCATGGGAGAAATCATGTTGCAACTAATCATGTGAACTTGATATGTGTTTGATATTTTGATAGTATGTATGTTATGATTCCCTTAGTGGTGTCATCTGAACATCGACTACATGACACTTCACCATATTTGAGCCCAAGGGAATGCATTGTGGAGCAGCAATTAGATGATGTCTTGCGAGAGTGAGAGAATCTTAAACCCCAGTTTATGCGCTATTTCGTAAGGGATTGATTGGATCCAAAAGTTTAATGCTATGGTTAGAATTTATTCTTAATACTTTTCTCGTAGTTGCAGATGCTTGCAGGAGGGTTAACCATAAGTACGAGGTTTGTTCAAGTAAGAATAGCACCTAAGCACAAGTCCACCCACATATCAAATTATCAAAGTAGCGAACACAAATCAAATCAACATGGTGAAAGTGACTAGATGAAAATTCGGTGTACCTCAAGAATGCTTTGCTTATCATAAGAAACTGTTTTGGCATGTCCTTTGCCTCAAAAGGATTGGGCTACCTTGCTGCACTTTTGCTACTATTATCATTACTTACTCGTTACAAACTATCTTGCTATCAAACTACTATGTTACTTACAATTTCAGCACTTGCGGACATTACCTTGCTGAAAACCACTTGTCATTTCCTTCTGCTCCTCGTTGGGTTTGACCCTCTTAATTATCGAAAAGAGATACAATTGATCACCTATACTTGTGGGTCATCAAGGCTATTTTCTGGCGCCATTGCCGGGGAGTGATGTGCCTTTGGTAAATGGAATTTGGTAAGGAAATATTTATATAGTGTGATGAAATTTATTGTCACTTGTTACTATGGAAAACAATCCTTTAAGGGGTTTGTTTGGGGTATCTTCGCCTTGATCGGAACCACAATTAGCTACCCCTCAACCTACTGCACCTGCTGAAAATATTGAATATGAAATTCCTTCGGGTATGATAGAACAACTTCTAGCTAAACCTTATGCAGGAGACGGAACCGAACATCCTGATATGCACTTGATACATGTAGAACAAATTTGTGGATTGTTCAAGCTTACAGGTTTACCCAGAGATGAAGTTATGAAGATGGTTATCCCTTTATCTTTGAAGGGAAAAGAATTGGCATGGTATAGGCTATGTGATGATATTGGATCCTGGAATTGGAATCGATGGAAATTGGAGTTCCATCAAAAAAATTATCCTATGCATCTAGTTTATCATGATCGGAATTATATATATAATTTTTGGCCTCGTGAAGGAGGAAGTATCGCTCTAGCTTGGGGGAGGCTTAAGTAAATGTTACACTCATGCCCCAATCATGAGCTCTCAAGATAAATTATTATTCAGAATTTTTATGCTTGGCTTTCTCGTAATGATCAAACCATGCTTGATACTTCTTGTGCTGGTTCTTTTATGAAGAAGACTATTGAATTCCGATGGGATCTTTTGGAAAGAGTTAAACGCAACTCTGAAGATTGGCAACTCGACAAAGGTAAAGAGTCAGGTAGTAAACTTAAGTATGATTGTGTTAAATCTTTTATGAATATCGATGCTTTTCAAAAGTTTAGCACTAAATATGGACTTGACTCTAAGATAGTAGCGTATTTTGTGAATCTTTTGCTACTCATGTTGATCTCCCTAAAGATAAGTGGTTTAAATATCACCCACCTATTAAAGAAGAAATTAAAGAACCGGTAACACTTAAAGAAGGAACTATAATTTATAATGTTGATCCAGTTGTTCCTACTGCTTATATTGAGAAACCACCCTTCCCTGTTAGGATAAAGGAACATGCTAAAGTCTCAACTGTGGTCAACAAAAATTATATTAGAACACCTAACCTAATGAACAAATTAAAGTAGAACCTAGTACTGCTATGGTTAAAGATCTCTTGGAAGAAGATGTAGATGGGCATGTTGTTTACTTCTATGAAGAAGCTGCTAGAATTGCCAAACCCGATGGAAAGGATAAACATAGACCTGTTGTTGGCATGCCCGTTGTCTCAGTTAAAATAGGAGATCATTGTTATCATGGTTTATGTGACATAGGTGCTAGTGTGACTGAAATTCCTTATTCCTTATATCAAGAAATTATGAATGACATAGCACCCGCAAAGATACAAGACATATATGTTACTATCAAACTTGCTAATAGAGACACTATATCACCAATTGGGATTGTTAGAGATGTTGAAGTCTTGTGTGGGAAAATAAAATACCCTACTCATTTTGTTGTTCTTGGTTCCCTACAAGATTTAAGGAAATATGCCCTAGAGGCAATAATAAATTTATTATTTATGTTTCCTTATATCATGATGAATGTTTATTATTCACACTAGAATTGTATTAACCGGAAACTTAGTATATTTGTGATTACATAGACAAACAGAGTGTCCCTAGTATGCCTCTACTTGACTAGCTCGTTAATCAAAGATGGTTAAGTTTACTAACCATAGACATGTGTTGTCATTTGATGAACGGGATCACATCATTAGAGAATGATGTGATGGACAAGACCCATCCGTTCGCTTAGCATAATGATCGTTTAGTTTTATTGCTATTGGGACAATTGCATTTTTGCCCCTAGTTGGTTCCTACCCACGGGTTTTGCCCTTACTTTTTGAGCTTGCTCAGTTTTTCCCTTACTTTTTCTGTCGAGGTCCCTCGAATGCCCTTTGACCGTTTGACCAAAACTTTGAAACTTCATAACTAATTCATATGAAAACAGAAAAATGCAAATAAGATATCAAAATGTTCAGATAAACATTACCTTTATGTGCATATCATTTGCATTCAGGACAAAAGCACCCTTTAAACTACCTAAGGTAATTAATGTTATTAAGATTATTAAAAATAAAAAGGTATAAACAATATTTTTTTCATGAATAAAAATTACAAGAAAATGTAGATGATGTTTCCTAAACATCCTGATATCTTATTTGCATTTTTCTGAGTTCGTATCAATTTGTTATGAAGTTTCCAAATAATGGTCAAAGTCGTTAGAACATTCATAAGAAGATGATACGAACTCAGAAAAATGCAAATAAGATATTTGGATGTTTAGAAAACATCACCTACATTTGCATGTAATTTGTATTCATGAAAAATATTGTTTATACCTTTTTATTTTTAATAATGTTAATAACATTAATTACCTCAGGTAGTTTAAAGGGTTCTTTTGTCCTGAATGCAAATGATATGCACATAAATGTAATGTTTATATGAACAATTTGATATCTTATTTGTATTTTTCTGAGTTCATATGAATTAGTTATGAATTTTGAAAGTTTTGGTCAAATGGTCAAAGGGCATTTGAGGGACCTCGACTAAAAAAGTAATGGCAAAACTGAGCAAGCTCGAAAAGTAAGGGCAGAACCCGTGGGTAGGAACCAACTAGGGGTAAAAATGCAATTGTCCCATTGCTTTCTTCATGACTTATACATGTTCCTCTGACTATGAGATTATGCAACTCTGGAATACCGGAGGAACACCTTGTGTGCTATCAAACATCACAACATAACTGGGTGATTATAAAGATGCTCTACAGGTGTCTCCGATGGTGTTTGTTGAGTTGGCATAGATCGAGATTAGGATTTGTCACTCGGTGTATCGGAGAGGTATCTCTGGGCCCTCTCGGTAATGCACTTCACTATGAGCCTTGCAAGCAATGCGACTAATGAGTTAGTTGTGGGATGTTGCATTACAAAACGAGTAAAGAGACTTGCCGGTAACGAGGTTGAACTAGGTATGATGATACCGATGATCAAATCTCGGGCAAGTAACATACCGATGACAAAGGGAATGACGTATGTTGTTATGCGGTTTGACCGTTAAAGATCTTCGTAGAATATGTAGGAGCCAATATGAGCATCCAGGTTCCGCTATTGGTTATTGACCGTAGATGTGTCTCGGTCATGTCTACATAGTGCTCGAACCCGTAGGGTCTGCATGCTTAATGCCCGATGAAGAGTTGTATTACGAGTTATGTGATTTGATGACCAAAGTATGTTTGGAGTCCAGGATGAGATAACGGACATGATGAGGAGTCTCAAAGTGGTTCACAAATAAAGATCCATATATTGGAAGGTTATATTCGGACACCGGAATGGTTCTGATGTGATTTGGGTATTTTTCGGAGTACCAGGAGGTTACCGGAAACCCCCGGGGAAGTATTGGGCCTTAATGGGCTTTAGTGGAAAGGAGAGAAGGGCCACAAGGGGTGGCCGCCCCCCATGGCAAGTCTGAATTGGACTAGGGAGGGGCGGCGCCCCCCTCTTTCCTTCTCCCTCTCCTCCTCATCCCCTCTCTCCCCCTCTTGGAAAAGGAAGGGGACTCCAACTAGGATTGGGAATACTAGTTGGACTCCCATATGGTGCGCGCCCCCTTTGGCCCTCCTCCTCGCCCCTCTTTTATATACGTGGGCAAGGGGAACCCCAAAGCATAACAAACAATCTCTTATCCGTGTGCGGTGCCCCCCTCCATGGTTTAACACCTCGGTCACATCATGGTAGTTCTTAGGCAAAGCCCTGCACCGGTAACTTCATCATCACCATCACCATGCCACCGTGCTGACGGAAATATCCCTCGTTGTCAGAGTAATGGGCCATGGGTAGGCCAACCCAAGCCCCATGACCTTTCAAGACATCGGGGCAGGCTGCGCCCCTTAAGACCACAGGGCGAAGAGCCGCCTCCTGGGGAGTCTACGGCAAGGCGGCCGACTGCCCGCTCACGGCCGAGTCCCAGGGACGACTGCCAGAGAAGCCGGCTTTGGGGAGTCGGCCGACGCCTCCAACAAACCGTGACCTCATCAAGGGGGACGGGGCAGGGGCATGGCTACAATGAAGCCCACCCCCCGCCCCTTACCAAGGGCAGGCATGGCTACAGCGCGCCGTACTTGGGAGGATCTCCCCGCGGCGTGGCACTGTTGCCCAGCCGGCCCTGACATCAGCACCGCTCTACCTGGTCCTGCGCCCACGACGGCTTGTCTATATGGCCTGGAGGCAGCGGGGCCCACCAGCCAGCGAGACCTCGGGAGACGGCGGGAGCACCGCCAGTCGGACCCAACGGGAGCCGGCTCGGGGGAGTCGGCCGAGCCCTCCCCCGGGGCCCACGCGCCATTAATCAAGAAGAGATGGGGAGTGGCCACAGTGATCGCCCGCCAGGCGGCGGGGCTGTTGCCATGACCCCATGACCAAGCTTGCGTCATCAGGAGCACTGCTACAGTAATCAGCAGCTGGCAAGACCCGCCCGCGGCGGACGCGGCCTGTCGGCTCCATACCAGACCAGTCGGCGGGGCCCACCAGTCGGCGGGCCCCAGCAGCCGGCAGAGAAGCCGGAGGTCAGAGACACTGACGGCTGGGCCCGCACCCAGTCACATTACCATTGTACCCCTGGGGGGTAGGCCTATATAAACCCCCCAAGGCACCCATGCAAAGGGTTGGATCCCAGAAGTTATATACCTCACCAGATAGAGGGAGAGAGCTGGCCCTACCCTCTCCTGCCACCATACATAGCTCAAGGAGCAACCGTGTAAACCCTTGACTATAGTGATCATGCGGAGACCACGCAGAGCAGCAGTAGGGGTATTATCTCCCCAGAGAGCTCTAAAGCTGGGTAAGATTCACCGGCGAGCATGTCTTCGCCTCATCCCGTTTCCAGGCACCGGCGACGTCCTACTCGCCCCCACCATGATAAGCCATCCGTTGGCATATGTCGCACCAAACCCCCGACATTTGGCGCCCACCGTGGGGCATGGTGCACCGCCGTCTGGAGATCTGTTCCAGACGGGAACCCTTTTCCTCCCTGGCGAGCGCAGCCAGCCAGGCACGCCAGACGAAGTTTGCGTTGATGCGCTGCGCGGCGTGGAGATCGCCTGTGCAGCCAGCTCCTTGGACGAACTTATCAGCGAGGTCCGCCTCTCCGACGAGCCTGTGTCCGACGCAGGCGTAGGCGGCCCCGAAAACCTCCTCGATGGCCTCCTCGATCAACTCCACGTTTCCGGCGAGCCTGGCGTAGACTTGGAGTCCGTAGGGTCCACCAACCCAATGCTGGTCGACTCCGACACCGCGTCGTCGACGCGTTCCCCTCCAACGTGGAGGTCTACGACGAGCCTCTCCCCCACGCGGAGAGCGACGGGAGCACCGTCACTGAGGTGCTGGTCATCAGTCATGACGAGTTCCCTGGTGGAAGGGCGCCCGACTCACTCGGCGCAGCGCTGCAAGACCTAGCTGCGCCCATCAAGGAAGATGCTGACGCAGAGACACTAGAAGCGCGCCGCCTTCAGCTTGTTGAAGGCGCGAAGAAGCTAGCCAGCATGAGACGCTTGTCAGAAGCTTACCGGCGGGAGATGGATCGCGCTGTTGGCGGCTCGCCGGCTCCGGCAGGGCCCAGCCGCCTTGGCGCAGTTCAGTAGCGTGGCGTAGCCATCGCCAGCCTGTTTGGGGCTAGCCGCCCCGTGTATGCCACGCGAGCGGAGAACATTCGAGCCGCCCAGGCAGCGGCGGATGAGCTGGACAATTTCGAGGGCGAAGAGCGCCGCCTCATGATGGAGCGAGTCCAGCGGCTCCTCGACGCGGCCGCCGCGCAGAACGAGGCCGGTTGCCACACGGAGGCGCCGCAGCGGCCAAACAACGACCCGCACCGAGATCAAGGCGCGACATCTCGGACGCCGACTGGCGGTGCCCGAGGAAGAAAGGACAAGGAGCCGGCTGTCAGCCATAGTTGGACTGGGATTACCATAGAGCGCGACCGAGACGGCCGCCCAAGAGCAGTGGAACGACGGGACAACTGTCTGCCTCCCCCTCCCCGCAAGGAGAGGCGAGTCTCCCTGCCGCCTATTGACCATCCGACTCTCGGAGACTGCCTTGGCCGCCGAGAGGGAGTTGGGGAGACTGGCGCTCGCCACCGGATCGACCAACTTCACCGATCCCTGGCGCTGGAAGAAGAAGACGAGCTGGGTCCGCCTTTTTTCGGGCTCCGCATTCGGGACGAGCCCTTTCCCAGAGGGTTCACGCTCCCAAGAGACACGCCCAAGTATACTTGCTCCGTGAAGCCGGAAGACTGGCTAGTCGACTACTCCACGGCTGTCAGCATAGCAAACGGCAACAAGCATGTCGCCGTAAAGTACGTTCCGCTCATACTCTAGGGCACGACCCGGACGTGGTTGAACAGCCTGAAGCCCCGCAGCATCAACAGCTGGGTCGACTTCACCGAAGCATTCGTCCACAACTTCACCAACACGTACAAGTGTCCTCCCAAGCCTCGTCAGCTCTCCTTGTGCGTGCAAGGTCCTGACGAGTCGACTCGCGACTACCTCACGCGTTGGGCCGAGCTCCGGAACTCCTGCGAGGGCGTGCACGAGGTGCAGGCCATCGAGTACTTCATAGCCGGGTGCCGAGAAGGCACCCTCCTCAAGCACAAGCTCCTCTGTGACAAGCCAAAAACCCTCGACAAGCTGCTGATCATAGCGGGCAAGTACGCTACGGCCGACTCCTCCATGAAGACAGAAATTCAAATCAGCACGACTGGCAAAGTAGCTCCTCAGGCTCCAAGAACTCCGGCAGCAGACGCCGGCCGGCGACAGTAGCAGGGCGACAACAAGCGCAAGGCCCCATAGCCGGTTTCCAGCAGCCGGCAGGTCGCGACCCTCGAAGCCCAGCAGCCAGAAGAGCAGTCTCCGCCCAAGCGACAGAAAGGCGGCAAGCCGAACTGGCTGTCGGCCTTCTCCTACGGACCTTGGATGCACCTTGCAAGTTCCACAGCGGCGCGAAGCCATCGAATCACACCACCCGGAAGTGCCACTGGCTCACCAGGATCGCCAAGGGAGACGGCCTCCGGCCACCCCCGCCTGCTGGGCAGCCGTCTCCACCCTAGCAGCCGGCAGTCAGGCGAGTCGGCGCAGTACAAGACGAGTACTCTGAAGAGCACGGAGCCTACGTGGTGTTCACCAGTGTGGCTGATGATCGACGCAGCAGGTGGCTGCAGCAACAGGAGGTGAACGCAGTAGCCTCAGAGATGCCAGAGTTCATGCACTGGTCAGAGAGGCCCATCAGTTGGAGCAGGGTTGACCACCCAGAAGTGATGCCGAATCCGGGCTCCTACGCCTTGGTCCTGGACGCCACCTTCACCACAAACAAACGAGCCGCACGTTTCTCGCGAGTCCTGATAGATGGGGGCAGCAGCATCAACATCCCGTACAAGGACACCATGGAGAAGTTAGGAATCAAGCAGAGACAGCTTCAGAATAGCCGGACCGTGTTCTACGGCATTGTTCCTGGGCTTTCCTGTTCGCCAATCGGCAAGATCCTGATTGACGTCCTCTTTGGGGACAAAGATCACTTCCGAAGAGAGTCTGTTTGGTTTGAGGTGGTGGACCTTGAGAGCCCGTACCATGCGCTGCTTGGCCGGCCCGCCTTGGCCAAGTTCATGGCGGTCCCCCACTACGCCTACCTCAAGATGAAGATGCCCAATTCCAGGGGAATTTTGACTGTGGCCGGCGACTACCGGAAGTCATCCGCCTGCGCGGCCGAGAGCAGTCGGCTGGCTGAGTCCCTGGTGATTGCGGCCGAGAAGCGACTCCTTGAGCGAGCTATGGCGATGGCTGGCAAGCAGCCGGAGATATCGCCCGACCCGAAGGAGTCGGAAGCTGAAGGTTCGTTCAAGCCGGCCAAAGAGACAAAGAAGATATCCTTGGATCCGGAGCACCCAGAGAGGTACGCTATCGTAGGTGCAAACCTCGACAGCAAATAGGAAGGCGAGCTCGTCGATTTCCTTCATGAGAATCGGGACATCTTCGCATGGTCTCCGAAAGACATGCCGGGTGTGCCGACGGAATTCGCCGAGCACAAGTTATATGTCCGGTCTGATGCAAAGCCGGTCAGGCAGCCCCTGCTCCGCTTATCAGAAGAGAAGAGAAGAGTTGTCGGAGAAGAGATAGCCCGACGCCTAGCAGCCGGCTTCATTATGGAAGTTTTCTTCTCGGAGTGGCTGGCAAACCCGGTCGTGGTGCTAAAGAAGAACAAGCAATGGCGAATGTGTATTGACTACACGAGCCTCAACAAGGCCTGCCCCAAGGACCCGTTTGCTCTGCCAAGAATTGATCAGGTGATAGACTCCACAGCCAGATGTGAGCTGTTGAGTTTCTTGGATGCGTACTCAGGATATCACCAGATCAAGCTGAACCCGGCTGACAGATTGAAGACCGCCTTCATCTCGCCGTTTGGAGCATTCTGCTACCTCACCATGATGTTCGGCTTGAGGAATGCCGGTGCCACATTTCAGCGTTGCATGTAGAAGTGCCTCCTCAAGCAGCTCGGCAGGAACGCCCATGTTTACGTGGACGACGTGGTGGTGAAGACGGAGAAGAGAGGAACATTGCTGGAAGACCTCAAGGAGACCTTTGAGAACCTGCGCCGGTTCCAGATCAAGCTCAACCCCGAGAAGTGTGTCTTCGGAGTACCAGCCAGCCAGCTGCTAGGTTTCATGGTCTCTGAACGCGGCATAGAGTGCAACCCAGTAAAAATCAAGGCCATCGAGAGAATGGAGGTACCTAGTCGACTGCTGGATGTGCAGAAGTTCACCGGCTGCTTGGCGTCCGTCAGCCGATTCATTAGTCGGCTGGGCGAGAAAGCTCTCCCCTTATACCAACTCATGAAGAAGACCAATTTTTTCGAGTGGAACCATAAGGCGGATGAAGCTTTCCACCAGTTGAAGAAGATACTGACTACTCCACCCGTCCTGGCGGCTCCGACTCCCAAGGAACCTATGCTCCTGTACATCGCCGCCACCAGCCGAGTAGTCAGCACAGTCATTGTAGTAGAGCGCAAGGAGGAAGGCAAGGTGCTACCTGTCCAGAGACTAGTATATTACCTGAGCGAGGTACTGTCGACCTCCAAGCAGAACTACCCAAGAAATTGAAGCCTTACTTTCAAGAACATCCAATCACGGTGGTCTCCACGGCTCCACTCGCCGAGATCATCGGTAGCCGAGATGCCTCTGGTCAAGTGGCCAAGTGGGCCATAGAGCTGGCTCCTTACACCATCTACTACCAGCCCTGCACCGCTATCAAATCACAAGCACTTGCCGACTTCCTCGTCGACTCGGCCGAGACCCAGTACCCGCCTCCAGCGCCTGATTCCACCCATTGGCGGATGCACTTCGACGGCTCCAAGATGCGCACCGGCTTGGGAGCCAGCGTCGTCCTCACCTCTCCCAAAGGCGACAAGCTCAAATATGCACTGCAAATCCATTTTGCCGCCTCCAACAACGTGGCCGAGTACGAGGCGCTCATTCACGGGCTCTGGCTTGCCAAAGAACTTGGCATTCACCGGATCTTGTGTTATGGCGACTCGGACTTAGTGGTCCAGTAGTTGTCTGGCGATTGGGACGCAAAGGATGCAAACATGGCACGCTACCGTTTCCTCATGCAGCAACTCAGCGGGTATTTCGAAGGGTGCGAGTTCCTCCATGTGCCAAGAAGCGACAACGACCAAGCAGACGCCTTGCGATGAATCGACTCTACCCGCCAAGCAATACCATCTGGCGTCGCCCTTCAACGCCTCCTCAAGCCGTCTGTCAAGCCTTCACCAGAATCAGACTCCATCTTTGTGCCGGCTCCTCCCGAGGACGGCGGATCCGACTCAAGAGCTCCGGCAGTCGGAACGGGGACTTTGGCGGGCGACTCCAAAGCTGCCACAGTCAAGCCCGGCCCGGGGGCTGCGGTGACGGACTCGAAGATTCCAGAACTCGACCCAGGGACTGAGCCAGTCGGCCTGGGAACTTCATCAGCCCAGCAAGCGGCTGTTGACTCCAGCCCGCCGCCTCCCAGCCCAGCCGCCCTCATCCAAGTCGCAGTTCTGATAGTCGATGAAATAGCAGCACCGTCATGGGCCCAGCCCATCCTCAAATTTCTGGTGAAAAAAGAGCTACCAACTAATGAGACCTCAGCTCGGCAAGTACAACGCCGGGCAGCAGCCTATACCATAATCAACAGAGAGCTAGTCAGGCGCAGCGTCACTAGTGTCTACCAGTGCTGCGTAGAGCCAGAGCAAGGCCAGGCGATCCTCAAAGACATCCATCAAGGCGAATGTGGCCACCATGCGGCTTCAAGAGCACTCGTCGCCAAAGCTTTCCGGCAAGGTTTGTTTTGGCCGACTGCCTTGGAAGAGGCCAAGGAGTTGGTCCAAAAATGCAAAGGTTGCCAGAAGTTCAGCTCCAAGCCACACGAGCCGGCTTCCGCGCTCAAGACCATCCCCATTGCTTGGCGTTTCGTAGTTTGGGGTCTAGACATGGTGGGACCATTCAAAACAACACGAGGTGGTTTAACTCACCTACTTGTCGCAGTGGACAAGTTCACCAAGTGGGTGGAAGTAAAGCCAATTAAGAAACTGAATGGTCTGACTGCCGTGACCTTCATCACCGATATCACAATTCAGTACGGCATACCACACAGCATCATCACCGACAACGACACAAATTTTGCCAAAGGCGCCTTGGCCCATTTTTGCGCAACACAGGGCATCCGACTGGACCTAGCGTCCGTCGCCCACCCACAGTCAAATGGCCAAGTGGAGCGAGCAAACGGCCTCATCCTGTCCGGCATCAAGCCTCGGTTGATCGAGCCTCTGGAGCGCTCGGCTGGCTGCTGGCTCGACGAGCTGCCAGCCGTCCTCTGGAGTCTGCGCACGACTCCAAACAAGTCAACTGGCTTGACGCCCTTCTTCCTCATCTATGGTGCCGAAGCCGTCATCCCAACGAACATAGAGTTTGACTCCCCATGAGTCACCATGTACACCAAGGAGGAAGCAGAAGAAGCACGACAGGACAGCATTGATCTGCTGGAAGAGGGCCGGCTGCTGGCACTCAGCCGGTCCAGCATCTACCAGTAGAGCCTGCGCCGATACCAGAACAGGAAGGTCAGGCCAAGATCTTTCCAAGAAGGCGACCTTGTGCTCCGGCTGATCCAGCGAACAGCCGGCCTGCACAAGCTGTCGCCGCCTTGGGAGGGCCCTTTCATCATCAGCAAAGTACTAGGCAACGACTCCTACTACCTGATCGACGCTCAGAAGCCCCGAGCACGCAAGAGGGACGACTCCGGCAAGGAGACAGAGCGGCCATGGAATGCAAATCTTCTTCGAAGATTTTACAGTTGATGCAGTATGTACCACGCTACCTTTTGTATTAAAGTACCAAGACTTCGGCCCCCCGAGACGAGCTCAGGGACTACCCTCTTTTTTCTGTATGATAAAAATTATGCCTACAAGTATGATTACTCTTTTTTATACCGTTTGGCACCGGGCTCGACAAGTCGGCCCGGGGACTTGCCACCTTGCACTATGAAATGCTTCCTGCAGCCGGACAAGTAGTGTGTAGCATCTAAGCCGTCTTCTGTCAGAAGCCGCAGCTCGCAGAGCGACTGTACGGTGGGCAGAGGTAAGGTAGAATGGGTGCTCGCAAAAAAATGGCTGAGGACTCAAAGCATAAAACATAGCTCAAGACGGCTTCCGGCCTTTTCTCGCAAACCGATTCTCGGATAGTCAGATTGTCGTTTTCTATCCAACTTGCTCAAAGAATCTTGAAATCGGCTAAGTACTTGCTTTCCCAAAGTAGCCTAGCACTTGATCCAGCAACAGTCTGCAGTGCGGCTGTCCAATTGGCAAGATAGGCAACTAGGGGAAAGCGGCAAAGGAAAACAGCCAAAAGAACAATGAGCAAGAAAGGATGGATATATAAATTTACATAACATAGGCCCTTGGCCGAATTGCCAAGCAGAGGTTCAAAATACACCCCGCGGGTGGAATTGTGTGAATTAACAAGTGCTTCAAAAGACTACTGAAGCAGATAAAACAAAAGACACAACGACAGTTTAGGAGGCGGCAGACAGAGTCGGGGGGTCGGAGGAGGCGCCGGCGTCAGTCATCGGGGCGGTCGGTCGGATAGTCTCGGCTTGATCGCCTCCGGCAGCAGTCGGATCGGTCGCACGCGGCTCGTTGCTGGAGGCGCGGTCAGGCTGATGCTTGCCGCCTGCTCCGTCTTCTGTTGCCTCCGCCTCGCCCTCATCCTCCGCCTCATCGTCCTCCTCGATGCTGGAGCCGATCACCTCCGCCGAGTCTTCGCCGTAGTCTGGGTTCATCCCAAACCACTCCGGCGGGACCTCCTCGCCGTCTTCAGACCGCTCGGGGACGAAGATGCTCGTATCGGTGTACTCGGTGATCGCCACAGCATGCTTTACGAGGGCATCTTCCGCAGCCGCCAGCTCCGGCTGGGCCTCCGACCGAAGCGTGGCCAACCGGTCTAGATCCAGACCCGGGTACCACACCTTGATGAACTCTAAGGCCCGGCGCGCTCCAGCCTAGGCCGAAGAGCCCTTCCAAGCCTCAAGGCGACCAGCCGCGACCTCCAACCAGTTGGCCGTCAGGCCGGGGGTGCGCGGAGCCTGCATATCTGGCCAAAGGGCGGAGATCGCCTAGGCGCCGATGCGCTGAAGCCGGCGCATCATCCGGTGAGCCGGCCGGAGGCGAGCCTCGATACTCAAGATGTGCTCATCAAGAGTTTGGGGGGCATCGGCGGCGATCTCTGTGCCCTCCGCCCTCCGACTTGCATGATCGGCCTCGATGGCTTGGACATCGGCCTGAGACTGCCCAGGGAAGAAGTCTGCAAAAGACACGAAGAAACAAAAAAGCAAGTCAAAAACCAGGAGTCGGCATGACCTAGGTCGGCAGCTCAAAGAAAGAAAACAAAGAGACTCACCATCAACGATGTCTTCGATCTCGTGGAAGCCGGAGGATAGCAACGCCTCCTTGTCAGACCAGGAAGAGCGCTCGCTCGCGAACTCGGCCAGGAGGGCGGCCTCCGTCTCCTCCGCCTCCCTCTGTGACTTCACGAGCAGCCCCTTCTGCTCTGCCAACTGAGTGGCCAGCAGATCGTGCTCCGCGGCGAGTTTGCTGCACTCCTCCCCCCTGACGAGCAGGGCGGAGTTGGCTTCGCTCAGCTGCTGTTGAAGAGCAGCGTTGGCCCCTGAAGGAAAGAAAGAAAGACATCAGTCGTCAATAAAGTAGGTCGCCGAGGAGATCCGGCCCGACTGCTCAACAGTTGGCCCGAATCTCGGGGACTACAGCCCGCGAGTGCGCTAGCGCACCCCCGCAGAGAAGAGAAAAAGGAGAAGGACTTACTCCGGCTCTCCGCCAAGTCGGCGGTCCGCTTGCCCAACTCTTCAACATTACGGTTGAAGGCAGTGACGCGGAGGTTGTGGTAGTCCTGCAACAAGCATTTCAGACAAAGTTAGTACCCAGAAGTCCATCAAATTGGAGTTCCGGGCCGCCCGCTCAGCAGCCGACCCGAAACTCGGGGACTACACCCAGTGGGTGCACTGGCGCGCCCCCACAGAGAGGAACAAGAAAAACATACCCGGACGGCCGCCCGCGACACCAGGAACGCCTTCGTGCAGCTTTGGAGGGTGTCGCCCTCAGCACGGAGCTTCGCCTGGACGTCTAGGAGCGCCCAGTTAAGTGGCCCTGTGCCGCCTCCCCGCACGCACCCAACGGGTGCCGCGCTCGTCGCCTCGCCGTCTGGAGCCACCGAGCTGGTGGTGCCGGCTTCCAGGGGGCGGTGTGCTGAAGTCGCCTTCTCCCGAAGACGGCACGCTGGCGAGCCGACCTGGAGGAGTAGCCTCGCAACGGCCTCGTCTTCGGTCGGCGGCATCGGAGGATCCGCTGGCCGCTCGCCTCGCACGCCTTCAGACGGCGGCGGAGGCGGCGGCGGAACGTTCGCGCCAGGAGTTGTGGGCTCGTCGCCTTCCCTCTCCTTGATGAGGTTCTCCCCGCCGGCTCCTCCAATCTGCCCCATGAACGCCGGTGGCGGCGGCGCAGAGTTCAGCGGGGTAACAAGCAAGGCCGCCTGGCGGCGTGCGGCTTCCTTAGCCTATTGCTTCGCCGCGGCGGCGGCTTCGGCCTCCACGTTCTCCAGGCCGAGGGCTTCTTCTTCATTGCGCTTCTCCTGCGCATTCTGCTCCGTCGCCTCCCGAAGGTCGGCAGCGGGCTCTATCCGTCGAGTGGTGGCGGGCGTCTCCGCTGACCCCATGACGGAGGCGGCGGCGACCCGCTCCGGAGAGAGGGGAGCCCTGAAGAAAGAGGGGCGAGCAGAGACTCAGACAAAGCACGAAGAAAGAACGAACTTTGAAGACAGAAATACTTACGTAGAGACCAACGACGGCTTCTTCACTTCCTTACGGAAGCGGATGGCCTTCGCGGCCGCCTCGTTCCGCCGGGTCACTGCAGCCGAGCCCTTGGGCTTCTTCGGCCGGCTGCCGAACAAAGTCGGCGCAGCCCGGCGCTTCTTCCCACCGCCTAGAGCGCCCAACGTGGCAGAAGAGCCCGCGCCCGGCTGGCTGGCTCCTGGCCGATGGCGAGGGGCGACTCCTTCCTCGGCATCGTCTTCAGGCCAGTCGGCAAAGGTGTCCGAGGGCCTGAAGTCGCCTGTCATCCCTCTTCCTCCCTCGGCGTCGTCTTCCAGAGCCGCCGCCCCCAGATCGGGGTCGTCGACGTCGCTCTCCGCCCGGTCGGCGGCGAACTCATGAGCCGGCCCCGAGGTGCCGACTGGTGGGTGAAGAAGGGGATTCTAACCAAAAAGCAGACTGATTAGAACAAGACTCGGCAAGAAGAAGACAATCTAAAGGAAAGAAAGGCGACTTGCCTCGGGCGGGGGGTTGGCGCGGGAATACGGCTCCTTGCCGAATCACCAGTCCTCCAGGAGCCTGCTGTTCGAGAGGTAGTTCACCATGTGGGCCACCTCTTCATGAGGCATGTCCTTGGTGCACATCCGACTTGGGTCGCGGCCCCCGCTCATCTGGCATATCATGTGAGGGCGGCCTTGGAGTGGAAGAACTCAGCGCGAGACGAAGGCGGCCAGCAGGTCCGGGCCAGTCAGACCCTCCGACTGCGTCAGCACTCGGAGTCGCGTGATGGCGCCGGCTCCCGCAGGCGTCAGCGACCTGGCCCGGTACGACCAGTTGGGTAGTCTGCCAGCCGGCGGGCCGACTTCGAAAGCCGGCATATTGACCCAGTCGCCCCGCGTGGCGACGTTCCTGACGTAGAAGTAGGACCGCTGCCACATCTTCACCGACTTCAGCAACGCGATGGAGGGGAAGTGGTTGTCGGCTCCTGTCCTTCGCATAGCGATGAAGGCGCCGCTGTTAGATTTCGGGTTCCGGCAGACCCTTAAGGTTCGAACACTGGGGTGCGCACGGAAATCACGCCCCCTACCTCCCTGTCTCACAAAGATCTAGGCTACCAAAAGAATCACGCCAGAGACACAAGGTTTATACTGGTTCGGGCCACCATTGTGGTGTAATACCGTACTCCAGTGTGTGGTGGATGGGTTGCCTCCTGGGGCTGGTGATGATGAACAATACAAGGAAGAACAGCCTCGCGAGGGTCTGTTCTTGGCTGGGGCGACGAACTGCTGGCAGGAGTTCAGTCACCTCTCTCTCTCTCTCTCTGTCTCTCTCTCTCTCTCTCTCTCTCTCTCTCTCTCTACTTGCTAGCCAGCCCAACCAACTCGGCGAGCCGAACCGAACCGACCGCGCCCTTGCTACGTGGGCGGCCGGTCCTATATATAGGCAAAGGCCCTGGGCCTCTTCCCAAATATTGAGCGGGAAGGGCGCCAACAACTGGCCAATTCAAAGGGGAGCATCTAGTAAACTTATCCTGACTAAAGGTGGTCTTCGCCTGCGAAAGACTCTGCGGTGACGCCGGGCTGGGCTCCATGGTGACCTCCGTCTCGTAGTCCGCTTTGTCCTGGTCTCGTTGCACCGAAATGGCAACCTTTGCCAGATGCCTCGGTACTCCGCGGCTGCGCTTGCCCCCTTTGCACCAAAGAGGAAAGAAGGACGCTGCGCGCGCTGGCGCCCGCCTGGCACCCTCGATCGTCATGGCTTGCGTCATGGGCACCTCGCGAGGCACCCTGCCTTGATATCTTCGTCTCCTCGCGAGCCAGCCTGAGGAGGCTGCGCCTGAGGATGCACCGTGTCGCCCGCCTCGCGTGGCTTGGCCCCTCGCGAGGGTCTTGAGTCTTGTGCTTGATGAAGATGGGCCATGTTGGGCCCCCATTTGAGCCACGCTGCAGGCAGGCAAGTCTGGGGACCCCCATTCCCAAAACGCCGACAGTAGCCCCCGGGCCTGATGCACGCATGGGCTTGGCCGTGCCGAGAGGCGAAAGGGCTAGGTCGAAGCGCCGCGGGCCCTAACAGCCTGCGGCCTTGGGTGCCGCGTGGCGGTTAACGGGATGTGGGCGACTCCACTTCCCCATGATGCCTCGATGATCGTGTGAGTTGGACAGGTCCCTGCATGCAAATCGTGTCATGATTACCTGTGGTCGTGGAGGCCGGCGGTTGGCCTTCGCCGACTATAAGTACTGTACGGCGCGTGCCCTTCCAGTCCATTCCTCCTGGCTTCTCCTTCTTCCCGATCCTTGCTCCGCCTTGGTGTGATGGCTCCATCGAGGAGGTACTTGGCTCCGGAGAAGGGGAAGGCCCTTCAGGGCGGTCCTGCCTCTCCCCCGCCCAAGCGCGGTCGTGGGCGCCCTCGGAAGAACCCGGTGCCCGCCCCGGTAGCGTTTGGCGGTCATGGGGACGGCTCCCAGCGCGGTGGCGGGCGAGCCGCCGTGGCCGGGGGACGTGCCTGGGTTGCGCGCTCTCCCAGGCCGCGCTTTCGCGCTGTGCAGGCATTGCTGGAGTTCGTCGTCTGGTCGACGGAGCCGACCAGCGCCCGGCTCCCACTCCCTCGCTTCCTCCTTGGTGAACTCCCGGCCGGCGCTCCTGGCAGCCTCTGGCTCCAGGCGGAGGGCTGCTGCAGCAGGTCCTCATGGGTCGCGCTGGAGGTCTCCGCCAGCGGGGGCTTGGCCTTAACCCGTGGCTGGCAGGCGTTCGCCCGCACTCGCGGCCTGGAGCGCCGGTGTACTCTGCACTTCAGGTTTGATGGCGATGCCACCCTCTATGTGAGGGTGTTTGGGGAAGATGGTCGCCGCGCGGGGTGTTGCCCCGAGGATGACGACCGCGTCCGGGGGCCCCGCCCTGATGGCGATGGAGGAGACAGCGCCCGCGCGGATGGCGGCGTCCGCGACTCCCCAAGCTTCGTCGACTCTTCCTCAAGCGACTCCTCCAGCGGTGGCAGCAGCCCACCCCCGTGCCGTCGAGCTTGCTTGGGGGGTGGTGGTTCATCCGCCCGCCGCCATGCCCTGGTGAAGCGCGAGAGGGAGTCCGCCTGAGGCCCGGAGACAGCCCGTGTCGCCTCCGCAGGCCGGTGTAAGGAGGGCCGCGCCGGGCTCGTCCTTTCCTCTTCCTTTTGTTTCCTGTGTAAGACAAAACAGCTGCATGGAGCCCCGCTGGGGCGTGTTGGGAATTATCGCCGTTTTGGCCATTACCTTGATCTTACTTTTGCGCCTCTTAACCACACGCCTGTGCGTAGATAGCTTTTGGCCCCTGCCGGGGGGCGACCGACCCAGGCCCTGTGTGCGCGTCGCGGTGCCCGAGGGGCACGGACTAGAGGGGTGCTCCTGTAACGTGCCCAGGTCAGGAAACCTTCCGGCGGCTAGAGCAGAAACGCTCGCGAGGGCGTTTGAGTACCATCCCTCGCGAGGGAGTTTATGAGAGAAACCAAAGCGAGGAGAGAAAATCAGCGAACCACAAATCAGCAACAGCAAGAACTTCAATAAGACTTCAAATGCAAGTAAACACGTCAACTGCGGAAAGCAAATGAAAGAGCCGCGTCCGGCACCTAATCTAGTCTTCGACGTCTTCTCACCAGTGCGGAGCTAAGTGCTGCCACTGGGCGTGGGAGGGAGCCCCAGGGCCTGAGGCCGGCGCTCCTGAGACTCCGGGGCGTGTATAGCCCCATTCATTATTACGTGAGAGTGTCACGGGGCAGCGAGCTTCACAGGCATTGGCCTTGCTTCACAGGCTCTGGGAATTTTCCAAAACGCAATAGCTTCACAGGCACTCGCCTTGCTTCACAGGCTCCGGGCCTTTCAAAAATGCGATAGCTTCACAGGCACTCGCCTTGCTTCACAGGCTCCGGGCCTTTCCAAAACGCGATAGCTTCACAGGCACTCGCCTTGCTTCACAGGCTCTGGGCCTTTCCAAAACGCGATAGCTTCACAGGCACTCGCCTTGCTTCACAGGCTCTGGGCCTTTCCAAAACGCGATAGCTTCACAGGCACTCGCCTTGCTTCACAGGCTCTGGGCCTTTCCAATACGCGATAGCTTCACAGGCACTCGCCTTGCTTCACAGGCTCTGGGCCTTTCCAAAACGCGATAGCTTCACAGGCACTCGCCTTGCTTCACAGGCTCTGGGCCTTTCCAAAACGCGATAGCTTCACAGGCACTCGCCTTGCTTCACAGGCTCTGGGCCTTTTCAGGGGTAGAACCTCCGGAGGTGCTGGATGTTCCATGCATTCTAGACCGGCACTCCCTCCTGAGTCTCCAAGCGCGTGGAGCCGGGCCTGGAAACATGAACAACCTTGAACGGGCCCTCCCACATGGGAGAGAGCTTGTGCAACCCCTCCCTGGAGAGAACCCGCCTGAGCACGAGGTCTCCTACCTCGAGAGTCCTGGGGCGGATGTTGCGGCAGTGATATCGCCGCAGCGCCTACTGATACCTCACCGCTCGCAGCGCGGCCTCCCTGCGATGTTCCTCCCCCAGCACGAGGTCCATCCCCCGCATGGCATCCTGCTGCGCCTTGTCGAACGCCAGGACCCGCGCGGAGCGATGTCTGACCTCGTGAGGGAGGACTGCTTCCGCTCCGTAGACCAGGAAGAATGGGGTCTCCCCAGTTGGCTTGGTCGCGGTGGTGCGGATGGACCATAGCACGGACTGCAGCTCGTCGTACCATCCTCTGCCACAGGCCTCCAGCTTCTTCTTGAACATCCTGGTCTTGAGGCCCCTCAAGACCTCCGCGTTGGCTCACTCGGCCTGGCCGTTGCTTCGGGGGTGCGCCACTGAGGCGTAGCATATCTGCGTTCCAAGGTTAGCACAGTATGTTTTGAAGAGATTACTGGTGAACTGCGAACCATTGTCCATGATGATGCGATTCGGCACACCGAACCGGCCCACGATGCCCTTGATGAACTTGACCGCAGAGCCCGCAGGGATGGCGCGGACTGCCTCCACTTCAGCCCACTTGGTGAATGTGTCCACAGCAATGTAGAGGTAGCGATAGCCCCCTGGCGCCCGAGGAAATGGGCCCAAAATGTCCAGCCCCCAGACCGCGAACGGCCACGAAAGGGGGATAGTCTGCAAGCCTCCTGCTGGCTGATGGATCTGCTTGGCGTGGAACTGGCAGGCTTCGCAAGCCTTTACCAATTCGATTGCGTCGTTGAGCGCGGTGGGCCAATAGAAACCGCTACGGAATGCCTTGCCGACGAGGGTCCGTGATGATGAGTGGTGCCCGCAGTCTCCGCCGTGTATGTCCTCCAGTAGTTCCTTTCCTTGTTCCCTAGAGATGCAACGTAGAAGTACATCGTTTGGTCGCTTTCGGTAGAGTTCTCCATCTCTGATGCAGTATGCCGTCGCCTGCCGCGCCACTCGCTCTGCTTCCTCCTCGCTCTCCGGCAAGGTCCTTTGCGTCAGGTAGCTCCGGAGCTCTGTGATCCAACAACCCTCCTGAGGTTCCATCGCCAGGAGCAGGCGCGCTCCTGAGGCCGGGCCACAGGTCGGAGCTCCCGAGGCAAGTGGCTGGGGGAGCTCCTCCAAGGGCTGAGCCGTGTTTGACAGTGACGGCAGAGCTGAGGGTTTGAAGAGCCGCTCCTTGAAAACGCCAGGCTCCTGGGGTAACCGCCTGGACACGCGCTTGGCGATATCGTCGGCCTCCTGATTGGTGCCACGGGGCACATGCTGCAGTTCCAGCCCCCAGAACTGCTTTTCCATCCTGCGGACCTCCGCTAGGTAGGCCTCCATATGCTCGTCCTTCGGCTCGTACACCTTGTTAGAGAAGTTGACTAGGAGTTGCGAGTCTCCCTTGACGGTGAGGCATTTCACTCCTAGGGCTACTGCGGCCTTCAACCCGGCTATCAGTCCCTCATATTCTGCAATATTGTTGGAGACCTTTTCACCTTGCTGGAAACAGAGCTGCATGGCATAGTAGAGCTTATCCTGAGTGGGTGATACCAGCACCGCACCAGCCCCCGTGCCGTGTCTGGAGAACGCCCCATCGAAGTACATGACCCAGCCTTCCGGCGCCTCACTCCCCGGAGAGAGGGACCGATCCTCGTTGTCCCTGAGGCCTGGTGCCTCCGCCCATTCCGCTATGAAATCCGCCAACGCTGCCCCTTTGATAACCCTGGTTGTGCTAAACTCGAGCTGAAACGCCTGCAGCTCCATGTTCAACTCGGCGACCCTTCCTGCTGAGTTAGGGCTCCTGAGCACCCTCTCCAGGGGGTACGATAAGACGACCTTGATGGGATGAGCCTCGAAGTAGTGACACAGCTTGCGTGAGGCTACCAGGAGCGTGAGGAGGAGCTTCTGAGGCATTGGGTACCCTGCCCTCGCGTCCCATAACACTGCGCTAACAAAGTAGACGGGATGCTCTACGAGACTGAGAGCATTTGGGGTTGCAACGCCCTCGGGAGGTAAGGGCACCTCATGAGACGACGTGGCCTCGGGAGGTGGACCATCCGGGCGTGCTGCCTCGCCCGCCTCTGGTGTGTTCTTCGGCAGCTGACCCATCTCAACTGCGGTTGCGGCTTCTGCAGGCTTTCCTTGTTCCCGTTTTGTCTTGCCTCGGGCTGCCGCTGCGGTCTTGACTTGGCGTTCCTCCCTAACCGCCACCAGAGCTGCGCTGGCGGAGTAAGGAGTGGCAGCAAGGTAAAGCAGCAGGGGCTCCTGAGGGCGCGGAGCCACCATGACCGGGGGACTGGTCAGGTACCTCTTGAGATCTTGAAACGCCTTATCCGCCTCTTCAGTCCACTCAAAGGGCCCCTTTTTCTTCATCAGCTGGAAGAAAGGCAGCGCTCGCTCCCCTAATTTGGAGATGAAGCACCCTAGCACGGTCACACGCCTAGTGAGCTTTTGCATTTCTCTGAGGGTCTTTGGCGGGCTCATGTCCTCGACCACCTTGACCTTCTCGGGGTTGGCCTCAATGCCATGATGGGACATGAGGAATCCCAAAAGCTTGCCCGAGGGGACGCCGAACACACATTTCTCCGGGTTGAGCTGCAGGTTTACTACGTCGAGGCTCGCGAAGGTCTCCTCCAGGTCTTGTATCAGGGTCTTGGCCTCCCGAGATTTTACTACAATGTCATCAACGTAAGCTTCGACATTCTTCCCGAGTTGCGGGCCCAAGGTGATGTGCATCAGCCGCTGAAAGGTTGCCCCTACATTACGCAGTCCGAACGGCATGCACGTATAGCAGTACACCCCGCACGGGGTCAAGAAGGCGGTCTTCTCAACGTCTTCCACCGCCATCTTGATCTACTGATACCCGGAGAAGGCGTCCAGGAAGCACAGCAGGTCGCACTCCGAAGTGGAATCGACGATCTGGTCGATGCAGGGGAGCGGTAACGGATCTTGTGGGCATGCCTTGTTGAGGTTGGTGAAGTCGACACACATGCGTTCTTTCCCCCCTTTCTTGGGCACAACGATAGGGTTGGCCAACCAATTCGGGTATCGGACCTCGCGAATGACCCCAGCGGCTTCTAACTTGCGGGTCTCTTGAACAATGAAGGCCTTCTTTTCCACGGACTGCCGCCTGGCCTTCTGCTTCACGGGGCGCACATTTGGGCACACGTTGAGGTGATGCTCGATGACGCTCCTGGGGATCTCCGCCAGCTGATCGGGCTCCCAAGAAAATACCTTCTTATTCGCGCGCAAGAACCTGACCAAGGCCTCCTCCTGCTCAGGCTCAAGGTTGGCGCCTATGGTGAAAGTGGCACTGGAGGACCCGTCCTCGTCGACGGGTATCTGCTTGCTCTCTGCCTTGTCCTGGGTGAACAACTGCTTCTTCTTGGCGGGCGCAGCCCCCTTGGGCTCAGGGGTCTCCGCGTTGACAGGCCGCACCGACACCGCTGTCTTGAAGGCGAGCTCGAGTACTTGCAGGGCGTCCCCGGTGTCCCCGCGCACGGTGAGGGTACCGTTGCTCCCGGGCATCTTCATGAGGTTGTACGCCGGATGCGTGGCGGCCATGAACTGGGCCAGTGCTGGGTAGCCGAGGATGGCATTGTAAGGGAGGCCGACGGGGGCGATGTCGAAGTCGACCGTCTCCGTGCGGAAGTTGTCGTAGGTGCCGAAGGTTACCGGGAGCCGGATCTGTCCCAGGGAGTTGGATGATCCGCCTCCGACGCCCGAGAAAGATCGGCTGGGCCGCAGCTGGTCCCGGGGTATGGAGAAGAGGTTGAAAGTCTCGACCGAAAGCATGCTAAGGCCCACGCCGCCGTCGATGAGGGTCCTGGTGACGGCCACCTGGCAGATGGTGGGGGTGCACAGCAGGGGGAGCGCGCCCGAGCCGACCAGGTTGGTGGGGTGGTCCTTCGAGCTGAAGGTCAGATCGACCTCGCACGCCGCTCGGTCCGGGGGAGCCCCCTGCCGTGCGGAAGCAGTGCTAACCCGCCGGGCAAAAGGCTTGACGTGGCGACTTGTGGGCGGCGCCTGCGAGCCGCCCAGGAGGGCCGCAATGACCGGAGGCGTCGGTGCCGCGGTGCAGTTACTCTGTCGCGTAGGCGGATGCTGGGGTGGTGCTCGGAGCTCACTTCCCGCCGAGCCGGTGGCGGTGTTGACGGCGGGCGGCGGGGGATGACGAGAACGCCCACCGGCGAGGGCCGTCGGGGCGGCGCGATCCCGACTGGTGCCGCACATGGACGCGGCGGCCGGAGGAGGGCGGAGCGGTGGAAGACGGATTCCGGTGCACCCCTACCTGGCGCGCCAAATGTCGGATTTCGGGTTCCGGCAGACCCTTAAGGTTCGAACACTGGGTGCGCGTGGAAATCACGCCCCCGACCTCCCCGTCTCACAAAGATCTAGGCTACCAAAAGAATCACGCAAGAGACACAAGGTTTATACTGGGTTGGGCCACCATTGTGGTGTAATACCCTACTCCAGTGTGTGGTGGATGGGTTGCCTCCTGGGGCTGGTGATGATGAACAATACAAGGAAGAACAACCTTGCGAGGGTCTGTTCTTGGCTGGGGCGACGAACTGCTGGCAGGAGTTCAGTCACCTCTCTCTCTCTCTCTCTCTCTCTACTTGCTAGCCAGCCCAACCAACTCTGCGAGCCGAACCGAACCGACCGCGCCCTTGCTACGTGGGCGGCCGGTCCTATTTATAGGCAAAGGCCCTGGGCCTCTTCCCAAATATTGAGCGGGAAGGGCGCCAACAACTGGCCAATTCAAAGGGGAACATCTAGTACACTTATCCTGACTAAAGGTGGTCTTCGCCTGCGAAAGACTCTGCGGTGTCGCCATGCTGGGCTCCATGGTGACCTCCGTCTTGTAGTCCGCTTTGTCCTGGTCTCGTTGCACCGAAATGGGAACCTTTGCTAGATGCCTCGGTACTCCGCGGCTGCGCTTGCCCCCTTTGAACCAAAGAGGAAAGAATGACGCTGCGCGCGCTGGCGCCCGCCTGGCACCCTCGATCGTCATGGCTTGCATCGTGGGCACCTCGCAAGGCAGCCTGCCTTGATATCTTTGTCTCCTCGTGAGCCAGCCTGAGGAGGCTGCGCCTGAGGATCCGCCGTGTCGCCCGCCTCGCGAGGCTTGGCCCCTCGCGAGGGTCTTGAGTCTTGTGCTTGATGAAGATGGGCCATGTTGGGCCCCCATTTGAGCCACGCCGCAGGCCACAGGCAGGCAAGTCTGGGGACCCCTGTTCCTAGAACGCCGACAGCCGCACTGAGCCGGCACGCTCGCGGCCTGGGTGCTGAGCTTGGAGAAGAAGAACTCCCCCCAGAGCTCGAGGGTGGGGAGGACTCCCAGGAAGCCCTCGCACAGAGCCACGAAGGCGGACAACAGCACCACTGTGTTGGGGGTGAGGTGGTGCGGCTGGAGCCTGTAGAACTCCATGAATGACCGGAAGAAGCTGCTCGCCGGCAGCCCCATCCCGCGCAGGCAGTGCGAGCGGAAGATGACCCACTCGCCCTCCTGCGGGGCAGGGGAAATCTCCCCCTCCGGCGCGAGGCGCACCTGCATGCGATCCTCGCCGGGAAGATGACGGGTCCGACGGAGGAACTAGATGTGGTCTTCGTGGACTTCGGAGCCGTCCCAGGTACCAGATTGTACTAGGGGAGGCGCGGGAGCAGAGGAAGAGCTCATCGTCGCGAGCTGTCAGCGCAGCATGCGCGGGAGCTTGGGCGTGCGGCGGAGCGAGCGAGAGAAAGACGAAGGAGGAAGCAGGAGCTACGAGGAGGAAGAAAGCAAGGGGCAGTAGGAAGAAGGGGCGCGCGTGCTCCCCTCTTCCCCCTACTTACAGCCCTCGGGGCTGCGAAGCTGAGGGGGCAGGCGTGGGGATTTACTGCGCCCGCAACCCCACGCCCCCCACGATCCCTCCAAAGTTACTGCATGCAGTTACTCCACAGGAATCCTAACCGTCCACCGGGGCCACATCGAATCCGCTCGGGCGCTGAGGCGCGGTAGTGGCGGGCCCTACCTACGGGCCTGTCCCGTCACGAGCGTGGGCTGGCAGGACGGCCTAGCCACGTGCCCCCGCGTGGCAGGCCAAGAACGGGCGGCGGCCTGGAAGCTTAGCTAGCACGCCACTTGAAATCCCGCCGCGACGTTCGAACTACTGAGCAAGTCGGAATAGAGTGAGCCCGAGTCGGGCGAATCCAACTCCATCTAGTCGGCCTGGTGGAAGTCAATCAAGACCATGTGTCGAGCATCCGGAAAAAGAAACTGCTGAGGCTTCTCGGCCGATCGTCCGCGGTGCCTCACCAGCTTCGGGGACTACTGTCGGAGTAATGGGCCATCGGTAGGCCAACCCGAGCCCCATGACCTTTCAAGACATTGGGGCAGGCTGCGCCCCTCAAGACCACAGGGCGAAGAGCCGCCTCCTGTGGAGTCTACGGTAAGGCGGCCGACTGCCCGCCCATGACCGAGTCCCAGGGATGACTTCCAGAGACGCCGGCTTTGGGGAGTCGGCCGGCGACTCCAACAAACCGTGACTTCATCAAGGGGGACAGGGCAGGGGCATGGCTACAATGAAGCCCACTCCCCGCCCCTTACCAAGGGTAGGCATGGCTACAACGCGCCGTACTTGGGAGGATCTCCCCGCGGCGTAGCACTATTGCCTAGCCGGCCCTGACATCAGCACCGCTGTACCTGGTCCTGCGCCCACGACGGCTTGTCTGTATGGCCTGGAGGCAGCGGGGCCCGCCAGCCAGCGAGACCTCGGGAGACGGCGGGAGCACTGCCAGTCGGACCCAACGGGAGCCGGCCCGGGGGAGTCGGCCGAGCCCTCCCCCAGGGCCCATGCGCCATTAATCAAGAAAACATGGGGAGTGGCCACAGTGATCGCCTGCCAGGCGGCGGGGCTGTTGCCATGATCCCATGACCAAGCTTGCGTCATCAGGAGCACGGCTACAGTAATCAGCAGCCGGCAAGACCCGCCTGCGGCGGACGCGGCCTGTCGGCTCCTTACCAGACCAGTCGGTGGGCCCCAGCAGCCGGCGGAGAAGCCGGAGGTCGGAGACAATGACGGCTGGGCCCGCGCCCAGTCACATTACCATTGTACCCCTGGGGGTAGGCCTATATAAACCCCCCAGGGCACCCATGCAAAGGGTTGGATCCCAGAAGTTATATACCTCACCATATAGAGGGAGAGAGCTGGCCCTGCCCTCTCCTGCCACCATACACAGCTCAAGGAGCAACCGTGTAAACCCTTGACTATAGTGATCATGCAGAGACCCCGCAAAGCAGCAGTAGGGGTATTATCTCCCCGGAGAGCCCTGAAGCTGGGTAAGATTCGCCGGCGTGCATGTCTTCGCCTCATCCCGTTTCCAGGCACCGGCGACGTCCTACTTGCCCCCACCATGATAAGCCATCCATTGGCATATGTCGCACCAAACCGCCGACACTCGTCCTCAACTGGATCACGAGCTCGAGGGACGTCATCGTGCTGAACGTGTGCTGAACACGAAGGTGACGTACGTTCAGTACTTGGACACCGCATTACTAAACTCTTCCACTTTCGGTCTACGAGGGTACGTGGACACACACTCTCGCTGTCTTATTGCTATGCATCTCCTAGATAGATCTTGCGTGATCATAGTAAAAAAATTGAAATACTGTGTTCCCCAACAGTGGCATCAGAGCCAGGTCTATGCATAAATGTTATATGCACAAGTAGAACACAAAGAGTTGTGGGCGATAATAGTCATACTGCATACCACCACCGTCTTACTTTGATTCGACGATATTGTTGGATGAAGCGGCCAGGACCGACATTACATGACTGCGTTCATGAGACTTGGTTCTACCGACGTGCTTCGCACACAGGTGGCTGGCGGGTGTCTATTTCTTCAACTTTAGTTGAATCGAGTTTGATTACGGCCGGTCCTTGTTTTTTTTGACTATGTCGGCCGGTCCTTGTTGAAGGTTAAATCAACACACTTGACAAAAAATCGTTGTGGTTTTGATGCATAGGTAAGAACGGTTCTTGCTAGAAGCCCGTAGCAGGCACGTAAAAATTGCAACAACAAAGTAGAGGACGTCTAACTTGTTTTTGCAGGGCATGTTGTGATGTCATATGGTCAAGACATGATGAGATATAAATTGTTGTATGAGATGATCATGTTTTGTAAAAGTTTTCGTCAACTGGCAGGAGCCTTATGGTTGTCGCTTTATTGTATGAAATGCAATAGCCATGTAATTGCTTTACTTTATCACTAAGCGGCAGCGGTAGTCGTAGAAGCAATAGTTGGCGAGACGACAACGATGCTACGATGGAGATCAAGGTGTCAAGCTGGTGACGATGGAGATCAAGGTGTTAAGCTGGTGATGATGGAGATCATGACGGTGCTTTGGAGATGGAAATCAAAGGCATAAGATGATGATGGCCATATCATGTCACATATTTTGATTGCATGTGATGTTTATCCTTTATGCATCTTATTTTTCTTAGTGCGGCGGTAGCATTATAAGATGATCCCTCACTAAATTTCAAGGTATAAGTGTTCTCCCTAAGTATGCACCATTGCTAAAGTTCGTCACACTACAAAAAAAATACACTTCCGTGATGATACGTGTTTGTCACTATAGGTCGCTTTTTTGTCATGCATGTATATCCATGACAAATTTATGACAGAATCAAGATAGTCATACCTGTGCTGTTGTAGAAGTGTTCCATGACATTACCAAAATTATCATCACGATAAATTGCACGTCATAGAAGTGCTTTCGTCAAGGGTGACCGACACATGGCATCCACCGTAACGGAACGCCGTTAAGCTATCGGGTCGGGTTTTGGATCCGATAACCCGTTAACAGCCCCGACCAATGGGGATTTTCCACGTGTAATATTATCATTGGCTAGAGGAAACACGTGTCGTCTCATCGTTGGGACAGATGTCATCCACTCATTGGACAGGAGGCGCCTATGATAGGTCGACACATGGCACGGCCCAACAGTGGCCCATTCCGGTGAAAAAGGCCGGCCCAGTAAAAATTAGCAGGCCGGCCCATATAAGGCCTACTTGTGTCAGGTCCATTTAAGCCCATGGCCCATACAAGATGTGCCAATTCGGCCCGTTAAAGATTTGACACCATTGCAGCCCATCGTCAGTTCGAGCCCGTTAACAACCCGCTATATATTTGGGCTCAATATCGGCCAGATGAGATTTCGGCCTGTTAACGGCCCATTTAATGGATGGGCCAATTTTCAGGATGTACATCTTTTGGCCTTTTAGAGACCCATTTAAATGTTGGGCTAATTTCCGGCCCGGTGTGTCTTTCAGCCTGTTGACGGCCCATAAATCTGATGGGCCATTTGTAGTCGGACCTGAGTTTCGGCCTTTTAGCTGCCCATTTAAGTGTTGGGCCAATTTCTGGCCCGGTGTCACTTTCAGCCTGTTGACGGCCCATAAATCAGTTGGGCCAATTGTACTCGGACCTGAGTTTTGGCCTTTTAGAAACCCATTTAAGTGTTGGGCCAATTCCCGGCCCTGTGTGCCTTTCGGCCTGTTAACGGACCATAAATGAGTTGGGCCATTTGTAGTCGGACCTTAGTTTTGGCCTCTTAACGGCCCATGCCCTTCATGGTCCAATACCAGCCCGGTTTCTCTTTCGGCCTGCTAAAGGCCCACAACACAGTTGGGCCGTTTACAATACGACCTGACTTTCGGCCTCTTAGCGTCCCATGCTCTTCATGGTCCAATACAAGCCCGCTGTCTCTTTCGGCCTGCTAAAGGCCTATAGTATAGTTCGGCCATATGTAGCCCAAACTTAGTAACGGCCTGTTAACGCCCCGTGAAATAAATTGGGGCCACCTGTTGCCCGCTTCGATGTCGGCCTGTTAACGACACGGGAGGTAAGAGGGCCGACCATTAACTTTCGGCCTAGTAACGGCTCATTAACTTAATGGGCCCACTAAAGTTCGTTCATGTCTTTAGGCCAAATTAGATAATTTGAGCCCATTACGACGAGCAAAGGTACAACATACAAGGAATAATGTTGCACATCCAGAATATATTACAGGAAATTACATCCACTAGGCAATCAAAGATTGATGCCAGTGCAAATAAATGAGCAGAACCTAACCATCTACAACGTGACAATCTGCAACCTCAGCATATATGACGCCTGTCGGTGCCAAAACCGGCGGATCTCGGGTAGGGGGTCCCGAACTGTGCGTCTAAGGCAGATGGTAATAGGAGGCAGGGGACATGATGTTTTACCCAGGTTCGGGCCCTTTTGATGGAGGTAAAACCTTACGTCCTGCTTGATTTATTCTTGATGATATGAGTATGACAAGAGTTGATCTACCACGAGATCAGAGAGGCTAAACCCTAGAAGCTAGCCTATGGTATGATTGTCTGTTGTCGTACGGACTAAAACCCTCCGGTTTATATAAACACCGAAGAGGGTTAGGGTTACACAAGGTCGGTTACAAAGGAGGAGATATCCATATCCGTACTAGCTAGCTTTCCTTCCACGCCAAGTAGAGTCCCATCCAGACACGAGACGATGTCTTCAATCTTGTATCTTCATAGTCCAACAGTCCGGCCAAAGGATATAGTCCAGCTGTCCGGAGACCCCCTAATCCAGGACTCCCTCAGTAGCCCCTGAACCAGGCTTCAATGACGATGAGTCCGGCGCGCAGTGTTGTCTTCGGCATTGCAAGGCGGGTTCTTCCTTCGAATACATCACGGATAGTGTCCGACCCTGAAAAATAAGTTCCACATACCACCGTAGAGAGAATAATATTTCCACAAATCTAATCTGCTAACACGTTTTGGCAACATGCCATTATGCCATGGCCCGGTAATTATTCGAACCGTTTCCTCTAACTAGCCCCGCACACAACGCGAGGCAGTTTCTTGACACGTCTTGTCAAAGCAGAGATCGTGTTCCCCTTATTACGGGATTCTCATCAATACGGGTGTGGGTAAACCAACCGCGCCATCGATTGCGGCGCTTGGGGGATAAGCGAGTTTTACCAGGCTAGTTGGGGCGCATAGTTTCGGCCGCCCATATAAAGGGACAAGGTTTAACCTTTTCCACCCATGCCTTCTTCCTCCTTGCTCATCCACTCTTGCGCACTCGAGCTCCAATGCCCAAGTCCACATCTTTCTCCTCAACCTTCTCCAAACATGTCCGTAGCGGGAGGCAAGTGGATGGCTTCCTCCATTACGGAGGGACACATCAAAAAACTGCACAGAGCCGGATACCTAGCTGCGAATATCGCGCATTGGCTGCCTGCTGCGGGATAGATCGGCCCTACCCTAGAACCTCATGAGAGGGTAGTTTTCCTCCACCACTTCCTCCGCGGACTGGGGTTTTCCCTCCATCCATTCGTCTGTGGTCTCATGTTCTACTATGGGCTGGACTTCCATGATCTGGCCCCGAACTTCATCCTCAACATTTCGGCGTTCATCGTCATGTGTGAGGCTTTCCTCCGCATCCGGCCCCACTTCGGTCTATGGTTAAAGGCCTTCAATATCAAGCCGAAGATGGTGGGTGGCCAACAAGCAGAATGAGGTGGAGCCATGGTGGGCAAGATGCCCAACGTTATATGGCTTGAAGGCTCCTTCGTGGAGACCATAAAGGGGTGGCAATCGGCGTGGTTCTACATCACCAAGCCGCGCAACACCAAATGGGTGGCTGCCCCCAAATTTCGATCCGGATTACCCACATGGCTCACTTCCTGGAAAGAGAAGGGCTTGTCGTGGGGTTCATCGGTGGAGCCGGACGGACTCCAGAAATGTATCCTGAACATGGCAAGCAAGAAGCTCAAGCTTGTCAACATAGTCCAGGTCATGCTCATCCGCTGGATCCTCCCATGCCAACAATGGGATTTCAACTTGTGGGAGTTCAACCCGGCCCAGCACTAGACTCTGAGCGAGCTCTTCGACATGACGCACAAGGACGTCTGGATGGTGCTGTTCAAGGGCGTAGAGGTCCCTCCCTCTCTCACCGAGGACCGCGGGCTAAGCGCGAAGTGCCGAGCGCATTCGGTGCATTCGATACATCCAGTAGGATATTTTATTTCCCCTAACTTAATTATGCACAGGTCTGATCTCCGTGCCTTTGACAGGACTGGGTGGAGACGTCGGGGCAAGTTAACTGTCCGGCCCCTCTGCCCGAAGACACTGCGGATGCTCTCCTTACGGAAATGCTGACTCCGGCCCCTTATAAGGTGCCGGAGAAGACCAAGAAGGCCAAGGGAACCCGAAAGAGTTCCCGACGCCAGGCGTCATCGGACTTATCATCCGATAACTCCGCGACGCACTCCTTCCCCGAAGATGAGGAGGAAGATGAAGATGCTCCCCCTCCAGTCGAGGGAGACAAGAAAAGGAAGGACGCCCCTACTGGGGGGCCGAAGGGTCCAAGAAGGGAAGGACTGTCCTTCCGGATTACTCCACAACCCTCGCCCAAGGCGAAGACGATTGGCTACTCAGGGCCAAGACCCTGGCAAAGTCGTAAGTATTCGGATGCCAGAGTAACTCATAGCATTCATTTGCCACACTGTTTCCTCTAACGCCGAATTGTGATTATGCAGACCGCCATGAGCCCGTATCAACGTATCGTCGGACGGCTCCCTGGGCTTGTCGGATATGGATAGCGATCCACTTCCGACCGCCACCTCCCCCTGCCCTATGGACAAAGCCGAGGTATTGTCTCAAGAGGCACCTGGTCGAGGGGAGACAATCCTGGAGGCGCCTCAAGGCGACCTTCCGGACTCCGGGAGCAAGGCTCCCGAGGGCTCCGAGATCGGCCCTCAGTCGGACACCGCGCCGGAACCCCCAGTGGTTCCGGACTCGGGCAGGCGGCCTCCTTCTAAAAGGGGCAAGACTCCTGTGCCGGTGACCTCTGTCCATCCAGAGGCACCGGACAATCTGCTGGGAGCGTTTCGCGGCGCTTCCATTGACGAGGAGCACCGTACTATTATGAGTGCGGTGGTCCAGAAGGTTCAGTCCGCCAAGAGCGGACTGACTGAAGCCTGTGCCAGCCTTCTAACAGGCTTTGAGGTAAGTGTTGAAAATATAGAAAAAATATTACCGCATAGATAGTAGCCCCTGATGCTCTGTTCGGTGTTCACAAAGAAAAGCCGAACAGAGGATCAAACATTATCGTAGGAGTCTAATATAAGTATGTCAATATGCGTATGGAGGCTTCGCTGCTGGCATCTGCCGCATTGACTATGGTGGTCGCCGCACTGAAGCAGGACCTTAAAGGGTCCAAGGACGAGCTTGGCCTTGCCAAGAGGCATCTCGAGGAAAATAAAGGTAAGTAGTACCTAGTCTATGGATATGTATAAAAATAATGCGATTGCAAAATGACAGGATCATCATGAATTTGCCAGGGGCCACGACCGAAGTGGCGACCCTAAAGCTGCCAAGGAGCACACCGAGCGGGAAAGGCAAGAGGCTCGGGTGGGCGAGGTGCAGCAAGAGCTCCAGGATCTTGTGACGAAGCACGAGGCGTTGGAGCTTGACTCAAAGACGCGAGAGTCTGAGCTTGCCGCGGCCCTCGAGAGCGCAAAGAGTGCTAAGGCCGAAGCCCAAAAGGCCCTCCACGAGATTGACGTGATGAAGAAAATAGCGGCGGGTAAGGCATTCTATATGCAAAGCAAGCATGTGAAAGTAAATTACCTATTAGTTACCCGAATCCGGAGCTTTCTAGGAGCATTCGCAGATTTGCCCCGCAGCATGTTGGATGCTGCACAGTTTTACCAGGCCGAGGAGGGAAGCTCAACGGAGAAGCTGTTCTCGTCTTAGTATACTGGGACCGAACACCCGATGCCTCTGAGCGACCAGCTAAAGCAGCTGGTCGAGCTACACAAGGCAGCCGAACAGGCCATGAAGGGCCTTATAGTCCGGCTGTGGCCTGGCGACTCCCTTCCGAACAGCTGCTTCGGCCTGGTGAGGCGGCTTGTGGATGTCTGCCCACGGCTGGAAGTCGTTAAGCGGTTCGTCTCCATCGAAGGTGCACGCCATGCTTTTGCCCATGTAAAGAGCAATGGGCCAAGCTAGACGTCGTGAAGCTGATCAAGGAAGGACCGCCGCAGGGCAACGAGCATCGCACCCCCGAAATTTATTATGAGGGTGTCCTGAAGGGTGCCCGTCTGGTAGCGGACGAATGTCCAAAGGATGTAATATTTGAGTAAACTTGCTCGTGTGATCCTGTATGATGAAAACTTGTTTCATATGCGCTATGCAACACTTGTTTGAATTTAAAATATTACCTTCAGTTTGGCTGTTTATCCAATCTGAGAGATGGCTAGTCCTCGGCTTCTGCCCCCATGCCGCGAGTGCTGGGGTGTTCGGTATAAACCTGAGCACTCTTGTTCCCATTTTTGGGTCCTTCGAGGGAGGTGCTCAGCACAGCGAACAAGGCAACCGGACTAATAATGCTTTATCACTCTCACTTAGCCATATAATTCTATAATTTTAAATTTCGGCGAAGCCCCTGGTATCGGATGGCCGAATTCGGGGCGCGATACAATCCTTTAAGCTAGACAGGACCGACTCCTCGCTCTAAGCGGCATAACTCTTTAGGGACTCGAAACCTTGCCGAACAGCGACCAGTCTCTCGCCTTATCATGACAGTCAGTTTTAGCTTTCTCTATTGAGGTGCTTAGCCCACCAGAACCGGGGCACAATCGCAGTTGTTCTCCTAGTGCTACCTTAGCCGATAGAGCGGAACGTAAGGTACCAAAACAAAGGAGCCGGGCAAACCCAACATTTGACGAAAGACATGATTCGGAGCTGATGCATATAATGCTATAAGTTCGGGGTGCCGCACTTGTGAAAGTGTTCGGACTTCTCACACCATATTGTGGGGTACTTAAGCCCCTGGTGTATTGGCCATACCAAACTGTACGGTTGCAAGGCGTCATTAATGAACACGTATATATAAAAAAGAAGAGTGCAATAATAGTCTTAATGCTATGCATTGTTTATTCAAAAATGTGTGTTAAAGCAGAATGACACAGGCAGTGCAATAAGCAAAAAGTAGGACTATGTCCCCTCCAAGGGGAAAGCTGAGGAATAGTATTAAAGTAAGTATTTCACTCGTTATCGTAATCCACCTGGGAGTTCCGTGGTGTGACGTAGCTTTCTACCTCCTTGGTTGCTACATCATGTGTTCGGCAATCATGCTGCCGCTCAGGGTTTCCAGAGATTAAAGTCCTGAAAAGAGAAAGATAACAAAGCGGCAAGCCCCTAGTGCGGTTTAAGCCGCGTCTTGGGGCATGTCGTAGTTCTGCCCCCCTCCCCCCTGTGCCCATGGTATTTTTAATGCGTAATTATGTACGCGTGGCACGAATTTCGCTGTTTGGCTGGGACTATGGTGGGGGCCGCATTGCTACGCGAGCTCAGATCGTGCCAGGCGGTCTAGTTGCCGATTACTCCGAGCGCGCTTGAAGGTGTCCGGGTCTTGAAACGTCGAACTAGTGGATTGCCTTGAGAGGCCGCTTTGCGCTTCCGCTGCGAGGGCCACAGTGTGCTCCTCCATTCGGAGAGAGCGCTCTGTGTTTCCATTAACTGTAATAACCCCCCGAGGTCCTCTTGAGCTTGAGGTATGCATAATGTGGTACCGCATTGAATTTCGCAAATGCGGTTCGCCCAAGCAGTGCATGATAGCCATTGTGGAACGGACTATATCGAAGATTAATTCTTCGCTTTGGAAGTTATCCGGGGATCCGAAGACCACTTCCAGTGTAATTGAGCCTGTGCAATGGGCCTCTACACCCGGTATGACGCCCTTAAAGGTCGTTTTCGTGGGTTTGATCCTTGAGGGGTCTATACCCATTTTGCGCACTATGTCTTGATAAAGCAGGTTCAGGCTGCTGCCGCCATCCATAAGGACTTGGGTGAGGTGAAATCCGTCAATGATTGGGTCTAGGACTAGTGCGGCGAATCCGCCATGACGGATACTAGTGGGGTGGTCCCTGCGATCGAAGGTGATCGGACAGGAGGACCACGGGTTGAACTTTGGGGCGACTGGCTCCAACGCATATACGTCCCTGAGCGCACGCTTTCGCTCCCTCTTGGGGATGTGGGTTGCGTATATCATGTTCACCGTCCGCACTTGTGGGATAAACCATTTCTTTTCTTCGGTGTTCTGCTGCCGGGGCTCCTCTTCGTCATTGCTGTGTGACCCCTTATCTTTGTCTTCGGCAATTAACTTGCCGACCTGCTTGAACACCCAACAATACCTGTTGGTGTGGTTGGCTAGCTTGTCGGGGGTACCGTGTATTTGACACGAGCGGTCTAGTATACGGTCCAAACTGGACGGGCCCGGAGTGCTTCTTTTGAATGGCTTTTTCCGTTGACCGGGTTTAGAGCCTTTGAATCTGGCATTGACTGCCGTATCCTCAGAATTGTCGCTATTAATGTGGCACTTATATTTGTTGCGACGTGACCTGCTATTTCCGTCCTTGGTATCCGAAGTACCATGGTTCTTTGATATGTTATTACTGCAAGCCAGCCAGCTATCTTCTCCCGCACAAAAGCGGGTCATGAGTGTCGTGAGGGCTGCCATAGATTTCGGCTTTTCCTGATCAAGGTGCCGGGCTAGCCACTCGTCGTGGATGTTGTGTTTGAAAGCTGCTAGGGCCTCTGCATCCGGATAGTCGACGATTTGATTTTTCTTTGTTAGGAACCGAGTCCAGAATTGCCTGGCCGATTCTTCTCGCTGCTGAATTATGTGGCTCAAGTCATCGACATCTGGTGGTCGCACATAAGTGCCCTGAAAGTTGTCGAGGAATGCGGCCTCCAGATCTTCCCAACAGCTAATGGACTATGCTTGCAAGCTGTTAAGCCAATGCCGCGCTGGTCCTTTGAGCTTTGGTGGGAGGTATTTGATTGCGTGTAAGTTATCACCGCGGGCCATGTGGATGTGGAGGAGGAAATCCTTGATCCATACCGCAGGATCTGTTGTGCCGTCGTATGATTCAATATTTACGGGTTTGAAACCCTCTGGGATTTGATGATCCATTACTTCGCTTGTGAAGCATAGGGGGTGTGCGGCGCCTCTGTATTGGGCTATATCGCGACGCAGCTTGAATGGGTCTTGCCCGCTGTGTTCGGCTCGGCCGGATTTACCTTTACTGTATCCGGCGTGACGTTTATCGTCTCGCATAGTGCCGCACCCTCGTGATCCGTAGATCGATCTTGCATGCTTTGCTTTGTCCTCCAATACGTCTCGCAGGTCTGGCGTATTTCCCCATGCCTTTTTATTTGAATGATGTCAGGGTGCGGCCTGAGTTTTTGGCTGGAATGCCTCTCTATCACGGCGACGAGGTGGCCGATCAGCCGCGTCATACGCTTCTTCCTCCAGTCGGGGTAGCAACCTGCATTTTGGGTAACTCTTGGAGGGGCGTTCGAGTTTATATTCCTCGGCAGCGAGGACTTCAGTCCATCGGTCAGCTAGCAGATCTTGATCAGCTTGAAGCTGCTGCTACTTTTTCTTAAGGCTATTTTCCGTGGCTATAAGCCGGCGCTTGAAGCGATCTTGTTCGACGGGATCCTCTGGCACGACGAATTCGGCATCGTCGAGGCTTGCCTCGTCTTCGAAGGGGGCATGTAATTATCGTTCTCCACCTCTCCATCTGCCGCTCTCTCTGGAGGGCTAGCCTTTCCATCCTCCTGTCCTAGATTGTGCTGGAGGGGATTGTTGCCATCTTCGGCACTATCCGGAGTGTTATTATCTCCTATAACGGTATCACCACTTTTGCTTTGGCGGGACTTAGAGCGGCGCCCCTGACGTCGGCGCTTGGGTTGCTTCTTGGAGGGGTCATCCTCCGCTGTCTCGTCGCCATTGCCTTCTTTGGGTGTGTCCACCATGTATATATCGTATCATGAGGTGGCTGTCCAGTGCCCTGTGGGCAGTGGTTCCTATTCATCTCCCATATCGCCGTCCATACCGTCGATGTCTTCGGAGTTGAAGGCGAGCATATCGGTTAAGTCATCGACAGTGGCTACTAAGTGGGTGGTGGGTGGGCAGCGAATTTCTTCGTCATCCGCATCCCAATCCTGCCGGGCATAGTTCGGCTAGGATCCTCCTGACAAGGAGAGAGACCTTAATGAGTTCAGTATGTCGCCAAAGGGCGAGTGCTGAAAAATATCCGCGGAGGTAAATTCCATGATCGACGCTCAATCGGATTCGCTAGGAACGGGCTCAGGCGGTTCGGAGTCCATGGCCGGAGAAGGATCCGGCAGTCTGACAACACGGCTCTCGTGCAGGGTAAGATCGATGTTCGGCTCGATCGCCACTGAGGGTAAGGCCTCCATGGCGGGGTCCATCCACCCATCCATGGACGGCACAACTGGCTCCGAATTGAGGATCGGAGCGGCTGCCTGTGCGATCTCTTGAACACTTTCTGATGGTAGAGCTAAATCATACTCATCGTGACCGCGTGGCGCACAAGGCAGAGGCTCGAATCCGTCGAAGATCAAGTCTCCGCGGATATCGGCTATGTAGTTTAAGCTTCCAAATCTGACCTAGCGGCTAGGGGCGTAACTTTCGATCTGCTCCAGATGGCTAAGCGAGTTGGCCCGCAATGCAAAGCCGCCGAACACAAAGATCTATTCGGGGAGAAAAGTCTCACCCTAGACTGCATTGCTATCGATGATAGAAGGAGCCATCAAGCCAAACGGTGACGACACAGAGGAACTCTCAATGAAAGCAACAATGTCGGTGTCAAAACCGGCGGATCTCGGGTAGGGGGTCCGGAACTGTGCGTCTAAGGCGGATGGTAACAGGAGGCAGGGGACACGATATTTTACCTAGGTTCGGGCCCTCTTGATGGAGGTAAAACCCGACGTCCTGCTTGATTTATTCTTGATGATATGAGTATTACAAGAGTTGATCTACCATGAGATCGGAGAGGCTAAACCCTAGAAGCTAGCCTATGGTATGATTGTCTGTTGTCCTACGGACTAAAACCCTCTGGTTTATATAGACATCGGAGAGGGATAGGGTTACACAAGGTCGGTTACAAAGGAGGAGATATCCATATCCGTAATACCTAGCTTGCCTTCCACGCCAAGTAGAGTCCCATCCGGACACGAGACGAAGTATTCAATCTTGTATCTTCATAGTCCAACAGTCCAGCCAAAGGATATAGTCCGGCTGTCCGGAGACCCCCTAATCCAGGACTCCCTCAACGCCCATAAGCATGTGGGCAAGTTCTTGCTCCTTTGCCACACTGTCTCTGAAAACATTGATCAGTTGTTGTGTCGCATAACTCTGCAACTCTGATTCATCCACCATTTCCATCATTGGTTCAGCCATTAATTGGTTCACAGACATACATTTATTCCGTCGCATTCGAGACAGAGGATACTGAACAGATTTAGATGGCGATTTTGGCAGGCTTGTATTATTGACAGTGGAGACTGTCTTAACCACTGCATCATAACATAAATTAGGACGAGAACCAAACAAATTAATCATGAGTTATTGCCATATTACCTGGCCTAGATTTACAGGAAAGAAACAATGGGGTTGCCTTGCTGTTTTCAGAGTTTGTCTTCTTATCTTCAGCAGCCTGCACAAAATTAACACACTAGCATTGCTATCATTGGCCAAGTTAGATAATAGGAAAGCAACATTGACACAATGAACGTTTGGGCAACTAGCCTATACCAAATTAACACAATATGGCACAACTATCATTAGCCAGGTAAGGTAATACGAAAGCAACATTGACACAATGAATGAATGGGCAGCCAGAGAAGCACTACAATTCAGTAATGTGCGTGATATGAGATAGCACATTCATGCAGCTCAGTACACAAAACTACCAGGCAGTTTTCCTTACAAAAATCAACAGTGGCGCCTTTAACATTTTGGTACAACTAATTTTAGATCAGATAAAGGTTAGATTCAGGCTGATTAACAAAATACATGCTGATGTAAAAATATAGTGATATACAACAAGTACTTACATCAGCACTGGAGCACAAAGAATTCCCGCAAGATATTTTCCTCGAATACGATCCCAATGGAGGAAGTCTTGTATCGTTTAACCTTATTTTCTAAAAGAGAGACGGGTAAGAAACATGTAGAAAATATGATCAGAATGCTATAAAATTTCATGATGCGAGGATACGCACACGCTTCTTAGAATGGAGTTGACATTCTTTTGCTAGACTGGAGCGGACTAGTTCTTTGGCCACTGGAATCTGCTTATTATCAGTGGGAGTTGGGTTTCTCTGTGCTGGAGTAGTATCTATGAAAAATGGAGTTGGTTTATTATCTCCTGGCGTTTGGATCTTTTGCAAAGACCTGGTTTGTAACCCTTCAGATTCTAACATAGCCATCTTCCCCTTGCATGCCTTATATAGAAGAATGGTGATTCAGTTATAAAACATGCTACATCAGAGATGGAATAGGTACTGAAGAATAGAAATGCATGACATATTGACATGTATTCACTCCATCCGGAAATAAATGGATGGGTCTAGGCGTATTTCAGTTCTAGATACATCCAGTTTTATCCATTTCTGCGACATTTAATCTGGATGGAAGGAGTATGATATAAGAGCTAGGGATACGACAGGACAACACAGTAAAAAAACACTGAAAAACCCACTGCAGAAATAAAGTATTCAAACCCACTGATATGAGATAGTACACTCATGCAGCTCAGGATGCAAAACTACCTGGCAGTTTTCCTTGCAAAAATCAACATTGTGGCCTTTAATCATACATTTTGCTACAAGTAAATTTATATCAGATAAAGGTTGGATTCACAATGATTAACAAAATACATGCTGATGTAAAAATATAGTGATATACAACAGGTACTTACATCTACATTGGAGCACAGAGAATTCCTACAAGATTCTTTCCTCATAAACGATACCATTGCAGAAAATCTTCTATCTGTTAAGCTTATTTTCTAAAAGAGAGATGGGTAAGAAACATGTAGAAAATATGATCAGCATGCTATAAAATTTCATGATGCAAGGGTATGCACACGCTTCTTACAATTGAGTTGACATATTTTTGCTGGACTGGAGCGGACTAGTTCTTTGGCCACTGGAATCTGCTTATTATCAGTAGGAGTTGGGTTTCTCTGTGCTGGAGGAGTATCTTTAAAAACTGGAGTTGGTTTATTATCTCCTGGCGTTTGGATCTTTTGCAAAGGCCTTGTTTGTAACCCTTCAGATTCTAACATACTGGTCTTCCCCTTGCATGCCTTGTATAGAAGAATGGTGCTTTAATTATAAAACATGCGGTGGCAGAGAGATGGAAGAGGTACTGAAGAATAGAAAGGCATGACATATTGACATGTATTCCCTCCATCTGGAAAAAAAGGATGGTCTAGGCGTATTTCAGTTCTAGATACATCCTTTTTTTATCCATTTCGGCACCATGTAATCCGGATGGAGGGAGTATGGTGTAAGAGCTAGGGATATGATAGGACAACACAGCAAAGAAAAACACTAGTTGAATGTAAAACTGTATGCTAGCGGAATACATACAGAAATAACTAAGGCAACATACACGTGTATGATTGGGAAAATAAGATGGCATTGCAACAAAGCACTAGAACAACACTTCAATGTAAAAAAACATGGTATGGTAGACAGATGAAGTACATACTGATGAATAACAATGCATAAGATATTCAGAAGCATGATGTCCAAATTAAGCATATGGCATTGCGATAGAGTAGAATGACAGTACTTGAATTTGAAAACATGTTATAATGAATGGAATAGGTACTGAAAAGCAGGAAGGCATGACATATTTACATGCATGATCAGCATGCTAAGCACATGGCATTGTAACAGAGTAGATACACTCCGGGACATTATATGCATGTTGTACCCATATCACAGGACAAGTTAGAGCAAGGACCTTGTGGGGTGAAGAGGATTCATCATCTTTTTGCAAGTCTTCTGAAGAACTGCCTTTACATGTTCCATCATATTGGGTATCATTGACATCAAGTTTATTGGCCTTTACATTGTTCCATGAGGTTCTTGTGGATATATCAATGTGTGCAATTATATCTGACATGCATGGAAGACAACTAGTAGTTAGATTTATGTAATGAGTGCCTGTAGGAGACGACATAAATAGTAGGACTGGGGTTAACTAGCAGCAATAGGTCTCATAAACTAAAGGGAGAACACATATGAAAGCTATAGAATATGTATCGTTTGTACTCGAGATCAGCTAGATGGCACACAAAAGTATTAAAGAACAACATAGGAAATACTAGAAGTGGTATAATACTATAATCACTAGCCTGTGGGATAGCATTGGCTGATGGATGATAACTATGGAACAGTGTTACCTAAAGAACAAGTATCTTAGCTGAACTATGGAACAACGTTAACTCCTGAACAAGACCCGTAAGAGATCAGCATGAATATACAGTGAAATGTGATGATCTGTTTTCAATGCTTAGATGAATAACCAAGCCATAAATGTTGCACACAAGTAAGATGAGGGTACAACCTATCTGGCTGCCATCCATAGGAGTGAGCATCATGTGTTGACTTGTGGATGGCCCTGCAGTTGTTCTGGCTGTGCATGTCGGGCACACACATTTGATGTAGGGAACTGTTGAGTGGGGACTATAGCTCCCTTCTGGTGTATGCTTCCCTTGTTGGAGCAGCTACGGTGAGTCAAAAGACGGTGTGTCTGAAGATGCAGATAACGCATAATGTTAAGAACGACATATCTCTTTGATCTAAGGAAATACACTAAGAGATCAACAGCAAGGTACGAGACTGGTCACACGTCTGTTGACTGAAGACTAAATTGGGGTCACACGATTTTATTTTATTTTGGTAATGTCCGATCTACGCCGGATGGATGGCCGTCTTGTGCCTCCCGGCTGACACTGTTCGGAATCTTCCCCGAAGAGCCAGCGACCAACGGCAGAGCAGCCTGCCTCCGCCGTCTGTGGCCCCGGCCAAAACCCCGCTCCCCGCCCCACCGCACTGCCGTGGTTGTGCCGCCCCCGGGCCAATCCACAAAGACTCCCCATCATCCAGATCCGGCGGCGGCAGTACCTTCAACCCACGCAACTCTAAAAGATAGCCATCTAAGCGATGCTTCCGTGGCGAACTTTGCGGCCCCGCACCCTTATGTTAGACAACAAACAACCGACAGCCTAGGAGCTCCGCCGCCTCAAGGGGTGCTACTTCCCATTGCAAATCGATTGGCCCAAAATAAAAATTCAGACAACTGACGCCTAAATAAAGTGATTTGAGATGAGGGTGCGACCTATCTAGCGGCATGGTGCAGTAGGCAGGTCCAGCTGCTGAGTCGGTGAGGCCGGCACGGTTGCGGTGGCGACCGGCGGCAGGGAAAGAGCGATGTCGCGACGGTCGACGGCTATGCCGAAGTAGCGCCAGGACTCTGGACGGATCCAAAGTTGGAGCCGCTCCGGTGCCGTGAACAACGGCGGGGGTGAATCGGCTCTGGTACGGTTCACGCGGCCATCGCCGAGGCAGCACCAGCAGCATGGAGTAAGAGGCGCACGGCCCAGTGCACGACGGCAAATGGACAGCTTCTCCCGCATTAGGGAGGAGGGCGGCTGTGAAATTGGTGTGGTGGGGGCGCCATGGAGGTGGGGCTAAGGTTTCGCGGCTTGGGATAAGGGAGCTTCCCGGGGAGAAGGAGATTTGGCGCCCACGAGGTATGAATGGGGGCGGGCGGGGGAAATTGGGAGGGGAGTGGAACCATGTCTTACGGACGCATTTGTATGAAATGTGAGGGGGAGTTACAGTTCTACACTTGCCTATAGGCTTCTCGGCTTGGGTCTGTCTACTGAGGGTCGGGGATAGTAGAATAACTTTGCTTCTCTGGGCGGGAGCGATTTCGAGCGAGGAGGGCGTGTTTTGAACTATAGTGGGCGCGAGCGATTTCGGGCGAGGAGAGCGTGTTTTGAAATAGTGGGCGCGAGCTATTTCGGGCGAGGAGAGCGTGTTTTGCCGACCATGGTTTATGAATTATTTGGCACATGTCATTTCGGCCAAGGAGAAGGCGCGCTTGGATGAAGTTACGAACCTACCCTCGATGTACAATGGGCCAATTGATGCGTGTCCCAGATAGGACGGTAATTTCGCGTCTCCTATTTATTTGCTCAGGCGAATTCCACCGAGCAGAGAGGATGTTTAACGGTTCGTTCAAATTTTGAGAGAAGGAGCATCCACGTCTACCTTACCAAGTCGATTCGGATCAAATTTTGAAATATTAGCTTGCCACTTCTTTTTTAGATGGAGAGATGATGCTCGGGAGTAATGTGTTTTTACATGCTCGTTGCTAGCGATTTACTATAAGACAAATAGTTGACCCAAACAAAAACACGAATCAAACCCAAAATGAAATATCTCGATTCAATGAAATAGCTCGTTCAGTAGGTCAAAAATAGTGAACTAAATCCAAAATTGAACACCTCAATCGAGTAGCATGTTGTACAGTATTATAGTACTCCATGAACATGTTGAAAGTCAAATTAATGAACTTGTTTGATATACGCATATATCCGTTCATGTGTGGATTGCAGACAACATGTTCTCCAATTTAAATATTTGAATGCAAGTTTATATCGAAACATGGTTTATATCAGTCTTTGATGGATAAAACGCGACCTACCCCTCTCCCGGACTCCTGTTCTCTCTCTCTCTCTCTCTCTCTCTCCGACAATCTTCAATTCTGTCGCACCCATCCAACACAAAAACCTTGTTCGTCCCTCTCCCTTTCTGTCCATCTCTCTCTCTCTCTCTCTCTCTCTCTCTCTCTCTCTCTCTTTGTGTGTGTGTGTGTGGGGGGGGGGGTCTTTCTAGTTCGCATGCATATATACACCATATATAGGTCTCTCTCGCACACTATGTATGATACTCTAGCTAGTCCAAGCTAGATATCTTGGGTGCACTCATCATACGCACACAGATTCCTTGGCTCTTTGCTTGTAACTCTCTCACACACCACTATGTCGTCTCGGAGATCTTCCCCCCCTCTCTCAAACTCTCCATCCACGTGGGTCACACATACACATGCATATCTCACTCGCACTCGATAGGCCCATCTAAAACTCTATCTCTCCCCCTCGTTCTCTCTCCATCTCACACACGCACACACACAATCTCATGCCCAGCTAGCCAAGTATGATGGTCTCTCACTCAATTGTAGGCACACGCAGTCCCCCCTATATGTATATGACTAGCTAATCTTAGTGTCCATCCCAAACATGTGCATGGTTTATCTCGGTTTCTCTCAGGGCATCTTTCTATCGCGCATGCACTCTCTCGATCTCCCACACATATAGTCCCCTCACGATCTCGACGAGATCTCTCTATCACAAACACACCCTCTCTCCCTCCTCATGCATCCATGCCATCCAGGTGTCCCTCTCGACCTTTGTTCCTTGTTGGCCACACCTCTACTGGACATGTACTACAGGGGTGTCTCTCTCCGTTGCAAACAATCACACACTAGCTATCTTCGTGTATCTCCTCACCTTGCTTTTCCATCTCGGAGATGCATGCGTGATATGCTCGCATAAGAAATGAAAAAACACACACTCTCTCTAATTTATCGTTTGTTGTCACTTTCTCTTTCACACACATACTCTTTTTTGCACACTTAATCATTCTCCTTCACACACACTTGATCTGTCTCGACTGAGGCACTCTCCTCGGTCCATAGCATATAGATTTATTGAAAAGTCAAACATCACAAAGTTTGACCATGTACGTGGAGAAAAAGAATTACATCTAGTACGGCAAACATATGCCATTAGATTCACCATGAGATGTAGTTTTGTATGATGTATCTTTGGTATTGTAGATATAAATAACATTTGCGTAAACCTGATCAAAGTTTCCAAAGTTTGACTTCTAAAAAATTTACATGCACTGCATTATCGAGCGGATGGAATATCTCTTTCCCCCTCCCAGCTATCTGACACACCACTCAGCCTTATCGGGGCTCCTCAATCTCTCTCAAACTTTATTGGTCAGTTTGGTTCGTGACCTGACCCTCATGCCTTGATGGCCGGTACTGCCTGGTGTGGACGTGAGATGTAAAATATTTCTGCCTGGCCAGGCTTGTGTGGCTCTGAAACGTTTGGTTCATGCTTGGGCCGGTCAAAGCATCAACGTCCCATCAATCAATCCATGCATCAATTATTTAATGCTAGTATCCATCCATGTTGCTGTTAGCCTCGTGGCCACACGACCAGGCACGACCAGGCGTTCGAAATCGGTCGCCTGGGCCAGGCTACTTGTAGTGTCTGGAGTTCAGTCAGGCTAATTAAAGTGCAAGGGAACCCAGGACAGACGGGCTTTCTTTTTCATAGGGTAGCAACCAAACAAGCATGCATGAAATCCAGCCACAACCCCAGGCCAGGCAAAAGATGCTCAGGACACAAGCCAAACTGGCCTTATATCTCCCTGGTTCACACATACACATGTCTCGCTCATGCTATTCATATAGACCCATCCAACACTCTCTGCCCTTGTTCTCTATCCATGTGACACGCACCCCCCTAAGTACCATAATCCCTCAATCCATCATAGGCGCAAGCACCCCCCCTCCTAAGTATGATTATCTCTTACTAGCCAACAGGAACACACGTATTGTCTCCTTCCATCCATACATCTATCTCGATATCTCTCGGGGCATCTTCTATCGCGCACACACCTTGTCACTCGATCTCCCACCCATGTAGTCCCATCACGATCTCCAGGGGATCTCTCTATGACAAACATACACTCACTACTAGGGAAAAGGCTAGCAACAATGCGGGTTTTAGACCTATTAGTAGCGCGGGGTGGTGCGCTACTGATAAGGCACTACAGCTAACGAATAGCAGTAGCGTGCCTACACCCATGCTACGGCTAAATCGACTTAGTAGCAGCGAGTTCCAGGAGGAGCGCTGCTGGTAATTAGTAGTAGCGCTTCTCTCTGCCCGCGCTGCTACTATTATTTCGTATTTTATTTCTTTTTTATTTCATGTTGTATTCGTACACCTTTACACAAATTTTCATACAACAGGAATTTACAAATTGTTTTTACATCATAATGAGTTATTACATCACGGGGTGAAAGAACCGTGTGGACTAGTTTCAAGTGGACGGGCATCCACTTGAAACTAATCTGCGGTTCTTTCACCCAATGATATCATAAATATCATCATCATCATCATCATATCATTAACAACTTATCATCATCATCATCATATCATTGGTGACTAGTCGTAATCACAAGTACTCCTCACATCTTCAACTCTAACACATTGTATCACATAATAAACATATTGTACCTCATAGGACCTACTACATTCTCTTAGGACCTACTATATTCTCTAAGGTAAAATAGCAAAGAACAAGATAGCCCCTCGCTCTCCATTATGGAGAATGCAGATTATCCTGTCTCCAATTCTTGCATTTCCCTTAATGTTGCTTCCAAGAACCTCCTTACGAATGTCCAAACATTTTTTCCACTCTTTGATTAGCATGTGTTCACCGGTTTCAGAAATTCGATATGCACAGGTGAGATCCGTAGGATGACCTGGCTGTAGGTTCAGAACTTCAAGGCGACCATTGTAATACATCAGATGAGGCACACAATCCATCGGGATTTTCTGTTGAAAAACATAGTAATAACTTCGTAGTTAGCAATGATGTACTAGTTTTAGAAGTATGCAAAAGATGCACCGATGTCGTAATAGTAAAATATCTAACCAGGGTATCTCCATAGAAGTTATCGTGGTTCAACACGTGCACTAGTGGCACGTATTCACCATAATTTGGAGGAGTTCGATAATAGGTATTGTAATTCTCAAAAAAAGTACAATAAGCAATCAGATGATTTTTCTCCTTATAAGTTAATTCGGAGCCATCAGTGTAGTGGGTTTTGTCTACCAACTTCTGCACATTCTTTGAAGATTCAAAATAAGATGTCAACTATTTTGAAATAAACAATATAAATTAGTTAATAACTATGTTTGAGAAACTCACATTGCGATAGAATCGGAAGCGTGTCAACAAGGACCGAAATGTCCATATTGTCTTGCTCGATGTCAAGATCACCAAGATCCATGCTGACAATCGTACCCTCATCAAAAACCATACATTTTGCAAAGTGCTTCCCAATTTTGGCAACCAAAATGGGTTACGCTCTGAGAATTGTACAGATTTACTTCAAAATCGATATCATGATGGGTCCTTAGGTGTATTTTCTTTGTTTGAAAATTTTCATGGTCTTCAAAACCCATCCTCTCCAAGACATAGCATCTTGCATGGCATGGGATAAGCTAGTCGAATTGTAAAATATGAAAATTAGACGTTGAAATAGTTGAAGTCATGCTTAATTACGAAAAAACACTTGTTGTTGTTGCGTACCGTTTCAACATCGAAGGTCTCCTCGAGCTTAATGCTGAAGCGCCGATCTTCATCCAGCTGAACGGACCTGTCGCACATACCTCGGTCATCGTGGCACCAACTACACTCCCCCGGGAGACTATCGTCGTCCGAGTATGACATTTCCTACGTTCATAATTCAAAGATTAAACTTGTACATATTCTAGCACAAGTCATGCCAGAATTCACGGAAAAATCCGGCATGACCTTTGCTAAAAAGGACATATCGAGCGCCTGAAATTTGCCAGAACGGAAATTAATCAACACTCCGGCAAAACATAGGCCACTCGGAGGTGTAACCAAAACATGAAATAATTGCTTAAACTAAAAAATAACACCAAATATGGCATGTTCAACTAGTTCTATTAATTCAACAAGTTCTATTAATTCAACTAGTTCTTACTAAATATAAACTTAGTATAAAAAGAAAAAAACTAGTTCTTTCTAAAAATGAAGTAGTTCAACTAGTTATTAATTTACTTACTATACTAGTTCAACTAAAACTTAACTAGTTCAACTAAAACTAAACTAGTTCTATTAATTCAACTAGTTCTTACTAAATATGAACTTACTATAAATAGAAAGAAACTAGCACATCTACTACTACTAATTAACATCTAACTACTACATCTACTACTAATTAACATGTACTACTGCTAATTATACAACTAGTTTACCATCACTACTAGTAATTAATATCCACTACTTCTAAAAATCATTATCTATGAACCCTAAATTAACATCTACTACTACTAAAATCATCTACTAACTAAGCAAAGAGAGAGGGGGTTGGGGAGGGGTGGGGGGCTTACAGAGGGAGAGACGGTGGCGGGGAGGTGCTCGGCGACGGAGGGGCAGCAAGCGCAGCCGAACCAGTGAACCCTTGTACTCCTCTTTGTGTGGGCATCCACTGTCGCGTCTTCCCCGGCTCCATGTCGTCCCCTTCCTAGGCCTCGCCATCGTCCACCGCCGTGGTGCTGTCGGCGCGGCATGGTCAATGTGGTCAACGACCGAATTCCATCGGAAGAATACTGTACGTGGATAGGCTGACATCTGGGACCATGGCAGCCGCAAGGAAGTGCCTCATTATTACGCGGAAAATAATTATTCCTCCACCTAACAGTAGGGACCCACCGGACGCCCACCTGTATATCATGAAAAAAACGTTTGCCCCTGACTGCTGGGACCCACCCGACGGGTGTCGGAGTAAATAGCCATGGGTAATCAAGCCGCCTTCCCCTGGCCCTTCTGAAAAAATTACGAGCCCGTCCGGCTCTCAAGAGCCCAAGACGTGGGGCCGCCTTCCCCTTGCTGGCCGTCGCCCGGGCCGGTTGTCGGAAGGTGGCCCGACTTTAGCCCTCAAAAAGGAGGCCACGGGAGGGCCTGCTTCAAGAAGCCGGCCTCAAGAAGGCCGACTCCAAGAAGCCGGCTCCCACAAAGCGGCCGAGACCGCACCCTCAAAGTTTGCATCCACCTAATGGCGGCGTGACGAGGCGTGGCTACCGTGAAGCTTGCCACCCCCAAATCCCGGAGCACGACCGGCACAGTGCGCCGTACAGGTAGCCATGACCCGTCCGGCACAGCATTGTTGCCATGTTGACCCTGATGTCATCCACGATGGACTGCCAGTACGGCCCGCGGGCAGTGGGCCCCTTCGAGTAGAGAGACACCAGAAGGCGGCCATGCCTCCCCTAGTCGGTCCAAGACGGAGCGGACTCCCCACAGCCGGCATGCCGCCTTCCTCGAGGGAGACGCCCCACTAAGGAGACAAGATGCGGTGAGGCTACAGCAATCGCCAGCCGGGCGGCAATACTGTAGCCACGCCTACCACGACGAAGCCCACGTCACCAAGATAGGGCAACAGTGACCAGCCGCCGACCAGATCCTGGACGGTGGGGCCTGCTTGTCGACCAAGGGGCCGGCAGCCGGCGGGACCCACTAGTCGGCGGGCCCCAGCGGCCAGCGCAGAAGCCGGCGAGCGCAGTCACAGACGGCTAGGCCCCGCGCCCAGTCGGATTACCATTGTACCCCCGGGGGGTAGGCCTATATAAACCCCCTGGGGCACCCATGCAAAGGGTTCGACCCCCAGCTAGTTTTAGACACCTCACAAGGAGAGGAAGCAGGTCAGCCGACCCTTCTTCCTCCTCCCACCGAACAGCTCAAGGAGCATTGTGTAGTTACTTGTCCTTCTAGTGATCATGCGGAGACCCCGCAGAGTAGCAGTAGGGGTGTTATCTCCACGGAGAGCCCCGAAGCTGGGTAAGATCCGCCGGCGTGCATGTCTTCGCCTCATCCCGTTTCTAGGCACCGGCGATGTCTTACTGGCTCCCACAACGATAAGCCACCCGTTGGCATATGTCGCACCTACCACCCGACATTTGGCGCCCACCTTGGGGCCAGGTGCACCGTCGTCCGGAGACCTGTTCTGGACGGGAACCCTCCTCCTCCCTAGCGAGCATAGCCACCCCGGCACGCCCGATGGCGCTTGCCACGACGCGCTGCAAGGCGTCACCAGCATCTGCACGGCGAGCAGCCTCGCCGATCTCCTCGACGAAACCCTCACCTCCGACGAGCTCGCCTCCGATGCGGGCACCGACCACCTCGCCAACCTCCTCGGCCAGCTCCATGTCTCCGGCGAGCCTGCTGTGGATTTGGAATCGGTTGGCTCCACCGACCCGATGCCTGTCGACTCCGACACGACTTCACTCAACACGTTCCCCACCGATGTTGTGATCTACGACGACCCGCTTCCCCGGACCGATGGCCGCGACACTGTCACCACCGAGGTGATGGTCATCGCCCACGGCGGCATGGCTGACGAGAGCGCCCACGACGCCCCACACGCGGCGGCTCACGACTTGTCCATCCCCCTCCCGGCCGATGCCAACGACGAAGCGCTGGAGGCGCGCCGCCTCGCTCTCCTCACGGAGGGCCGGAGGCTGGCTTCCGTGAGACGCCTCACTGAGGCCTACCAGCGCGAAGCTGACCGCGCCGCCTTTGGCACGCCGCCCCCAGGCGGGCCAAGCCGGGCCGGTGTTGTCAAGCAATGCGGCGCTATCATCACCGACACGCCGGGAGTCGACCGCCCGGTCAATGCCACTCCACTCGAGAACTTGTGTGCCGCCCAGGCGGCCGTAGACGAGTTGGACGGATTGGAGGCCGAAGAACTCCCTCACATCACCCGGCGCATCTAGCAGCTGATTGACGCGGCCGCACGGCGGCACGAGGCCGACGCCTGCGCGGGAAGCCCTCCCCCGTGCCGAGATCACGGTGCGACGTCTCGGACACTGATTACAAGCAACACACGTGCGCGGTGCGAGAAAGAGCTGGCGGCCAGCCGAAGCTGGACCCGAATCTCAATCGAGCGAGACGCAGAAGGCAATCCCCGAGTCGTGGAATGGCGGGGCAATCCGCCTCCGCCTCGACCACGTGGAGAGAGATATCCCACTCCGCCGCCTGTGGCGCACCCGACTCTCAGCGGCCGACTAGGTCACCGTGAAGGAGTCGGCGAGAACGACGCCCGCCATCGGATCGACCGCCTGGCGCGATCCCTGGCGCTGGAAGAGGAAGATGATGTCGGCCCACCTTGTTTCGGCCCCCGCATCCGCGACGAGCCTTTCCCCAAAGGGTTCTCGCTCCCAAGAGACACGCCCAAGTACAATGGCTCCGTGAAGCCGGAAGACTGGTTGATCGACTACTCCACGGCGGTTAGCATAGCCAACGGCAATCGGCGCATTGTCGTGAAGTACGTGCCCCTCATGTTGCAAGGCACGGCGCGGACCTCGCTCAACAACCTCAAGCCTTTCAGCATCAACAGCTGGCTAGATTTCACCGAAGCTTTCATCCGCAACTTCACCAGCACCTACAAGCGGGCTCCCAAGCCCAGGCAGCTCTCCTTGTGTGTGCAGGGCCCAGCCGAGTCCACTCGCGACTACCTCACGTGTTGGGCCGAGCTCCACAATTCTTGCGAGGGGGTGCACGAGGTGCAAGCCATAGAATACTTCACTGCCGGGTGCCGGGAAGGCACCCTCCTCAAGCACAAGCTCCTCTGCGACGAGCCGACTACCCTCGACGAGCTTCTGGACATTGCGGACAAATATGCCACCGCCGACTCTTCGATGAAGACTGAGCTCCGGGTAGACTCGTCCGAGAAAGTACTCAACCCGGCGCCCAAGGCGCCGGCGGGGGATTCCGGCCGACGCCCACACCCGAACGACCACAAACGCAAGGGCCTTGCGCCGCCTCCCGCCAGTCGGCAGGTGGCCATGGTCGAAGACGCGCCGCCTGAAGGGTGGCCCACGCCCAAGAAGCCCAAAGGCGGCTGGCCGGCTTGGCAGCCGGCTTTCTCCTACGAGCAAACTCTCGATGCCCCATGCCAATTCCATAGCGGCGCGAAGCCGTCCAACCACACAACCCAGAAGTGCCATTGGCTCACCCGAATCTCCAAAGGCGAAGGGCTCGCGCCGCCTCCGCCTGCCGGCCTGCCGCCTCGGGCCGCTCGGCCCGCAGTCGGAGCTGTGCATGACGAGTTCCCCGATGAGCATGCGACCTACATCGTCTTTACAAGCCAGCTCGAAAACCGGCACGGCAAACGCCGAGAGCACCAGGAAGTCAGCATGGTTGCTGCCGACCCGGCCGGACACATGCATTGGTTAGAAAAACCCATCAGCTGGAGCCGGACCGACCACGCAGAGGTGATGCCGTCTCCCGGCTCTTATGCGTTGGTCCTGGAAGCCACCCTCGCGACGGACAGACGCGCCGCCCGTTTCTCCCGCATGCTGGTAGACGGCGGGAGCAGAATCAACATCCTATACCGTGACACCCTGGAGAAGCTGAATGTCAAGACGAAGCAACTTATGCCTACTTGGACAGTGTTCCATGGCATCGTACCCGGCCTATCCTGCGCCCCCATCGGCAAGATCAAGATTGATGTGCTCTTTGGGGACAAGGAGCATTTCCGCCGGGAGGCGATCTGGTTTGAAGTGGTGGACCTGGAGAGCCCCTACCATGCGTTGCTTGGCCGACCGGCCTTGGCCAGGTTCATGGCAGTTCCCCACTATGCATACCTCAAGATGAAGATACCGAGTTCCAAGGGCGTCATCACCATAGCCGCGATTACAAGAAGTCCTCTGAGTACACGGCCGCCAGCAGCCGGCTGGCCGAGTCCCTTGTGATCGCCGAAGAGAAGAAGATGTTCGATCGGGTCGTGGCCATGGCCGGTAAGCAGCCGAGTCTGTCCCCCGACCACAAGGAGTCTGGTGCCCAAGGATCTTTCCAGCCGGCTAAAGAGACCAAGAAGATACCCCTTGACCACGAGCACCCCGAGAGGTTTGCCGTCATTGGGGCAAGCCTGAACGGCAAATAGGAAGGCGAGCTCGCCGATTTCCTCCGTGAGAATCGGGACATCTTTGCATGGTCCCCCAAGGACATGCCGGGTGTTCCAAAGGAATTTGCCGAGCACAAACTACACATCCGAGAAGACGCAAAACCAGTGAAGCAGCCCCTCCGCCGACTATCAGAGGAAAAGAGAAGGATTGTAGGGGAGGAGATAGCCCGGCTTCTTGCAACGGGCTTCATTATGGAAGTCTTCTTTCCAGAGTGGCTCGCCAACCCGGTCCTCGTGCTAAAGAAGAACAACAAGTGGCGCATGTGTATAGACTACACAAGCCTCAACAAGGCCTGCCCTAAAGATCCCTTTGCCCTGCCGAGGATTGACCAAGTGATAGACTCCACGGCCGGATGCGAGCTGTTGAGTTTCCTGGATGCTTACTCAGGATATCACCAGATAAAGCTAGATCCGGATGACCGCCTGAAGACTGCCTTCATCACGCCATTTGGAGCCTTCTGCTACCTGACTATGACATTCGGCTTGAGAAATGCCGGTGCCACTTTTCAGCGTTGCATGCAGAAGTGCCTCCTCAAGCAACTCGTCAGAAACGCACATGTCTATGTAGACGACATTGTGGTGAAGACGGAGAAGCGTGGCACCTTGCTGGAAGACCTCAAAGAAACATTTGAGAACTTACGCCAATTCCAAATCAAGCTCAACCCCGAGAAATGCGTGTTCGGAGTGCCAGCCGGCCAGCTCCTAGGCTTCCTGGTCTCTGAACGCGGCATCGAATGCAACCCGGTAAAGATCAAGGCCATCGAGAGGATGGCGATCCCCACCAAGCTTCGAGACATCCAGAAGTTCACCGGATGCTTGGCCTCCTTAAACCGCTTCATCAGCCGGCTCGGAGAGAAAGCTCTCCCCCTCTACCGCCTCATGAAGAAGAGCACTCACTTCGAGTGGAACGACCAGGCCGACCAAGCTTTTCACGAGCTGAAGAAGAAGCTGGCCACGCCGCCTGTCCTGGCGGCGCCAACTGAGAAAGAGCCCATGCTCCTTTACATTGCCGCAACCAGCCGGGTGGTCAGCACCGTCATCGTAGTCCAACGCCCAGAAGAGGGCCGGGCCCAGCCGGTCCAGAGGCCGGTGTACTATTTGAGCGAGGTGCTGTCCGCCTCAAGGCAGAACTACCTGCACTACCAGAAGATGTGTTACGGCGTGTACTTCACCGCCAAGAAGCTGAAGCCCTACTTTCAAGAGCATCCCGTCACGGTCGTATGCACCGCCCCGCTGGCCGAGATCATAGGCAGCCGGGATGCATCCGGCCGGGTGGCGAAATGGGCCATCGAGCTGGCCCCTTACACGATCTTCTACCAGCCCCGCACCGCCATCAAGTCCCAAGCACTGGCCGACTTCCTCGTCGACTGGGCCGAGACCCAGTACCTGCCACCGGCTCTCGACTCCACCCATTGGCGCATGCTCTTTGACGGGTCCAAGATGCACACCGGCTTGGGAGCCGGCGTCGTCCTCACCTCTCCCAAGGGCGACAAGCTCAGATACACGCTGCAAATTCACTTTGCCGCCTCCAACAATGTAGCCTAGTACGAGGCGCTCATACATGGGCTCCGGCTTGCCAAGGAACTCGGCATCCGCCGGATTCTATGTTATGGCGACTCGGACTTGGTGGTTCAGCAATCATCCGGCGACTGGGACGCCAAGGACACAAATATGGCAAGCTACCGCTTCCTGGTTCAGCAACTCAGTGGATACTTTGAAGGATGTGAGTTCCTCCACGTACCGCGAGCCGACAACGAGCCAGCCGATGCCCTGGCTCGAATAGGCTCCACTCGGCAAGCAATACCAACCGGTGTCGCTCTACAACGCCTCCTCAAGCCGTCCATCAAGCCGTCCCCAGAATCCGATTCTATCTTCGTGCCGCATGACCCCGACATGGCCGGGTCCGGCTCGAAGAACGAAGCAGTCGGCCCGGGGACTTCGGTGGCCAGCTCGGGGACTTCCGCAGTTACGCCCGATCCGAGGACTGCCACACCCGGCTCGGGGACTGCGGTAGTCGGCCCGGGGATTGCACCAACACAACAGCCGGCGGCCGACTCCAGCATTTCGCCACCCAGCCCTCCCACCCTGGTGGCAGTAGCCAGATTGGCAATAGAAGAAGTCACGGCTCCATCATGGGCTCAGTCCATCCTCAACTTCCTAGTAAACAAAGATCTTCCGGCTGACGAAACAGAGGCAAGAAAAGTCCAACGCCGAGCCGGAGCATACACAATCATTAACAGAGAGCTCGTCAAGCGCAGTGTCACTAGAGTCCTCCAACAGTGCATTGAGCAGGAGAAGGGCATTGCAATCCTCAGAGACATCCACCAAGGAGAATGCGGCCACCATGCGGCCTCAAGATCACTCGTCGCCAAAGCTTTCCGCCATGGTTTCTTTTGGCCGACTGCTTTGGACGACGCCAAAGAATTGGTTAAACATTGCAAAGGGTGCCAACTCTTCAGCTCCAAGCAACACATGCCGGCTTCGGCACTCAAGACCATTCCCCTCACCTGGCCCTTCGCTGTTTGGGGACTGGACATGGTAGGCCCATTCAAGACGGCGCGCGGCGGCATGACGCATTTGCTCGTCGCCGTGGAAAAATTCACCAAGTGGATTGAGGCAAAGCCGACCAAGAAGCTGAATGGGCCGACTGTCGTGACATTCATCGCAGATATAACAACTCGGTACGGCGTGCCACACAGCATCATCACCGACAATGGCACGAATTTTGCCAAAGGAGCCTTGGCACGTTTCTGCGCAACGCAAGGTATCCGGCTGGACTTAGCGTCCGTCGCCCACCCGCAGTAAAACGGCCAGGTCGAGCGAGCCAACGGCCTCATCCTCTTCGGCATCAAGCCCCGACTGGTCGTACCACTGGAGCGTTCAGCCGGCTGTTGGCTCGATGAGCTGCCGGCTGTCCTCTGGAGTCTGCGCACTACCCCAAACAAGTCAACCGGCTTCACTCCTTTCTTCCTCGTGTACGGTGCCGAGGCAATCATCCCAACCGACATCGAGTTCGACTCGCCCCGGGTAACCATGTACACAGAGGCGGAGGCCAAGGAAGCACGAGAAGACGAAGTTGACTTGCTGGAAGAAGGCCGGCTGTTAGCCCTCAGCCGGTCTGCCATCTACCAGCAGGGTTTGCACCGCAACCACAGTCGGAAGGTCAGACCAAGATCCTTCCAAGAGGGCGACCTTGTGCTCCGGCTGATCCAGCGAACAGCCGGCCAGCTCAAGCTCTCGGTCCCTTGGGAGGGCCCCTTCGTCATCAGCAGAGCTTTAGGCAACGACTCCTACTACCTAATCGACGCACAGAAGCCCAAGGCATGCAAGAGAGACGACTCCGGCAAGGAGTCGGAACGACCATGGAACGCCAACCTCCTTCGAAGATTTTACAGCTGAAAAGCAGTATGTATCACGCTAACTTTTGTACTAAGTACGAGACAATAGGCCCCCCGAGGAGGGCTCGGGGACTGCCATCTTTTATCTATGAATGAAGAGTATCATGCTTATGACCTTGTCATTTCATTTACTTGTTCCGTCCGGCACCGGGTTCGACTAGTCGGCCCGGGGACTGACCGACTGGAGTTATATTAGAAGTCCTACCCGCGGTCAGACGAGTAGTGTGCCGACACCCAAGCTTAGCTCTTGCCAAAGTCGCAATTTGAAGAACCGGCTGTCCGGCTAGCAAGAGTCAAAAGCAGGAAAGGATGCCCACACGAAAAATGGCTAGGGACCAACGGACTAAATATAACGAAAGTCGGTTTGCTTCCTACCGCTCACCGACTACCAGAGTAGCCGGCCGGCCGGTTTCCATTCACTTCACTTCAATCCAACAAAGCTCGAGTACTTGCCTCCCCAAAGAGGGAAGGTGGCAAAGGAAAAAAGCCTAAGGATAAAAAGCATACGCGAATGGAAACAAAACACGCACACAATAATATTTACATAAAAGACCTCCAAGAGGCTAGCATTCAACATAGTTTGAATACACCCCCAGTGGGTGGAATTGTGAAAGTTTAATAAAGATTGTTCAAAAGGCAACAAGCAGGAAAAACAAGGATGGCAGGTTAAGCCGGCGGGGCGACCGACGAGCCGGGCTGATCGGTGGAGACGATTGTGCCGGCTGAAGGAGCGGCCGGCTGGCGAACCTCAGCTTGATCACCACCTCCCGCTGAGGGCGCGCTTCCGCGCACCTTGTTGCTGGAGGTACGGTCAGCCAGAGGCCGGCTGGTTGTTTCACTTGTCGGCTCGACGTCTTCACCGTCCTCTTCTTCGCAGTCTTCGCCTTCGTCGCTGGAGGCGATCTCCTCTGCTGAGTCTTCGCCCACCGCCGGGTTCAGCCCGAACCACTCCTCTGGCTGGGCAACGCCGTCATCATTGATTTCAGGCGCAAAAACGCTGGTGTCGGTGCACTCGGCGATCGTTGAGGCGCACTGAGCGATTGCCGGCCGCACCTCCTCCAGCTCCGCGTCGGCCTCCAGCCGCCAAGTCCGCAGCTGGTCCAGGTTCAGCCCTGGGTACCAGGTTCGGACGAACTCCAACTCCCGCCCGGCTCCAAGCCGGGCCGCCGACGCCTTCCAAGCTTCAAAGCGACCGACTGCAACCTCCAGCCAGTCGGCGGTCCGGCTCGGGGTGCGGGGGATCACCTCGCCGGGCCAGAGGGCGGCCAACACTTGCGCTCCGGCACGTTGGAGGCGGCGAAGCATCCGGTGAGCCGGCTGCAGCCGCGCTTGGACCGCCAAGAGCTCTTCCTCAAGCGTCTGATTCGCGTCCGACGCAATGCTGACCCCCGCCTGACGGCGCGCCTCGCGATGGGCCTCGATGGTTTGGGCGGCGAAGGCGGAGTAGCCGGGAAAGTAGTCTGCACAGAGAACAGGAAGCAGCTCAAGCCAAAGCAAAAACCAGGCGGCCGGGGGCAGGAGAGGCGCAAGGAAGGCAGCTTACCGTCGATCAAGTCCTCGACGCGGCCGAAACCTTCGGTCAGCGCTTGCCGGGTCTCAGCCCTGCCAGCCGCCTCGGTCTCGAACTCCGCCTTCAGGGAGGCTTCGCTATCCTGCGCTTTCTTCAGGGCCGCCTTGTGGCTCTCCTCCTGGTCAGCGAGCTTCTTGGCCAGACGGTCATGCTCCTAGACCAAGGCAGTGTACTCGGCATCCTTGGTGCAAAGGGCGGTCTGCGCTTCACCGAGCTCCTTCCTCAAGTCGGCGTTGGCCCCTGAAAGCACGAAGGACAAAAGAAAAAACCAATGAGGAAAAAGTCGTCACGGAAGATCCGACCCGACTGCTCAGTAGTCGGCCCGAATCTCGGGGACTACACCCAGTGGGTGCGCTGACGCGCCCCCACAGGAGACAAACAAGATCAAGCACTTACTTCGGCTGTTGACCAGGTCTTCGGTCTTCCGACCCAACTCCTGAGCCTGGGAGTTGAAGGCAGCAGCACGAGAGTTATGATACTCCTGGAAGATTAGACAGGAGGCGAGAATAAGGTAGTCGTCAAGGAAGATCCGACCCGACTGCTCGGCAGTCGGCCCGAATCTCGGGGACTACACCAAGCGGGTGCGCTGACGCGCCCTGACTGCAGAAATCAAGACAACAAATCGACCAAAGATAAAAGACTCACCCGGATGGCAGCCCACGTCGAAAGGAACTCCTGGGTGTACTGCTGCAGCAAGGCGGCCTGAGCTTGAAGCTGGCTCCGGACCTCTTGGGCCGCCACGTTCAGCTCGCTAGTCCCCCCGCTGGGAGTCCACTCGAATGTGGCCGTGCTAGCCGCCTCCAGGGCCTCCGTCGACTGGCCGGCGCCTACAACTCGGCGCGACTCCGGCGCAGCGGCGCCTCCCCCTGCGCGCCGGCGCGTTACCGGCTGCACCTCGAGGCCGTTTCCGACCTCCGGCTCACCCCCGGCCGGCTCCTCTGGTGCCGCTGACGATTGGCCGCCTTAGCCTGCTCCGGTTGGCACTGCCGGCAGCACTCTCTCCGCAAAGACCGCGGGGTCCTCCCTCCTCTCCATCAACGGCAGGTCTTGGCCGATTTCCTCCGCCAGGGGCAATGGGGTGTCAGGGGCCACGGCTCGGAGGGGAATGGCGAGCAGCGGAGGCTGGTTACGCGAACCCTCCGCCTCCGTCTCCGCGGCCGCCGCCTCCACCTGGGCCTTGGCCGCCGCGTTGGCGTGCTCCTTCGCCGCCTGCGAGGCCGCTCGATCCACCGCCTCCCGCTCCTCTCGCGCCTCACGGGCGTTCCGCTCTGTGGCCTCCCTGAGGTCGGCGCGGGGGTCCACGCGGCGGGAACCAGAAGACCCTCCAGTCGGCCCAACTACGGAGCCGCCCGGACCTCGCTCAAGGGAAAGCGGTGCCCTGTCCAGCGAGCGGGGAAGGGTTAGGAAGAATGATCAACAGAAGAGAACAATGAAAGGCATGCGTCCAAGAAATCGACGACTTACGCTGAGACCGCCTGAAGCTGCTTCACCGCCCTGCGGAAGCGGGCCGCCTTCACGGCCGCCTCATCTCGTTTGGTCGCCGAGGTGGAGGCCTTGGACTTCTTCGGCCGGCTGCCGAAGAGGACTGACGCGGCCCGGCGCTTCTGTGCACCACTGGTGACAGCCGGCGCGGTAGACGAGCCCATGCCTTGGTGGTCGGGCACCGGCTAGCGTCGCGGTGCGACTTCGACTTCGGCATCATCCGGCCAGTCCTCGAAGCCGGCAGTAAATCCTGTGCCTCCGGGCTCGTCGTTTTCCCCCACGACGGCGTCTTCCATGGCGGCCGCTCCCAAATCCGGGTCATCAACGTCATCCACCGTGCGGTCGGGGACGTACTGGCGTTCTATCCCTGTTGCCCCGGTCGACGGCGGAAGGAGGGAGTTCTGCTAAAGAGAACCGACTGATCAGAAGCCGGCCATCATGAGGCCGGCTACCAACAAAAAGAAGAAAGAGAGGAAAGCTTACCACGGGCGGAGGGTTAGCGCGAGAATACGGCGCCTTGCCGTATCGCCAGTCCTCGGCGAGCTTGCAATTGGAGATATGATTCACCATGTACGACACCTCCGCATGAGGCATCTCCCTGGTGCTCAGCTGGCTTGGGTCGAAGCGGCCGCTCATTTGACACATCATGTGGGGCCGGCTTTGGAGAGGAAGTAGCCGACGCTCCATGAGGGCGGCCACCAAGTCGGCACCGGTCAGGCGTTCCGACTGGATCATCACCCGAAGCCGGGAGACGGGTGCGTTCCCGGCTTGAGACAATGACCTGGACCGGAAACTCCAGGAGGGTTGCCTCCCAGCCGGCGGGCCGGCTACGTAAGCCGGCAAGTTGACATGGTCTCCTTGCCGGGCGATGTTCTTCACGTAGAAGTACGACTTCTGCCAGAGCTTCACCGACTGGATTAGGGGGGTGGACGGGAACGGATTGTTCTCGCCCGACCTCCTCATGGCGATGTAGGCCCCGTAGGGGGCAGGCACGCCTGCGACGACGGTGCCGAGTTTGCTCTGGAAGAATTCCCCCCAGAGCTCCAGCGTGGGGAGCGCTCCCAAGAAACCTTCGTAGAGAGAGACGAAGGCCAACAGAAGCATCACCGCGTTGGGCGTGAGGTGATGCGGCTGGAGATTGTAGAATTCAAGGAAGGAGCGCAGGAACCCGCTCGCCGGAAGGCTGAAGCCGCGCAGGAAGTGCGAGCGGAAGACGACCCGCTCGCCCTCCTCCGGCGCCGGCGAGATCTCCTCCTCCGGCGCCAGGCGGACCCGTACGAGGTTGGCGTCGGGCAGGCGCCGAGTCAGGCGAAGGAACTCAACATGGTCCTCATGGACGTTGGAGCCGTCCCACGAGCTCGACAGCGCCATAGGTGCGAGACGATGTGGCGGCGCGGTGGCGCTGAGATGAGAAGCTGCGGCGGCAGCGAGAGGAAGTAAGGAAAACGAGGAGGGGCGAAGTGAGAGAGAACGTGCGAACCTCTGTCTCTCCCCCTCGCCCTACTTATAGGCTCGCATGGCGGAGCCGAGGAGGCGTGGCGTGGGGAAACGTGGGGATCGACCGTGCCCACTCCCCCACCTCCCGCGTTTATTGCGCCCTAACGGCGAAATAAAATCGCCACGGGGAGGCGAGCGGTCCACCTGGGCCGCAGAAGATCAGCGCTCGGGCCGAGGCCTAGGGGTGGCGGGCCCGGGCCTGCAGTGGCGTCTCATCGCGCGCATGCACTAGCAGGGCTTCTCTGCCACGTGGCCCGCGGGGGGGGGGGGGGGGCGGTCAGCACGCGGGTCAACCACTTTCCCCCATGCAAGACACAGAGCTCTCCAAAATTGGCATACACCAGCAAAGCCGGCTCCTCAGGGTAGGAAGCTGACCAAGCTTCTCATCCCTCTGCTCACCTCGAAGCTCGCTCAGCTTCAGGGACTACTGTCGGAATAAATAGCCATGGGTAGCCAAGCCGGCTTCCCCTGGCCCTTCTGAAAAAATTACGAGCCCGTCCGGCTCTCAAGAGCCCAAGACGTGGGGCCGCCTTCCCCTTGCTGGCCGTCGCCCGGGCCGGTTGTCAGAAGGTGGCCCGACTTTAGCCCTCACAAAGGAGGCCATGGGAGAAGCCGGCCTCGAGAAGGCCGACTCCAAGAAGCCGGCTCCCACAAAGCGGCCGAGACCGCACCCTCAAAGTTTGCATCCACCTAACGGCGGCGTGACGGGGCATGGCTACAGTGAAGCCTGCCACCCCAAAATCCCGGAGCACGACCGGCACAATGCACCGTACGGGTAGCCATGACCCGTCCGGCACAACAGTGTTGCCATGTTGACCCTGATGTCATCCACGATGGACTGCCAGTACGGCCCGCGGGCGGTGGGCCCCTTCGAGCAGAGAGACACCAGAAGGCGGCCATGCCTCCCCTAGTCGGCCCAAGACGGAGCCGACTCCCCATAGCCGGCTTGCCGCCTTCCTCGAAGGAGACGCCCCATTAAGGAGACAAGACGCGGTGAGGCTACAACAATCGCCCACCGGGCGGCAATACTGTAGCCACGCCTACCACGACGAAGCCCACGTCACCAAGATAGGGCAACAGTGACCAGCCGCCGACCAGATCCTGGACGGTGAGGCCTGCCTGTCGACGAAGGGGCCGGCAGCCGGCGGGACCCACTAGTCGGCGGGCCCCAGCAGCCGGTGCAGAAGCCGGCGAGCGCAGTCACAGACGGCTGGGTCCCGCGCCCAGTCGGATTACCATTGTACCCCCGGGGGGTAGGCCTATATAAACCCCCCGGGGCGCCCATGCAAAGGGTTCGACCCCCAGCTAGTTTTAGACACCTCACAAGGAGAGGAAGCAGGCCAGCCGACCCTTCTTCCTCCTCCCACCGAACAGCTCAAGGAGCATTGTGTAGTTACTTGTCCTTCTAGTGATCATGCGGAGAGTCCGCAGAGCAGCAGTAGGGGTGTTATCTCCACGGAGAGCCCCGAAGCTGGGTAAGATCCGCCAGCGTGCATTTCTTCGCCTCATCCCGTTTCCAAGAACCGGCGATGTCTTACTGGCTCCCACAATGATAAGCTACCCGTTGGCATATGTCGCACCTACCACCCGACAACGGGCCACTGTATTTCGTGAAAAAACGTTCCCTCTGCTGTCAGCTCGGACCCATCGGAAGTGCCTTCTTATTACACACAAAAAAAAAGAATACCCCCTGCTAGCTGGGACCCCCCTTGGTGAGAGGCTGACTTGTGGGCCTACTAAGTTGACAGGGATGGAGGGCTTTGTCAACTTAGTCAATATGCACGATTCTAGCTCCAGTGATCGTACGATGTCCATCGAACGGCCGTAGTGCTTCTTCAACCTCTGGTCTTCTTGCTCCAGCCGCCCAAACCAGCGCCGGTCGTGCCTCGTGCTCCTGCCTCCCGTGGCCGGCTGCGATGCGGCAGAGGCCTCACCGCCCCTACTACTCCTACCGCTGGCCAGACCATCCCTCTACTCACCCACACCCCCTGTTATTCTGTAGCGACGGCAGCCTCACACCGCAGCGAACCAGTGAACCCTCGTACTCCTCTACGCATGGGCATCCACTGCCGCGTCTTCCCCGGCTCCACGTCGTCCCCTTCCTAGGCCTCGCCGTCGTCCACCGCCCTGGTGCTCTCGATGCAGCGTGGTCAACATGGTCAAGGAACGGCTTCCATCGGACTTGGACTGTACGTGGAGAGGCTGACACCTGGGTCCACGGTCGCAGCAAGGAAGTGCCTCCTTATTATGTGCAAAATAATTATTCCTCCACCTGACAGCGGGACCCACCGGACGGGCCACCGTATTTCGCCCCCCTGACTGCTCGGACCCACCAGCTACATCTTCGCAGGCAAGGAAGTGCCTGACAGTCGGGACCCACCTGGTCGAAGCGTACATAGCATTGTCATTCGGGTCACGAACGTATACGTACATACTGGTCGATGTAGAGGCGCGCACGTGTCGTAGTAGAGGCGCGCACATAGCATGTACATGTACGTACAGCGGCTAGGGTGCAAGAAAGAAAATACAGCCACGTATGTGTACATATGGGCGGGGTCTCGAACGCCTACTCGCGCATACGTACGGTCAGGGCTCGTGTACATTGCTGGGTCGGAATGGAGAAACATCGGTGTTGTCGTGTTCATGGGGAGGCAACGGAATGCATCGTGTTCATCGGGAGGGCTTGGACGGAACAGGCGATGGAAACGAGGCCTGGCGTACCACAGAACGGAGGAAACGGCCTTGTGTTCGATCGGCCACGTTCGAAACGGGATCCTGTTGATCCGGAGGGGTCTGGCGTACCGCAAAACGGAGGAAACGGACCTCCTACGGTCGAAATGGGGGTCCCGTTGATCGGGAGGGGTGTGGCGTACCGCAAAACGGAGGAAATGGACTTGTGTTGGAGCGCTACGGTCGAAACGGGGGTCCTGTTCATCGGGAGGGGTGTGGCGTACCGCAAAACGGGACTCCACGAGATACTGTACATCTCCACTGTCGACCCCCTCCAGCCTCCACGAGCTACTGTTCATCCACAGTCGACCTCCTCCAGCCTCCACCTACGACTGTTCATCCATGGGCTCCTGTTCATCCATCCTCCACCGCGCGCTACTGCTCCGGCTACTGTTCAACCAGCCCTCTCCATGGGCTCCTGTTCAACCACACCTCCACGGGCTACTGTTCATCCTGCCCTCCACCGTCTACTGTTCATCCTGCCCTCCACGGGGTGGTCCTGTTCATCCAGCCTTCCACGGGGTCCTATTCATCCAGCCCCAACCGGCTCGATCGATAGGGTCATGTTCATCCAGAGGCAACACTGCGGGGTTCTGTTCATCCACCCCCACCGGGAACTGTTCATCCAACCCCCCCCCCCCCCCCCCCGCAACGCTCACTGTTCATCCAGAGGAAACATTGATCGGCTTCAGTTAGCAGCAGTAGCGAAGGAATCGCTCGATCGGGTTCAGTTAACAGCCATCGATCGATCGCTCGGGTTCAGTAATGCGTAGCCTGCAGTGCAATCGCTCGGGTTCAGTTAGAGCCCAATGCCTCGCTCGGGTTCAGTAAGAGCCAACGCCTCGCACACACGCGCGTACGTGTACGAGAGAAACACGCATCGCTCGGCCCCGACCTCCCACCGTAACCGGGAACTCCCCTAAATTTTCCTCCCCCTCACTTCAACCACGGTTTTTTCCGTCATGGACGGCCCAAAGAATGTCAGGTAGCTGCATCTCCGGCCCGCCCAGGGCGAAAAGCCAATTTTCTGTCATGATTTTTTGTCATAGAAGTAGGATCCCACCACATCTATGATGATATTGGGTTTTTTCACAATTATCGTCATAGAAGTGTCATATGTATGGCAGGAAAAAAATTCGTTCGGCCCAAAATGTCACGGATGTGTCTTTTTTTTTGTAGTGTCATGCCAAGACACCACGTCATGATCAGGTGTGATAAGCTCTACGTTCACATAGAACGGGTGCAAGCCAGTTTTGCACGTGCGGAATACTCGGGTTAAACTTGACGAGGCTAGCATATGCAGATATGCCCTTAGAACATTGAGACCAAAAGGTCGAATGTGAATCATATAGTAGATATGATCAACATAGTGATGTTCACCATTGAAAACTACTCCATCTCACGTGATGATGGGACATGTTTTAGTTGATATGGATCACGTGATCATTTAGATGACTAGAGGGATGTCTATCTAAGTGGGAATTCTTAAGTAATATGATTAATTGAACTTTAATTTATCATGAACCTAGTACCTGATAGTTTTTGCATGTCTATGTTGTTGTAGATCAATGGACCGTGCTACCGTTCCCTTGAATTTTAATGCGTTCCTAGAGAAAGCTAGTTGAAAGATGACGGTAGCAACTACACGGACTGGGTTTGTAACTTAAGGATTATCCTCATTGCTGCACATAAGAATTACATCCTGGAAGCACCACTAGGTGCAAGACCCGCTGCAAGGGCAACTCCGGACGTTATGAACGTCTGGCAGAGCAACGTTGATGACTACTCGATAGTTTAGTGTGCCATGCTTTACGGCTTAGAATCGGGACTTCAAAGACATTTTGAACATCATGGAGCATATGAGATGTTCCAAGAGTTGAAGTTAATATTTCAAGCAAATGCCCTAGTTGAGAGATATGAAGTCTCCAACAAGTTCTACAGGTGCAAAATGTAGGAGAATAGTTCTGTCAGTGAACACATACTCAGAATGTCTGGGTACCACAACCACTTGACTCAACTGGGAGTTAATCTTCCTGATGATAGTGTCATTGACAGAGTTCTTCAATCACTGCACCAAGCTATAAAGGCTTCGTGATGAACTATAATATGCAAGGGATGGAAAAGACAGTTCCTGAGCTCTTCACAATGCTAATGGTTGCGAAGGTAGAAATCAAGAAGGAGCATCAAGTGTTGATGGTTAACAAGGCCACTAGTTTCAAGAAATAGGCAAAAGGAAGAAGTGGAACTTCAAGAAGAACAGTAAGCCAGTTGCTGCTTAAGGGAAGAATCCCAAGTCTGGACCTAAGCCTGAGACTGAGTGCTTCTACTGCAAAGGGACTGGTCACTTGAAGCAGAACTGCCCCAAGTATTTGGCGGATAAGAAGGATGGCAAAGTGAAAGGTATATTTGATATACATGTTATTGATGTGTACCTTACTAATGCTCGTAGTAGCACCTGGGTATTTGATACTGGTTTTGTTGCTCATATTTGCAACTCGAAACAGGTGCTACAGATTAAACGAAGATTGGTAAGGATGAGGTGATGATGCACGTGGAAAATGGTTCCAAAGTCGATGTGATCGTCGTCGACACGCTACCTCTAAATCTACCGCCGGGATTAGTTTTAGACCTAAATAATTGTTATTTAGTTCCAGCGTTGAGCATGAACATTATATCTAGATCTAGTTTGATGCAAGACGGTTATTCATTTAAATCACAGAATAATTGTTGTTCTATTTATATGAGTAATATCTTTTATGGTCATGCACCCTTGGTAAGTGGTCTATTTTTGTTGAATCTCGATTGTAGTGATACACATAATCATAATATTGAAGCCAAAAGATGCAAGGTTAATATTGATAGTGCAACTTATTTGTGGCACTGTCGTTTAGGTCATATTGGTGTAAAGCGCATGAAGAAACTCCATGCTGATGGGCTTTTGGAATCACTTGATGCTTGCGAACCATACCTCATGGGCAAGATGACTAAGACTCCGTTCTCCGGAACAATGGAGCGAGCAACTGACTTATTGGAAATAATACAAACTGATGTATGCGGTCCAATGAGTGTTGAGGCTCGCGGCGGGTATCGTCATTTTTTGACCTTCATAGATGATTTGAGCAGATATGGGTATATCTACTTAATGAAGCATAAGTCTAAAACATTTGAAAAGTTCAAAGAATTTTAGAGTGAAGAGGAAAATCATCGTAACATGAAAATAAAGTTTCTACGATCTAGTCGTGGAGGAGAATATTTGTGTTATGAGTTTGGTCTTCATTTCAAACAGTGTGGAATAGTTTCGCAACTCACACCACCTGGAATACCACAGCGTAATGGTCTGTCTGAACGTCGTAATCGTACTTTATTTGATATGGTGCGATCTATGACGTCTCTTATTGATTTACCGCTATCTTTTTGGGGTTATGCTTTAGAGACGGCTGCATTCACGTTAAATAGGGCACCATCTAAATCAGTTGAGACGACACCATATGAACTGTGGTTTGGCAAGAAACCTAAGCTATCGTTTCTTAAAGTTTGGGGTTGCGATGCTTATGTGAAAAAGTTCAATCTGATAAGCTCAAACCCAAATCGGAGAAATGTGTCTTCATAGGATACGCAAAGGAGACTGTTGGGTACACCTTCTATCACAGATCCGAAAGCAAGATATTCGTTGCTAAGAATGGATCCTTTCTAGAGAAGGAGTCTCTCTCGAAAGAAGTGAGTGGGAGGAAAGTAGAACTTGATGAGGTAATTGTACCTTCTCCCAAATTGGAAAGTAGTTCATCACAAAAATCAGTTCCAGTGATTCCTACACCAATTAGTGAGGAAGTTAATGATGATGATCATGAAACTTCTGATCAAGTTACTACTGAACCTCGTAGGTCAACCAGAGTACGATCCGCACCAGAGTGGTATGGTAATCCTGTTCTGGAGGTCATGTTACTAGACCATGACGAACCTACGAACTATGAGTAAGCGATGGTGAGCCCAGATTCCACTAAATGGCTTGAGGCCATGAAATCTGAGATGGGATCCAAGTATGAGAACAAAGTGTGGACTTTGGTTGACTTGCCCGATGATCGGCAAGCCATAGAAAATAAATGGATCTTCAAGAAGAAGACTGACGCTGACGGTAATGTTACTTTCTACAAAGCTCGACTTGTTGCGAAAGGTTTTCGACAAGTTCAAGGAGTTGACTATAGTGAGACCTTCTCACCCGTAGCGATGCTTAAGTCTGTCTGAATCATGTTAGCAATTGCCGCATTTTATGATTATGAAATTTGGCAAATGGATGTCAGAACTGCATTCCTTAATGGATATCTTAAAGAAAGTTGTATATGATGCAAACAGAAGGTTTTGTCAATCCAAAATGTGCTAACAAAGTGTGCAAGCTCCAACAATCCGTTTATGGACTCGTGCAAGCCTCTCGGAGTTGGAATATATGCTTTGATAGTGTGATCAAAACATATGGTTTTATACAGACTTTTGGAGAAGCCTGTATATACAAGTAAGTGAGTGGGAGCTCTATAGCATTTCTAATATTATATGTGGATGACATATTGTTGATTGGAAATAATACAGAATTTCTGGATAGCATAAAAGGATACTTGAATAAGAATTTTTCAGTGAAAGACCTCAGTGAATCTGCTTATATATTGGGCATCAAGATCTATAGAGATAGATCAAGACGCTTAATTGGACTTTCACAATGCACATACCTTGATATAGTTTTGAAGAAGTTCAAAATGGACCAGTCAAAGAAAGGGTTCTTGCCTGTGTTACACGGTGTGAATTTGAGTGAGACTCAATGCCCGACCATTGCAGAAGATAGAGAGAAAATGAAAGTCATTCCCTATGTCTCAGCCATAGGTTCTATCATGTATGCAATGTTGTGCACCAGACCTGATCTGTGCCTTGCTATTAGTTTAGCAGGGAGGTACCAAAGTAATCCAGGAGTGGATCACCGGACAACGGTCAAGAACATCCTGAAATACCTGAAAATCACTAAGGATATGTTTCTCGTTCATGGAGGTGAAAAAGAGCTCGTCGTAAATGGTTAGGTCGATGCAAGCTTTGACACTGATATGGATGACTCTAAGTCACAAACCGGATACGTATTTATATTGAATGGTGGAGCTGTCAGTTGGTGCAGTTCCAAGCAGAGCGTCACGACGGGATCTACGTATGAAGCGGAGTACATAGCTACTTCGGAAGCAGCAAATGAAGGAGTCTGGATGAAGGAGTTCATATCCGATCTAGGTTTAGTACCTAGTGCATCGGGTCCAATGAAAATCTTTTGTCACAATACTAGAGAAATTGCCTTGGCGAAGTAATCCAGATTTCAGAAGAGAACCAAACACATCAAGAGACACTTCAGTTCCATCCGCGATTAAGTAAAGGAGGGAGACGTAGATATTTGCAAGATACATACGGATCTGAATGTTACAGGCCCATTGACTAAGCCTCTCTCACGAGCAAAACATGATCAGCACCAAGACTCCATGGGTTTTAGAATCATTACTTTGTAATCTAGATTATTGACTCTAGTGCAAGTGGGAGACTGAAGGAAATATGCCCTAGAGGCAATAATAAAGTTTTTATTTATATTTCCTTATATCATGATGAATGTTTATTATTCATGCTAGAATTGTATTAACCGGAAACTTAGTACATGTGTGAATACATAGACAAACAGAGTGTCACTAGTATGCCTCTACTTGACTAGCTCGTTAATCAAAGATGGTTAAGTTTCCTGACCATAGACATGTGTTGTCATTTGATGAACGGGATCACACCATTAGAGACTGATGTGATGGACAAGATCCATCCATTAGCTCAGCATAATGATCGTTTAGTTTTATTGCTATTGCTTTCTTCATGACTTATACATGTTCCTCTGACTATGAGATTATGCAACTCCCGAATACCAGAGGAACACCTTATTTGTTATCAAACGTCACAACGTAACTAGGTGATTATAATTATGCTCTACAGTTGTCTCCGATGGTGTTTGTTGAGTTGGCATAGATCAAGATTAGGATTTGTCACTCCATGTATTGGAGAGGTATCTCTGGGCCCTCTCAGTAATGCACATCACTATGAGCCTTGCAAGCAATGTGACTAATAAGTTAGATGCGGAATGTTGTATTACGGAACGAGTAAAGAGACTTGCTGGTAACAAGATTGAACTAGGTATGATGATATCAACAATCGATTCTCGGGCAAGTAACATACCGATGACAAAGGGAATGACGTATGTTGTATGCGTTTTGACCGATAAAGATCTCCGTAGAATATGTAGGAGCCAATATGAGCATCCATGTTCCGCTATTGGTTATTGACCAGAGATGTATCTAGGTCATATCTACATAGTTCTCTAACCCGTAGGGTCCGCACGCTTAACATTCGATGACGATTTGTATTATGACTTTGTGATTTGATGACCGCAATTTGTTCGGAGTCCCGGAAGAGATCACGGACATGACGAGGAGTCTCAAAATTGTCGAGAGGTAAAGATCGATATATTGGAAGGTTATATTCAGACAACGAAATGGTTCTGAAGTGATTCGGGTATTTTTTTCGGAGTACCGGTAGGTTACCGGAACCCCCTGGGGAAGTATTGGGCCTTAATGGGCTTTAGTGGAAAGGAGAGAAGGGTCACAAGGGGTGGCCGCCCCCTGCCATGGCAAGTCCAAATTGGACTAGGGATGGGGCGGCACCTGATACGTCTCCAAGGTATCTATAATTTATGGATTATTCAAGCCCTTATATTATCATTCTTTGATGTTTTAGAATCATTTTATAGCAACTATATATCATTTTTTGGGACTTACCTATTGACCCAGTGCCCGGTGCCAGTTGCTGTTTTTTGCTTGTTTTTTACATTGCAGAAAATCAATATCAAACGGAGTCCAAACACTACGAAATTTGTTGTGGATTTTTTATGGGCCAGAACACTCCCGATGGGCCAAAGCAGCACCTGGGGGTGCCCCGAGGGGGGCACAACCCACCAGGGGGCGTCGGGCCCCCCCTGGCACGCATAGGTGGGTTGTGCCCACCTCAGTGGCCTCCCGTACCCCTTCTTTGCACTATAAATTCCCAAATATTTTGAAACCCTTCGGGCTTCGGGGTTAACCTAGATCAGAAGTTCCACCGCCGCAAGGCTCTGTAGCCATCAAAAACCAATCTAGACTCTTTTCGGCACCCTGCCGGAGGGGGGAATCATCTCCGGTGGCCATCTTCGTCATCCCAGCGGCCACCACGATGAGGAGGGAGTAGTCCACCCTTGGGGCTGAGGGTTTGTACCAGTAGCTATGTGTTTGATCTCTCTCTCTCATGATCTATATCATGGGCTTTGTTAATATTGTCGGATCATATGATGTTTCTCCCCTCTATAGCCTTGTTGTGATGAATTGAATCTTTACCCTTTAAAGTTTTGTCTTGTCGGATTGAATATTAAGATATGAGAACACATGATATATGTCTTGCGGTATGAATAGTTGAGGTGACAAAGAGGTATCATATTGACTCACTTGATATGTGTTTTGGCATTCTATTCGCGGATTCCCGCGGTGACATTGGGGTAATCTATGCATAGGGGTTGATGCACGTTTTTATTATCTTTTCTTTGATAGAAAGTTTGGGGTCCCCTTGTAGTTCTTTGTGTTGGATTGAGTATTATGAATATGAATTTGCTTTGGTGTTATTCTAGTACGAACTCTAGGATAGATCGAACAGAAAGAATAGCTTTGTGTTATTCTAGTATGAACTCTTGAATAGATCGAACGGAAAGAATAGCTTTGAGGTGGTTTCGTGCCCTACAAACAATTCCTATCTTTTGTTCTCCGCTAATAGGAACTCGGGAGTGATGATTTATTGCACTTTGAGGGATAATCATATGACCCAACTATGTTAGCATTGTTGAGAGGTTGCACTAGTGAAAGTACGGACCCTAGACCTCATTTTTAAGCATTGGAATACCATTTTTGTTCCCGTTTACTATTTGCAACCTTGCTGTTTTTATTTATTCAGATTAGAAAAATATAGTTCTACCATCAATATTACACTTTTATCACCATCTCTTCGCTGGACTACTGCACCTATACAATTTGCCATTGTATTGGGTGTGTTGGGGACACAAGAGATTTCTTGTATTTGGTTGCAGGGTCGTTTGAGAGAGACCATCTTCATCCTACATCTCTCACAGATTGATAAACCTTAGGTCATCCACTTGAGGGAAAATTGCTAATGTCCTACAAAACTCTGCACTTGGAGGCCCAACACGTGTCTACAAGAATAAAGTTGCGTAGTAGACATCAAGCTCTTTTCTGGCGCCATTGCCGGGGAGGTGAGTGCTTGAAGGTATATCTTTAGATCTTACAATTGAATCTTTTAGTTTCTTGTTTTATCACTAGTTTGTTTTATAAAAAGAAAACTACAAAAAAATGGAATTTAGGTTGCATCATATTATTGATCATCTTTATAATTTCTTTATTGAAAATGATGGTTCGGAAAATTGTGCTTTAATTGTTAGAAGAAGAAGTCAATAAAATTCTTGGCACAAAATATTTGAATGATGAGCATGATTGCAATGTTGTTAGTATGAATTCTTTGAATATCCAAAATTCTAATGATGATTGCACAAGCCATGACAAAAATGTTTCTTCTAAGCATGTCACTTTTTGCGGAATGAATTGCGAGTGCAATTATGCACCAAAAATGGAAGATAGATTTTGTAAGTAGCATAGATATTTAGAAACGAGAGAGTTACAAGAGAGGCTAGATGATTGTGCTGAAAGATTTAATTTTTTCGCCATCCTTGTGAACTTTGCAATGAACATGGTCATTTAAATCTCCAATGCAAATTCTTTCATGATCAAATTGTGTCCAAAATTTGTGATAACTTGGTTAGCCTTGAGCATCATAAAGAGCTTAGTCTTCTTTTTGGGTATGAAGAAATGAAACTTATAACTAAGGGTATTCCAAAATTTAATCTCGAGAGATTTCTTGATTTTTGATCTAGAGGAAATTCATATGTTTTGTGCGGTAAATTGCATTGAGAATCCTTATATTGCCAAATATCTAAAGTCGAGAAAACAAATGGAATATGAAAATAGTACTAATGAAAGGGAAAATGTTTCCCAATACCCTCCTAGTGTTTATTATGATGAATCAGGTAACGAGGAGGAGCTTCCTATCCAATCAATCTCTTCAACAAGAAGCTTTAAAAATTTAATTAAACCCACACATGATGTGGTGAAGAAGAAGAAAAGAAGAAAGAGTAAAGGTAAAAATGTGTCTCTCCCAAATAATGTTGCTCCTATCACCATTGTGCCTCATGAAAGTGAATGAAATATGTCTATGGAGGATGATGATATTGAGTATGATTTTGTGATACCTACTACTTGTTGTAATGATTATTATTGGGAAGACAACGATATCCATTATGATCTTGAAAATCTTTTTAGCACTTGCTTGGAAGAATATGATAATAATGATTGATATACTATTGGTGTCATTCATGCTATTGATAAGAATGATTGTGATGATATGCAAAACCACAAGCTTGGGGATGCTATGTTTAATGAGTATGATATGTTTGAAGATTTATTTGCTAGAAATAATGCTTGTCCTAAGCTTGGGGATGCTTTTCTTAATGAATATGATCCTTTGATTCCTTCTACTTTCGATAAGAAAATTTATTATGATGATAGCATGCCTCCTATTTATGATGATTGCATTAATGAAAGTGGGTTTGGAAGAGTGTCAATTCTAGGTAGTAATGATCCCACTATTTTGGAGGGTGTTGAATCTTATTACAATATTGATGAAAGTGGATTTGGAGAGGTCATGACTTTATTTAGTGATACATCCACTATTTTGGAAGAGGTTTCAATTGACTATGATAATAAAGTTGCTACCTATGATGATTATTATGATGACATGTATGCCATAAAGAGTAATAAATCTTCTATGCTTGTGCATCACGAAAAGAGTGTTGTATGTGATAGTTATATTGTTGAATCCATTCATGATGTTTCTGAAAATTATTATGAGGAAGGAACTTATGCTCTTACATATCTCAATAATATCAAGTTTCTTCTCTATGTGTTGATTGTTTTGAAGTTGCACTTGTTTTGCCTTCCTATGCTAGTTGATTCTTGTTCCCATAAGGTGTTTTCTCACCAAATCCCTATGCATAGGAAGTGGGTTAGACCTAAATGTGCTAGTCATATGCTTCATGATGCTCTCTTCATGTTTCAATTCTTATCTTTTATGGAATCATCATGCCTAGCTAAAAGGCATTAAAGAAAAGCGCTTCTTGGGAGACAACCCAACACCTTTACCTACTGTTTTTGTGTGATCAGATGATTAGTCTACTGTAGTAATCATGTTGTATTGCTTTTGTTTCAATAACGTGCCAAGTAAGACCTTTGGGATGGCTTACAGTGATAGTAGATTTGATCTTGCTGTAAAACAGAACCTTTTGTGCTTAAGGAAACAATTCTCATTTTTAACAAAAGCGTGATAAAATGCCGATTCTTTTTGAAGAAGATTAACTGACAAATTTCTCAGGATTTCCTAATTTTTCAAAAAAAAATTGGAGTAGCATAACTATGGTTTGAGTACAGATTACTACAGACTGTTCTATTTTTGACAGATTCTGTTTTCAATGCATAGTTTGCTTGTTTTCTAGTTTCCATGGCTTATTTGCTCAATATAAATTGTGGAAATGATATTATACAGTAGGCATTGTATGGAAACAATTAGGAATCTTGTCTTTGACAGTACCAAAGTGATATGGTTTGCTCTTTATCATACTAACCTATCTTAGGAAATTCCGTTAAGTTTTGTGTGATTGAAGTTTTCAAGTTTTGGGTGAGATATCGATATGAGAGGAATAAGGAGTGAAAAGACCCTAAGCTTGGGGATTCCCAAGGCACCCCAAGTTAATATCAAAGCAACTAAGCTTGGGGATGCCCTGGAAGGCACCCCCTCTTTCGTCTTCAACATTATCGGTAACCTCACTTGGAGCTACGTTTTCATTCGTTGCATGATATGTGTTTTTCTTGGAGCGTCAATTTATTTTGTTAGGACTTGATTGCTTTTATTTATAATAATTTTTTGCATATTTTATTTCAATAAAAGTGCCATGTATAGCCTTTACTATGCATATTTTGCAAGTATACATGTTGATGTTTGAAAACAGAAAGTTTGCCGCTGTTGCAAAAATTCCCTAGAAAAGTAAGAATGTGATAAAATGTTGAAATTTTTTGAAAATTGAGCTCTGATAAATTTTCTACAGTATGGTAAATTTTAATAACTTTTGGAGTTAGGGAAGTATTGATAATCTTTCATTCTTTACAGACTATACTGTTTTGGCAGATTGCTGTTATGTTTGCATTGTTTGCATATGTTTGCTTGTTTAATGATTCTATTTGAGGATAGGAGTATTAAATATGCAGAGGAATTTAGTATGCAATGTTGAATAATAACTTTAGTGATTTTCTACAGTAAAAAATGATAAGATTTTTGCATCAGTTTATACTAACTTATGTCACAAGTCCTTGTTGAGTTTTGTGTGGATGAAGCTTTTGAGATTTAGGAAAACCGTGATATAAGAAGAATTAAGGAGACACAAAAGCTCAAGCTTGGGAATGCCCAAGGCACCCCAAGATAATATTTAAAGAAGTCTCAAGCATCTAAGCTTGGGGATGCCCCGGTAGGCATCCCACCTTTCCTCTTCAACAATTATCAGTTAGTATCGGTTGAGCCTAAGTTTTTGCTTCTTCACATGGGTTGTGCTATTATTAAGATGTCATTTTGCTTTGCTTTTCTTTCTGTTTTAATAAAATGCTTAGATCTGAAAGTTTTAAATAAAATAGAGTCCTCAAATAGTTGCCAAGGAGGCTAAGTAAGCGGCATTCATATTCCGTCAATGAAGCTCTTTTCTATGTCATTTACTCTTGTGCTTCACTTATATACTATGAGTAAATTGTTGAATAAATTGAATGCCACGAAGTTGAAATCATATCATGCCTAGAAGTAGCTTCACATTGGGTTTAGAAAGAGAAATCTTTTGAGGCTTTACAATCACAATATTGGTCATACAAGCAATTCACGAATAATTAGTATTAGGAAGAAAAATTCACATGCAAATACACTATCATGTAAATCTTTTGTGATTGTGATCCCCCATCAAAATATTAATTATATGCCAAAATTGTTGACGTTGGACAAGGAAGACAACGCAATGGTTTATGTTTGCTCATATTCACATAGAAGTTATATTGTCATAGATCCTTCAACATGTGGTGTTTGCCCCCCATCTTTGCTAGTCAAAAATTCTGCACCAGGTAGAGATACTACTTGTGCATCCAAAAACCCTTAAACCTAGATCTTATTTTCAAGAGTCCACCATACCTACCTAAGGATTGAGAAAGATCCTTCAAGTAAGTTCTCATCGGTGCAATAAGGCAATAAAAATTGCTTCTAAAAGTGTAAGATCATTTAGTGTAAGAGAAAGTTGAGCGTTGTACGAACTTGTGATGGTAAAGCAATAAAAGTGACAGACTGCATAATAAAGGTTGCTATCACAAGGGGTAATATAACATCACGTTCTTTTGCACTAAGGGATTGAACATACAAACAAATCAGAACATGGCAACCTCTGCTTCCCTCTGTGACGGGCCTATCTTTTACTTTTCAGTATTTACTTTTATGCAAAGAGTCAAAGTATTCCTCTCTATTCCTTTTTATTTTCTCTTTTAGTAAGCATCATGTGGTGAGGAAAGATCTAGGCACATATGTCCAGTTGAATATGGGTAGCATGAGTTATTATTGTTGACATCACCCTTGAGGTGAATACGTTGGGAGGCAAAACAATGAGCCCCTATCTTTCTATCTGTCTGGTTGAAACGTTTTGCTCATGTGTATGCGGTGAGTGTTAGCAATCATAGAAGACTATATGATGGTTGATCATGTGGAGCTCTTACTTAAACTCTGTTGAATAAGTTGAATTGCAATTGCTTGGTGACTAAGAACATAGGTTGTTGGGTTTCAAGAGAATTCATTGTTTTAACCTTAACATGTGAATTGGTTGCCACGATAACATGAGAAGTTTCATAAGAAAGAATTACGGTTATGGTGCTAGGAAAAGTGATTGAAATTATCATTGATTAAACTTGTGCACTTTGCTAGCATTCACACTTCATAAATTATTTCTTTTATCATTTACCTACTCGAGGACGAGTGGGAATTGAGCTTGGGGATGCTGATACGTCTCCAACGTATCTATAATTATGAATTATTCAAGCCCTTATATTATCATTCTTTGATGTTTTACAATCATTTTATAGCAACTTTGTATCATTTTTTGGGAATACCTATTGACCCAGTGCCCAGTGTCAGTTGTTGTTTTTTGCTTGTTTTTTATATCGCAGAAAATCAATATCAAACGGAGTCCAAACACCGCGAAACTTTTTGTGGATTTTTTCTGGGACAGAGGACTCCCGATGGGCCAAAGCAGCACCTGGGGCGTGCCCCAGGGGGGCACAACCCACCAGGGCGCGCCAGGGCCCCCTGGCGTGCACAGGTGGGGTGTGCCCACCTCGGTGGCCGCCCGTACCCCTTCTTTGCACTATAAATTCCCAAATATTCGAAACCCTTCGGGCTTCGGGGTTAACCTAGCTAGATCAGAAGTTTCACTGCCGCAAGGCTCTGTAGCCACCGAAAACCAATGTAGACCCTTTCCGGCACCCTGCCAGACGGGGAGTCGTCTTTGGTGGCCATCTTCATCATCCCGGCAGCCACCACGATGAGGAGGGGGTAGTCCACCCTCGGGGCTGAGGGTTTGTACCATTAGCTATGTGTTTGATCTCTCTCTCTCTCGCGTGATCTATATCATGGGCTTTGTTAATATAGTCGGATCATATGATGTTTCTCCCCTCTATACCCATGTTGTGATGAATTGAATCTTTACCCTTTGAAGTTTTGTCTTGTTGGATTGAATATTCAGATATGAGAACACATGATATATGTCTTGCGATATGAATACTTGAGGTGACAATGAGGTATCATATTGGTTCACTTAATATGTGTTTTGGCATTCAACTTGTGGATTCCCGTAGTGACATTGGGGTAATCTATGCATAGGGGTTGATGCATGTTTTTATTATCTTTTCTTCGATAGAAACTTTGGGGTCCTCTTGTAGTTCTTTGTGTTGGATTGAGTATTATGAATATGAATTTTCTTTGGTGCTATTTTAGTACAAACTCTAGGATAGATCGAACGGAAAGAATAGCTTTGTGTTATTCTAGTACGAACTCTTGAATAGATCGAACGGAAAGAATAGCTTTGAGGTGGTTTCGTACCCTACAAACAATTCCTATATTTTGTTCTCTGCTAATATGAACTCGGGAGTGATGATTTATTGCACTTTGAGGGATAATCTTATGATCCAACTATGTTAGCATTGTTGAGAGGTTGCACTGGTGAAAGTACGCACCCTAGGCCTCATTTTTATGCGTTGTAATACTGTTCTGTGCCCGTTTACTATTTGGTACATTGATGTTTTTATTTATTCAGATTAAAACAATATATTTCTACCGTCCATATTACACTTTTATCAGCATCTCTTCACCGAACTAGTGCACCTATACAATTTCCCTTTGTATAGGGTGTGTTGGGGACACAAGAGATTTCTTCTATTTGGTTGCAGGGTCGTTTGAGAGAGACCATCTTCATCCTACACCTCTCACGGATTGATAAACCTTAGGTCATCCACTTGAGGGAAAATGGCTACTATCGTACAAAACTCTACGCTTGGAGGCCCAACACGTGTCTACAAGAATAAAGTTGCATAGTAGACATCAGCGCCCCCTCTTTCCTTATCCCTTTCCTCCTCCTTCCCTCTCTCCCCCTCTTGGAAAAGGAAGGGGACTCTAACTAGGATTGGTAATCCTAGTTGGACACCCCTATGGTGCGCCCCCCTATGGACGGCCTCCTCCTCCCCCTCCTTTATATACGTGGGAAGGGGGCACCCCAAAGCACAACTAACAATCTCTTAGCCGTGTGCGGTGCCCCCTCCATGGTTTAACACCTCAGTCATATCATCGTTGTGCTTAGGCGAAGCCCTGTGCAGCTAACTTCATCATCACCGTCACCACACTGTCGTGCTGACAGAACTCTCCCTCGTCCTCAACTGGATCAAGAGCTCGAGGGGCGTCATCGTGCTAAACATGTACTGAACACGGAGGTGCCATACGTTCGGTACTTGGATGGGTTGGATCGTGAAGACACTCAACTACATCAACCGTGTTACTAAACGCTTCCGCTTTCGGTCTACGTGGGTACATGGACACACTCTCCCCGTCTTGTTGTTATGCATCTCCTAGATAGATCTTGTGTGATCGTAGGAATTTTTTTGAAATACTGTGTTCCCCAACAAAGATGACTTCTATCTGATTATCTTTGGTAGACCTTTCTTGAACATCACTAATGCTAGAATAGATTGTGAGAAACAAATTGTCAGTGTTAGTTTTGGTGATGAGTCTCATGAGTTTAATTTTTCCAAGTTTAGTAGAAAACTTCATGAAAAAGATTTGCCTAGTGAAGATGAATTAATTGGTCTTGATTCTATTGCTGTTCCTCCTACTAATCCACTAGAACAATATTTGCTAGACCATGAAAATGATTTACATATGTATGAAAGAAATGAAATAGATAAGATTTCCTTTGAACAACGTCCTCTGCTTAAACACAATTTGCCTATTTAAACTCTAGGATGTCCTCCTCCACTTAAAGGTGATCCCGTGTTCGAATTAAAACAATTGCCAGACACTTTGAAATATGCTTATCTTGATGAAAAGAACATATATCCTATTATTATTAGTGCTAACCTTTCAGAACATGAGGAAGAAAGATTATTGAAAGTTCTAAGGAAGCACCCAACTGCTATTGGATATACTCTTGATGATTTAATGGGCATTAGTCCCACTCTATGTCAGCAGAAGATTAATATGGAACTTGATGCTAAACCCATTGTTGATCACCAACGTCAGTTAAATCCGAAGATGAAAGAAGTGGTAAGAATGGAAATATTAAAACTTCTGGAAGTAGGTATAATCTATCCCATAGGTGATAGTAGATGGGTAAGTCCTGTTCATTGTGTCCCTAAGAAGGGAGGTATTACTGTTGTTCCTAATGATAAGAATGAACTTATTCCACAAAGAATTGTTACATGTTATAGAATGGTAATTGACTTTAGAAAATTAAACAAAGCAACTAGAAAAGATCATTACTGTCTGCCTTTTATCGATCAAATGCTAGAAATATTATCTAAGCACACACATTTTTTCTTCCTTGATGGATATTCTGGTTTTTCACAAATACCTGTTTCTCAACCTGATCAAGAAAATACCACTTTTACTTGTCCCTTTGGAACTTATGCTTATAGACGTATGCTTTTTGGTTTATGCAATGCACCTGCTACCTTTCAAATATGTATGACCGCTATATTCTCTGACTTTTGTGAATAGATTGTTGTGGTTTTCATGGATGGTTTTTTCCGTTTATGCGAAGTCTTTTGATGATTGTTTAAGCAATCTTGACCGAGTATTCCAAAGATGCGAGCAAACAAGTCTTGTCTTGAATTGGGAAAAGTGCCACTTTATGTTTAATGAAGGCATTGTCTTGGGTCATAAAATTTCTGAAAGAGGTATTAAAGTGGACAAAGCTAAGGTTGATGCAATTGAGAAAATGCCATGTCCTGAAGATATCAAAGGTATTCATAGTTTCGTAGGTCATGCTGGTTTCTATAGGAGATTTATCAAAGACTTTCCAAAATTTCTAGGCCTCTTACGAATCTTTTGCAAAAGGATATTCCTTTTGTTTTTGATGATGATTGTTTAGAAGCCTTTGAAACACTCAAGAAAGCCATAACTTCTGCACCTATTGTTCAACCACCTGATTGGAACTTGACTTTTGAAATTATGTGTGATGCTAGTGATTATGCTGTTGGTGCTGTTCTAGGACAAAGAGTTGATAAGAAATTACATGTTATTCATTATGCTAGTAAAACTCTAGACCATCCTCAACGAAATTATGCTACTACTGAAAAAGAATTCTTAGCAGTGGTGTATACTTGTGATAAATTCAGACCTTACATTGTTGATTCAAAAGTAATTGTTCACATTGATCATGCTGCTATTAAATATCTTATGGAAAAGAAAGATGCTAAACCTAGACTTATTCGATGGGTTCTCTTGCTACAAGAATTTGATTTACATATCACTGATAGAAAAGGAGCTGAGAACCCCGTAGCGGATAACTTGTCGAGACTTGAAAATATGCCTGATGACCCACTACCTATTGATGATAGTTTTCCTGATGAGAAGTTAACCGCAACAAATGTTTCTCACAACACTCCTTGGTATGCTGACTATGCTAATTACATTGTTGCTACATATTTACCACCTAGTTTTACATATCAACAAAAGAAAAAAAATTCTTCTATGATTTAATACACTACTTTTGGGATGGCCCACATCTTTATAAAGGAGTAGATGGTATCATTAGACGTTGTGTACCTGAGCATGAACAGGGAAAAATCCTACGGAAATGTCACTCTGAAGCTTATGGAGGACATAATGCTGAAGATAGAACTGCTCACAAGGTATTGCAATATGGCTTTTATTGGCCTACTCTCTTCAAGGATGCCCGTAAGTTCGTCTTATCTTGTGATGAATGCCAAAGAATAGGTAATATCGGTAAGCGTCAAGAAAAGCCTATGAATTATTCACTTGCTGTTGAACCATTTGATGTTTGGGGATTTGATTACAAGGGATCTTTTCCTTCCTCTAATGGGTATACACATATTTTGGTTGCTGTAGATTATGTTACTAAATGTGTAGAAGCTATTCCAACCAGTAGTGCTGATCACTGATTACCCACAAGTATAGGGGATTGCAACAATTTTCGAGGGTAGAGTATTCAACCCAAATTTATTGATTCGACACAAGGGGAGCCAAAGAATATTCTCAAGTATTAACAGTTGAGTTCTCAATTCAACCGCACCTGAAACACTTAATATCTGCAACAAAGTTTTTAGTAGCAAAGTAATATGGAAGTAACGGTAACGATGGCCAAGGTAATAGTAATAGTTTTTGTAGTGATTGTAACAGTGGAAACGGAAAAGTAACCAAGCATAGATCAATATGTGAGAAGCTCGTAGGCAATGGATCAGTGATGGATAATTATGTCGGATGCGATTCCTCATGCAACAGTTATAACATAGGGTGACACAAAACTAGCTCCAATTCATCAATGTAATGTAGGCATGTATTCCAAATATAGTCATGCGTGCTTCTGGAAAAGAACTTGCATGACATCTTTTGTCCTACCCTCCCGTGGCAGCGGGGTCCTATTGGAAACTAAGGGATATTAAGGCCTCCTTTTAATAGAGTACCAAACCAAAGCATTAACACTTAGTGAATACATGTACTCCTCAAACTACGGTCATCACTGGTAAGTATCCCGATTATTCTCACTTCGGGGTTAACGGATCATAACACATAATAGGTGACTATAGACTTGCAAGATAGGATCAAGAACTCACATATATTCATGAAAACATAATGGGTTCAGATCTGAAATCATCGCACTCGGACCCTAGTGACAAGCATTAAGCATAGCAAAGTCATAGCAACACCAATCTCAGAACATAATGGATATTAGGGATCAAACCCTAACAAAACTAACTCGATTACATGATAAATCTCATCCAACCCATCACCGTCCAGCAAGCCTACAATGGAATTACTCATGCACGGTAGTGAGCATCATGAAATTGGTGATGGAGGAAGGTTGATGATGACGATGGCGACGGATTCCCCTCTCCGGAGCCCCGAACGGACTCCAGATCAGCCCTCCCGAGAGAGATTAGGGCTGGGCGGCGGCTCCGTATCGTAAAACGCAATGAATCCTTCTCTCTGATTTTTTCTCCCCGAACGTGAATATATAGAGTTGGAGTTGAGGTCGGTGGAGCCCCAGGGGGCCCATGAGGCAGGGGGCGCGCCCCCCACCCTCGTGGACAGCGTGTGGCCCCCTGGCCTTGATTATTTCGCCAATATTTTTTATATATTCCAAAAATATTCTGTGTGAAGTTTCAGATCATTCCGAGAACTTTTATTTCTACACAAAAATAACACCATGGCAATTCTGCTGAAAACAACGTCAGTCCGGGTTAGTTCTATTCAAATCATGAAAGTTAGAGTCAAAAACAAGGGCAACAGTGTTTGGAAAAGTAGATACGTTGGAGACGTCTCAACTCCCCCAATCTTAAACCTTTGCTTGTCCTCAAGAAATTCAATTGACTAACTGAAAGTGATAAAGAAAAACTTTTACAAACTCTGTTTGCTCTTGTTGTTGTAAATATGTAAAGCCAGCATTCAAGTTTTCGACAAATATTATGAACTAACCATATTCATAATAACATTTAGGTCTCATGTTTCCTCATATCAATGGCATAATCAACTAGCGAGCAATAATAGTAAATCTTGGATGACAACACTTTCTCAAAACAATCATAATATGATATAACAAGATGGTATCTCGCTAGCCCTTTCTGAGACCGCAAAACATAAATGCAGAGCACCTTTGAGGTTCAAGGACTGACTAAACATTGAAATTCATGGTAAAAGAGATCCAGTCACAGTCATACTCAATTTAAACTAATAATAATACATGCAAATGACACCGGTGCTCTCCAACTGGTGCTTTTTAATAAGAGGATGATGAATCAACATAAAAGTAAATAGATAGACCCTTCGTAGAGGGAAGCAGGGATTTGTAGAGGCGCCAGAGCTCGGTTTTGAAATAGAGATGAATAATATTTTGAGTGGTGTACTTTCATTGTGAACATAACAGCCGAGAGATCTCGATATCTTCCATGCTACACACATTATAGGCGGTTCCCAAGCAGAATGGTAAAGTTTATACTCCCCCTACCACTAACAAACATCAATCCATGGCTTGTCCAAAACAACGGGTGCTTCCAACTAACAACAATCATGGGGGAGTTTTGTTTGCAATTATTTTGATTTGATTTGTGCATGGGACTGGGCATCCCAGTTACCAGCCATTTTCTCGTGAGTGAGGAGTGGAGTCCACTCCTCTTGAGAATAACCCGCCTAGCATGCAAGATATAGATAGCCCTAGTTGATACATGAGCTATTCGAGCATACAAAACAAAATTTCATTTGAAGGTTTAGAGTTTGGCATATACAAATTTACTTGAAACGGCAGGTAGATACCGCATATAGGAAGGTATGGTGGACTCATATGGAATAACTTTTGGGGTTTATGGAAGTGGATGTGCAAGTAGTATTCCCGCTTAGTACAAGTGAAGGCTAAAAAGAGACTGGGAAGCGACCAGCTAGAGAGTGACTACAGTCATGAACATGCATTAAAATTAATCAACACTGAATGCAAGCATGAGTAGGATATAATTCACCATGAACATAAATATCGTTCAAAGAAGGATACCACCCTATCGTTCATGTTGGCACGCAAGGTAAACCATTATAAACTCCTAGCTACTTAAGCATGGCATGAGCAAATATTGTCTCTCATTGTCATTGCAAACATGTTTCATTGATAATAGGCTGAATCAGGAACGATGAACTAATCATATTTACAAAAACAAGATAGGTCGAGTTCATTCCAGCTTTTCTCATCTCAATTAGTTCATCATATATCGTCATTATTGCCTTTCACTTGCACAACCAAACGGTGTGGATAATAATAATAGTGCACGTCCATTGGACTAAGCTAGAATCTGCAAGGATTCAATACAAGGGAGAAGACATGGTAATATGGGCTCTTGGTTAAATCAACAATAATGAATATGAGAGCCACTTCAACATTTTCATCATGGTCTTCTCCTCTAGACCCCAAAGAAAAGAAAAGAAACAAAACTATTTACACGGGAAAGCTCCCAACAAACGAAAGAAGAACGAGAAATCTTTTTGGGTTTTCTTTTAACTATTACTACTATAGGCATGGAAAGTAAACTAGCTAAAATCTACAACTAATTTTTTCGGTTTTTCTTAAGGTTTTTCAAACACACAAGAAGAAAGCTTAAAAGAAAATAAACTAGCATGGATAGTACAATGAAAAAGTATGAGCACTGACAATTGGCATGAGTGTGTGAACATGAATGTAAAGTTGGTGATAAATACGTACTGCCCCAAGCTTAGGCTTTTGGCCTAAGCTGGTCTATGGCCATGGCTGGCCTAGTGGATATCCGAAGTTGAAGCTGGGGTCATACTGAGATGCAGCAGCTACTGCCTGAAGAGCTGCAACTTGGAGGCGAGCTGCCTCTGTCCTCCTCTCGTACTCGTTCGCCTCCTCCATGGTTATAACATATCTCCTTTTTGCCTGAAAGTCAAAGAAAGTAGGAGCAGGGAGAGCAACATGGACGGTGCGCTGTCTGTCAAAGATTAGTCAGTACTGGAGGAACTGATTGTTCCTCTCAATAAACTGATGACGAACCATAGCATTATAATCTAGATAAGCAAGAGGCAATTCAATATCATTATTATGTATGGTTATCTCAAGAAAATTAGCTACACGAGTTGCATAAATTCCTCCAATCAAGTCTCCACTTAAACTATTAAGATGCAACCTACGTGCAACAATAGCCCCCAAGTGATATTGTTTATCACCCAATACTACACTCTTGAAGACACTAAGATCTGGAACGCACATGTGGCAAGCCTCATCTTTACCATTAATGCATCTACCCACGAAGAGAGCAAAATAGTGTATGGCCGGAAAATGAATGCTCCCTATGGTAGCTTGTGTGATTTCCCTAGATTCCCCCACGGTAATACTAGCAAGAAAGTCTTTATATTCAGACTTGCGAGGTTCACTAACATTGCCCCAGTGCGGGAGTTTACAAGCAGTATTAAAATCTTCACGTCCATGGTATATGATTTATCACAAAGATCGAATAAAACGGTGTGAGAATTGCGCGAGGATGTAAATTTAAACCCTCTAACAAAGGAATCAGTTAGATAGAGGTATTGCCGGCACTTATCTGACACGAAGCTCTCAAGATCAGCATTATGTACATATGCGTCAAATTCTTCCCTGATGTTTGCCTGGACCATAAACTCCTCTGACGGCCATTCACAAGGCCGCACTTGAGCTTCCCTTGGTAGTATATTATCCGGCTCATGTATCGTGGGTCTTGGGCCTTGCTTCCTTGAGGAACCACCTTGGTACATTTTCCTAAACATATTTCTTCCTCTGAATAATTTCTGAAATTTGTAGTGACTCAAAATAAAAGTGAACCAAACTCAACAAGATTGATAGCAACTACTCCTACAAGTGCCTAGAGGCCATATCATGCATTAAAACTACTTTTGACCACATAAATTTGACATGCAAGCTCAAGAACAGGGTCACCTAAGAAGCAAAAATTTGCAATAAATAAAGCACTAGAACAAAAACTAATTGGACCATTGGAGGAGTCACATACCGAAGAACAATCCCCCAAAGCAGTTTTGTGAATGGAGCTTTGAGCGAGGAGATCGAAAATGGCAGCAAGATGAGCTAGAACTCAGGTTTGAGCTGGTGGGGGACTTTTTTCTGGAGGAAGACAAAGTGTGTGGGTGCAGGAATAAGTGGAGGGGGCCACGTGGGGTCCACGAGGGAGGGGGGCGCGCCCAGGGGGTGGGAGCGCCCTCCACCCTCATGGGCACATGGTGGGTCCCCCAGGTGTGTTCTCAGTGCCAAATATTCTTAAAAATTCTAGAAAAAACATATTAAATTTTGAGGACATTTGGAGAACTTTTATTTTCGGGGTATTTTTCATTGCAAGGATAATTCAAAAAACAGACAGAAAATACTATTTTTGCCTTATTTTATCTAAATAACAGAAAGTAAAAAGAGGGTACAAAGAGTTGTGCCTTCTAACTTCATCCATCTCATGCTCATCAAAAGCAATCCACTAACAAGGTTGATCAAATCTTGTTACCAAACTCTTTCCGAATAACATGAAACCAGAGAATTTTCGAATAACACTAGGTTACCTCAACGGGGATATGCACATCCCCAACAATAAGAATATCATATTTCTTCTTGACAGTAGGAAGAGGAAATTCAAAACCTCCAATAGTAATTGTCGTGGTTTTGTCACGGCAGATGTCCTAGAGAAAGGACTTAGTCGTGGAGCCATCGCGACGGGTTAGCTTTAAGGGGTTCAAGCGGACACAAGGACGCAAGAGAGTTTATACTAGTTCGGCCCCTTCGATGAAGGTAGAAGCCTACGTCTAGTTGTGATGGAATTGATGGGGTTTCGATGACTAGGGAGCAAACAAGCTTCGCCTATGTCTCGAGTTGTTGTCTCTCTTTGAACCACCGCCGGGTCGTCCGCTTATATACACGGGTGACACCCGTCGGTCCACAGAGTCCCAACACCGGATCATACTCGTATCCGGGTTGGTCTCTCCTTATTCCTAACTTATAATAGAAGTATACATATTAAGCTGGTTTACAACTACAGGTCTTAAACCGACTATAGGCCTTGGGCCCTCATCTGCCTCTTTGGGCTTTAACATCTTTGAACTACTGATGAAGTTAACCCGGCCCAGGTAGGCCGGTTTACGCCCAGCTGTAATATCCCCAACATTAGGCCCCAGATTGATTTGAACGAGTTCATGTCAATCCTTTAACAAAAAGCTTCATATTCAATGTCTTCTCATAAATTGGTAAACCGCCATGATGTCATCTTCCCTGATTAATGTAAACCAGAGTGACATCACCTGTCATGACGAAGATATCCATTGTGCTTCTTTATCTAATATATCTGCGGAAATCGAGGTGACAACTCTGTTTCGTGGCTCCTTGACTGTCGCGCCTGACGCACGTTTTTTTGCCTTATAAATAGGACCGAAGGGTCAATTCCTTTCTTCTTTCCCTTCTTCCCCTTCTGCTTCGTCTTCCTCGCGACGCCTGACTTCAGAGCTCCGCCGCCACCGTCGACCTCTGCCTCAACCTCGGCCGCTGCATCAACCTGGGTGCACCAGAGCATCGCGGCCATCTTCCGCGTCTTCCGCAGCTCCGGTAAGCCTTCTATCCTTTCCCCCGCGGATCTGTTTAGGGTTTCACAGTTCTTTCATGTTCATTGTCTATTTCTTGCTCCTGCGACAGATCTATTAGATGAATCCGCAACCCTTTATTCTGTGCAATGATAGTTGTTTGACCTTCGCCTTCACTTATGCATCTCAAAGTTGTAGATCTATATGAACGCTTTGCTTATAGGTTCGGTACTGCTCCTTTTGAACTTCTAAGTATTTATCCCCTTTTCTGAACTTGCTTCAGATCCAATACCGTAAAGAAATTCTGTAAAACCTGTTTCTGCGTACTTGTCCATCTGCAATCTTAGCTTTCCAATGCTTAGATCAGGCGGTTTAACCTTATAAGAAATTTTTTCCAAACCGGTATATGCCATTAGTCCCCTTGTTGAACCGCCAGATGTTGGTTGCCTCATGAAACTCCGGTTCAGATAATTTTGTCTCCGGTTTAACAGTGCATGTACCAACGTACCTTGATCAGATACATTTTTTGAACCGGGATCTTCTACCTTGTAGATTCCATCATGGCCAATCAAGTATATGAGTGCAATTGGGTTCCTTCTCACGTCACAGAGGCTGAACTGAACGGTTTAGTCCTGATTGGCGCTTTAGGCAGCAAAGATACCATCCATTGGAGGGCTCCTGGCAAAGAATGCCCTCCCACACCTCGAGAAGGAGAAGTTGTTGTGTTCGTAGATCACTTAGCCCGGGGCTTTAAACCGCCCGATTCTAAATTTTACCGGGATGTTTTAGCTGATTTCCAACTCCATCCACAAGATACTGGCCCCAACACTGTTACAAATATGTGTCACTTTCAAGTGCTCTGTGAGGTGTTCTTTCAAGAGGATCCCAGAGTGGAATTATTCAAAGACCTTTTCCATTTAAACCGCCGTACTGAATTTACTGATGGCTCTAATACGGAGCTGGGTGGTGTGGCGATTCAGAAAAGGAAAGAGGTCACATACCCTCATGCCAAGTTGCACAGCCACCCTAAAGAATGGAATCAGACATGGATCTACTGCAAAGATACCTCCCCTGCTGGTGAGAATCCCTTGCCTGGCTTTCGTCCGGAGCGGCTCAGCAATACACACGCTTTTCCTCAAAGATTGTCTGCCCAGGAGAGAAGCAAATATGCTCCCCAACTGTCAAAGCTCAGAGCCTTTATGGCCAACGGTTTAACAGGGGTTGACCTTGCTCGCTGTTGGATATCATGGAGCATACTGCCCCTTAGTCTGCGCTCCAGTTTGATGTGCGAGTATACTGACAGTGTTGATGACCCACTGCGACATTCAAAAATCCAGCTCTCTGATGAAGAAATCACAGAGGTGTGAATAAGATGCTGAATGAACCGGAAGACGTCTGTGCTAAAACTGGCCTGCTTCCCTTCTACGCCACCAATAAACCGCTAGCTGTAAGACTTTGATTTTTCTCTTTGCTGAATCTGCTTATTGATATGTCTGGTCATTGTTTAATATCAGTGTCTGTGTAATCAGGGCAATGATCCATTTTGGAGCAAAAAACTTCCGCGGGAGAAACCAGAAAAACCAGCCAAACTAGAAAGAAAATCTCGGCAAAAGACTAAAGCTGTGAAGAAGACTACCTCCAGCAAAAGAACCACGGCATCTTCTAATCCGGCCCCTGATAATGATGTGGATAATCCGGACTTTGAGGTAGATCTTGACTCACTTGGTTTATTTTTCATGCATCTTATTGATGATGATATTTGTCAGGATGATGCCGAAGCCAGCCACGCGGATGTTGCAGAGGTAATTATTCTCTCTTCCGATTCAGAAACCTTGCCTTCACAAAAAATCCGTCAGGCAAATCGGAAAGTTAAATTTTCTCATCCTCTTGCTTATTTGGATCCTAAATTTCTTATGAAGACCCAACAACACGAAGCCCGTCGCACAACCCGGCACAGCGGCCAGGTAGTTACCTCCGCCGGTTTACCGAACAGTCCGGTTCGGAAACGCCATTCAGAGGTCTCTAATTTGCTTGTCAGTGCTTGTCCTGAAGCGGGCTGCTTTCGTCAACCTCTTAATCCGTCTAACTCCGATTACCAAGTTACTTCCCACTCATCTTCTGGCGAGTCATCGGCGACTCAGCTCCCACCGCTCAAAACGGTGCTTGGGTAAGCTATACTTATTGTGATATTCGCAGTATATCGCCTTAGAACCTATGCTGTATTTGATTTTGTTATTCTCCTCAGGGCCAAACCTCGGCCAAGCAAGAAAGCCCGCCTAGATAAAGCGGCCAAAGAAGATGTCATTCTTGAATCAGGCAAAACACCTAATGTTGAAGCGGCTGTTCCTGAGGATGCGCCCAATGACGCACCGCAACAAGACGACAATCTTATTGCTGAAGAGAGACCTACTGATGCCTCAGGTTCTATCAGTCAGCACACAGGTTCCATCCGGATTGAAAGCTCCACCGGTCCAGCCAAACCTGCTGATAAGCCAATAGCCCCAGTGCAAATAGGCGGTACCCAAGATGATGATGTTGTCATTACTGGCACTGGCCATACTGAACCAAGCAATCCCGTTGCTTTGTCCAAACATTTTGCCAAGGAAGAATTTGCTGGCTTTGGCAAAAGCAAGTGGAATGCTGACCTGACAACTTATGCTGCTCTGAACGCCCAAGATATCCATTCCGGTTATTTGAACCGGCTGTATACCAGTCGTGACTATGAAGCCGGTCTGGTAAATATGATGAAAGAAAAATATGAGGTAACTTCCATATGCTCCTTCCTGCTTATATGCTTCAATTCTTGCTGACTCTCCTAGCCCGTAAGGGCCGGTTGTAATCTTCTTTCAAACTAGGACTTACTAATGTAAACCTTAATACTTTGAAATTCGCTGATGTAGCCCCCAAGGGCCGGTTCAACTTAGCATAGTTAAACCGGTACTTTCAAGTAATGGAAATTGCTGTATCAGAATGTATGTGAGCAAATAGCCATTAGCCCCCAAGTGCCAAGTTGAATACTTGTATTGATCTTGGGACTTTGTAAGCAATTGAAAGATGAAGATCGAATATGCATTAGCCCCCAAGTAGCAAGTGCATAACTTGTTATGTGGTTGGTACTTCAATCCTTGTACTATTTTGTTGAAGCATATAACTGTCTGCATGCAGGCTGATCTGAAGACGAAAGAAAGCCAAACCGCCGACCTCCAAGAAAACCTGAAAACCCAACAAGCTGAAATCTCCAAAGCAAAAGAAGAGTTTGTCAGCGCTTTAAGCGCCATGGAGCAGCTTAAGGAGAGTTTTAAGAAGAAGCAGGCAGTGTCGGGGGTGCTATTCCACGAACACCTATGGGACCGGCGGACCGAGCCCCTTTCGGTTCTGCAGGGGGGTGGAGATCGCACGAAGAGAAGATCGAGGCGAAGCACACGAGCAGTTTACCCAGGTTCGGGCCGCACGGATGCGTAAAACCCTACTACTGCTTTGTGGTTCGTATTGAGTTCTTGCTCGGGAGCGCCGAGTGCTACAGTACACACCAGCAGCTAATGAGACCGAGCGTGAGTGTTCCCTTCCCCCTCCTCTACGTTGAGCATGGGCCTCCTTTTATATGCTCAAGGGGTCACCGACAGGTGGCAACGTAGACAAGGGTAAAAATGGAAAGGCATTGCGGTTGGTACCACCGCCTGCTACAGTGTATCATACCTAACCCTGACGGCAGGGGACAAGGGCATTAAATGCCCGTTTGCGTCACCCAAATAGTGCAAAAGGGACCGCCAGGGACGCCACCGCTCGCCACGATGGCAATCTTGTCAGCGCCGCTTGCCACCGTGTACCGCTTGCTGCACAGCCTCCCGCCATGTACGCCTGGAAGGGTCCCAGAGCGACACGTTGGTGGATGTGCTGGAGCGCAGGTACAGAGTGGAGGCTGTCCGCGGCAAGTGCCTTGCCGCGGTCGTTGTCTTGTCGCGTCCGGGAGCTTGCCGCTCACCGGGCCTTGCCGGGACGCGTGGAGTGTCGCGGCAAGTTCCTTGGATGCCTTGGTTGGCCTTCCCGGCAAGCTCCTCCTGCCGGGGTCTTGTCTCCTTGGCTTGGATACTTTGTTCTTGAATGGCTCCAAAAGAACCACGGAGGACCTTGGCGGTCACCCGGCAAGCCTTGCCGCGGGATGCTGCGACTGCCCGTGCACAAGTTCGGGATACTAGGGTACCCCTACTCTAGTACACCGACAGGAGCCCCCGGGCTTGGGCCATACACGGCGCCGAGAGCTGTTGGGCCAGGCCCAAAACAGGGCACGGGCACGCGTGGCCTGGGTTACGCCGTATCTCTCCCTGTATCCACCGCGCCCTCCCCGAACGGCACGCGTCGAATGCGGCGTCGTGGGCGAGATCGTGGGTGGTTTCTTTATTCGGAAAGGCGGAACGTCCGCCCCTCCCTCTTTGTAAGCAGGGGAAACAGGGGTAGTGCGCCCATTCGCCAGTTGCCATTCCAATCTTGGAAACCTCCGCCGCTCCCCCGTCTTCCCAAAGCTGAAAAGAGAGCAGCGCCCTGCCCCCCCATCGCCATGAGCACCACCAACACCGTCGACCTCCTCCACCACTTCCACCATGGCTCGGAAAGCCGACAAGGGGAAGGCTGTGAAGTCGACCGAGGCGCAGCGGCTTGCGGCGCTGCGAAAGGAGCGGGCAATCTCCCCCACCCCCCCCCCCCCCCCAAGCTCGCCGCGAAGGAGCTGAGGGAGTACTACTACCTCTTCTGGTCAACGGAGACGCGAGCGCATCCGAGCACGAAGGTACTTCCAGCCTCTGCTTGGAAAATGGCTTCAAATGGATATCCCTTCTTCGCCGTGTTCTTCTACTGCGGGCTCTGCCCGCCTTATGCTGAGTTTTTCTGCGACATCATGAACACCTACGAGTTCTGCCTCCTTGATTTCACCCCCAATGCTGTTCTGACCATGGCAGTTTTCGCACATCTTTCCGAAAACTTTGTCGGAGTCCATCCCAACGTAGCCCTTTTTCGCCACTTCTTTATGCCCCGAGTAGAGAGAGGAGAGCCTTAATCCGGCGGAATCGCCTGGATCTCGAGGGCCGGCAAGAAGGACTCTTATCTGGAGGGCGAGTTCCGCGGCAAGTGGGAGGAATGGAGAGCAGACTGGTGCTGGATTGGCGAGGAGAACCCGCAGCCGTTTACCGCCCGGCGCCAAGCCCCAGCAGCACGCGGCAGCGGTTGGAGCGACGTGGCCCCGGAAGATGATAGGCTGAAGATTGCCATCACCCGGATCCAACGCTTCAGGCTTGCTGGGCTTACTGTAGGCGCTGTTGGCGCAGATTTTCTTCGACGCCGCATTGCCCCCTTGCAGGAACGGAGGAGACCCGCCTGGGAGTTCAAGAATGCGGCGGATATCATGAGGCTGCGTCCGGGCCTCAACTACAACTTCACTATTCTGGAGCTCAACGCGATGCTCCAGGAGCTGTTCAAGTACGACCCTGAGCATCCCGAAGTGTTCAGGTTGCCGCAGGGTGTCGTTCCGCTGTGCAACAACTCCGCGCTCGACCGCATCCTGGCAATGATGCCGCTGTGCGACTCGCATGGAATTGTCCCAACTTGGCAAGAGCCTGCAGGCAACGTCGTGCAGGAGTTCTTTGACGGCCTGGTAGAAGTGCCGGTCCGCCCCGACGAGAAGAATGGCCTCACTCGCGACACCACCAATGCGGAGTTGAAACGCATCGCCACCAGGTTGGAAGAGGCGGCGATAGCCGCAGCTGCGGGCGAGTTTGGATTCACCGTGGAGGAGGCAGAGGCAGCAGAGGCGGCAAGCCGTGCCGAGCGAGAGGAGCTTGCCGGCAAGAAAGAACTTGCCGGCAAGAAAGAGTTTGTTGGGCGTGACATCGAGTCGAGCGAGCCTGCCGAAGATACGACCGGCTCGTTGGAGATCAACTCTTCTTCCTCCTCATCATCAGACAGCTCGCCGCAGCAAAGACCCCATATCCACCAAGAAGGCGTCTCCGCAAGGCCGGGGATGTAGCGAGGCGGCGAGCGAGTCGACAGTCGCCACGCCGCGCGACACGCTCCACCGCGGCAAGCACTGTTGCCGCGGGAGCGCCTCATGCTATTGCAACAACTGGAGCGGGGTCCACTCGGACCACCACTTCTGCTCCTGCCGCTTCTCACGCCGCGGCGGTAGCCGGAGCGGGGTCGTCTTAGACCACCGCCACTGTTCCCGCCAAGCGGCCAAGGGAACCTACTCCTCCACCTTCTCGCGCCGGACATGAGCCGGACTTCGACTTCTCCGCGGTCAGCTCCGACGAGGAAGAAGAAGAAGAGTAAGATTCTCTTGTTGTACTTGTAGTTCTTCAATCCTTGCTGTTTTGTCTTGTATCTCATTTGCTTTACTCTGAACCTATTCCTTTTTAGGACTCTGGCCTAGAGAGCAGCGAAGAGAGCCAAGGCCCCAGTGATTATCATCGAGGATGAGCCCACCGCGACAGCAGGGGATACGTCTGAGACAACCTTGCCGGACCCGGCAACTGTTCTCCAGAGCAGCCCCCAGCGTAAGCATATGGTTCGCTCTCCGCTGTTGGGCGCGCATGGAGATTCTTGCTTTGCTAATATCTGACTGTTGACTTGTGCAGGAGCAGAGCAGCCCCGCCAGGAGCGCCCGGAGGCCGCCCCCGAAATGCCAAGGGAGAGTCCTCCGGCAAGGGAGAGGTCCCCGGCAAGGGAGAGCTCTCCGGCAAGGGAGAAGTCTCCGGCAAGGGAGGGTTCTCCGGCAAGGGACAGCACCAGCGGCCCCCCGGCGGCGGAGACCACGACTGCAGAACCTGGCACAGGTAATCTTCTTGCTTCAGAACTTCCCTTGGGTTCTTCTTCTTTTGGTCTTCTCTTTTTTTTGGATATTTGCTTGACTCTTCTCCCTTTTTCGGCTGTCAGATCCATCTGTTGTGGAGCCGATGGAGACCGAGGTTGCCGCCGACGACGCCGTTGCCGTCGAGGAAGCAGCTGGCGCTGACGATCCCGCCGGCGCAGAGGCCGCCAAAGCTGCCGCCGCAGAAGAAGGCGGGGGATCTGGCGATCGCACTGACGGCCCTGAGGCCGCAGGAGCGCCATGTGCTACGTCGACCGCCGATCCCTCCGCCGCTACCGCAGCGCCGGGCTCCGAAGAGCCCCAGCCAGGCATCTACTTGAAGGCCGGCGATGGCATCTTCATCAACCTCCCCTGGGCGTCAAGCTCCAGGGCGCCGGTCGAAGGAGAGAGCTTTGACGGAGAGGTGCTCGCCTCTGCTGGGCTGGCGCTGGTTGACACGCCGAGCAGCAGCGGCAGCGAGTCTGAGGAGGGGCGGCTGCTGCGGAAGCTGGTGTCGCTCTACCGCGCCCGGCAAGCCAACCTGGAATCCCGCGAGGCGCTTGTCGCGAAGGCGGGAGTGGACATCGAGAAGCGCGCGGAGGAGCTCCGGGGTCACAACCAGGAAGCTCTCCGTTCCCTGGCAGAGGGGCGGGCGCGTCTTGCCGAGGAGCAGAAGGCCTTCCTCCTCGAGCGGGCTAAAGTCGAAGAGCAACAGCGGCTTGCCACTGAAAAGCTGTCTGCGCAGGAAGGCGAGCTGGTGCAGCGGAAAGTCAACCTTGACAGCCACGAGGAGGAGCTTGCCGCGCGCGAGCGAACATTTGGCGGAGCCCTCAAGCAAGCAGAGGATGATGCCGTAGCTGCCGAGGCCGCCAAGAAGGAGCTGGAGACAAAGGTGGCGCAGCTAGAGGCCGATCTCAAGGCGAGTGGTGAAGAGCTTGCCGCGCTCAATCGTGAGTGGGAGAAGAACGCCCACAGCTACTCGGAGCTGCAGGCTCGTCTCCCCGAGAAGGGCCAGGAGCTTAGCACCGCCAAGGACTCCAACGCAGATCTTGAGTTGAAGCTGACCACTTTGACCAAGACGCTGGACGACACCAAGGAGCAGGAGACGGCCCTGAAGGAGGAGGTCAAGGCCGGCAAGGCGCTGCTGGCGAGTGCTGCTGCCGCCCAGAGCACTTTCCGGGAGAATGTGGAGCACTGGACGGAGGGTCTCGTGGATGTTGCCGCAGACATTGACAGGGAGCTGGCGCAGCTGGGGATGGAGGATCTCGGGTATCCCTCCAACGAGAACCTCCAACCCAGCGCCAAGCTCACCTCGTTCTTCAAAGGCGTGGCGACGGCCCTCCGGCGACTCCGGGAGAGGATCCCAAAGCAGCTGGCCGACGACTCACGCAAGATCTGCGTGGGAGCTCTTCAAAAGGTGTTGGTGAAGGTGGCCTTCCGCAACCCGGGCCTCAACCTCACCAACGTCCTCAGGACCTTGCCGCCGGACGCTGATCTGGAGGCGCTCAAGACCCTTGTCGCACCCATTGTGGACAAGGTGAGCGGGATCAAGAGGGTTGAGGGCGATCGCGTAGACTAGGCCGCCTGTTTTCTTCTTTTCTTGTCGCTGCTGGTCATCTTTTGTGTCGTTTGCTTCCCGACAAGGCGAAACTTTCTTGAACGACGCCTGGTCCATACCATTATCTTCTCTCTTCCCCCCGGCAAACTTGTGGGCGAGGGAACCTTCCTTTCCTTGAGAAAAAAGAAAGAGGAGAAAATAAAGATATGGAGCCTTGTGGCTCGTTGTTGCTTACCAGGGGTAAGTGCTGCACAAAGTGTCAGATAACACATGCGAAAAATAGAAAGCATGAAATTGACAAGGTGTGCGGAGCACATGAGCTTTATGCACGGGATCTGTGCCCGGCTTTGTACAAAGGATTACATGCAACAGCGGCAAGACTTTTACAAAAGGTGGTTGCCGGAACGGGTTCCGGCAACCGCGCCCTACGGGTAAAACTTACGAAGATGCTCAATGTTCCAGGAGTTGCTCACTAGAATGCCATCTTCGGTCTCAAGGCGGATAGCGCCAAGCCTAGTGACTCGTTTCACCCGGTAAGGGCCTTCCCACTTTGGCGTCAACTTGTTGGAATTCTTGGCGGACTGAACACGCTGAAGAACAAGGTCGCCTTCCTCGAGACTGCTGGCGTTAACTTTGCGGCTATGGTAGCAGCGCAAAGCTTGCTAGTAGCGAGCAGCTCGTACAGCAGCCTGAAGACGGTCTTCCTCAAGGAGCAGCGCGTCATCTTGTCACAGCTGCTCTTGCTCAAGCTCATCATAAGCGAGCACTCGAGGTGACCCGTATACGAGTTCCGTGGGGAGAACTGCCTCTGCTCCATAGACTAGAGCCAAAGGTGTCTGGCCAGTGGCTCGATTTGGCATCGTCCTGATCGACCAAAGAACCACCGGTAGCTCCTCAATCCAGTTTCTTCCGCACCTGTGCAGCCTGTCAAAAGTTCTAGTCTTGAGCCCACGCAGCACTTCAGCATTTGCCCTCTCCGCTTGACCGTTGCTTCTCGGGTGAGCAACAGAAGCGAAGCAGACCTTGGCGCCAAGATCTCGGAACGTATTGCATGAAGGTGCGGCTCGTGAATTGCGTACCGTTGTCGGTGATTATCCTGTTAGGGATCTCGAAGCGGTAAACAATCGACCTGAAGAACTTGACTGCTGACTGTGCTGTCACCTTCCTCACTGCTTCCACTTCCGGCCACTTTGTGAACTTGTCGATTGCAACGTACAAGTACTCAAAGCCCCCGACTGCTCGAGGAAAGGGGCCGAGGATATTGAGCCCCCAGACCGAAAATGGCCAGGATAAAGGGATCGTCTGGAGAGCTTGAGCTGGCTGGTGTATCTGCTTGGAATGGAACTGGCACGCTTCACACTTGGTTACTTGTGCAGTTGCATCCTGGAGGGCTGTCGGCCAAAAGAAACCTTGCCGGAATGCTTTGCCGGCAAGTGCTCTTGCACCAATCTGGTGACCACATATGGCTCCATGTATCTCTGCCAACAGCTTTTGTCCATCTTCCTGTTGAATACACATCAATTTCACACCGTTGAGTCTTCTTCTGTACAGTGTGTTGTCGACAAACTGGTACATACTTGACTGCCGGGCTACTCTTTCCGCTTCTTCTTACTCTTCGGGAAGTTCTCCTGTCTGAAGGAAACGGACAATCTGCTGTGCCCATGCTGGAGCTTGCGGCTCGACAACAAGGACTAAAGGCATATCTGCTGCTGCGGGAACATCCGCTTCTACGGTGAGAACCTGCGGCTCTGCTAGAGCTTGACGTTCCCCGGCAAGCTTGCCGGAGCAAAACTTGTCGGGAGCCTCTGCTTCAACAGAACAAACCCTAGGGCTTGCCGGAGCAGACTGCTCCTCAGCACTCTTGGTGTTGATCTTGGGGACCTTCTTGGCGGCGACTTCGGGAAGCTCTGCCGGAAAATAGTCACCAGAAATCAACTTCCTCTTCTTGCTCTGTCCAGTTGATGGCGTTACGGACGGTCGAGTCAGCTTTAGCACAAAGATCCTTGGTTCCACAGGCAACTTAAGTGCGTCGCACTTTGACAGGCCATCGGCAATCTCGTTCTAAGCTCATGGGACATGCTCCATCTGTAGGCCGTCAAAGTGCTCTTCTAGCTTTCTCACTTCGTCAACGTAGGCTTCCATCGACGGACTCTAATAACTTTTGTTCACTTGGCGGACGACAAGCTGCGAATCACCCCTGACAATGAGCTTCTTAATCCCAAGGTCTGCCGCGATCCTGAGACCGGCAAGCAAGCCTTCATACTCTGCAGTATTGTTTGTTGCTTGCTCCTTGGGAAAGTGCATCTGGACTACGTACTTGAGGTGCTCTCCGGTGGGTGCAACAAGCAGCACACCAGCGCCGGCGCCCTGCAGCGAGAAGGCACCGTCAAAGTACATGAGCCACTCTTTGCTTGCTTCCTTGACGGGGATGCTCGTTTCTGGAATTTCTTCATCTGGTGTTGGCATCCACTCTGCTATGAATTCTGCCAATGCTCTACTTTGGATAGTTGAAGTACTCTCAAACTTGAGGCCAAAGCTTGACAGTTCCAGTGCCCACTCAACAATCCTGCCCGTTGCTTCTGGATTCTGTAGAAACCTCTTCAGCGGAAAGCGAGTGACAACTGTGATCTCATGTGTTTGGAAGTAATGGCGCAGCTTTCTCGAGGCCATGAGAAGGCCAAAAAGCAATTTCTGCACACCAGAGTACCTTGACCTAGCCCCCTGCAGAAGGGAACTGACAAAGTAAACTGGGCGCTGCACCATTCTCTTCTGTATCTCCTCACGCACCCGCGCAGATCCATCTTTGTCGGGACCAGAGCTTGTCGGGGAAGCCCCCTGCTTGTCGCTGGATGCGCCTGCCGTGGTTGCTGGCTCGTCATCTACCTCCCTCTCTGCCACTAACGCAGCACTAACCACTTGATTGGTTGCCGCTATATACAACAGCAACTTTTCTTGTGGCTTAGGTGCGACAAGTGTTGGAGTGGAGGACAGGTATCTCTTTAAGTCCTGCAGCGCAGCCTCCGCTTCCGGAGTCCATTTCATTGGACCTGCCTTTTTCAAAATCTTGAAAAACGGCAGGGCGCGCTCAGCACAGCGAGAGATAAACCTGCTGAGAGCAGCCGCGCAACCGGCAAGTCTTCATACATCCTTGACGCGCTTTGGTGCTTCGATCTGCTCAATGTCCTTGATCTTGTCGGGATTGGCTTCAATTCCCCGCTGAGACACGAAGAACCCGAGAAGCTTGTCGGAGGGGACTCCGAACACACACTTCTCGGGGTTGAGCTTGAGGTTGATCTTGCGCAGATTTGCAAAGGTCTCGTCTAAATCTTGAATCAGGGTTGCCCTGTCCTTGCTCTTGACCACTATGTCATCCATGTAAGCTTCCACATTTCTATGCATATTTGGCTCAAGAGTGACATGAACCACCCTTGCAAATGTTGAACCAGCATTCTTTAAACTGAAAGGCATCCGTATGAAACAGTACGTGCCATACGGAGTGATGAATGCGGTCTTCTCCTCAGCCTCTTCTGCCATGAAGATTTGGTGGTATCCCGAGTATGCGTCAAGAAATGAAAGCAAGTCACATCCAGTCGCGGAGTCAACAATCTGGTCAAAGCGCGGCAAGGGAAATGGTTCTTTGGGACAAGCTTTATTAACATCGGTAAAGTCGATACAAAGCCTCCATTTCCCGTTTGCCTTGCGCACAACAACAGGATTGGCCAACCACGTAGGATGGAGCACTCCTCTGACAAGGCCTGCTGCTTCCAATTTCTTGATCTCTTCAGCGATGAATTCTTGGCGCTCCACTGCTTGCTTCCTAACCTTCTGCTTGACGGGCCGCGCATGAGGACAAACGGCAAGGTGGTGCTCAATTACTTTCCTGGGAACACCGGGGATGTCAGACGGTTCCCACGCAAACACGTCGACGTTCGCCCGCAGGAAAGCAATGAGCGCGCTTTCCTATTTAGGGTCAAGAGTGGCACTGGTGGTGAAGGTACCACCAGTGCCGTCCTCCTTGGCGGACACTTTCTTGGTCTCTGGTGGAGCTGCCATTGCCTTCCTACACTTGCCGGTGGAGCTCGATGGTGCGTCCTCGACGGTAACACAGCACTCCGAAGAGGTGCGCTTGCCGGAGTGGGCATCAGAACTCTTGCCGGACTTGGCCTTCTTCTTCCCCCCGGGAGCTTCAACGGTAAGTGACTTGCGGTCTGTTGCGGCTGCCGCTTCCCGGTAGATCTTGTCGGCGTAGATAAGAGCATCCTTTTTGTCGTCAGGGACAGAGATGACGCTTATCGGGCCTGGCATCTTCAGCATGTTGTACGCGTAGTGAGAGGCTGCCATGAACTTAGCGAGTGCTGGACGACCGAGTATCCCATTGTAAGGCAATGGAAAATTGACAACATCAAAAGTGACCCTCTCAGTCCTGAAGTTCAACTCGCTGCCAAATGTTACTGGCAACGTGACCTTCCCCTTCGGCTTGCTCCTTCCCGGGTTGATTCCTTGGAATGTGCCGGTCTCTTCAAGCTCGCTGTCAGGGATTTGGAGTTTCTGGAGTACAGCGGAGGAGATCAGGTTCAAGCTGGCCCCGCCATCAACTAGCATCTTAGTGACCTTGAGGTTGCGGATAATTGGTGAAACCAACATCGGCAAGCACCCGACCGCAGTAGTCCGATCAGGGTGGTCCTCAATATCAAAGATGATAGGCGTGCTGGACCATTTCAGAAGCTTGCGTGACTCGACAGGTGGTTCTGCCGCATTGACTTCCCGCACCCACTGCTTAAGTTGGCGGTGCGAAGTATGGAGAGAAGCACCGCCGTCAACGCACAAGACCTCTGTGGCTTTCTGGAACACCTGCTCACTGGTCTCGACATCATCCATGTCTTCGTCGTCGTCGTCATCTTCATCCTTGTCGCGGCCGCGGGGAGGTCTGTCTCCTTGCCGCTGCTTGGCCTTGCCACGGCGTCCTCCCCGGCCGGCGTGCTTCTTGCCGGATTCTCCAGCGCCTCCTTGGACCCTCTCCTTGTCGCGTCGCTCGTATTCAGCCTTTTTCTGCTGGACAAGCTGCTCGACTTTCTTGCAGCTCTGGAGGTCATGGCCCTTGGTGCGGTGGATCTTGCAATACTGCTTGTCGGTGCTGTCCTGCTTGTCGGCGACCGCCACAGCCTGTCAGTTGGTGCATGCGGCAATCTCCTTGCCGGAGCTACCAGCTTTGGCTTTCTTGGCGCCACCGTCGTTGCCGGACTGCTCAACGACTAGCACATATTTGCCTTTCTTCTTCCTGTTGTTCCGCCGCCGGTTTTTCTTTGCCAGGGCAGCATCTTCGCTGTCAGATCCTCCTGCTCCTGTATTCTCTCCGGGGAGTTTCCTCCCTTCCTCAGCACATGCACACTTGTCGGCCAGGGCATATAGCTCACTGACGTCTCTGATCTTGCACATCGCCATCTCCTCCCGCATCCTGCGGTTACGCACGTTCTGATGGAAAGCACTAATGACCGTGGCAGGGTGGACATCTGGGATGTTGTGATGTACACGGCTGAATCTCTGAATGTACTTGCGCAGGGGCTCTCCTTCCTTCTGGGCGAGCAGGTGATGGTCACTCTCTTGGCCATGAGGTTTGTGGCCGCCTGTAAAGGCGCCGACAAACTGATGGCATAGGTCTGCCCAGGAGGATATGGAGTTGTTCGGCAAATGCATGAGCCAGGACCTGACGTTGGGCTTGAGCACCCGCAGGAAGTAGTTGGCAAGGATCTTGTCGTCCCGCCCCCGGTAGCTTGCACCGCGATAGTGTAGATGCTGAGGAACTTCGACGGTTGTGACTTGCCGTCGTATTTCTCCGGTACGTCTGGCTTGAAATTCTTCTTGCTGGGCCACTGGACTTGCCGCAGCTCACGAGTAAACGCAGGGCAACCTACCGCGTACGGCAAGTCGCCTGGTTCCCCTGGCGCATGCATCTCGACAGAGGGCCCAGTGCGTTGGTCTGATTGACGCCGCGCTTCTCTTCGACGCTCGATGCGAGTACGAGCGTCTTCTTGCTGTCGTTCGTGAAGAACTTGGCGCTGATCGCGACGAGCTCGTGGATCTGATGACGCGGTGGAGTCGCTGTCGAGGTGGATCTGGCGAGTCGGTGATCTTGGCCTTCGGGGCGGAGAGTGCAAAGTGGTTGCACCTCCACCGGTCTGGTCACCACCGGCTCGTGCCTGGCTGACTTGCCGCGGCTACGAAGTACTCGGCTGCCGTGGATTGTCGCCGTTGGCGAAGCCGATGAGACTCTGAATGGTGGCCCTCCAGTCGTCGATCTTGTCTGCCACTGGAGGGTAGTCTAGGAGTAGTTGAGCTCGCGCCAAAGCTTCTGCTGAAGTGGCGGGTGGCGGCGGCGAACGATGCGAGGAGCGGGATATGCTCGGACTTCTAACCATGTTAGAAGGAGCAGTACCTCGTCCAGGCGACCGTGCCCCGCTCGCGCCAGCATGTTGGCACGCATGCTAGTCTTGAGCACTCCGAGATCCACCAGCTCGATCTTGGTCCAACAAACATATGGTACCATGAGTATCATGACGCTGCCGGTATCGCGCCTCCTGGGATGGACGCGGTTCATGTACGGACGCCGAGGTCTTGGAGTGCGCCCGGTCGTTTTGGGAGCCGACTGCGCCGCTGATGGGCAGCGCAGCCTTGTCCTTGGACTTGGCAGCACCGTGAGCTCCCTCGTCGACGCCCGTTCTTCCGCTGGCGTCTACCCCACCAGCCGTTTGCTCCGGCGATGGTGGGTTAGGCGCGGACAGAGCAGCCGCCTCCGAAGCCTTCTTCTTTGGTGGCATGTCTATGAAGACGATGAAGATTTAGCTCGTGCGAACGCCGGATCAGGTTCACACAACCTCGACGCACCCCCTACCTGGCGCACCAAAGATGTCGAGGGTGCTATTCCACGAACACCTATGGGACCGGCGGACCGAGCCCCTTTCGGTTCGGCAGGGGGGCGGAGATCGCACGAAGAGCAGATCGAGGCGAAGCACACGAGCAGTTTACCCAGGTTTGGGCCGTACGGATGCGTAAAACCCTACTCCTGCTTTGTGGTTCGTATTGAGTTCTTGCTCGGGAGCACCGAGTGGTACAGTACACACCAGCAGCTAACGAGACCGAGCGTGAGTGTTCCCTTCCCCCTCCTCTACGTTGCGCATGGGCCTCCTTTTATATGCTCAAGGGGTCACCGACAGGTGGCAACGTAGACAAGGGTAAAAATGGAAAGGCGTTGCGGTTGGTACCGCCGCCTGCTACAGTGTATCATACCTAACCCTGACGGCAGGGGACAAGGGCATTAAATGCCCGTCTGCGTCGCCCAAATAGTGCAAAAGGGACCGCCAGGGACGCCACCGCTCGCCACAATGGCAATCTTGTCAGCGCCGCTTGCCACCGTGTACCGCTTGCTGCACAGCCTCCCGCCACGTACGCCTGGAAGGGTCCCAGAGCGACACGTTGGTGGATGTGCTGGAGTGCAGGTACAGAGTGGAGGCTTGCCGCGGCAAGCGCCTTTCCGCGGTCGTTGTCTTGTCGCGTCCGGGAGCTTGCCGCTCACCGGGCCTTGCCGGGACGCATGGCGTGTCGCGGCAAGTTCGTTGAGATGCCTTGGTTGGCCTTCCCCGCAAGCTCCTCCTGCCGGGGTCTTGTCTCCTTGGCTTGGATACTTTGTTCTTGAATGGCCCCAAAAGAACCACGGAGGACCTTGCGGTCACCCGGCAAGCCTTGCCGCGGGATGCTGCGACTGCCCATGCACAAGTTCGGGATACTAAGGTACCCCTACTCTAGTACACCGACAGGCGGATTGGGCCACTGAAAAGTCCATTTTAATCAAGCGAGCAGAGGACCCCGAGGCTGCTCTCAAACCGGTGGTGGATGAATTGATCAGCATAAAGCGGCACGTGCATACTATGACTACTGCCATCTTTGGTAAGCCATTTTGACTTCTGAACTGATTTGGCCTTCTTACCGAACTGCCGGTTTAACCCTTATGATATTTCAGGGACACGTATTGGTCACTTGGGTTCAGATGTGCGGAAAAAATTGAAAGCCGTCTACACGTTGGTCGAACAGCTGTATACTGGTGCACAACAGATCATCTGTACCGCATCTCACAACAAACCGGCGCCTACTTTGATTCAAGATACCCTGATGAAGTTGTCAGTGCTTCCGGCCCGGGTTGAAGAGCTGAAGAAATCTGCTGCTTGAACCAGTGCAATTAATGCCTTAATGTGGGCCAAAGCCTGGGTGCCGGATTTTGATCCTATTGAAGCGGCTCAGGGCTTTCCCAGCTTGAAAGAAGATGGGTCAGAATTCAGTGAAGTGGATCAGCGAGCCATAAACCGGGAGGTGCGCCCGCTAGCTTGTCAACTGGTTGAAGAGGCAGACTTGTCGCGTTATCAAGCTCAATATGATAATCAGAACAAGCGAATAGCTGCCCTAGTTCATGAATCAGAAAACCTTATCCCTCCAATCCGTAAGCACACTTATGCTCCCGATATTGACCCGTCCTTGCTGATCCACGATGAAGCTGTATTTCAAGCATTAATGGGAATCGACTGGACAACTGTTGATTTCCAGCCGCTGGGTAGAAAAACGGAGGCTGAGGCGGCGCAGGATGATCCACAACCATCAGGCCGGGCTGGTGACCAGGCCTGAACCGGAAGCCAGTTTTAAAACTGTCTCTCCTTCAAAAAACAATGATATTATTATGGGCACCGTGTTGCCTTGTAATAGACTAGCTGATGATTTGGATGTTTGATATGCCTTCGTGCATAATTTATTTTTCCTGTAATGATGAACTTTCCAGAGCGTTTTTCTGCAATAAAAACTCTTGAAGTACCACCGCGGTTGTACCGTCTGGCGGAATATGATGTCTGCATATATGAAGCCAAAACATCAAAAAATTCTTAAGTATATGATCGAATTTTTGCGATACATAATACCTGCCATTGTTGAGCATGAAGTTGGCTTGGCCAATCTTGAAGCGGAGTTTTGCAAACCCACACTGTTGGAGAAGATAACAGCTCCTGTATATATATGATGCCGGTTTATCAGGTGAACCGTGCCGGGTTATAATAAACTCCGTATTACTCCATAAGAGGATGTTAACCACCGGGCAAATAGTCTCCGGATTGACGTGAACTGTGTTCCGTCAATCGATTGGTTAAAAAACTTTGTCGGTTTAAAAATGTAACAAAAAAGAAAATACCCCCCTTCAAAGAAAAGTATAAAGAAAATGCAAAAAAGGTTTATTTAAACTGATCAGATGGTGTTACCATGGCCGAACACGACCAAGCTCCCGTTAGGTGTAACTATGGTTCTAGTCAGCCAGGTCCCCAAATGAAACCGTGGCATTTATGCCGATCAAGTGGCATGGTCATGGTTCGGGTTTGACCAAGCCCCCAAGTGATTCTGTGGCCTTAGGCCAACCAAGAGGCATGACTGGTTTAGACGTGACCAAGTCCCCAAGTGATCTGGTGGCTTTCGCCTATCAAGAGGCATGGTATTGGTTCAGACACGACCAATCCTCCAAGTGATATGATGCTTTTGTAAAGCTAACTCAAGGGGTAAACCGGAGGCCGCTTTAGAGCAACTCCGTGTAACCTCACATGATGTAAAAGAACAGATACCCCGCTTTAGCTGAGGCTCCGGTTTATTATATTTAATCATAATATATACATTGTCGTACTATGTACATAAGTATAGCCAATGGCTCAAGTATAGTAAGGCCGAAGATGAGCTATGTTCCACGGCCTGTTGGTCTCCTCCTCTGATGTGCGTGAGTCTTTATGCTCTCGAATATCGATCAGATAGTACGACCCGTTGTGCAGATTCTTGCTGACCATGAAAGGCCCCTCCCAAGGTGGGGATAGCTTATGCATATTGGTCTGGTCTTGGATGAGCCGAAGCACCAAATCTCCTTCCTGAAAGGTTCTGGTTCTGACTCGGCGACTGTGGTAACGACGAAGATCCTGCTGGTAAATCACCGATCGGGCGGCCGCGACGTCACGCCCTTCGTCCAACCGGTCCAAAGCATCTTGTCGTGCTGTCTCGTTGTCTGCTTCAACATAAGCCGCCACACGAGGTGAATCATGACGGATATCACTTGGGAGAACCGCCTCTGCTCCATAAACCATGAAGAACGGTGTGTATCCTGTTGATCTGTTGGGTGTTGTATTGATGCTCCATAACACAGATGGTATTATTCTACCCAACAACCCGGCGTTCTCTGCAAAGGAACCATGAGCCGGGGCTTAATACCTCTCAAGATCTCTTGATTAGCTCTTTCTGCTTGGCCATTGGACTGTGGATGCGTCACTAATGAAACATCGAGCCGGATGTGCTCCCGTTCGCAGAACTCTTTCATATCACGTTTGGATAAATTGGTACCATTATCTGTGATAATACTATGCGGAAAGCCAAACCGGAAAATCACCTTTTGGATGAACTGGACCGCCGTGGCCGCATCACACTTGCTAACAGGCTCTGCCTCCACCCACTTTGTAAACTTGTCAACCGCCACCAGGAGGTGGGTTTTCTTATCTTTGGACCTTTTGAAAGGACCAACCATATCCAGCCCCCAAGTCGCAAACGGCCAAGTAATTGGAATCATTCTCAATTCTTGAGCCGGTACATGAGCACGTCTTGAAAACCTTTGGCAACCATCACATCGTCTGACCAGATCCTCCGCATCAGCATGAGTAGTTAACCAATAAAAGCCATGGCGAAACGCTTTAGCCACCAGAGACTTTGAACCGGCGTGGTGACCACAATCTCCTTCATGAATCTCACGTAAAATTTCGCGGCCTTCTTCAGGAGACACGCAGCGTTGAAAAGCTCCTGACACACTGCAATGATGTAACTCACCGTTGATAATAGTCATGGACTTGGATCGCCGGATTATCTGCCGGGCCAGAATCTCGTCCTCTGGCAGCTCGCCCGGGTTCTTGTACGCCAGGTAAGGGAGCGTCCACTCCGGAATAACATGAATAGCTACCACCAATTGAGCCTCCGGATCAGGAATAGCCAAATCCTCTTCACCTGGGACCTTGACCGACGGGTTGTGCAGCACATCCAGAAAAACATTGGGCGGTACCGGTTTGCGCTGAGGGCCCAGCCGGCTTAAAGCGTCCGCTGCTTCATTTTTTCGCCGGTCCACGTCATCCACCTGATAGCCTTTGAAATAACCTGCCACAGCATCCACTTCATGACGGTATGCTGCCATAAGTGGGTCCTTGGAGTCCCAAGTGCCAGACACTTGCTGAGCCACAAGGTCCGAGTCATCGAAGCACGTCACTCGACTTAGATTCATCTCCTTAGCCATCCGGAGACCATGGAGCAAGGCTTCATACTCAGCTGCATTGTTAGAACAAGGGAACATTAAGCGGAGAACATAACAAAACTTATCACCTCGTGGGGAAGTTAATACGACTCCAGCCCCCGAGCCTTCCAACTGCCTGGATCCGTCAAAATGGATGGTCCAATACGTGTGATCCGGCTTTTCTTCAGGTGCTTGCATTTCTGTCCAATCATTGATGAAATCAACAAGTGCTTGAGACTTAACAGCTGTCCAAGGCACATACTTCAAACCGTACGGCCCCAGCTCTATAGCCCACTTTGCAATCCAGCCAGTAGCTTCCCGGTTCTGGATGATATCTCCCAAAGGAGCAGAACTGACTACCGTAATTGGGTGCCCTTGGAAGTATTGTTTAAGCTTCCGGCTTGCCATAAAGACTCCATACACTAGCTTCTGCCAATGCGGATACCTTTGCTTGGACTTGATTAGTACCTCGCTGATATAATAGACCGGACGTTGAACCGGATGCTCCTTACCCGCCTCCTTCCGTTCTACTACAATGGCCACGCTGACCACCCGAACATTGGAAGCAACATATAGTAGGGACGGCTCCTTGTCAATGGGAGTGGCAAGCATCGGTGGATTGGCCAGTTGCCGCTTTAAATCCTCAAACGCTTCATCAGCGGCAGAACTCCAGACAAACCGATCCGTCTTTTTCAACATCTGATACAAAGGAATTGCCTTCTCACCAAGACGGCTGATAAACCGGCTTAATGCCGCAATCCGGCCGGCCAGTCGTTGAACATCATTGATACACTTCGGTTTATCCAGGGAGGTGATGGCCGTGATCTTCTCTGGATTAGCCTCAATTCCCCTGTTGGAAACCAGAAAACCCAATAACTTGCCCGCCTGTACACCAAAGACACACTTGTCCGGATTAAGCATCATCTTGTATGTCCTCAGGTTATCAAAGGTTTCCCTCAAATCATCAATCAGAGTCTCCTTCTCCCTGGACTTAACCACAATATCATCCACGTAAGCATGTACATTACGGCCAATCTGCTTGTGAAGACAATTTTGTACACACCGTTGATAAGTTGCCTGGGCACTCTTGAGCCCAAAGGGCATAGACACATAGCAGAAGGCTCCAAAGGGAGTTATAAATGCCGTCCTCTCCTGGTCCTTAACTGCAATTTTGATATGATGATAGCCAGAATATGCATCCAGAAAACTTAAACCCTCACAACCCGCCGTAGCATCAATAATTTGATCAATACGGGGGAGGGCAAAAGGATCTGCTGGACAAGCCTTATTAAGATCTGTGTAATCCACACACATGCGCCAGCTGCCGTTTTTCTTAAGGACCAGCACCGGATTGGCAAGCCACTCAGGGTGAAAAACTTCGACAATAAAGCCATCCGCTAAGAGCCTGGCTACCTCTTCTCCAATCGCCTTGCGTCTTTCTTCGTTAAACCGGCGAAGGAACTGTTTCACCGGTTTGTATCTAGGATCCACATTAAGGGTGTGCTCAGCGAGTTGCCTCGGTACACCTGGCATGTCAGAGGGCTTCCATGCAAAAATGTCCTGATTCTCATGGATGAACTCGATGAGCGCACTTTCCTATTTCGGATCCAAGTTGGCACTAATGCTGAACTGCTTGGCCGAATCGCCAGGTACGAAGTCAACAAGCTTAGTTTCTGCTGCCAATTTGAACTTTAAGGCCGGATCATGCTCCGTGGTTGGCTTTTTCAACGGAGTCATGTCCGTCGGATCAACATTGTCCTTATAGTATTTTAACTCCTAGGTGGCACAAACTGAGTCAGCATAAGCCGCATCTCCTTCCTCACACTCCAAAGCAATTTTGCGGCTTCCGTGAACCGTTATGGTCCCCCTGTGACCCAGCATCTTGAGCTGCAAATACACATAACAAGGCCGTGCCATAAACTTGGCGTAAGCCGGTCGCCCAAACAGAGCATGATATGGACTCTGGATTTTCACCACTTCAAACGTCAATGTCTCTGACCTGGAATCATGGTCATCCCCAAAGGCCACTTCTAGAGCTATCTTACCAACGGGATACGCTGATCTACCGGGCACTACACCGTGGAATACTGTATTAGACGGTTTGAGATTCTTATCTATTAGTCCCATACGGCGAAAGGTCTCATAGTACAGGATGTTAATGCTGCTTCATCCATCCATGAGCACCTTGGTGAACTTATAACCTCCCACCTGAGGCGCCACCACCAGAGCCAACTGACCCGGATTATCGACCTGCGAAGGATGATCTTCCCTGCTCCATATGATGGGCTGCTCAGACCAACGTAGAGAACAGGGTATGGCCGGTTCAACAGAGTTGACCGCCCGCCTCTGAACCTTCCGGTCTCGCTTGTCCAAGCTAGTGGTGAAGACATGGTACTGCCCATTACTCAGCTGCTTTGGGTTGCTCTGGTAACCTGCCTGTTGCTGCTGTTGGTTGTAACCACCTTGGTTGTTCTGACTATTTTGACCATTATGTCCGCCCGGATTACCATTGAACCCTGAATCGGAACTTCCTCCACCGTAACCCGGCCCGGATCCTAAGCCACCGCCAGATTCATGATCATACAAGAAATTATTAGAATTCTTGAACTCCTGCATAATAAAGCAGTCTTTCCAAAGGTGGTTGGCTGGCACCTCCTTCGTCCCATGTTTTGGATAGGGCTGGTTTAACAGGTAGTTCAGGCGGTTTGGGTTAGGGTTGGGCACTCCATTACGATTCTTCGGTCTACCCTTACGTCGCTGGCCATTGTCCTGTGCGTTGGTATTAGCCACAAAGTCCATGTTACCATCTGCTTTACGCTTGCCTCCACCACCATTGCATGTCCAGTGATGTTGCTGACCTTTGGAGCTGCTGTTCTTCTTCCCCTTCCCAGTCTTGTCATCATCATATTCGGGATCCTTGGTACTATCAGAATCATCATATTTCACCAAAGCGGCCATGAGGGTCCCCATGTCGGTGCAATGGCGCTTCATCCGCCCCAGCTTTAGCTTTAGGGGCCCAAATCGGCAGTTGCCTTCTAGGGTTAATACTGCGGTGTCAGCATTGATGCGATCTAAGGAATGCAACACTTGTGAGACCCGGCGCACCTAGTGAGTCGTTGATTCTCCTTCCTCCTGGACGCATGCAGCTAAGTCTACTATCGACATAGGCTGTTTACAGGTATCCTTGAAGTTGCTGATAAACCGGGCTCGTAACTGGGACCATGAACTGATAGAATTAGCCGGCAAGCTTTTTAACCAAGTATGGGCCGTTCCTTCCAGCATCATGGTGAAGTACTTCGCACATGCCGCATCATCTACATCGAGCATCTCCATGGCCATCTCATAGCTCTCCACCCATGTCTCCGGAGGCTGATCCGCCGTGTAATTCGGTACCTTGCGCGGGCCTTTGAAATCCTTGGGCAGGCGCACGTTGCGTAAAGCGGGGATAAGGCAAGGCACCCCCAAGGAACTAGAGGTAACACCAAGCTCAGTTAATGTGGTTGGACGAACCGGCGTGAGCTGCCGAGCCTGATGTTGTGCGGCTAACTCGGCCTCCCTGCGCGCGCGGGCCCGGTCCTCCACTCCCTGAGCGTTATCAGCACCACCTACCGTGTTGTTGTCACGGGGTGTTCCCCGTCGTTCGTTACTCGACACTGCCGATTCATCTATATGTCTGCTATAGCTCCGGCTTGGACGGGGAGTTGAGTGGATCCGGTCGCGGCTGTACGAGTATGCTTCCTGTTGGGCCAAAGCGGTCCTCAGAAGCTCCTTGACCCGTCGCGTCTCTACTGCCTGCGGCGAGTCACCTTCAATTGGAATAGCCTCCAGTCGTGCAGCAGCGGCAACGAGATTGTCCATTGGGTTGGAGTAGTGACCCGGAGGTGTTAAAGCGGCCTGTGGTATGACGGTGTTTTGACGAGGCGGGTCCATCTGACGGGGCTGAACCGGTGCACCGGTCCCAGGGGCTTCTGGCCGGTTTCCCTCCAGCGGATTGCCGGCTCTTGGTCCAAGAGTGTTGAAAAGGTCTCTAGCCTCGAAAACCGGAGGTAAACGGGAATGGTGCTTCCTCCTCATGACTTCATGCGACGCGCTCTAGTCCAACATAAGCCGGTAAGCCTGGGCGTCTAAAGCGGCCTGCTCTGCGGCCATCCGGGTGTCCTCGGCCACCAGATCTGCCTTAGCCTAGGTGATCTGTTCCTTCACCTTTGCAATCTCCACGTTGTGAACATCCTGATTCGGTGGATTAACCTCCGCCACAAGCACATCCAATGCATCAAATAGTTCTGATAGAACCTGAGCCGGCGGGCGCACAGGGCCTCCTGCCCCGGTCGCTGTCGCCGCTGCTGAACCGGAAATCATTGCCGCAGCTGTCAAAGAATGAAGTGCTGCCTGTGTTCCGGCCATGAATATTCCAACCCTATTGGGCAGATCAGAGGAGTCCGGAATATTGTCGCCATTGGAACAACTCCCAATCCGGCCATCTTGTAGCTGATAAAGAGATTCGGCTTCTCCGGTCGAAGACTCGTCATCAGAACGAACGACGGTCGTGTCGCGAAATTCCGATCCGTCCTCATAACTCCCTCCATGGATGACTGCCACGAAGGCATGCTTCACAGCCGGTTTAACCCGAGCGGATCGCGCACGCTGAGCCGTCTCGACGAGGTCGGTGCAGATGTCCGGCTCAGGGCCCGGTTCACCGATCATGCCAATGAAAACGTGAATGCCACCAAAGGGGACCCGGTACCCGTACTCAATTGAGCCGGCCTTGGGGCCCCAGCCTGCATCATCGATGTAGAGCTCGCGACAACTCTTAGTCATCCGGCCTACAGCGTAGCCCTCGAGTCCTTCAAAGCGGCCCTCCAAGATCTGGAAACCATCGTGCGATAGCCCCACAGTGGGCGCCAACTGTCGTGGTTTTGTCACAGCAGATGTCCTAGAGAAAGGACTTAGTCGTGGAGCCATCTCTACGGATTAGCTTGAAGGGGTTAAAGCGGACACAAGGACGCAAGAGAGTTTATACTAGTTCGGCCCCTTCAATGAAGGCAAAAGCCTGCGTCTAGTTGTGATGGAATTGATGGGGTTTCGATGACTAGGGAGCAAACAAGCTTCGCCCATGTCTCGAGTTGTTGTCTCTCTTTGAACCGCCGCCGGGTCGTCCCCTTATATACACGGGTGACGCCCGTCGGTCCACAGAGTCCCAACACCGGTTCATACTCGTATCCGGGTTGGTCTCTCCTTATTCCTAACTTACAATACAAGTATACATATTAACCCAGTTTATAGCTACAGGTCTTAAACCGACTACAGGCCTTGGGCCCTCATCTGCCTCTTTGGGCTTTAACACCTTTGAGCTACTGATGAAGTTAACCCGGCCCAGGTAGGCCGGTTTACACCCAGCAGTAATATCCCCAACAGTAATTGTTGGATTTTTTCCAATAATATTGATATTGTCGACTTGAGGTTGTTTCCCCGGAAAGTGTATCGTATGCTCATTACCATTGCCATGAAAAGTGACATTGACTTTGTTGCAATCAATAACAGCCCCTGCAGTATTCAAAAAGGGTCTTCCAAGAATAATGGACATACTATCGTCCTCAGGAATATCAAGAATAACAAAGTCCGTTAAAATAGTAACATTTGCAACCACAATAGGCACATCCTCACAAATACTGACAGGTATAGCAGTTGATTTATCAGCCATTTGCAAAGATATCTCAATAGGTGTCAACTTATTCAAATCAAGTCTACGATATAAAGAGAGAGGCATAACACTAACACCGACTCCAAGATCACATAAAGTAGTTTTAACATAGTTTCTTTTAATGGAGCATGGTATAGTTGGTACTCCGGGATCTTCTAGTTTCTTTGGTGTTCCACCTTTAAAAGTATAATTAGCAAGCATGGTGGAAATTTCAACTTCCGGTATATTTCTTTTATTTGTAACAATATCTTTGATGTACTTAGCGTAAGGATTCATTTTAAGCATATCAGTCAAACGCATACGCAAAAAGATAGGTCTAATCATTTTAGCAAAGCACTCAAAATCCTCATCATCCTTTTTCTTGGATGGTTTAGGAGGAAAAGGCATGGGTTTATGAACCCGTGGTTCTCTTTCTTTACTGTGCTTCCTAGCAACAAAGTCTCTCTTAGTATAATGTTTGATTCCTTGATTGTGGGTTATCAAGATCAACAACATGTTCAATCTCTACTTCATTGTCATTACTAGGTTGAGCATCAACATGAACATCATTATCAACATTATCACTAGGTTCATGCTCATTACTAGATTGTGTTTCAGCATCAGAAATAGAGATATCATTAGGATTTTCAGGTGTGTCAATAACAGGTTCACTAGAAGCATGCAAAGTCCTCTCATTTTTCTTTTTCCTTCTTCTTAGAAGAACTAGATGCATCTATATTAGTTCTCTGAGTATCTTTCTCAATTCTCTTAGGGTGGCCCTCAGGATACAAAGGTTCCTGCGTCATGTTATCCCCTCTAGTCACAACTCTAACATCATTATCATTTTTCTTATTATTTAATTCATTGAGCAAATCATTCTGAGCTGTAAGTACTTGTTCTACTTGAGTGGTAACCATAGAAGCATGTTACTAGTAAGTTTAAGTTCACCTTTAACTATAGACATATAATCACTCAGGTGGTCAATCATATACGCATTGCATTTCAATTGCCTACCAACATAAGCATTGAAGTTTGCTTGCTCAACAATAAAATTATCAAACTCATCTAAGCATTGGCTAGCAGACTTATTACGAGGAATATCACCTTCATCAAATCTATAGAGAGAATTTACCTTTACTACCTGTGTCGGGTTATCAAGACCATGTATTTCTTCAATAGGTGGTAAATTCTTAACATCTTCAACTTTAATACCTTTTTCATTCATATATTTCTTTGCCTCTTGCATATCTTCAGGACTGAGAAATAGATTACCCCTTTTCTTCGAAGTTGGCTTAGGAGTTGGTTCAGGAAGTGTCCAATCATTTTCATTACTCAACATATTATTCAATAGCAATTCAGCTTGATCAACAATTCTTTACCTGAAAACACAACCAGCACAACTATCCAGGTGGTCTCTGGAAGCATCGGTTAGTCCATTATAAAAGATATCAAGTATTTCATTTTTCTGGAGAGGATGATCAGGCAAAGCATTAAGTAATCGGAGAAACCTCCCCCAAGCTTGTGGGAGACTCTCTTCTTCAATTTTCACAAAGTTATATATTTCCCTTAAGGCAGCTTGTTTCTTATGAGCGGGGAAATATTTAGCAGAGGAGTAATAAATCATATCCTGGGGACTACTCACACAACCAGGATCAAGAAAATTAAACCATGTTTTAGCATCACCCTTTAATGAGAACGGAAATAACTTAAGGATATAATAGTAGCGAGTTTTCTCATCATTAGTGAATATGGTGGCTATATCATTTAATTTAGTAAGATGTGCCACAACAGTTTTAGATTCATAGCCATAGAAAGGATCAGATTCAACCAAAGTAATTATCTCAGGACCTACAGAGAAATCATAATCCTTATCGGAAATACAGATAGGTGAAGTAGCTAAAGTAGGGTCATATTTCATTCTAGCATTCAAAGATTTTTAATTTAAGCTTAGCTAATAATTTCTTAAGATCATATCTATCATTGCAAGCTAAAAAGTCTCTAGCAGTTTCTTCATCCATAACATAACCCTCAGGCCCAACAGGAAATTCATATCTAGGGGGAGAATCTTCATCATCACTTTCATCAATATTATCAGTTTCAATAATTTCATTCTCTCTAACTGTAGCAAGTTGTTTATCAAGAAATTTACCTAGTGGCACAGTATTATCAAGCATAGAAGTAGTTTCATCATAAATATCATGCAAAGCAGAAGTGGCATCATCAATAACATGCGACATATCAGAATGAATAGCAGGTGTAGGTGTCACAATTTTACTCAAAACAGAAGGTGAATCAAGTGCAGAGCTAGATGGCAGTTCCTTACCTCCCCTCGTAGTTGACGGAAAAATCTTGGTTCTTTCATCTTTCAAGTTCTTCATAGTGATCAACGGATATAAATCCCAAGTGACTTAAAGAATAGAGCTATGCTCCCCGGCAATGGTGCCAGAAAATAGTCTTGATAACCCACAAGTATAGGGGATCGCAATAGTTTTCGAGGATAGAGTATTCAATCCAAATTTATTGATTCAACACAAGGGGAGCCAAATAATATTCTCAAGTATTAATAGTTGAGTTGTCAATTCAACTGCACCTGAAAGACTTAATATCTGCAGCAAACTATTTAGTAGCAAAGTAATATGGAAGTAATGGTAACGATGGCAAAGTTAATAGTAATAGTTTTTGTAGTGATTGTAATAGTGGCAACGAAAAAGTAACCAAGCAGAGATCAATATGTGAAAAGCTTGTAGGCAATGGATCAGTGATGGATAATTATGTCGGATGCAATTCCTCATGCAACAGTTATAACATAGGGTGACACAGAACTAGCTCCAATTCATCAATGTAATGTAGGCATGTATTCCGAATATAGTCATACATGCTTATGGAAAAGAACTTGCATGACATCTTTTGTCCTACCCTCCCGTGGCAGCGGGGTCCTATTGGAAACTAAGGGTGTAAGTGCATCTAGTGCCCCTTAGTGATTTTGGTGTATTGAAGACTTATAGGTTAAGGGACTAATGAATTTGTGAGTGTACACAGGTCTATAAGTCCATGAGGAGTTTGATATTTACAGAGAAAGTCAACCCCTAAAAATGAAGTTCTTCGACTGAAGACTTCGGATTTCTGAAGACTTTCTGAAGACTTTGAAAGTGAAGAAATTGGTGTGACCTTGAAAACTTGGTATTCATTCGAGGAACATGAAGCGTGAATACTTTTGTTTTCGTAGTTTCATTTTCTCTTTCTTGAGTCATAGGAAACACCGTACTGTTAAAGGGGGTCGAGGAAATACTAAGGACAAATTTCCATGTGATGCTCACCTCAAAATCCTACACCTACCAATCCCTTCGAGTGAAGCCATTGGAAATCTCATACAGTCTAGTCATATTCTTCAGTGACAGAGACAAAGCTCTTCTGGTCTCTGAGGAATTTGTTCTGACTGAGGAGTTAGGAATTCGCCAGTGCGGATTGCCTACACAGTGACGAACATGATAGCCGTGAGGATTTTGCTACTCAAAATTCCGATCGTTGCTATGCTATGCGCCAGCTGTCCCAAAATATCTATCCACCTAACGGTCATATGATTGAAGGGCATTTATGTCTTATCATGTCGGGCTGCTCCCTAGGCTATAAATAGCCACCCCCTACAACCACTAGCTAGTTGGCTGCTCCGAGAGAAGCTGGCACTTGTCATTTGAGAGAAACCCATCCTCCGAGGAGTTTGAGAGAAAATCATCAAGTGAGGAAAAACCCAAACACCTACAAACCCCAAGTGATTGAGCATCACTGAAGAGATTGAACCTGCGTGGATCTGACGCTTGTTACCTTTCAAGACTGTGCTTCTTCCAGATGGTTAGGCGTCATGGTCTAGAGCATCTAAGAGGAATTGTGGATCGCCGAGTGACCAAGTTTGTGAAGGTTCGGAAGTCACCTGAAGACTTACCATGAGTGATTGGGCGAGGTCTGTGTGACCTTAGCTCAAGGAGAATACGGTGAGGACTTGGTGTCCTGAGCTGCGTGCTCAGGACTGGGTGTCCGGGACTATGTGTCCTCAAGTTTAAATACTCAGCCGCTCCAACCAGACGTACAACTGAGACAACAGTTGGAACTGGTCTACCAAATCGTTGTCTTCACCAAGCTTACTGGTTCTATTTCCTCAACTCTTTCATTTCCTCATAACTGTGTTGTGTGCTTGTTCATATATGTGTTTGAACACTTTGACTGAAGACTTTCTCAATTTCCTCAGTTCAATTTCTTCACTCTGTTTGTCTTCATCCCGTGTTATCATGTACTTACCCTTCCTGTACTCTGTGCCTGTCTTCATTTCATCATGATGACTATGCTTGTATTCTATTATGTTTACTTTTGAGTACTTATTCCGCTGCTAGTAGTTCTTCGCTAAGGAATTTCCTGACCGGCAAATTCCTCAGTGAAGAATTTCGTAAAAATCACCTATTCACCCCCCTCTAGTCGATATAACGCACTTTGAATTGGTATCAGAGCAAGGTACTCCCTTGTTCTGTGTGATTTTGGTTTAACTGCCTGTCGACCGCAGGTATGATCAAGGTCTCTGCTGGGTGTCCTACCTTCGATGGGATGGACTACCCCTACTGGAAGAATAAGATGCGAATGCATCTTGAGGCAATCGATAACGATCTCTAGTATGTCGTGGAAAATGGTGTTCCCTGAGTCACACCTTCTCTGAATGCTGCTGATGTAAAGAGATTCAAGCAACTCAACTCTCAAGCGAAGAATATCATATGTGGCCATCTGAGCAAAGGACAGTATGAGAGAGTGAGTGCTTTGGAGACAGCGAAGCTTCTCTGGGACATGCTGTCCAAAGTGAATGAAGGAGTCTCAACACAGCGTGACTCTCTAGTTGATGTTCTTCGCAATCTCTTCAATCTCTTCAAAAGACTCGACAATGAAAATGTTCAACAAACCATCGATCGCCTCAATGACATCTCAAATGAGCTTCAAGCACTTGGTGCCACTGACATCACCGACCATGAGGTGGTGAAGAAATTGCTGAGATCGGTTGATTCCTCATTTGACACTCTAGCATTGATGATACAAGAACGTGCTGTACAAGTCACTTGATCCCGCTGATATTCTCGAGAGGCTAAATACTCGTGAGTTCCAACTTGCTGAAAAAAGAGATCTCTATGGTTCGAGCTATGGCAGATCACGTGCACTGAAGGCCAAGGCAGTATCCGAGTCAGAAGATGAAGACTCTGGTAGCAGTCTTGGTGATCCTGAAGAACTAAGCCATGATCTAGCTCTGCTCATGAAGAAGTTCCAAAATTTCTCAAGATGTGGTCTCTTTGGAAGACCCACAAGGAGCAATGATTCCTCATCCAGTGACTACAAGAGGAGGCTCTGTCATAAATGCAAGAAACCTGGGCATTACATTCAAGATTGTCCTCAGTGGGAAAAGGAATCAAAGAAGAAGAAATACAAGGATTACAGTTCTGTTGATGCGAAGAAAAAGAAGAAATCCACAAAATCTTCATCAACAAAATCCTCAAAGCCCTCATATCACAAGAAGAGGAGCTCCAACAATGCTAGGGCATTCATTGGCAAGGAAATGGACTCTGAGGCTGAATCTGAAGAAAATGAGGAAGAGGAGATATCTGAGGAGTCCGAATCCGGAGTGGCGAGCCTAGCTCTCGCTACTGCATTTGTCAGCAAGTGTATCTTCAACACTGAAGAAAATGACCTCACCAACAAGGCTGATGAAGGCGATGATGACTACGCTCCCACCTATTGCTTCATGGCAAAGGGTGCCAAGGTACTCTAATATACCTCCTCTGATTCAAGTGAGAATGAATCTGATGAAAACCTTAAGCCCAACTATTCTAAACATGCTAAGATTGTTGTAAAACAACAAAGGGCTCTTGAAAAGGTTCAAAACATGCTAGACAAAAGTGATGATATGTTGGGTGAAGAAATGGATCGCACTAAAGCCTTGACTGAAAATCTTCAGAGACTTCAGACTAGGTTTTACAATCTTCAAGGTCATCATAACACTCTCTTATCTGATCATGAAAGGCGTTCTTATGATTTTCTTCAAAGAAAGGAAGACCTTGAGAAGCTAAGAATGAGTTATGAAGATGTTCAGAAGGAGCGTGATTCATTACTTGCTCAACAAATCAACGCTTCTTAGGAAGAATTTGTTCCTCCATGCTTGAAGTGCATTGAACGTGAATCTGCTAATTCTTCACCTGAATGTTCAAATGCTGCTAATGTTTCAAATTCTTGAAATGCCTCTGCTATCACTAATTCCTCATCTAAAGACATTGCTAGTATCACTGACGATGCAGGGCTGAAGGAATTGTACATGACAGGCATGTACAAATGCCTCAAAGGGCATCAGACTCTTTGTGATGTGCTTAAAAAGCAGATCCTCAACAGGAACCCTAGGAAAGAGGGTATTGCTTTTGAGAGGAAACCCAATGCTGATGGTACATATTGGAAGCATGAGCAATACCCAAAACTACAAGGGTTGCTGCAAAGGGACCTCTAGTTGATCCATCTAACTTATCTGGATTTGCATGTGAATCTCCTCGTTCTGATGATGAGTCATTTGACTCCAACTATAAACTGTTCAAAAATCAGAATGGTGAAGTATTTGCTAGATATGTTGGCACTAACTGCAGGAATAGTCCTCCTATGAAGAAAATGTGGGTTCCCAAAAGATTCCTTGAAAATCTTCAGGTGAATGTCATCATGACGCCACCTGTGAAGAATAGGAACCCCAGATCAAATTCTTCATATGAATCCAAGTCCTCATACGGACCAAACTCTTCACATGGATCATATACCTCAAAAGGATCAAAGTCCTCATATGAACATCATCGTGCTAACACGTCTGTTTCGCAGGGAAGATCTAAGGATTATGGATATGTGCATTATTCTGAAAATCATTATGTCCATAAGTCCTCGAAGAATTTCTCTGCTTACTCTTATGCTTACTCTAACCCCTCTTATGTGAAACGAAATGGACTGGCATCTATGCCACCTTTGTCTTATGGAGCTCGCAGAATGATGAACTCTTTGCAACCCCTTCAGATGTGGGTGGTGAAGAAAAACAACTAATCTCTTCTACAGGGTCAGGTCTCCAGACATACATAATCGTCTAAAGAATTTGCTAGAGACCTGAGTATGCCTGAAAGGACGCATGCTAATCATGAAGAAATGAACTTTCATTTCTCATGTCCTCATACTACTTTATCTGTTCTTCTGCTTGATGAAATTGATCTGATGAATTGATGTCATATTCTTCACTGATGAAGTATATGAGTTTGTAAGCTGCACTAATTCATCTGCAGGATGACCCAACAAAGCCACTAAGTGGGTCCTCAATAGTGGATGTACAAATCACATGACTGGTGACAAGAATCTATAGATGGATGCTCCATTATCTCTGTCGCATCTGAAGCATATCATCTTTGCCGACAAAGACAAAAGTCAGGTATTGGGTCTAGGTAAGGTTGCGATCACAAAGGGTCAACACATGGACAAAGTGACACTTGTTGAGTCCTTAGGATACAACCTTATGTCTGTCTAAATGCTTTGTGATATTGATATGGTTGTTGTCTTTGGCAAGTACCGTTGTGTGGTGGTTATGGAAGCTGACAATTCCAAAGTCTTCGAAGGCTTTAGGAGAGGAGACCTCTATATTGTTGATTTCTCTATAGGACCACACCCGGCCGTGTGCCTACTTGCAAAAGCTTCAGAAGGCTGGCTCTGGCATCGACGACTTGGTCATGCAGGCATGAGGAATTTGCACATGCTTGCGAAGAAGAAGCATGTCATTGGCATCGAGAATGTCAAATTCCTCAAGGATCACCTATGTGGAGCCCGTGAAGCTGGGAAGATGACAAAGGCCAAGCATCCAGCAAAGACTATCATGACCACTACTCGCCCATTTGAATTGCTTCACATGGATCTCTTTGGTCCTAATCATTATTCTGCTATTTCAAATGATGCATCTCAATATGGCTTTGTTATTGTTGATGATTACTCTCGATACACATGGGTACACATTGTTACTTACAAACATGAAGTGCAGGAAGTCTTCAAACGATTTTCCTCGAGGGCTTCAACCAACTTTGGTGTGAAGATCAAGCACATCAGAAGTGACAATGGCACTGAGTTCAAGAATTCCGGTCTCGATGACTATCTTGATGAACTTGGTATTACTCATGAGTTATCTGCTCCTTATACTCCTCAGCAGAACGGCGTCGTGGAGCGCAAGAACATGACCCTTGCTAAGATGGCTCGCACAATGCTTGATGAATACAAAACGCCTCGTCGTTTCTGGACCGAGGCAATTGATACTATGTGCCACATCATCAACAGAGTATATCTTCACAAATTCTTCAAGAAGACTGCCTATGAACTCCTCACTGATAAGAAACCCAATGTAAGTTATTTCAAAGTCTTCGGTGCTAAATGTTGGATTAGAGATCCTCATCACAACTCTAAATTTGCACCGAAAGCACATGAAGGTTTTATGCTTGGTTACGGAAAGGACTCGCACACCTACAGAGTCTTCAACAACGTTCTTCACAAGGTTGTTGAAACTTTAGATGTGCGGTTCAATGAAACTAATGGCTCGCAAAGAGAGCACCTACCTACTATGATAGATGAACCAGCACCTGAGGAAACTATCAAGTTCAAGGCTACCGAGGATGTCATTCCTACTAAAGAATCTACTGAAGAATTCATTCCAGAACATGAAGAACGTCGAGCTAATGCACCTGAAGAAAATACTGAAGAAAATGGTGCTGAAGAGAATGCTGATCAAATTCCTCAACGACAACCATCTCATCCTCGCATTGCAAAAGAAGTGCAAGTTGAAAAGATCATCAATGACATCAAAGCGCCAGGTCCTCTCACACGCTCAAAAGCTTCACATTTATCTAAATTTTGTGGGCACTATGCTTTTGTCTCTATCACAGAGCCCACTAAGGTAGATGAAGAATTTCTGGAGCTTGAGTGGATTCAGGCCATGCAAGAAGAACTACATTAGTTCGAGCTCAACAATGTATGGGAACTGGTCAAACGTCCAGATCCTCGCAAGCACAATATCATTGGCACAAAGTGGATCTACCACACCAAGCAAGATGAAAATGGCCTTGTGGTGAGGAATAAGGCACGGCTTGTAGCTCAAGGCTACACACAGGTTGAAGGAATTGATTTCGATGAAACTTTTTGCACCTATTGCTAGACTTGAGGCTATTCACATATTACTTGCTTATGCTAACCATCATGATATCACTTTATATCAAATGGATGTGAAAAGTCCATTCCTCAATGGTAAGCTTGAGGAAGAAGTATATGTTGCTCAACCCCCAGGTTTTGGAGATCCAAAGAATCCTGACAAAGTCTTCAGACTCAACAAGACCCTCTATGGCCTCAAGCAGGCCCCTCGGGCATGGTATGATACCTTGAAGGAATTCTTCATGAAGAAAGGCTTGAAACTCGGTTCACTCGACCCTACTCTTTTCACTAAATCTTATGATGGTGAATTGTTTGTATGCCAAATATATGTTGATGATATTATCTTTGGCTGTACTGACCAACGTTATAGTGATAAATTTGCCTATATGATGAGTGAAGAATATCAAATGTCTATGATGGGAGAGTTGAAATTCTTCTTAGGTCTTCAAATTCATCAAGAATGCAATGGCATATTCATATCTCAGGAGAAATACCTCAAGGATGTACTGAGGAAATTTGGCATGCAAGATTGCAAAGGCGTCAAAATTCATATGTCCACAAATGGCCATCTGTGCACTGATGAAAATGGTATTGACTTCGATCATAAGGTATACCGCTCCATGATTGGTTCTTTATTGTACTTATGTGCATCTAGGCCAGATATAATGCTTAGTGTTTGCATGTGTGCCCGATTTCAAGCTACACCGAAGGAATCACACCATAAGGTTGTGAAGCATATTCTTCGATATCTAGCTCACACACCAACACTTGGATTATGGTACCCCAAGGGCTCGGCTTTTGATCTCATTGGATATTCTGACACTAACTATGTTGGTGATCGTGTGGACCGCAAGTCAACATCTAGTACATGTCATTTCCTCGGACGATCTTTGGTCTGTTGGTCCTCGAAGAAACAAAACTGTGTATCACTATCTACTGCTGAAGCTAAGTACATTGCCGCTAGTTCTTGTTGTGCTCAATTGCTATGGATGAAGCAAACTCTCAAGGACTACGGCGTCAACATGAAGAATGTGCCTCTTTTCTGTGACAATGAGAGTGCCATCAAGATTGCTCACAACCCAGTTCAGCACTCGAAGACTAAGCACATTCAGATTCATCATCATTTTCTTCGTGATCATGTGTTGAAGGCCGACATTTCTATTGTGCATGTGAAGACTGAAGAACAGCTAGCCGATATCTTCACAAAGCCCTTGGATGAGAAGAGATTTAGCAAGTTGTGGTGTGAGTTAAATATCCTAGAATCTTCGAATGTTCTTTGAAAAGGACACTCATCCTAACACTTATGCAAAATTGATGACTTAGATGTGCAACACATGAAGAAACGTTTTTCCTCAATCAATGAAGAATAACACTCTTAGTGTGAAGAAATTAACGAAGAATTTGATTCTCAGAACCGTACGATAATTGTACGCGGTGTCTGAAATCATCATTCTTATACGGTGGGTCACGCCACCAGCAAAAATTGAAATTCCTCAGTTGTTCATAATCTTCAACTTTGCATTGTCTTCACTGTTTTCGTCGTTTTTCTTCATTGGCTATATATATATATATATATATATATATATATATATATATATATATATATATATATATATATATATATGAGTTTATGTCCTCTATAGCATTCACTTATTGCTAATTCTTCAAGTTGGTTTTTCTGCTAACTGAATGTGATCGGACCCTTCCCCATCTATGCTATACTCAACCCAATCTGTTCACAAATTCTTCATGTGCGTTCTATTTGAAACTCATTCAAAATCTTCACTGTGTCCTTGTCAGCTGAAGAAATTGCGAACGGAACTTTAAAACCTATCTTATCTAAATTTTCGCATGTGCCGCTCAAACCGTTCCGCATCCCACGATACACTTATCCTTTCACCCACGATCGCGCACGATCTCCACCTCTCAGTACGTGGGTGACACATGTCATGCGAATGAGAAGGGTCAGGGGCACGTTCGTCCAATTTCTTCGGGCGAATAGTTTTTCACCGTGGCTATAAATACCCCTCTTCCCCTTCCTCACTTCTTTTACTCCGCTCGACCTCTCTCCAGCTCGAGCTTCTCAAACCCTAGTGCCGCCGCTACTTCATCATCGCCGGTGAGGAAGAGCTTCACTGCCTCGACCTCGTCGCTGCCGTACTCGCGCCGGCCGCGGAAATCTTCACTCCGTCGCCGCCGTAGCCGTCTTCCTCCGCCAAGCTAGGGCGTGGAAGATCTATACAGACGAACTTCACCTCTCCACCTCATTGTTTGTCGTGTTCTTCATCCAGGGTAATTAAAAGTTGCTTTTACTGCCCTCGTTGATTCGAATGATTATCTACAAAATCTTCAAATGTGTTTTTCTTCATATCTTCACACACTAAAACACCTCACATATCATCTGTTCTTGATTCATTTCTCTAAGCTATGTTTTTCTTCAAGATTCCTCAAACGTGTGGATTTTTGATCTACACATCTCTGGAACCTAAGACAAAGAACGCTTAGTGAAATTCTTCAAGACTCATCTAGTCAAATTCCTCAAACTTGTTCTTTTTACAAAACCTTCTGAGAACGCATATGACCTCTCCAAATTCCTCGCAACTATACTTTGTTCACAGGTACTCATGTCAGCTGTTGAATGACTAGGTTCTCATCAACTTAACTCATTTGCAGCGTTCCTCGGAGAAAAGTTGCATACTTCTTCAGAGAAATCAATTGTTCAAATTCCTCAACTGAAGAAAATGGCTGACGGTAAGAAGCCATAGAAAGGAGCAAAGAGGGCTCAGGTCAACACTGCGTTTGAAATCCCTGATGACATATACAAGGATTACTCCACTCCTGATGAGGCCAAGTTTGGAAAAGAGGACAAAAATCAGCGCAAGGTGCGCATACAGAGGACAAAAAGGAGATGGGCAAGAGAGTGGAGGGAGTACAGATATGTCACTCCCAAATACATGAAGAAATTCACACTCAATCCTCCATGCCCAAGACCTCCATTGGCACCTGGTCAAATAGCTGATCCCACCAGCCTCAAGTGCGGTGAGGACTATCCTGATGAATGGGCCAAGCGCCAAGCCAAGTTGGCTAAGCAAGCCAGAGAAGCAGTGAGGAAATTCAATGAAGACTCTGCTACTTCTGCTGCCTGTGCTGAGGCCTCTGCTGTCAAGCCGAAGAATGCTATGTCAAAGAAGCCTGCGCTTAAGCCAAGTGCTTCACCAACAGTGCCCTTAAGGCCAAGTTCCTTAGCAATGCCCTCACGGCCAGAATCCGCAAAGCCCTCATGGCCAATTCCTCATGCTGCTCCTGCTCCTTCAAAATCCTCAGCTCCTCCAAAGCCCTCGGCTGTTCCGACAAAGCCCTCTGCACCTGTGCATCTCGCCACGTGCCAAAGGACTACTGGCATCTCAATTTCCTTAGGAGCTTCAGCTAGTTCCTCAGCTGCACCAAATTCCACAACGGGACCCTCTCTACTAAAGACAAAGGCCACTGCTGGACGAGGTCCTCGCCCTAGTCCTTAGAAGAAGCAGGTCGCCTTCCAAGTGCCGTCTGAAGAAGACGAAGCTAATGATGATGAACTTGCTGAAATCATCAGAGATAGGCAAGTCAGGGCCGCTAGAGCCAAGGGAACAAATGCGCCACTGCTTTTGGATCCCAAGTTGATCCTCGAATACATTGATGTTTGGCACAAGGACCCCAACACTCCCATGCCTGATTTCAAGATGACTCCTGGCCAAAGTAACATGCTGACTCACTTCATTCAAGAAGAAAAATGGAAATTTGAGAAGGCCAAGCAGATCAAGAAAGCACAGTACAAGAAGGAGCGCTATCTGAAGAAAAACATTGTCTCTATGATAACTGAAGAACTTGTCAGTACTCAATCTGATATCAAGAAACTCAATGATGAATTTGACGCATACCATGCTGATTGGCTTGGAGTCAAAGTTCATTTTGTGAGACTTGTTGATAACTTCACCTCAAATGTTGCAGCCCCAATGCAACAGGAAGTTCCTCAGGCTGAAGCATCTGCTCAGCCGACTGAAGAACATGCCAGCACTGCTGATGAAAATCAGGCTGCTGAAGAAAATGTGAGTTCCAGGGCTGATGACTGCATTCCAGCCGCTGAAGAAATTGCCAGGGCATCCACTAGTGGTGTGCCTGAAGAAACTAAAGAAATCAGGGCAACTGCATCAGTTGTGCGTGAAGAAAATGAACCAGATTCCTCTGCTCCTCCTGCGCCAACACCAACTCCGATCGTTCCATCTGCATCAGATATGAAGAAAACCAAGGCTGCAGAGCGTGCAACAGTGAAGAAAAGGAAAACATCAGCTACTTTAGATTCTTCAGCTCCAAAAAGATGAAGCCTTTGACCAGTTCATCTGCTAATCCCATTGATGTTGTTCCAATCTCAACCATGCCATCGAAGGACCTTGTTCCTTTTGATGAAGAATATGTGATCCCCTGTGGATCTGATGAAGAAACTCCTTCTGCTGCTTCGTCTGAGCAGTTGGATGAAGAAATTAAAGTGGATACGATCCCTTCAACACCTGTCATCTCCTCGCCCATGCCTCAGTTCACAGCTGAAGAGGCTGGCGTTCAAGAAATGTAAGATGAAGATGTGGACGTTGGCTGTTCCACACCAGTGATGAGTGATGAATTCTTGGAAAGTCAGCATCCAAACTCTCCAATGTTCACACCGTTGCAGCAAATACCTCAGTCACCTGCACAAATTGTTCAAATGGGCTCTGAAGAAACTCACCCCACTTCATCTGTACATGAGGAAATTCCAGCCACTAGTGCTGAAGAAACTGCTGCTCCTGAACATCTGAAGACACAGACTGCCATTGAAGAGGAGCCAGAAATTCCTCAGCCTGAAGAACCTGAGATTGCGATTCCTGAGGTCGTGATGCAACTCACTGACACTCCTCTGCCCAAGCCAAAGGATCCATTCTCATGCAAGCAAAAGTCCAAGGCTGATGATTTCTTCGGCGAGCACGTATTCTTCGAAGACTACAACCCATATGATTCTGCTCCTATAAGGAAGAGGCATTTCTGGACTGCTAGTCAAGAAAATTTCTATTCCTCAGTGTTGTTCAACAAAGAGAGAATATTCTACCATGAGCACATTCCTCACGTGGATATGGAATCTCTGCCGTGTTTTGTGCCAGTCCTTAGTGTTCTTCACGACGCTGGACTGTTAAACTTTTGCTCTGACATCTGTGATTGGAATGAAGAATTGATTCTTCAATTTTATGTGACGCTGCACATCACAGGAGATTCTGAAGATGTGAATTCATGGGTGCTGGACTGGATGTCTGAAAACACTCACTACTCGGTCCTCCCCTTGAAGAAGCTCATTGCATCTATAGTGAACCTGAGCTTATAAATCATTACATGCAGGTTCTGATGAAACCTTTGAAGCCAGGTCAGGCCCCACAAACCAAATTCCTCGTGAAGGAATTACTTTATGTGCCCCGAATTGTCTATCGTTTTCTTACGAGGACAATGAGTCCTACCAAAGGCCACGACTCATCTGATGAGGAAATTGTTGGCATCATGAAGAATCTGGTATTCAACATCGTTCATGGCATTCCTGTCAATTATCATGATTTATTCATGAGGACTCTGGCAAATGTTGCACTGCCTCCGTTTGAGCTGAAGCCTTATGCACCCTGAATTATGAGATTCCTCAGGACAAGGTCTTCACTCAACTACAAAGCTGATTTTCATAATCACCTCAGCTACTTGCCCCCAATTGAAGTCCTGAAGCAGACCTATTCCTCAGTTGATGAAAAGGGCAAGGCACCAGCTGTTATAGATGAAGGCATTCGTCCATTGGATGGTCAGTTTCGCAAAGCTGCCTCTTATTCCACCAATGATGACTCTGCCACACATGACTCTGCCAATGCACCCAAGTCTACTCCTCAAGCCACTGCTCCTCGTGTGATGACTGATCGTGAGCTTCTGCTTAGTCTTCACCAGAAGGTGGATCAAAATCATAAGTGGGTTAAGTGTCAGTTTGGTTTATTTCTTCACAACATGACTGCTACACACAATGCAGTGAAGAAAAACCATTACTTCCTCCATGAAGTCTTTGGTCGCACCTGGGAAATACTATCATATCTGTATGGTGAAGAAGATCTGAAGAAAATGGGTCTCAAGGAAGATTTTGACTGGTCTGCACCTCCACCGAAGAAATTCAAGAAGGTCAAGGTTCCTTCCTTGCTGGCCAGCTCATATTCTTCATCACACGACACTGATGAGAATGAAGACTTGGACGACACTGCGGCAGGCCCTACTACGATAAACGACCCCAACAACGCTGGCGCTCCTTCATCAACTTGATATTCTTCAGGGGCATTAGTCCTCATATTCAATCCTTTTGGTCATTTGATGACAAAGGGGGAGAATTTTGAGTTAGTCTTCAAGCGGGTCTTTCTATATGGGCGTTTTTTTCAAGTTAGAACTCTCGTTCTTCTGAGAATTTATTGGATCGAGTTGTAAACTTAAACCCGATGGTGCTCTGATACTTTTGTTATGTTTTTCTGCATGCTTATTCCTCATATATGCTAATGCACGCATGTTGAATTACATCAGTCACCATATTTCATCATGCATTTCAAATTCTTCAGTGTTGTATGTCAAATGTGTGTATGAATTACAAGATATAGGGGGAGATCTCCATGATTCAACTCTTCAAGTGTGCATTGCTTCAAAAGCAAATTCCTCACTATGCACATATTCAGGGGGAGTTCTTCTATATCTTGCAATCAAATTTCTCAATATCAGTATTTACACTTCATATGTTTATCCCCGTTGAAAACTTTACCTATATTGTCATCAATCACCAAAAAGGGGGAGATTGTAAGTGCATCTAGAGCCCCTTAGTGATTTTGGTGTATTGAAGACTTATAGGTGAAGGGACTAATGAGTTTGTGAGTGTACACAGGTCTATAAGTCCATGAGGAGTTTGATATTTACAGAGAAAGTTGACCCCTAAAAATGAAGTTCTTCGACTAAAGACTTTGGATATCTGAAGACTTTCTGAAGACTTTGAAAGTGAAGAACTTGGTGTGACCTTGAAGACTTGGTATTCATTCGAGGAACATGAAGCGTGAAGACTTTTGTTTTCATAGTTTCATTTTCTCTTTCTTGAGTCATAGGAAAACCGTACTGTTAAAGGGGGTCGAGGAAATACTAAGGAAAAATTTCCATGTGATGCTCAACTCAAAATCCTACACCTAGCAATCCCTTCGAGTGAAGCCATTGGAAATCTCATACAGTCTAGTCATATTCTTCGGTGACAGAGACGAAGCTCTTCTGGTCTCTAAGGAATTTGTTATGACGGAGGAGTTAGGAATTCGCCAGTGCAGATTGCCTACACAGTGAGGAACATGGTAGCCTTGAGGATTTTGCTACTCAAAATTCCAACCATTGTTGTGCTATGCGCCAGCTATCCCAAAATATCTATCCACCTAACGGTCATATCATTGAAGGGCATTTATGTCTTATCATGTCGGGCTGCTCCCTAGGCTATAAATAGCCGCCCCCTACAACCACTAGCTGGTTGGCTGCTCCGAGAGAAACTGACACTTGTCATTTGAGAGCAACCCATCCTCCAAGGACTTTGAGAGAAAATCATCAAGTGAGGGAAAACCCAAATCCAAACACCTACAAACCCCAAGTGATTGAGCATCACTGAAGAGATTGATCCTGCGTGGATCCGACGCTTGTTACCTTTGAAGACTGTGCTTCTTCCAGGCGGTTAGGCATCATGGTCTAGAGTATCCAAGAGGAATTGTGGATCGCCGAGTGACCAAGTTTGTGAAGGTTCGGAAGTCACCTGAAGACTTACCACGAGTGATTGTGCGAGGTCTGTGTGACCTTAGCTCAAGGAGAATACGGTGAGGACTTGGTGTCCTGAGTTGCGTGCTCAGGACTGGGTGTCCGGGACTGTGTGTCCTCGAGTTTAAATACTCAGTCGCTCCGACCAGACATACAACTGAGACAGCAGTTGGAACTGGTCTACCAAATCATTGTCTTCACCAAGCTTCCTGGTTCTATTTCCTCAACTCTTTCATTTCCTCATAACTGTGTTGTGTGCTTGTTCATATCTGTGTTTGAAGACTTTGACTGAAGACTTTCTCAATTTCCTCAGTTCAATTTGTTCACTCTGTTTGTCTTCATCCTGTGTTATCCTGTGCTTACGCTTCCTGTACTCTGTGCCTGTCTTCATTTCATCATGATGAATATGCTTGTATTCTGTTATGTTTACTTTTGAGTACTTTCTGCTGCTAGTAGTTCTTCGCTAAGGAATTTCTTCACTGACAAATTCCTCAGTGAAGAATTTCATAAAAATCGCCCATTCACCCCCCTCTAGTTGATATAACGCACTTTCAAAGGGATATTAAGGCCTCCTTTTAATAGAGTACCGGACCAAAGCATTAACACTTAGTGAATACACGAACTCCTCAAACTACGGTCATCACCGGCAACTATCCCGATTATTGTCACTTCGGGGTTAACGGATCACAACACACAACAGGTGACTATAGACTTGCGAGATAGGATCAAGAACTCATATATATTCATGAAAACATAATGGGTGGGTTCAGATCAGAAATCATGGCACTCGGGCCCTAGTGACAAGCATTAAGCATAGAAAAGTCATAGCAACATCAATCTTAGAACATAATGGATACTAGGGATCAAACCTAACAAAACTAACTCGATTACATGATAAATCTCATCCAACCCATCACCGTCTAGCAAGCCCTCGATGGAATTACTCACGCACGGCGGTGAGCATCATGAAATTGGTCATGGAGGAAGGTTGATGAAGACGATGGCGACGGATTACCCTCTCCGGAGCCCTGAACGGACTCCAGATCAGCCCTCCCGAGAGAGATTAGGGCTTGGCAGCGGCTCCGTATGGTAAAACGCGATGAATCCTTCTCTCTAATTTTTTTCTCCCCGAACGTGAATATATAGAGTTCGAGTTGAGGTCGGTGGAGCTCCAGGGGGCCCACGAGGTAGTGGGTGCACCTAGGGGGGCAAGCGCACCCCCACCCTCGTGGAAAGGGTGTGGGCCCCCTGGCCTTGATTCTTTCGCCAGTCTTTTTCATATATTCCAAAATATTCTCTGTGAAGTTTCAGGTCATTCCGAGAACTTCTATTTCTGCACAAAATTAACACCCTGGCAATTCTGCTGAAAACAATGTCAGTCCGGGTTAGTTCTATTCAAATCATGTAAGTTAGAGTCCAAAACAAGGGCAAATGTGTTTGGAAAAGTAGATACATTGGAGATGTATCAATCACAACACCTCTATTAAAATGCTGAAGGAAGTTATTTTCCCAAGGTTTGGAGTCCCTAGATATTTACTGACTGATGGTGGTTCACACTTTATTCATGGTGCTTTCCGTAAAATGCTTGCCAAGTATGAGGTTAACCATAGAATTGCGTCACCTTATCATCCTCAGTCTAGTGTTCAGGTTGAACTTAGCAATAGAGAAATAAAATTAATCTTGCAAAAGACTATCAATAGGTCCAGGAAGAATTGGTCTAAGAAATTAGATGATGCACTTTGGGCTTATAGAACAGCATATAAAAATCCCATGGGCATGTCTCATAATAAAATGGTTTACGGAAAAGCTTGCCATTTGCATCTTCAATTAGAACATAAATCATATTGGGCAATCAAAGAACTCAACTATGATTTCAAACATGCCGGTGAAAAGAGGTTATTTGATATTAGCTCATTAGATGAATGGAGAACCCAAGCTTATGAAAATGCCAAGTTGTTTAAAGAAAAAGTCAAAAGGTGGCATGATAAGAGAATCCAAAAGCGTTAGTTTAAAGTAGGAGAATATGTTCTTTTATACAACTCTTGTATCAGATTCTTTGCAAGAAAACTCCTCTCAAAATGGGAAGGCCCATATGTCATCGAGGAGGTTTATCGTTCTGGAGCTATCAAAATAAATAATGCCAAAGGTACTAACCCGAAGGTTCTTAGCGGGCAACGAATAAAACATTATATCTCAGGTACACCCATTGATGTTGAAAGTAATATTATCCAAACTATGACACCGGAAGAACACATAAAAGAGTTGTTCCAAAACACTCTAGGATCATGAAAATAAGGAGGTACGTCATACGGTAAGTAAACGAACTCCGAAAAATCCGCTAAAATATTTTTTGTTAGTTTATATTTTTTGTCAGTTTTGGAATATTTAGAAAAATAGGAAAATAATAAACTTCCAAGAAGCGCACCCTGGTGGGCACAAGACACCAGGCGCGCCCATGTGCGTTGTGCCCACCTGGGTACCTTCCGGACTCCGTTTTTCTATAGCTTGCTTGTTTCCCAAGATAAAAACTCTTTATATACCGCCCGAACCTATTGACCACCGTATTCTGGATAAATCCTCTGTTCTCTTTTCTTGCTATTTTCGGTCAAATCTATCGAGTCAGGCATAATGTCTTCTTCTTCCTCCAAAAACATGGAAGAGGATGCTTGGTTTATGAAGATCGAGCTGAAGAGAGAAGAGCCCACAGAAGCCGTCAAGGGAGACAAGAGCAAGGAGGTTACCATAGATCAACCTTCAGTCTTCGAGCAAGCACTGCCAGGCGAGGAGGAAGAGGAAGATGTCCTTAAACCTTACTATGCTTATCTTACTCCTACTGAGATTGAAGCCTTTTGCATCATTGAAACGGTTTGTGTGCAAAATAAGTATCTCGCCCGTGAAAATATTCTGCATCAAGACCACATCATCCACCTCCGGAGCATCATCCGTCGACCGGAGAATCTCCTGATCCTCAAGGACAGGATTTCTTCACCATCACCACCTTCTTCTTCATCACCAAAAGAGAATTGAGTATTGAGTATGGGCTCTCCCCTTGGCTTCCGCCAAGCTTTGGGGAGGTGCCCCGGTATCGTATCATCCCCACTATCTTTTGCCTTATTTATTTTAGTTCGATCCTTTCTTTTCGAGAGTTTGCTTAGTGATCTATCATTGTAATCGTGTGCGAGATATATAATAAAGTTTAGTTTGAGTTTTTCCTTTCTTTACTTTCATGTTGCAATTAAAAAGAAAGGAGATAAATAAATAAAAGAAAGGAAATAAATTAAAAAGATAATATGCTAATCTTATGGTAGGTGATGACACCACATTAGGAAAAGTATAAGTAGAAATTTTTGTTAGAGATTGACAAACATAGCATTAGTCAATGATGCAACTCATGAAAGAGTTAATAAGGGAAGAGAAGATTCACATATAAATATACTATCCTAGAAATCTTTTGTGACATTGGACAAGGAAGACAACCTAATGGTTTATGTTTTTTATATCCACATAGAAGTCATATTGTCATGAATCATTTAACATGTGGTGCTTGCCCCCTATCTTTGCTAGCCAAAAATTCCGCACTAAGTAGAGATACTACTTGTGCATCCAAAAATCCTTAAACCCAAATCTTCTTTCAAGAGTCCACCAAACCTACCTAGGAATTGAGCAAGATACATCAAGTAAATTCTCATTGATACGTCTCCAACGTATCTACTTTTCCTAACGTTTTTCCTCTTGTTTTGGACTCTAATTTGCATGATTCGAATGAAACTAACCCCGGACTGACGTTGTTTTCAGCAAAACTACCATGATGTTCTTTTTGTGCAGAAATAAAAGTTCTCGGAATGGAATGAAACTTTGCGAGGATTTTTTATACAATAAACAAGAATTTTTGGAGCCAAGATCCACCGGAGGGGGGCACCTGGGTGGGCACAACCCACCAGGGTGCCCCTCCTCCTGGCGCACCCAGGTGGGTTGTCCCCACCTGGTGGCCCCACAGACCCTGAAACCGATGCTATAAAATCCTATTTTTCCAGAAAAAAAACAGGGAGAAAGAATTATCGCGATCCACGAGATGGAGCCGCTGTCGCCTCGTGTTCTTCATCGGGAGGCCAGACTTGGAGTCCGTTTGGGGCTCCAAAGAGGGGGATCTTCGTTCTTCGTCATTACCAACCCTTCTCCATCACCAATTTCATGATGCTCCCCACCGGGAGTGAGTAATTCCTTCCTAGGCTCGCTGGTTGGTGAGGAGTTGGATGAGATTCATCATGTAATTGAGTTAGTTTTGTTAGGGCTTGATCCCTAGTATCCACTATGTTCTAAGATTGATGTTGCTATGACTTTTCCATGCTTAATGCTTGTCACTTTGGGCCTGGGTGCCATGATTTCAGAACTGAACCATTTATGTTATCACCATTATATCTAGGTTCTAGATCCGATCTTGCAAGTTATAGTCACCTACTACGTGTTATTATCCGGCAACCCCAGAGTGACAATAGTCGGGACCACTCCCAGTGATGACTGTAGTTTGAGGAGTTCATGTATTCGCCATGTGTTAATGCTTTGTTTCAGTTCTATATTAAAAGGAGGCCTTAATATCCCTTAGTTTCCGATAGGACCCCGCTGCCACAGGAGGGTAAGACAAAATATGGCATGCAAGTTCTTTCCGTAAGCACGTATGACTATTTATGGAATACATGCCTACACTATATTGATGAACTCGAGCTAGTGCCATATTGCTCTAGGTTACAACTGTCTCATGATGAATATCATCCAACAAGTCACCAATCGAATGCCTACGAATTTATCTTATATTGTTCTTGCTAAGTTACTACTGCTATCGTTACTATTGCACTTGGTACAAAACTATTGCTGTCACTATTACTGTTACCATTGCTACTGCTACTATTATCGAAACTATCATATTACTTTGCTTTTGATCATGTTGTTGCAGATAATTAATCTCCAGGTGTGGTTGAATTGACAACTCAGCTGCTAATACCTTCAAATATTCTTTGGCTCCCTTTGTGTCAAATCTATAAATTTGGGTTGAATACTCTACCCTCAAAAATTGTTGTGATCCCCTATAGTTGTGGGTTATCAAGACCTTTTTTTGGCACCATTGCCTGTCGGTGTACAAAAGTAGGGGCTCTCCTTTTGCACCCCTTTACTTATGCACGGGTAGTCAGAGCCGCGCCCACGGCCACACTAAGCAGGGTAGAGGAGGGATGCCGGACCACAAGACGGCCAAAGCAACGCCAAGACCAGAGACACAAAGAGAGCAAGAGGGGCAGGTGGACTACCCCAAGACCCTTGCCGGGGTGGCTTCCCCAGCCTCGGCAAGATCCTTGCCGAGGCAACTTTCCTGACACCAGCAGAGTGTGCTACCCTTGAGCCCAAGGGGTTCCAACACCATCAACCATATTGGAACCAACGCTCGGGAGGCACCTCCGTGGTGGCATACAGATCTTTGTAGAGATAGTAGATACACAAAATCACATGAGAACCAGAAGACGGCGATCCTTCGCGAGATCCTTGCAAAGGAAATCCACGAGCCCCCGGAAAGATCCTTGTCGGGCACAACCACGGTGCCGCAGTGAGACCCTTGACGGGCCCTCGGCAAGACCCTTGCCGAGGACGCCTGTGAGGCCATAGCTGGACCCGCGTCTACCAAGACTCCACTGCCGCTCCCGCACAGCTGATAGCTCGACCAGCTGGGCAGGCATCTGCATGGCAGCGCGCGGCCTCTACACCAACTCAGCAAGCACCTGCGTGGTGGCATGCAGATCTTCGTGAAGGCTCCACCACCGCACCTGCCCAGCAGCCAGCCAACGTGGCGCTACAATGCCTCGTCAGCTTGGACGCGCGTCGGAGCCAAGCGAGGCAATGACAGCTGGGACGAGCTTCTTTGCCGTCCCCAATAAAGCAAGAGGGGCATGTCGACTGCGCATTAAATGTGTTTGCCCGACGATGCTAGGGGATAGAATCGGCCCCTATAGACCTTTCCACCTCCTGTGTGCCACTGTGGCGACCCCTTTTTGTCTATAAAAGGAGTCCCGAGGCATACTGGAGGGGGATTCAGATCTTTTGGAATAGAGAGCCACTGCAGCTAGTTCAAGAACACAATAACACCTAAATATACATCAAAGCAGGACTAAGGTTTTACGCGTCTCTGCGGACCGAACCTAGGTAAACAATTTGTGTGCTGACCGCCAGACGCGCTCTTTGCACGACCCCGTGCCCGCCAACCGTAGAAGGGATTTCGGTGACCCCATAGGTATCATTTCCCACCGACATCTCTGGCGTGCCAAGTAGGTGGTGCACGGTTGTGAGAATCCGGTCTGTTTGAAGCAACGGCTTCGTCATGATCGTCACTTCAAGCAAGAAGACGACCGAACAAATGGCATCCTCGGTGGACGCGGCAAACGCCCACGCAGCGGGAGAAAAGCTAAGTCATGCAAAACTTTGGGTAATTACTTTCTATATATAAGGTTATCGTCCTCGACGATGTTGACCTATGTATGGAAAACATGCACGCAATGGGGCCCTACCACTATTGGCAACGCCCTCGTTCTGTTTCGAGTCCACTCAACAGTTCGAGCGGCTGCGTCGAGAACGGCAGGGTGACCTTCTGCGATTGGCAACACTCTCATTCTGTCTCAAGTCCGCTCGACAGCTCGAGCGGCCGCATCAAGAGCAGTGAGGTGGTTTGCACGGCAGCAAGCTTACCCAGCAGGCCCTTGAGGATCTGTCCTCAAGGCCCCGCCTGGGTTTCAGAACCGACGAACCTTCCCAATTAAACATAGGGTGGACATACAAAGGGGGATCAAACGGGAAAATAACATGCATCATTTCGAAAGTACTGCGGGGTTATATTACATCATTTGTTGTTGCGCTTCTAACTAAAGATAAAAATTGTCTTGGTCATGAACCTACAGCGGCGATAAGAAACGGGGTGCCTAGTCCCGGCGCTGGCCTTGTACCTTCCAAACTCCATCAATGCGGCCGATGACGGGCTCGATGCGCTCCTCGAGCGGCGCGGGGTCCACGTCATCCGTCAAGCTATCCAGCAAAGCTTCGAAGTCGAGGTCAGGGTTCCAGTACGCCATCTTGGTGAGGACCTTGGTCATGGCACCCTGGCAAAGCCTCCGGGCCTCTTCGGCCAGAGAGGCCGCCCTGTTGGAGTGGAACTGCTCCAGGGCCCCGAGAACACCCTCGAAGAATATATTCAGCCTGGCATTAGGAATGACCTTCGGCTCTGGGACGTACCTCATGTTTGGCATCCCCATGGTAGCCAGTTGTGTGGTGATCCTACCGGCGTCATCGGCGAGGCGGCTGATCCAGAGCTTCTTGCCTGCCACGAAATCCGCGTGGCTGACGGTATCGTTCTTTCGCAGCTGCCTCTCCTCCTCCAGATTCTTCGTCAGGGTCTCTTCCTGGGCACTGACCTCCGAGAGCGTCCCCTCAAGGCCCTCCAGCTTCAGCTTCAGGTCCTTGATGGACTCGTTGGCCGTGGAGAGCAGCTCGGCCTTGGTGAGGACCGTGGCTTGCGCGTCGGCCAAAGTGCCTTTGGCCGCGTCCCTCTCCCCCGTCAGCTCCAGGACTTGCTTCTTCAGCTCATCCCACTCCACCTCCAGCTCGTTCACCTTGCCGGCATGGGCCTGGGCCTGAGCATTGAGGGCCTCCTCGCGCCTCTGCTCTAGCTCCCGGGTCCGCTGCACGACAAGCTCCTGGACCTCCTCATCCTTGCCGCAGAATGTCGTGGTGAGCTTCTCCTCGCGAGCGGCAAGGTCCTCCTCCTGGGAGTTTAGCTCGGCCTGCTGTTGGCGCCGAGCGGCCTCCTCCTTGGCAGCCTGCTGACTCGCCGTCTCCTGGGCCTTCTCGATGTCGGTCTGCTTCATGACAAGCTCCAGCTTGCGCTCAGCCAACTGGTCCTGGGCGGCCTTAAATTCCTCACAGGCCTAGCAGAACCAAGCCTACGCCTCGGCGACGCGCCCTTCGAGGTCCGCCTCTGCCTTGTCCAACGCTGCCATCCTGGACTTGGCCTTGTCCAGGCGGGCACGATGAAGCGCCTGAATCTTGTGGAAGTTGACGCTCATGCTCTGGAGGAGCCACTCTTCCTCGGAACCGCCGCCACCAACGCTCGGTCCATCAACCACCTCGAGCCCGGCGATGGCAAACACCTCGTCGTCGAACACCTCCCCCTTGGCGGGCGCCCTGGTGCCTGCCGTTCATGGGAGGTGGACGAACAAGTTGTCCCCCACCTTCAAATATTTGCCTGAGCCAGAAGCGGCGGAGGATGAAGGCTAGTCGTCGACCACCTCCTCCTCGGCAATGGCCTCGCTGGCCTCTTCGGCAGGCCCCTCGCCGGCCTCCCCGGTAGGCCCCTTAGCAACATCCTCAGCAATGTGTGTGGCGGCCTCCTCAGCAGCGATCTCGTTGGCCTCAGCCATGGCCTCTCTGGCGACCTCTCCGATGACGGTGTGCATGTCCTCCCGGTCCACCGAGGAAGGATCTAGGTACCAAGAAGGAGAATGAGGCGGAGCCAAGATCAAAATTTGAAAGAAGAAAAATGAGCGGGAATGGGAGGCAAACAACTCACCTGTGCCAAGCTGGGACGAAGTGGCCCCCTCCCCACCGATATTCGGTGCCGGGACGGAGCCGCCGGCACCTAGGTTCACCTCCTCCTCCTCCATGCGCATGGGCTTGGTGCCTGGCGCCCTTGCCGAGGACCCCCCTCGGGGTGGCGTGGTCGATGGGGGCGGCGTGTTGGGGATGGCCCTCAGTGGCTCCTCTGCTGCCGTTTTCCTCCTGCGACCACGGCAAGGTCAGCACCAAGAAATCGTGCCCCAACACACGTTGATGGGGACTGAGTGATGAACGCACGCTGGGGGCTACGCTGGGGGCTGCTCTCCGGGCTGGTCTCCACCACCACCAGCGGTGTACTCGAGGTGCCCGCCGGGGGCTGGCCGCCCGCCGAGGCCTTGGCCCTCTTCGCCACCATATGGGCCAGCGTCTCCCTATCCCTGCGAAGATGAAGACAAGTCAAGAAAAGTGGCACAGTCCGAGGGGACGGAGATGACAAAAGACGAGACACTCACTCATCCTCCGCATCTTCTTCCGCGGCCTTCCTCTTTCTCCTCGGGCTAAGAGACCCAAGGTCGAAGAAGACCTCCGTGACGTCACCTGCGGGGGGAGGGGAAGCAGGTGGAGTTCGGGGACGCTTGGTCGGAGAAGGGGCAGCCGCTTTCTTCTTCACCACCACTACCTTCACCGCCTTACCCTCCGCCGCGGCCCTCGTCTGACGCATGGACGCCTCTAGAGGTTGTTGCGGTTGTGCGGTCCTGTTGGGCCGGACCGGCTCGTCCGAGACGGCCCGCCACAGGACACGCCCTCTCCCCGTGGCCGGGGGCTTGACAGCCTCGGCCTCCTCCCCGGATGACTCATCAACTTCATCTTCGATGAGAGGGGCCCCGGTGTCGGGGTTGCTGGCCTCCCCAGCGGATTTCGCTAACTGGGCGAGCTCCTTCTCCTCCGCGGCCGCCGCGGCCTCGTCCTCCACCCCGCCAGTGCTGCCGGCCTCCTTGGCGAGCTCCGCCTCCACCGCCCTGGCGGTGATGTAGTCCAGCTCCGCCTCGGTGGTGTCCTGGATGAGCCGCAGCTCCTCGCGGACGTACTTCTCCAACAAGGTGTCGAACAACTCCTGCACCTGATCCTCCTCCTGCTCGGCCCAATTCAGGTCAAGGCCGTGCACATTGAAGTCCGACATCATGGCGATGATGTCGGTTTGGTGAGAGTTGTTGCTCAGTGGGACAACCCCCATCGGCAACCCGAACAAGGGCCCCTTCGCGACCTTGCCGGCCTTCGCGGCCTTGTCGGCCCTCTCGGCCCTGCCGTCGTGACTCACGTCGAGCTGGAACAGCCGCTGGCAGTAATGGGCGTGCCCCATCACCGTGAAGTTATGGTTCAGGCCGGGGCGAAGTCTCATGATATCAGCCACATTGCTAAAAAGCCAGGTCGGCCTCCCCTTGTTGTGTAGTGAAGCGATTCCGCGGCGGATGAAATCCGCCCCAATCGTCTCCAGGGTGAGCCCGGCAGCGGCAAGGTGGTGGATCTTGGTGGCGGCGACCGTGAGCCTCCCATCCTGGGTGTCGACTTTGCCCCAGTCATCTCTGCGAACCGGCTGAGTCTGGTGAACTTCGCAAAATTCCTGTGGGTCCTTCTCCTCAATCCAGCACCACTGACTCCGCCACTCCTCCCACGTCTCCTTCTGAGAACCCTCCGGATATGTCCCCTTCTCAAGGGGCCTTGGGATCCAAGTGACACAACCGGAGATGGCGCCTTCCTTCTGGATCGGAGGATAAAAGTAGTGGCGGAAGAGCACCATGCTGGGGAGCACTCCGGCGAAGCCCTCACAGAGATGGGCAAAAAGAGCCATGCACGCGATGACATTTGGAGTGCAATCCAGAAGGTGGAAGCCGTAGGTATGCTTGATGTCGTTGAAGAAATCAGAGAAAGGGGGGCATAGGCTGCAGGAAAAGTAGTTGACGAAGAATGGGTACCAATTCGGGGCAGCCTTGGCGCAATCAGCGGGGATGACGCGCGTGGCCGGATGCCCCGTCGACTCTCCCCCCGTCTTGCACCCCCAAAGGGGCTTGAAGTTGTCCCGGAGGTGGACCACGTCAACCGTGAAGGGAGAGTAGGTGAGCTGCGTCCGCCGCGCTGCCAACTCGCTCTCCGGCGGCTCTGTCCCCCCAGCATCATTGGCCACTCCTTTGAGTTTGCTGGTTTTGGGTGCCATGGCGGTTGCGGGAGGTGGAGGAGAAAGGGCAGTGAAAACATGGTGGAGGCGAGCAACAGCAAGGGCTTGAGGAGGAAGAAGAAGGGGATAGCGGTTCCGAGATTGGAGAAGGCATAGGGGGTAAATGAGCAGCGTGCCCGTAGTTACTCCTTTTTACGAGGAAGGCACGAGCCGCCTCTTTACCACGATGTGACACATGCGTGTGCAAACCGCCCCACGCACGACCCCCACGTCACGCATGACCCTCCATGTCGCACGTTCAACGCGGGTCGTGGGGAAGCGTAGTGGACGGAGAAGTTACTACGGTAAAAATCCGTCCCACCTACCCGCGCACCGTTCTGGGCCTAGCCCAACAACGCACCGCACTTATGTGTGGCCCAGGCCCGGGGGCTCCTGTCGATGTACAAAAGTAGGGGCTCTCCTTTTGCACCCATTTACTTGTGCACGGGCAATCAGAGCCGCGCCCACGGCCACACTAAGTAGGGCAGAGGAGGGATGCCGGAGCGCCAGACGGCCAAAGCAACGCCAAGACCAGAGACACAAAGAGAGCAAGAGGGCGAGGTGGACTCCACCAAGACCCTTGTCGGGGTGGCTTCTACAGCCTCGGCAAGATCCTTGCCGGGGCAACTTGCCTGACGCCAGTAGAGCGTGCCACCCTTGAGCCCAAGGGGTTCCAACACCATCAACCATATTGGAACCAAGGCTCGGGAGGCACCTCCGCGGTGGCATGCAGATCTATGTAGAGATCATAGATACACAAGATCAGATGAGAACCAGAAGACGACGATCCTTGGCGAGATCCTTGTCAAGGAAATCCATGAGACCCCCGGCAAGATCCTTGCAGGGGACGACCGCGGTGCCGCAGCGAGACCCTTGCCAGGCCCTCGGCAAGACACTTGCTGAGGATGCCTACGGGGCCACAGCCAGACCCACGTCCTCCAAGACTCCACCGTCGCTCCCATATAGCTGCCAGCTCGACCAGCTGGGCAAGCATCTGCGTTGCTGCGCGCGGCCTCTACACCAACTCACCAGGCACCTGCGTGGTGGCATGCAAATCCTCGTGAAGGCTCCACCACCGCGCCAGCCCAGCAGCTAGCCAAGGTGGTGCTACAACGCCTCGTCAGCTTTGACGCACATCGGAGCCAGGCGAGGCGACGATAGCTAGGACGAGCTTCTTTGCCGTCCCCAATAAAGCAAGAGGGGCACGTCGGCAGCGCATTAAATGCGTTTGTCCGACGATGCCAGGGAATAGACTCAGCCCCTGTACACCTTTCCACCTCCTGTGTGCCACTTTGGCGACCCCTTTTTGTCTATAAAAGGAGGCCCAAGGCGTACTAGAGGGGGATTCGGATCTTTTGGGCTAGAGAGCCACCGGAGCTAGTTCAAGAACACAAGAACACCTAAAAATACATCAAAGCAGGACTAGGGTTTTACGCGTCTCCGCGGCCCGAACCTGGGTAAACGATTTGTGCACTGACCACCAGACCCACTCTTTGCACAACCCCGCGCCCGCCAATCGTAGAAGGGATCCCAGTGACCCCATAGGCGTCGTTTCCCACCGACATTGCTGGGGAGCATAGCTATATTTGTTGATTAACTTGGGATTATTATCAATTTATCACTATGAAGAATCTGAAGGATGCTAAGACTAAGATTTTTCCCTCCAAGACGAGGGGAGGTAAGGAACTGCCATCCAGTTCTGCTTTAGATTCACCTTCTGTTACAAGTAAACTTGCAACATCACCACATGTTATTAATTCTGATATGTCGCAAGTTATTGATGATGCTACTTGATACGTCTCCAACGTATCTATAATTTTTTATTGTCCCATGCTATTATATTATCTATTTTGGATGTTTAATGGGCTTTAATATGCTCTTTTATATTATTTTTGGGACTGAACTATTAACCGGAGGCCCAGTGCTAGTTTTTTTTGCCTATTTCTGTGTTTTGCAGAAAAGTAATACCAAACGGAATCCAAACGGAATGAAACCTTCGCGATGATCTTTCTTGGACCGAAAGCAAACCAGGATACTTGGAGTGGAAGCTTGGAACTCTGTGAGGTGACCACGAGATAGGAGGGCGCGCCTAGGGGGGTATGCACGCCCCCACCCTCGTGGTCCCCACGAAGCTCCACCGATGTACTTCTTTCGCCTATATATACTCTTATACCCTGAAAACATTAGGGAGAGCCACGAAACCACTTTTCCACCACCGCAACCCTCTGTACCCGTGAGATCCCATATGGGGACCTTTTCTCGTGATCTGCCGGAGGGGGAATCGATCACGGAGGGCTTCTACATCAACACCATAGCCTCTCCGATGAAGCGTGAGTAGTTTACCACAGACCTTCGGGTCCATAGTTATTATCTAGATGGCTTCTTCTCTCTCTTTGATCTTCAATACAAAGTCCTCCTCGATGTTCTTGGAGATCTATTCGATGTAATACTCTTTTGCGATGTGTTTGCCAAGATCCGGTGAATTGTGGGTTTATGAACTTGATTATCTATGAATATTACTTGGTCCTTCTCTGAATTCTTATATGCATGATTTGATATCTTTGCAAGTCTCTTTGACTATCGGTTCAGTTTGGCTTACCAGATTGATCTTTCTTGCAATGGGAGAAGTGCTTAGCTTTGGGTTCAATCTTGCGGTGTCCTTTATCAGTGATAGTAGGGGTAGCAAGGCACTTATTGTATTTTTGCCATCGAGGATAAAAAGATGGGGTTTATGTCATATTGCTTGAGTTTATCCCTCTACATCATGTCATCTTGCTTAATGCGTTACTCTCTTCTTATGAACTTAATACTCTAGATGCATGCTGGATAGCGGTCGATGTGTGGAGTAACAGTAGTAGATGCAGAATCGTTTTGGTTTACATGACACGAACGTGATGCCTATATTCATGAGCATTGCCTTAGATATCTTCATAACTATGCACTTTCTATCAATTGGTCGGCAGTCATTTATCCACCCACTATGTTACGGCATATCTCTCTCAAGGTAGTTTTGGTGATTGATGACAACATGTTTGCGGACTAATCTTGTGCTTTGAATAATTCATAGATTCTCCCCTGGCACGAGACGCCTTCTTCCCCTTGGAGTGTATTTCAAGACGGTGTAGCTCTTTCATTTCTTTCTCGATGGACTAGTTGCATAGAGGGCACCGTACTATCAAGAGGGGGTCTGCTGGGGTTTTGCATGGGTGGAATCATCACGTACACATCAGCTTCTCACCCTCCGAGCATTTCCTTTCTTTTGAAGAGATCTCTTCTCTCTTCCTTGTCCTGTCTAGGTCTAAGCGGTAGTACTGCGCACCCAGCGGTAGTACCGCTGAGGAGCCAAGCGGCAGTACCGCTCCGCAGCGGTCGTACCGTCCTTGGCTCCACAGCAATAGTACCGCTGGGGGCCTGGCACCTCCGCCTTGTCCTCAGCATTTTTGAGAGATCCCTTCTCTCTCGCGCGCGTGCCCCAGCGGTAGTACCGCACTGCCTGCGGTACTACGGCCGAAGGATCACAAGCAGCAGTACCGCTCCACAGCGGTACTACCGCCCTTGATCCCACTGCCGTAGTACCGCTGGGTAGTCTGGCTCCTACCGCCTCGATTCGAGAGGTCTTTTTCTTGTGTCGGGTTTTGCGACACTAGTCACAGTTGTAGTGGCGGTAGTACCGTTCTAGGAGCGGTAGTACCACATTTGGGTCCGTTCCCTACTAAGTCTCCTCAGCACGGCAGTACTGTTGGCTGGCGCGGTAGTATCGTCGCCTGGCGGTAGTACCGCCCCTTCTCAACGGTAGTGCCGCCCTGTGCGGGGCTGGTTGGTGGGGGGCAATGGGATTGTTGCCCCCACTATAAAAGGGAGTCCCCTTCTTCCTTCTCAGCTACCTCTTCCTCCCCCAAGCTCCATTTATTGCTCAAGCTTCATTTTGCCTGATCTATCTCCCTAGCCAATCAAACTTGTTGATTTGCTCGGGAGTGGTTGAGAAGGCTCGGATCTACACTTCCACCAAGCGATTTTCGATTCCCCCACTCATCCCTAGCGGATCTTGTTACTCTTGGGTGTTTGAGCACCCTAGACGGTTGAGGTCACCTCGGAGCCATATTCCATTGTGGTGAAGCTTCGTGGTCTTGTTGGGAGCCTCCGATTAAGTTGTGGAGATTGCCCCAACCTTGTTTGTAAAGGTTCGGTCGCCGCCTTCAAGGGCACCAATAGTGGAATCACGGCATCTCGCATTGTGTGAGGGCGTGAGGAGAATACGGTGGCCCTAGTGGCTTCTTGGGGAGCATTGTGCCTCCACACCGCTCCAACGGAGACGTACATCCCCTCAAAAGGAAGGAACTTCGGTAACACATCCCCGTCTCACCGGATCCACTCTTGGTTATCTCTTACCTTTACTTGTGCAAGCTCTTTAGTGTTTCTACCCTTGCTTGCTTGTATGCTTGTTGTTATTGCATCATATAGGTTGCTCACCTAGTTGCACATCTAGACAACCTACTTTGATGCAAAGTTTAATTTGGTAAAGAAAAGCTAAAAATTGGTAGTTGCCTATTCACCCCCCCCCCCCTCTAGTCAACCATATCGATCCTTTCACACTGTAATACATGCTATCATGAGAGAAGCCACTAGTGAAACCTATGGCCCCTGGATATTTTTCTTATTATATTGCATCTCTTTTATTATCGCATCTCGTTTACTATTTTGCAATCTTTATTTTCCAATATATACAACAAAATACCAACAATATTTATCTTATTATCTCTATCAGATATCACTTTCGCAAGTGACCATGAAGGAATTGACAACCCCTTTATCGCGTTGGTTGCGAGGTTCTTGATTGTTTGTGCAGGTACTAGGTGACTTGTGCGTTGTCTCCTACTGTATTGATACGTTGGTTCTCAAAACTAAGGGAAATACTTACGCTACTTTGCTGCATCACCCTTTCCTCTTCAAGGGAAAACCAATGCATGCTCAAGAGGTAGCAAGAAGGATTTCTGGCGCTGTTGCCGGGGAGATCTACGCCAAGTCAAAACATACCAAGTACCCATCATAAACTCTTATCCCTCGCATTACATTATTTACCATTTGCCTCTCATTTTCCTCTCCCCCACTTCACCTTTGTTGTTTTATTCGCTCCTCTTCCGTTCACCTCTTTTCGCTTGCCTCTGGTGTGCCTGTTTGCTTTGATGGCTCTGCAAAAAGGCGTTGATCCTCACCTTAGAAGGTTGGAAGAAATTGAAAACAACGTTAGAAGCTTTATGTCTTTGCAAATTTAGCATAATAATTTCTTCATAAACGAGCTTAAAGAACAAAAAAAGTTTTATGGAGTACATGAATAAAGAGCTCAATGATATGTCTAAAGAATTTTATGGTTTGAAATCTCAGTTTGCTCATCTTAAAAATTTAGTGGGCCAAATTTCGGATAAGCAAGTCACCTGATAATAATGATGAAGATCTAAAAGTGATTGATGTGCCTCCTATTAAATCTTTGTTTTCCAATATGAATCTTGATAAAGATGGGACTGGAGATGAGTCAACTTTAGTTAAAAGGCGTCCCAATGATTCGGAGTTTTTAGATCTTGATGCAAAAATTAATAAAAGTGGGATTCAAGAGGTCAAAACTTTACATAGCAATGAACCCACTATTTTTAATTTCAAGGAATTTAATTATGATAATTGCTCTTTGATAGATTGTATTTCCTTGTTGCAATCCATGTTAAATTATCCTCATGCTTATGATCAAAATAAAGCTTTTACTAAACATATTGTTGAGGCTTTAATGCAATCCTATGAAGAAAAGCTTGAACTAAAGTTTCTATCCCTAGAAAACTTTATGATGAGTGGGAACCTACTATTAAAATTAAGATTAAAGATTATGAATGCTAAGCTTTATGTGATTTGGGTGCTAGTGTTTCCATGATTCCAAAAACTTTGTGTGATGTGATATGTTTCCGTGAATTTGATGATTGTTCTTTAAATTTGCATCTTGCGGATTCCACCATCAAGAAACCTATGGGAAGAATTAATGATGTTCTTATTGTTGCAAATAGGAATTATGTGCCCGTAGATTTCATTGTTCTTGATATAGATTGCAATCCTACATGTCCTATTATTCTTGGTAGACCTTTCCTTAGAACGATTGGTGCAATTATTGACATGAAAGAAGGAAATATTAGATTCCAATTTCCGTTAAGGAAAGGCATGGAACACTTTCCTAGGAATAAAATTGAATTACCTTATGAATCTATTATGAGAGACACTTATGGATTGCATACCAAAGATGGCAATACCTAGATCTATTTTTGCTTTTATGCCAAGCTAGGGGCATTAAACGATAGCGCTTGTTGGGAGGCAACCCAGTTTTAATTTTGTTCTTTACATTTTGTTCCTGTTTAGTAATAAATAATTTATCTAGCCTCTGTTAATATTGTAGTTTTTATTTTTTAGTTAGTGTTTGTGCCAAGTAAAGGCTTTAGGATCTTCTTGGGTGATTATTGTTTGATCTTGCTGATAAAAACAGAAAGTATGCACTCACGAAAATAATTTTCATTTTTTACCAGAGAGAGATAAAATACCAATTCCAAATGAAGCAGATCATATACAAGTTTTCCTGGTCGTCCTAATTTTTCAGAATATTTGGAGTTATAGAAGTATTCAAAACATCCAGATTTCTACAGACTGTTATGTTTTTGACAGATTCTGTTTTTCGCGTGTTGTTTGCTTATTTTGATGCATCTATGGCTTGTATCGGGGGGTATGAACCATAGAGAAGTTGGAATACAGTAGGTTTAACACCAATATAAATAAAGAATGAGTTCATTACAGTACCTTAAAGTGGTGGTTTATTTTCTTATACTAACAGAGCTCACGAGATTTTTTGTTGAGTTTTTGTGTTGTGAAGTTTTCAAGTTTTTGGGTAAAGATTTGATGGATTTTGGAACAAGGAGTGGCAAGAGCCTAAGCTTGGGGATGCCCAAGGCACCCCAAGGTAAAATTCAAGGACAATAAAAAGCCTAAGCTTGGGGATTCCCCGGAAGACATCCCCTCTTTCGTCTTCATCTATCGGTAACTTTACTTAAGGCTATATTTTTATTCACCACATGATATGTGTTTTGCTTGGAGTGTCTTGTATTATTTGAGTCTTCGCTTTTTAGTTTACCACAATCATCCTTTCTATACACACCTTTTGGGAGAGACACGCATGAATCGGAATTTATTAGAATACTCTATGTGCTTCACTTATATCTTTTGAACTATACAAATTGCTCTGGTGCTTCACTTATATCTTTTTAGGGCACGATGGTGGTTTTATTTTATAAAAATTATTGGTCTCTCATGATTCACTTATATTATTTTGAGAGGCTTTTAGAACAGCATGGTAATTTGCTTTGGTTATAAAACTAGTCCTAATATGATGGGCATCCAAGATGGGTATAACAAAAACTTCCATTTAAAGTATGTTGAATATTAAGAGAGGTTTGATACTTGATGATTGCTTTGAGACATGAGGATGGTGATATTAGAGTCATGCTAGTGGAGTAATTGTGAATTTGAAAACTACTTGTGTTGAGGTTTGCAAGTCCCGTAGCATGCACGTATGGTAACCGTTGTGAATTTGAAGCATGAGGTATTTCTTTGATTGTCTTCCTTATGAGTGGTGGTTGGGGACGAGCGATGGTCTTTTCCTACCAATCTATCCCCTAGGAGCATGCGCGTAGTGCTTGGTATCTGATGACTTGTAGATTTTTGCAATAAGTATGTGAGTTCATTATGAATAATGTTGAGTCCATGGATTATACACACTCTCACCCTTCCACCATTGCTAGCCTCTCTAGTACCACGCAACTTTCGCCGGTACCATAAAACCACCATTTACCTTCCTCAAAACAGCCACCATACCTACCTATTATGGCATTTCCATAGCCATTCCGAGATATATTGCCATGCAACTTCCCACCGTTCCGTTTATTGTGACACGATCCATCATGGTCATATTGCCTTGCATGATCATGTAGTTGACATCGTATTTATGGCAAAGCCACCGTTCATAATTTTTCATACATGTCACTCTTGATTCATTGCACATCTTGGTACACCGCCAGAGGCACGCATATAGAGTCATATTTTTGTTCTAAGTATCGAGTTGTAAACTTTGAGTTGTAAATAAATAGAAGTGTGATGATCATCATTATTAGAGCATTGTCTCATGTGAGGAAATAAAAAAGGGGAGAAAGGCCAAAAAAAGAAGGCCAAAAAAGAGAAAAAAGAAAAAATGAGAGAAAAAGAGAGAAGGGACAATGCTACTATCCATTTTCCACACTTGTGCTTCAAAGTAGCACCATGATCTTCATGATAGAGAGTCTCTTATTTTGTCACTTTCATATACTAGTGGGAAATTTTCATTTTAGAACTTGGCTTGCATATTCCAACGATGGGATTCCCCAAATGCCCTAGGTCTTCGTGAACACGCAAGTTGGATGCACACCCACTTAGTTTCTTTCGTTGAGCTTTCATACATTTATAGCTCTAGTGCATCTGTTGCATGACAATCCCTACTCAGTCACATTGACATTATTGATGGGCATCTCCATAGCCCATTGATACGCCCAGTTGATGTGAGACCATCTTCCTCCTTTTTGTCCTCTCCACAACCACCACTCTATTCCACCTATAGTGCTATGTCCATGTCTCGCGCTAATGTATTGCTTGAAAGTTGAAAAGGTTTGAAATTACTAAAGTATGAACAATTTCTTGGCTTGTCATCGGGGTTGTGCATGATTTGAGTATTTTGTGTGACGAAGAATGGAGCATGACCAAACTATATGATTTCGTAGAGATGAACTTTCTTTGGCCATGTTATTTTGAGAGGACATAATTACTTTGTTAGTATGCTTGAAGTATTATTATTTTTATGTCAATAAACTTTTGTATTTAATCTTTAGGATCTGAACATTCATGCCACAATAAAGAAAATTACATTGATAAATATGTTAGGTAGCATTCCACATCAAAAATTCTATTTTTATCATTTACCTACTCGAGGACAAGCAGGAATGAAGCTTGGGGATGCTTGATACGTCTCCAACGTATCTATAATTTTTTATTGTTCCATTCTATTATATTATCTAATTTGGATGTTTAATGGGCTTTAGTATGCTCTTTATATTATTTTTGGGACTAACCTATTAACCAGAGGCCCAGTGCCAGTTTCTGTTTTTTTTGCGTGCCTATTTCGGTGTCTCGTAGAAAAGGAATACCAAACGGAATCCAAATGGAATGAAACCTTCGCGATGATCTTTCTTGGACCGAAAGCAAACCAGGAGACTTGGAGTGGAAGTCTGGAACTCCGTGAGGCGGCCACGAGATAGGTGGGCACGCCCAGGGGGTAGGTGCGCCCCCACCCTCATCGGCCCCATGGAGCTCCACCGATGTATTTCTTTCGCCTATATATACTCTTATACCCTAAAAACATCAGGGGGAGCCACAAAACCACTTTCCACCGCCGCAACCTTCTGTACCCCTGAGATCCCATCTGGGGACCTTTTCCGGCGGTCTGTCAGAGGGGGAATCGATCATGAAGGGCTTCTACATCAACACCATAGCCTCTTCGATGAAGCGTGAGTAGTTTACCACATACCTTCGGGTGCATAGTTATTAGCTAGATTGCTTCTTGTCTCTCTTTGATCTTCAATACAAAGTTCTCCTCGATGTTCTTGGAGATCTATTCGATGTAATACTCTTTTGCGGTGTGTTTGCCGAGATCCAATGAATTGTAGGTTTATGAACTTGATTATCTATTAATAATATTTGGTCCTTCTCTGAATTCGTATATGCATGATTTGATATCTTTGCAAGTCTCTTTGATTATCGGTTTAGTTTGGCCTACTAGATTGATCTTTCTTGCAACGGGAGAAGTGCTTAGCTTTGGGCTCAATCTTGCGGTGTCCTTTCCCAGTGACAGTAGGGTCAGCAAGGCACGTATTGTATTGTTGCCATCGAGGATAAAAAGATGGGGTTTATGTCATATTGCTTGAGTTTATCCCTCTACATCATGTCATCTTTCTTAATATGTTACTCTGTTCTTATGAAATTAATACTCTAGATGCATGCTAGATAGAGGTCGATGTGTGGAGTAATAGTAGTAGATGCAGAATTGTTATGGTCTACTTGACACGGACGTGATGCCTATATTCATGATCATATCCTTAGATATCTTCATAACTATGCACTTTTCTATCAGTTGCTCGGTAGTAATTTGTCCACCCACCGTAATACATGCTATAATGAGAGAAGCCACTAGTGAAACCTATGGCCCCCGGGTCTCTTTCTTATTGTAGTGCATCTCTTTTATTATGGCATCTCGTTTACTATTTTGCAATGTTTATTTTCCAATCTATACAACAAAATACCAAAAATATTTATCTTATTATCTCTATCAGATCTCAATTTCGCAAGTGACCGTGAAGGGATTGACAACCCCTTTATCACGTTGGTTGCGAGGTTCTTGATTGTTTGTGCAGGTACTAGGTGACTTGTGCGTTGTCTCCTACTGGATTGATACCTTGGTTCTCAAAAACTGAGGGAAATACTTATGCTACTTTGCTGCATCACCCTTTCCTCTTCAAGGGAAAACCAACGCATGCTCAAGAGGTAGCACTACTTCTACTATGGATAATGCTTATGATGATGCTAGTACCTTGCTTGATAATGATGATGTGCTACTTGGTGAATTTCTTGATAAACAAATTGCTAGAGTAATACAACATGATGTTGTTGAATCTAATGATGAGCTTGAAACTTAATCTCCTGAAACACCTACTAGAACTAGCCTTCCTAGATATGAATTGCCTAAGGTACCGGAAGGCTATGTTATGAATGAGGAGACAACTAGAGATATTCTTGCTTGTAAGGATAGAGACGATCTAGATAAATTATTATGCAAGTATAAAGAAAAATCTCTGAATGCTAGATTGAAATACGATCTGAAGTTTGCTACTTCACCGATCTTTATTGATGATAAGGATTATGAATTCTCTTTCGACCCAGAGTTAATTACTTTGGTTGAATCTGATCCTTTCGATGGTTATGAAACTGAAACTATTGTGGCACATCTTACTAAGTTGAATGACATAGCCACCCTTTTTACTCACGATGGGAAAACTTGCTATTCCTTTATTCTCAAATTATTTCTGTTCTCATTAAAGGGTGATGCTAAAGCTTGGTACAATACTCTTGCTCCTGGTTGTGTGCGTAGTCCCCAGGATATGATTTATTACTTCTCTAAAAAATATTTCCCTGCTCATAAGAAACAAGCTGCCTTGCAGGAAATATTTAAATTTGTTCAAATTAAAGAAGAGAGTCTCCCACAAGCTTGGGGGAGGCTTTGCCAGTTACTTAATGCTTTGCCTGATCATCCTCATAAGAAAAATGAAATACTCGATATCTTCTATAATGGACTAACTGATGCTTCTAGGGATTTCCTAGATAGTTGTGCTGGTTCTGTTTTCGGGGAACGGACTGTTCTTGGGCAAGCTGAAGAATTATTGAATAATATATTGAAAAATTACGATGATTGGACTCTTCCTGGACCACTGCCTAAACCCACTCCAATGAAGAGGGGTATATTATATCTTAGTCCTGAAGATATACAAGAGGCAAAGAAATCTATGAAGGAAAAAGGTATTAAAGGTGAGGATGTAAAAAATTTACCTCCTATTGAAGAAATACATGGCCTTAATACACCACCACTGCCTAAGTTGGTAGAGGTAAATTCTCTAATGAAGTTGAATGATAATGACAATCCTCACAATATGCACCCTAGCCAATGTCTTTATGTGTTTGAAAACTATATTAGAAAACACGATCACTTCAATGCAAATGTTATGAAACAATTGAAATACAATTTTGATATGATTGCTCGCTTGAGTGACTTGTTATTTAGAATGTAAAATGATGTTAGAGGTGTAGGAAATCATGCATCTATGGTTCAAACCTAGTTAGAACAAGTTGCTAAATCTCAAAGAGAATTGCTTGATGAAATGAATAATAATATACATGACTTTGTTGTTAGAGTTGAACTAGAGGAGGTAAAATGACTCAGGAACCACTTTATCCCGAGGGACACCGAAAAACAATAGAACATGATTCACAAAGGAACAGCACCATTGCACCTAGTTCCTCTAAAAAGAGAAACAAAAACAAAATTGACAGGACTTTACATGCTCCTAGTCAACCTGAAGTAGAAAAACCTCGTGATAATGATAATGAAACTTCAATCTCTGATGTTGAAACTCAACCTGGTAGTGAACACTCACCTAGTGATAATGAAAAAGAAAATGTTGATGTTCATGAAGACTCTCAACCAAATAATAAAGAACCAGACAATGATGTTGAGATAGAACCACATGTTGATCTTGATAACCCACAACCTAAGAATAAAAGGTATGATAAAAAGACTTTGTGGCTAGAAAACATGGCAAAGAAAGAGAACTGTGGGTTCAAAAACCAATGCCTTTTCCACCTAAGTCAACTAAAAAGAATGATGATGAAGAATTTGAACGCTTTGCTGAAATGCCGAGGCCAGTCTTTTTGCGTACTCGCTTGACTGATATCTTGAAAATGCCTCCTTATGCAAAGTATATGAAAGACATCATCACTAATAAGAGAAAAATACCGAAATATGAAATCTCCACTATGCTTGCTAATTATACTTTTAAAGATGGAGTACCTAAAAAACTTGGAGATCCGGGAATACCAACTATACCTTGCTCTATCAAAAAGAGTTATGTGAAAACTGCTTTGTGTGATTTAGGAGCTGGTGTTAATGTTATGCCTTTCTGTTTATATAAAGGACTTGATTTGAATAAACTCACACCTACTGAAATATATTTTCAAATGGCTGACAAATCAACTGCCATACCCATTGGTATTTGTGAGGATATGCCCGTTGTTGTTGCTAATGTTACTATTTTGACTGACTTTGTTATACTTGAGATGCCCGAGGACAACAACATGTCGATTATCCTTGGTACACTCTTCTTGAATACTACAGGGGTTGTTATTGATTGCAATAAAAGCAATGTCACTTTTCATATCAATGGTAATGAGCATACGGTGCACTTTCCCAAGAAACAATTCCAAGTGAATGGTATTAATGTTATTGAAAAATCTGCGACAATCACTATTGGAAGTTTTCAAATACCTCTACCTACTTTCAAAAAGAAATATGAAATGCTTATTGTTGGGGACATTCATATCCCTGTTTAGGTAACTTAGTGATTTACAAAAGTTCTTCGGCTTCATTCTAATCGAAAGTGGTTCTTAACCAACCTTATTAATGGATCATTTTTGAACGGTATGAAGTTTATGAATTTAGTAAGCACTACCTTCTGTCCCTACTTTTTGTTTGATGTTTTTATTAGTTAAATAAATAAAATGCCATGTTTTGTCTGTTTTCTGAATTTCCCATGCAATAAAAAATGACCCAAAAATAAAAGTTCTCAGAATGCTCTGAAATTTTAATAAGTTTTTTCTGAATATTTCTAAATTTCTGGTGCAAATAATATCAGAGGGAGGTGCACTAGGTGGGCACAACCCACCTGGGCACGCCAGGACCCCTAGGCGCGCCCTGGTGGGTTGTGGTCCCCACGTAGGCCCCCTCACTTATCTCTTTACACCACATCATCACCTACCTCTAGAAAAAATATCCATTCACTGGTACGCGTCGGTCCTAAACAAATGGTTTTAACCCCTTTTCATGACGGCATTTCGAACCGGCGCCAAGTGAATGTGGGCGATAGGGGGGGGGGGGGTCCTTCCCACACGACCCAAAAACCATCGGGGACATGCCCTCCTGGCACACACGCTCGGCAAAATGAGGTCGTGTGCGACCGGCGAGCACTCAAATATTGAAATACGTACAGTAGAGCTAAAAACTACAATTATATGGGAAAATTGTTTCCGATCACAAGTACATCCCACACAGTCAGTCCCCCGCTAAACGTTTCCGTTCGTATGTACATCCCACACATTCGCTCCAAGGAAAACGTTTCCGCTAACAGGTACATCACACACAATTTTCCCCGTAAAATCATTTGTGTTATTGAATGTGTCACACACGGTCCGTACAAGAAACTATGTGGCAATGGCTGTCCATCACACACAGTTTTTATGTGGTAAACGTTTGCGCAAGGTGGCCTAACGCAAACAGTTTTCAAGAGTAAGTCGTGTGTGATTGTTCATTGATCCAACACGGTTTATTCCTATAAACTGCGTGCGTTTCCTGAGGTCATCGCCCACGGTATTTTTTCAACAACCGTCTGCAATAGCAAAACCCAATTAGCTGGCCAATTCGCCATTAGCAGGCTAATTGCCCTATTATTAATAATCCACTTATTAAAATAATTGACATTCATATTAAGCACATAATATATTTCATTTCCATATTAAGAAAGCAGAATTTCATAATTGAAATACATCAGAGTACAACATGATATAGCTTCAGCATTCAGCTACCCCATTACACAACTGATCCAGCACCAAGTTTCCCATGCAACATGTAGAACATTTCGAAATTAGCATCATAGACGGTATATAGATAGATGCATCTCAACTGGATAACTGCTGAAGCAGAAGGCGAATATTGAGCCTTCATTCATGTTGAAGGTCTTTGCAATTTTAGGCCAGTGCCTGTGGATGATTGACCGTCCGTTGTTCGTCCTCTTCAGGAACACTTCAATATTGAACTGTGGGTGTTGTATGAAAACCTTTCTCGCCTCCTAACCATAGAGGTGGGTTGAGAGGTTATCATCAGTGAACTGCTTTGGAAAGGCCTGATAACAAGGATGTGCAAAAATATCTTCCCTTTATTAGAAATGGGGCAAAGGAATAAAAAAAGGCAAGGTATAATAGTTAGTACCATCTTGTAGTGAACTGATGTTTTCTTCATTGTGCAGACAAAGATCTTGTTGTTTTTTGTCGCTAATTTATGTATCCTAACAATCTTTTTGAGTTCTTGATTTGATTGATATTCATGGACAACTCATTTCCCCATATGCAAAAAGGGTCGAACAGTGGGTCAAAACCTCTAACAGCAGGACCTACATGTGCAAGACCAAATTGTTAAAAACCAAAATATTAGAATGGTTCCTGCAATTGCACAATAATGTGCTATTAGAAAACGGACCAAGCACGTCCTAACCTCGATTTTAAACCTCAGTGCTTCCCATTGTTTCCGTGCAACACATATAAGGTAGTTAGTCATGAGGTTAAGTAAGGGTTCGCATGCTATCAGTAGAATATGTTGATGAAAAATAAGCACATTGCAGATTCATCAGATTAATTCAAGCCACATGGAAAACCCATTTATCCAAATCAATCATGATTAAGAACTAGGAAATATAGCACTTGTATATGTTTCTCATGTATTAAGTTCAGCCAAATTCGATTTATTACTGACATGGTATACAATAACAGAATGCAGCCACATCTATTGAACATCGCATTGCATAATTGAACCAAGCAGTTAACTAAACACCACAACAAATGAACCAAACGTTTACTGAGCACCACATTGCACAATATAACATACTCCTAATAGAAGATCAGACAGTTAACCAAACCAAGCATGCTTAACAACTTGGAAATATAGAAATTGTATTTGTTTCTCATGTATTTAGTACAGCCAAATTCGATTTATTCCTCACATGGTATACAATAATAGAATGCAGCCACAACAATTGAACATCGCATTGCAGGATTGAACTAAACAGTTAACTAAACACCACAACACAAATGAACCATGCATTAACTGAGCACCACATTGCACAATGTATAACCAAACCAAGCATGCTTGACAACTTGGAAATATAGAAATTGTATTCGTTTCTCATGTATTTTGTAAATATAAATTGGATTTATTTCTCACATGGAAGACAATACAAAATTGCAGCCTGAAGAATTGAACATCACATTTGCAGAATTGAACCAAACAGTTAACTAAAGACGACAACTAATTAACAAGATAGTTAATAAGTGAGCACCACATTGCATGACATATAGAACATATACACTACAGCAACAGATTGCATGGTAAAATTAGATAGCACAATTCACTAGAATTTGTGAAGGAAATGCAGGAGCAGCACACACAACGGGTAAATCGAGCATGCTTAACCGGCATAGCTAGCAAATGGGAAGGTGCTCCTCCAAGATCTGGGGGTCGACACGAATGGCAGCCATCGCGACCTCATCCGCGCGTGCGGCCGCGATTTGCTTCTCCGCTGCCAAATGCTCCTTGAGATCTTGGCTATACTGCGTGCATCATGGCTTAGGGCCGCGCTTATTTGGTGGAGGCGTTGGTGATTTGGGTGGAAGGTGTCGCGCTCACGCCGGCGGTCGGAGCATGTGGGATGTGGAAGGAGGAGGAGGATGGGGGTTGGGTGTGGATTACCTGCCTGGATAGGCGAGGCTGAGCAGCCTGAAGGAGGGTAGCCGGCGTGGAGGCGGCGGCGCTGCAAGCAAGGAGTGAAGGTTTCAACTTGGAAAGGAAGGTGGAAATAGGGAAAATGTGGCTTTTGGTAAGGGGGAGGGGGCGGGGAGGTAGATATTTCCGCGGAAGCCGAAAATTTGGAATCACTTCAGCGAAAAACTGGCGCACAAAGTGTCATCAGACACGGTCCCTTATTCAAAACTATGTACGATATGTGAACATCACAAACGATTCAGATAGCTTAACCCGTGTGTGATGAGTCTGAACGTCAAAAATTTTGGTTCGAATTTCCCTGGTTACAGTGGTCATCCACGTCATTGCATAATCTGGGTACACAAAGGAGACTAACTTCTTAATCGAGCAAATTCAGCAATTAAACAGAGCTAGATGACCTAAACATTACTCTAACAAAATAAAGACCGGTGCTCTTAATTAAACAAAACACAAAGTACTACTACGGCTGGTGCTCGTCGATCTCCGCCGCCGCCTCCATGTCCAGCTCGCGCCCGACGGTCTCCCGGCGAAGGGGCTCCATGGCATCCATCGCACCATACTCGGCAAGCATCTCTCCATCCGCGTCCGTCGTCTCTTTGGAAAAGGCCGCCACAAGCTGGGACGCGATCTGGGCTTGGACGGGCTCCGTCGTCGCAAGGTATGCGGCGGAGGAACAGACAGCTGCTCAAATGCTCTCGGCGATTGCTAGCACTTCGACCGTGGGTTGCTGAACGTTGTCGGAGAAGCTTTGTTCGATTTGTGCGGTGACCGCCAAGAGCTGGGCGTGGGCAGCCTCGACATGGTCGTGGGCGGCCTCGACATGGTCGTGGGCAGCCTCCATCAGGGCTAAGGTCGCCGCTGCGGAACGGACAGCTGCTGTGCCGTTCTCACCAGTTCTTGTCCCTGAGCCAGATGTTGCTGCCTCCACATGAGAAGCAACGGCGCCCATTTTGGCTGCCATGGCCACCCGGCCACAGATTGCGGCCGTGCTCATGCACCTTGTTAGCACGCGCATGGCGCCTGTGGCCGCACTCTCACCAGAGTTGGCCACCGAAGTTGTCCTCGCGATGTGGGTCCACGTGCCCATCTTTCACCGGGGAGGACTGAACAGTGAAATGATATTTGGGGAGCGAGCTAGTGTGCTTGAGACGCCGGCTGTCGACTGTAGCTGACGCACTTTCTGACGTAAGCCATAGGCGTACTATACACCGACGGTGATCCAGGATATTTTGTGTTGCATCTCAAACTGTATGCGATCTACTTGATTTGAAATACATATTGGGGTCATAGTGACAATGGACGGTGTTTGAATTGCTAGACCTTTTATCTGGAGTGAATATGCAACTCTATGTGTGTCGTAAAAGAATTGGAATTATTCAGGGTTCGTGTTAACATTTTATACATTAAATTGGTTTTCTAGCCATTTCCGGTGCACAATTCAAAATTAAACTACATGCATATGCTTCGGTGCACCAACATGGGTTGTAAAATCATATATGTGTCCATGGGTTTATGCTTATCTCCCATGCAAGAAATGGGGATGAAATTCGAACACCACGACACCGTGGCTTTCCGAAAAACGTCGACATACTTGCTTTTGTAATTCTAGTAAATCCAAATTTCGTCCGAAATTCATGAAACTTGGCATGCTATTATGGAGTGGCATCACCATGCCGTGGTAAAAATTTAATCCCATTTGGGCAGGCTTGGGAATAAGCTTCTCAAAAACCATAGCTTCTCACACAACAAGTGTGATGGTTTCGGTAGGGAACGTTTCAACTTTCTGAACGAAACGATATCCGTTGCCTCTTCTCGATTTCAATTTTTTCCTAGTGTCAACATAGAACAACGGGAGTGTTGTGTCAATTTTTGGGATTTTTCGGGGTTCGCTTGGACATTTTTATACATTAACTGAGTTTTCTGTGCATTCATGTGCATAATTCAAATTTGAACTACATGCACATGCTCTAATGCATATAAATTAGTTGAAAATTCAAATATGTGTCCTTGGTTGCCTGCTTAATTAGGTCCCATGCAAGAAATGGGAATGAATGTCAAACACATTGCCACCTTCACTCGGCCGCAAACATTGAGATACCTGATTTTTAAATTCTAGTAAATCCAAAACTCGTCTAAAATTCATGAAACTTGGCATGCTATCATGGAGCGACATCAACATGCCGTGGTAAAAAATTTGTCCCATTTGGGGCAGGTTTGGGTATATGCTTCTCACAAACCAGAGCTTCTCACAACAAGCATCATGGTTTCAGTAGGGAACATCCCACCTTTGGGGACGAAACGATATCCATTGCTTCTTATTGCTTCCAAAAAATTTCTCGTGTCAACATAGAACAACAGGAGTGTTGTGTCAATTTTTGTGGATTTTTGGGGTTCGTTTGGACATTTTGTATGCATTAACTGTGTTTCCAATGTATTTATATGCATAATTCAAATTCGAACTACATGCACATGCTCCAGTGCATATAAATTGGTTGAAAAATCAAATATGTGTCCTTGGGTGCATGCTTAGGTCCCATGCAAGAAATGGGAATGAATTTCAAACACCAGGGCACCATTGATTGCTGCCAAAACATTGAGATGCCAGGTTTTTAAATTCTAGTAAATCCAAAACTCGTCTGAAATTCATGAAACTTGGCATGCTATCATGGAGGGACATCAACATGCTGTGGTAAATTTTTTGTCCCATTTGGGGCAGGTTTGGGTATATGCTTCTCACAAACCAGAGCTTCTCACAACCAGCATGATGGTTTCGGTAGGGAATGTCCCACCCTTGGGGATGAAACGATATCCATTGCCTATCATTGCTTCCAAAAAATTTCTCGTGTCAACATAGAACAACAGGAGTATTGTGTCATTTTTTGTGATTTTTTGGGGTTCGTTTGGACATTTGTATGCATTAACTGAGTTTTCAATGCATTTATGTGCACAATTCAAATTTGAACTACATGCACATGCTCAAGTGCATATAAATTGGTTGAAAAATCAAGTATGTGTCCTTGGGTGCATGCTTAGGTCCCATGCAAGAAATGGGAATGAATTTCAAACACTAGGGCACCATTGATTGCTGGCAAAACATTGAGATGCTTAGTTTCAAAATTCTAGTAAATCCAAAACTTGTCTGAAATTCATGAAACTTGGCATGCGATCATGGAGCGGCATCAACATGTCTTGGTAAAAATTTTGTCCCATTTGGGGCAGGTTTGTGTATATGCTTCTCACAAACCAGGGCTTCTCACAACAAGCATGATGGTTTGGGTAGGGAACGTCCCACCTTTGGGGACGAAACGATATCCATTGCCTCTTATTGCTTCCAAAATTTTTCTCATGTCAACATAGAACAACAGGAGTGTTGTGTCAATTTTTGTGATTTTTCAGGGTTCGTTTGGACATTTTTATACATTAACTGAGTTTTCAATGCATTTATGTGCATAATTCAAATTTGAACTACATGCACATGCTCCAGTGCATATAAATTGGTTGAAAAATTAGAGTTGTGTCCTTGGGTGCATGCTTAGGTCCCATGCAAGAAATGGGAGTGAATGTCAAACACCAGGGCACCGTTGATTGCCGGCAAAACATTGAGATGCCTGGTTTTTAAATTCTAGTAAATCCAAAACTCGTCTGAAATTCATGAAACTTGGCATGCTTTCATGGAGCGGCATCAACATGCCGTGGTAAAAAAATTTGTCTCGTTTGGGGCAGGTTCGGGTATATGCTTCTCACAAACCAGACCTTCTCACATCAAGCATGATGGTTTCGGAAGGGAATGTCCCACCTTTGGGGACGAAACGATATCCATTGCCTCTTATTGCTTCCAAAAAATTTCTCGTGTCAACATAGAACAACAAGAGTGTTGTGTCAACTTTTGTGATTTTTCGGGGTTCATTTGGACATTTTATGCATTAAGTGAGTTTTCAATGCATTTATGTGCGTAATTCTAATTTGAACTACATGCACATGCTCCTGTGCATATAAGTTGGTTGAAAAATCAAATATGTGTCCTTGGGTGCATCATTAGGTCCCAAGCAAGAAATGAGAATGTATTTCAAACACCAGGGCACCATTGATTGCCGACAAAACATTGAGATGCCTGGTTTTTAAATTCTAGTAAATCCAAAATTCATCTGAAATTAATGAAACATGGCATGCTATCATGGAATGGCACCCCGACATGATGTGGTATATTTTGTGTCCATTTTGAGAGAAGGCGCACTCGAATAATGACAGCCAAGAAAGGCATTTTGAAAAAATAGCTGCCACTTTAATATCTCAAACATTTGTATAATACAAACCGTGTGCATTCTGTTAACCATTCACGTGATGCCACGTGTCTTGGTTTTAATGGCTGTAGGAGGTGCCGTGCAGACAGCTCCTTGACCTTGACTGGACGGGAGGCGTGCGAGCGTAGTCCGGTGCACAGGCTAACCGAGAGGAGTGCAAGATGTCCTTGAATGCGTAGCCTCACCGGGAAGCGTGTGAGCTGTACGCTGCACAGGCTCACCGGGAAGCGAGCCCTTTGACTTCCATGGCTGCCCGACTTCCTCTCCGTGGGCGCGCCCCCCTCAGCAGCATGGGACGCCGCCGTCGAACACTACCTCTTAGCGCAGCCAGCTGCCGTCCTCCCGCCCCAAGCCCATCGACCCCGGGATGACATGATGCAAAGTGAGAGCACGATTTGTGCATCTGTTCAACGCAAACGGTTCTGTTGGATGACCCGTGTGCAACCACTTACAAACAATTTGGTGTGATTTGCATCTGTCATATTGGGTATGTCACCATTTGTCAAACTGGAAAGATTGACATTTGATGATCTACTAACATTGCTATTTGTCAACCTTGTAACACTGCGATTTGTCAAAATATGAAGCTAAAAATCACTAGCAGTATCTAATTTTTGCAACTAAAATTCAGTAATTAAGCATAGATTTCATTCATAGATTAAGCATTCATTCTTAATTTATACAAACAGTTCAAGTCGACAGCTGAACCGACCAAACTTTTCCCCAATTGTTGCCAACCATGTACTGAAATAGCTAGTTCAACTATATATACTAGCTACTTTTAAGTACGTTGTACAGTTCCACCACATATGTAGTCAGATGAACTGAACAAAATAGCCCCTAAATACTACTACTATTGCGAAGGGGCTTTGTACTACTTCTGGCTGCCTCTCCTCTACAAAGGGTGCTTAGTAAGAGGTGGAGGAGGAGGCGCCTACCGACGAGCTGGGCAACCGCAATACAATGCCTGCCACTGCGGTAGCTTCAGCGACACTCACCTCGAATGCCCTATGCCGCTCCAGATGACCCCTCTCGAAGAGGTGGTTCTCCTTGTAGATCTCCTGAGTCCTCGCCTCTGAGGCAGCGTGTGCACGGCCACGGTGGCAGTAAGGCTCTTTGCGTGCTCAATGAGGCGCTCCTCCTACTCCCGCAGGAACTCGGTGTCGCACGCAAGGTCGCTAACGCATGTGAGGGCATCCACCTCTACCTCCTGCATTTGGGCGGCGATGGCGGAGCGGCTAATGACCCCGGCGGTCGACGGTGGGCTGGTGGCCACGGCGGCCGACGACGGGGTGGCGGCCATGACCACCACCTCCCGCCTTTGGGCCGCGGTGGGGGAGCGGGTGATAGCCACAGCGTCCGGCAGTGGGGTGGCGGCCACGACGGCCACCTCCCAGCTTTGGGCCGCGGTGGCGGAGCGGTCGACGACCCTGGCTTTCGACGGTGGTGTGGCGGCAAGGGCGGCCGGCAACAGCTGTCGACGGGCACCGGCGGAGGAGCGTGTGGTGGGTGTTCCGCGCACACCCAACAGGGACGCCACGCGCACTACACTACGCCGGGGAATGCGCCGCCGCGGTGTAGCCTCCTAGCTGGAGCTGTACTCTGATGACGGCAGAGTGGCTGAGTGACGACGACAGACCGGTGCCATTGTTGATTGTGGGAGAAGCAGATGAGATAAGCTACAAGAAGGGAGCGGAAAATGCGACGCAGGAATCGCCGGTCGTGAGGGTTTTTATAGCAAGCCAGTAAGCATCGAGATTTTGGGGGATTTCACCGAGTCAGGTGGGAAGCTTGAGCGGGAACGGGCTCACCGACGATTCATTAACGCCACTGTTTAGCCAAAAGAACGCCCCCGCGCAAGCTTGCGCTGTAAGCCGTCTGCGGCGGCGGGGTGACAAGACGTGCGAGAGGAGGACGAAAGGCCACATGCATATGCGGTTAATAAAAAAACTTTTGCAATTTAATTACCTACTATACCCCCGTCTTGGTTTATAAGTATGATTTAACTCATAAAATACGAATGCATGTCGCCAAAGATTATATAGTTGGATTTGTATTTGAACATAGTTTCCAATTATATAACTTTTATAACATGCATTAACAATTTTTTGCTTAAATTTGAGGGCAAAGTATTGCACAGAATATAGAGGGGACTATAGACTAGACAGAGGTCGTAGCACACGGCCACTCTCTATGCAGCGGCACAACTGTCGGCCGGCTTGTAGGCGACCATTTCTTGCATGTACAGAGAGGACATCCAGCTATGCGTGTAGTTGCTTGCGGTTTAGGCGGCCGCGGTGCGTTGTGCTCGCATCCCGCCACGCGCGCTCTACTCTCGCATCCCTCCGGGTGCTCTGCCCTTGTCCCTCCACACGCGCTGCTTGTGTTTGGGGTCGGCGCATCATCATGCACGTTCATGTGCATGCGGTTGCGCCGGGTGCGGCGCGACGATGCAGTTACCTGCTGCAAAAACTGCCATGCGGCACGCGCCGAGAATCCACGCCGCCCGGCCCCTTTTATTCCTGCGGCCATTTACCTTCATCTCTCTTCTCACATGACACAATAAGCACACCCACGATGACACTTATAGATAGGGCAACCAGAGGTTCCAATGGCGCTCCCCGTGGCTCCAATGGCGCTCCTAGCAACCGACGATGACAACGGTGGGCAGTTCACCATGCAACACGTCTTGGACACCCATGGGAGGGGGAAGGCTCTCTCGGTGGTGTACACAACCGATCCGGTCTCGGTGGAAAGCTCCATCAAAACTATGGAGCAGTTCCTTACCGAGGACAAGTACCAAGTGGTCGGCTTCGACCTCGAGTACACCATGGGTCGTGCCGGGCACGATCAGAAGTGAAAGTGCGTTATATCGACTAGAGGGGGGGTGAATAGGCGATTTTTATGAAAGTCTTCAAAACGTGAAAGTTATGAAGACAAACAGTAGAGATATGCCTATCACTATGCAGCGGAAGTTAGATTACACTAGGCAAGCCATGGTCAAGTATTCAATTGAGTAAAAGCACAATGACAAATAGCTGCAGTGTAATAAGGATCAGGTAGGAAGAAGTTATGAAGCCAAACAAATCATACAATTATGTTGTGAAGACAGAAGATAAAGCAAGCATGCAATGGCTTCACAATGTGTAACAGTAAGTGAAAGGAAGTGAAGATGAAACCAGTGACTCGTTGAAGACAATGATTTGTTGGACCAGTTCCAGTTGCTGTGACAATTGTACGTCTGGTTGGAGCGGCTAGGTATTTAAACCAAAGGACACACATTCCCGGACACACAGTCCTGAACACGCAGCTCAGGACACCCAGTCCTCACCGTTTTCTCCTTGAGCTAATGTCACACAGACCTCGCCCAATCACTCTGGTAAGTCTTCAAGGTAGACTCCCAAACCTTCACAGACTTCGTTCACAGGCAATCCACAATGTCTCTTGGATGCTCAGAACGCGACGCCTAACCGGCTGGAGGATGCATAGTCCTCAAGTGTAATAAGTCTTCAGATCACTCAGACAAGAAGACTTAAGTGATGCCCAATTTACTCTGGCTCTGGGTGGTTAGGGCTTTTCTCCTCGCTAGGAATTTTCTCTCAAAGGCTTCGAGGTGGGTTGCTCTCAAACGACAAAAGCCGTGCACTAAAATCTGAGCAGCCAACCGTTTATGGTTGTAGGGGGTGGACTATTTATAGCCACTGGGCAACCCGACCTGATTTGTCCGAAATGACCCTGGGTCACTAAGGAACTGACACGTGTACCAATTGTCAGATTTCAAACTCACACGGCCACTTTACTTGGGCTACAAGCAAAGCTGACTTGTTCGACTCTGGACAAGATTTTCTCTCATAGTCTTCGCTCGAAGATATAGGTTTTGAATTAGGCATCACTTCAGTCATTCTAACTGGTTCTCTTGGACCCCACTTAATAGTACGGTGGTTCCTATGACTCAACACAAATGAAATAAAAATACAAACGATCTAAGTCTTCGAGTTCCATAGGCTTCACATAGTGTCTTCTCCTGTCATGGTCTTCAATGTGAATATCTTCATATACCACCATTGTCTTCAATGTCTTCGTACATTTTTAGGGGTCATCTCTGGTAGTAAAACCGAATCAATGAGGGACTTCTACCTGTGTTATCCTGCAATTCTCACAAACACATTAGTCCCTCAACTAGGTTTGTCATCAATACTCCAAAACCAACTAGGGGTGGCACTAGATGCACTTACAATCTCCCCCTTTTTGGTGATTGATGACAAACTAGTTGAAGTTTTCAACGAGGAATATAATTTGTGAAATTGTAAAGGAATTGTCTTCATAAGCTGCAAGGGCTCCCCCTGAAGATGTGCATATAAGTAATTTGCTTCTGGAACGCAAATGCACATGGCAGGTTGTACTTGTGGAGATCCACTTCAACATATGATGACAATCCACCATGCATGTAAAAGTATATGAAGAGAATGACATGCCTAATGAAAAATGGACGTCTGCGGAATGATCTAAGTGCGAAATTTATCGTCGTGCATGCGGAATTTATCTTCGCAAAACATAGTGGCAAACAAGTAGCAGACGACCATCGAGTTTAAGTGTTACAACTCAAAGAACCAAATGTAGCAAAACGAGAGTTGTAAGCACGAAGCAAAATGTAGCAAAATATAAAGGCACCCGCCCATAGTGACTCGCTTGAAGACTATAAACATCATATGCTTCTCCCCCTTTTGTCAGTGATGACCAAAAAGGTTTGAAGACATAGAGTTTTCTACGCGTTCCCAGGCGCAGTAGGGTCGGTGGAGGTGTTTGGCGGTGCAGACGAGCTTGGTGCAGATTCGACGCGCGCTGAAGGAGGTGGAGGTGATGTAGCGTCGTCTTCTTCTTTGATTATCCGTGCAGTCATCGTGGCAGCAAAGGAAGAGAAGTCCGAATCTTCAAGTGATGGAGTTCTGCGTAGCATAGCTCTTCGAGGAGGCGTGGAGTCAAATTTGAAGAGCTCTGTGAAGCCATCCTCTTGAAGTTCAGCTTCAGGACACATCATCGTGAGTCCTTTCCAAGTGCGGCGACAGGTTTCGTGTGCAACAAATGCATTCTTGGTTGCAAGATTTCTGATACGATTGACGTCCTCCATGATGCTTTTCATCTGCCTCTTGAGCCAGTCGTGATGCCTGTCTTGCTTTTGGTGAAGAGCCACAAGAAGCTCTCGGTCAATGAGGGCACGAGCGCGCTTCTTGGGTCGCTGAGCAGCTGTGCTGTCAGTGGCTTCAGTAGATGCAGGTGCACGTGTGGTGCCAGCTAACGGATACACTCTGGAGATGGCTTCAACACCTTCAACATTCTGAGTGAAGCTCTGGTGTTCTGCATTCTGAAGACTTAATGGTTGCTTGGCAGGCTCAGGATATATAGCTTCAGCAGAGGTGTCCACATCTGGCAAGAAGATCCGATGGTTGTGAGCTGAGGGCTGATATGAAATCACAGAGTGAAGCTTGATCAGCCTCATAACCCAAGGAGCATAAAACTTCAAGCCAAATAGATCTGAGCCGGATGCCGCAAGATGGCGTATGAAGAAGTCCTGCGCATTGAAGCATTTGCCATGAAGGATGTAGAATATGAGAGTCTTCATTGCACCCTCAACCTTGGCATGTGGAGAGTGTCCCTTAATGGGCCAGAGAGTCCGCCTGATGATGTGATATATGGTTCTGGGCAGGTACTCTAGGTCTTCAACGAAGATCTCAGTTGGATAGGGTGCATCATGGGGCAATGGCTTCATCATTGAGAGCATCTGACTCATATTTGGTTTAGGCCTCTGGAATATGCTCTCAATTGCTTCAGCATGTAGTTGACAGCCTTCCTCGAAGAATGCGCCAGGAGCGGGCAGGCCGGTAAGCTCAATGATATCAAATGCATTGGCTTCATGATGGACATTGCCGGTCATCCACTCCAGGACCCAAGTCTATGGATCTCTGTTGTAGCCTTTGATATGAAGAGTGGCATAGAACTGAAGCAGAAGCTCTTCATTCCAGTGCTCTTCATCTGTGATGAATGGCAGCAAACCCACTTGCTTGAAGCAATCCAGTGCTTCTTCCACGCCGGGCAGACCAGCAACAGCTTCAACCTCAAGGCGCTTGTGCGGGAAGATGCGGCCTTGGTTGTATAGGATGCATGAGTAATAGCTGCGTAGTGGATAGCTCCAGAACCTATCTGATACAATCCGTTCCCTTGAATAAGGGTTCTTGGAGCTGTTGAAGAACGTATTATCTGCCCTGAAGCTATTTACGTTAAAGGAGCCAGGAGCTGATGCAGGACCTGGGAACCTTGGCAGTCGTGGGATCGGCTTCTGAACCTGAGGCCTGTGTGCAACATGATAGTTGAATTGTGGACCGGCCGCAGACTCAGACACAGAAGTGTCAGGAGCAGTAGCTTCAGTGTCTTCTGAAGCTGTTGTTGGGGAGGGCTCCACATTGGCTTCAATGTTGGTGGTGGCAGCCTCCATATTTTCCGCCTCCACTTGACTAGCTGGAGGGTCAAACTCAGGCACGTTCTCCTTGAGAACGGCTTCTTGGTGGAGCGGGGGAGTGGGTTCTGGTGGTACTTCTTCATTGTCTTCGGCTGATGCAGCCGGAATGTCTTCAGTCGAATCTTGAGGCCGTGGTCCCTTGCGAAGCCTGTGGAATGCAGACGACGCCTTTGGAGTTGGAGTGGGCTAGACCTCAGATTCATCTTCTGTGGGAGCAGGCTCATGAACTGTCAGCTGACGATCTGCGTCAGGATAGATGACAGAGAGAGGTTCAACTATCAAGGGCTCTGTGGGAGCAGCCCGAGCTTTCTTGATCTTGCGCTTCTTCTGGGTGGGGTCAGACGGAGAGGCTTCAGAGTATTTCCTCTTCCTTGCTTCAGCCTCGGCTGTCCGTGTCTTCTTGAGCTCTGAAGCGGTTGACCGACTCTTTGGCTTCGAGCCAGTCGTAGCAGTGGGGAAGACAATCGGAGTAGCTTCTTGTCTTGGTGCCTCTGGTTCAGGCACAGCAGGCTTCTTCTTCTTCTTCGCGGCCATCCTGGGGTCAATGCCGGGATGCCCAAGTGCCTTGCGCTTCTCGGCCTCATTGTAGGCCTGCACATATCGATCAGCTAGAGTCTTCATTCGCTCCCGCGAACCCTGAGCTTCTGCACGCTTCTTCAGAAAGTTTTCCTTTAACTCGTGCAACATGATCTTGAAGTCCTTGACTTCTTGCACGCTTAGCCTGCCATATGCTGCTTGACTGAGCCTTTTCAAAATCAATTTTCTGCTTTAGTTCAACAATGCTCTGGGCAATTGCAAGTTCTGAAGCAATAGCGCCTTGGAAAGCGACGCTGAGGCCAATGGGCAGCTGCAGATCATCGAAGCTGATATTTGGTGTAGCAAACCACTCATCGATGAAGTTGTGGATGATGCCGACATCAAACAGAGGCAGATTGTTGAAGATTTCAGCCTCCTCCTTGCTCTTCATGAGCTGCTCAAGAGTGTCATCTCCTAGATCTTCATCGCTTGACAGATCAATGGTTTCGCTGCGCAGAATGGCAGCAGCTGTGTGCTCTTTGCCTGTGTGTGGTTGAGGCTTCTTGGCTTCCTGGGGCTTGGAGACTCGTGATAAGTCTTCAGACTGCACACTGGCTTCAGGAGGTGCAGTTGCCAATGGCTTCGCCCTTGAGATTTTGGGTGAAGGGGTCTGCTTTGAAGCTTTTGGCTTCTTCATCTGCTTTGGCTTCGGAGCAGCAGGCGCTTCATCAGATTCAGAGTCAGCAGGAGGGTCATTGACTGCAGTCCCTTGGACTAAGATGCGGGTGATGAGGCCCTCAAGATTTGCATACGGACCGATGATATTGGGGTCTGCCTCGCGTGTGCCATCTGCCCTTGGTGCGGAGGGACCAGGGTTGAAGTCTAAGCCCAATTTCTTCTTGTTGTGCTTCGCTGACCTCTGGGCAAACTGGAAGTTGCGCTTGAATAGATTGTCGTCACGACACCAGAGTAGTGACGACGAATGAGCATCAGCAGGCTGCGGTCCTCTGACCATGCATGGATAGAAGCCTTGAGCAATGGCTTCATCTCTGGACCTGGGCACGAGATTTTTGTATAGTACGTCTCCCCATGGTCTCTTGATGGCGCTTTTCTCAGCATACTCCTTGGTGACGAAGCGGTATTGGAACCATTGCTCCGCCCAATAGCGTCGAATCCATTGGATTCGTGTCTTGCGCTGATTGTAATCCTCTTCAGGATCTGTCTTGTACAGCTCTAAGAGGTCATCGGGCAGATCTCTTGATGTTTCCCCTCGACGCTTTCTGCCACCCTTCCTTGCTAGTTTTTCTGCAGCCATAAACCTTAACTTGGAAGGCTTCAAGACGTTCAAAGGCTTCAAAGGCTTTCTTTTGCTGGACCAACAGGAACTGGCTTCAGGAGAATTGATGTGACGCTGTAAGAACTCTGCAAATGAATGCAGACTATGAGAACCAAAAGATTCTCCCACGGACATGTACCTGTGACAGCATTAAGGTGCGAGGGAAGGGGAAGAGGTCATATGCATTCTCAGAAGATTTTGAAGATAAATCAGTTTAGAAGGCATTGACCTCATCGTGCGAAGACATTCACTTATAGAAAAAGAAGTTGGTTCCAGATTTGTACGAACCCATAGATCAGTACAAGTGAGGAATCTAACTACTTCATGAAGCACAAGTGAATATACTAGGCAAGTTATGAGATGCAGACTGAGAGAGATCTAACTTGTGTGAATAGAAACTTCTTATGGCAGAAAGTGACCAAACTATAGGATCAAAAGAGGCTATAAAAAGAGGTTTTATTTACCACACTTGGAACTGCTAGACGGAGTGGGAGATGACGCCGAGAAGTTCGATCCTCCGTGCCCTAACTTGGCGAGTGAAGACACCTACGGCGATGGCAGAGAGAGAGTAATGTCCGCAGTCGGCGTGAAAACGGCATTGGAGAGGTTGCGGCAGTGAAGCGCTTCGTCGCCGGTGTCGTCGAGAGCTAGCGGTGGCGCTAGGGTTTGTGCGAGGGAGGAAGGAGATAATGACCGCAGCGAGGGTGTGTTTATAGTCACAGGGGCGGCACTGCACTATTACACAGGTGCCCCTGGCGATTCACATCTGAACAGCACGTGGCCATCATGCGGAGTCTCGGGGGCAGTTCCACATCCCACGCATGCCTGGATTGTCGGGTGGTCGTTCCTACTTCCCCGGATTTCTTGTGGATGAATGAGCATTGAAAACGGTTTTAAAGTTTGTTCCTGTGTCTTCTGCTAACAAGGAAGCAGAGAAGACATTCGACAGCTTCAATAGGATGCATATGACTTGGAGAGATAGAGTTTGAGGTAGAAAGCATAGAGAGGTTAGGGTCCGATCACATTCACTTAGTTCAAAAGATTCAAACAAGAAGACATAGCTATAAGTGAATGCTGTAGAGGATAGAACACTAGTACATATATATCTATATAATCCACGTAGTGAAGATAATCATGAAGACATATTCAGATTGAAGCCAAACCAAATGTGAAGACATTGCAAGGTAACGCCATGTGTGAAACATTTCAGAATAGAATGTTTGGTGGTGGCGTTACCCACCGTATAGGAAGTATTAGACCCAGACACGGCGCACAATTATCGTGGCGCTCCAAAGTCAATTTCCACATTAATGTATTCACACTTAGAATGTATCTCTTCATTGATTGAAGATATACGTTACTTCGTGTGTTGCACATCTAAGTCATCAATATGCATAAGTGTTAGGATGTGTGCCTGATCACAGGACATTTGAGGATTCCAAGATATTTAGCTCACACCGTAACTTGCAAAATCTCTTCTCATCCAAGGGCTTGGTGAAGATATCTGCCAATTGCTCTTCAGTGTTGACGTGTATGATATCAATATCTTCCTTTGCAACATGATCTCTAAGAAAGTGATGACAAATTTCAATGTGCTTTGTCTTCGAGTGCTGAACTGGGTTGTTGGCGATCTTGATGGCGCTTTCGTTGTCGCAGTAAAGAGGCACTTGCTTCAGTTGAATGCCATAGTCCTTGAGAGTTTGCTTCATCCACAGAAGCTGAGCGCAGCAAGATCCAGCAGCAATGTATTCAGATTCAGCAGTGGAGAGGGAAACACAGTTTTGCTTCTTTGAAGACCAACATACAAGTGATCGTCCCAGAAAGTGACATGTGCCTGATGTAGACTTCCGATCAACCTTATCACCAGCATAATCAACATCCGAGAGTCCAACCAGATCAAACTCTGAGCCCTTTGGATACCATAACCCTAGAGTTGGGGTGTGAGCCAAATATCGAAGAATTCGCTTCACTTCTAAGTGATGCGACTCCTTTGGTGCCGCTTGGAATCGAGCACACATGCAAACACTAAGCATAATATCTGGCCTAGATGCACATAAATAAAGCAAAGAACCAATCATGGAGCGGTATACCTTTTGATCGAACTCTTTACCATTGTCGTCAGGACCCAGATGATGTTTGGCTGGCATTGGCGTTGTGAAGCCTTTGCAGTCTTGCATACCGAACTTCTTCAGGCAATCTTTGAGATACTTCTCTTGAGATATGAAGATGCCATTGCGTTGTTGCCGTATCTGAAGAACGAGGAAGAACTTCCGCTCCCCCATCATAGACATCTGATATTGCTCTTGCATCATATATCCAAACTCCTCACTGTACTTCTGATTGGTGCAGCCGAAGATAATGTCATCCACATATATTTGGCACACAAACAGTTCACCATCATATGTCTTCGTGAAGAGAGTGGGATCTAGGGAGCCAGGTATGAAGCCTTTGCTCTTCAGGAAGTATTTGAGTGTGTCATACCTAGCCTGAGGGGCTTGTTTGTGGCCATACAATGCCTTATTGAGCTTGTAAACCATGTCAGGATGTTTTGGATCTTCAAACCCAAGTGGTTGTGCAACATACACTTCTTCCTCAATCTTGCCATTGAGAAAGGCACTCTTCACATCCATTTGATATAAAAGTACGTTATGATGATTTGCATAGGCCAGCAGTATACGGAAGGCTTCAAGTCTGGCCACAGGAGCAAATGTTTCATCGAAGTCAATGCCTTCCACTTGAGTATATCCTTGAGCAACGAGACGAGCTTTGTTTCTGACAACTTGACCATGCTCATCTTGCTTGTTGCGGTATATCCATTTGGTGCCTATTATGTTATGCTTCCGTGGATCAGGACGCTTAACCAATTCCCATACATTGTTCAGCACAAACTGATGAAGCTCTTCTTGCATTGCTTGAATCCATTCAGGTTCCATAAAGGCTTCTTCAACTTTCTTGGGTTCTGAAATTGAGACGAATGCGAAGTGCCCACAAAAATTTGCCAGTTGAGTTTCCCTTGAACGAGTGAGTGGACCAGGTGCATTGATGCTGTCAATTATTCTGTCAATCTGCACTTCATTGGCAACACGAGGATGTACAGGGCGAAGACTTTGCTCTTGCTGATCTGTGTTGTCATTGGGAGGAATGTCTTCAGGCTGAGCATTGTCTTCATGTGGATCAGGTGCTGAGATGATAAGTTCTTCTTCAGGATGAGCTTCAGAAGGTATAATCTCTCCAGTTCCCATAAGCTTGATTGATTCACTAGCTGGAACTTCATCTAGCACATTTGGCAGTTGCTCTCTTTGTGAACCATTGGTCTCATCGAACCGCACATCCACTGTTTCAACCACTTTGTAATGAAAGAGATTGAAGACTCTGTAGGAGTGCGAATCCTTTCCATATCCAAGCATAAAACCCTCATGTGCTTTTGGTGCAAATTTTGAGGTGTGGTGTGGGTCCTTGATCCAGCATCTTGCGCCAAATACTCTGAAGTAACTGACATTTGGCTTCTTGCCAGTTAGGAGTTCATAAGATGTCTTGTTCAAAAGCTTGTGAAGATAAACACGGTTGATTGTATGGCATGCAATGTCAATGGCTTCAGGCCAGAATTTTCTTGGAGTCTTGTACTCATCTAGCATTGTTCTGGCCATCTCAATGAGTGCTCTGTTCTTGCGTTCGACGACGCCATTCTGCTGTGGCGTGTACGGAGCTGAGAATTCATGTGTGATGCCCAAGGTATCAAGATATGTGTTAAGGCCAGTGTTCTTGAATTCAGTGCCATTGTCACTTCTGATGTGCTTTATCTTGGCGCCATAGTTGTTCATAGCTCGATTGGTGAAGCGTCTGAAGACATCCTACACTTCAGTCTTGTAAAGGATTATGTGCACCCAAGTATATCTAGAGTAATCATCAACAATGACAAAGCCATAGAGGCAAGCAGTAGTGGAAAAAGTTGAGTAGTGAGTGGGACCAAAAAGATCCATGTGAAGCAGTTCGAAGGGTCGAGTAGTGGTCATGATTGTCTTCGAAGGATGTTTTGCCCTTATCATCTTCCCTGCTTCACAGGCACCGCATAAGTGATCTTTCTTGAACTTGACGCCCTCGATGCCTATGACATGCTTCTTCTTCGCAAGGGTGTGGATGTTCCTCATGCCAGCATGCCCAAGCCTCCGATGCCAAAGCCAGCATTCTGAAGCCTTTGCCAGAAGACATACTGCAAGCTATGGCCCTGTTGAGAAATCTACCACGTACAAATCATCTTTCTGATACCCTTCAAACACTAGAGACTTGTCAGATTCCATTAGTACCAGGCAACGATATTTTCCAAAAATTACAATCATGTTCAAATCGCAAAGCATTGAGACAGACATTAAGTTGAAACCAAGGGATTCAACAAGCATGACTTTGTCCATGTGCTGATCCTTTGAGATTGCAACTCTACCTAGACCCAATACCTTACTTTTACCAGTGTCAGCAAATGTGATGTGGCTCTTGTCGGATGGACATAAGGTTGAGTCCATAAAAAGACTTCTTTTGCAAGTCATGTGATTTGTACACCCACTGTCAATAATCCATTCTGAAGACTCTGAAGACGCTGGTGTCGTACCCTACAGTGCAGTTAGGGGGATAGGCTTCACGAAGAGAATTGTGAAGCAAAAACATTTGACGAACCAGTGGGTTATGAAAACTTAGATCCAGGTTAGGACTAATAGGGAGAGTAGCATGCGATTCAGGTACGAAATACATAGTGATGCCATTCGGGCATTTGATCTTGCGCCCCACAAGATTTTTAAGGTCCCCAGCAATAGCGTCAGAAGATTTTGGTTTTCTGCTGGAGACCTTTCCCTGCAAAAGAGAGTTAAGCTTTCTTAACCACCCACATCTTCAAGGGTGGCTTAGAAGCAATAAGTCTAAGTGCAGCATCTGAGAATTTTGGCTTTGGAGCCCTAGCAAACAGTCTAGCAGGCGGGCAATAGTACTCATAAGAATAGGCAGAATAGTTCTTGGTCACATGAACATGACGGTTTGAAGAACCGCTCTCATATGCCTGAGTATGGTTTCCCTGCAAAACATTTGCGTTAGTGCGACTCAGGTGAGTCCTCTGTCTGTATGAAGCCTTTGGACCATATGAAGCCTTTGGTCTGAGGTTTGTCTTCTTCATGTGAGGTGTCATGAGGACATTCACAGGAAGATTCTCCAGACACGTTTTTGGAACCCAGATCTTCTTCATAGGCGGTCCATTCCTGCAGTTAGTACCAATGTACCTGGCAAACACTTCACCATTCTGATTTCTAAACAGTTTATAGTTTGCATCAAAGGATTCATCAATGATAATTGGGTTAGCGCAGGTGAAGCCAGACAGATTGGATGGATCTGCTGAGGATTCCTTTGCAGCAACCCATGTGGTTTTGGGGTACTGCTCAGGTTTCCAGTAAGAGCCATCAACATTTATTTTCCTCACGAACCCAACACCCTCTTTCCTAGGGTTTCGGTTCAGAATTTGCTTCTTGAGGACATCACATAATGTCTGATGTCCTTTGAGACTTTTGTACATCCTTGTTTCAAGCAATGTCTTCAACCTAGCATTCTCATCAGCAATAGCAGTGGTATCCTCAGCAGAGGGGTTAGTTACCACTTCAACAGTTGAAGATATTGCAACAGCAGTAGCAGTGGAACATTCAGCAACAGAAGTAGCATTATCACGCTCAATGCATTTAAGGCATGGTGGTTCAAATCCTTCCTGAGCAGAACTGATCTATTCGGCGCGAAGTGACTCGTTTTCCTTTTGAAGATCTTCATGAGCCGCTCTCAATTTCTCAAGATCTTGCTTCCTTTGAAGATAATCATAGGAGAGCTTTTCATGAGTTGTTGAGAGAGTATCATGACGATCTTCAAGTTCCTGATACTTAACGTGAAGATTTTTTATGTCTTCAATTAAGGATTCAGATCGAGTCATTTCAGCACCCAACAGATCATCACTTTTGTCTAAAGGTTTTTGAATATGTTCCATGGCTTTCTGTTGTTCAGTTGCAATTTTAGCAAGTGTTTTGTAGCTGGGTTTTGAATCACAATCAGAATCATCGTCACTGGATGTTTGATAGTGAGTAGTGCGTGTGTTTACCTTGGCACCGCGTGCCATGAAGTAGTAGGTAGGAGTGGAGTCGTCCTTGTCATTTGCATCGGTGTTGGTGATGAAGTCATTGTCTTCAGTGTTGAAGATGGACTTGGCGACGTAAGCTGTAACCAGACTCGCAATGCCAGAATCAGATTCCTCCTCAGACTCCACCTCTGCCTCCTTAGAAGCGGACTCCTCCTCTGAATCCATTTCCTTGCTAACAAACGCACGAGCCTTGCCAGTTGAGCTTTTCTTGTGTGATGAAGACTTTGAGGAAGACTTGGAAGAAGACTTTCAGTATTTGTTCTTCTTCTTGTCGTCAGAGTCATATTCTTTGCTCTTCTTCTTCTTTCTGCTCTCATTGTCCCACTGTGGACACTCAGAGATGAAGTGTCCAGTTTTCTTGCACTTGTGACATGTTTTCTTCTTGTAGTCATGAGCAGAAGCTTCATCATTCCTTGAGCTTGATCGTGAAGACTTTCTAAAGCCTTTCTTCTTGGTGAATTTCTGGAACTTCTTCACTAGCATTGCAAGTTCCCTTCCAATGTCTTCAGGATCATCAGAACTGCTGTCAGATTCTTCTTCAGATGAGGACACAGCTTTTGCCTTCAAGGCACGAGTTCGCCCATAGTTTGGACCGTAGATATCTCTTTTCTCAGAAAGCTGAAACTCATGTGTGTTGAGCCTCTCAAGTATGTCAGACAGATCGAGTGTCTTGAAGTCTGGACGTTCTTGAATCATCAGGGCCAGGATGTCAAATGAACTGTCAAGTGATCTGAGCAGCGTCTTGACGATTTCATGTTTGGTGATCTCAGTGGCGCCGAGGGCTTGAAGCTCATTTGTGATGTCAGTGAGCCGGTCAAATGTGTGTTGGACATTCTCATTGTCATTTCGCTTGAAGCTGTTGAGGAGGTTGCGAAGAACACTGATTCTCTGATCTCTCTGGGTTAAAATGCCTTCATTGACTTTGGAGAGCCAGTCCCAGACCAGCTTGGATGTCTTCAAGGCACTCACACGGCCGTACTGTCCCTTGGTCAGATGACCACAGATGATATTCTTGGCAGTGGAGTCCAGTTGAGTGAACTTCTTGACATCAGCAGCAGTGACACCTTCTCCAGCCTTGGGAACGCCGTTTTCGACGACATACCATAGGTCGACGACAATGGCTTCAAGATGCATGCGCATCTTATTCTTCCAGTAGGGATATTCAGTTCCATCAAAGACGGGGCGCGCAATGGAGACTTTGATTATCCCTTCAGTTGACATAGCTAAAACTCCAGGTGGTTAAACCGAATCACACAGAACAAGGGACCACCTTGCTCTGATACCAATTGAAAGTGCGTTATATCGACTAGAGGGGGAGGTGAACAGGCGATTTTTATGAAAGTCTTCAAAACGTGAAAGTTATGAAGACAAACAGTAGAGATATGCATATCACTATGCAGCGGAAGTTAGATTACACTAGGCAAGCCATGGTCAAGTATTCAATTGAGTAAAAGCACAATGACAAATAGCTGCAGTGTAATAAGGATCAGGTAGGAAGAAGTTATGAAGTCAAAAAAATCATACAGTTATGTTGTGAAGACAGAAGATAAAGCAAGCATGCAATGGCTTCACAATGTGTAACAGTAAGTGAAAGGAAGTGAAGATGAAACCAGTGACTCGTTGAAGACAATGATTTGTTGGACCAGTTCCAGTTGTTGTGACAACTGTACGTCTGGTTGGAGCGGCTAGGTATTTAAACCAAAGGACACACAGTCCCGGACACCTAGTCCTGAACACGCAGCTCAGGACACCCAGTCCTCACCGTTTTCTCCTTGAGCTAAGGTCACACAGACCTCGCCCAATCACTCTGGTAAGTCTTCAAGGTAGACTCCCAAACCTTCACAGACTTCGTTCATAGGCAATCCACAATGTCTCTTGGATGCTCAGAACGCGACGCCTAACCGGCTTGAGGATGCACAGTCCTCAAGTGTAATAAGTCTTCAGATCACTCAGACAAGAAGACTTAAGTGATGCCCAATTTACTCTGGCTCTGGGTGGTTAGGGCTTTTCTCCTCGCTAGGAATTTTCTCTCAAAGGCTTCGAGGTGGGTTGCTCTCAAGCGACAAAAGCCGTGCACTGAAATCTGAGCAGCCAACCGTTTATGGTTGTAGGGGGTGGACTATTTATAGCCACTAGGCAACCCGACCTGATTTGTCCGAAATGACCCTGGGTCACTAAGGAACTGACACGTGTACCAACGGTCAGATTTCAAACTCCCACGGCCACTTTACTTGGGCTACAAACAAAGCTGACTTGTCCGACTCTGGACAAGATTTGCTCTCATAGTCTTCACTCGAAGATATAGGTTTTGAATTAGGAATCACTTCAGTCATTCTGACTGGTTCTCTTGGACCCCACTTAACAGTACGGTGGTTCCTATGACTCAACACAAATGAAATAAAACTACGAAGGATCTAAGTCTTCGAGTTCCATAAGCTTCACATAGTGTCTTCTCCTGTCATAGTCTTCAATGTGAATATCCTCATATACCACCATTGTCTTCAATGTCTTCGTACATTTTTAGGGGTCATCTCTGGTAGTAAAACCGAATCAATGAGGGACTTCTACATGTGTTATCCTGCAATTCTCACAAACACATTAGTCCCTCAACTAGGTTTGTCGTCAATACTCCAAAACCAACTAGGGGTGGCACTAGATGCACTTACAAGAAGGTTGCTGTCACCCAGTTGTGCATACGACATGACGTCCTCGTCTACCACTACCACCAGGCCGCAACGCCTTGCGAGCGTTTCTCTAGGTTTATCTATAGCTCCGACTACAGTTTCACTATGGTCGACACCACCAACAATCTATAAGTGCTCAAGGTTTCATGCTTGAAATTCCCCAAATCTTGTCAACATCCAAAGCCACTACAAGGTCTGGGGCAGCGACAAAAACAAACTGAACTCTTTGGTTAACCTCGCCTCGGCCATCATCGACCCCTACTACATGAAGATGAAGAATGAGAGCAATAAGGACAGGAATGCATGGCACAGTGTGTGGCATAAGAGACTGGATGAACAACATGTCAAGTATGTGGCCATGGACGCGTACACAAGTTACGAGATGTACATGCAAATCGTTAACAAGAGGAGCTATCTTCTTCCTGATCCAGATGAGGGATTGAGCCACATAGCAGTGGCAGGAGCGTCATAAGAAGTAGATGACTAGATGATCGTTTCTCCTACTTTAGAATGCACGTGATTGTTTATTGAGGCGTGTGCGAATGATCTGTATAGTCACTTATGTAATTGGATGTTTATTTTAGTTATATATATACACATTATTCTACTATAGACAGAGCAAATCCCACGGCTTATTACCAGCAATCGTTTGTGTTATTATTGGTCTTCGCACACATTTCTGATTACGGACCTGTTTGCCGCGTATCACAGACATCTTGTTCAGTTGAACCGTTTCCATTGTGTTGCCTAATCAAACACAGTTCATCCTAGTGAACCGTATGCTATATATCGCACACGCCTTCATCTGGCTGCCTATTCTTTTGTTCCTCCTCATCCCAAATAGTTAATTGAACTGAACCATATGCCCTGCATCGCACACGCAACTAAAATCTGAACCGTGTTTGATGCATCCGTCATCGCAAATGTTTGCACCTTTTTTGACGGTTTTTACACCCCCGTTTCCGATTATGGCATCGCACACAGTTTCATCGAAGGGTCTCTGATCTTAGTGTCGCGTTTGGACCATCCCGTAGTAGTGATTGCTCTCTCTCCCTTGTTCTTGCTCTCAAACCTACGGATTTCGATCTCTTTGCTCGAAGCTCCGTTTCCGAAACTATTTCGGGGGATTGTTGCTTGGTATGTGACTTGTCCAATTAATTTTGTTTTAGTGGTTTATATTTTGAATAATTAGCTACTCTTGGTGCTGCTGTAGATGAGCTTGCATGTTGAATTCTTAGAGTTCTAAGTAGTTTGAATGCTTTCTATAGCTTCTATGTATCCCTATGAGTAGTTGCTATCAATCTTATAAAGTTTTGTTGATAAAATTTTGTCACTCAAAAATTTTCAGAAATTTGTATGCAAACATGATGAACATATTTGGAACAAGTTCTTCGAGGAGGAGATCCTCAGGGGCATCTTCTAGTGACAACTCCGCTCGTCCGTCTTATGTCGAACCAAGTGAAAGTTCCATTTGAGATGTAGCCACCAAAACATGCTTATGGCCTTGCAATGATTATATGATGCATGTGGGCATTAAGGAGGAATTTGAGAAATATGTTCACAATGCCAGCCTCGGTCCCTACATTTCAGATAAGTGCGAGCAACGCCACACTCTTACCGAATCATTTGTCAAAGGATTTAAGTTCCATCCCCATGAGTCTAGGGTGTCATTTAAGCGAAAATTCATTTACAATCTCACTAGAGAGTTTTGCTCACCACCGCAAACTCCCTTTCTGGGGTTCGCTTGACGAACCGCCAAGAGCTAAGTACCAATCATTCTTGACTAGTCTTTTCTACGGTGGGACGAGGGGAGTGACACAAGGTAGAATAAAGAGCATTCATTTTCCCGCAATTCAGTATTTTGCATTATCTAACAAGAAATGTATAGCTGGCAATTAAGACTGTAGCACGCTCTGTGCTCCAAACTTGAGCTGCATATGCACCGCTCTCACCGGTGAAAGGAGTTATAATCTTGCTGCGATTGTTGCACACACACTGCAGCATAATGCTAATAGTGGCAGTTTATATGGTGGAATTTATGCTACGCGTTTAACCAAACATTTGTTGTGCACACATATTTGCCAGCGCCTACTGTTTTTGACTATCATAGCAAAGAAAGATATTTTTTTCTTGAGAGCGAGCCCCGAGCTCACAACGCAGCAGTGGAGGCAGCACGATAGGACGATGCATCCGCACCGAGAGCCTCCGTGAGCTACCACGCCGACTACTATCAAGACTACTGATCGATTAGCAAATTAGGCCAAAAGCCTAAGCTTGGGGGAGTACGTGTTTCTCACCGACATTACATTCATGTCCACTTATTCCATTTGTCGATGTTCACAGTTTTTTATTGTATCATCCGTGCTTAATTTTTTATTTCTTTCTTCTTATGTGTTTGAAACATCTTATAAAAACCAAAAAAATAGTTTTTACTTTCTATGCATGCTTAGCTATAATATTAAAAAGAAAACCCAAAAAGATTTCCTTGTTCTTCTTTTGTTTGTTCGGACCTCTCCCGTGTAAATAGTTTTTCTCGTTTCTACTTTTCCCTTTTATTTGCTTGTTCAAGAAAACCAAAAACTCCAAAAATATTTCAGTGGGTTTCTCTGAATTTCTTTTATTTTCTTTCGAGTTGTACCAAGGAGAAGACTGCTACCTCTTGAGCACTGCGTTGGTTTTCCCCGAAGAGGAAGGGATGATGCAGCAAAGTAGCGTAAGTATTTCCCTCAGTTTTTGAGAACCAAGGTATCAATCCAGTAGGAGGCTATGCGTGAGTCCCTCGTACCTGCACAAAACAAATAAATCCTCGCAACCAACGCAAATAGGGGTTGTCAATCCCTATAAGGCCACTTACGAGAGTGAGATCTGATAGGTATGATAAGATAATATTTTTGGTATTTTTATGAGAAAAGATGCAAAGTAAACTAAAGGAAAAGTAAATAGCAAAGGAAATAACTAAGTAGTAGGCGATCAATATGATAAAGATAGACCCGGGGGCCATAGGTTTCACTAGTGGCTTCTCTCGAGAGCAAGTATTCTACGGTGATTGAACAAATTACTGTTGAGCAATTGACATAACTGAGCATAGTTATCAGAATATCTAGGTATGATCATGTATATAGGCATCACGTCCGAGACAAGCAGACCGACTCCTGTCTGCATCTACTACTATTACTCCACTCATCGACCGCTATCCAGCATGCATCTAGAGTATTAAGTTAAAAACAGAGTAACGCCTTAAGCAAGATGACATGATGTAGAGGGATAGACTCATGCAATATAAAGAAAACCCCATCTTGTTATCCTCGATGGCAACAATACAATACGTGCCTTGCTGCCCCTACTGTCACTGGGAAAGGACACCGCGAGATTGAACCCAAAGCTAAGCACTTCTCCCATTGCAAGAAAGATCAGTCCAGTAGGCCAAACCAAACTGATAATTCGAAGAGACTTGCAAAGATAACCAATCATACATAAAAGAATTCAAAGAAGATTCAAATATTGTTCATAGATAGACTTGATCATAAACCCACAAATTCATCGATCTCAACAAACACACCGCAAAAAGAAGATTACATCGAATAGTTCTCCACAATAGAGGGGGAGAAGGTTGTATTGAGATCCAAAAAGAGAGAAGAAGCCATCTAGCTACTAACTATGGACCCGTAGGTCTGAGGTAAACTACTCACACTTCATCGGAGGGGCTATGGTATCGATGTAGAAGCCCTCCGTGATCGATGCCCCCTCCGATGGAGCTTCGAAACAGGCCCCAAGATGGGATCTCGTGGATACAGAAAGTTGCGGCGGTGGAATTAGGTTTTTGGCTCTGTATCTGATCGTTTGGGGGTACGTGGATATATATATATATATAGGAGGAAGGAGTACGTCGGTGGAGCAACAGGGGGCCCATGAGGGTGGAGGGCGCGCCTGGTGGGGTGGGCGCGCCCCCTACCTCATGGCCTCAGGTTTCCTTTCGTGACGTAGGGTCTAAGTCTCTCGAGTCTTGTTCGTTGAGAAAATCACGTTCCCGTAGGTTTCATTCCGTTTGGACTCCGTTTGATATTCCTTTTCTTCGAAACACTAAAATAGGCAAAAAAACAACAATTCTGGGCTGGGCCTCCGGTTAATAGGTTAGTCCCAAAAATAATATAAAAGTGGATAATAAAGCCCAATAATGTCCAAAACAGTAGATAATATAGCATGGAGCAATCAAAAATTATAGATACGTTGGAGACGTATCAAGCATCCCCAAGCTTAATTCCTGCTCGTCCTCGAGTAGGTAAATGATAAAAACAGTGCTAGTTGGCATAATTTTAATGTAATTCTTCTTAATTGTGGTTTGAATATTTAGATCCAAAAGATTCAAGACAAAAGTTCATATTGATATAAAAATAATAATACTTCAAGCATACTAACTAAGCAATTATGTCTTCTCAAAATAACATGGCCAAAGAAAGTTCATCCCTACAAAATCATATAGTTTAGTCATGTTTCATTTTCGTCACACAAGAATGCTCTCATCATGCACAACCCCGATGACAAGCCAAGCAATTGTTTCATACTTTAGTAATCTCAAACCTATAAACTTTCACGCAATATATGAGCACGAGCCATGGACATAGCACTATGGGTGGAATAGAATATAATGAGGGGGGTTATGTGGAGAAGAAAAAAAAAGGATAAAGTCTCACATCAACGAGGCTAATCGATGGGCTATGGAGATGCCGACCGATTGATGTTAATTCAAGGAGTAGGGATTGCCATGCAACGGATGCACTAGAGATATAAATGTATGAAAGCTCAACAAAAGAAACTTGTGGGTGTGCATCCAACTTGCTTGCTCATGAAGACCTAGGGAACTTGAGGAGGCCCATTTTTGGAATATACAAGCCAAGTTCTATAATGAAAAATTCCCACTAGTATATGAAAGTGAAAAAACAAGAGACTCTCTGTCATGAAGATTACGGTGCTACTTTGAAGCACAAGTGTGGCAAAGGATAGTAACATTGTCCCTTCTCTCTTTTTCTCTCATTTTTCTTTTTTTATGGCCTTTATCTTTTTTTAATATTCCTCACTTGGGACAATGCTCTAGAAAATGATGATCATCACACTTCTATTTATTTACAACTCAATGATTACAACTCGATACTAGAACAAAGATGGCTCTATATGAATGCCTCCGGCGGTGTACCGGGATATGCAATGAATCAAGAGTGACATGTATGAAAGAATTATGAATGGTGGCTTTGCCACAAATACTATGTCAACTACATGATCGTGCTAACCAATATGACAATGATAAATGTGTCATGATTAACGGAATGATGGGAAGTTGCATGGCAATATATCTCGGAATGGATGTGAAAATGCCATAATAGGTAGGTATGGTGTCTGTTTTGAGGAAGATATAAGGAGGTTTATGTGTGAAAGAGCGTATCATATCACGGGGTTTGGATGCACCGGCGAAGTTTGCGCCAACTCTCAATGTGAGAAAGGGCAATGCACGCTACCGCAGAGGCTAGCAAGGATGGAAGGGTGAGAGTGCGTATAATCCATGGGCTCAACATTAGTCATAAAGAACTCACATACTTATTGCAAAAATCTACAAGTCATCAAAAACCTCGGTACTACGCGCATGCTCCTAGGGGGGTAGATTGGTAGGAAAAGACCACCGCTCGTCCCCGACCGCCACTCATAAGGAAGACAATCAAATAACACCTCATGTTTCAAATTTGTTGCATAACGTTTACCATACGTGCATGCTACGGGACTTGCAAACTTCAACACAAGTATTTATCAATTTCACAACTACTCAACTAGCACTACTTTGATATTATTACCTCCATATCTCAAAACAATCATCAAGCATCAAACTTCTCTTAGTATTCAAAACACTCTTAAGAAAATTTTACTAACTTTGAATACCTAGCATATTAGGATTTTAAGAAAATTACCATGCTATTAAGACTCTCAAAATAATCTAAGTGAAGCATGAGAGATCAATAGTTTCTATAGAACAAATCCACCACCATGCTCTAAAAGATATAAGTGAAGTACTAGAGACAAATTATATAACTCAAAAGATATAAGCGAAGCACATAGAGTATTCTAACAAATTCTAAATCATGTATGGCTCTCTCAAAAGGTGTGTACAGCAAGGATGATTGTGGTAAACTAAAAAGCAAAGACTCAAATAATACAATACGCTCCAAGCAAAACACATATCATGTGGCGAATAAAAATATAGCTCCAAGTAAAGTTACTGTAGAAGTAGACGAAAGGGGGATGCCTTCCGGGGCATCCCCAAGCTTTGGCTTTTAGGTGTCCTTAGATTATCTTGGATGTGCCATGGGCATCCCCAAGATTAGTCTCTTGCCACTCCTTGTTCCATAATCCATCAAATGTTTACCCAAAACTTGAAAACTTCACAACACAAAACTTAAAGTAGAAAATCCCGTGAGCTCCGTTAGCGAAAGAAAATAAAACACCACTTCAAGGTACTGTAATTAACTCATTATTTATTTATATTGGTGTTATACCTACTGTATTCCAAATTCTCTATGGTTTATAAACTATTTTACTAGCCATAGATTCATGAAAATAAGCAAACAACACACGAAAAACAGAATATGTCAAAAACAGAACAGTCTGTAGTAATCTGTAGCTAGCACAAGATCTGGAGCCCCAAAAATTCTAAAATAAATTGCTGGACGTGAGGAATTTATCTATTAATCGTCTGAAAAAAGAATTAACTAAATATGACTTTCCAAATAAAAATGGCAGTAGTTCTCGTGAGCGCTAAAGTTTCTGTTTTTTACAGCAAGTTCAACAAGACTTTCCCCAAGTCTTCCCAACGGTTCTACTTGGTACAAACACTAACTAAACCAAAAAACACAACTAAAACATAGGCTAGATAAATTATTTATTACTAAACAGAGCAAAAAGCAAGGAATAAAAATAAAATTGGGTTGCCCCCCAACAAGCACTATCGTTTAACGCCCCTAGCTAGGCATAACAAGCAAGAATAGATCTAGGTATTGCCATAATAGTAAGATAGATTATTAAAACTTATCTAATATTCTCTATGTTCGGCGGCAAGTTTTCTTTGAGGCGAGCAAAAGTAATCAAAAGGGCTAAATTTAATGGGACAAAAGTCCCCAAGATCAACCTTGGGAGGTATAGGTTCCTCCTTTGGTCCTTCATATTGCACAACCAATTCATCATTATAAGCATTCTTTTGACAGAACTTTTTGAGCCTATATTCAAGAGAATATCCTAGTTCATTATTTCGAATAGCCAAATCATCATTAAGTTTAGATATTATGTCAACTAAAACATTGGTAGGAACCCTTTTGCTAAGATTTTCATTGAAAGCAACATAGTCTAGAGATTGAAAATGCATTATTTCTTCTTGGTCAAAGAGGATAGCCTCTATGGGAGGACGGAAAGCGTCCACCCTATAATGTGCAAAGATTTATTTGGCCTCTTTTATTATGAATCTAAACTCATGAGCCAAAAAGATAGTAGCGGCACGCTTTACAGAAGACAGCTCAATATTAGAAAATTCCAGAAAAATGCTTTGTATGGAAGGATGCATGTGCATGAATTGTCTTTCAAGTTCAACTACAAGCATGGAAATATCGTCTGCAAGACTACTAGTTCTATGAATGATAGAAGTACCGATAGAAGGTAAAGCACCAGCACAAGTAAAGAAATCTTGAATAACTCCTTTTCCGATAATATTACCACTACCAACACGGAATCTTTTTGTATGTGAGATAGTGGGTTTTTAGTAGGAGCATCAGAATTATTATCGACAATAGATTCCCCAATTTCAGACATAGAGGCAGAAGGTAAAGGACCATACATAACGACAAGCAAACAAACTAACACACAAGCAAACGGAAGGCAAGCGGGCAAAAAGAGGCAAATAGGGAAAGAGAGGGAGGATAGAGAGAGCGGGCAAATAAAACGACAAGGGTGAAGTGGGGGACAGGAAAACGAGAGGAAAATGGCAAATAATGTACTGCGGGAGATAAGGGTATGTGATGGGTTCTTGGTATGTTGACTTTTGCATAGACCTCCCCGGCAACGGCGCCAGAAATCCTTCTTGCTACCTCTTGAGCACTGCGTTGGTTTTCCCCGAAGAGGAAGGGATGATGCAGCAAAGTAGCATAAGTACTTCCCTCAGTTTTTGAGAACCAAGGTATCAATCCAGTAGGAGGCTACATGCGAGTCCCTCATACCTGCACAAAACAAATAAATCCTCGCAACCAACGCAAATAGGGGTTGTCAGTCCCTATAAGGCCACTTACGAGAGTGAGATCTGATAGATATGATAAGATAATTTTTTTGGTATTTTTATGATAAAAGATGCAAAGTAAAATAAAGGAAAAGTAAATGGCAAAGGAAATAACTAAGTAGTAGGACATCAATATGATAAATATAGACCCGGGGGCCATAGGTTTCACTAGTGGCTTCTCTCGAGAGCATAAGTATTCTACGGTGGGTGAACAAATTACTGTTGAGCAATTGTCAGAATTGAGCATAGTTATGAGAGTATCTAGGTATGATCATGTATATATGTATCACGTCCGAGACAAGTAGACCGACTCCTACTTGCATCTACTACTATTACTCCGCTCATCGACCGCTATCCAGCATTCATCTAGAGTATTAAGTTAAAAATAGAGTAACGCCTTACGCAAGATGACGTGATGTAGAGGGATAGACTCATGCAATATGAAGAAAAGCCCATCTTGTTATCCTCGATGGCAACAATACAATACGTGCTTTGCCGCCCCTACTGTCACTGGGAAAGGACACCGCAAGATTGAACCCAAAGCTAAGCACTTCTCCCATTGCAAGAACGATCAATCTAGTAGGCCAAACCAAACTGATAATTCGAAGAGACTTGCAAAGATAACCAATCATACATAAAAGAATTTAGAGAAGATTCAAATATTGTTCATAGATAGACTTGATCATAAACCCACAATTCATCGGTCTCAACAAACACACCGCAAAAAGAAGATTACATCGAATAGTTCTCCACAAGAGAGGGGGAGAACGTTGTATTGAGATGCAAAAAGAGAGAAGAAGCCATCTAGCTACTAACTATGGACTCGTAGGTCTGAGTGGCTATGGTGTTGATGTAGAAGCCCTCCGTGATCGATGCCCCCTCCGGCGGAACTCCAGAACAGGCCCCAAGATGGGATCTCGTGGATATAGAAAGTTGCGGCGGTGGAATTTGGGTTTTGGCTCCGTATCTGATCATTTGGGGGTATGTGGATACATATAGTAGGAAGGAGTATGTCGGTGGAGCAACAGGGGCCCACGAGGATGGAGGGCGCGCCTGGTGGGGGTGGGCGCGCCCCCCTACCTCGTGGCCTCCTGTTTGCTTTCTTTACGTAGGGTCCAAGTCTCCCGGGTCTTATCGTTGAGAAAATCACGTTCCCGAAGGTTTCATTCCGTTTGGACTCCATTTGATATTCCGTTTCTTCGAAACCCTAAAATAGGCAAAAAAACACAAATTCTGGGTTGGGCCTCCGGTTAATAGGTTAGGCCCAAAAATAATATAAAAGTGGATAATAAAGCCCAATAATGTCGAAAACAGTAGATAATATAGCATGGAGCAATAAAAATTATAGATACGTTGGAGACGTATCAAAGACCATGATGAAAATGTTGAGTGGCTCTCAGTTAAATAACTATTGATCTAATGAAGAGCCCAGCTTACCTTGTCTTCTCCTGTTGAATAAAATGTTTTAATGATTCCAGCTTAGTCCACGACACTCTTGCACTATTATTATTTTCATATCATTCGGTCATGCAAGTGAAAGGCAATAATGACGATATTCGATGAACTGGCCGTGGTAGAGAGAAACGGGTATGAACTCGACTTGTTCTGTTTGTGTAAATATGTTTAACCTAGTATCCATGATTTAGCTCATTACGATTAAACATGTTTGCAATGACAATTAGAGATTATAGTTTCTCATGCCATGCATAAGTAGCTGGGAGTGGATAATGATTTATTTTGGATATCAACAGTGTGTTAAAATGATTGTGATGTAGTATGATGATATGGTATCCTCCTCTGAGTGTTCAAGTGGCTTGACTTGGCACATGTTCATGCATGTAGTTGAATCAAAACCAACATAGCCTCTATGATATTTATGTTCATGGTGTTCATATCCTACTCATGCTAGTGTCTAATGTTACTTACGCATAATGCATGTTCATGACCGTTGTTGCTCTCTAGCTAGCTGCTTCTCAACTTGATTGCTAGCCTTCGCATGTACTAAGTGGGAATTCTTCTTGTACATCAAAAACCTTGAACCCAAAGTTATTCTAGACGAGTCCACCATACCTACCAATATGTGGTATTACCCTGTTGTCCTAAGTAAATTTGCATATGCCACCTCTAAAAACTTCTAATAAATATCCTTTTTGTGTGCCAGGATCGTTCATGGAAGGACAGGAGGTGGTCGGTATCTTCCATGCTAAGAGGGTTATTCTCAGGTCGAGTGTTTATTCACTCACCATCGCACAAGAAAAGGGCGGTAATAGGGATTCCCAGTCCCAAACGCAAAAATGTAAATAATTAAACAAAACTCCCCCGGGACTGTTGTTGGTTTGGACGCCACCTGTTGTTTCGGACAAGCCGTGGAGTGTGATTGTTAGTGGAGGGGGAGTAAACCTTTACTTTTATCGCTTGGGAACCGCCAGTAGCGTGATTAGCATGGAAGATATTGATAACTGATAGTCGTGAAGTAATGAGAAGGGTGCATGTCTTGAAATATCATTTACCTCTGTTTTAAAGACTTGAGCTCTGGCACCTATGCAAATCACAGCTTCCCTCTGCGAAGGGACTTTCTATTTACTTTTATGTTGTGTCATCGCCATCGAAAAAACAAGCGCCAGAAATTGAGTAGAGCACAGCGGTCATGATTTATGCATTGTGTGTAGCTAATGTTGGGTGCATCATGATTGGATCTTTTCTACCATGAATTACAATGTTTAGTCGCTGCTTGAACTTTGGAGGTTCTCTACATATATGTTTCACGGTCTCAGAAAGGGCTAGCGAGATACCATTATTGTCATATTATATCATGGTTGTTTTGAAAACGTGTTGCCATTTGAGATATCTTATTATTGCTCGCTAGTTGATTATATCATTGATATGAGTCATTATAATCGTTAAGAGTTATTGTCTACATGGTTAGTTATAATGTTCGCCAAAAACCTGGGTGTTGTTTAAGCTTATTTATGCAAACAAGAGCAAAAGAGTTCATAAAAGTTTTTCTTTCTCACTTTCAATTTATCAACTGAATTGCTTGAGGACAAGCAAAGGTTTAAGCTTGGGGGAGTTGATACGTCTCCAATGTATCTACTTTTTCTCATGCTTTTCCTCTTGTTTTGGACCCTAATTTGCATGATTTGAATGAAACTAACCCCGGACTGACGTTGTTTTCAGCAGAACTACCATGGTGCAGAAATAAAAGTTCTCAGAATGCAACGAAACTTCGTGAGGATTTTTTAGACAATAAACAAGAATTTCTGGAGCCAAGATCCACTGGAGGGGGGCACCTGGGTGGGCGCAACCCACCAGGATACCCCCCTCCTGGCGTGCCGAGGTGGGTTGTCCCCACCTGGTGGCCCTACAGACCCTGAAACTGACACGATAAAATCCTATTTTTCCAGAAAAAATCAGGGACAAAGAATTATTGCAATCCACGAGACATAGCCGTTGTCGCCTCCTGTTTTTCATTGGGAGGCCAGATCTGGAGTCCGTTTGGGGCTTCAGAGAGGGGATTCTTTGTTCTTCGTCATCACCAACCCTTCTCCATCGCCAATTCCATGACGCTCCCCACCGGGAGTGAGTAATTCCTTCGTAGGCTTGCTGGTCGGTGAGGAGTTGGATGATATTCATCATGTAATCGAGTTAGTTTTGTTACAGCTTGATCCCTAGTATATATCCACTATGTTCTAAGATTGATGTTGCTATGACTTTGCCATGCTTAATGCTTGTCACTTTGGGCCCGGGTGCCATGATTTCAGATCTGAACCATTTATGTTATCACCATTATATCCATGTTCTAGATCCGATCATGCAAGTTATAGTCACCTACTACGTGTTATGATCCGACAACCCCGGATTAACAATAGTCACGACCACTCCCGGTGATGACCGTAGTTTGAGTTCCTGTATTCACCATGTGCTAATGCTTTGTTCCCGTTCTCTATTAAAAGGAGGCTTTAATATCCCTTAGTTTCCAATAGGACCCCGCTGCCACGGAAGGGTAGGACAAAAGATGTCATGCAAGTTCTTTCCATAAGCATGTATGACTATTTACGGAATACATGCCTACATTATATTGATGAACTGGAGCTAGTGCCGTATCACCCTAGGTAATAAATGTCTCATGATGAATATCATCCAACAAGTCACTGATCCAATTCCTATGAATTTATCTTATATTGTTCTTGCTCAGTTACAACTTCTATTGTTACTGTTACACTTGCTACAAAACTATTGTTGACACTGTTACCGTTACCATTGCTACGGCTACTATTATCAAAACTATCATATTACTTTGCTACTGATCATGTTCCTGCAGATAATTAATCTCCACGTGTGGTTGAATTGACAACTCAGCTGCTAATACCTTCAAATATTCTTTGGCTCCCCGCGTGTCGAATCTATAAATTTGGGTTGAATACTCTACCCTCAAAAACTGTTGTGATCCCCTATACTTGTGGGTTATCAAGACCATTTTCTGGCGCCATTGCCGGGGAGCATAGCTATATTTGTTGAGTTACTTGGGATTATTATCAATCTATCACTATGAAGAATCTGAAGGATGCTAAGACTAAGATTTTTTCCCCTCTAAGACGAGGGGAGGTAAAAAACTTCCATCCAGTCCTGCTTTAGATTCACCTTATGTTATAAGTAAACTTGCAACACCACCACATGTTATTAATTCTGAGTAAACTGCCATCCAGTGTGTTGATATGCTCTTGCAACAGCATATTTTCATGAGTGAGATATTTATTTTGCACACGAACTATTTCAATCATCTTGAAAGCTTCAATTTTAGTAGGGTAAGATGATTGTAGTATGGTTGAAGGATGTCTTCTTCTTCTGCTACCGGAACTTGATCTTCCGCGTCCTTCTTGATCTTATCACCCTCGTTGATTTCCCCAAGTTCTTCTCTCTTCATCTCTATCTTCATTAGGAAAGCATTGTCATCCACGTTGTTGGAAGAGGGGGACGACATGATGCCTAGCCTTGAAAAACTCTAGCAGAAAACAAAACCTTCGGGAGATTATATAATGAATTTTTACCGACCAAAAGAAGTATTCAAGAAAATGATACGTCTCCAATGTATCTACTTTTCCAAACACGTTTCCCTTCGTTTGGACTCTAACTTGCATGATTCGAATGGAACTAACCCGGACTGACGCTGTTTTCAACAGAATTGCCATGGTATTATTTTTGTGCAGAAATAAAAGTTCTCGGAATGACCTGAAAATCCACAAAGACATGTTTTGGAATTAATAAAATGTACTGGTGAAAGAATCAGCATCAGGGGGGCCCACATCCTGTCCATGAGGGTGCAGGGCGCCCCACCTGGAGTGCGCCCCCCGCCTCGTAGGCCCCCTGAGACTCCATCGGACTCAACTCCAACTCTATATATTCACGTTCGGGGAGAAAAAAAATCAGAGAGAAGGATTCATCGCATTTTCCATACGAAGCCGCCACCAAGCCCTAATCTTCCTTGGGAGGGCTGCTCTGGAGTCCGTCCAGGGCTCCGGAGAGGGGATTCCGTCACCATCGTCATCATCAACCATCCTCCATCACAAATTTCATAATGCTCACCGTCGTGCGTGAGTAATTGCTACCTCTTGAGAATGCGTTGGTTTTCCCTTGAAGAGGAAAGGGTGATGGAGCAAAGCAGCATAAGTATTTCCCTCAGTTTTTTAGAACCAAGGTATCAATCCAGTAGGAGACCATGCGCAAGTCACCTCGTACTACACAAACAAATAAGAACCTCGCAACCAACATGATAAAGGGGTTGCCAATCCCTTCAAGTCCACTTTGCAAGAGTGAGATCTGATAGAGATAATAATAATAAGATAAATATTTTTGGTATTTTTCATGATATAGATTTGAAAGTAAAGATTGCAAAATAAACGGTGCCAGAAATAGCTAGTTGACGGAAGATTAATATGATGGAAGATAGACCCGGGGGCCATAGGTTTCACTAGTGGCTTCTCTCAAGATAGCATAAGTATTACGGTGGGTGAACAAATTATTGTCGACCAATTGATATAATTGAGCATAGTTATGAGAATATCTAGGTATGATCATGTATATAGGCATGACATCCGTGACAAGTAGACCGACTCCTGCCTGCATCTACTACTATTACTCCACACATCGACCGCTATCCAGCATGCATCTAGAGTACTAAGTTCATAAGAACCGAGTAACGCTTTAAGCAAGATGACATGATGTAGAGGGATAAACTCATGCAATATGATATAAACCCCATCTTTTTATCCCCGATGGCAACAATAAAATACGTGTCGTTTCCCCTACTGTCACTGGGATCGAGCATCGCAAGATTGAACCCAAAGCTAAGTACTTCTCCCATTGCAAGAAAGATCAATCTAGTAGGCCAAACCAAACTGAAAATTCAAAGAGACTTGCAAAGATAACCAATCATACATAAAAGAATTCAGAGAAGATTCAAATATTGTTCATAGATAATCTTGATCATAAACCCATAATTCATCGGATGTCGACAAACACACCGCAAAAGAAGATTACATCGAATAGATCTCCAAGAGAATTGAGGAGAACTTTGTATTGAGATCCAAAGAGAGAGAAGAAGCCATCTAGCTAATAACTATGGACCTGAAGGTCTGAGGTAAACTACTCACAAATCATCGGAGGGGCTATGGTGTTGATGTAGAAGCCCTCCGTGATCAATGCCCCTCCGGCGGAGCGCCGGAAAAGGCCCCAAGATGGGATCTCACGGATACAGAAGGTTGCGGCGGTGGAATTAGGTCCTCGTGGTGCCCTCTGATGTTTTCAGGGTACATAGGTATATATAGGAGGAGGAAGTAAGTCGATGGAGCCACGAGGGTCCCACGAGGGTGGAGGGCACACCCGGGGGGGTAGGCGCGCCCCCTGCCTCGTGGCCTCCTCGTTGATTGCTTGATGTCCACTCCAAGTCCTCTGGATTACGTTTGTTCCAAAAATCATGCTCCTGAATGTTTCATTCCATTTGGACTCCGTTTGATATTCTTTTTCTGCGAAACACTGAAATAGGCAAAAAACAACAATTTGGGCTGGGCCTCCGGTTAATAGGTTAGTCCTGAAAATAATATAAAATTGTATAAATAAGCCCATTAAACATCTAAAACAGAATATATAATAGCATGGAACAATAAAAAGTATAGATACGTTGGAGACGTATCAAGCACCCCCAAGCTTAATTCCTGCTCGTCCTCGAGTAGGTAATGATAAAAACAGAATTTTTGATGTGGAATGCTTCCTAACATATTTCTCAATGTAATTTTCTTTATTGTGGCAAGAATATTCAGATCTGAAAGATTGAATATAAAAGTTTAATATTGACATAAAAATAATAATACTTCAAGCATACTAACTAAGCAATCATGTCTTCTCAAAATAACATGGCCAAAGAAAGTTCATCCCTACAAAATCATATAGTTTGGTCATGCTCCATTTTCGTCACACAAGAATGCTCTCATCATGCACAACCCCAATGACAAGCCAAGAAGTTGTTTCATACTTTAGTAATCTCAAACTTTTTTCAACTTTCACGCAATACATGAGCGTGAGCCATGGATATAGCACTATAGGAGGAATAGAATATAATGAAGGAGGTTATGTGGACAAGACAAAAAAGGAGAAAGTTTCACATTGATGCGGCTAATCAATGGGGTAGGCAGACGCCCACCAATTGATGTCAATGCAAGGAGTAGGGATTGCCATGCAACGAATGCACTAGAGCTATAAATGTATGAAAGCTCAATAAAAGAAACTAAGTGGGTGTGCATCCAACTTGTTTGCTCACGAAGACCTAGGGCACTTGAGGAGGCCCATTGTTGGAATATACAAGCCAAGTTCTATAATGAAAAATTTCCACTAGTATATGAAAATGACAAAACAAGAGACTCTCTATCATAAAGATCATGGTGCTAGTTTGAAGCACAAGTGTGGAGAAGGATAGTAGCATTGCCCCTTTTTATTTTTATTTTTTTGGGCCTTCCTCTTTTTTCTGTTGTTCTTGGGACAATGCTCTATTAATGATGATCATCACACTTCTATTTATTTACAACTCAATGATTACAGCTCGATACTAGAACAAGATATGACTCTATATGAATGCCTCCGGCGGTGTACCGGGATGTGCAATGACTCATGAGTGACATGTATGAATGAATTATGAACGGTGGTGTCGGTGTCAAAAACCGGTGGATCTCGGGTAGGGGGTCCCGAACTATGCGTCTAAGGCGGATGGTAACAGGAGCAGGGGACACGATGTTTTACCTAGGTTTGGGCCCTCTTGATGGAGGTAAAACCCTACGTCTTGCTTGATTTATTCTTGATGATATGCGTATTACAAGAGTTGATCTACCACGAGATCGGAGAGGCTAAACCCTAGAAGCTAGCCTATGGTATGATTGTATGTTGTCCTACGGACTAAAACCCTCCGGTTTATATAGACACCGGAGGGGGCTAGGGTTACACAAGTTCGGTTACAAAGGAGGAGATTGTGATGCCCGGATAATTAGGCTATAGTAATCCCACATTAATGACGCAACGTCACCATGGTTACTGTTGTTAATATCGTGTTAATTCAAAACCGATTCGAATACAAAAAAAACCACGCAAACAAGAAAAAATTTCAAATATTAAAACTAAAATGTTCGGAGTGAGCCAAGTAATGCATAAGTAGTAATGGTGGAGAAACCACATTGTTATAAAAGGTTTAAATGCACTTAGGTAATTAAAACAGCAGTTATAACAATTAAATAGATACATATTGGATTTTATTAAATATTAAACTATTTTGTTTTGGCTGAATAATTACTATGACAGTAGTATAATTATAAATGCAAGTTTAGGTACTAATGATAATTTTTATAAAACATAAACTAAGAGGAAGCTGAAAATAAATAGATAAGAATAATAACTAAAAAGAAAAGCACAATCAGAAAACTGAAATAAAAGAAAAAGGAGAAACCCCCCCCCCCCCGATGGGCCTTTTGGCCCAGCCGGCCATCCACACGGGTCCCGGCCGCCTGAATGGGCCGGCCCACCCCGCCGCCTTAACCCCCACTCCCCCAGTCCAACCCTAGTCGATCCCCACTTCCCCCCACTCCCCCGATCCCCTCCTGGATCGGGATCGGCCCCATCGCCCTCCACGTCCGATCCCACGCCACCCTGCATCCCCGACGCTCCTCATAGCCGACCCCCTCTCCCCCGACTCCCCTTTGCTCGGTCCTGTGTGGATCAGGAGGTCCCTCATCGCCGACCCCCTCCCCCCCACTCTCCTCTGCTCGATCATGTGTGGATCGGGAGGGAAGCGGCTCCGCCGGCGCCCCAACACCACCCGCCGCCGGCGCTGCCCTGACCTGGCGACGTCGCCACCCGCCGCCCATCGCTGGAAACGCATCTTCGCCCCTCCCTGAGTATACCTTTGCACATCTACAGGGCCGGTGAGCCCCTCCTGTCCGTTTCCCCTCGAACCATCCTATGCTCGCCGCCGTGTTCGCGTGACCATGTCCGGGCGCAGCGCCCTGGCCTTCCTCGTGTGTGCGCCGTCCCCACGTGCGTGCCGTGCCGCGCCCAACTGCGTCGACCGTCCCCTGGCAGCGCCCCGCGTGCCAATGTGTTTGCCGCCGTTGCCGCTGTTTTGCTTTGCTCGTTGTTGCTCTATCACCGCCGCTGCTCTGCTGCTTTCTTCTGCTGCTGCTCCATTGGTAGAGGCCGTCTCCAGCCGCAGCTGTCGCTGCCACGCTCACCAACGACCGCCCCCTTCCCCGCGTTGGCTTCGCCCACCCTCGTCTGCCGCTCGATCATGGCCCCTACGCTGGCCAACACGGCCAACGCCCTTGTCCAGTAGACCCTCTGCTAAGATTAGCACTAACCCCCCCCCCCCCCACTAATTAAAATAATTAGTTAAAAAAAGGCCTCTTTTAGTTAACCCTCTATTAATGACCATCGGGCCTCGCTGTCTATTTAAAATGGTTAAAGTTATCTAACTAAATTTTGGACAATGGCAAACGGGGCCCATGCCCTGAGAATGATTTAAAATAAAATAAAATAATAATAATAATTAATTAATTAAAGAATTAATTAACCTAATTAATTTTGATTAATTAAACTAAAAAACTAATTAAACTAATTAATCAGGATTAATTAGTCTAGTCAATAATGAACAGGACCCACACGTCAGTTGACCAGTCAACACCCCTGTTGACTGCTGACGTCATGCTGACGTCAGCGTGCACTGTTCTGGATAATGTTGAATTAAAATAAATAAATAAATGCTAAAAATGATTTAATTCTTTTAAAAATAATATAAAATAACCGTAGCTCGGATGGAAAAACTTTGTACATGAAAGTTGCTCAGAACGACGAGACGAATCCGGATACGCAGCCCGTTCGTCCGCCACGCATCCCTAGCATAGCAAACAGCAACTTTACCCTCCAATTCATCTTTCCAAAAACGCAAAACCCCCGGGATATTTTCCCGGAGGTTTCCCACCTTCATAGGTACCACCTCATACCGCGTTAGGGCACCCCTAGCACCGCGTATTGTCATGTTATGCCTTGTGATGCTTTCATTGCACTGTTATTTATTGTGTTCCCCCTCCATTACTTCTTTCCGGTAGACCCCGAGACTGCCGGCGACCCCCAGTTCGACTACGGTGTTGACGACCCCTCTCTCTTGCCAAAGCAACGAGGCAAGCCCCCCCTTGATCACCAGATATCGCCTATTCTTCTCTATACTGCTTGCATTAGATTAGTGTAGCATGTTACTGCTTTCAGTTAATCCTATACTGCTGCATAGCCTGTCCTTGCTACTACTGTTGTTACCTTTACCTGCTATCCTACTGCTTAGTATAGGATGCTAGTGTTCCATCAGTGGCCCTACACTCTTGTCCATCTGCCATGCTATACTACTGGGCCGTGATCACTTCGGGAGGTGATCACGGGCACATACTATATACTTTACACTGTTACATTACCGGTGATACTATTTGGAGATGGGGGCTGAACGGGCAGGTGGCTCCATCCCAGTAGAGGTGGGCCTGGGTTCCCGACGGCCCCCGACTGTTACTTTGTGGCGGAGCGACAGGGCAGGTTGAGACCACCTAGGAGAGAGGTGGGCCTGGCCCTGGTCGGCGTCCGAGGTTATTTCAAAATAACACGCTTAACGAGATCTTGGTATTTGATCTGAGTCTGGTTACTAGCCTATACGCACTAACCATCTACGCGGGGACAGTTATCGGCACTCGATGTCGTGGTATCAGCCAAAGCTTTCGTGACGTCAGTGACTGAGCGGCGCGCGCCGGGTTGGACCGCGTAAAGCAACTTCCTTTGTAATGGAGGTTGCTAGGTCTGCTCTCCGGCTGCGTACGCAACGTGCAGGTGTGCAATGGGCGATGGGCCCAGACCCCTGCGCCATAGGATTTAGACCGACGTGCTGACCTCTCTGTTGTGCCTAGGTAGGGTTGCGACGTTTTAATCTTCCGAGGCTGGGCATGACCCAGAAAAGTGTTTCCGGACAAAGGGCGTCGAGCGTCTTGGGAAATGTGGTGCACCCCTGCAGGGAAGTTTATCTATTCGAATAGCCGTGTCCCTCGGTAAAAGGACGACCCGGAGTTGTACCTTGACCTTATGACAACTAGAACCGGATACTTAATAAAACACACCCTTCCAAGTGCCAGATACAACCGGTGATCGCTCTCTCACAGGGCTATGAGGGGAGGATCATCGGTTAGGATTATGCTACACGATGCTACTTGGTGAACTTACCATCTACTCTCTTCTCCTGCTGCAAGATGGAGGTTACCAGAAGCGTAGTCTTCGAAAGGACTAGCTATCCCCCTCTAATCCCGGCATTCTACAGTTCAGTCCACATATGATACCCTTAATCCATTTGATACCAATGCATACATATGTAGTGTAGCTCCTTGCTTGCGAGTACTTTGGGTGAGTACTCACGGTTGCTTTTCTCCCCCTTTTTCCCCTTTCCTATACCCGTTTGTTGTGACCAGACATTGGAGTCTAAGAGCTAGACACCACTGTTGATGACGACTACTACTACTCGGGAGGTGCCTACTACTACGTGCATCCCGCTGGAGACGACCAGGAGTAGTTTAGGAGGATCCCAAATAGGAGGCCTGCGCCTCTTTCGATCTGTATCCCAGTTTATGCTAGCCTTCTTAAGGCAAACTTGTTTAACTTATGTTTGTACTCAGATATTGTTGTTTCCACTAACTCGTCTATGATCGAGCTCTTGTATTCGAGCCCTCGAGGCCCCTAGCTTGTAATATGATGCTTGTAAGACTTACTTTATTTGTAGAGTTGTGTTGTGATATCTTCCCGTGAGTCCCTGATCTTGATCGTACCCCTTTGCGTGTATGATTAGTGTACGGTCAACTCGGGGGCGTCACAAGTTGGTATCAGAGCCGACTGCCTGTAGGAATCCCCCTTCCACACTCCTTGGCCGAAGTTGAGTCTAGTCATTGAAAAATTGTTTTACTAACTTTGCTGTGCAGCCCATGGGCCCACGTCACCGTTGGGTGGTATTAGGATCTTTTATTCCTCATCTATACTGAATCTGATCTCTCTACTATTCGGGTTAAATGATTTTTGCTAAAATCTAACTTTAGGATCTCGCGATCACATCCACCCGAAGATCACTTCGTTCCAGATGATTGACTGCTTCCCCAAAAGATATTGAAGATACTCTTCAATCATTCCTGAGACCCTTGTGCCCTCTGATTTTTCAATCCCCTAATACCGATATATCCATATGGATAACGACATACACTTGTTGTTCATACTATTACTCTGAATTGATCTTGTTATTACAAGATACCTCGATATTCTCTCTATTGCTCCGAGAGAACTTTGTGCCTACTGCCTTGCAGTTCTAAGCCCTGAATACCCCTATGGATAATTCTTGCACTTATTGAGTATCCATTCATCCCCAATTGTTCATGTGTTTCACCAAAGTCTTCGAAATACTATTTGATCTTCCGAAAATCCTCAGCAGCTTATTGCTCTTGAAATTCTTGCTTGCTTGCATTATGGTTAATCCCATAAGTATAGTAATCTTTATGTCATCCTTTGCCACCATCATTTTGAGTCCATTGATTCAATGTGCTGCGATTGCTTGCAAACCTCAGAAGAATCTTAGAATTCTTTCCTCCAGCTCAGACGCCATTTTGAACATGAGTTGTATCTCGACCAATCAAATTGTCGTTGATTGTACCCCTAAGGCTATTCATCTTATCCATCCCTAATCAGAGCATTGCTTCTGACCCCTTGTCTTGGAATTGATAATTCCTTTGCATTTGAGCTTTGAGTTAGTTTGTTGTTTCCATAAACTAATCTCCTTGCATTCTTTCTTCTTCTGGTTGAGTACCGATACTCACATCAGATCCCTTTTGGACCACCGGGTCCTTTGTTGGATTTTGTCCGACACCATCCTTCATATTCATTAAACATTGTGAGCCTTTCATCTACATAGTGCCTTTGGTAAATTGTATCCTCTGCTTTGTGAACCATGCTCTACTTTCGAGCTTGTATTATTTACTCCGAAATTTGTGGTATATGTTCCTAAGATTCCCTGATGGGTAGAACCCACGCCTTCCCTAATCCATGTGAACCCGAAAGATTTCACGGTTCATAATTATCTGGTATTGCACCAGGTAAAAACTTTCAACAAGTAATGTCATTTTCGAAATACGAGAGGTGAATGGAATGTTTTACATTGAAGAAGTAGGAGTCAGCCATGAACTTTGTGTTCATGCCCATAGACATGATGTATACCCTATCATGGAAGCTTCTTGTAATAATAGTTACTCCCTTGATATAATATCATTCGGTATCTGTGAATTGATCTTTTGCAATCATGGTTCCGACCATGTTCTCATTTAAATACCATTTCTCGTGCAAGTTTAAGCACTTATATTCTGCAGAGCAATACCCTAGTCCGACCTCTACTTTGATCTGTCGTCGAGTATTACCCCCTGGTATCTCCAGATTATCATGAACTGCATAACTTATGAGTTCTTCCTCAAGTACTGCATTCTCACTGATTCCACTTTTCACAGGCTCTAAGTTATTAAACAAACACCGATAACTGAACCGAGTCCGCACTACGGTTCAATAACCTTTAGTAATCTTCTTTACTTATGGATTGTACCCGATCATGTCATTCTTAACTTGTTTGGCTATATCATTATCGTGATGATTTTAACTGTGCTACCTGGTCCTTCTTCACGGAGCACAAATTTTGACCGTGAGCTAATATTACGTCGATCTTCCTTCTCATATCTTCTCTCCTTGAATAGCAAACTTGATTTCGAGTTTATTTCATACCCATGGTTCTGATAACTTTCGCTGCACCCTCCCTTTTGCTTGATGTCATCGATGATCGATTACATCTTCATGAAATCTTCCGACCACTGTGTCGTGATCATCTTCAACATCCTAAGCTCTTCCAGAATATCAATTGAATTCATGATGCGAAAGACCATCCTTGCCCATGATGATTTGTGTTATCATCGACAACTTCATTGCCTTCCCTCCAGCACAAACTTGTTCGTGTTTTGTGTTATACCTTGAGTTCCTTCCTTCCCATCATTTGTTCTTCCTTACCTTGGAGTATTATCATCTTTTATGTCAAGAATATTGTAGGATTTCACCACCTCTTAAGAGATCTACATACAAGTGATACTTCTTACCATATCCGTTCATTCGTTGGTCCCCGTGTTGTTTCTAACCAGAAAACCGACAATTGAACTATGATGTGCGACTTTAAAACTTCTAGCAACCCTATTGCTTTGAAGTTAATGGTCGTTATTTCATTCATAGACCATTGGTTATCGAATCACCTTTCTAACATTGATCATGCTACCTAAGACCATATTTTGGGTGCACTTTTCAAGCAATGCTTAATTGTGTATGTTTTCCCCGAGCATACATCCTTATATCATTTGATCCGACAAATGTTTTCTCCTTGTTCACATAAATGTGGAAATCCATCTTTTGAAAATCTCGATGAATTGTCGCTGAGTTCATCAGCCGCCTCCTCATTCTCTCCTTGATTTTAATAATGAACTCATGATTCGGAACTTGATTCCATAGTTCATTTACAAAGAGTCTTACAATGTCGTCTCATCAATTTGTGTTGCACCTTTTCTTCTCAGGTATCCTGAGTATGAGGTATCCTGACATCAATCAGAACTGAATCTCGGTTAGATGTGATGGTTGGGAACAATATTTCCAAGAGTAATAACAATGGTCTTTATATGACCCCGTAAGGTGATATCATGCATAGCACACCTGATCGGAGGCCCTATTGTTATAGATTCCTTTTCAGTAAAGTTATCCATTCTTCCATGATGAAATCGTAAGACTTATTCTACAAGTTATTCCTGATGGATCCTTTGTGTTTCCAAAGTCTGACCTTTGCTTAAAGACCATTTCAATGATATTTCAAGGCATGCCTTTGGTACTCCGACTTTCAACAAGAACATTTCAAGCCCAATACTAAACGTTTCCTGCTCAACTACCCAAACACCACTGTATCGGTAATGTCATGAAATTTCTCTCACCTTATCTAAAGAGTTTTCTACATTATATCCGGTCATGGATATCATACTCTGCTTCTCCTTGGGAAGGACATACCCTCGAAATATGTGTTTAAACACATTTCCCTTTCCATTGTTCTGTTTAAATCTGATAATCATATTTCCCTTTTCCATTGTTTGGTTTAACCTTTCTTGTGATCTATATGATCTAAGCAGTAATATTCTCGTGCTTATGTAAACACCTCGGTGTACCACTCTGTCAGTAAGACCCTGTTACTTTTGTTAATGACATTCTGGTAACCACCGATGGACGAGAATTTTGCCTATTGGTCCGCCTTGTTCAACGAGTAGGAAAATGGTTCTCTTCGTCCCTCGCCCTTGGTACTAACGCTGTTGCCAACATAACTGACAGGCTAAGCTCTGGTCTGCATTGCTATCATGACCATGCAAGATGTCATCGCCCTTACTACTTTTAACCCACTTGGTGGGCCCATAACCCACAAGTCCCAGGATCGAAACCTGACTCCCCTGTACACCTTGTTGTCAAAGTTATTCCTCGCGCTTGACTTTGTATGTAATTCACGTACCACTTGCCTAGTGATCTATTCTGGAATCAGTCGCAATACTTATTCTTGTTGCCCTGAAACCCTTTCACCTTCTGATTAGGCCATCTAATGGTTGCTTGCCCATAGGAAACTTCTCATGGTACCTTCTTACTTTACTCTTGATATTTTCTTAAGTATTTATTCGAAGGTTACTTTCTACCATATTCCCCGAGTTATCTACCAGATAGTTGACCTTGAAGGTCCGTTCTACTGAAGTTACCCTTTATTTTTTCATAAGTACAATGGAGTTCCTGAAGAAAAGACGCAGACTTCATAATGATGACCTGAAGCAGAGAAATGAAGGCATCAACGTAATGGACGACCTCTTCGAGAAGAGCAACCAAGACTAGAAGATTCGTTACAATTTCGTAACCAGATCTTTCCCCCTTACTCCACCTCTTAAAATATCGGGACGAGATTTCTTGTAGTGGAGGAGAATTGTGACGCCCGGATAATTAGGTTATAGTAATCCCACGTTAATGACGCCACGTCACCATGGTTACTGTTGTTAATATTGCGTTAATTCAAAACCGTTTCGAATTCAAAAAAACCAAGCAAACAAGAAATGTTTTCAAATATTAAAACAAAAATGTTCGGAGTGAGCCAAATAATGCATAAGTAGTAATGGTGGAGAAACCACATTGTTATAAAAGGTTTAAATGCACTTAGGTAATTAAAACAACAGTTATAACAACTAAATAGATACATATTGGATTTTATTAAATATTAAACTATTTTGTTTTGGGTTAATAATTACTATGATAGTAGTATAATTATAAATGCAATTTTAGGTACTAGTGATAATTTTTAGAAAACAGAAACTAAGAGGAAGCTGAAAATAAATAGATAAGAATAATAACTAAAAAGAAAAGAACAATCAAAAAACAGAAATAAAAGAAAAAGGAGAAAACCCTCCTCCCCCCCCCCCCCCCCCGCTGGGCCTTTTGGCCCAGCTGGCCGTCCATACGGGTCCCGGCCGCCTGAATGGGTTGGCCCACCCCGCCGCCTTAACCCCCACTCCCCTAGTCCAACCCTAGTCGATCCCCACTCCCCCCACTCCCCCGATCCCCTCCTGGATCGGGATCGGCCCCGTCTCCCTCCATGTTCGAACCCACGCCACCCTGCCGCCCGGACGCTCCTCATCACCGAACCCCTCTCCCCCGACTCCCCTCTGCTCGATCCTGTGTGGATCGGGAGGTCTCTCATCGCCGACCCCCTCCCCCCACTCTCCTCTGCTCGATCCTGTGTGGATCGGGAGGGGACCGGCTCCGTCGGCGCCCCAACACCACCCGCCTCCGGCGCTGCCCTGATCTGGCGACGTCGCCACCCGTCACTGGAAACGGATCTTCGGCCCCTCCCCGAGTATACCTTTGCACATCTACAGGGCCGGTGAGCCCCTCCCATCCATTTCCCCTCGAACCCTCCTATGCTCGCCACCGTGTTCGCGTGACCATGTCCGGAAGCAGCGCCCTGGCCTTCCCCGTGTGTGTGTCGTCCCCGCGTGCGTGCCGTGTCGCACCCGACTGCGCCGACCATCCCCTAGCAGCGCCCCGCGTGCCCGTGTGTTTGCCACCGTTGTCGCTGTTTTGCTTTGCTCGTTGCTGCTCTATCACCGCCGCTGCTCTACTGCTTTCTTCCGCTGCTGCTCCGTTGGTAGAGGCCGTCTCTAGCCGTAGCTGTCACTGCCACGCTCATCAACGACCGCCCCTTCCCCGCGTTGGCTTTGCCCACCCTCGTCTGCCGCTCAAGCATGGCCCTTGCGCTGGCCAACGCGGCCAACGCCCCTGTCCAGTAGACCCCCTGCTAAGATTAGCGCTAACCCCCCAGTAATTAAAATAATTAGTTAAATAAAAAGGCCTCTTTTAGTTAACCCCCTGTCAATGACCACCGGGGCTCGCTGTCTATTTAAGATGGTTAAAGTTATCTAAATAAAATTTGGACAATGGCAAACGGGGCCCATGCCCTAAGAAGGATTTAAAATAAAATAAAATAATAATAAATTAATTAATTAACCTAATTAATTTTGATTAATTAAACTAAACAACTAATTAAACTGATTTTGATTAACTAAACTAAACAACTAATTAAACTGATTAATCAGGATTAATTAGTCTAGTCAACACCCCTGTTGACTGCTGACTCCATGTTGACGTCAGCGTGCACTGTTCTAGATAATGTTGGATTAAAATAAATAAATAAATGCTAAAAATTATTTAAATCTTTTAAAAATTAATATAAAATAAACAGTAGCTCGGATGGAAAAACTTTGTACATGAAAGTTGCTCAGAATGACGAGACAAATCCAGATATGCAGCCCGTTCGTTCGCCACGCATCCCTAGCATAGAGAACACGCAACTTTCCCCCTCCAATTCATCTGTCCGAAAACGTAAAACCCCGGGGATATTTTCCCGGAGGTTTCCCCCCTTCGCCGGTACCACCTCATACCGCGTTAGGGCACCCCTAGAACCGCGTATTGTCATGTTATGCCTTGTGATGCTTTGATTGCACTGTTATTTATTGTGTCCCCCCTCCGTTACTTCTTTCCGGTAGACCCCGAGACTGCCGGTGACCCCCAGTTCGACTACGGTGTTGACAACCCCTCTCTCTTGCCAGATCAACCAGGCAAGCCGATTAGTGTAGCATGTTACTGCTTTCAGTTAATCCTATACTGCTGCATAGCTTGTCCTTGCTACTACTGTTGTTACCTTTACCTGCTATCCTACTGCTTAGTATAGGATGCTAGTGTTCCATCAGTGGTCCTACACTCTTGTCCGTCTGCCATGCTATACTACTGGGCCGTGATCACTTCGGGAGGTGATCACGGGCATATATTATATACTTTACACCGTTACATTACCGGTGATATTGTTTGGAGACGAGGGCTGAAGGGGCAGGTGGCGCCATCCCGGTAGAGGTGGGCCTGGGTTCCCGACGGCCCCTGACTGTTACTTTGTGGCAGAGCGACAGGGCAGGTTGAGACCACCTAGGAAAGAGGTGGGCCTGGACCTGGTCGGCGTTCGTGGTTATTTCAAAATAACATGCTTAACAAGATCTTGGTATTTGATCTGAGTCTGGCTACTGGCCTATACGCACTAACCATCTACGCGGGGACAGTTATGGGCACTCGACATCGTGTTATCAGTCGAAGCCTTCGTGATGTCAGCGACTGAGCGGCGCGCACCGGGTTGGACCGCGTAACACAACTTCCTTTTTAATGGAGGTTGCTAGGTCTGCTCTCCGGCCGCGTACGCAACGTGCAGGTGTGCAATGGGCGATGGGCCCAGGCCCCTGCGCCATAGGATTTTAGACCAGCGTGCTGACCTATCTGTTGTGCCTAGGTAGGACTGCAACGTGTTGATCTTCCGAGGCCGGGCATGACCCAGAAAAGTGTATCCGGACAAAGGGGATCGAGCGTGTTGGGAAATGTGGTGCACCCCTGCAGGGAAGTTTATCTATTTGAATAGCCGTGTCCCTCGGTAAAAGGACGACCCGGAGTTGTACCTTGACTTATGACAACTAGAACCGGATACTTAATAAAACACACCCTTCCAAGTGCCAGATACAACCGGTGATCGCTCTCTCACAGGGCGACGAGGGGAGGATCATCGGTTAGGATTATGTACACAATGCTACTTGGTGAGCTTACCATCTACTCTATTCTCCTGCTGCAAGATGGAGGTTACCAGAAACATAGTCTTCGAAAGGACTAGCTATCCCCCTCTAATTCCGGCATTCTGCAGTTCAGTCCACATATGATACCCTTAATCCATTTGATATCAATGCATACATATGTAGTGTAGCTCCTTGCTTACGAGTACTTTGGATGAGTACTCACAGTTGCTTTTCTCCCCCTTTTTCCCCTTTCCTATACCCGTTTGCTGCGACCAGATATTGGAGTCCAAGAGCCAAACGCCACCGTCGATGACGACTACTACTACTACTCGGGAGGTGCCTACTACTATGTGCAGCCCGCTGGCGATGACCAGGAGTAGTTTAGGAGGATCCCAGGTAGGAGGCCTGCACCTCTTTCGATCTGTATCCCAGTTTGTGCTAGCCTTCTTAAGGCAAACTTGTTTAACTTATGTCTGTACTCAGATATTATTGTTTCCGTTGACTCGTCTATGATCGAGCTCTTGTATTCGAGCCCTCGAGACCCCTGGCTTGTAATATGATGCTTGTATGACTTATTTTATTTGTAGAGTTGTGTTGTGATATCTTCCCGTGAGTCCCTGATCTTGATCGTACACGTTTGCGTGTATGATTAGTGTACGGTCAAATCGGGGGCGTCACAAGTTGGTATCAGAGCTGACTGCATGTAGGAATCCCCCTTCCACACTTCTTGGCCGAAGTTGAGTCTAGTCGTTGAAAAATTGTTTTACTAACTTCGCTGTGCGTCCCATGGGCCCATGTCACCATTGGGTGGTATTAGGATCTTTTATTCCTCATCTATACTCTGGGAATTTGATCTCTCTACTATTCAGGTTAAATGATTTTTGCTAAAATCTAACTTTAGGATCTCGCGATCACATCCACCTGAAGATCACTTCGTTCCAGATGATTGACTGCTTCCCTAGAAGATATTGAAGATACTCTTCGATCATTCCCGAGACCCTTGTGCCCTCTAATTTTTCAATCCCACAATACCGATATATCCATATGGATAACAACATAAACTTGTTGTTCAAACTATTACTCCGAATTGATCTTGTTATTACAAGATACCCCGATATTCTCTCTATTGCTCCGAGAAAACTTTGTGCCTACTGCCTTGCAGTTCTAAGTCACCTGAATGCCCCTATGGATAATTCTTGCACTTACTGAGTATCCATTCATCCCCAATTGTTCATTTCTTTCACCAAAGTCTTCGAAATACTATTTGATCTTCCGAAAATCCTCAGCAGCTTATTGCTCTTGAAATTCTTGCCTGCTTGCATTATGGTTAATCCCATAAGTATAGCAATCTTTATGTCATCCTTTGCCACCATCATTTTGAGTCCATTGATTCAATGTGCTGCGATTGCTTGCAAACCTCAGAAGAATCTTAGAATTCTTTCCTCCAGCTCAGACGATTTTGAACACGAGCTGGATCTCGACCAATCAAATTGTCGTCGATTGTACCCCTAAGGCTATTCATCTTATCCATCCCTAATCAGAGCATTGCTTTTGACCCCTTGTCTTGGAATTGATAATTCATTTGCATTTGAGCTTTGAGTTAGTTAGTTGTTTCCATAAACTGATCTCCTTGCATTCTTTCTTCCTCTGGTTGAGTACGGATACTCACATCAGATCCCTTTTGGACCACCAGATCCTTTGTTGGATTTTGTCCGACACCATCCTTCATATTCAATTAACATTGTGAGCCATTCATCTACATAGTGCCTTTGGTAAATTGTATCCTCTGCTTTGTGAACCATGCTCTACTTTTGAGCTTGTATTATTTACTCCGAAATTTGTGGTATATGTTCCTAAGATGCCCTGATGGGTTGAACCCATGCCTTCCCTAATCCATGTGAACCCGAAATATTTCACGGGTCATAATTATCTGGTATTGCAGCAGGTAAAAACTTTCAACAACTAATGTCATTTTCGAAATACGAGAGGTAAATGGAATTTTTTACATTGAAGAAGTAGGAGTCGGCCTTGAACTTTGTGTTCATGCCCATGGACATGATGTATACCCTATCATGGAAGCTTCTTGTAATAATAGTTACTCCCTTGATATGATATCATTTGGTATCTGTGAATTGATCTTTTGCAATCGTGGTTCCAACCATGTTCTCATTTAAATACCATTTCCCGTGCAAGTTTAAGCACTTATCTTCTGCAGAGCAATACCCTAGTCCGACCTCTACTTTGATCTATCATCGAGTATTACCCCCTGGTATCTCGAGATTATCATGAACTGCATAACTTATGAGTTCTTCCTCAAGTACTACATTCTCACTGATTCCACTTTTCACGGGCTCTAAGTTATTAAACAGACACCGATAACTGAACCGAGTCCGCACTATGGTTCAACAACCTTTAGTAATCTTCTTTACTTATGGATTGTACCTGATCACGTCAATCTTAACTTGTTTGGCTATATCATTATCGTGATGATTTTAACTGTGCTACCTGGTCCTTCTTCACGGAGCACAAATTTTGACCATGAGCTAATCTTACGTCGATCTTCCTTGTCCTATCATTTCTCCTTGAATAGCAAACTTGATTTCGAGTTTGTTTCATACCCATGGTTCTCATAACTTTCGCTTCACCCTCCCTTTTGCTTGATGTCATCGATGATCGATTACATCTTCATGAAATCTTCCGACCACTGTGTCATGGTCATCTTCAACATCCTAAGCTCTTCCAGAATATCAATTGAATTCATGATGGGAAAGACCATCCTTGCCCTTGATGATTTGTGTTATCATCGACAACTTTATTGCCTTCCCTCCAACACAAACTTGTTCGTGTTTTGTGTTATACCTTGAGTTCCTTGCGACCCATCATTTTTTCTTCCTTACCTTGGAGTATTACCATCTTTTATGTCAAGAATATCGTGAGGATTTCACCACCTCTTAAGAGATCTAGATACAAGTGATACTTCTTACCATATCCGTTCATTCCTTGGTCCCCGTGTTGTTTCTAACCAGAAAACCGATAATTGAACTATGATGTGCAACTTTAAAACTTCTAGCAACCCTATTGCTTTGAAGTTCATGGTCGTTATTTCATTCTTAGACCATTGGTTATCGAATCACCTTTCTAACATTGATCATGCTACCTAAGACCATATTTTGGGTGCACTTTCAACCAATGCTTAATTGTGTATGTTTTCCCCGAGCATACATCCTTATATCATTTGATCCGACAAATATTATCTCATTGTCCACACAAATGTGGAAATCCATCTTTTGAAAATCTCGATGAATTTTCGTTGAGTTCATCAGCCACCTCCTCATTCTCTCCTTGATTATAATAATGAACTCATGATTCGGAACTTGCTTCCATAGTTCATTTACCGAGAGTCTTACAATGTCGTCTCATCAATTTGTGTTGCACCTTTTCTTCTCAGGTATCCTGAGTATGAGGTATCCTGACATCAATCAGAACTGAATGTCGGTTAGCTGTGATGGTTGGGAACAATATTTCCAAGAGTAATAACAATGGTCTTTATATGACCCGGTAAGGTGATATCATGCCTAGCACACCTGATCGGAGGCCCTATTGTTATAGATTCCTTTTTAGTAAGGTTATCCATTCTTCCATGTGGAAATCATAAGACTTATTCTACAAGTTATTCCTGATGGATCCTTTGTGTTTCCAAAGTCTGACCTTTGCTTAAAGACCATTTCAATGCTATTTCAAAGCATGTCTTTGGTACTCCGACTTTCAACAAGAACATTTCAAGCCCAATAATAAACGTTTCCTGCTCAACTACCCAAACACCACTGTATGGGTAATGTCATGAAATTTCTCTCACCTTATCTAAAGAGTTTTCTACATTATATCCGTTCATGGATATCATACTCTGCTTGTCCTTGGGAAGGATATACCCTCGAAATATGTGTTTAAACACATTCCCCTTTCCATTGTTTTGTTTAAACCTGATAATCATATTTCCCTTTCCATTGTTTGGTTTAACCTTTCTTGTGATCTATATGATCTAAGCAGTAATATTCTCGTGCTTATGTAAACAACTCGGTGTACCACTCTGTCAGTAAGACCCTGTTACTTTTGTTGATGACATTCCGATAACCACCGATGGACGAGAATTTTTCCTATTGGTGCGCCTCATTCAACGAGCAGGAAAATGGTTCTCTTCATCCCTCGCCCTTGGTACTAACGCTGTTGCCAACATAACTGACAGGCTAAGCTCTGGTCTGCATTGCTATCATGACCATGCAAGATGTCATCGCCCTTAATACTTTTAACCCACTTGGTGGGCCCATAACCCACAAGTCCCAGGATCGATACCTGACGCCCCTGTACACCTTGTTGTCAAAGTTATTCCTCGCGCTTGACTTTGTATGTAATTCACGTACCACTTGCCTAGTGATCTATTCTGGTATCAGTCGCAATACTTATTCTTGTTGCCCTGAAACCCTTTCACCTGCCATCGAACGATTGCTTGCCCATTGGAAACTTCTCATGGTACCTTCTTACTTTACTCTCGATATTTTCTTAAGTATCTACTCGAAGGTTACTTTCTACCATATTCCTTGAGTTATCTGCCAGATAGTTGACCTTGAAGGTCCGTTCTTCTGAAGCTACCCTTTATTCTTTCGTAAGTACGATGGAGTTCCTGAAGAAAAGACGCCGACTACATCATGATGACCTGAAGCAGAGAAATGAAGGCATCAACGTAATGGACGGCCTCTTCGAGAAGAGCAACCAAGACTAGAAGATTCGTTAGAATTTCGTGACCAGATCTTTCCCCCTTACTCCACCTCTTAAAATCTCAGGACGAGATTTCTTGTAGTGGAGGAGAATTGTGATGCCCGGATAATTAGGCTATAGTAATCCCACGTTAATGACGCCACATCACCATGGTTACTGTTGTTAATATCGCGTTAATTCAAAACTGATTCGAATTCAAAAAAACCAAGCAAACAAGAAAAGTTTTCAAATATTAAAACTAAAATGTTCGGAGTGAGCCAAATAATGCATAAGTAGTAATGGTGGAGAAACCACATTGTTATAAAAGGTTTAAATGCACTTAGGTAATTAAAACAGCAGTTATAACAATTAAATAGATACATATTGGATTTTATTAAATATTAAACTATTTTGTTTTGGGTTAATAATTACTATGACAGTAGTATAATTATAAATGCAAGTTTAGGTACTATTGATAATTTTTATAAAACATAAACTAAGAGGAAGCTGAAAATAAATAGATAAGACTAATAACTAAAAAGAAAAGAACAATCAGAAAACAGAAATAAAAGAAAAAGGAGAAAACACTATCCGAAAACTGGCCCAGCTGGCCGTCCACACGGGTCCCGGCCGCCTGAATGGGCCGGCCCACCCCGCCGCCTTAACCCCCCACTCCCCCAGTCCAACCCTAGTCGATCCCCACTCCCCCACTCCCCCGATCCCCTCCTGGATCGGGATCGGCCCCGTCGCCCTCCACGTCCGATCCCATGCCACCCTACCTCCCCGACGCTCCTCATCGCCGACCCTCTCTCCCCCGACTCCCCTCTGCTCTATCCTGTGTGGATCGGGAGGTCTCTCATCGCCTCCCCCTCCCCCCCACTCTCCTCTGCTCGATCCTATGTGGATCGGAAGGGGAGCGGCTCCGCCGGCGCCCCAACACCACCCACCGCCGGCGCTGCCCTGACCTAGCGACGTCGCCACCCGCCGCCCGTCGCTGGAAACGCATCTTCGGCCCCTCCCCGAGTATACCTTTGCACATCTACAGGGCCGGTGAGCCCCTCCCGTCCGTTTCCCCTCGAACCCTCCTATGCTCGCCGCCGTGTTCGCGTGACCATGTCCGGGCATAGCGCCCTGGCCTTCCCCGTGTGTGCGTCGTCCGAGCATGCGTGCCGTGCCGCACCCGACTACGCCGACCGTCCCCTAGCAGTGCCCCGTGTGCCCGTGTGTTTGCCACCGTTGCCGCTGTTTCGCTTTGCTCGTTGCTGCTCTATCACCGCCGCTGCTCTGCTGCTTTCTTCCGCTGCTGCTCCGTTGGTAGAGGGCGTCTCCAGCCGCAGCTATCGCTGCCACGCTCATCAACGATCGCCCCCTTCCCCGCACTGGCTTCGCCCACCCTTGTCTGCCGCTCGATCATGGCCCCTGCGCTGGCCAACACGGCCAACGCCCCTGTCCAGTAGACCCCCTGCTAAGATTAGCGCTAACCCCCCACTAATTAAAATAATTAGTTAAATAAAAAGGCCTCTTTTAGTTAACCCTCTGTCAATGACCACCGGGCCTTGCTGTCTATTTAAAATGGTTAAAGTTATCTAACTAAAATTTGGACAATGGCCCCGAGAACGATTTAAAATAAAATAAAATAAAATAATAAATTAATTAATTAAAGAATTAATTAACCTAATTAATTTTGATTAATTAAACTAAACAACTAATTAAACTAATTAATCAGGATTAATTAGTCTAGTCAATGAAGAACAAGAGCCACATGTGAGTTGACCAGTCAACACCCATGTTGACTGCTGACGTGAGCGTGCACTGTTCTGGATAATGTTGAATTAAAATAAAGAAAATAAATGCTAAAAATGATTTAAATCTTTTACAAATTAATATAAAATAGACCGTAGCTCGGATGAAAACACTTTGTACATGAAAGTTGCTAAGAATGACGAGACGAATCTGGATACGCAGCCCGTCCGTCCGCCACGCATGCCTAGCATAGAGAACACACAACTTTCCCCCTCCAATTCATCTGTCCGAAAACGCGAAACCCCGGGGATATTTTCCCGGAGGTTTCCCCCCTTCGCCGGTATTGTCATGTTATGCCTTGGGATGCTTTGATTGCACTATTATTTATTGTGTTCCCCCTCCGTTACTTCTTTTCGGTAGACCCCGAGACTGCCGGCGACCCCCAATTTGACTACGGTGTTGACGACCCTCTCTCTTGCCAGAGCAACCAGGCAAGCCCCCCCCCCTTGATCACCAGATATCGCTTATTCTTCTCTATACTGTTTGCATTAGATTAGTGTAGCATGTTACTACTTTCAGTTAATCCTATACTGCTGCATAGCCTGTCCTTGCTACTACTGTTGTTACCTTTACCTGCTATCCTACTGCTTAGTATAGGATGCCGGTGTTCCATCAGTGGCCATACATTCTTGTCCGTCTGCCATGCTATACTACTAGGCCGTGATCACTTCGGGAGGTGATCACGAGCATATACTATATACTTAACACTGTTACATTACCGATGATACCGTTTGGAGATGGGGGCTGAAGGGGCAGGTGGCTCCATCCCGGTAGAGGTGGGCTTGGGTTCCCGACGGCCCCCGACTGTTACTTTGTGGCGGAGCGACAGGGCAGGTTGAGACCACCTAGGAGCGAGGTGGGCCTGGCCCTGGTCGGCGTCCGTGGTTATTTCAAAATAACACGCTTAACGAGATTTTGGTATTTGATCTGAGTCTGGCTACTGGCCTATATGCACTAACCATCTACGCGGGGACAGTTATGGGCACTCGATGTCATGGTATCAGCCGAAGCCTTCGTGACGTCAGCGACTGAGCGGCGCGCGCCGGGTTGGACCGCGTAACGCAACTTCCTTTGTAATGGAGGTTGCTAGGTCTGCTCTCCAGCCGCGTACGCAATGTGCAGGTGTGCAATGGGCGATGGGCCCAGACCCCTGCGCCATAGGATTTAGACCGGTGTGCTGACCTCTCTGTTGTGCCTAGGTAGAGCTGCGACGTGTTGATCTTCCGAGGCCGGGCATGACCCAGAAAAGTGTTTCCGGACAAACGGGGCGAGCGTGTTGGGAAATGTGGTGCACCCCTGCAGGGAAGTTTATCTATTCGAATAGCCGTGTCCCTTGGTAAAAGGACGACCCGGAGTTGTACCTTGACCTTATGACAACTAGAACTGGATACTTAATAAAACACACCCTTTCAATTGCCAGATACAACCGGTGATCGCTCTCTCACAGGGCGACGAGGGGAGGATCATCGGTTTGGATTATGCTACACGATGCTACTTGGTGAACTTACCATCTACTCTCTTCTCCTGCTGCAAGATGGAGGTTACCAGAAGCGTAGTCTTCGAAAGGACTATCCCCCTCTAATTCCGGCATTCTGCAGTTCAGTCCACATATGATACCCTTAATCCATTCGATACCAATGCATACATATGTAGTGTAGCTCCTTGCTTGCGAGTACTTTGGATGAGTACTCATGGTTGCTTTTCTCCCCCTTTTCCCCCTTTCCTATACCCGTTTGCTACGACCAGACATTGGAGTCCAAGAGGCAGACGCCACTGTCGATGACGACTACTACTACTCGGGAGGTGCCTACTACTACATGCAGCCCGCTGGCGATGACCAGGAGTAGTTTAGGAGGATCCCAGGCAGGAGGCCTGCGCCTGTTTCGATCTGTATCCCAGTTTGTGCTAGCCTTCTTAAGGCAAACTTGTTCAACTTATGTATGTACTCAAATATTGTTGTTTCCGCTGACTCGTCTATGATCGAGCTCTTGTATTCGAGCCCTCGAGGCCCCTGGCTTGTAATATGATGCTTGTATGACTTATTTTATTTGTAGAGTTGTGTTGTGATATCTTCCCGTGAGTTCCTGATCTTGATCGTACACGTTTGCATGTATGATTAGTGTACGGTCAAGTCGGGGGCGTCACAGAGATATACATATCCATATTGCCTAGCTTGCCTTCCACGCCAAGTAGAGTCCCATCCGGACACGAGACGAAGTCTTCAATCTTGTATCTTCATAGTCCAACAGTCCGACCAACGGATATAGTCCGGCTGTCCGGAGACCCCATCATCCAGGACACCCTCAGTAGCCCCTGAACCAGGCTTCAATGACGATGAGTCCGGCGCGCAGTGTTGTCTTTGGCATTGCAAGGCGGGTTCGTCCTCCGAACACACCACAAAAGAGTTGAACAACAGGATAGTGTCCGACCCTGCAAAATAAGTTCCACATACCACCGTATGGAGAATAATATTTCCACAAATCTAATCTGCTGACATGTTTTGGCAACATGACATCATGCCATGGCTCGGTGATTATTCGAACCGTTTTTCTTTAACCGGCCCCGCACATAACGCGAGGCATTTTCTTGACACGTCTTGTCAAAGCAGAGATCGTGTCCCCCTTATTACGGGATTCTCATCAATACGGGCGTGGGTAAACCAACCGTGCCATCAATTACGGCGCTTGGGGGATAAGAGAGTTTTACTTGGCTAGTGGGGGCGCATAGTTTCGGCCGCCCTTATAAAGGGATAAGGTTTAACCTTTCTCTACCCACGCCTTCTTCCTCCTTGCTCATCCGTTCTTACGGACTCGAGCTCCAACACCCAAGTCCACATCCTTCCCCTCAACCTTCTCCAAACATGTCCGGAGCGGGAGGCAGATGGATGGCTTCCTCCGTTACGGAGGGACACATCAAAAAGCTGCGCGGAGCCGGATACTTAGCCACGAATATCGCGCATCGGCTCCCCGCTGCAGGGTAGATCGTTCCTACCCCGGAACCTCACGAGCGGGTAGTTTTCCTCCACCACTTCCTCCGCGGACTGGGGTTTCTCCTCCATCCATTCGTCCGCGGTCTCATGTTCTACTACGGGCTGGACTTCCATGATCTGGCCCTGAACTTCATCCTCAACATTTCGGCGTTCATTGTCATGTGTGAGGCTTTCCTCCGCATCTGGCCCCACTTCGGCCTGTGGTTAAAGACCTTCAATATCAAGCCGAAGGTGGTAGGAGGCCAACAAGCAGAATGCGGCAGAGCCATGGTGGGCAAGATGCCCAATCTTACATGGCTTGAAGGCTCCTTCGTGGAGACCATAAAGGGGTGGCAATCAGCGTGGTTCTACATCACCGAGCCACGCAAGACCAACTGGGTGGTGGCCCCCGAGTTTCGATCCGGAATCCCCACGCGGCTCACCTCCTGGAAAGAGAAGGGCCTATCCTAGGGTTCATCGGTGGAGCTGGACGGACTCCAGAAATGTATCCGGAATATGGCAAGCAAGAAGCTCAAGCTTGCCAACATAGTCCAGGTCGTGCTCATCCGCCGGATCCTCCCGTGTCAACAACGGGATTTCAACTTGTGGGAGTTCGACCCGGCCCAGCACCAGACTCTGAGCGAGCTCTTCGACACGATGCACAAGGACATCTGGAGGGTGCTATTCAAGGGTGCCGAGGTCCCTCCCTCTCTCACCGAGGACCGCGGGCTAAGTGCGAAGTACCTAGCGCATTCAGTGAGTTCTATACATCCGGTTGGATATTTATTTCCCCTAGCTTAATCATGTGCGGGGTCTAAGCTCCATGCCTTTGACAGGACTGGGTGGAGACGTCGGGGCAGATTAACTGTCCGACCCCTCTGCCCGAAGACATTGTGGACGCTCTCCTGACGGAGATGCTGACTCTGGCTCCTTACGAGGTGCTGGAGAAGACCAAGAAGGCCAAGGGAACCTGAAAGAGTTCTTGACGCCAGGTAGTACCAGACTCATCGTCCGATGACTCTGTGACGCACTCCTCCCCCGAAGGCGAGGAGCAAGATGAAGACGCTCCCCCTCCAGTCGGGGGAGACAATAAAAGGAAGGCCGCCCCGACCGGGGGGGGGGGGGGGGGCAAAGGGTCCAAGAAGGGGAGGACCCTCCTTCCGGACTACTCCACCACCGCCGCCGAAGACGAAGACGAGTGGCTACTCAGGGCCAAGCCCCTGGCGAAGTCGTAAGTATTCGGATGCTAGAGTAACTCATAGCATACCTTTGACGCACTGCTTCTCCTAACGTCAAATATGATTATGTAGACCGCCCCAAGCCCGTATCGACGTATCTTCGTCGGGCGGCTCCTTGGACTCGTCGGATATGGATAGCGAATCACTTCCGACTCCGACCTCCCCTTGCCCTACGGAAAATGTCGAGGTGCTATCTCGAGAGGCACCAGGTCGAGGGGAGACAGTCCCGAAGGCGCCTGAAGGCGACCTTCAGGACTCTGGGAGCAGAGGAGGTAAAGCCCCCTAGGGCTCCGAGTTCGGCCTTCAGCCGAACACCGCGCCGGAACCTCCAGTGGTTCCGGACTCAGGCAGGCGACCTCCTTCCAAAAGGGGCAAGACGCCTATGCCGGTGACCTCTGTCCATCCATAGGCACCGAACAATCTGCTGGGAGCGCTTCGCAGCGCTTCCATCCACGAAGAGCAGCGCACTATTATGAGTGCGGTGATCTAGAAGGTTCAGTCCGCCAAGAGCAGACTGACTGAAGCCAGCCTTCTAACAGGCTTTGAGGTAAGTATTTGAAATATAGGAAAAATATTACCGCATAGACAGTAGCCCCTGATGCTCTGTTGGGTGTTCACAAAGGAAAGCCGAATAGAGGATCACACAATATCACAGGAGTCTAATATAAGTATGTCTATATGCGTATGCAGGCTTCGCTACTGGCCTCTGTCGCACTGACTGCGGAGGTTGCCGCACTGAAGCAGGACCTCGAAGGGTCCAAGGAAGAGCTCGGCCTTGCCAAGAGGCAGCTCGAGGAGAACAAAGGTAAGTAGTAGCTAGTCTATGGATATATATAAAAAGAATGCGATTGCAAAATGACAGGATCATCATAAATTTGCTAGGGGCCACGACCGAGGTGGCGACCCTGAAGCAAGCGCTATCCGAGGCTGCAAATAAAGCGGCCAAGGAGCGCACCGAGCGGGAGAAACAAGAGGCACGGGTGGGCAAGGTGCAGCAAGAGCTCCACGCTCTCGTGATGAAGCACGAGGCGTTGGAGCTTGACTTGAAGAAGCGCGAGTCCGAGCTTGCCGCGGCCCTTGAGAGTGCAAAGAGTGCCAAGGCTGAAGCCCAAAAGGCTCTCCAGGAGATTGATGTGATGAAGAAGATAGCGGCGGGTAAGGCATTCTATATGCAAAGCAAGCATGTGAAAGTAAATTACTTGTTACTTTCCCGAATCCGGAGCTCTCTAGGAGCATTCGCAGATTTGCCCCGGAGCATGTCGGATGCCGCACAGTTTTACCAGGCCGAGGAGGGAAGCTCAACGGAGAAGCTGTTCTGGTCTCACTATACTGGGACCGAACACCCGATGCCTCTGAGCGACCAGCTGAAGCAATTGGTCGAGCTGCACAAGGCGACCAAATAGGCCATGAAGGGCTTTATAGTTCGGATATGGCCTGGCGACGCCCTTCCCAATAGCTACTTCGGCCCGGTGAGGCGGCTTGTGGATGCCTGCCCACGGCTGGAAGTCATCAAGCGGTCCGGCTTCATCGAAGGTGCACGCCGGGCATTCGCCCGTGCGAAGGTGCACTGGGCTAAGATGGACGCCGTGAAGCTGGTGAAGGAGGGGCCGCCGCAGGGCAAGGAGCATCGCCACCCCGAGATGTATTATGAGTGTAGCGACCCGACCTGAATGGACCAAGTCTCTGTGCACCGGTGTCATCCCTGGATCAGTAATGCTGACACCACACAGTACTTCGAAGGATTTATAGCAGAGTGGCAATCACACACTTATTACATCGATGTCTCAAAGAGACCTTAGTACAATAAATATGGCTTAAGGCCATCTAATATCGATAACAGCGGAAGACTTGGAAGATAAATGGGTCCATCAACTCCAACGGCATCACTGAGTATAGAACCATGACCTAAAAGCACCTTACTCGTTCTCTGAAATGTCTGCAACATGAAAGTTGCAGCCCGAAAACGGGCCAGCACATGGAATATGCTGGCAAGGTAACACATAGAGAGTAATGGAATGAAACAGCTATTCTATATGCATATTTGGCTGGTGGAAAGCTCTATGGTTACTGTTTTGCGTAAAGCCAGATTTTCCCTACTGCAAAGGAATGAATTTTATTTAACTATCATGGTGGTTGAACATCGAGAATGGTTGACAGCATTCCGATCCCAATTAAGTGAACAATTAAAACCCAACAATATTAATTAGAAGTAACATGATGAGATTCACATGATATTCAAGTACTAGATACTCAAGATGTCCATAACCGGGGACACGGCTAATCATGATTAGTTTATTACACTCTGCAGAGGTTTGCGCACTTTTCCCCACAAGACTCGATCGCCTCCGTTGGATTTCTCGCACTACTGGTGTTTGAGAAACGGATGACCGAGACACAGTCTTTCAGTAGCGCTAGCACCTTACGATGGATAGACCGGTACACCTACTTTCCCCTACATCTGCAAGTCTACCCTGTAAGAGTTCGCACGACTTAGTCAACTATGCCAGAGCCCATATTGGCTTGTGGCTGCACGCGAAAGTATTTAGTATGAAAGATCTTATGATCCCTTTGAGCCTGGGTGGCGGTCCAAAAGAAAACAGGCAAGTCCTGATAGACATCAGGTGCCTCAATCCACCCAGATGTGTGTTTAAGTTGCCACCTTAGATAAACCCTTTAAAAATTATCACACTCACAACTGTCATGGATATCACTCACCCAATCCACGTCTACTAGCATAGCATGGCATAATAAGCAAACGTAGAAGTAACTCCAAAAGGTTTCATAATAAACAGGCAATAGGTACTACCTCATCTACTTCCCATCCCACAATTTAATTAGATCCTAATCATGCAATGTGTGAGGATTGATCTAATGCAATAAAACTGGGTTGTAGAAAAGGTATGATCAAAGTGTTACTTGCCTTGCTGATGATCCGCGAGTCCTAGAGATTCGAAGTAACAGGCGGCGCAATCCAGGTAATCTATCGCAGACAAACAACAAGCATACAATAAGTACTCATCTAATGCACAGGTAAAACTCGAACAAGAGATCGAACCAGATAGTTCAACTTAAGAACTCCCGTTGCAAAGAGAGAAAGAACCGAACAAAGAAACCGAAAACAAACGGCGGAAGAAAACAACTCGGTTCTAGCAAGTTGAAACTAGGTCAAATTTTACCGTAGCAAAAACTTGTTTAAGTTGATTAGTCGGAACGGCAGTTTCAAAACGAAACTCTAGGCGCTTGAATCACCTGATTCCGATAAACGAGCGAGAAGATAGACTAGAACGAAGATCGAATCTGAGATCGTGATCGCGGAATAAATCCGACGAAAAGAAAAAGAAGAACGGTTGAACGAACGGACGTTCGTTAACCTAGGATAACCGGTGATCACGTTCGTTAGGACGAACGGTCCGGCGAACGGTCTCTAGGCAACTAAACCGGAAAAGGAAACGAAACCGATCTAGGGTTTCGGAAAAGAAAACCAAAACGAAAAAATCAAAAAGAAAATGAATCGGAAGAAAAGAAAAGAACCGGAACGGTTTATAAGAAAAACCGAACCGAGGAAAAGAGAGGTGCGGCGTGGGGCTACCTCCGGCGAAGGCTCCGGCGAGGGGCTCCGGCGAACGGCGGCGTAAGGCGGCGGCGGCACAAGGCGCGGCGAGGGGCGCGGCTTGGGGCTTGGGGCTTGATGTGGAAAGGGGGGGGGGGGGTCTTGGGGTATTTAAGAGGAGGAGGGGAGAGGAAACTTGGGGGAGGGGGCAAGAAAAGAGAGGAGAGAGGAGTCCTAGAAGGACTCCACTTGGGGCGGCGGCGGCGGCCTTGGCTCGCGGGGGCAGGCGCGGCGGCCGGCCTGGCTTGGCCTGCAGCTGGGCCTTGGCCCAGGCGCGCTGCGGGAATTTTTTTTAAACGGTTACGCGCGCAGAAAAATAAATAAAAGAACATCTAAACGGACTCCAAAATTCCCAAAGTAAATTTTCCCCAACTCCTAAAAATGAGTCGAACAAAATGAACTTTTCTCCGGGCCTAAAATGCAATTTTTGAAAACACGCATTTTTCCCTAATCCAAATAAAGGCAAATAAACTCCGACAAATCCAATGATCCTCTTCTAAAAATTTGAGAAGGCTCAAATATGAAAATGAAGAAATCTCCAACTCTCTCCGAGGGTCCTTGAGTTGCGTGAAATTTCTAGGATCGACAAAATGCAAGAAATATGACATGCATGATGATCTAGTGTATAACATTCCAAATTGAAAATTTGGGATGTTACAAACCTACCCCCCTTAAGATGAATCTCGCCCTCGAGATTCGGGTTGGCTAGAAAATAGGTGAGGGTGGTCCTTGAGAAAATCTTCTTCTCTCTCCCAGGTGGCTTCATCCTCTGAGTGGTGGTTCCACTGAACTTTACAAAACTTGATAACCTTGTACGGGTAACTCTGCTGGCAAACTCGAGAATTTTGACTGGTTTCTCTTCATACGTTAAGTCGTCCTTCAACTGAATCGCTTCAAGCGGCACTGTATCTCTTAGCGGTACCTCCGCCATCTCGGCGTGACATTTCTTCAGCTGAGAAACATGGAATACGTCATGAACTCCTGACAGTCCCTCTGGTAATTCCAACTTATAAGCGACTTCTCCCATACGTTGCAAGATCTTATATGGTCCAATGAAACGCGGTGCTAATTTTCCCTTAACTCCAAATCGCTTAACTCCTCGTAGTGGGGATACTCGGAGATACACTCTGTCTCCGGTTTCGTAAACTGTCTCCTTGCGTTTTGAATCTGTGTAGCTCTTCTACCTGGACTGGGCTACCTTGAGCCTATCGCGTATCAACTTAACTTTCCGTTCGGACTCCTTAATCAAATCTGGTCCAAAGAATTGACGGTCTCCAACTTCGTCCCATGACAACGGTGTCCTGCACCTCCTTCCGTACAAAGCTTCGAAAGGTGCCATCTTCAAACTGGTTTGGTAACTATTGTTATAGGAAAACTCCGCATACGGCAAGTTATCGTCCCAACTAGATCCATAATCTAGTGCACAAGCTCTCAGCATATCTTCCAAAATCTGATTGACCATCTCGGTCTGTCCATCTGTCTGCGGATGAAAAGCGGTGCTGAACTCTAGCCTGGTTCCCAAAGTTTCATGCAACTGATTCCAAAACTTTGAGGTAAATTGGGTTCCTCTGTCTGATACAATACTCCTTGGAACTCCATGCAAACAAATGATCCTAGTCATGTATATCTTTGCCAACTTAGCACTGGTGTAAGTGGTCTTAACTGGAATGAAATGTGCTATCTTCATAAAACGATCAACTACTACCCATATCGAGTCATATCCTGCCTTCGCCCTGGGTAGTCCTATGATAAAATCCATGCCTATCTTATCCCACTTCCATTCGGGTATCGGCAATGGTTGCAACAATCCGGCTGGCTTCTGATGCTCTGCCTTTACTCTATGACATATGTCACAGACTGCTACATATGCTGCAATATCCTTCTTCATTCTGGTCCACCAGAATGTCTCCTTCAAATCCAAATACATTTTGGTATTTCCTGGGTGAATCGAATATGGTGAATCATGTGCCTCTTGTAGAATCAACTTCCTGATCTCTGGGTCATTTGGCACATAAACCCGGTCCTCAAACCATAGGGTATCGTGCTCATCCTCACGAAATCCCTTTGCTTTTCCTTCACTCATTTTCTTCTTTATAGAAGCAATCTCCTTGTCAGATTTCTGAGCTTCTCTAATTTTATCCATCAATGTGGACTGAATCTCCAATGCTGCCACATAGCCTTTCGGAACTATCTCCAAACATAGCTCACGAAGGTTTTGTGCTAACTCCTTGGGTATTTCTTCCATTATTAACGTATTGACGTGGCTCTTGCGGCTCAATGCGTCAGCTACAACATTAGCTTTACCGGGATGGTAATGCAATCTCATGTCATAATCCTTGATGAGCTCCAACCATCTCCTTTGTCTGAGATTCAACTCCTTCTGCGTGAAAATGTACTTCAAACTCTTGTGATCCGTGTACACCTCACAATGATTTCCAATGACGAAATGTCTCCATGTCTTCAATGCATGCACTACGGCTACTAACTCCAAATCATGCATAGCATAATTCAATTCGTGAAGCTTCAGTTGTCGTGAAGCATACGAAACAACTCTCCCTTCCTGCATAAGCACTGCTCCAAGTCCTCGACGTGAAGCATCACAATACACCTCATAATCCTTGGTCTGATCTGGCAAAATCAACACTGGTGAGGTAACCAAACGTTTCTTCAACTCCTGGAAACTAGCCTCACACTCCTCAGTCCAATTGAACTTGGTATCCTTCTTCAACAACTCCGTCATAGGCTTCGCAACGTTTGAAAAGTTCTCAATGAATCTCCGGTAGTATCCTGCGAGTCCAAGAAAACTCCGGATCTCTCCAACTTTCGTTGGTGCTTCCCATTCGGTTACGGTCTCAACCTTTGTGGGGTCAACTGCTATCCCTTCTCCGGATATAACGTGTCCAAGGAATCCTACTTCCTTCAACCAAAACCCACATTTGCTAAATTTGGCATATAACTGATGTTCCCTTAGTTTCTCCAAAACCAAACGCAAATGTTCCTTATGCTCTTCTTCATTCTTTGAATAAACCATGATATCATCAATGAACACTAAGACGAACTTATCCAAAAACTCCATAAACACTTTGTTCATCAGGTTCATAAAATAGGAAGGCGCGTTAGTCAATCCAAATGACATAACGGTATACTCATACAATCCATATCTTGTGGTGAATGCTGTCTTAGGAATATCCTATTCTCGAATCTTCAACTAGTGGTACCCTGATCGCAAATCAATCTTGGAAAACACTTTAGCTCCTTGCAAACGATCAATCAGATCATTTATCATTGGAAGTGGGTACTTGTTCTTGATGGTTACTTCATTCAATCCACGGTAATCAACAACCATCCGTAATGATCCATCCTTCTTCTCCACTAGAAGTACGGGTGATCCCCAAGGCGAAGAACTTGGGCGTATGTAACCCTTCTCCAGTAACTCCTTAATCTGATTCTTAATTTCTACCAAATCCTTTGCTGGCATCCGGTATGGTCTCTTTGATATTGGGCCCATACCTGGCAACAACTCAATCAAAAACTCAGTGTCCCTATCCGGTGGCATGCCTGGCAACTCTTCAGGAAATACATCAGGAAAATCCTTTACCACTGGTACTTCCTCCTGCACTACTCCTGTTAGGCAATTTACTTGTGTCCTATTTGGCACACGCCGGGATACATACTTGATCCTTCTTCCTTCTTGCGTTGTAAGAAAAATTGAGTTACTAGCACAATCGATGTTTCCCCCATACATCGACAGCCAATCCATACCGAGAATTACATCCAGACCTCGGGATTCCAGAATGATTAAATCCGTTGGGAAAACATGCCTTCCTATGCTTAATGGCACTTGAAAACATCCTTGACTGGCCATGTACTCTGCTCCTGGCGAACTTACTAGCATAGGCGTTTTAAGAATCCTAGTGGGCAGGCTATATTTTTCCACAAATCCCCTTGATATGTATGAATGTGATGCACCAGTATCAAAAAGAACAAGTGCGGTAAATGACTTAACCAAAAACTTACCGATTACTGCATCAGGCTGATCTTCAACCTCCTCCACGTTAACGTGGTTCACCTGTCCCCTATTGAAAGGGTTCGGCTTCTTCCCTGAGCTCCCATGCCATTTCCATTCTAGCCTTCAGGACATTCATTGGCATAATGTCCGGTCTTGGAACACTTGAAACAGGTGACTTGACTCAGGTCTCTCTTGGATGGGGTTGATGGGATGGTCCGGTTCTGGCCGTTGCTTCCTCCATTCCCATTACCATTCTTGTGGCCATTGTGGTTGTGCGAACTACCTCCTCCATGGGTATGCTGAAACTGAAATCCCGATTTAGGGGTAAAACGGGGCTTCTGCTGGGCTCCAGAGTTATACTTCCCCTGTCCATACTTCCTCTTGCGGTTCTCAATCTGCTGTTGCTTCCCTTCAATCATGATGGCACGATCTACCAACTCCTGGTAGTTGTTGAAACTTGCTACCATCAACTGCATGCTTAACTCATCATTCAGTCCTTCCAAAAACTTCTCCTGCTTGGTTGCATCCGTAGCAACGTCATCTGGGGCATAACATGCTAGCTTGCTGAAGTCGTCAACGTACTGGCCAACTGTCCTTCCTCCTTGGCGTAAGTTGCGAAACTCACGCTTCTTCATGGCCATAGCTCCTGCTGAAACATGTGCAGTGTGGAAAGCTTGCTGGAACTGATCCCATGTGACGGTGTCAATTGGGAAGGTGGCTGTGAAATTCTCCCACCATGCTGCCGCGGGTCCTTCTAACTGATGTGCGGCAAACTTCACTTTCTCACCATCCGTGCATCCTGCAGTGGTCAACTCCCTTCCTATCTTGCGGAGCCAATCGTCTGCTACTATCGGCTCGGTGCTACTAGAAAACACCGGCGGATTTAGCCTAAGGAAACGGGCTAAGTGGTCAACAGGGGGTGGTGCTGGTGGTGGGTTGTTGTTGTTGTTGTTCTGCTGATTCTGAACTAACATCTGCATCAATTGATTCTGCTGCTGGATCAACTGAGTGAGCTCCGGTGGAAATCCATTGTCATGTCTCGGAGGCATCTGAGGGTTTAGAAAAGATGAGAAATAAGAATAGAGTGAGGTCTAAAGAGAAAACACTACCCGAATGCACATGAGCAAATGCACACAAAATCACTTCATTCAATTCAAACAAGGGCTTACAATCGATCTAGAACTATCGCAAAAGTGCTCGAACTATAGTGTTTACATGGGGGTAATACTACTAATATTTGGTGGTCATCCAGAAATTTGAACCGGTGGAAGACTCCATGATGTCCGCTCCAGCTTCGTCTTCAAAATCGGGTTCACTTGGATCTGAATCGGTGTCGTCGATGATGATGTAGTTGTCCGGACATGCGACGTACATGTCTTCCTTCCTAGATGCTAGCTCCCTCTTGAGTTCTTCAATCTCTTGCTTAAGATCGCCGTTGTGTCTTGCTAGAGCTACGATCTCGTCCATGTAGTCCTTGCGTGTAGCCTTCAGTTCTCCTTCTAGCTCGATGATCCTTGTTTTCGCATTCTTCAACTCTATTATATCATTGCACATCTGGTTCTCGTGGCGTCGAATGTGCTGGTTTAACTCCTGGATGAAAACTGCAATGGATCTATCCTTCATGGTGCTGACCAACTCCCATTGTTCATCTCGGCGTCCACAAATCTGGTAGATAGTGTCCTTGAGGTCTTCTTGATAAACTTCTCCAATGCGTCCTATGGTGATATGGGCTGCCATGCTCCTTCCTAAACTCCAGGTTGGTGCATTGAAAACACTATCTATGGGCTTCGTGATTGGCGTGAATGTCTTTCCCGGAACGTGAGCTTGAATCTTCCAGTGCTCCTCTTCAGGTAGAGTGGCGTTGAAGGTTCCCGTGAAATTTGGTAATCCAATGTTTAGGTACTTGGTGACTTCCTTCAAGTGAAATCCAAAAGGTGTGCCTTCATCCGGTTGAGCGTACTTAATCTTCGCGTCCTTCATCCTAAAAGAGTAGAAAAGATGAGGAGTTAGAAAATGAGGAGAGAATAGTGATCTATGGCTTTAACTTAGTGGTCGTGTCCTACAGTCAGCGTGTGCTCTGATACCATCTCTGTAGCGACCCGACCCAAATGGATCAAGTCTCTGTGCTCCGGTGTCATCCCTGGATCAGTAATGCTGACACCACACAGTACTTCGAAGGATTTATAGCAGAGTGGCAATCACACACTTATTACATCGATGTCTCAAAGAGACCTTAGTACAATAAATATGGCTTAAGGCCATCTAATATCGATAACAGCGGAAGACTTGGAAGATAAATGGGTCCATCAACTCCAACGGCATCACTGCGTATAGAACCACGACCTAAAAGCACCTTACTCATTGTCTGAAATGTCTGCAACATGAAAGTTGCAGCCCGAAAACGCGCCAACACATGAAATATGCTGGCAAGGTAACACATAACGAGTAATGGAATGAAACAGCTATTCTATATGCATATTTGGCTGGTGGAAAGCTCTATGGTTACTGTTTTGCGTAAAGCCAGATTTTCCCTACAGCAAAGGAATGAATTTTATTTAACTATCATGGTGGTTGAACATCGAGAATGGTTGACAGCATTCCGATCCCAATTAAGTGAACAATTAAAACCCAACAATATTAATTAGAAGTAACATGATGAGATTCACATGATATTCAAGTACTAGATACTCAAGATGTCCATAACCGGGGACACGGCTAATCATGATTAGTTTATTACACTCTGCAGAGGTTTGCGCACTTTTCCCCACAAGACTCGATCGCCTCCGTTGGATTTCTCGCACTACTGGTGTTTGAGAAACGGATGACCGAGACACAGTCTTTCAGTAGCGCTAGCACCTTACGATGGATAGACCGGTACACCTACTTTCCCCTACATCTGCTAGTCTACCCTGTAAGAGTTCGCATGACTTAGTCAACTATGCCAGAGCCCATATTGGCTTGTGGCTGCACACGAAAGTATTTAGTATGAAAGATCTTATGATCCCTTTGAGCCTGGGTGGCAGTCCAAAAGAAAACAGGCAAGTCCTGATAGACATCAGGTGCCTCAATCCACCCAGATGTGTGTTTAAGTTGCCACCTTAGATAAACCCTTTAAAAATTATCACACTCACAACTGTCATGGATATCACTCACCCAATCCACGTCTACTAGCATAGCATGGCATAATAAGCAAACGTAGAAGTAACTCCCAAAGGTTTCATAATAAACAGGTAATAGGTACTACCTCATCTACTTCCCATCCCACAATTTAATTAGATCCTAATCATGCAATGTGTGAGGATTGATCTAATGCAATAAAACTGGGTTGTAGAAAAGGTATGATCAAAGTGTTACTTGCCTTGCTGATGATTCGCGAGTCCTAGAGATTCGAACTAACAGGCGGCGCAATCCGGGTAATCTATCGCAGACAAACAACAAGCATACAATAAGTACTCATCTAATGCACATGTAAAACTCGAACAAGAGATCGAACCAGATAGTTCAACTTAAGAACTCCCGTTGCAAAGAGAGAAAGAACCGAACAAAGAAACCGAAAACAAACGACGGAAGAAAACAACTCGGTTCTAGCAAGTTGAAACTAGTTCAAATTTTACCGTAGCAAAAACTTGTTTAAGTTGATTAGTCGGAACGGCGGTTTCGAAACGAAACTCTAGGCGCTTGAATCACCTGATTCCGATAAACGAGCGAGAAGATAGACTAGAACGAAGATCGGATCTGAGATCGCGATCGCGGAATAAATCCGACGAAAAGAAAAAGAAGAACGGTTGAACGAACGGACGTTTGTTAACCTAGGATAACCGGTGATCACGTTCGTTAGGACGAACGGTTCGGCGAACGGTCTCTAGGCAACTAAACCGGAAAAGGAAACGAAACCGATCTAGGGTTCCGGAAAAGAAAACCGAAACGAAAAAATCGAAAAGAAAATAAATCGGAAGAAAAGAAAAGAACCGGAACGGTTTATAAGAAAAACTGAACCGAGGAAAAGAGAGGCACGGCGTGGGGCTACCTCCGGCGAAGGCTCTGGCGAGGGGCTCCGGCGAACGGCGGCGTAAGGCGGCGGCTGCGGCGGGGCACAAGGCGGCGGCGGCACAAGGCGCGGCGAGGGGCGCGGCTTGGGGCTTGGTGTGGAAAAAGGGGGGGGGTTCTTGGGGTATTTAAGAGGAGGAGGGGGCAAGAAAAGAGAGGAAAGAAGAGTCCTAGAAGGACTCCACTTGGGGCGGCGGCGGCGGCCTTGGCACGCGCGGGCAGGCGCGGCGGCCGGCCTGGCCTGGCCTGCGGCTGGGCCTTGGCCGAGGCGCGCTGCGGGATTTTTTTTAAATGGTTACGCGTGCAGAAAAACAAATAAAAGAACATCTAAACGGACTCCAAAATTCCCAAAGTAAATTTTCCCCGACTCCTAAAAATGAGTCGAACAAAATGACCTTTTCTCCGGGCCTAAAATGCAATTTTTGAAAACACGCATTTTTCCCTAATCCAAATAAAGGCAAATAAACTCCGACAAATCCAATGATCCTCTTTTCAAAATTTGAGAAGGCTCAAATATGAAAATGACGAAATCTCCAACCCTCTCCGAGGGTCCTTGAGTTGCGTGAAATTTCTAGGATCGACAAAATGCAAGAAATATGACATGCATGATGATCTAGTGTATAACATTCCAAATTGAAAATTTGGGATGTTACAATGAGGGTGTCCTGAAGGGTGCCCGTCTTGTAGCGGACGAGTGTGCGAAAGGTGTAATATTTGAATAAACTTGCTCCTGTAATCCTTATGAAAACTTGTTCATATGCGCTATGCAACACTTGACTGAATTTAAAATATTACCTTTTGTTCGGCTATTTATCAAATCTGAGAGATGGCTAGTCGTCGGCTTCTGCCCCCACGCCACGAGTGCTGGGGTGTTCGGGATAAACCTGAGCACTCTTGTTCCCATTTTTGGGTCCTTCGAGGGAGGTGCTCAGCACAACAAACAAGGCAATCGGACTATAATGCGTTCTCACTCTCACTTAGCCATAGAATTCTATAATTTTAAATTTCGGTGAAGCCCCTAGTATCCGGAAGGCCGAATTCGGGGCGCAATACAGGCCTTAAGCCGGACAGGGCTGACTCCTCGCTCTAAGCGGCATAAGTCTTTAGGGACTTGAAACCTCTTGAACAGCGACCAGTCTCTCGCCTTATCATGACAGTCAGTTTTAGCTTTCTCTACTGAGGTGCTTAGCCCAGCAGAACCGGGGCACAATCGCAGTAGTTCTGCCAGTGCTACCTTAGCCGATATAGCGGAATGTAAGGTACCAAAACATGGGATCCGGGCAAACCCAACTATGGACCCAAGAAATGGTTCGGAGCTGATGCATATAATGCTATAAGTTCGGGGTGCCGCACTGTCGAAAGTGTTCGGACTTCTCACGTCGTATTATGGGGTATGCTTAAGCCCCTAGCGTATTGGCCGTACCAGAGTGTACGGGTGCTAGATGTCATGAATGAACATATATATATATATAGAAAGGAAGAATGCAATAATAGTCTTAATGCTATGCATTGTTTATTCAAAAAGGTGCGTTAAAGCAGAATGATACAAGTAGTGCGATAAGCAAAAAGTAGGACTGTTTGACATGCCCCTTCTAAGGGCAAGCTGAGGAATAGTATTAAAGCAATTATTTCACTCGTTATCGTAATCCACTTGGGAGTTCCATGGTGTGACGTAGCTTTCTGCCTCCTTGGTTGCTGCATCATGTGTTCGGCAATCATGCTGCCAGACAGGGTTTCCAGAGATTAAAGTCCTGAAAGAGAAAAATAACAAAGCAGGAAGCCCCTAGTGCGGGTTAAGCCGCGTCTTGGGGCGTGCCGTAATCGTGCCCCCCTCCCCACCTGTGCCCATGGTATTTTTAATACGTAATTATGAACGCGTGGCATGGATTTCGCTATTTGGCTGGGACTGGGGTGGGGGCCGCATTGCTATGCAAGCTCGGAACATGCCAGGTGGTCCATTTGCCGATTACTCCGGGCGCGTTTGAAGGTATCCGGGTCCTTAATTGCCAAACTAGTGGATTGCCTTAAGAGGCTGCTTTGTGCTTCTGCTGCGAGGGCCATAGTGTGCTCCTCCACGCGGAGAGAGCGCTCTGTGTTTCCATTGAGTGTTATGACCCCCCGAGGTCCTGGCATCTTGAGCTTGAGATATGCATAATGTGGTACTGCATTGAATCTTGCGAATGCGGTTCGCCCGAGCAGTGCATGGTAGCCACTGCGGAACGGGACTATGTCAAAGATTAACTCTTCGCTTTCGATGTTATCCGGGGATCCGAAGACCACTTCCACTGTGGCCTCTACACCTGGTATGACACCTTTAAAGGTTGTTTTTGTGGGTTTGATCCTTGAGGTGTCTATACCCATTTTGCGCATTGTGTCCTGATAAAGCAGGTTCAGGCTGCTGCCGCCATCCATTAGGACTCGAGTGAGGTGACATCTGTCAATGATTGGGTCTAGGACCAGTGCGGCGAATCTGCCATGACGGATACTAGTGGGGTGGTCTCTGCAATCGAAGGAGATCGAACAAGAGGACCATGGGTTGAACTTTGGGGCGACTGGCTCCAACACATATACATCCCTGAGCGCACGCTTCCGCTCCCTCTTGGGGATGTGGGTTGCGTATATCATGTTCACCGTCCACACTTGTGGGGGGAACCTCTTCTGTCCTCCGGTGTTCGGCTGCCAGGGCTCCTCCTCGTCATCGCTATGTGACCCCTTATCTTTGTTTTCGGCATTTAACTTGCCGGCCTGCTTGAACACCCAACAATCCCTGTTGGTGTGGTTGGCTGGCTTGTCGGGGGGTGCCGTGTATTTGGCATGAGCAATCGAGTATACGGTTCAAACTGGACGGACCCGGAGTGCTTCTTTTGAATGGCTTTTTCCGCTCCGGGTTTAGAGCCTTTGAATTCGGCATTGACTGCGGTATCCTCGGTATTGTCCCTGTTAATGCGGCACTTATGTTTGTTGCAACGTGACCTGCCATTGCCATCCTTGGTATCCAAAGTACCATGGTTCTTTGATATGATATTGCTGCAAGCCAGCCAGCTATCTTCTCCCGCACAAAAGCGGGTCATGTGTGTCGTGACGGCTGCCATAGATTTCGGCTTTTCCTGGCCAAGGTGCCGGGCGAGCCACTTGTCGCGGATGTTGTGCTTAAAAGCTGCTAGGGCCTCTGGATCCGGACAGTCGACGATTCGATTTTTCTTTGCTAGGAACCATGTCCACAATTGTCTGGCCGATTCCTCTGGCTGTTGGATTATGTGGCTCAAGTCATCGGCATCTGGGGGTCGCACGTAAGTGCCCTGGAAGTTGTCGAGGAATGCGGCTTCCAGATCCTCCCAACAGCCAATGGACTCTGCTGGCAAGCTGTTGAGCCAATGCCGAGCTGGTCCTTTGAGCTTGAGTGGGAGGTATTTAATGGCATGTAGATCATCACCGCGGGCCATGTGGATATGCAGGAGGAAGTCCTCGATCCATACCGCAGGGGCTGTTGTGCCGTCGTATGATTCTATATTTACGGGTTTGAAACCCTCTGGGATTTTATGATCCATTACTTCGTCTGTGAAGCATAGGGGGTGTGCGGTGCCTCTGTACTGGGCTGTGTCGCGACGCAACTCGAATGAGTCTTGCCCGCTTTGTTCGGCCCAACCGGACTTATTTTTACTGTACCGGCGTGATGATTATCGTCTCGCATAGTGCCGCGCCCTCGTGATCCGTAGATCGTTCTTGCATGTTTTGCTTTGTCCTCCAATACGTCTCGCAGGTCTGGCGTATTTCCCCATGCCTTTTTATTTGAATGGCGTCGGCGTGCGGGCTGAGCTTTTGGCTGGAATGCCTCTCTGTTGCGGCCACGAGGTGGCCGATCAGCCGCGCCATACGCCGGGGATGTAGGTTTCGGTGCTTCCTCCTCCATTCGGGGTAGCAACCTGCCCTTTGGGTAACTCTTGGAGGGGCGTTCGAGTTTATATTCCTCGGTCACCAGGACTTCAGTCAATCTGTCAGCTAGCAAATCTTGATCAGCTTGAAGCAGCAGCTGCTTTTTCTTAAGGCTATTTGTCGTGGCTATAAGTCCGCGCTTGAAGCACTCTTGTTCGACGGGATCCTCTGGCATGACGAATTCGTCATCGTCGAGGCTTTCCTCGTCTTCGGAGGGAGGCATGTAATTATCATCCTCCGCCTCTCCATTTGCCGCTCTCTTAGGAGGGCTGGCTCCTCCATCCTCCTGCTCTAAATCTTGTTGGAGGGGATTGTTGTTGTCTTCGGCACTGTCCGGAGTGCTATTATCTCCGGTGCCGGTATCACCACTTTTGCCTTGGCAGGACTTAGAGCGGCGCCGCTGACGCTGGCGCTTGGGTTGCTTTTTGGAGGGGTCATCCTCCGTTGTCTCGTCGCCATTGCCTTCTTTGGGTGTGTCCACCATGTATATATCGTATAATGAGGTGGCTGTCCAGTGCCCCGTGGGCAGTGGTTTCTCTTCGTCTCCTACATCGTCGTCCATACCTTCGATGTCTTCGGAGTCGAAGTCGAGCATGTTGGTTAAGTCGTTGACGGTGGCTACTAAGTGGGTGGTGGGTGGGCGGTGAATTTCTTCGTCATCTGCATCCCAATCCTGCCGGACATAGTTCGGCTAGGATCCTCCTGACAAGGAGAGAGACCTTAATGAGTTCAGTATGTTGCCGAAGGGCGAGTGCTGAAAAATATCCGCAGAGGTAAACTCCATGATCAGCGCCCAATCGGATTCGACAGGAGCGGGCGCAGGCGGTTCGGAGTCCGTGGCCGGAGAAGGATCCGGCAGTTTGGCAACACGGCTCTCGTGAAGGGTAACGTCGATATTCGGCTCGATCACCGCTGAGGATACAGCCTCCATGACAGGGTCTGTCCGCCTGTCCATGGATGGCGCAACTGGCTCCGAATTGAGGCTCGGAGCGGCTGCCGGTGCGATCTCCTGAATACGGTCCGATGGTAGAGCTAAATCGTACTCATCGTGACCACGTGGCGCACAAGGCAGGGGCTCGAATCCGTCGAAGATCAAGTCTCCACGGATATCGGCCGTGTAGTTTAAGCTTCCAAACCTGACCTGGTGGCTAGGGGCGTAACTTTCAATCTTCTCCAGATGGCCAAGCGAGTTGGCCCACAGTGCGAAGTCGCCGAACACAAAGATCTGTCCGGGGTGAAAAGTCTCGCCCTGGACTGCATCGCTATCGATGATCATAGGAGCCATCAAGCCTAACGGCGATGACACAGAGGAACTCTCAATGAACGCACCAATGTCGGTGTCAAAACCGGCGGATCTTGGGTAGGGGGTCCCGAACTATGCGTCTAAGGAAGATGGTAATAGGAGGCAATAGGAGGCAGGGGACACGATGTTTTACCCAGCTTCGAGCCCTCTTGATGGAGGTAAAACCCTACGTCCTGCTTGATTTATTCTTGATGATATGAGTATTACAAGAGTTGATCTACCACGAGATCAGAGAGGCTAAACCTTAGAAGCTAGCCTATGGTATGATTGTATGTTGTCCTACGGACTAAAACCCTCTGGTTTATATAGACACCGGAGGGGGCCTGGGTTACACAAGGTCGGTTACAAAGGAGGGGATATACATATCCGTATTGCCTAGCTTGCCTTCCACGCCAAGTAGAGTCCCATCCGGACACGAGACGAAGTCTTCAATCTTGTATCTTCATAGTCCAACAGTCCGGCCAAAGGATATAGTCCGGCTGTCCGGAGACCCCCTAATCCAGGACACCCTTAGGTGGCTTTGCCACAAATACGATGTCAACTACATGATCATGCAAGGCAATATGACAATGATGATGCGTGTCATAATAAAAGGACACCCTTAGGTGGCTTTGCCACAAATACGATGTCAACTACATGATCATGCAAGGCAATATGACAATGATGATGCGTGTCATAATAAACGGAACGGTGGAAAGTTCCATGGCAATATATGTCGGAATGGCTATGGAAATGCCATAATAGGTAGGTATGGTGGTTGTTTTGAGGAACATATAAGGAGGTTTATGTGTGATAGAGTGTATCGTATCACGGGGTTTGGATGCACCGGCGAAGTTTGCACCAACTCTCAAGGTGAGAAAGGGCAATGCACGGTACCGAAGAGGCTAGCAATGATGGAAGGGCGAGAGTGCGTATAATCCATGGACTCAACATTAGTCATAAAGAACTCACATACTTATTTCAAAAATCTACAAGTCATCAAAAACCAAGTATTACGCGCATGCTCCTAGGGGGATAGATTGGTAGGAAAAAACCATCGCTTCTCCCCGACTGAGGGAGTCCTGGACTAAGGGGTCCTCGGGCATCCGGCCTGTTGGCCATGGGCCAGACTGATGGGCTGTGAAGATACAAAGACCGAAGACTGTACCCATGTCCGGATAGGACTCTCCTTGGTGTGGAAGGCAAGCTTGGTGATGGAATATGTAGATTCCCTCCTTTGTAACCGACCTTGTGTAACCCTAGATCCTCTTGCTGTCTACATAAACTGGAGGACTTGGTTCGGATAGGAGATACTCATTATCATAGCCATACAAGCAAGACCTCTAGGGTTTAGCCATTACATTCTCGAGGTAGATCAACTCTTGTAATACTCATATTCATCAATATCAATCAAGAAGGACATAGGGTATTACCTCCATAGAGAGGGCCCGAACCTGGGTAAACATCGTGTCCCTTGTCTCATGTTACCATCGACCTTAGACGCACAGTTCGGGACCCCCTACCCGAGATCCGCCGGTTTTGACATCGACATTGGTGCTTTCTTTGAGAGTTCCACTGTGCCATCGCCAAAAGGTTTGATGCCCCCTTCGGTCGTCAATAATGACGCTGTCCAAGGAGGAACTTTCCTCCCCGGACAGATCTTCATGTTCGGCGGCTTCGCACTGCGGGCCGGATCGTTTGGTCATCTGGAGCAGATTGAAAGCTATGCCCCTGGCCATTAGGTCAGATTTGGGAGCTTGAACTATGTTTTGGACATCCGTGGAGACTTGATCTTTACCGGATTCGAGACCGCGGTAGCCGCTCCCGGTCACCCCGATGATCATGACCTAAATCTGTCGTCAGGCCGCATCTAGTAGACTACTCCTGTAACCTCTCTGGCCCTAGATCCGGAGCAAGCCGCGCCATCCAAGGACGGGAGGATCAACCTCACCACGGAGGCCACATATTCCACGGTGTTGGAGCCGCACAAAGACTTAATCTCTCACGACGTCTTTGTCAGTGGAACTCCACACTCGTCTCCGGCCGTAAGTTCCGAACCACATGAGCCCACGGACGCCGAGCTTGATCGTTTATTGATCTTCGAATTCAGCGCCGCAGACATCTTCCAACACTCGCCCTAGGGCGATGTGCTAAAATCATTAAAGAACATGTCCTTGGCGGAGGACTCACAGCCGAACTATATCCGGCTCGAACCAGGGGCTGATGGTGGAGAATTTTGCTCCCCACCCACCACCCACTTCATAGCCACGGTCGAGGATTCGACCGATACAATTGATTACGACTCAGAGAACATTGACGGTATGGACGACGATGCCGAAGACAACGAAGACCCCGTTGATACAGCTAATGAACAAGATGAATGGGAAGATGGGCAGGTTAGCCCTGGTAAACATGCCACGCACGAAGAATCGGAGGACGACAATTACCTTCCGCTCTCTGAGGATGAGGTGGGCCTCGACACCGAGGATTTTCATCGTGCCTGAGGAACCTCTTGAGAAGGAGCGCTTCAAGCGCCAACTAATAGCCACTACAAGGAGCCTGAAAAAGAAGCAGCGACAGCTTCAAGCTGACCAAGATCTGCTCAGTGATAGATGGACCAAAGTCCTAGCCGCGGAAGAATACGACCTTAGTGGCCCAGCCAAAAGATACTCAAAGCATAGATTGCTACCCCAGGGCAATGACGAAGCGCTCAACCCGTGCCATCATCGCACAAGGCGGCAGGTCGACCACAACTTGGTCCGGGTAAAGCGGCAACTCAAACCGAACACCAGACCGCCCCACCTCGCCATAAAGGCAAGAACAAAATAGCTCAGGGTTGTGCATACGACCTTCAACAGGACTTGGGTAGTAGAGCAGGATACTCTAGAGCGATCTACGGATTGCGAGGACATACCTCGACACGCGACGACGGCCACCTATTCGGACGTGACAAACCTAGCCACGCCCGGGCCGAAAACCGCAAATGGACTCCATCGGAGGTACATCGAAGTGTGGCCCAACATAGAGGTGCATCACACCCTCTTTGCTTCACAGACAAAGTAATGGATCATGAATTCCCGGATGGGTTCAAACCTTTAAATATCGAATCATACGATGGAACAACGGATCCCACAGTATGGATCGAAGACTTCCTCCTCCATATCCACATGGCCCGCGGAGATGACCTTCATGCCACCAAATACCTACCACTAAAACTCAAAGGACCAGCTCGGCACTGGTTAAACAGACTGCCGGAAAATTCTATTGGCAGCTAGGAAGATTTAGAGGACGCCTTTCGCGACAACTTCCAAGGAACATATGTCCAGCCACTAGACGCCGATGACTTAAGTCACATTGTCCAGCAGCCCGGAGAGTCAGCCAGGAAGCTCTGGACTAGGTTCTTAGTTAAAAAGAACCAAATCAGCGACTGTCCGGACAGGGAATCCCTTGCGTTCTTTAAACACAGCGTCCAGGATGAATGGCTTGCACGCCACCTCAGTCAAGAAGGACCTAGATCCATGACAGCCCTTACCGCTCTAATGACCCGCTTTTGCGCGGGAGAAGACAGCTGGCTCGCTCGCAGAAGCAATAGCGCCAACGATTTAGGCACTTCCGAAATCCAAGACGGCAATGGCAAGCCACGTCGAAGCAAACACAATAGTCGCAATGATAATGAAAGATCACGCGACACATCGGTCAATGCCGAATTCAGCAATCCCAAGCCCGGTCAACAGAAAAAGCCATTTAAGGCGAACAGAGACGGACCATCCAACCTAGACCGGATACTGGACCGATCCTACCAGATTCATGGCCATCCCAATAAAACAGCTAATCATACCAACAGAAGCTATTGGGTCCTCAAGCAGGCCGGCAAGCTCAACCCCGAACACAAGGGAAGGGGCCGCCAGGCAATAGGGACGACGGAGTGGTTCACCAGCCAAATGCCGGGGGTCAGAAGCAATTTCCCCCCGAAGATCAATCAAATCTGGAGCAGAAATAGCAGTTCGGCTTCCGTTGCCCATCTCATATACCCATTAAAACTCTACCGCACATACACAACTACACACTTAAGATACCATGGGCGTTGGCGGAAGCATAATACGGACAAGTCTGCAAGCACTCTGGACCCAATTCACATTACCTGAATTAATCATCTGCGTCTTTCCGCAAACGAATACACCCCCTATGGTTGTTTCACAAATATACCCCGGGCTTAACTTGCCAGGGGCTCAGTACGGGAACAAATGAGTTGCCAACAAAGTCCGAATAGCTTTTACAGCGTACATCGGTGTCGTGAGTTTGGCCTTATATGCATCAGCTCTGAATCATGTCTTGGGTCAATAGTTGGGTTGCCCGGCTCCTGTGCTTGCTATCCTACGTTCTGCTCTGTCGGCTAGGGTAGTAAAGGGACAACTACTACGATTGTGCTTCCGGTTCACCTGGCTCAGCACCTCAGTAGAGAAAGCCGAAAACTGACTGTCATGATGCGGCGAGAGCTGGCCAACCACTCGATGACTTATCGGAATCTCTAGCAATTCCTCCGTGTCACACAAAGGACCTGTTTCTGGTCAAATATGTAAACGCATCTTGTGAATATGCTGCATACATACCAGGGACTATGTTGTAGACCCACCATAAAACTCATATGGCTAAGTGAAAGTGTTAACACCCTATAGTCTGGTTGCCTGGTTCGCCGCTTTGACACCTCTTCACGGACCAAGACGTTGGATCAAGAGTGATCAAATGCTTTTCCGAACACCCCCGTACTTCCTATGAGGGGGCTGAAGTCGACGACTGGAAAACTTTCAGATTATATTAAAACGGCCACACAATAGGAACACAAACTTTCGAGTAGCATAAAAATAGATTAACTATAAAATTGTCTCGTACAATTCTCATACACCTCACTCGAACATTATGTCTTTCGAGCATTGACCCACACTAGGACGTCTTCAAAATAATGCTCCGGTTCATGGCGGTCCTTGCCCTTCAGTGGACTCTTCACCGCAATATCAGTGGCCTTCATCTTCCCCCAGAATGTCTTGACTTGGGCAAAGGCCATCCGTACACCCTTGATGCACACCGACCGCTTCACAGCGTCGATATGTGGCACCGCGTCAACAAGCCGTTGTACCAAGCCGAAGTAACTATTCAGAACATGCTTAGTTGGCCATAACCAGATTATGATGTTCTTCATGGCAGCGCCGCATATCCTATGAAGCTCGGCCCACTGGGACATCTGCTCATTCAGTAACAGGGGGCGCTTCGACGCACCGAATTGTGTCCAGAAAAGCTTCTCTGTTGCATAACCCTCTTACGCCTGGTACAACTGTGCCGCATCGGAAGAACTCTTCGGCAAGTCTAAAAACTCATCCGGAGAACTCCACAATTGGTTAAGCTGAGCATAGTTCAGATCGCCAAACTTAGTCTGTAGCAAAAAGGGCTTACTAGCCGCAATCTTCCCACCTTGTCGGATCTCCTCACAGGCTGCTCTGGATTCAGACCGCGCTTCTCTCACCTCTCGTAAGGCCTTATCAAGCTCAGCCATTTTGGCTTCATTCTCCTTCTCAAGGAGTTCAGAGCGGCTAGCAGCATTTTTTAGTTTGAACACCATCGTGGATATCTTCTCCTCGTCTTGACGCCAAGCATCTTGTTCGGCTTTTAACTCAGCCGATGCCTTTTTGGCAGCCGCATTACTACACCGGGCCTGCTCCCTGGCCCGGGCCAGCTCCGCCCGAAGAATTTTAATGGCGGCAACTCCATTTGCAGCTATGCATATTACAGTATATAACTTTCAGCATCATGCTTATATCACAACAATGTATGTGAGGGGACTGCCCCGAATACATACCTTGCGATTCGTCAAGACGCATATTGATTAACGCAATGTCTTCCCCGGCCATGTCAAGCTTCCACTACAGCTTGTTAATATCCATAGTCTAGGAAGTAGCCAGGGGGGAGGCAACCTGTGTTCAAGTTAATCAGATTAGTCCTTGAATATTTCTTCTTGAACCTCCATTCGCCTCCCATGGGAAGCCAACCCGAGTCTCAGGGCCTACTACCTGTACAAAGGTGCATATTTGCAAATAAAATATAGTTTAAAACATTAAATCACAAACCTCGAAGCCTCTTAGCAAGCCCACAAAGGCCTCATTCAATCCGCTTTTCATGGACGGGATCTTTCCGACCACCTTGCCCATCAAGGTATGATGTTCCTCTGAGACGGACGCCTGTCGTAGCATGTTCGTCAATGTATATGGCGCCTCTGGGTCTCCAAAGGTTGCTGTAGGAGTACGACCTCCCTTTGAATGGATCCATTCATTCGTATCCGGCGGCAGACCGACTGTTCGGGGCCTTCATTGTTGGTCCCCGGACCCTGGGCCACCGAGGTGTTACCTTCGGGTAATGTCTTCATCATCCCTGGCACCACTTGTTGGTCGGGGGAGACCCTCCGCGATGACACCTCGAAGTCGTCCATCCTATTGGGCGGAGAGGCCGGTGGATGCGTCTCGCTTTCCATCATTTCAGGGAGAAGGTCCCCCGAGGAAGAGGATTGTTGAAGAATACTGCGTGCCGAACTACAAAAAATATATATGCCAGGCATCATAAGAAAATAACGGGACATGTTTAAAACATCCTTGTTCACTTACGATTTGGCCTGAGGCTTGTCCACGTCACGAGACTGCGCTTCGGCGTCCTCCAAGCCCGAGCCACCCGACAAAGGCATCTTGCCTCGCTTAGGAGCCTGTGTTCCTCCCAATCTTGGGAGGCGGCACTTTTCTTCCCATGAGGGGAGGAGAGGGTGCCCCCCTCCTTCACTCCTATCTTCGGATGAGGGAATTTTGATTCCTCCGGACACAATGTCTGAGGTACCCTTGGAATTGGGGTCATCTTTGTTGTTTCCACTCTCCGCCTCGCCCTCCTTCACACGCATCTGGTATGGTGCTGGGGCTACCATCCTTGTTAAAACAGGATTCGCTGGGGCCTTCGGGCAGAGGGGCCGGACACATAATTAGTTCCGCCTTATTTATCCAGCCTTGGAGAAAGATAGCCTGCTCAGTACCGTATTACGCTATGCGTAATTACAAAGTGTTCGGAAGACAAGTGCTTACCGGGGTATCCGGACGGTTGTAGTTAAGGCCAGTGTCCTCGGTAGTGTCCGGCCAATGTTTTCGCTTCCCAAAAAACAACTTCCACATCCCTTCGTGCATAGTGCCAAAGAGTGTTGGAGGGTTTGTGGTCCTTCTGGATTGAGCTCCCACATGCGGTGAGACCTACGCTGGTAGGGCAGGATTCGGCGAACTAGCATCACTTCAATCCCGTTGACAAGATCGATGTCTCTCTCAAGGAGGGCTCGGACGCGGCTCTATAGAGTCTGCACTTCATCAATTGATCCCCAGTCCAGCCCCTTATTAATCCATGATGCAAGCTATGGTGGAGGGCTAGAACAGAACCCAGGAATAGCTGTCCACTTGGTGCTATGCGGTTCCGTGACATAAAACCATTCTCGCTGCCATTGTGGGAGGCTTCGCTGAAAGAGCCTTTTGGCCAGAGAGTGTTGGTAAGCTTGCTTAGTACAGCACCACCGCACTCCGCCTGTTCCCCATTAACTACCTTCGGCTTCACACTGAAGGTCTTGAGCCATAAGCCGAAGTGTGGGGGGATTCATAGGAAGGCCTCGCATGTAATGATAAATGCCGAGACATGGAGGATAGAGTCCGGGGCTAGATCATGAGAATCTAGTCCGTAATAAAACATTAGTCCCCGGACGATGGGGTGAAGAGCAAACCCTAGTCCCCGAAGGAAGTGGGAGATGAATACGACCCTCTCGCTAGATCTGGGGGTCGGAATAACCTGCCCTTGAGCAGGAAGCCTGTGGTGGACCTCCGCGGTCAAATATCTGGCCGCCCGAAGCTTTTTGATATCCTCCTCTGTAATGGAGAAAGCCACCCATCGGCCTTGAGAGCTGGGTCCGGACATGATGGGGAGGCTTGAAACAAGGAAGTCGAATCTTGGGTGCTAGAACTCGAGGTTGGGAATGTTGAGGAGAGGTTTGGCATAAAAGGACGTCCCTTGGTTCCTTTATAAAGGCAACGGGTATTGACCGCCTCCTTCCAAGCCTAAGAACCTGCCTATTCCTAAGGAATCTTTCCCGCAGGACGGTTGGGTTACCCACGCTCGTATTGATGAAAACCCCGCAATTAGGGGACACGATGTCTGCTTTGACAAGACATGTCAATGAAAACCACGCCGCGAAACGTGGAGCGGCAGGCAAAAAATGGTTCGAAATTATGACCGGATGGACGTGATGGCATGTTGTAAAAGTTGTCAGCGGATTGGACTCGTGTATTATTATATTCTCTCTATGGTTGTGTGTGGTGTGTGTTACACGCCCGGACATGATCAATTCATCCGAAGACTATTTTGGAGTTCGGGAGGAGGAACCCGCCTTGCAATGCCGAAGACAGCACTACGCGCCGGATACCCTGTCATTGAAGCCGGGTTTAGGGGCTACGGAGGGAGTCCTGGACTAAGGGGTCCTTGGGCATCCGGCCTGTTGGCCATGGGCCGGACTGATGGGCAGTGAAGATTCGAAGACCGAAGACTGTACCTGTGTCCGGATAGGACTCTCCTTGGCGTGGAAGGCAAGCTTGGCGACGGAATATGTAGATTCCCTCCTTTGTAACCGACCTTGTGTAACCCTAGATCCTCCTGGTGTCTATATAAACTAGAGGACTTAGTTCGGATAGGAGATATTCATTATCATAGCCATGCAAGCTATACCTCTAGGGTTTAGCCATTACGATCTCGAGGTAGATCAACTCTTGTAATACTCATATTCATCAATATCAATCAAGCAGGACGTAGGGTATTACCTCCATAGAGAGGGCCCGAACCTTAAACATCATGTCCCTTGTCTCCTGTTACCATCGACCTCAGACGCACAGTTCGGGACCCCCTACCCAAGATCCGCTGGTTTTGACACCGACCGCCATTCATAAGGAAGACAATCAAATAACTCCTCATGTTTCAAATTTGTTACACAATGTTTACCATACGTGCATGCTACGAGACTTGCAAACTTCAACACAAGTATTTCTAAAATTCACAACTACTCAACTAGCATAACCTTAATATCACTATCTCCATATCTCAAAACAATCATCAAGTATCAAACTTCTCTTAGTATTCAATGCACTTATATGAAAGTTTTTTATTATTCCTAAAGGCAAATTACCATGCTGTTCTAAAGGACTCTCAAAATAATATAAGTGAATCATGAGAGATCAATTTCTATAAAATGAAACCACCACCGTGCTCTAAAAGATATAAGTGAAGCACTAGAGAAAAAACTATATAGCTCAAAAGTTATAAGTGAAGCACATAGAGTATTCTAATAAATTCCGGTTCATGTGTGTCTCTCTCAAGAGGTGTGTACAGAAAGGATGATTTTGGTAAACTAAAAGCAAAGACTCAAATCATACAAAACGCTCCAAGCAAAACACATATCATGTGGTGAATAAAAATATAGCTCCAAGTAAAGTTAACGATAGACGAAGACAAAAGAGGGGATGCCTTCCGGGGCATCCCCAAGCTTACGCTTTTGGTGTCCTTGGATTTTACCTTGGGGTGCCTTGGGCATCCCCAAGATTAGGCTCCTGCCACTCCTTGTTCCATAATCCATCAAATCTTTACCCAAAACTTGAAAACTTCACAACACAAGACTTCACAGAAAATCTCATGAGCTCCGTTAGCGAAAGAAAACAAAACACCACTTCAAGGTACTGTAATGAACTCATTATTTATTTATGTTGGTGTTAAACCTACTATATTCCAACTTCTCTACGGTTTATAAACTCCATTACTAGCCATAGATTCATCAAAATAAGCAAACAACACACGAAAAACAGAATCTGTCAAAAACAAGAACAGCCTGTAGTAATATGTAACTAACGCAAACTTCTGGAACCCCAAAAATTCTAAAATAAATTGCTGGACGTGAGGAATTTATATATTAATCACCTTCAAAAATAATTAACTAAATATCAATCTCCAATAAAAAATGGCAGCAATTCTCGTGAGCTCTAAAGTTTCTGTTATTTACAGCAAGATAAAAAAGACTTTCCCCAAGTCTTCCCAACGGTTCTACTTGGCACAAACACTAATTAAACACAAAAAACACAACCAAAACAGAGTCTAGATTAATTATTTATTACTAAACAGGAACAAAAATCAAGTAATAAAAATAAAATTGGGTTGCCTCCCAACAAGTGTTATCGTTTAACGCCCCTAGCTAGGCATAAAAGCGAAGATAGATCTAGGTATTGCCATCTTTGGTAGGCAATCCATAAGTGGCTCTGATAATAGATTCATATGGTAATTTTATTTTAATTCTAGGGAAGTGTTCCATGCCTTTCCTTAATGGAAATTGGAATCTAATATTCCCTTCCTTCATATCAATAATTGCACCAATTGTTCTAAGGAAAGGTCTACCAAGAATAATAAGACATGAAGGATTGTAATCTATATCAAGAACAATGAAATCTACGGGCACATAATTCCTATTTGCAATAATAAGAACATCTTTAATTTTCCCCATAGGTTTCTTAATAGTGGAATCCGCAAGGTGCAAGTTTAAAGAACAATCATCAAATTCACGGAAACCTAGCAAATCACACAAAGTTTTTGGGATCGTGGAAACACTAGCACCCAAATCACACAAAGCATAGCATTCATGATCTTTAATTTTAATTTTAATTGTAGGTTCCCACTCATCATAATGTTTTCTTGGGATAGAAACTTCCAACTCAAGTTTTTCTTCATAAGATAGCATCAAAGCACCAACATATGTTTAGTAAAAGCTTCATTTTGACTATAAGCATGAGGAGAATTTAGCACGGATTGTAGCAAGGAAATACAATCTATCAAAGAGCAATTATCATAATTAAATTCCTTGAAATCCAAGATAGTGGGTTCATTGCTATCTAAAGTTTTAACATCTTCAATCCCACTTTTACCAATTTTTGCATCAACATCTAAAAACTCGGAATTTTTGGGACGCCTTCTAACTAAAGTTGAATCATCTCTAGTCCCATCATTATCAAGATTCTTATTACAAAACAAAGATTTAATAGGGGACACATCAATAACTTTTAGATCTTCATCTTTATTATCATGAAAACTAGAAGAACACGCTTTCACAAAGCAATCTTTCTTAGCCCGTATCCTAGCGGCTCTTTCCTTGCACTCATCAATGGAAATTCTCATGGCTTTGAGAAACTCATTGATATCATGCTTAGGTGGAATAGATCTAAGTTTCAAAGAATCAACATCAAGAGAAATTCTATCCACGTTCCTAGCCAATTCATCAATCTTAAGCAATTTTTCTTCAATCAAAGCATTATAACTCTTTTGGTAACTAATAAATTCTTTAATACTAGATTCAAAATCAGAGGGCAACTTATTATAATTTCCATAAGAATTGTTGTAGGAATTACCATAATTATTAGAGGAATTACTAGGAAACGGCTTAGAATTAAAATTACCTCTATACACGTTGTTACCAAAACTGTTCCTACCAACAAAATTCGCATGCATAGATTCATTATTATTCTCGATCAAAGTAGACAAAGGCATATCATTAGGATCAGTAGAAGCACTCTTATTAGCAAACAATTTCATAAGTTCATCCATCTTTCCACTCAAAACATTAATCTCTTCAATCGCATGAACTTTTTTACTAGTAGATCTTTTAGTGTGCCATTGAGAATAATTAACCATAATATTATCTAGAAGTTTGGTAGCTTCTCCTAAAGTGATTTCCATAAAAGTGCCTCCTTTGGCCGAATCTAAAAGATTTCTAGAAGAAAAATTCAATCCGGCATAATTTTTTTGTATAATTATCCATAAATTCAAACCATGTGTAGGGCAATTACGTATCATCAATTAAATCCTCTCCCAAGATTGTGCAACATGCTCATTATCAAGTTGATTAAAATTCATAATATCGTTTCTAAGCGAGGTGATCTTAGCGGGAGGAAAATACTTAGAGATAAAAGCATCTTTGCACTTATTCCATGAATCAATACTATTTTTAGGCAAAGACGAAAACCAAGCTTTAGCACGATCTCTAAGCGAAAACAGAAATAGCTTAAGTTTAACAATATCATTATCAACATCTTTATTCTTTTTCATATCACACAAATCAACAAAGTTGTTTAGATGGGTAGTTGCATCTTCACTAGGAAGGCCAGAAAACGGATCTTTCATGACAAGATTCAGCAAAGCAGTAATAATTTCACAAGATTCAGCATCAGTAAGAGGAGCAATTGGAGTGCTAATAAAATCATTATTGTTGGTATTGGCAAAGTCACACAATTTAGTATTATCTTGAGCCATTGTGACAAGCAAGCAATCCAACACACATGCAAACAAGCGAAGAAAAGGTGAATGGAAAGAGAGGGCGCAAGGAAAAGAGGGTGAATAAAACGGCAAGGGTGAAGTGGGGGAAGGAAAACAAGAGGCAAATGGCAAATAATGTAATGCGAAGGGTAAGAGTTGTGATGGTTACTTGATATGTCTTGACTTGGCGTATATCTCCCCGGCAAGAGCGCCAGAAATCCTTCTTGCTACCTCTTGAGCATGCGTTGGTTTTCAAGGGTGATGCTGCAAAGCAACGTTAGTATTTCCCTCATTTTTTGAGAACCAAGGTATCAATCCAGTAGGAGACCACGCGAAAGTCACCTCGTACCTACACAAACAAATAAGAACTTCACAACCAATGCGATAATGGGGTTGTCAATCTCTTCACGACCACTTGCAAGAGTGAGATCAGATAGAGATAATAATAATAAGATAAATATTTTTGGTATTTTTAATGACATATATTTGAAAGTAAAGATTTCGAAATAAACGGTGCCAGAAATAGCTAGTTGACGGAAGATTAATATGATGGAAGATAGACCCGGGGGGGCATAGGTTACACTAGTGGCTTCTCTTAAGATAGCATAAGTATTACGGTGGGTGAATAAATTATTGTCGAGCAATTGATAGAATTGAGCATAGTTATGAGAATATCTAGGTATGATCATGTATATAGGCATCACGTCCGTGACAAGTAGACCGACTCCTGCCTGCATCTACTACTATTACTCCACACATCGACCGCTATCCAGCATGCATCTAGAGTATTAAGTTCATAAAAATGGAGTAACGCTTTAAGCAAGATGACATGATGTAGAGGGATAAACTCATGCAATATGATGTAAACCCCATCTTTTTATCCTCGATGGCAACAATACAATACGTGTTGTTTCCCCTACTGTCACTGGGATCGAGCACCGCAAGATTGACCCCAAAGCTAAGCACTTCTCCCATTGCAAGAAAGATCAATCTAGTAGGCCAAACCAAACTAAAAATTCAAAGAGACTTGCAAAGATAACCAATCATACATAAAAGAATTCAGAGAAGATTCAAATATTGTTCATAGATAATCTTCATCATAAACCCACAATTCATCGGATCTCGACAAACACACCGCAAAAGAAGATTACATCGAATAGATCTCCAAGAGAATAGAGGAGAACTTTGTATTGAGACCCAAAGAGAGAGAAGGAGCCATCTAGCTAATAACTATGGACCCGAAGGTCCGAGGTAAACTACTAACACATCATCGGAGGGGCTATGGTGTTGATGTAGAAGCTCTCCGTGATCAATGCCCCCTCCGGCGGAGCGACGGAAAATGCCCCAAGATGGGATCTCATGGATATAGAAGGTTGCGGTGGTGGAAATAGGTTTTCTTGGTGCCCTCTGATGTTTTTAGGGCACGTAGGTATATAGGAGGAAGAAGTAGGTCGATGGAGCCACGAGTGGACCACGAGGGTGGAGGGCGTTCCCAGGGGGGTAAGCGCGCCCCCCCTAATACGTCTCCGTTGTATCTATAATTTTTGATTGTTCCATGCCAATATTCTACAACTTTTATATACTTTTGGCAACTTTTTATACTATTTTTGGGACTAACATATTGATCCAGTGCCCAGTGTCAGTTCCTGTTTGTTGCATGTTTTTTTGTTTTGCAGAATATCCATATCAAATGGAGTCCAAACAGGATAAAAACTGACGGACATTTTTTTGGGATATATATGATTTTTGGGAAGAAAAATCCACGCGAGACGATGCCCGAGGGGGCCACGAGGCAGGGGGCGCGCCCCTGACCCTCGTGGCCACCCCGTACGGCGGTTGATGCCCTTCTTTTGCTGCAAGAAAGCTAATATCCGGATAGAGATCGTGTTAAAATTTCAACCCAATCAGAGTTACGGATCTCCGGGAATATAAGAAACGGTGAAAGGATACAATCTGAGAACACGGAAAAAAAGAGAGACATAGAGACATATCCAATCTCGGAGGGGCTCTCGCCCCGCCCATGCCATGGAGACAAAGGACCAGAGGGGAAACCCTTCTCCCATCTAGGGAGGAGGTCAAGGAAGAAGAAGAAGAAGGAGGAGGAGGGGGGGTCTCTCCCCCTCGCTTCCGGTGGCACCGGAGTGCCACCGGGGGCCATCATCATCACCACAATCTTCACCAACAACTTAACCGCCATCATCACCAACTCTTCCCCCCTCTATGCAGTGGTGTAATCCCTCTCTTACCCGCTGTAATATCTACTTAAACATGGTGCTCAACGCTATATATTATTTCCCAATGATGTATGGCTATCCTATGATGTTTGAGTAGATCCGTTTTGTCCTACGGGTTATTTGATGATCGTGACTGGTTTGAGTTGCATGTTATATTATTGGTGCTGTCCTATGGTGCTCTCCTTGTCGCGCAAGCGTGAGGGATACCCGCTGTAGGGTTTGCAATATGTTCGTGATTTGCTTATGGTGGGTGGCGTGAGTGACAGAAGCATATACCCGAGTAAGTAGGTTGTTTGCGTATGGGATAGAGAGGACTTGATGCTTTAATGCTATGGTTGGGTTTTACCTCTTAATGATCTTTAGTAGTTGCGGATGCTTGCTAGAGTTCCACTCATAAGTGCATATGATCCAAGTAGAGAAAGTATGTTAGCTTATGGCTCTCCCTCAAATAAAATTGCAATAATGATTACCGGTCTAGTTATCGATTGCCTTGGGACAAATAACTTTCTCGTAACAAAAAGCTCTTTACTAAAACTAACTTAGTTGTGTCTTTATCTAAACAGCCCCTACTTTTTATTTACTTGCTCTTTATTATCTTGCAAACCTATCCAAAAACACCTACAAAGTACTCCTAGTTTCATACTTGTTCTAGGTAAAGTGAACGTTAAGCGTGCGTAGAGTTGTATCGGTGGTCGATAGAACTTGAGGGAATATTTGTTCTACCTTTAGCTCCTCGTTGGGTTCGACACTCTTACTTGTCGAAAGAGGCTACAATTGACCCCCTATACTTGTGGATTATCAAGACCTTTTTCTAGCGCCGTTGTCGGGGAGTCATATCGTGGGGTGAATATTCTCGTGTGTGCTTGTTTGCTTTATCACTAAGTAATTTTTATTTGCTGTTCTTAGTTGTTTTCTATCTTTAGTTATGGGTAGGAAATGCAAAATACCAAAAAAATAGTTGTACCTACTGAACCAATGGTTGAAGAACCTCTCAAAATCTATCACACTCCTGAAGCTTATTACTCGGATCATCTTCGATCCCTACATGCTCGTGCTGAAACCCCAACTAGCTTAGTTGAGGGCAAATCTTTAGATGAGCATGCTTGTTATGTGTGACGCCGCATATCTGAAAAAGGGAAACATTTACTGGATCAAATTCATCATTTGCAATGCTATGCTTGGAATTTATGTGAATTATATGATTATACTTGTTCTTTTGAAGACCCTAAGAAACACCTTCCCTACCAATGTTTGTTTAGTGATGATGGAATCGTATCTTCGTATGCTAAGGGTGTTTATAATTACTATGATGTTCAACAAATTGAAGAATTTGTTGCTTTTAAGGGTGCTTACGAAATTGCTTCTTTGATTAAAAAGTATGATGCTACTCTTTACAAATATGAAAATTTTTCCATACTTAAATATTGCTATGATAATTATGCTTCTAATGCCTATGTTGAACCATATATTGAGGACTACTCCGCTGTAGAAGAAGAGACTAATATTTTGCAGGAGTCTATGGAAGAAGAAATTGATGAAACTGTGAGCTCATTGGATGAAAAAGATGATGAGGAGAGCGAAGAACAAAAGGAGGAAGAGCGGACTAGCTACCCGTGCCCACCTTCTAATGAGAGTAACTCTTCCACTCATACATTGTTTAATTTACCTTCATGCTTACCGAAGGATGTTTGCTATGATGACTGTTATGATCCCGTTGATTCTCTTGAAATATCCCTTTTTGATGATGCTTGCTATGCTCGTGGCCAAGATGCAAATATAAATTATGCTCATGGAGATGAACTTGCTATAGTTCCTTATGTTAAACATGAAATTTTTGCTATTGCACCCACGCATGATAGTCTTATTATCTTTACTACACTATATCGGAGAAGTTTGCTCTTATTAAGGATTATATTGATGGGTTGCATTTTACTATTACACATGATGATTTTGATGAATATAATATGCATGTGCTTTCTGCTCCTACTTGCAATTATTATGAGAGAGGAACTATATCTCCACCTCTCTATGTTTCCAACATGGTAAAATTGCAAAAACTGTTTATACTATGCATTGGCCTTTACTATGTGTGCATGAATTGTTCTTTTATGACATGCCGATGCATATGAAGAGAGTTAGACTTCGTCACTACTTGATACATGTTACTTTGTTCTCACTACTAAATTAAAAGAAACTGTTTATACTATGCATTGGTCTTTACTATGTGTGCATGAATTGTTCTTTTATAACATGCCGATGCATAGGAAGAGAGTTAGACTTTGTCATTACATGATATATGTTACCTTGTGCTCACCACTAAATTACAAATCATTGTTAATTAAAATTGGCTTTGATATACCTTGGGATCCGGGTGGATCCATTACTTGAGCACTATATGCCTAGCTTAATGGCTTTAAAGAAAGAGCTGCCAGGGAGACAACCTGGAAGTTTTAGAGAGTCATTTATTTCTGTTGAGTTCTTTCATATAGTTTAAAAACAACAAAAATAAAGAGGGTAACCCAAAACTTTTTCAAAAAGGAAAGTGAAAGTGAGAGAGACAAGCATTGTTAAAGTGGGAGCTAGCCTTGAACTTTGTTCATGCTCACAGAAACTTTGTGAATCTTGATTACAGAAACTTTTCAACAAAAATAATTATCCCCTTGTATAATTCCATTGTATTATAAAAATAATGTGCCAAGGTTTGCCTTTAGGATGTTTACTTTGCTTGTTGGTTTGTACGGTGCAGGACAGAAACTTTGGCTGTAGTGCGCGATTTTACATTTTTTTACTGGAACGTCAAATGGTTATCATTCTTTTTGCACTGTCTTCCTATACAAATTTTTTATTTTTCCTAATTGTGGTAGAATTTTAGGAGTACCATAGGTATGGTGAATGTTTAGATTATTCCAGACTGTTCTGTTTTAGACAGATTCTGTTTTTGATGCATAGTTTGCTTGTTTTGATGAAACTATCAATTTATATTAGTGTATTAAGCCATGAAAAAGTTATATTACAGTAGCTGCAATGATAAAACAAAATATTAATTGGTTTGCGACAGTACTTAGAGTAGTGATTTGCTTTATTATACTAACGGATCTTACCGAGTTTTCTGTTGAAGTTTTGTGTGGATGAAGTGTTTGATGATCGAGAAGGTCTCGATGTGAGAAGAAGGAAGAGAGGCAAGATCTCAAGCTTGGGGATTCCCTAGGCACCCCAAGTAAATATTCAAGGAGACTCAAGCATCTAAGCTTGGGGATGCCCCGGAAGGCATCCCCTCTTTCTTCAACAAGTATCGGTATGTTTTCGGATTCGTTTCATTCATGTGATATGTGCAATCTTGGAGCATCTTTTGCATTTAGTCTTCATTTTTCTATTATGCACCATGCTGGTATGAGGTAGTCCTTGGTTGATTTATAGAATTCTCTATGCACTTCACTTATATCTTTTGAGTATGGCTTTATAGAATGCTTCATGTGCTTCACTTATATCATTTGAAGTTTGGATTGCCTGTTTCTCTATACATAGAAAACTGCCATTTGTAGAATGCTCTTTTGCTTCACTTATATTTGTTAGAGCATGGGCATATCTTTTGTAGAAAGAATTAAGCTCTCTTGCTTCACTTATATCTATTTAGAGAGATGACAGGAATTGGTCATTCACATGGTTAGTCATAAAATCCTACATAAAACTTGTAGATCACCGAATATGATATGTTTGATTCCTTGCAATAGTTTTAAAATATAAAGATGGTGATATTAGAGTCATGGTAGTGGGTAGTTGTAGATTAGTAGAAATACTTGTGTTTAGGTTTGTGATTCCCGTAGCATGCACGTATGGTGAACTGTTATGTAACGAAGTAGGAGCATGAGGTATTTATTGATTGTCTTCCTTATCAGTGGTGGTCGGGGACGAGCGATGGTCTTTTCCTACCAATCTATCCCCCTAGGGGAATGCGTAGTAGTACTTTGCTTCGAGGGCTGATAAACTTTTCCAATAAGTATGTGAGTTCTTTATGACTAATGTTGAGTCCATGGATTATACGCACTCTCACCCTTCCATCATTGCTAGCCTCTTCGGTACCGTGCATTGTCCTTTCTCACCTCGAGAGTTTGTGCAAACTTTGCCGGTGCATCCAAACCCCGTGATATGATACACTCTGGCACACATAAACCTCCTTATATCTTCCTCAAAACAGCCACCATATCTACCTATCATGGCATTTCCATAGCCATTCCGAGATATATTGCCATGCAACTTCCATCCTCATCATATACATGACTTGAGCATTTATTGTCATATTGCTTTGCATGATCGTAAGATAGTTAGCATGATATTTTCATGGCTTGTCGGTTTTTTTATGTCATTGCTACGCTAGATCATTGCACATCTCGGTACACCGCAGGAGGCATTCATATAGAGTCATATCTTTGTTCTAGTATCAAGTTGTAATATCGAGTTGTAAGTAAATAAAAGTGTGATGATCATCATTATTAGAGCATTGTCCCAGTGAGGAAAGGATGATGGAGACTATGATTCCCCCACAAGTCGGGATGAGACTCCGGACAAAAAAAAAGAAAAAAAAGAAAAAGAGAAAAAAAAAGAGAAAAGCCAAAAAAGGGAAGGCCCGAAAAAACTAAAAGATGAGAGAAAAAGAGAGAAGGGGCAATGTTATTATCCTTTTACCACACTTGTGCTTCAGAGTAGCACCACGTTCTTCGTATAGAGAGTCTTTTGAGTTATCACTTGCATATACTAGTGGGAATTTTCATTATAGAACTTGGCTTGTATATTCCGATGATGGGCTTCCTCAAATGCCCGAGGTCTTCATGAGCAAGCAAGGTGGATGCACACCCACTTAGCAGGGCCGGGCCGGCAAAATCCGGGGCCCTGTGCGAAACTAAAAAATGGGGCCCTCTCTCGCTAAAAAATGAACGAACAAGAAATTGTAATTTGTATGTATCTCACAGTGTTTTTATAATGTGTAATATAAGATGTATTAATTGAATTCTGTTCTCTTTCTTTTCTCTAGCGCTTATAGGAACCAAACTGATTTTCCCCATGATGACTCAAATCTGTATTATTGAAACACAAGATAAAAAAGATGAATAAAATAAAATTGAAGTTATACAATAGCATATATCAATTGAAGATCATGCGTCGATATTTTGTAATTAAACGAACCATCTAACTCACCTAGTTTTGGGTCTTGTTCGGTTGAACTACTACACTGTGATCTTTAACCGAGGAGATAAGAACCGATCTGTAACGAAGTAACGATTCCTACCAAAATTTAATTAGAAAATTAGGAAGTAGGAGTAGGAACCGAAATTAATCGGGAAGAAGGATTCACTAAGCACGTGGAGGGTGGAGTCGGTCAGTCGGTCATGGATGGGTCCGATGAGGTGATCTCATTTCCTGTAGCGATGGCGACAGAACTGCAACGGCCTAAAGTAACGATCCATGAAAATTGGAGAGGAAGCTACGAAAGCAACGACAGCGGCTCTGATGAGCTCAAGGCGACGACCGACGAGATGATCTCATTTCGTGTTGTGACTTGCGACATGGACATGATTACTGTTGCGGTTTCGGATCGAGGCGATCCCGATCGACTGCTGCATCGATCCCTTTTTGAGACCGAGCAGTTCCCTTTTTCTGAGAACATCGAGCCCTCGACGGCCTCGACTTAGCCCAACTCCAGCGCCGAGCGGCCTAGTGCGGCAGAGCCTTGCATATTTTTTAAATACTATGCCTATATAAAAAAATTGGGGCCCCTCAACATTATGGGCCCTGTGCGGGCCGCACATTTGGCATCACTATGGGCCCGGCCCTGCCACTTAGTTTCAGTTTGAGCTTTCATACACTTATAGCTCTAGTGCATCCGTTGCATGGCAATCCCTACTCCTCGCATTGACATCAATTGATGGGCATCTCCATAGCCCATTGATTAGCCGCGTCGATGTGAGACTTTGTCCCTTTTTGTCTTCTCCACATAACCCCCATCATCATATTCTATTCCACCTATAGTGCTATATCCATGGCTTGCGCTCATGTATTGCGTGAGGGTTGAAAAAGTTGAAGTGCATTAAAAAGTATGAACCAATTGCTCGGCTTGTCATCGGGGTTGTGCATGATGTAAATATTTTGTGTGGTGAAGATGGAGCATAGCCAGATTATATGATTTTCTAGGGATAACTTTCTTTGGCCATGTTATTTTGAAAAGACATGATTGCTTTATTAGTAGGCTTGAAGTATTATTGTTTTTATGTCAAATGATAGACTATTGCTTTGAATCACCCATATCTTAATATTCACGCCATGATTAGATATGTGATCAAGATTATGCTAGGTAGCATTCCACATCAAAAATTATCTTTTTTTATCATTTACCTACTCGAGGACAAGCAGGAATTAAGCTTGGGGATGCTGATACGTCTCCGTCGTATTTCTAATTTTTGATTGTTCCATTCCAATATTCTACAACTTTTATATACTTTTGGCAACTTTTATACTATTTTTGGGACTAACATATTGATCCAGTGCCCAGTGCCAGTTCATGTTTGTTGCATGTTTTTTGTTTCGCAGAATATCCATATCAAATGGAGTCCAAACAGGATAAAAACTGACGGAGAATTTTTTTTGGAATATATATATGATTTTTGGGAAGAAAAATCCACGCGAGACGATGCCCGAGGGGGCCACGAGGCAGGGGGCGCGCCCTGAGGGGGCAAGCGCACCCCTGACCCTCGTGGCCACCCTGTAAGGCGGTTGATGCCCTTCTTTTGCCACAAGAAAAATAATATCCGGATAGAGATCGTGTTAAAATTGCAGCCCAATCGGAGTTACGGGTCTCCGGGAATATAAGAAACGGTGAAAGGGTAGAATCTGAGAACGCGGAAAAAAGAGAGACAGAGAGACAGATCCAATCTCGGAGGGGCTCTCGCCCCTCCCATGCCATGGAGACCAAGGACCAGAGGGGAAATCCTTCTCCCATCTAGGGAGGAGGTCAAGGAAGAAGAAGAAGGAGGGGGGCTTTCTCCCCCTCGCTTCCGGTGGCACCGGAGTGCCACCGGGGGCCATCATCATCACCGCATTCTTCACCAAGAACTTCACCGCCATCATCACCAACTCTTCCCCCGCTATGTAGCGGTGTAATACCTCTCTTATCCGTTGTAATCTCTACTTAAACATGGTACTCAACGCTATATATTATTTCCCAATGATGTATGGCTATCCTATGATGTTTGAGTAGATCTGTTTTGTCCTATGTGTTATTTGACAATCGTGATTGGTTTGAGTTGCATGTTTTATTATTGGTGCTGTCCTATGGTGCTCTCCGTGTCGCGCAAGCGTGAGGGATCCCCGCTGTAGGGTTTGCAATATGTTCATGATTTGCTTATGGTGGGCGATACGTCTGCAATGTATCTATAATTTTTGATTGTTCCATGCTATTATATTATCAACCTTGAATGTTTTATATGCATCTATATGCTATTTTATATGATTTTTGGGACTAACCTGTTAACCTAGAGCCCAATGCCAGTTTTTGTTTTTTCCTTGTTTTAGAATATCGCAGAAAAGAAAAATCAAACGGAGTCCAATTGACCTGAAACTTCATGGAACTTATTTTTGGACCAGAAGAAACCTAGAAGACTTGGAGTGCACGTAAGGGGATCAACAAGGAAGCCACGAGGCAGGGGGCGCGCCGTCCACGCTCGTGGGCCCCTCGTGGCTCCCATGACGTACTTCTTCCGCCTATATATCTCCATATACCCTAAAAACATCCGGGAACACAATAAATCAGGAGATCCGCCGCCAGAAGCCTCCGTAGCCACCAAAAACCAATCTAGACCCGTTCTAGCACCCTGCTGGAGGGGAATCCCTCTCTGGTGGCCATCTTCATCATCCCGGTGCTATCCATGACAAGGAGGGAGTAGTTCTCCCTCGGGGCTCAGGGTATGTACCAGTAGCTATGTGTTCGATCCTTCTCTCTCTCTCTATCTCTCTCATGTTCTTGAGGTGATACAATATTGATGTATCGCGAGCTTTGCTATTATAGTTGGATCTTATGTTTATCCTCCCCATCTACTCTCTTGTAATGAATTGAGTTTCCCCTTTGAGGTTATCTTATCGGATTGAGTCTTTCAAGTTTTGAGAACACTTGATGTATGTCTTGACGTGCCTATCTGTGGTGACAATGGGATATCACGTGATTCACTTGATGTATATTTTGGTGATCAACTTGCGGGTTCCGCCCATGTTCCTATGCATAGGGGTTGTCACACGTTTTCGTCGTGATTCTCCGGTAGAAACTTTAGGGCACTCTTTGAGGTTCTGTGTGTTGGTTGAATAGATGAATCTATGATTGTGTGACGCATATCGTATAATCATACCCACGGATACTTGAGGTGACACTGGAGTATCTTGGTGACATTAGGGTTTTGGTTGATTTGTGTCTTAAGGTGTTATTCTAGTACGAACTCTAGGGCTGTTTGTGACACCTATAGGAATAGCCCAACGGATTGATTGGAAAGAATAACTTTGAGGTGGTTTCGTACCCTACCATAATCTGTTCGTTTGTTCTCCGCTATTAATGACTTTGGAGAAACTCTTTGTTGCATGTTGAGGGATAGTTATGTGATCCAATTATGTTAGTATTGTTGAGGTAACTTGCACTAGTGAAAGTATGAACCCTAGGCCTTATTTCCTAGCACTGCAACACCATTTACGCTCACTTTTAACATTAATTACCTTGATGTTTTTATATTTTCAGATTACAAATACCCATATCTACTATCCATATCCCACTTGTATCACCATCTCTTCGTCGAACTAGTGCGCTATACAATTTACCATTGTATTGGGTGTGTTGGGGACACAAGAGACTCTTTGTTATTTGGTTGCAGGGTTGCTTGAGAGAGACCATCTTCATCCTACGCCTCCTACGGATTGATATACCTTAGGTCATCCACTTGAGGGAAATTTGTTACTGTCCTAAAAACCTCTGCACTTAGAGGCCCAACAAAGTCTACAAGAAGAAGGTTGTGTAGTAGACATCAAGCTCTTTTCTGGTGCCGTTGCTGGGGAGGTTGGCGCTTGAAGGTATATCCTTAGATCTTGCAATCGAATCTTTTTGTTTCTTGTTTTAGCACTAGTTTAGTTCATAAAAGAACACTACAAAAAATGGATTTAAGTTTGCCTCATACGCTTCATCTTTTTAATATCTTTCGTGAGCATGATGGAAATTAAAATTGTGCTCAAATGCTAGAAGAAGAATTACATAGAATGCTTGGCATAAAATATGTGAATGATGAGCATGATTGCAATGTTGTTAGTATGAATTCTTTGAATATCCATGATACTAATGATGATTGTACTAGTTATGATGAAAATGTCTCCTATAAACATGTCAATTTTTGTGGCGTGCATTGGGTTTGCAAGTACACACCAAATAGGGAAGATAGATATTGCAAGAGGCATAAGCACTTAGAAACTAAATTGTTGCAAGAAAGGCTAGATGTTTGTGCTGAAGATTTAAATTTTCTTGGCCGTACTGGTGGACTTTGCAATGAACAGGTTCATTTAGCTATCCAATGCAAATTGTTTCATGAGCTAATCGTGTCCAAAAATTGTGATGACTTGATTTCCCTTGCACATTATAATGAACTTAGTTTTCTTATGGGCTACGAAGAAATGAAACATATAACTAAGCATCTTCCAGAATTTGCCCGTTATAAACTTCCTAGCTTTGATCTAGAGGAAATTTATATGTATTGTGCGGTGAATTGCATTGAAAATCCTTATATTGCCAATAACATAAAGAAAATAAAGCAAATAGAAGATGAAGAGAATACTAATGAAAGGGAAGAGACTTCCCAATATCCTCCTATTATTTCTTATGATGAATCAGGTAATGAGGAGGAGCCTCCTATTCAACCAATCTCATTAATAAGGAGCTCCCAAAAGAGGATTGAACCCACACATGATGTGGTGAAAAAGAGGAGTCTCCCAAGTTTTGATATGCAAATTTCTAATGATGATAGCATGCCTCCTACTTATGATGATTATTGTGATGACACTTATGCTATAAAAAGTAGTGATTATATTTATAAAACTTGTCATGATTATGGTTACCCCTTTTCTGAGCATTACTCTTTAAATGTAGAAACAATTTATAGTATTCGAGTTTCTTATGATACTCCCACTATTCCGAATGAGAAGAATTTTGCTTATGTGGAGAGTAATAAAAATTCTATGCTTGTAGATCATGAAAAGAATGCTTTAGGTGCTGGTTATATTGTTGAATTCATTCATGATGCTACTGAAAATTATTATAAGGGAGGAACTTATGCTTGTAAGAATTGCAATAATATCAAGTTTCCTCTCTATGTGCTTAAAGTTTTGAAGTTATGCTTGTTTTACCTTCCTATGCAAATTGATTCTTGTACCCACAAGTTGTTTGCTCACAAAATCCCAATGCATAGGAAGTGGGTTAGACTTAAATGTGCTAGTCATATTATTCATGATGCTCTCTTTATGTTTCAATTCATATCTTTTATGTGAGCATCATTGAAATCATCATGCCTAGCTAGGGGCGTTAAACGATAGCGCTTGTTGGGAGGCAACCCAATTTTATTTTTGTTCCTTGCTTTTTGCTCCTGTTTAGTAATAAATAATTCATCTAGCCTCTGTTTATATGTGGTTTTATTTTTTAGTTAGTGTTTGTGCCAAGTAGAACCTTTGGGAAGACTTGGGTGAAGTCTTTATGATCATGCTGTAAAAAACAGAAACTTTAGCTCTCACAAGAATTGCTGCCATTTTTACTTGGAGAGTGATATATAGTTAATTATTTTTGAAGATGATTAATAGACAAATTACTCAGGTCCACCAATTTATTTGAGAATTATGTGAGTTCCATAAGTATACGTTTGATCCAGATGACTACATACTGTTCTGTTTTTGACAGATTCTGTTTTCATCGTGTTGTTTGCTTATTTTGATGAATCTATGAGTAGTATCGGAGGGTATGAACCATAGAGAAGTTGTAATACAGTATATATTACACCAATATGAATTTAGAATGAGTTATTTATAGTACCTTATGGGTGATTTGCTTTCTTATACTAACAGAGCTTACGAGTTTTCTGTTAAGTTTTGTGTTGTGAAGTTTTCAAGTTTTGGGTAAAGATTTGATGGACTATGGAATAAAGAGTGGCAAGAGCCTAAGCTTGGGGATGCCCAAGGCACCCCAATGTAATATTAAAGGAGAACCAAGAGCCTAAGCTTGGGTATGCCCCAGAAGGCATCCCTGAAGGAAATATGCCCTAGAGGCAATAATAAAGTTATTATTTATTTCCTTATGTCATGATAAATGTTTATTATTCATGCTAGAATTGTATTAACCGGAAACATAATACATGTGTGAATACATAGACCAACAGAGTGTCACTAGTATGCCTCTACTTGACTAGCTCATTAATCAAAGATGGTTATGTTTCCTAACCATAAACAAAGAGTTGTTATTTGATTAACGAGGTCACATCATTAGTAGAATGATCTGATTGACATGACCCATTCCATTAGCTTAGCACCCGATCATTTAGTATGTTGCTATTGCTTTCTTCATGACTTATACATGTTCCTATAACTATGAGATTATGCAACTCCCGTTTACCGGAGGAACACTTTGGGTACTACCAAACGTCACAATGTAACTGGGTGATTATAAAGGAGTACTACAGGTGTCTCCAATGGTAGATGTTGGGTTGGCATATTTCGAGATTAGGGTTTGTCACTCCGATTGTCGGAGAGGTATCTCTGGGCCCTCTCGGTAATGCACATCACATAAGCCTTGCAAGCACTGCAACTAATATGTTAGTTGTGAGATGATGTATTACGGAACGAGTAAAGAGACTTGCCAGTAACGAGATTGAACTAGGTATTGGATACCGACGATCGAATCTCGGACAAGTAACATACCGATGACAAAGGGAACAACGTATGTTGTTATGCGGTCTGACCGATAAAGATCTTCGTAGAATATGTAGGAGCCAATATGGGCATCCAGGTCCCGCTATTGGTTATTGACCGGAGACGTGTCTCGGTCATGTCTACATTGTTCTCAAACCGTAGGGTCCGCACGCTTAACGTTACGATGACAGTTATTATGAGTTTATGCATTTTGATGTACCGAAGGTTGTTCGGAGTCCCGGATGAGATCACGGACATCACGAGGAGTCTCGAAATGGTCGAGACGTAAAGATTGATATATTGGAAGCCTATGTTTGGACATCGGAAGTGTTCCAGGTGAAATCGGGATTTTACCGGATTACCGGGAGGGTTACCGGAACCCCCCGGGAGCCAAATGGGCCAACATGGGCCTTAGTGGAAAGGTGAGAGGGCAGCCCACATAGGGCTGCGCCTCCCCCCTCTCCCTAGTCCTATTAGGACTAGGAGAGGGGCCGACCACCTCTCTCTCTCTCCCCTTTAAAGCATTCCTAGTTGGACTAGGATTGGAGGGGGGAGTCCTACTCCCGGTAGGAGTAGGACTCCTCCTGCGCCTCCCCTTCTTTGGCCGGCCAGCCCCCCTCCCTCCAACCTTTATATACGGGGGCAGGGGACACCCCAAGACACACAAGTTGATCCTTGAGATCGTTCCTTAGCCGTGTGCGGTGCCCCCTGCCACCAAATTCCACCTCGATCATACCGTTGTAGTGCTTAGGCGAAGCCCTGCGTCGGTAGTACATCAAGATCGTCACCACGCCGTCGTGCTGACGGAACTCTTCCTCGACGCTTTGCTGGATCGGAGCCCGAGGATCGTCATCGAGCTTAACGTGTGCTAAGAACTCGGAGGTGCCGGAGTAACGGTGCTTGGATCGGTCGGATCGGGAAGAAGACGTACGACTACTTCCTCTATGTTGTGTGATCGCTTCCGCAGTCGGTCTGCGTTGGTACGTAGACAACACTCTCCCCTCTTGTTGCTGTGCATCACCATGATCTTGCGTGTGCGTAGGAAAATTTTCGAAATTACTACATTCCCCAACAGTGGTATCAGAGCCTAGGTTTTTATGGTTTGATGTTATTTGCACGAGTAGAACACAAGTGAGTTGTGGGCGATACAAGTCATACTGCCTACCAGCATGTCATACTTTGGTTTGGCGGTATTGTTGGACGAGACGATCCGGACCAACCTTACGCGTACTCTTACGCGAGACCGGTTCCCTCGACGTGCTTTGCATATAGATGGCTTGCGGAAGACTGTCTCTCCAACTTTAGTTGAACCAAGTGTGGCTATGCCCGGTCCTTGAGAAGGTTAAAACGGAGTCTATTTGACGAACTATCGTTGTGGTTTTGATGCGTAGGTGAGATAAGTTCTTACTTAAACCCGTAGCAGCCACGTAAAACTTGCGACAACAAAGTAGAGGACGTCTAACTTGTTTTTGCAGGGCATGTTGTGATGTGATATGGTCAAGGCATGATGCTAATTTTATTGTATGAGATGATCATGTTTTGTAACCGAGTTATCGGCAACTGGCAGGAGCCATATGGTTGTCGCTTTATTGTATGCAATGCAATCGCGATGTAATGCTTTACTTTATTACTAAGCGGTAGTGATAGTCGTGGAAGCATAAGATTGGCGAGACGACAATGATGCTACGATGGAGATCAAGGTGTCGCGCCGGTGACGATGGTGATCATGACGGTGCTTCGGAGATGGAGATCACAAGCACAAGATGATGATGGCCATATCATATCACTTATATTGATTGCATGTGATGTTTATCCTTTTATGCATCTTATCTTGCTTTGATTGACGGTAGCATTATAAGATGATCTCTCACTAAATTATCAAGAAGTGTTCTCCCTGAGTATGCACCGTTGCCAAAGTTCGTCGTGCCCAGACACCACGTGATGATCGGGTGTGATAAGCTCTACGTCCAAATACAACGGGTGCAAAAAGTTGCACACGCAGAATACTCAGGTTATACTTGACGAGCCAAGCATATACAGATATGGCCTCGGAACACGGAGGCCGAAAGGTCGAGCGTGAATCATATAGTAGATATGATCAACATAACGATGTTCACCATTGAAAACTACTCCATCTCACGTGATGATCGGTTATGGTTTAGTTGATTTGGATCACGTGATCACTTAGAGGATTAGAGGGATATCTATCTAAGTGGGAGTTCTTAAGTAATATGATTAAATTGAACTTAAATTTATCATGAACTTAGTCCTGGTAGTATTTTGCAAATCATGTTGTAGATCAATAGCTCGCGTTGTTGCTTCCCTGCGTTTTATTTTGATATGTTCCTAGAGAAAATTATGTTGAAAGATGTTAGTAGCAAAGATGCGGATTGGATCCGTGATCTGAGGTCTATCCTCATTGCTGCACAGAAAAATATGTCCTTGATGCACCGCTAGGTGACAGACCTATTGCAGGAGCAGATGCAGACGTTATGAACGTTTGGCTAGCTCAATATGATGACTACTTGATAGTTTAGTGCACCATGCTTAATGGCTTAGAATCGGGACTTCAAAGACGTTTTGAACGTCATGGACCATATGAGATGTTCCAGGAGTGGAAGATAATATTTCAAACAAATACCCGAGTTGAGAGATATGAAGTCTCCAATAAGTTCTATAGCTAAAAGATGGAGGAGAATCGCTCAACTAGTGAGCATGTGCCCAGATTGTCTGAGTACTACAATCACTTGAATCAAGTGGGAGTTAATCTTCCAGATAAGATAGTGATTGACAGAATTCTCTAGTCACCATGACCAAGTTAGTAGAACTTCGTGATGAACTATAATATGCAAGGGATGACAAAAGTAACTCCCAAGCTCTTCGTGATGCTGAAATCAACGAAGGTAGAAATCAAGAAAAACATCAAGTGTTGATGGTTGACAAGACCACTAGTTTCAAGAAAATGGCAGAGGGAAGAAGGGGAACTTCAAGAAGAACGGCAAGCAAGTTGCTGCTCAAGAGAAGAAACCCAAGTCTGGACCTAAGCCTGAAACTAAGTGCTTCTACTGCAAGCAGACTGGTCACTGGAAGCGGAACTGCCCCAAGTGATTGGCGGATAAGAAGGATGGCAAAGTGAACATAAGTATATTTGATATACACGTTATTGATGTGTACTTTACTAGTGTTTATAGCAAACCCTCAGTATTTGATACTAGTTCAGTTGCTAAGATTAGTAACTTGAAACGGGAGTTGCAGAATAAACAGAGACTAGTTAAGGGTGAAGTGACGATGTGTGTTGGAAGTAGTTCCAAGATTGATATGATCATCATCGCACACTCCCCTATACTTTCGGGGTTAGTGTTGAACTTAAATAAGTGTTATTTGGTTTTTGCGTTGAGCATGAATATGATTTGATCATGTTTATTGTAATACGGTTATTCATTTAAGTAAAAGAATAAATTGTTGTTCTGTTTACATGAATAAAACCTTATATGGTTACACACCTAATGAAAATAGTTCATTGGATCTCGATCTTAATAATACACATATTCATAATATTGAAACCAAAAGATGCAAAGTTAATAATGATAGTGCAACTTATTTGTGGCACTGCTGTTTAGGTCATATTGGTATAAAGAGCATGAAGAAACTCCATGCTGATGGGCTTTCGGAATCACTTGATTATGAATCACTTGATGCTTGCGAACCATGCCTTTTGGGCAAGATGACTAAAACGCCGTTCTCCGGAACAATGGAGCGAGAAAAGATTTATTGGAAATCATACATACTGATGTATGTGGTCCGATGAATATTGAGGCTCGCGACAGGTATCATTATTTTCTGATCTTCACAGATGATTTGAGCAGATATGAGTATATCTACTTGATGAAACATAAGTCTGAAACATTTGAAAAGTTCAAAGAATTTCAGAGTGAAGTGGAAAATCATCGTGACAAGAAAATAAAAGTTTCTACGATATGATCGCAGAGGTAAAATATTTGAGTTACGAGTTTGGTCTTCAATTAAAACAATGTGGAATAGTTTCACAAAATCATGCCACATGGAACACCACAGCATAATGATGTGTCCAAACGTCATAACCGTACTTTATTGGATATAGTGCAATCTATGATGTATCTTACCAATCTACCACTATCGTTTTGGGGTTATGCATTAGAGACATCTGCATTCACGTTAAATAGGGCACCATCTAAATCCATTGAGACGACACCGTGTGAACTATGGTTTGGCAAGAAACCTAAGCTGTCGTTTCTTAAAAAATTTGGGGTTGCAATGCTTATGAAAAAGTTTCATCCTGATAAGCTCAAACTCAAATCGGAGAAGTGCGTCTTCATAGGATATCCAAAGGAAACTATTGGATACACCTTCTATCACAGATCCGAAGGCAAGACTTTTGTTGCTAAAATTCGGAAACTTTCTAGAGAAGGAGTTTCTCTCGAAAGAAGTGAGTGGGAGGAAAGTAGAACTTGACGAGGTAACTGTACCTGCTCCCTTATTGGAAAGTAGTACATCACAGAAAAATGTTTCTGTGACACCTACACCAGTTAGTGAGGAAGCTAATGATGATGATCATGAAACTTCAGAACAAGACACTACTGAACCTCGTAGATCAACCAGAGTAAGATCCGCGCCAGAGTGGTACGGTAATCCTGTTCTGGAAGTCATGCTACTAGATCATGATGATCCTACGAACTATGAAGAAGCGATGGTGAGCCCAGATTCCGCAAAGTGGCTTGAAGCCATGAAATCTGAGATATGATCCATGTATGAGAACAAAGTATGGACTTTAGTTGACTTGCCCGATGATCGGCAAGCCATAGAAAATTAATGGATCTTCAAGAGGAAGACGGACGCTGATAGTAGTGTTACTATCTACAAAGCTAGAATTGTCGCAAAAGGTTTTCGACAAGTTCAAGGTGTTGACTACGATGAGATTTTCTCACTCGTATCTATGCTTAAGTCTGTCCGAATCATGTTAGCAATTGCCGCATTTTATGAAATCTGGCAAACGGATAAACAAAACTGCATTCCTTAATGGATTTATTAAAGAAGAGTTGTATATGATGCAACCAGAAGGTTTTGTCAATCCAAAAGGTGCTAACAAAATGTGCAAGCACCAGCGATCCATCTGTGGACTGGTGCAAGCATCTCGGAGTTGGAATATACGCTTTGATGAGTTGATCAAAGCATATAGTTTTATACAGACTTGCGGTGAAGCCTGTATTTACGAGAAAGTGAGTGGGAGCACTACAGCATTTCTGATAAGTATATGTGAATGACATATTGTTGATCGGAAATAATATAGAATTATTCTGTAAAGCATAAAAGGAGTGTTTGAAAGGAGTTTTTCAAAGAAAGACTTCGGTAAAGCTGCTTACATATTGAGCTTCAAGATCTATAGAGATAGATCAAGACGCTTGATAAGTTTTTCAATAAGTACATACCTTGACAAGATTTTGAAGTAGTTCAAAATGGAACAGTCAAAGAAAAAGTTTCTTGCCTGTGTTACAAGGTGTGAAGTTGAGTAAAGACTCAAAGCCCGACCACGGCAGAAGATAGAAAGAGAATGAAAGTCATTCCCTATGCCTCATTCATAGGTTCTATAAAGTATGCCATGCTGTGTACCGAATCTATTGTATACCCTGCACTGATTTGGCAAGGGAGTACAATAGTGATCTAGGAGTAGATCACTGGACAGCGGTCAGAATTATCCTTAGTGAAATAAGGAAATGTTTCTCGATTATGGACGTGACAAAAAGGTTCGTCGTAAAGGGTTACGTCGATGCAAGTTTTTGACACTGATCCAGATGATTCTAAATCTGGATACATATTGAAAGTGGGAGCAATTAGCTAGAGTAGCTCCGTGTAGAGCATTATAGACATAGAACTTGCAAAATACTTACGGATCTGAATGTGACAGACCCGTTGACTAAAATTATCTCACAAGCAAAACATGATCACACCTTAGTACTCTTTGGGTGTTAATCACATAGATATGTGAACTAGATTACTGACTCTAGTAATCCCTTTGAGTGTTGGTCCCATGACGATGTGAACTATGGGTGTTAATCACATGGTGATGTGAACCATTGCTGCTAAATCACATGGCGATGTGAACTAGATTATTGACTCTAGTGCAAGTGGGAGACTGAAGGAAATATGCCCTAGAGGCAATAATAAAGTTATTATTTATTTCCTTATTTCATGATAAATGTTTATTATTCATGCTAGAATTGTATTAACCGGAAACATAATACATGTGTGAATACATAGACCAACAGAGTGTCACTAGTATGCCTCTACTTGACTAGCTCGTTAATCAAAGATGGTTATGTTTCCTAACCATAAACAAAGAGTTGTTATTTGATTAACGAGGTCACATCATTAGTAGAATGATCTGATTGACATGACCCATTCCATTAGCTTAGCACCCGATCGTTTAGTATGTTGCTATTGCTTTCTTCATGACTTATACATGTTCCTATAACTATGAGATTATGCAACTCCCGTTTACCGGAGGAACACTTTGGGTACTACCAAACATCACAACGTAACTGGGTGATTATAAAGGAGTACTACAGGTGTCTCCAATGGTAGATGTTGGGTTGGCGTATTTCGAGATTAGGGTTTGTCACTCCGATTGTCGGAGAGGTATCTCTGGGCCCTCTCGGTAATGCACATCACATAAGCCTTGCAAGCACTGCAACTAATATGTTAGTTGTGAGATGATGTATTACGGAACGAGTAAAGAGACTTGCCAGTAACGAGATTGAACTAGGTATTGGATACCGACGATCGAATCTCGGACCAGTAACATACCGATGACAAAGGGAACAATGCATGTTGTTATGCGGTCTGACCGATAAAGATCTTCGTAGAATATGTAGGAGCCAATATGGGCATCCAGGTCCCGCTATTGGTTATTGACCGGAGACGTGTCTCGGTCATGTCTACATTGTTCTCGAACCGTAGGGTCCGCACGCTTAACGTTACGATGACAGTTATTATGAGTTTATGCATTTTGATGTACCGAAGGTTGTTCGGAGTCCCGGATGAGATCACGGACATGACGAGGAGTCTCGAAATGGTCGAGACGTAAAGATTGATATATTGGAAGCCTATGTTTGGACATCGGAAGTGTTCCGGGTGAAATCGGGATTTTACCGGATTGCCGGGAGGGTTACCGGAACCCCCCGGGAGCCAAATGGGCCAACATGGGCCTTAGTGGAAAGGTGAGAGGGCAGCCCACATAGGGCTGCGCCTCCCCCCTCTCCCTAGTCCTATTAGGACTAGGAGAGGGGCCGGCCACCTCTCTCTCTCTCCCCTTTAAAGGATTCCTAGTTGGACTAGGATTGGAGGGGGGAGTCCTACTCCCGGTAGGAGTAGGACTCCTCCTGCGCCTCCCCTTCTTTGGCCGGCCAGCCCCCCTCCCTCCAACCTTTATATACGGGGGCAGGGGACACCCCAAGACACACAAGTTGATCCTTGAGATCGTTCCTTAGCCGTGTGCGGTGCCCCCTGCCACCAAATTCCACCTCGATCATACCGTTGTAGTGCTTAGGCGAAGCCCTGCGTCGGTAGTACATCAAGATCGTCACCACGCCGTCGTGCTGACGGAACTCTTCCTCGACGCTTTGCTGGATCGGAGCCCGAGGATCGTCATCGAGCTGAACGTGTGCTAAGAACTCGGAGGTGTCGGAGTAACGGTGCTTGGATCGGTCGGATCGGGAAGAATACGTACGACTACTTCCTCTACGTTGTGTGATCGCTTCCGCAGTCGGTCTGCGTTGGTACGTAGACAACACTCTCCCCTCTCGTTGCTGTGCATCACCATGATCTTGCGTGTGCGTAGGAAAATTTTCGAAATTACTACGTTCCCCAACAATCCCCTCTTTCGTCTTCGTTCATCGGTAACTTTACTTGGAGCTATATTTTTATTCGCCACATGATATGTGTTTTGCTTGGAGCATCATTTTATTTACTTTTGTTTTGCTTGCTGCTTGAATAAAATACCAAGATCTGAAATTCTTTAATGTTAGAGTCTTCATATAGTTGCATAATTATTCGACTACTCATTGATCTTCACTTATATCTTATGGAGTAGTTTGTCATTTGCTCTAGTGCTTCACTTATATCTTTTTAGAGCACGGTGGTGGTTTTATTTTGAAGAAATAGATGAACTCTCATGCTTCACTTATATTATTTTGAGAGTCCTAAACAGCATGGTAATTTGCTTTGGTTATGAACTTAGTCCTAATATGATGGGCATACAAGAGAAAATGCCCAAATAAAAAATAAAAAAAATGAGAGAAAATGAGAGATGGGGCAATGCTACTATCCTTTTACCACACTTGTGCTTCAAAGTAGCACCATGATCTTCATGATAAAGAGTCTCCTATGTTGTCACTTTCATATACTAGTGGGAATCTTTCATTATAGAACTTGGCTTGTATATTCCAATGACGGGCTTCCTCAAAATGCCCTAGGTCTTCGTGAGCAAGCGAGTTGGATGCACACCCACTAGTTTCTTTTGTTGAGCTTTCATACATTTATAGCTCTAGTGCATATGTTGCATGGCAATCCCTACTCACTCACACTGATATCTATTGATGGGCATCTCCATAGACCGTTGATACGCCTAGTTGATGTGAGACTCTCTTCTCCTTTTTGTCTTCTCCACAACCACCATTCTATTCTACCTATAGTGTTATGTCCATGGATCACGCTCATGTATTGCATGAAGATTGAAAACGTTTGAGAACATCAAAAGTATGAAACAATTTCTTGGCTTGTCATCAGGGTTGTGCATAATTTAAATACTTTGTGTGGTGAAGATGAAGCATAGCCAGACTATATGATTTTGTAGGGACAACTTTCTTTGGCCATGTTATTTTGAAAAGACATGATTACTTTCATAGTATGCTTGAAGTATTATTATTTTTATGTCAATATTGAACTTTTGTCTTGAATCTTATGGATCTAAACATTCATGCCAAAATGAAGAGAATTACTTAGAGAAACTAGATGATTTCCCCGCGCGTTGCTGCGGAAACTATTGCTTAAAATTGACGTTTTACTCCACAAACCAACTCTTCTAAAAGGAACAGCAAAATAATTAAGAAAAGATTCTCTTTTGACAGACATACATTAGAATTGTATTACTGTAATGGTACACATGAAAGATCGATCTTGCTACTTGTATCTTTCAAAATTTATCCCGCAAAATAAAGTATCTTTCAAAATTTGGAGAATAGACGTACAAAATATAATCTGCGGACCAACTTTCAAAGCTTCAACTGAAACATCACCACCTAGCTATTACCCATGTCTTGATTGTGCAAAATCTCAATCATAACTCACATGTGCATTTACTTTGGTTCATCTCCATATAACAGTAGGTAAACAAATATCATTAGTCCAGATAGAATCGTAAGGTTCCGCTTTCTAAACATATCTACAATCTTTAGTTGTATCTTACATGTTTCATTTGAGAGCTCCTCTTCTGACTAATATTATGGATTGCAACAATGAAGGAAAATGAACATCCACTGATATGTGCATTACCTTCATAACATCTCCTTCTCCTGGCCAAGCTGACGCTTCAGTCGGCTGTTACTGCTGCTAGACACAACATGTTGTGGGTGTTCATCAGATGGAGATGCAGAATAGCAGAGGAATATTACGGCTCAGACCCTCGGGCTGACAGTTCAAGGACCACATAAAAACGAAGCAAATCAAAATACTGATAGAGAGACTAATAATTTGCAGAAGAATCAAACTCCATACCTCTTTTATAATTTATAATTTGAATTGTACAACCTAAAATTTGTATAAGCCTATGACACCAGGAACTCTTCAGTATGACTACAAATGAAATGAGCAAAAGCAGCACATGGATGTTCAGGAAACTTAAGTCTTTGTCTTAAGAGGCCATACATATTTTTCATATTTTCAGTGATCTGTCCTCGACCATGCAATGATGGAATTATAGAATAATCTATTTTACGCATCAATGGTATATTATCTTTACCTTAAATCTACATGGAACATTTACATAGACTGAAGTATTGAGGAATTATTTTGGAATTCCGGCAAAGAAAGGAAGCGAGCCATGATGATTGCCAATAAAATATGTATATGGCTTGCCTCAGAAACATAAATTCGCATATTCCTCCACACTGTTACATGTATGGGAAGTAAACATCAGTAAGAAAAAAATATTAGAGAAAAGTTAAAGAGTTAGACTGCACCAAGTAACACTTCGCTTCAAAATTGGTTGGGTTACTTTGTTTACCAGCTAGCACACAATGTTTATAATCTGTCCACCGGAAACATGAAAAAAAATACAAATCATTGCAAAATTTCAGCAACTTCTTTTTGTAGCCAGGGGTTTCAGTGACTTCAGCACTCCCTATTGTGTGTATACATCAAGATCTCTAACAAAAATAGATCGAAAGAGATAGAGGCTACTTACAGATCATGCCACAGGAGCACACATCCTAGTTAAATACCAATGGGAATACAATGTTTCTTGTTAACCTGGGACATGGAACAATGGATGGATGCACAATGTATCAGAATCAGTCAAATATAGTAGCTTAACATTTTAGCACATCAGAAGAGCATAATACAGGAAAACACCATAATAATCAGTTCTTGTCTAATCTCGGTGGGGCATAATGTCACTATTAGTATGTAGCGATATATTGATCCTAAATAAGTCGACATGGAGCAGTATTGTCATAATCTAGCTCTAGATAGCCCCATAGGACATGATCCATTAAAATATGTAGTAAACATTTGATACTTCCATTCAACTATCTGCAAGTGATGCCTCTACAAACAACGCAATATCACCATAAGCATTCATACAATAAATAAAGGAAATCCCAACATAAACACCATTAGACGAAAATGTGGAGAACATGCATGTTTTAATTTGGCTGCTTCCGTAGCATTTGCCTGCCTGCATACAACATAGCAAAGAGTAAAATTCTGCATAGATATGGCTATCTGAATATTCACCAAACCTGAGAAATTGGAGATGCCAGATCATAAATATAGCTATCTGAATGTACATCAAACCTGACAGAGAAATTGGAGGCGGCAGATCAAGAGGAGGACAGGACTGGCTAAGGGATCATCCATCGACCACTTTCAAAGAAGATCAACAGTAGTGCAACCTGCAGCTTATAGCTTTTTCCAACAAATAAAATCAAGTGTGTAGTTCAATGTTGTGCCAATTAATTGTGAACAGAAACATATTGAGCGCTTCCAACAATTCAATCCAAACGCCTTGAATCTAATCTGGTGCATAAACAAATTCAATATGTAGAAAGCAAGATGCCAGAGTCCATGGATTGGGGATTAATAAACACATCACTATGCTCGAGGAGTGAGAGGAGCTGCTAGCGAATGAAGCCCCGAACGTGTACCAGGGTTCAGATTCGTCGAGCAACCGGCCACGATGGTGCGGTGGCAACTGTGAGGGCTCAAAATTCACCCTGTCCTATACATGTACCAACAGGAGATGCACACATTGACAGCAACGGTTTCAGATTCACCGAGCATGCGGCCATGACGGTGAAGTGGCGACGGAGAGGCCTTGAAATTCGCCCTGTCCAGTACATGTAATACCGGCAGGATGCACACGTCGACGGCGAGGCTTAAATTCATGTTGATTTTTCAGGGCCGTAAAAATCTCGAGCAGGACGCGGACAGCTTGCTGTGCTGGGGATGAAAGGAATGGATAAAATGAGGAGGGGAAGAACTCGGTCAGGGGCATTGGCACCAAATACCTGAGATGACGGCCGATGGGAACGGAGCTGCTGCACTTCTCAACGGAGAGAGCTATCTGTCGGTTCTTCTATGGCGAAGATGGGCGCATTCGCATGCGGTCCAAAGAGAAATACCAGATCGTAAGCAACTGAATCGACAGAGTAATTGCGTAGTGGGATTTGATGGAGATTGGAGAAGATGAAGAGGGAGGGGAAATCCGCTGCCGTGGCGAACTGGTGAGGCGCTGCGTTTGGGAAGGGTGCGATGGGAATAGCCAGAGGCGGAAAGAGACGTCCGTGGGAAGCTCTCTCGTCGGTCCCACCGGCAGTAACCGAAGCTTACGTGGTTGTTTTGTACTATAGTGGGTCCCACATGTAAGCCTCTAACTAAACGTTGATGTGGCGGTGCTGCTGATGTGGATAGGCTGCATGTCAAGAGAAATACCATAGTGGGGATGAACTATTTAAGTATTATAGATATGTTAGGTAGCATTCCACATCAAAAATTCTGTTTTTATCATTTACCTACTCGAGGACGAGCAAGAATTAAGCTTGGGGATGCTGATACGTCTCCAACATATCTATAATTTTTGTTTGTTCCATGGTCTATTTTTTCCTTGTTTTAGAATATCGCAGAAAAGGAAAATCAAACGGAGTCCAATTGACCTAAAACTTCACGGAACTTATTTTTGGACCAGAAGAAACCCTGAAGACTTGGAGTGCACGTAAGGGGATCAACGAGGAAGCCACGGGGCAGGGGGGCGCGCGCACCCCCTAGGCGCGCCCTCCACCCTCATGAGCCCCTCGTGGCTCCCCTAACGTACTTCTTCTGCCTATATATCTCCATATAACCTTAAAAACATCCGGGAGCACAATAGATCGAGAGTTCCGCCGCCAGAAGCCTCCGTAGCCACCGAAAACAAATCTAGACCCGTTCTGGCACCCGGCCGGAGGGGGAATCCCTCTCCGGTGGCCATCTTCATCATCCCGGTGCTCTCCATGACGAGGAGGGAGTAGTTCTCCCTCGGGGCTGAGGGTATGTACCAGTAGCTATGTGTTCGATCTCTCTCTCTCTCTCTCGTGTTCTGGAGGTGATACGATCTTGATGTATCGCGAGCTTCGCAATTATAGTTGGATCTTATGTTTCTCCTCCCCCTCTACTCTCTTGTAATGAATTGAGTTTCCCCTTTGAAGTTATCTTATCGGATTGAGTCTTTAAAGATTTGAGAACACTTGATGTATGTCTAGCCGTGCGTACCTGTGGTGACAATGGGATATCACGTGATTCACTTGATGTATGTTTTGGTGATCAACTTGCGGGTTCCGCCCATGAACCTATGCATAGGGGTTGGCACACGTTTTTGTCGTGATTCTTCGGTAGAAACTTTGGGGCACTCTTTGAGGTTCTATGTGTTGGTTGAATAGATAAATCTGAGATTGTGTGACGCATATCGTATAATCATACCAATGGATACTAGAGGTGACATTGGAGTATCTAGGTGACATTAGGGTTTTGGTTGATTTGTGTCTTAAGGTGTTATTCTAGTACGAACTCTAGGGCTGTTTGTGACACCTATAGGAATAGCCCAACGGATTGATTGGAAAGAATAACTTTGAGGTGGTTTCGTACCCTACCATTGTGATGCCCAGATAATTAAGCTACAGTGATCCCCTGCTAATGATGCCACATCATAGTAGTTACTGTTGTTAATCTCACTTCGATTCAGATCCCGTTCAAATTCAAATTAAAAAAAACTGTCAAATTATTATGTCCTCAAGCTGTCGAATAAAAATGATCGATGGGTTGCAAATATTCACTAAATAATTAACATGTAGAACGAACATTCGTTGTATTTCTAATTTGCCCCTAGGAAAATTTTAGTGGATCAGCAGGCATAAATAAACACATTTAATTTGAAATATAAATTTGAATTGCTCCAGTTGTATCCAAACCTTTTGTGCAAACACCACAATATTGTGCATGATTTATGTGCCAAGCTTTGTTTATAACAAAAATCATTTGTTAGCCCAAATTTATCCAAGGCAGAAAAGAATAAAAGAAGCAGAGAAAGGTAAAAGAAAAATAAAAGATAGAAGGAAAACTCCCTACTCACCCAGCCCCGAACATACACTGTACCAGGCCCAGCCCACCTGGCTGGCCTTTTCCTCTACCTCGGGCTACAGGGCAGAGGACATGGCGTGGAGGACATCCCACGGTGCCATCGCCAGATGACCACCACGTGCCCCTCCCCAGCCCTACAAGTATGTCCACCGAAAACCCTAGCTCGCCCTCGACCAGTGCCCCCTCGATCCCCATTCGTCCCTCTCTTCTTCGGCTCGATTTTAAGCTCGGATTCGGTGCGGTGATCGCTGTCTCAGCGTCGTTACCACGGCCACCATTGTCGCCGTCGCTCGGGAGCACGTCTAGGAGGTCCACCACGGTCGCCTTCATCCATCCTGGGCTCTAGCTTGAGCCGGGGCGTCGCGTAGCCGACGCCGTCACCGTCTTCCCCGCTCGGCCGCCACCACCTCGTCATCGATGCCGTCACAACGGTCCACCTCCGGCCTTCCCGACCTCGCCGTCGAACACGCGGTGAGCATCTCTCCCAGCCCCCCTTCTTCCCTGTCTCGATTTGGCGCCGTAGATGCCCCCTCGCGCCGCTGCCCGCCATGGCCGAAGCTCGCGCTCGCCTTGCGCCGGTCGCTCCCCACGCCCAGCCCGCGCGTCGGCCGCGCCGTGGCCGCGCCCTGCGCGTGCGTGCGCCCGCGTGCCTGCACTGCTTTCCTCTGCTTCTTATTGTTGCCTTGGCACTGCTGCTTGCTACTGCTGCTCTCTGCTGCCGCGTACAGCTGCTGCTCTTGCCGCTGTCGCCATACTGCGGCTCCTCCTTGTGTAGTTGTGCACTGCTGCACTGCCCTGCCTCTGCTTTGTATGCTGCCACTGCTAGCCATGACAAAGGCCATGGCCGGGCGTGGGTCTGTGCTGTGTGCGTGAGTGTGTGCACGGCTGTGCCCAGGCCGGCCCTTACTTAGTTAGTTGCTAGGCTTAGTTAGTAGTAGTACTAGTTTAGTGCCAAGTTAGTCTAGTAATAGATGACATGTAGGCCCCCATTTTAAATAAGTTAGATTTATTTATTTGTTTAGGTAAAATAGTCTATGACATGTGGGCCACACATCCCCTTTTGACTAGTCACATTTGACTTGGTCAATTCGGATTAAACTAAATACAAAAATCTAAGAAAATGATTAAAACTTTAGAAAAACATAGAAAATAAACCGTTAGCTCAGATGAAAATGTTTTCTACATGAAAGTTGCTCAGAACGACGAGACGAATCTGGATATGCAGTCCGTTCGTCCGTCACACATCCCTAGCATAGCGAACACGCAACTTCCCTCCTCCGGTTCATCTGTCCGAAAACGCGAAACACCAGGGATATTTTCCCGGATGTTTCCCCCCTTCGCCGGTACCACCTTATACCGCGTTAGGGCACCCCTAGCACCGCTACTTGTCATGACATGCATCGCTATGCATATGTTTGCTTAATATTTATTGTTTCTTCCCCCTCTTCTCTCGCTAGACACCGAGACCGACGCCGCTGCTACCCAGTACGACTATGGTGTTGACGACCCCTCTCTCTTGCCAGAGCAACCAGGCAAGCCCCCCCTTTGATCACCAGATATCGCCTACTCTTCTCTATACTGCTTGCATTAGAGTAGTGTAGCATGTTACTGCTTCCCGTTAATCCTATCCTGATGCATAGCCTGTCCTTGCTACTACTGTTGTTACCTTTACCTGCAATCCTAATGCTTAGTATAGGATGCTAGTTTATCACCAGTGGCTCTACATTCTTGTCCGTCTGCCAAGCTATACTATCGGGCCGTGATCACTCGGGAGGTGATCATGGGTATATACTATATACTTTATACATGATAAATGTGATGAACAAAGTCGGGTTGGCTCGAGGAGTACCCGCAGTTGATTCATGAATTGGGGGCTGGAAGTACATACTTTCCCGACGGCCCTCTGTGTGGATCTTTGTGGCGAAGCGACAGGGCAGGTTCAGACCACCTAGGAGAGAGGTGGGCCTGGCCCTGGTCGGCGTTCGCGGATACTTAACACGCTAAACGAGATCTGGGTATCTGATCTGAGTCTGGCCATCTGGCTTATACGCACTAACCATCTACGCTGGAGTAGTTATGGGTATCCCGGCGTCGTGGTATCAGCCGAAGCCTTCGTGACGTCAGCGACTGAGCGGCGCGCGCCGGATTGGAACGTAAGCCTGCTCTTGTATTAAGGGGGCTAGTTCTGCTTCCGGCCGCGTTCGCAACATGCAGGTGTGCTAAGGGCGATGGGCCCAGACCCCTGTGCGCTTAGGTTTAGACCGGCATGTTGACCTCTCTGTTGTGCCTAGGTGGGGCTGCGACGTGTTGATCTTTCGCGGCCGGGCATGACCCCGAAAAGTGTGTCCGGCCAAATGAGATCAAGCGTGTTGGGGTATGTGGTGCATCCCTGCAGGGAAGTTAATCTATTCGAATAGCCGTGATCTTTGGTAACAGGACGACTTGGAGTTGTACCTTGACCTTATGACAACTAGAACCGGATACTTAATAAAACACACCCTTCCAAGTGCCAGATACAACCGGTGATTTCTCTCTCACAGGGCGACGAGGGGAGGATCATCGGTTAGGATTATGCTATACGATGATACTTGGAGGACTTCAGTCTACTCTCTTCTACATGCTGCAAGACGGAGGCTGCCAGAAGCGTAGTCTTCGAAAGGACTAGCTATCCCCCTCTTATTCTGGCTTTCTGCAGTCCAGTCCACATATAATAGCCTTATTCCAGTTGATACCAATGCATACATATGTAGTGTAGCTCCTTGCTTGCGAGTACTTTGGATGAGTACTCACGGTTGCTTTCTCCCTCTTTTCCCCCAATCCCTTCTACCTGGTTGTCGCAACCAGATGTTGGAGCCCAGGAGCCAGACGCCACCTTCGACGATGACTCCTACTACACCGGAGGTGCCTACTACTACGTGCTGCCCGCTGACGACGACTAGGAGTAGTTTAGGAGGATCCCAGGCAGGAGGCCTGCGCCTCTTTCGATCTGTATCCCAGTTTGTGCTAGCCATCTTATGGCAACTTGTTTAACTTATGTCTGTACTCAGATATTGTTGCTTCCGTTGACTCGTCTATGATCGAGCTCTTGTATTCGAGCCCTCGAGGCCCCTGGCTTGTAATATGATGCTTGTATGACTTATTTTATTTGTAGAGTTGTGTTGTGATATCTTCCCATGAGTCCCTGATCTTGATCGTACATGTTTGCGTGTATGATTAGTGTACGGTCAAATCGGGGGCGTCACAAGTTGGTATCAGAGCCGACTGCCTGTAGGAATCCCCCTTCCATACTCCTTGGCCGAAGTCGAGTCTAGACATTGCCAAACTTTTACTAACATGGCTGTGCGGCCCATGGGCCCACGTCGCCATTTGGTGGTATTAGGATCTTTTACTCCTCGATCTTTACTCCGGGATTCTGAACTCTCTTCTATTCGGGTTAAATGATTTTTTTACTAAAATCTAACTTTAGATTCTCGAAAATACTTTCTCCCGGAGAGCCCCTTCAGTCCAGATGATCGCCGGCTGCACCAGAAGATTTCGAAGATACTCTCCGATATTCTCTTGAGACCTTGTGCCCGTTGCTTTTGCAATTCCCTTCCACCGAAATATCCCTATGGAAAAATGCTTACACCTGTCGTGCTTACTTTTATTCCCAGTCGATCTTGTTATTACAAGATACCCCGAGAATATTTTGTGCCTACTGCCTTGTAGTTCTTGCCTAATGAATACTCCCTACGGATAATTCCTCGCACTTATCGAGTATCCGCTCATCCCCAGTTGTTCAGTTGTTTCACAAAAGTCTTCGAAGTGCCATTCGACCTTCCGAAAACCTCGAGTAGCCTGTTGCTCTTGAAATTCTTGCTTGCTTACATTCTGGTTAATACCATAAGTCTAGTAATCTTATTGGCATCTTTTGTCACTATCATTTTGCGTCCCTTGATTCAATATGTTGAGGATGCTCGCATCCCTCAATCGAATCCTAGAATTCATCCTTCCGGCTCAGTGTCAGTTTGAACATGAGCTGGTTCTCAACCAATTAAATTGTCGTTGGTTGTACCCCTAAGTCTATTCAACTATTCCCTCCTTAATCAGAGCATTTGCTTCTGATCCCTTGAAATGGGGAATCATAAATCCTTGCGATTGAGCTTTGAATTAGTCAGTTGTTTCTATCATATGATCTCCTTGCATTCTTTCTTCTTCTGGTTGAGTATCGATGCTCATATCAGGTCCCTTATGGACCACCAGATCCTTTGTTGGATTTTATCTGACAACGCCCTTCATATTCAATAACCTTGCAAGCCTATTCTCGGATACATAATGCCTTTGGTAAATTGTATCCTCTGCTTTCTCGACCATGCTCTGCCTTCGAGCTTGTGTTAAATTACTCCTAAAGGTTGTGGTATATGTTTCTAAGATGCCCCGATGGGTTGAACCAACGCCCTCCCTAATCTATGTGAACCTGAAAGATTTCACGGGTCATACTTATCTGGTATTGCACCAGGTAAAACTTCCAACAACTAATGTCATTTTCGAAATACGAGGAGGTGAATGGAAGGTTATGCATTGACGAAGTGGGAGTTGACCTTGAACCTTTGTGTTCATGCCCATGGACACGATGTAGATCCTATCATGGAAGCTTCTTGTAATAATAATTATTCCCTCATTATAAAATCATCTTGTATTTGGTTTTGGTCCTTTGCATTCGTGGTTCTGACCATGATTGTTCCTTTCCGATCCCATTTCGCGAACAAGTTAAAGCACTTGTCTTCTGCAAATAAATATGCTTGTCCAACCTCTATACCGAACTACCTCGAGTATTGCCCCCTGCTATCTCGAGGATATCATGCCATTGTACTACGTCTTATGAACTTCTGATGAAATAGTGCCTTTCCCCGTCATAGTCACTCCATGGGTTCTGGGTTGTCGTCAACCGAGAACACTGATTAGTGAATCGAATCACCCCTGTGATTTAGTTCTTCTAGTACTTTGTGGTTGAGAAGTTTAATACTTCATCACGTCATTCCTAGCCTGATCGGCTATATCATTTGTGCTAAATTTTAACCGTGCTGCCTGGCCCTTCTTCTCGGAGCACAATTTTCGACGATGAGATAACCTTATGACGATCTTCCTCGTTGTATCATTTCACCTTGAACCGCAAGCTTGATTTCGAGTTTGTGCCATACCCATGGTTCCAATAACCTTTCGCTTCATCATTCCTTTGACTTGATGTCATCGCCAATCGATTACATCTTCATGAAATCTCTCGACAAATGTATCATGGTCATCATCAACATCTTGAGCTCTTCCAAGATATATATCGAATTCTTGATGAGAAATACCATCCTCGCCCCTCAATGGTTTGTGTTATCACCGACCACTTTATTGCCTCCCGTTCAACACAAACTTACTCGTGTTTTGTGTTATACCTTGAGATCCTTGCTATCTAGCATTTGTTCTTCTTTACCTTGGAATATTACCACCTTTTATGTCAAGAATGTCGTGGTAATTTTACCACCTCTTGAGAATTCTTGATATAGTAATATCTCTCGCCTTTTGTGTTCATTTCTTAGTCTCCGTGTTAATTCTAACCGGAATACCGACAAATGGTCTGTGATGTGTAAATTCTAAACTTCTAGCAACCCTATTGCGTTGAAGTTATTGGTCTACAGTTCCAGTCTAAGTCTATTGCTTATTGAATCATCATTCGAACATTGATCGTGCTACCTAGTCCAGATTCCTGGGTGCACCCTTCTATCATTGTTCAGTTGTGTCTGTTTCCCTCGAGCATACATCATTATATCATTTGATCCGACAAATGATATTTCCTTGTTCACATAATTGTGGAAATCAATCCTTTGGAAATCTCGATGATTTGTTGCTCAGCCTATCAGCCACCTCATCCTCTCCTTGGTTTAATGATGAACTCCTATTGCGGAACTCGCTTTCATAGTTCATTTCCCCGAGAATCTTACAATGGCATCTCGTCAAATTGCATTGCACCTTTTCTTCTCAGGCATCCTGAGTCTGAGGTATCCTGACCCCAATCAGATTTGAAACTCGGTCAGAAATGATGGTTAGAACATTTTTCCAAGAGTCATAACATTGGTCTTTTATGACCCGGTAAGGTGATGGCATGCCCAGCACACCTGGCCGGATGACCCGCTGTTATAGTTTCCTTATTAGCAAGGTTATCCATTCTTCCATGAGGAAATTGTAAGACTTATTCTACAAGTTGTTCCTGATGGATCCTTCCTGTATCCAAAGTCTGACCTTTGCCTGAAGACCATATCAATGCTATCTCGAAGCATGCCTGTGGTAATCTGATTTTCAATAAGAGCATTTGAAGCACAATGCTAATTTTTCTTTATCATTTAACCTAACACCGTTGGATGGGTAATATCATGAGATTCCTCCCCCCTTAACTAAATGGTTTTCTACTTTCTATCCTGTCATGGATATCATGATCCGCTTGTCCTTGAGAAGGATATGCCCCCGAAATATGTGTGTATACACATTTTCCCTTCCATTGTTCTATTTAAACCTGATAACCACTTTTCCTTTCCATTGATTTGTTTAAACCTTCTTGTGATCTATATGATCTAAGCAGTGATATTCTCCTGCTTATGTAAACACCTCGGTGTACAATTCTGTCAACAAGACCCTGTTGCTATTGTTGATGACATTCCGGTAGCCACCGATGGACGAGAACTTTGCCTAATGGTCCGCCTCGTTCAACGAGCAGGAAAATGGTTCTCTTCGTCCCTCGCCCTTGGTACCGACATTGTTGCCGACATAATTGATAGGCTACCCTCTGACATGTCTTGCTATCATGACCGTGCAAGATGTCAACGCCCTTCCTACTTTTAACCACATGATGGGCCCATAACCCACAGTTCCACAGGATCGAAACCTGACTCTCCTGTACACCCCTGTTTCTAAAGTCATTCCTTACGCTTGGCTTCGTATGAAAGATCATGAGCCACCTTCCTAGTGATATATTCTGGTATCAGACACAATACTTATTCACGTTGCTCTGGACCCCTTTCACACTTTGTTTTAGGCATCGAACGATTGCCTACCCGCTCGAAACTTCCCATGATACCTCCTTACTTTGCTCCCGATATTTTCTTAAGTTTCAATTTGAGAGTTACTTTCCGCCAACTTCCCGATGTTATCTCTAGTTAGTCAACCGTGCAGAGGTCCGCTCCCCTCGGAATACCCCCCCCCCCTATACTTTCGTAAGTACGATGGAGGTTCCGAAGATAGGATGACGGTTTCATCATGATAACCTGGAGCAGGGAAATGAAGACATCAACTCTATGAATTGACCTATTCGAGAAGAGAAACTAAGACCGAGAAAATTTGTTAGACTTTCGTAACCAAATCTCTTCCCCCTTGCTCCCCTCTTAAATCTCGGGACGAGATTTCTTGTAGTGGAGGAGAATTGTGATGCCCGGATAATTAAGCTACAATGATCCCCTGCTAATGATGCCACATCATAGCAGTTACTGTTGTTAATCTCACTTCGATTCAGATCCCGTTCAAATTCAAATTCAAAAAAAAACTGTCAAATTATTATGTCCTCAAGCTGTCGAATAAAAATGATCGATGGGTTGCAAATATTCACTTAATAATTAACATGTAGAACGAACATTCGTTGTATTTCTAATTTGCCCCTAGGAAAATTTTAGTGGATCAACAGGCATAAATAAACACATTTAATTTGAAATATAAATTTGAATTGCTCCAGTTGTATCCAAACCTTTTGTGCAAACACCACAATATTGTGCATGATTTATGTGCCAAGCTTTGTTTATAACAAAAATCATTTGGTAGCCCAAATTTATCCAAGGCAGAAAAGAATAAAAGAAGCAGAGAAAGGTAAAAGAAAAATAAAAGATAGAGGGAAAACTCCCTGCTCACCCAGCCTCGAACATACACTGTACCAGGCCCAGCCCACCTGGCTGGCCTTTTCCTCTACCTCGGGCTACAGGGCAGAGGACATGGCGTGGAGGCCATCCCACGGTACCATGGCCGGATGACCACCACGTGCCCCTCCCCAGCCCTACAAGTATGTCCACCGAAAACCCTAGCTCGCCCTCGACCAGTGCCCCCTCGATCCCCATTCGTCCTTCTCTTCTTCGGCTCGATTTTAAGCTCGGATTCGATGCGGTGGCCGCTGTCTCACCATCGTTACCACGGCCACCGTTGTCGCCGTCACTCGGGAGCACGTCTAGGAGGTCCACCACGGTCACCTTCATCCGTCCTGGGCTCTAGCTTGAGCCGGGGCGTCGCATAGCCGACGCCGTCGCCGTCTTCCCCGCTCGGCCGCCACCACCTCGTCATCGATACCGTCACAACGGTCCACCTCCGGCCTTCCCGACCTCGCCGTCGAACACGCGGTGAGCATCTCTCCCAGCCCTCCTTCTTCCCTGTCTCGATTTGGCGCCGTAGATGCCCCCTCGCGCCGCTGCCCGCCATGGCCGAAGCTCGCGCTCGCCTTGCGCCGGTCGCTCCCCACGCCCAGCCCGCGCGTCGGCCGCGCCGTGGCCGCGCCCTGCGCGTGCGTGCGCCCGCGTGCCTGCACTGCTTTCCTCTGCTTCTTATTGTTGCCTTGGCACTGCTGCTTGCTACTGCTGCTCTCTGCTGCCGCATACAGCTGCTGCTCTTGCCGCTGTCGCCATACTGCGGCTCCTCCTTGTGTAGTTGTGCACTGCTGCACTGCCCCTGCCTCTGCTCTGTATGCTGCCACTGCTAGCCATGACAAAGGCCATGGCCGGGCGTGGGTCTGTGCTGTGTGCGTGAGTGTGTGCACGGCTGTGCCCAGGCCGGCCCTTACTTAGTTAGTTGCTAGGCTTAGTTAGTAGTAGTACTAGTTTAGTGCCAAGTTAGTCTAGTAATAGATGACATGTAGGCCCCCATTTTAAATAAGTTAGATTTATTTATTTGTTTAGGTAAAATAGTCTATGACATGTGGGCCACACATCCCCTTTTGACTAGTCAAATTTGACTTGGTCAATTCGGATTAAACTAAATACAAAAATCTAAGAAAATGATTAAAACTTTAGAAAAACATAGAAAACAAACCATTAGCTCAGATGAAAATGTTTTCTACATGAAAGTTGCTCAGAACGACGAGACAAATCTGGATATGCAATCCGTTCGTCCGTCACACATCCCTAGCATAGCGAACACGCAACTTCCCTCCTCCGGTTCATCTGTCCGAAAACGCGAAACACCAGGGATATTTTCCCGGATGTTTCCCCCCTTCGCCGGTACCACCTTATACCGCGTTAGGGCACCCGTAGCACCGCTACTTGTCATGACATGCATCGCTATGCATATGTTTGCTTAATATTTATTGTTTCTTCCCCCTCTTCTCTCGCTAGACACCGAGACCGACGCCGCTGCTACCCAGTACGACTATGGTGTTGACGACCCCTCTCTCTTGCCAGAGCAACCAGGCAAGCCCCCCCCCTTTGATCACCAGATATCGCCTACTCTTCTCTATACTGCTTGCATTAGAGTAGTGTAGCATGTTACTGCTTCCCGTTAATCCTATCCTGATGCATAGCCTGTCCTTGCTACTACTGTTGTTACCTTTACCTGCAATCCTAATGCTTAGTATAGGATGCTAGTTTATCACCAGTGGCTCTACATTCTTGTCTGTCTGCCATGCTATACTATCGGGCCGTGATCACTCGGGAGGTGATCACGGGTATATACTATATACTTTATACATGATACATGTGATGAACAAAGTCGGGTTGGCTCGAGGAGTGCCCGCAGTTGATTCACGAATTGGGGGCTGGAAGGACATACTTTCCCGACGGCCCTCTGTGTGGATCTTTGTGGCGAAGCGACAGGGCAGGTTCAGACCACCTAGGAGAGAGGTGGGCCTGGCCCTGGTCGGCGTTCGTGGATACTTAACACGCTAAACGAGATCTGGGTATTTGATCTGAGTCTGGCCATCTGGCTTATACGCACTAACCATCTACGCGGGAGTAGTTATGGGTATCCCAGCGTCGTGGTATCAGCCGAAGCCTTCGTGACGTCAGCGACTGAGCGGCGCGTGCCGGATTGGAACGTAAGCCTGCTCTTGTATTAAGGGGGCTAGTTCTGCTTCCGGCCGCGTTCGCAACATGCAGGTGTGCTAAGGGCGATGGGCCCAGACCCATGTGCGCTTAGGTTTAGACCGGCGTGCTGACCTCTCTGTTGTGCCTAGGTGGGGCTGCGACGTGTTGATCTTTCGCGGCCGGGCATGACCCCGAAAAGTGTGTCCGGCCAAATGGGATCAAGCGTGTTGGGGTATGTGGTGCACCCCTGCAGGGAAGTTAATCTATTCGAATAGCCGTGATCTTCGGTAACAGGACGACTTGGAGTTGTACCTTGACCTTATGACAACTAGAACCGGATACTTAATAAAACACACCCTTCCAAGTGCCAGATACAACCGGTGATCGCTCTCTCACAGGGCGACGAGGGGAGGATCATCGGTTAGGATTATGCTATACGATGATGCTTGGAGGACTTCAGTCTACTCTCTTCTACATGCTGCAAGACGGAGGCTGCCAGAAGCGTAGTCTTCGAAAGGACTAGCTATCCCCCTCTTATTCTGGCTTTCTGCAGTCCAGTCCACATATAATAGCCTTATTCCAGTTGATACCAATGCATACATATGTAGTGTAGCTCCTTGCTTGCGAGTACTTTGGATGAGTACTCACGGTTGCTTTCTCCCTCTTTTCCCCCAATCCCTTCTACCTGGTTGTCGCAACCAGATGTTGGAGCCCAGGAGCCAGACGCCACCTTCGACGATGACTCCTACTACACCGGAGGTGCCTACTACTACGTGCTGCCCGCTGACGACGACTACGAGTAGTTTAGGAGGATCCCAGGCAGGAGGCCTGCGCCTCTTTCGATCTGTATCCCAGTTTGTGCTAGCCATCTTATGGCAACTTGTTTAACTTATGTCTGTACTCAGATATTGTTGCTTCCGTTGACTCGTCTATGATCGAGCTCTTGTATTCGAGCCCTCGAGGCCCCTGGCTTGTAATATGATGCTTGTATGACTTATTTTATTTGTAGAGTTGTGTTGTGATATCTTCCCGTGAGTCCCTGATCTTGATCGTACACGTTTGCGTGTATGATTAGTGTACGGTCAAATCAGGGGCGTCACAACCATAATCTCTTCGTTCGTTCTTCGCTATTAGTGACTTTGGAGTGACTCTTTGTTGAAGGTTGAGGGATAGTTATGTGATCCAATTATGTTAGTATTGTTGAGGGAACTTGCACTAGTGAAAGTATGAACCCTAGGCCTTATTTCCTAGCACGGCAATACCATTTACGCTCACTTTTACCATTAGTTACCTTGCTGTTTTTATATTTTCAGATTACAAATACCCATATCTACTATCCATATACCACTTGTATCACCATCTCTTCGCCGAACTAGTGCGCCTATACAATTTACCATTGTATTGGGTGTGTTGGGGACACAAGAGACTCTTTGTTATTTGGTTGCAGGGTTGCTTGAGAGAGACCATCTTCATCCTACGCCTCCGACGGATTGATAAACCTTAGGTCATCCACTTGAGGGAAATTTGTTACTTTCCTACAAACCTCTGCACTTGGAGGCCCAACAAAGTCTTCAAGAAGATGGTTGTGTAGTAGATATCAAGCTTTTTTCTGGCGCCGTTGCCGGGGAGGTTAGCGCTTGAAGGTATATCTTTAGATCTTGCAATCGGATCTTTTTGTTTCTTGTTTTAGCACTAGTTTAGTTTACAAAAGAACACTACAAAAAATGGAATTAAGTTTGCCCCATACGCTTCATCTTTTTAATATCTTTCGTGAGCATGATGGAAATTAAAATTGTGCTCAAATGCTAGAAGAAGAATTACCTAGAATGCTTGGCATAAAATATGTGAATGATGAGCATGATTTCAACGTTGCTAGTACGAATTCTTTGAATATCCATGATACTAATGATGATTGCACTAGTTATGATGAAAATATCTCCTATAAACATGTCAATTTTTGTGGAGTGCATTGGGTTTGCTAGTACACACCAAATAGGGAAGATAGATATTGCAAGAGGCATAAGCACTTAGAAACTAAATTGTTGCAAGAAACACTAGATGTTTGTGCTAAAGACTTAAATTTTCTTGGCCATACTTGTGGACTTTGCAATGAACAGGGTCATTTAGCGATCCGATTCAAATTGTTTCATGATCTAATCGTGTCCAAAAATTATGATGACTTGATTTCCCTTGCAGATTATAATGAACTTAGTTTGCTTATGTGCTACGAAGAAATGAAATGTATAACTAAGCATCTTCTAGAATTTGCCCGTTATAAACTTGTTGGCTTTGATCTAGAGGAAATTTATATGTATTGTGCGGTGAATTGCATTGAAAATCCTTATATTGCCAATTACATAAAGAAAATAAAGCAAATAGAAGATGAAGAGAATACTAATGAAAGGGAAGAGACTTCCCAATATCCTCCTATTATTTCTTATGATGAATCAGGTAACGAGGAGGAGCCTCCTATTCAACCAATCTCATTAATAAGGAGCTCCAAAAATAGGATTGAACCCACACATGATGTGGTGAAAAAGAAGAAAAGAAAAAGGAAGAGAGGTAAAAAGATATCTCCCCAAAATAATTCTGCTCCTATTACTATTGTGCCTCATGAAAATATAATTGTGGAAGATAATGATACTTCTTATGATCTTGAAAATCTTTTGTCACTTGCTTGGAAGAATATGATAATTGCTATACTATTGGTGCTATCCATACTATTAATGATGAGAGTGATTATGCTTATGATATGAAAAGGCCCAAGGTTGGGGATGCTATGTTTGATGAAGATGATGTTTTTGAGAATATATTTGCTGCAATTAATGTTTGTCCCAAGCTTGGGGATGCTACGTTTAGTGAAGATGATATTTTTAGTCTCCCAAGTTTTGATATGCAAATTTATAATGATGATAGCATGCCTCCTACTTATGATGATTATTGTGATGATACTTATGCTATAAAAAGTAGTGATTATATTTATAAAACTTGTCATGATTATGGTTACCCCTTTTCTGAAAATTACTCTTTTAATGTAGAAACAATTTATAGTATTCGAGTTTCTTATGATACTCCCACCATTCCGAATGAGAAGAATTTTGCTTATGTGGAGAGTAATAAAAATTCTATGCTTGTAGATCATGAAAAGAATGCTTTAGGTGCTGGTTATATTGTTGAATTCATTCATGATGCTACTGAAAATTATTATGAGGGGGGAACTTATGCTTGTAGGAATTGCAATAATATCAAGTTTCCTATCTATGTGCTTAAAGTTTTGAAGTTATGCTTGTTTTACCTTCCTATGGAAATTGATTCTTGTACCCACGAGTTTGCTCAGAAAATCCCAATGCATAGGAAGTGGGTTAGACTTAAATGTGCTAGTCATATTCTTCATGATGCTCTCTTTATGTTTCAATTCTTATCTTTTATGTGAGCATCATTGAAATCATCATGCCTAGCTAGGGGCGTTAAACGATAGCGCTTGTTGGGAGGCAACCCAATTTTATTTTTGTTCCTTGATTTTTGCTCTTGTTTAGTAATAAATAATTCATATAGCCTCTGTTTAGATGTGGTTTTATGTTTTAATTAGTGTTTGTGCCAAGTAGAACCTTTGGGAAGACTTGGGTGAAGTCTTTATGATCATGCTGTAAAAAAACAGAAACTTTAGCTCTCATGACAATTGCTGCCATTTTTATTTGGAGAGTGCTATTTAGTTAATTATTTTTGCAGATGATTAATAGACAAATTACTCAGGTCCACCAATTTATTTGAGAATTGTTTGAGTTTCATAAGTATATGTTTGATCCAGATTACTACATACTGTTCTGTTTTTGACAGATTCTGTTTTCATCGTGTTGTTTGCTTATTTTGATGAATCTATGAGTAGTATCGGAGGGTATGAACCACAGAGAAGTTGGAATAAAGTAGATATTACACCAATATGAATTTAGAATGAGTTCATTACAGTAAATTATGATGGTGATTTTCTTTCTTATACTAACGGAGCTTACTAGTTTTCTGTTAAGTTTTGTGTTGTGAAGTTTTCAAGTTTTGGGTAAAGATTCGATGGACTATGGAATAAGGAGTGGCAAGAGACTAAGCTTGGGGATTCCCAAGGCACACCAAGGTAATATTGAAGGACAACCAATAGCCTAAGCTTGGGGATTCCCCGGAAGGCATCCCCTCTTTCGTCTTCGTTCATCGGTAACTTTACTTGGAGCTATATTTTTATTCGGCACATGATATGTGTTTTGCTTGGAGCGTCATTTTATTTACTTTTTTTAGTTGCTGCTTGAATAAAATACCAATATCTGAAATTCTTTAATGTTAGAGAGTCTTCATATAGTTGCATAATTATTCGACTACTCATTGATCTTCACTTATATCTTTCGGAGTAGTTTGTCATTTGCTCTAGTGCTTCACTTATATCTTTTTAGAGCACGGTGGTGGTTCTATTTTGAAGAAATAGATGAACTCTCGTGCTTCACTTATATTATTTTGAGAGACCTAAACAGCATGGTAATTTTCTTTGGTTATGAATTTAGTCCTAATACGATGGGCATCCAAGAGGGATATAATAAAAACTTTCATATAAAGTGCATTGAATACTAAGAGAAGTTTGATACTTGATAATTGTTTTGTGATATGGAGATGGTGATATTAGAGTCATGCTAGTTGAGTAGTTGTGAATTTGAGAAATACTTGTGTTAAAGTTTGTGATTCCCGTAGCATGCACGTATGGTGAACCATTATGTTATGAAGTCGGAGCATGATTTATTTATTGATTGCCTTCCTTATGAGTGGCGGTCGGGGACGAGCGATGGTCTTTTCCTACAAATATATCCCCCTAGGAGCATGCGCGTAGTACTTTGTTTTGATAACTAATAGATTTTTGCAATAAGTATGTGAGTTCTTTATGACTAATGTTGAGTCCATGGATTATACGCACTCTCACCCTTCCACCATTGCTAGCCTCTCTAGTACGGCGCAACTTTCGCCGGTACCATAAAACCACCATATACCTTCCTCAAAACATCCACCATACCTACCTATTATGGCATTTCCATAGCCATTCTGAGATATATTGCCATGCAACTTTCCACCATTCTGTTTATTATGACACGCTCCATTATTGTCATATTGCTATGCATGATCATGTAGTTGACATTGTATTTGTGGCAAAGCCACCATTCATAATTCTTTCATACATGTCACTCATGAGTCATTGCACATCCCGGTACACCGATGGAGGCATTCATATAGAGTCATATTTTGTTCTAAGAATCTAGTTGTAATTCATGAGTTGTAAGTAAATAAAAGTGTGATGATCATCATTATTAGAGCATTGTCCCAGTGAGGAAAGGATGATGGAGACTATGATTCCCCCATAAGTCGGGGTGAGACTCCGGACGAAAAAAAGAGGAAAAACATAGGCCATAAAAAAGAGAAAAGGCCCAAATAAAAAAAATTAAAAAATAAAAAATGAGAGAAAAAGAGAGAAGGGGCAATGCTACTATCCTTTTACCACACTTGTGCTTCAAAGTAGCACCACGATCTTCATGATAGAGAGTCTCCTATGTTTTCACTTTCATATACTAGTGGGAATCTTTCATTATAGAACATGGCTTGTATATTCCAATGATGGGCTTCCTCAAAATTTCCTAGGTCTTCGTGAGCAAGCGAGTTGGATGCACACCCACTAATTTCTTTTGTTGAGCTTTCATACATTTATAGCTCTAGTGCATCCGTTGCATGGCAATCCCTACTCACTCACATTGATATCTATTGATGGGCATCTCCATAGCCCGTTGATATGCCTAGTTGATGTGAGACTATCTTCTCCTTTTTGTCTTCTCCACAACCACCATTCTATTCTACATATAGTGCTATGTCCATGGCTCACGCTCATGTATTGCGTGAAGATTGAAAACATTTGAAAACATCAAAAGTATGAAAAAATTGCTTGGCTTGTCATCGGGGTTGTGCATGATTTAAATACTTTGTGTGGTGAAGATGGAGCATAGCCAAACTATATGATTTTGTAGGGATAGCTTTCTTTGGCCATGTTATTTTGAGAAGACATGGTTACTTTGATAGTATGCTTGAAGTATTATTATTTTTATGTCAATATTGAAATTTTGTCTTGAATCTTATGGATCTGAACATTCATGCCAAAATGAAGAGAATTACTTAGAGAAATATGTTAGGTAGCATTCCACATCAAAAATTCTGTTTTTATCATTTACCTACTCGAGGACGAGCAGGAATTAAGCTTGGGGATGCTGATACGTCTCAAACGTATCTATATTTTTTTATTGTTCCATGCTATTATATTATCAAACTTGGATGTTTTATATGCATTTATATGCTATTTTATATGATTTTTGGGACTAACCTATTAACCTAGAGCCCAGTGCTAGTTTCTGTTTTTTCCTTGTTTTAGAATATCGCAGAAAAGGAAAATCAAACGAAGTCCAATTGACCTAAAACTTCACGGAACTTATTTTTGGACCAGAAGAAACCCAGAAGACTTGGAGTGCACGTACGGGGGTCAACGAGGAAGCCACGAGGCAGGGGGCGCGCCCACCCCCCGGGCGCGCCCTCCACCCTCGTGGGCCTGTGTGGCTCCCCTGACGTACTTCTTCCGCCTATATATCTCCATATACCCTAAAAACATCCGGGAGCATGATAGATCGGGAGTTCCGCCGCCAGAAGCCTCTATAGCCACCGAAAACCAATCCAGACCTGTTCTGGCACCCTACCGGAGGGGGAATCCCTCTCCGGTGGCCATCTTCATCATCCCGGTGCCCTCCATGACGAGGAGGGAGTAGTTCTCCCTCGGGGCTAAGGGTATGTACCAGTAGCTATGTGTCTGATCTCTCTCTCTCTCTCTCTCTCTCTCTCTCGTGTTCTTGAGGTGATACGATCTTGATGTATCGCGAGCTTTGCTATTATAGTTGGATCTTATGTTTCTCCTCCCCCTCTACTCTCTTGTAATGAATTGAGTTTCCCCTTTGAAGTTATCTTATCGGATTGAGTCTTTAAAGATTTGAGAACACTTGATGTATGTCTTGCCATGCGTATCTGTGGTGACAATGGGATATCACGTGATTCACTTGATGTATGTTTTGGTGATCAACTTGCGGGTTCCGCCCATGAACCTATGCATAGGGGTTGGCACACGTTTTCATCGTGATTATCCGGTAGAAACTTTGGGGCACTCTTTGAGGTTCTATGTGTTGGTTGAATAGATGAATCTGAGATTGTGTGACGCATATTGTATAATCATACCCACGGATACTTGAGGTGACATTGGAGTATCTTGGTGACATTAGGGTTTTGGTTGATTTGTGTCTTAAGGTGTTATTCTAGTACGAACTCTAGGGCTGTTTGTGACACCTATAGGAATAGCCCACCGGATTGATTGGAAAGAATAACTTTTAGGTGGTTTCGTACCGTACCATAATCTCTTCGCTCGTTCTCCGCTATTAGTGACTTTGGAGTGACTCTTTGTTGCATGTTGAGGGATAGTTATGTGATCCAATTATGTTAGTATTGTTGAGGGAACTTGCACTAGTGAAAGTATGAACCCTAGGCCTTATTTCCAAGCACTGCAATACCCTTTACGCTCACTTTTACCATTAGTTACCTTGCTGTTTTTATATTTTCAGATTACAAATACCCATATCTACTATCCATATACCACTTGTATCACCATCTCTTCGCCGAACTAGTGCGCCTATACAATTTACCATTGTATTGGGTGTGTTGGGGACACAAGAGACTCTTTGTTATTTGGTTGCAGGGTTGCTTGAGAGAGACCGTCTTCATCCTACGCCTCCTACGGATTGATAAACCTTAGGTCATCCACTTGAGGGAAATTTGCTATTGTCCTACAAACATCTGCACTTGGAGGCCCAACAAAGTCTACAAGAAGAAGGTTGTGTAGTAGACATCAGTGGGTGGCGTGAGTGGCAGAAGCATATACCCGAGTAAGTAGGTTGTTAGCGTATGGGATAAAGAGGACTTGATGCTTTAATGCTATGGTTGGGTTTTACCTTAATGATCTTTAGTAGTTGCGGATGCTTGCTAGAGTTCCAATCATAATTGCATATGATTCAAGTAGAGAAAGTATGTTAGCTTATGCCTCTCCCTCAAATAAAATTGCAATAATGATTACCGGTCTAGTTATCGATTGCCTAGGGACAAATAACTTTCTCGTAACAAAAAGCTCTTCACTAAAACTAACTTAGTTGTGTCTTTATCCAAACAGCCCCTAATTTTTATTTACTTGCTCTTTATTATCTTACAAACCTATCCAAAAACACCTACAAAGTAGTTCTAGTTTCATAATTGTTCTAGGTAAAGCGAATGTTAAGCGTGTGTAGAGTTGTATCGGTGGTCGATAGAACTTGAGGGAATATTTGTTCTACCTTTAGCTCGTCATTGGGTTCGACATTCTTACTTATCGAAAGAGGCTACAATTGATCCCCAATACTTGTGGGTTATCACCCCCTACCTCGTGGCCTCCTCGTTGATTGCTTGACGTCCACTCCAAGTCCTCTGGATCATATTTGTTCCAAAAATCACGCTCCCGAAGGTTTCATTCCGTTTGGACTCTGTTTGATATTCTTATTCTGTGAAACACCGAAATAGGCAAAAAAAGCAACAATTTGGGCTGGGCCTCCGGTTAATAGGTTAGTCCTAAAAATAATATAAAACTGTATAAATAAGCCCATTAAACATCCAAAACAGAATATATAATAGCATGGAACAATCAAATATTATAGATACGTCGGAGATGTATCAGTAATCTCATCGTAGGCTTGCTGGACGGTGATGGGTTGGATGAGATTTACCATGTAATTGAGTTAGTTTTGTTAGGGTTTGACCCCTAGTATCCATTCTGTTCTAAGATTGATGTTGCTATGACTTTGCTATGCTTAATGCTTGTCAGTAGGGCCCGAGTGCCATGATTTCAGATCTGAACCTATTATGTTTTCATGAATATACCAGAGTTCTTGATCCTATCTTGCAAGTCAATAGTCACCTACTATGTGTTATGATCCGGCAACCCCGAAGTGACAATAATCGGGACCACTCCCGGTGATGACCGTAGTTTGAGGAGTTCATGTATTCACTAACTGTTAATGCTTAGGTCTGGTACTCTATTAAAAGAGGCCTTAATATCCCTTAGCACGGGTGTGTGTCGGTCCTAAACAAATGGTTTTTAACCCCTTTCCGCGATGGCATATGGAACCGTCTCCAATTGAGTGTGGGCGATAGGGGGGTCCTTCCCACACGACCCAGAAACCGTCAGGGATAGGGAGCCTTGATGCATATAGTTGTCCCTGTATAACCGTTTTCGATATCTCGAATATCCCAAATGCTTCATCCTTGCCACTCGTTTGTGCTCGCATTGCCATCACAGTCGGAGTTTTGCGGTTCTGCCTAAAACCAGGCAGATCCCAGTCACGGCAGTTTTCTAGGCAGATTCTAGGCACGGGAGATTTACGATGCCTGGCACATCACAAGAAGTTCATGATTATAAACCGTGTATGATAGGTAGACGATCACACATATTTAGTTTTCCCGCACCGTATGTGATAGTGTCTGACACCACACACGCTTTGCAAACGGCAATTGTGTGCATGATTGCACACGTTTCCTCTTTGTGAACCGTCTCGGATTATGGTGTATATCACAAACGTTTGTGTTTTACCAACCGTGTGTGCCGTAATGACCTGCGCAACGTAATTTTGCCCTAATTTAATTGCTGCTATTTAAAATTGTACCTAAGTTAAACTTGAAAGTAGGCTATAGCTTTATTCATATCCATCAGGTTCAAACAAACCAATGCATTATTCGATTCATAGGTACATATGTTTAAGAATTACATAAGCACCAAATAAAGAATGATGTACAAGGGTTCTATACTTGTACTATTATAGATGGTAAAGAAAGATGTGAAAGACATTCCAGTTGCTGAACAAGGTGAAGCGGAATGGCCCTATTGTGCTCTCCTGGATGCAGAAGGCATGTAGGACTCTAGTCCAACCCCTTGTGATGGTCGGCCGCAAATCATGTAGTTTGAGAGGTAATCTTGAGTAAACTTCTTCAGGATCCACTACAAAAGAAAAAAGATTCATATATTGTCATCCAAAACAACTCATTACGGGCACTAAAAAGAAGGCTACAGGGTTCTTACTTACCATCCTGCAGTTCACTGTTGTCTTGCATAAAGTGTAAACAAATAGTTCGATTGACATCTTTTAACCCATTTTAGTAACAATCTTTATCAGTTTCCTCACTTGATGCTAGTTCATGAATATCTCATTGCCCCATACGTAGAAAGGGTCAAAGTGTGGATCTTTGGCAATGATATATGTACCTAAAAGCACCAAGTTAATATTAGAAGCTAAACAACAATTGAAAAATGATGTAGTACAACACTCCATCCATCCCATTACATAAGATTTTATTACATGTATATCTAGAGATTATCAGAACATTAAGGTAACACTCTTCCTTGTTGCTATGTAGCTTGGGATTGCATATTTAGTCATTCAGTACAATGCATGTTGCTAAACAACAATTGAAAAATGAAAAGGCATGTTAACTGCAATATCCTTAACAGCAACCAAATATCGTAATTCATAGTGGTATTGTTGAAACTGTTATTGATGAAATTGAATTGCACAACAAATAGTTCCACATATTGAGCATCACATTGTGAAGAACTGGAATAAACAAGTCATCAGGACATCTCTAGGCGATCCTTAGAAAGTTAAAGGACTAAAACCCTTAGTCGATATATATATATATACTCCAGCAATTTTTGGCCTTTTCTAGTCGATCCCCTAAACTTAAGGTTGTAAACTTCAATTTGATCAAGTTCAAAGCAGGTTCAACCGAAAGTAGCATGCATTCAAACATAAACATTGATAGTTTTGCATAACCGAACATAAAACATAAATTTAAACTAAGCTAAACTACTTTCGGTCAAAGTAGAGGTCGAGCCAATCCTTCCTCGTCATGTACAGTGTGCCGCGAGCGGGGTCCGGGTCAGTACCGTCGTTGGGGAAGGCACTCCTCCACTCGTCGACATCGATCTCCTCATCCTTGGGGCCCACCTTGACGCCCTCCGTGTTGCCGTCACCGCCGCCTTCGACCTCATCATCAGAGGAGAGCGCGGTAACATCGACACCGTCCTCGCCGCCTTCGACATCATCATCAGAGGTGAGTGCGATAACCTCGCCGCCCATCGCACCGGCAAAGATCGCCTGCTCTGCCTCCACGAGCTCCGGGTGCTACCGGCGGAGCTCTTGCATGTAGGCCTCGTCGGCAGCCTCGGCCTCGAGACGCTCCCGCGCCTCGCGGTCCTCCTGCGCCATAGGCGAGCTCACCATCCTGGCTCCGGTGGAACGAGGTGGACCGGACGTGTCTCGAAGGGGAAATTGAGCCTAGCCGCCGCGCCGTGGTAGCGGACCTGCCAGCGGTCGTACTCCATCGCCGCGAGCTCGGCCGTGTGGAAGCTACCAAGCCGCCAGCGGGTGTGGGTCTCTCAATTTTAATCTCGGGGACCCACGTCCCCCACCGCCGCTGCCGGACCCTGAAGTAGGACTTCGTCGGCTGCTGGGTCCGGGGGAGGACATGGAAGTCCTCGAACTGGCTAGGGGCACGGCTGCTGGCGGATCAGGCGACCGGCGGCGTCGGATCGGGCCCGTGGAAGACGACGGGGACACATCGGCGGCCACCTCACCGGCGTCTTGTGAAAAGGCCGCGATAAATCTCATTTTTTCCATTGGCTACTCGAGCTCCCTAGCACACAGGCATAGGTTGAGGATGGAAGCGCTGGCGATGGCGGCGACCTACCAATGGTTTCGTGGGTTGTGTGTGTTTGTGTGAGCGGAGGTTGTGTTTGAGGAAATACTGCGGCAACTGAAAATTTTACTAGGAGGGATTAACAAGGCGGGGCTACTAAAAATTTGGATCAAGGGCGAGAAGATATTTTTGAGATTGCAAGGGATGCAAAGGCGGGAGTAAAATTCCGGGGCTACTGAAAATTTGAATCAAGGGACTGAACCAGAGCGGGAGTAACAGACATCGCACACGGTTCGCACATACTAATTGTGTGCTATCAAAGATTAAAACCTTCCAGGCGGTAGATATTTCGAGATTGCGAGGGATGGAGAGGCGAGAGTTTTAGGGGAGCGAGCTAGTGTGCTTGACACGCCGACTGTGGACTGTAGCCGACGCACCTTCTCGCATAAGCCATAGGCATACTATACACCGACGGTGCTCCAAGATATTTTGTACTACATCTCACACGGTTGCTGATAATAAACTGTGTGGGATCTACTTGATTTGAATTACAAAATGGGGTCACAGCGGCAATAGACAGTGTTTAAATTGCTAGACCTTTTATCTGCAGTGAACATACAACTGTATGTGTGTCATAAAAAGAATTGGAATTATTCAGGGTTCCTTTGGACATTTCATACATTAAACTGGTTTTCTAGCCATTTCAGGTGCAAAATCGAAAATTAAACTACATGCACATGCTCCGGTGCATACAAATTGGTTGAAAAATCAATTCTGTGTCCTTCAGTGCATGCTTAGGTCCCATGGATAAAATGGGAATGAATTTTTGGGGGTTTGTTTGGCCTTTTTCATACATTAACTGGGTTTTCTAGGCATTTTATGTGCACAATTCAAATTTGAACTACAATCACATGCTCCAATGCACCAAAGTTGGTTGAAAAATCACATGCGTGTCCTTGGGTGAATTTCTAGTTCCCATGCAAGAGATGGGAATGAAATTCAAACACCAGGGCACTGTTGATTGCCGGCAAAATGTTGAGATGCCTGGTTTTTAAATTCTAGTAAATCCAAAACACATATGAAATTCATGAAACTTGGCATGCATGCTATCATGGAGCGGCATCAACATGCCGTGTTAATTGTTTTCCCATTTGGGGCAGGTTCAGGTATATGCTTCTCACAAACCAGAGCTTCTCACAACAAGCATGATGGTTTCAGTAGGGAACGTCCCACCTTTGGGGATGAAATGATATCCATTGCCTCTTATTGTTTTCAAAAACTTTCTCGTGTCAACATAGAATAACAGGAGTGTTGTGTCAATTTTTGGGATTTTTCGGGGTTCGTTTGGACATTTTTATGCATTAACTGAGTTTTCAATGCATTTATGTGCATAATTCAAATTTGAACTACATGCACATGCTTGAGTGCATATAAATTGGTTGAAAAATCAAATCTGTGTCCTTGGGTGCATGCTTAGGTCCCATGTAAGACATGGGAATGAATTTCAAACGCCAGGGCGCCGTTGATTGCCGGCAAAACATTGAGATGCCTCGTTTTTAAATTCTAGTAAATCCAAAACTCGTCTGAAATTCATGAAACTTGGCATGCTTTCATGGAGCGGCATCAACATGCCGTGTTAAAAAATTTGTCCCATTTGGGGCAGGTTCGGGTGTATGCTTCTCACAAACCAGAGCTTCTCACAACAAGCATGATGGTTTCGGTAGGGAACGTCCCACCTTTGGGGACGAAACAATATCCATTGCCTCTTATTGCTTTCAAAAAAATTCTCGTATCAACATAGAACAACAGGAGTGTTGTGTTAATTTTTGGGATTTTTCGGGGTTTGTTTGGACATTTTTATGCATTAACTGAGTTTTCAATGCATTCATGTGCATAATTCAAATTTGAAATACATGCACATGCTCCAGTGCATATAAATTGGTTGAAAAATCAAATATGTGTCCTTGGGTGCATGCCTAGGTCCCATGCAAGAAATGGGAATGAATTTCAAACACCAGGGCACCGTTGTTGCCGGCAAAACATTGAGATGCCTCGTTTTTTAAATTCTAGTAAATCCAAAACTCGTCTGAAATTCATTAAACTTGGCATGCTTTCATGGAGCGGCATCAACATGTCGTGTTAAAATTTTTGTCCCAATTGGGGCAGGTTCGGGTATATGCTTCTCACAAACCAGAGCTTCTCACAACAAGCATGATGGTTTCGGTAGGGAACGTCCTACCTTTGGGGACGACACAATATCCATTGTCTTTTATTGATTTCAAAAAATTTCTCATGTCAACATAGAACAACAAGAGTGTTGTGTCAATTTTTGGGATTTTTCGGGGTTCGTTTGGACATTTTTATGTATTAACTGAGTTTTCAATGCATTTATGTGCATAATTCAAATTTGAACTACATGCACATGCTCCAGTGCATATAAATTGGTTGAAAAATCAAGTATGTGTCCTTGGGTGCATACTTAGGTCCCATGCAAGAAATGGGAATGAATTTCAAACACCAGGGCACCGTTGATTGCCGGCAAAACATTGAGATGCCTCGTTTTTAAATTATAGTAAATCCAAAACTCGTTTGAAATTCATGAAACTTGGCATGCTTTCATGGAGCGGCATCAACATGCCATGGTAAAAATTTTGTCCCATTTGGGGAAGGTTTGAGTATATGCTTCTCACAACAAGCATCATGGTTTCGGTAGGGAACGTCCCACCTTTGGAGACGAAATGATATCCACTGCCTCTTATTGCTTCCAAAAATTTTCTCGTGTCAACATAGAACAACAGGAGTGTTGTGTCAATTTTTGTGATTTTTTGGTGTTCTTTTGGACATCTTTATGCATTAACTGAGTTTTCAATGCATTTATGTGCATAATTCAAATGTGAACTACATGCACATGCTCTAGTGCATATAAATTAGTTGAATAAACAAATCTGTGTCCTTGGGTGCATGCTTAGGTCCCTTGCAAGAAATGGGAATGAATTTCAAATGCGAGGGCACCGTTGATTCCCGACAAAACATTGAGATGTCTGGTTTTTAAATTCTAGTAAATCCAAAACTCGTCTGAAATTCATGAAACTTGGCATGCTATCATGGAATGGCACCCGACATGATGTGGTATTTTTCGTGTCCATTTTGAGAGAAGGCACACTTGAATAATGAAAGCCAACAAAGGCATTTTGAAAAAATAGCTGCCACTTTAATATCTCAAACGTTTGTATAATTCAAACCGTGTGCATTCTGTTAACCATTCACGTGACGCCACGTGTCTTGGTTTTAATGGCTGTAGGAGGTGCCGTGTGAACAGCTGCTTGAGCTTGACTGAACGGGAGGCGTGCGAGCGCAATCCAGTGCGCAAGCTGGCCGAGAGGCGTGCAAGCTGTACTCCAATGCGCAGGCTCACCGGGAAGCATGCAAGCTGTACGTTGCGCAGGCTCACTGGGAACGAGCCCTTTGACTTCCATGGTCGCCCGCCTTCCTCTCCATTAATGGCGCCCGAGCCGCTGTTGAATACGGGCGGCCTTACTATTCGCCTCCCATTCCCCTCCCCCCTGCAAACCTCCACCGCCATGGCGCAGAATGATCATCTGCCACTAGTCTTCAAGTTTGGTGAAGTCGAATCCTAGCCGGAGGAGATAGAAAATAAGGAGGAATGGGGCCTCATGGACATGGCCCAAAACGAGCTAGCCGCGGCGGTTGCTGCCCTCACTCCCATCCCAGCTCCGATCCCCGCACCCACACCAGCAACCATCCCCATAGCATTGATGGGCTGGTCACCAAGCACTATCACAGAGCTGGAAGCCGCGGGCGTTAGCGAGGTCTTTGCGGACCCGCGCGTGCTCGTGTACATGCCAGCGCCAACGCCCGTGCCCATGCCAGTGCGCGCCCCTCCACCCACCGTGGCGCCGGCCCCCATGCGTTTGGCTACACCTGCCGCGCCCGTGCGCACCCCTTCACCCACCATGCCACCGGTCCCCGTGCATTTGGCTGCACCCGCCACGCCCATGCCCGTGTGTACCCCCCCCCCAGCGGCATTGGATGCTGCCGTCGACCACTACCTCTCAGCGGTGCCAGTTGTCGTCCTCCCGCGCCCCGCCCGTCGATCGCGCAACGACATGATGTTTGATTTACAGGTGAAGAACATTTTGTGCTGCCTTGAAGACTTCAACAACGGCATCCCGGAGGACGACAACGACAACGACGGCGCGGCCCGCCGCCTCCACCGCTGCTGGAAATAGTTTTTTTTGGGGTTTAACACTGTATCTCGAATTCTCGATCATATGAATATAAATTCGCAGTGTGACTAAGTGAAAGATATGGTTTGAACGAACTTGCGTTTTTCTCTCTTAATGTACAGACTTATCAAATGATTTTCTTTTTAAAAACATCAACGGTTTTTAAATATAAAACACTCATCGCAAACATTTTAGTTAGAACACCCGTATGCAAACCGACAACTTCCCCAGGAAGCCAACGGAAAATGTGTCGAGCATGATTTCTGCATGCCTTCAACGCAAACGGTTGTTTTGCATGACTCGTGTGCAACCACGTATAAACAATTGGGTAAGATTTGCATATCTGTCATCTTGGGTATGTTGCCATTTCTCAAACTGGAAAGATTTACATTTGTTTATCTAGTAACATTGCCATTTGTCAACCTTGTAACACAGCGATTTGTCAAAATATGCAGCTACAATCACCAGCACTATCTAACTTTTGCAACTAAAATCACTAGCACTGTTCATATGGACACCACTAGCAGGCGTGAGGTCATGGATGCATATGCAAATGTACCATTGATTACATACAACAAGTCATCAACCCACAACGACAACGAGGATACACATTGGATTATAGATCATTTTCAACAAAACATTCTCGTAAAGTTTTTCTCACACAACAAATAACAAAGGGATTGTAACATTCCAAATTTTCAATTTGGAATGTTATACATTAGATCATCATGCATATCATATTTTATTTGCTTTTGGGTTTTGATCCTAGAAAATTCTAAGCAACTCAAGGACCCACGGAGAGAGTTGGGGATTTCATTATTTTCATATTTGAGTTTTCTCAAATTTTGAGAATAGGATCATTTGATTTTATCTATTTTATCATCAATTATTTCTATTACAAAAATATGAGAGAGGGAATAAAATGACTTTTCCAAAATATAGAAATATTGAGGATTTAATAAGAAAATCAAATAGTTTTATTTCGGAGTTTTTTTGTTGTTTTTATTTGAATTTAGGAAAAATGCGCGTTTTTCAAAATTGCATTTAGGGCCCAAATAAATGTTCACTTTGTCGGGCTTGATTTTAGAAGCCAGGGAAAATTTATTTCGGAATTTTGGAGTCCGTTTAGTATTTCTTTTTATTTTTCTTTCGAGCGTAATTATTAAAAAAAGGAACCGACTTTGGGCCATACTCGGCCAGGACTCCGCCTGGCCGGGGCCTTTATAAGGCGCGCCCGAGGCCCGAGTAGCCGCCTCAAACCCTAGCCGCGCCCCAGCCCCAGCCCCGCCACCGCCGCCGTCGCCCGAGGTTCGTCGCCGCCTCGTTTTCCATGCTGTTTTTTTAAAAAAAATCCGTTCGTCGTTTTTCTTTTTCGTCGGAATTTCCGCGGTTATTTTCTGATCGCAATTTCTGATCCGATTTTCGTTTTAGTTTAACTTTTCGCTCGTTTATCGGAATCAGGCGATTCAAACGCCTGGAGTTTCGTCTTGAAACCCTCTATCCGAATAATCAACTTAAACAAGTTTTTGCTCCTATAAAATTTGACTTAGATTCAGATTACTAGAACGAAGTTGTTTTGTTTCGCCGTTTGACTTTCTTTGCTTCGTTCGATTTGATTTCTTTTGCCAACCGGAGTTCTTAAGTTGAACCTTCTGGTTAGATCTCTTATTTGAGTTTTACCTGTGCATTAGATGAGTACTTATTGTATACTTGTTTGTTGTCTGTGATAGAGTACCCGGAGTGCGCTGCCTGTTACTTCGAATCGTTAGGTTTCGCGGATCATCAGCAAGGCAAGTAACACTTTGATCATACCTTTTCTACAACCCAGTTTTTTTGCATTAGATCAATCTTCACACATTGCATGATTAGGATCTAATTAAACTGTGGGATAGGAAGTAGATGAGGTAGTACCTATTACCTGTTTATTGTCAAACCTTTGGGAGTTACTTCTATGTTTGCTCATTATGCCATGCTATGCTAGTAGACGTGGATTGGGTGAGTGATATCCATGACAGACGTGAGATTGATAATTAATGGTTTATCTAAGGTGGCAACTTAAACACACATCTGGGTGGATTGAGGCACCTAGGTATTCCAGAACATGCATGTTTTCTTTTGGACCGCCACCCAGGCTCAAAGGGATCATGAGATTATTCATACTAGAAACTTCCGTGTGCAGCCACAAGCCATTATGGGCTCTGGCATAGTTGATTAAGTCATGCGAACTCTTATAGGGTAGACTAGCAGATGTAGGGGAAAGTAGGTGTACCGGTCTATCCATCGTAAGGTGCTAGTGCTTCTGAAAGACTGTGTCTCGGTCATCCGTTTCTGTCGGGTGGTAGGATCGACATATGCCAACGGGTGGCTTATCATTGCGGGGGCCAAAAGAACGTCGCCGGTGCCTGGAAACGGGATGAGGCGTAGACATGCACGCCGGCGAATCTTACCCAGCTTCAGGGCTCTCCGGGGAGATAACACCCCTACTGCTGCTCTGCGGGGTCTCCGCATGGTTACTAAGTTCACAGGTGGCTACAATGCTCCTTGAGCTATTTGGGATGGAAGGAGGAGGAAGGGCTTAGCATAGCCTGCCTTTTCTCCTTGTAAGTGTCTATGTCTAGAAAAAGAGTTCAACCCTTTGCATGGGTGCACCGAGGGGTTTATATAGGCCTACCCCCCGGGGGTACAATGGTAATCCGACTGGGCGCGAGGCCCAGCTGTCTGTGACTATGCTCGCCGGCCTCTCCGCCGGCTTCTGGGGCCCGCCGGCTGGTGGGTCCCGCCGACTGCCAGCTCCTGGGACGACAGGCCGGCCCCACCGGCCAGGGCCTTGTCGGCGGCCGGTTACTGTTGCTCCGTGTTTGTTGGCGAAGGCTTGGTCGGGGTAAGCGTGGCTACAGTAACGCCGCCCTGGCGGGCGATTACTGTAGCCCCACCGCACCTTGTCTTCTTAATGGGCGTCTCCTTCGGGGAAGGCGGCAGGCCGGCTGCGCGAGGCCGGCCCTCTGTCTTGCCGGCTTGAGAGGAGGTGTGGCCGCCTTCGGCATCTCTCTGCCCAAAGGGGCCCACCGCCTCGGGGGCCACACTGGCGGCCCGTCGTGGACGGCGTCAGAGCCGCCGAGGCTACAGTGCCGCGCCGGGCGGGCCGCAGTTGCCCACACGACGCGCTGTACCAGGCGTGCTCCGAGTTTTGGGGGTGGCAGGCTCCACTGTAGCCACGCCCCGCTTCATCATCGCAGAGTGGACGCGTACATCGCGGGTACGACGTTGACTGCCTTATCGGAGCCGGCCCTGCGATAGCCGGCCGCGCCATAGCCGGCCTTGTCATAGCCGGCCCTGCCGCAGCTGGCCATGTCATAGCCGGCCCTCCATAGTTTTCTTTGTGGGGGTAGAAAGAGCGGGCCGCCCCCCCCCCCCCCGAGCCGGCTAGGAGGTTAGCCGGCTAGGGGGGAGTCGGCCTAAGTCTTGAGTCTTCTTATGAGCCAGATGGGCTCACAATTTTTTCTGCTGGGGCCAGGGGAAGCTGGCTGGGCTACCCGTGGCTACTTACCCCGACAGTAGTCCCCGAAGGCGGGCGAGCTTCCGGCAGACGGAAGGACGGGAAGCTAGGCCGGCTTCGTACCGTGAGGAGCCGAGTGCGTCGTTGCAGCCGGCTTTAGAACGCTTTTCTTTATTAGGGCGACCATGGTTGACCCGCGGGCCGGCCGCGGGCCCCATGACGAGCCACGTGGCGGGGAAATCCTGCCGTCGCACGCGCGTGACGGGACGCCGCCGCAGGCCCGGGCCCGCCACTCCCTGGCCTCGGCCCGGGCGCAGATCTTCTGTGGCCCGAGGGGGCTGCTCGCCTCCCCGCGGCCGTTACCCCGCGTCATCAAGGCGCGTAATTAACGCGAGCGTGGGGGAGATGGGCACGATCGATCCCCACGATTCCCCACGCCGCGCCTCCTCGTCTCCGGCGCACGCGCCTACAAGTAGGAGGGGAGGGGGAGAGGCACGGGCCTGTTCGCTCCCCCGCTCCCCATCCCCCCTGCTCTTCTTCTTCCTGCTCTTCTTTTTGCTCGACGCAGCTTCGCGCCGTAGCCCTCCCACGTCGCCATGTCGCTGGCCTTGGCGAGCTCGTGGGACGCGTCCAACGTCCACGACGAGCACATCGAGTTCCTCCGCCAGACCCGGCGTCTGCCCGCCGCCGACCTCGTGCAGGTGCGCCTGGCGCCCGCGAAGGAGGTCTCGCCGGCTCCGGAGGAAGGCGAGCGCGTCGTCTTCTGCACGCACTTCCTTCGGGGCTTCGGCTTCCCGGCGAGCAGTTTCATGCGATCATTTCTCGAGTTCTACAATCTTCAACCGCACCACGTCACGCCCAACGCGGTGCTCCAACTCTCGGCCTTCGTCACGCTTCGCGAAGGGTACTTGGGGGTGCTGCCGACGCTGGAGCTCTGGGCGGAGCTGTTCCAGAACAAGCTCGGCACCGTCTCCGCCGGCGTGCCGGCTCCCTGCGGCGCCTTCATCGCGATGAAGAGGGCCTGCGACGACAACCCCTTCCCCCACATTCCTCTGATCCAGTCGGTCAAGCTGTGGCAGAAGTCTTACTTCTACGTCAAGAACGTCGCCCGGCACGGCGACTACGTCAATCTGCCGGCTTACGTAGCCGGCCCGCCGACTGGGAAGCGGCGGACCTGGGGCTACCGGTCGAAGTCCCTGTCTCCAGCGGGGAACGCTTCCATCTCCCGGCTTCGGGTGATGATCCAGTCGGAGGGTCTGCTTGCGTCCGACTTGGTAACCGCCTTCGTCGAGCGCCGGATCTTGCCTCTCCAAAGCCGGCCGCACATGATGTGCCAGATGAGCGGCCGGTTTGATCCCTGCCAGCTTAGTACCTGGGAGATGCCGCACGCCGAGGTGGCTCTGATGGCGAACTATGTCGCCAACTTGAAGCTCACCGACGAGTGGCAGTTCGGCAAGGCGCCGTACTCCCGCGCCCGGCCTCCGCCTGTGGTAAGCTTTTCCTCTCGTCGTCTGCCGGCTTGGGTTAGCCGGCCTCTGACCAGGCGACCATTTTTCTCTTTTTCCTTTATCAGAATCCTCTCCTCCCGCTGCCAGCCGGGGCAGCCGGAGTCGACCGGGAGTACGCCCCGGACCGCACGGTGGATGACCCCGACGACCCGGATCTCTCCGCCGTTGGTATGGAGGACGCTGCCACGGGGGGTGCCGCCGAGCTCGGCGGCACCGGGCTCTCGGCCAGCTTCGACGACTGGCCGGACGACTTTGAAGCCAGAGAACTCCCGCGCCGCCAGCCGGCAACCGACTGCCGCGGCGCGAGCTCGTCCGCCACGCTGACTGCCGGCGGCGGGAAGGGAAAATGCCGGGCTGCGCTCCCGCTCTTCGGAAGCCGGCTGAAGAAACCGAAGGCCTCCGCCGCGGCCACGAAGCGCGAGGAGGCGGCGGCGAAGGCGGCCCGCTTTCGGAAGGCGGTGAAGAAGCCCCCGTCAGTTTCCGCGTAAGTCTAGTAGCCGCCTGCATGCTTGTTATTCTGAAGTTTTCTTTCCTTGAATGTTTTCTGATTTCCTGAGCAGGGCGCCGCTCTCCCTCGTGAGAGGCCCAGCCGGCTCCGTGGTCGGGCCGAGCGCCGACTCTTCAGGGTCCCGCCGAGTGGACCCCCGCGCCGAACTTGACGCAGCCACGCAGCGCAACGCACGCGAGGCGCGCCGAGAGAGGGAGGCGGCCGAGCGGGCGACGGCGGAGCGAGAGGCCGCCCAAACGGCGCCAGGGCGAGCGAGTGCGGCGGCCGAGGCTCCATCGGAGCGGGCGGCCGTGGAGGCGGAGGTGGAAAGCGCGCGCAGCCAGACTCCGCTGCTCGCCATCCCCCTCCAGACCTTGGATCCGGACGTCCCTCTGCCCACGACGGAGGAGATTATCCCCGAGCAGCCGCCGGTGCAGAGGGGCGAGGTCGTCGAGGGATCCGCTGAGAGGACGTCGCCAGCAGCGCCAGCCGGAGCAGGCGAAGGCGGCCGATCATCGGCGGTGCCGGAGGAGCCGGCCCGGGCTACACCCGAGGCCGGAGCCGGCCTTGAGATCGAGCCGGCGGCGGGCCGGCCCGCCGGAGGGGGCACGGCCCCGTCGGACATGCGCCGATCCGCGGGAGCCGAGCGGACGGCAGACGCCCTGGAGGCGGCCAGCTCCGCCACGTCCGGGTGGACTCCCAGCGGAGGGAGCGGCGAGCTGAACGTCGCGGCCCAGGAGGTTCGGAGCCGGTTGCAAGCACAGGCCGGCCTCCTGAGGCAATTCACTCAGGAGTTTCTGTCGACGCGGTCTGCAATCCGGGTAAGTCTTCACTCCTTGACCGCTCTGGTCCTTTGAATTTTTTCCGTGGGGGCGCGCTAGCGCACCCACTGGGTGTAGTCCCCGAGATCCGGGCCGACTGGGGCGCAGTCGGGTCGGATCTTACTGGACGACTATGTTGACTGTTTTTTCTGATCTTCAGGATTATCACAACTCTCGCGCGGCCGCCTTCAACTCCCAGGCTTGGGAGCTAAGCCGGAGGACCGAAGACCTCGCCAGCAGCCGGCGTAAGTGTTTTGTCATTGTTACCTTCTCGTGGGGGCGCGACAGCGCACCCACTGGGTGTAGTCCTCGAGATCCAGGCCGACTGCAGCGCAGTCGGGTCGGATCTTTCTTGACGACTTTCCCTTTGCTGATTTTTCTCTTTATTTCTTGCTCGTGCAGAGGCCAACGCCGACTTGCGGAGGGAACTCGGCGTGGTGCAGGCCGCTCTCCGTGCCAAGGACGCCGAGTACGCTGATCTGGCTCAAGAGCGCGACCGCCTGGCAACGAAACTGGCCGACCAGGAGAAGAGCCACAAGGTGGCCCTGCAAAAGGCGCAGGACGACGAGGCTACCCTGAGGGCGGAGTTCGGGGCCAGGGAGGCGAGCTGGGCCGAGACGCGCCAGGCACTGGAAGAAGGCTTCGGCCGGGTCGAGGATCTTATTGACGGTAGGCTGTCTTCCTTGCTCTTCTTCCAATCGCCGGCCGCCTATGGTTTTGTTTTGACTTGTGTTTGCTTTCTTGCGCAGAGTACTTCCCCGGCCAGTCTGTCCTTGCCGCCCAAGCCATCGAAGCCTACCGCGAGGAGCGCCGTCAAGCCGGGGTCGTGATTCCGTCGGATGCGAACCGGACATTGTCGGAGCAGCTTATCGCCGTCCAGGCGCGGCTGCAGTCGGCCCACCGGTTGCTCCGCCGACTCCAACGCGCCAGGGCGACGATGCTGGCCGCGCTCTGGCCCGGCCAAGCAATTCCCCGGACCCCAAGCCGAACGACCGACTGGCTCGAGGTCGCAGTCGGCCGCTTTGAGGCCTAGAAGGCGTCCGCGGCCCGTCTTGGAGCCGGGCGCGCGCTGGAGTTTGTCCGCGCGTGGTACCCAGGGCTAAGCCTGGACCAGCTGCGGACGTGGCGGTCGGAAGCCGACGCCAAGCTAGAGGAGGTGCGGCCGGCGATCGCGCAGCGCGCCTCGACGATCGCCGAGTGCACCGACACCAGCGTCTTCGCGCCGGAGCTTAACGACGATGGCGCCGCCCAGCCGGAGGAATGGTTCGGGCTGAACCCGGCGGACGGCGAGGACTCGGCAGAAGAGATCGCCTCTAGCGACGAGGGCGAGGACGACGAGGAAGAGGACAACGAAGACGCCGAGCTGACTGGTGGGGCGGCCGACCGTCCCCCAGCCGACCGTGCCTCTAGCAACGAGCCACGCAGGAGCGCGCCCTCTGCCGGAGACGACGATCAAGCCGAGGTTCGCCAGTCGGCCGCTCCTTCAGCTGGCGCGACTACCTCCGTCGCCTAATCCAGCTCGTCTGCGGCCCCGCCGGCCTGAACTGCCTTTCGTTTCGTCCCTGTCTTTCATTTTGTACAAGTTTAAGTTTCTGCAATTCCACCCACTGGGGGTGTATCGAACAATGCTGAATGTCGACTTCTCTGGAGGCTTTTTGTGTAATATATTAATATGTGCATGTGTTGGCGTTCATCCGAGTGTACTTTTTGTCCTTAGGCTCTTTCCTTTGCCGCCTTCCCTCTTTGGGAAGGAAAGTACTTGAGTTTTCTTGGATTTGAAGTAGACTGAATGTAAGCCGGCCGGCCGGCTACTCTGGTAGTCGGTCGGCGGGAGGCAGCAAGCCGGCTTTTGTTATATATGCGAGCCTGTTTGGTCCCTAGCCGTTTTTCATGTGCGCACCCTTTCCGGCTGGTGGCTCTTGCCAGTCGGGCAGTCGGTTCTTCGAGCTGCGATTTTGGCAAGAGCCAAGCCTGGGTGTCGACACATTACTTGTCTGACTGCGGGTAAGGTTCTTGATATAACTCTAGTCGGCCAGTCCCCGGGCCGACTCGTCGGACCCGGTACCGGACAAAATAAATGAGAAGATAATATCATACGCATGATAACTTTCATTCATAAAACAACGGGTGGCAGTCCCTGAGTCTTTCTCGGGGAGCCTACTGTATCATACTAAATACAAAAGTGGGCATGACACATACTGCGCTTTAACTGTAAAACTTTCGAAGGAGATTTGCGTTCCACGGTCGCTCCGACTCCTTGCCGGAGTCGTCTCTCTTGCGTGCCTTTGGCTTCTGCGCGTCGATGAGGTAGTAGGCGTTGTTGCCCAAGGCTCTGCTGATGATGAAGGGGCCTTCCCAGGGGGCTGCGAGCTTGTGCTGGCCGGCTGTTCGCTGGATCAGCTGGAGCACAAGGTCGCCCTCCTGGAAGGATCTTGGGCGGACCCTCCGGCTATGGTAGCGGCGCAGACCCTGCTGGTAGATAGCGGACTGGCTGAGGGCTAACAGTCGGGCCTCTTCCAGCAGGTCGACGCCGTCTTCTTGTGCTTCTTTGGCTTCCGCTTCCGTGTACATGGTTACCCGAGGCGAGTCGAACTCGATGTCTGTTGGGATGACCGCCTCGGCACCATATACAAGGAAGAAGGGAGTGAAGCCGGTTGATCTGTTGGGAGTAGTGCGCAGACTCCATAGGACAGCCGGCAGCTCATCGAGCCAGCAGCCGGCTGAACGTTCCAGGGGTACGACCAGTCGAGGCTTGATGCCGGACAGAATGAGGCCATTTGCTCGCTCCACTTGGCCGTTTGACTACGGGTGGGCGACTGACGCAAGGTCCAGCCGGATACCTTGCGCAGCGCAGAACCATGCCAGGGCACCTTTGGCAAAGTTCGTGCCGTTGTCGGTGATGATGCTATGCGGTATGCCGTACCGGGTTGTTATATCTGCAATGAATGTCACTGCAGTCGGCCCATTCAGCTTCTTGATCGGCTTCGCCTCGATCCACTTGGTAAATTTGTCAACGGCGACGAGCAAATGTGTCATGCCACCGCGCGCCGTCTTGAATGGGCCCACCATATCCAACCCCCAGACGGCAAAGGGCCAGGTGATGGGAATGGTCTTGAGTGCCGAAGCCGGCATGTGTTGCTGCGAGCTGAAAAGCTGGCAGCCTTTGCAGTGTTTGACTAGCTCTTTGGCGTTGTCCAAAGCAGTCGGCCAGAAGAAACCGTGGCGGAAGGCTTTGGCGACCAGTGATCTTGATGCGGCGTGATGGCCGCATTCTCCTTGGTGTATATCCCTGAGGATCGCGATGCCTTTCTCCTGCTCGACACATCGCTGCAAGACTCCGATGGCGCTGCGCTTGACAAGCTCTCTGTTGACGATTGTGTATGCTCCAGCCTGGCGCTGAACTTGTCTTGCTTTGTTTTTGTCAGCCGGCAGGTCATGGTTCACCAGAAAGTTGCGGATGGCTTGGGCCCATGATGGGGCGGCGACCTCCTCAGCCACCAATGTGGCCAGAGCCACCAGGGTGGGTGGGTTGGGCAGTGCAGCGCTGGGGTCGGCCGCCGCTTCCTGTGCTGAAGAAGTCCCCGGGCCGGCTGCAGCAGCCCCCGGGCCGGCTGCTGCAGTCCCCGGGCCGAGTGCGGCAGTTCCCGAGCCGAATATTGAAGTCCCCGGGCCGGCTGCTTGATTCTTCGAGCTAGACCCGGCCCCCTCGGGGTTAGGCGGCACGAAAATGGAGTCGGACTCCAGAGACGGCTTGATTGAAGGCTTGAGGAGGCGCTGCAGGGCGACGCCGGCTGGTATTGCTTGCCGTGTGGAACCTATTCGGGCCAGGGCGTCAGCTGGCTCGTTGTCGGCCCGCGGCACGTGAAGGAACTCACATCCATCGAAGTATCCGCTGGTTTGCTGTGCTAGGAAACGGTAGCTCGCCATGTTCGCGTCCTTGGCGTCCCAATTGCCAGAAGACTGCTGCACCACCAAATCCGAGTCGCCATAGCACAGGATCCGGTGAATACCAAGCTCCTTGGCCAGCCGGAGCCCGTGTATAAGTGCCTCGTACTCGGCGACGTTGTTGGAGGCGGCGAAGTGGATCTGCAGCGTGTATTTGAGCTTGTCGCCCTTTGGAGAAGTAAGGACGACGCCGGCTCCCAAGCCGGTGTGCATCTTTGATCCGTCAAAGTGCATGCGCCAATGGGTGGAGTCGGGCGCCGGCGGTAAGTACTGGGTCTCGGCCCAGTCGACGAGGAAGTCGGCCAACGCTTGCGTCTTGATGGCGGTGCGGGGTTGGTAGAAGATGGTGTAGGGGGCCAGCTCGATGGCCCATTTGGCCACCCGGCCGGATGCATCCCGGCTGCCTATGATGTCGGCAAGCGGGGCAGTGCATACGATCGTGATGGGATGCTCTTGAAAGTACGGCTTCAGCTTCTTGGCAGCGAAGTACACGCCATAGCACATCTTCTGATAGTGCGGGTAATTTTGTTTCGAGGCGGACAGCACCTCGCTCAGGTAATAGACTGGTCTCTGGACCGGCTGGGCTCGGCCTTCTTCGGGGCGTTCGACCACAATGACGGTGCTGACCACCCGGCTGGTGGCGGCAATATATAGGAGCATGGGCTCCTTCTCCGTCGGTGCCGCCAAGACAGGCGGCGTGGACAGCATTTTCTTCAGCTCGTGGAAAGCTTGGTCGGCCTGGTCGTTCCACTCAAAGTGAGTGCTCTTCTTCATGAGGCGGTAGAGGGGGAGAGCCTTTTCTCCGAGCCGGCTGATGAAGCGGTTAAGAGAGGCCAGGCACCCGGTGAACTTCTGAATTTCTCTGAGCTTGGTTGGGACCGCCATCCTCTCGATGGCTTTGATCTTCACAAGGTTGCACTCTATGCCGCGTTCAGAGACCAGGAAGCCTAGGAGCTGGCCGGCTGGCACTCCGAACACGCATTTCTCTGGGTTTAGCTTGATTCAGAACCGGCGCAGGTTCTCGAATGTCTCCTTCAAGTCTTCCAGCAGAGTGCCATGCTTCTCCGTCTTCACCACAACATCATCCACGTAAACGTGGGCATTCTTGCCAAGCTGCGTGAGGAGGCACTTCTGCATGCAACGCTGAAACGTGGCACCGGCATTCCTCAAGCCAAACGTCATGGTCAGGTAGCAGAAGGCCCCAAACGGCATGATGAAGGCGGTTTTCAGTTGGTCATCCGGGTTCAGCTTGATCTGGTGGTAACCCGAGTAGGCATCCAAAAAGCTCAACAGCTCGCATCCGGCTGTGGAGTCTATTACTTGATCGATCCTGGGCAGAGCGAAGGGATCTTTTGGGCAGGCTTTGTTGAGGCTCGTGTAATCTATACACATGCGCCACTTGTTATTCTTCTTCAGCACGAGAACCGGGTTCGCGAGCCATTCGGGGAAGAAAACTTCCATGATGAAGCCGGCTGCAAGGAGCCGGGCTATCTCCTCCCCTACGATCCTTCTCTTCTCTTCTGACAGTCGGCGGAGGGGCTGCTTGACTGGATTAGCATCCTCCCGCACGTGCAATTTGTGCTCGGCAAAATCCTTCGGAACACCCGGCATGCCCTTGGGGGACCATGCAAAGATATCCCGATTCTCACGGAGGAAATCGGCGAGCTCGCCTTCCTATTTGCTATCTAGGCTCGCCCCAATGACGGCGAACCTCTCGGGGTGCTCGGGGTCGAGCTGTATCTTCTTGGTCTCCTTGGCCGGCTGGAAAGATCCTTGGGCATCATACTCCTTGGAGTCGGCGGGTTGGTTTAGCTGCTTGCTGGCCAGGGCCACGACCCGGTCCAGCGTCTTCCTCTCGGCCGCGATCACGAGGGATTCGGCCAGCCGGCTGCTGGCCGCGGCGCAGTCGGCGGACTTCTTGTAGTCGCCGGCGATGGTGATGACACCCTTAGAGCTCGGTATCTTCATCTTGAGGTAAGCATAGTGGGGGACCGCCATGAACTTGGCCAAGGCGGGTCGGCCAAGCAAGGCATGATAAGGGCTATCCAGGTCCACCACCTCGAACCAGATTGCTTCCCGGCGGAAATGATCCTTGCCCCCAAAGAGTACATCGATCTTGAGCTTGCTGATGGGGGCGCAGGACAGTCCGGGTACGATGCCGTGGAACACCGTTCGAGTCGGCGCAAGTTGCTTGGCCTTGACGCCCAGCTTCTCCATGGTGTCGCGGTACAGGATGTTGATGCTGCTTCCGCCGTCAATCAGCACGTGGGAGAAGCGTGCGGCGCGCGTATCCGTAGCGAGGGTGGCCTCCAGGACCAATGCGTAGGAGCCGGGGGAGGGCATCACCTCCGGGTGGTCGGCCCGGCTCCAGCTGATGGGTTTCTCCGACCAGTGCATGTGGCCGGCTGGGCTGGTAGCGGCCATGTTGACCTCCTGTTGCTCTCGGCGCTTGCTGCGCCGGTCTTCGGGCTGGCTCGTGAAGATGACATAAGATGTTTGCTCGTCGGGGAACTCGTCCTGCACGGCGCCGACCGCGGGCCGGGCGGCTTTGGGCGGCGGAGCCGGCGGCGGCGGGCCGGCAGGCGGAGTCGGCATGAGCCCTTCGCCCTTCGAGATTCGGGCGAGCCAGTTGCATTTGCGGGTCGTGTGGTTGGACGGCTTCGCGCCGCTATGGAATTTGCACGGGGCATCAAGGGTTTGCTCGTAGGAGAAGGCCGGCTGCCAAGCTGGCCGACCGCCCTTAGGCCTCTTGGGCGCGGGCCGCCCTTCAGTCGGCGCGTCTTCGACCGTGGCCACCTGCCGACTGGCGGGAGGCGGCGCATGGCCCTTGCGTTTTTGATCGTTCTGGTGTTGGCGTCGGCCGCCGTCTCCAGCCGGCGATTTGGGCGCCGGATTGAGTACCTTTCCGGATGCGTCCACCCGGAGCTCGGTCTTCATCGAGGAGTCGGCGGTGGCGTACTTGTCGGCGATGTTTAGGACCTCGTCGAGGGTAGTCGGCTCATCGCAGAGAAGCTTGTGCTTGAGGAGGGTGCCCTCTCGGCACCCGGCGGTGAAGTATTCGATGGCTTGCACCTCGTGCACCCCCTCACAGGAGTTGCGGAGCTCGGCCCAACACGTCAGGTAGTCGCGAGTGGACTCGGCTGGGCCCTGTACACATAGGGAGAGCTGTCTGGGCTTGGGAGCCCGCTTGTAGGTGCTGGTGAAGTTGCGAACGAAGGCTTCAGTGAAGTCCACCCAGCTGTTGATGCTGAGCGGCTTAAGGCTGTTAAGCCAAGTCCGCGCCGTGCCCTGCAGCATGAGGGGCACGTATTTTACGGCAACGCGCCGGTTGCCATTGGCGATGCTGACGGCTGTGGAGTAGTCGGTCAGCCAGTCTTCCGGCTTCACCGAGCCGTTGTACTTAGGCGTGTCTCTTGGGAGCGAGAACCCTTTGGGGAAGGGCTCGTCGCGGATGCGGGTGCCGAAGCAAGGCGGGCCGACATCGTCTTCTTCTTCTAGCGCCAGAGATCGGGCCAGGCGGTCGATCCGGTGGCGGGCGTCGTTTTCACTGATTCCCTCCCAGCGACCAAGCCGGCCGCTGAGAGTCGGGTGAGCCACGGGAGGCGGGGTAGGATATCTTTCTCCGCGAGTTCGAGGCGGAGGCGGGGTACCCCGCCATTCCATGGCTCGGGGGCGGCCGTCCGCGTCTCGCTCGATGGAGACTTGGGTCCGGCTTCGGCTGGAGGCCGGCTCTTTCTCGCGCCGCGCGCGGGTGTAGCTGGTAGTCGGCGACCGGGAGGTCGCGCCTTGCTCACGGCGCGGGGGAGGGCTTCCCGCGCAGGCGTCGGCCTCGTGCCGTCGTGCGGCCGCATCGATTAGCTGCTGGATGTGCCGCGTCATATGCGGGAGATCTTCGGCTTCCAAGCCGTCTAGCTCGTCTACGGCCGCCTGGGCGGCGCGCAGGTTCTCGAGCGGGGTGGCGTAGACCGGGCGATCCACGCCGAGCGTGTCGGCGATGACGGCGCCGCGTTGCCTGACAGCGCTGGCCCGGCTAGGGCCAGCCGGAGCCGGCGTGCCGAAGGCGGCGCAATCAGCTTCGCGCTGGTAGGCCTCAGTGAGGTGTCTTACGGAGGCCAGCCGCCGGCCCTCCGCGAGGAGGGCGAGGCGGCGTGCCTCCAGAACTTCGTCGCTGGCGTCAGCCGGAAGGGGGACGGACAAGTCTTGGGCTGCCGCGCGCGGGGAGTCGCGGGCGCCCTCGTCGGTCGGGCCGTCAAGGCCGATAACCATCACCTCAGGGGCGTCGGAATCGCAATCGCCAGCCGGAGGGAGTGGGTCATTGTAGACCGTGACGTTGGTGGGGAAGGTGTCGTAGGATGCCGCGTCGGAGTCGACGGGCATCGGGTCGGTGGAGCCAACCGACTCCAAGTCCGCAGCGGGCTCGCTGGAGACGTGGAGCTGGCTGAGGAGGTTGGCGAGGTGATCTGCGCCCGCATCGGAGGCGAGCTCGTTGGAGATGCGGGCCTTGTCGAAGAGGCTGGCGAGGCCGCTAGCCGCGCAGGCGTCAGCGATGCCATGCAGCGCGTCGCGGCAAGCGCCATCGGGCGAGCCAGGCTGGCTGCGCCCGCGAGGAAGGAAAAGGGTTCCCGTCCAGAACAGGTCTCCGGACGACGGTGCACCTGGCCCCACGGTGGGCGCCAAATGTCGGGTGGTAGGATCGACATATGCCAACGGGTGGCTTATCATTGCGAGGGCCAAAAGAACGTCGCCGGTGCCTGGAAACGGGATGAGGCGTAGACATGCACGCCGGCGAATCTTACCCAGCTTCAGGGCTCTTCGGGGAGATAACACCCCTACTGCTGCTCTACGGGGTCTCCGCATGGTTACTAAGTTCACAGGTGGCTACAATGCTCCTTGAGCTGTTTGGGATGGAAGGAGGAGGAAGGGCTTAGCACAGCCTGCCTCTTCTCCTTGTAAGTGTCTATGTCTAGAAAAATAGTTCAACCCTTTGCATGGGTGCACCGGGGTTTTATATAGGCCTACCCCCCGGGGGTACAATGGTAATCCGACTGGGCGCGAGGCCCAGCTGTCTGTGACTATGCTCGTCGGCCTCTCCGCCGGCTTCTGGGGCCCGCCGGCTGGTGGGTCCCGCTGACTGCCGGCTCCTGGGACGACAGGCCGGCCCCACCGGCCAGGGCCTTGTCGGCGGCCGGTTACTGTTGCTCCATGTTTGTTGGCGCAGGCTTGGTCGGGGTAAGTGTGGCTACAGTAACGACGCCCTGGCGGGCGATTACTGTAGCCCCGCCGCACCTTGTCTTCTTAATGGGCGTCTCCTTCGGGGAAGGCGGCAGGCCGGCTGCGCGAGGCCGGCCCTCTGTCTTGCCGGCTTGAGAGGAGGTGTGGCCGCCTTCGGCATCTCTCTGCCCGAAGGGGCCCACCGCCTCGGGGGCCACACTGGCGGCCCGTCGTGGACGGCATCAGAGCCGCTGAGGCTACAGTGCCGCGTCGGGCGGGCCGCAGTTGCCCGCACGACGCGCTGTACCAGGCGTGCTCCGGGTTTTGGGGGTGGCAGGCTCCACTGTAGCCACGCCCCGCTTCATCATCGCAGAGTGGATGCGTACATCGCGGGTACGGCGTTGACTGCCTTATCGGAGCCGGCCCTGCGATAGCCGGCCGCGCCATAGCCGGCCTTGTCATATCCGGCCCTGCCGAAGCTGGCCATGTCGTAGCCGGCCCTCCATAGTTTTCTTTGTGGGGGTAGAAAGAGCGCCCCCCCCCCCCCCGAGCCGGCTAGGAGGTTAGCCGGCTAGGGGGAGTCGGCCTAAGTCTTGAGTCTTCTTATGAGCCGGACGGGCTCACAATTCTTTCTGATGGGCCAGGGGAAGCCGGCTGGGCTACCCGTGGCTATTTACCCCGACAGTTTCTCAAACACCATGTAGTGCGAGAAATCCAACGGAGGTGATCGAGTCTTGTGGGGAAAAGTGCGCAAACCTCTGCAGAGTGTAATAAACTAATCATGGTTAGCCGTGTCCCCGGTTATGGACATCTTGAGTATCTACTATCTGGATTATCATGTGAATCTCAACATGTTACTCTAAAATTAATTTTGTTGGGTTATGTTAAATGATGATGCTTAATTGGGATTGAGAATGCTGTCAACCATTCTCAATGTTTAACAACCACCATGATAGTAATTAAATTAAGTCCTTTGAAGTAGGGAAAATTGGCTTTATGCAAAAACTGTAACCATAGAGCTTTCCACCAGCCAAATATGCATATAGTATAGCTGTTTCATTCCATTACTCTCTATGTGTTACCTTGCCAGCATATTCCATGTGCTGACCCATTCTCGGGCTGCAACGTTAATGTTGCAGACTTTTCAGACGACGATTAAGGAGTTTTAGGTCGCGGTTCTATACTCAGTGATGCCGTTGGAGTTGATGGACTCACTTATCTTCTAAGCCTTCCGCTGTTATCGTTATTAGATGGCCTTAAGCCATATTTATTGTAATAAGTTCTCTTTTGAGACACTCGATGTAATAAGTGTGTGATTGCTACTCTGCTATAAATCCTCCGAGTACTATGTGGTGTCAGCATTACTGATCCAGGGATGACACCGGAGCACAGAGATCAGACTGTTTGAGGTCTGGTCGCTATAGGGATGAAATAAACTTCAGCTCAACCACTCGTCGGCGTTGGAAACGCTTGCTTTGAACCAGAAGTGATTTTCTGGGAAGGGCCAGCTAGTGTCAATCTCGAGACCAACACAGGACTGATCATCGAGGCTGAAGCGGCCTATGCCAGGAGCCATATTAGGACGGTTGGGAAGCATAGTAATGTACGAGGTATAGATACAGTTGCTTCTCATAAATGGTAGTAACATTGTGTCAACAATAACTGGATCACCTTCCACCATCATTGGATAGTTTTGTCCAAGGAAGAGCGAGTTTCCTCCAAGACTTTCAATACCGAACCAGGGAGAAGGTGTTGGCGCTAGTACACTAGTATCCATCCCAAATACCCTACAACGGATGTTGGAATAGGTCCGGAGAGTACGACCATACGAGACAACACCTGCTTCCTTCGTAACATCAGCAGTGCCCCATATACATACAAGATGAGGTGATCCATCAGAATAAGTTGCCAGGCGCCACTGAGTATATGGGTCCTGCTCATCCTCATGCTCGTGAATAAAATTTTCAAGTATAGGTGGTGGAATGTTCACAAGACCTTGAAAACACAAGAAGGTTAATTAGTAAAGGGAAACTAGCTAACTCGCATGCATGTGGATGAAACAATTATAATTATGGTGGGAGACAAATGTACCGAAATCATGAAGATTCCATGCAAAAACAGTGCCACGAGTGGTGGCAGCAAACACAAGACCCTCATGTTGAATTGCATCACGGTACTCATCCATGTATAGAAACTGATTTTTTGAGCAATATCCATCGAGTCGAACCTTGAAGGACGACATCAAGCTTGTCAAAGATAGCGACAACATAAGCATTCCTATAACCTCAAGAGCGGCTAGGAACTCGACAAATTGCTATCTTCCGTAGACAACAATCAGCATGACCGTATTTGAACTCACGTAGAATACCAGTCTACTCAACCTCTGGGCAGTCATCTGAGATTTTTCGAAGTGGAACCCGATGACGAGTGTACACATTCACAAGTTCCCACTCGTAGTTGTACCCAATATAAACAACCCAATCTCCATTTGCGCCTGCCCAAGCCTTGACCTTAAGCGATGGCATCTTAGCATCGTATGTATCATTATCAAGCGGCATCAACTACATAAGGCGAGGCTTCCCTCGTCCCCGCGTCAGTCGGCAGGGTCACGGCGAAGAAGATAGGGGAGATCAATCCGCTCCTGGACCCTTGGGTTCCTTTTAATGATGTAATTAGTTGAGTCGAGAATGGTCTTGAACGAACCTGCCATGCTAGCCGAGGTGATGACGTCGCACCGATCGATGAGTTCCTCCACCGCGTCATCATTCAGATCGGGGCAAGAATAACGGGGTCATTTCTGGCTTGTTCCCTCCATGGAGAAGACGATCAAACAATGGCAGAAGGAAGAGTGAAGGCAAATGGAGGAGGGAGGAAGAGCTAGCATGCGACAGCAGTTCCTAATCGAGAGGGAAAGGCGAAGAGTTGGTGGACGGTTGCCACGGTACACGAAGAGGCACCTGGGGAGCGAACGCTTGCCATAGAGGTCACATACTAACGACAACGTCCGAGTGAACTGCATGCAATCCCATTGCACAACACACACGTCTTGTTAAGTTGAACCATTTATGTTCTCTTGTGTCAACGCAAACAGTTCATCCGAGTGAACCGCATGCCGTATATCGCACACACATTGATCTGGCTGACCGTTTCTTTTGTGATGCCTAATCACAAACAGTTAATCCGTGTGAACGTATGATGTATATTGCACACACCTTCATCTGGCTGCCTGTTTCTTTTGTGTTGCCAAATCACAAACAGTTCATCTAAGTGAATCGTATGCTGTGTATCGCACACACCTTCATCTGGCTGCCCGTTTCTTTTTTTCCTCCTCATCGCAAATAGTTAACTGAACTGAACCTTATGCCCTTCATCACACACGCAACTAAAATCTAAACCGTGTTTGATGCATCCTCCATCGCAAATGTTTTCACCTTTTTGACGGTTTTCATACACCACCGTTTGCGGTTATTGCATCGCACATAGTTTCTCGAAGGGTCTCTGATCGAAGTGTCGCGTCAGCAGCATCCTGCAGTAGTGTACTTTCCAATAGGACCCCGCTACCACGGGAGGGTAGTACAAAAGATTGCATGCAAGTTCTTTTCCATAAGCATGTATGACTATATTCAGAATACATGCCTACATTACATTGATGAACTGGAGCTAGTTCTGTGTCACCCTGTGTTATAACAGTTGCATGAGGAATCGGATCTGACATAATTATCCATCATTGATCCATTGCCTAAGAGCTTTTCACATATTGATCTTTGCTTTGTTATTTTCCGTTACCACTGTTACGATTGCTACAAAAACTAATACTGTTACTTTTGCCACCGTTACGGTTACTTCCATACTACTTTGCTACTAAATACTTTGCTGCAGATATTAAGTCTTTCAGGTGTGGTTGAATTGACAACTCAATTGCTAATACTTGAGAATATTCTTTGGCTCCCCTTGTGTCGAATCAATAAATTTGGGTTGAATACTCTACCCTCGAAAACTGTTGCGATCCCCTATACTTGTGGGTTATCAAGACAATTTTCCGGCGTCGTTGCCGGGGAGCATAGCTCTATTCTTTGAGTCATTTGGGATTTATATCTGTTGATCACTATGAGGAACTTGAAAGATGAAAGAACCAAGATTTTCCCCTCAACTACGAGGGGAGGTAAGGAACTGTCATCTAGCTCTCTAGTTGATTCACCTTTTGTTATGAGTAAATTTGTGACACCTACACCTGTTATTGATTATGATATGTCGCATGTTATTTATGATGCCACTTCTGCTATGCGTGATGCTTATGATTAAACTACTTCTATGCTTGATAATAACATGCCATTGGGTGAATTTCTTGATGAAGAACTTGCTAGGGTTAGAGAGAATGAAATTATTCAAACAAATAATATTGATGAAAGTGATGATGAAGATTCTCCCCCTAGATATGAATTGCCTAATGTACCTGAGGGTTATGTTATGGATGAAGAAACTGCTAGAGACCCGTTTGCTTGCAAAGATAGATATGATCTTAAGAAACTGTTAGTTAAGCTGAAGGAAAAGTCTTTGAATGCTAGAATGAAATATGACCCTGCTTTTGCTACGTCACCTATCTGTATTTCTGATAAGGATTATGATTTCTCTGTCAATCCTGAGTTAATTAGTTTGGTTGAATCTGATCATTTTTATGGCTATGAATCTGAAACTGTTGTGGCACATCTTACTAAATCGAATGATATAGCCACCCTATTCACTCATGAGGAAAAAATTCGTTACTACTATATCCTTAAGTTATTTCCGTTCTCATTAAAGCGTGATGCTAAAACATGGTTTAATTCTCTTGCTCCTGGTTATGTGCGTAGTCCCCAGGATATGATTTATTACTTCTCTGCTAAATATTTCACCGCTCATAAGAAACAAGCTGCCCTAAGGGAAATATATAATTTTGTGCAAATTGAAGAAGAGAGTCTCCCACAAGCTTGGGGGAGGCTTCTCTGATTACTTAATGCTTTGCCTGATCATCCTCTTAACAAAAATTAAATACTTGATGTCTTTTATAATGGACTAACCGATGATTCCACAGACCACCTAGATAGTTGTGCTGGTTGTCTTTTCAGGGAAAGAACTGTTGAGCAAGCCGAATTGCTATTGAATAATATATTGAGTAATGGTAACGATTGGACACTTCCTAAACCAACTCTGAAGAAAAGGGGTATTCTATTTCTCAGTCCTGAAGATATGCAAGAGGCAAAGAAATCTATGAAAGAAAAGGGTATTAAAGCTGAAGATGTTAAGAATTTACAACCTATTGAAGAAATACATGGTCTTGATAACCCGACACAGGTAGTAAAGGTAAATTCTCTCTATAGATTTGATGAAGGTCATATTCCTCGTAATAAGTCTGCTAGCCAATGCTTGGATGAGTTTGATAATTTTATTGTTAAACAAGAAAACGTCAATGCTTATGTTGGTAGACAGTTGAAATGTAATGCTTATATGGTTGAACACTTGAGTGATTATATGTCTAGAGTTAAAGGTGGCCATAAACTTATTAGTAAACATGCTTCTATGGTTACCACTCAAGTAGAACAAGTGCTTAAAGCATAGGATGATTTGCTCAATGAATTAAATAATAACAAAAATGATAATGTTGTTAGAGTTGTGACTAGAGGGGGTAAAATGACTCAGGAACCTTCGTATCCTAACGGCCACCCTAAGAGATTTGAGCAAGATTCTCAAAGAACTAATGTTGATGCACCTAGTCCTTCTAAGAAGAAGAAAAAGAAAAATGATAGGACTTTGCATGCTCCTAGTGAACCTGTTGTTGACACACCTGAGAATCCCAATGATATTTCTATTTCTGATGCTGAAACACAATCTGGTAACGAACATGAACCTAGTGATAATGTTAATGATGATGTCCATGTTGATGCTCAACCTAGCAATAACAATGATGTAGAGATTGAACATGCTGTTGATCTTGATAACCCAAAATCAAAGAACCAACGCTATGATAAGAGAGACTTCGTTGCTAGGAAGTGTCGGAGTAATGGGCCACGGGTAGGCTAACCCAGGCCCAGAACCTTTCAAGACATTGACGCAGACTGCGCCCCTCGAGACCCCAGGATGAAGAGCCGCCTTCTGAGAGTCGGCGGCGAGGCGGCCGGCTGCCCACTCGCGGCCGAGTCCTAGGGATGACTTCAGGATGAGCCGACTCTTGACTGGTGACTTCCAAAGAAGCCGGCCTTGGGGAGTCGGCCCGCGACGCCAACAACCCACATGCCCTCATAAAGAGGGACGGGACGGGGAGTGGCCACAGTAAGGTCCACTCCCACCCCTTTTCCAAGGGCAGGCGTGGCTACAGTATGCCGTACCCGTGGAGATCTCCGCGCGGCACGACACTATTGCCATGCCAGCCCTGACGTCAGCCCCAGGGGGCGGAGCCCTGTGCCCACGACGGCCTGCTGGTATGACCCAGGGATGCAGGGTCCCACCAGTCGGCCGGCGTACGAAAGACGGCAAAAGCACCACCAGTCGGCCCGGATGGGAGTCGGCCACCAGAAGTCGGCCGACCCCTCCCGCGGGCCCCACGCGCCATTAATCAGACATGACAAGTAGTGGCCATAGTGATCGCCCGCCAGACGGCGGGGTTGTCGCCACGACCTCAAGACCGAGCCTGTGTCATTAGAGGCACGGCTACAGTAATCTGCAGCTAGCAAGACCCGCCCCCGGCGGACGCGGGCTGTCGGCTCCACACCGAGCCAGTCGGCGGGGCCCACCATTTGGCGGGCCCTAGGAGTCCACAGATAAGACGGCGGCCAGAGAGACCGACGACTGGGCCCGCGCCCAGCCGGATTACCATTGTACCCCAGGGGGGTAAGCCTATATAAACCCCCAGGGCATCCATGCAAAGGGTTGGAATCCATTAGCACTAGACCAGATCATATAGGAAGGAGAGAGCTAGCCTTGCCTTCTCCTACCTCCAAGAAACAGCTCAAGGAGGAACCGTGTAAACACTTTGCCATAGTGATCATGCGGAGACCCCATAGAGCAGCAGTAGGGGTATTATCTCCCTGGAGAGCCCTGAAGCTGGGTAAGATTCGTCGGCGTGCATGTCTTCGCCTTATCCCGTTTCCAGGCACCGGCGACGTTCTACTCGCCCCCACCATGATAAGCAATCCTTTGGCATATGTCGCACCCAACCCCCGACATTTGGCGCCCACCGTGGGGCCTGGTGCACCGTCGTCCGGAGACCTGCTCTGGACGGGAACCCTTTTCCTCCCTGCCGAGCGCAGCCAGCCCGGCACACCAGACGGAGTTTGCGCTGACGCGCTGCACGACGTTGAGATCGCCTGCGCAGCCAGCTGCCTTGCCGATCTTGTCGGCGAGGTTCGCCTCTCCGACGAACCTGCATCCAACGCAGGCACGGGCGGCCCCGAGAGCCTCCTCGCGGGCCTCCTCGACCAACTCCACGTCGCCGGCGAGCCTGCCATGGACTTGGAGTCTATAGGCTCCACCGACCCGATGCTGGTCGACTCCAACACCGCGTCGCTCGAGGCGTTCCCCACCAACGTGGTGGTCTACGATGAGCCTCTCCCTCGCGCGGAGAGTGACGGAAGCACCATCACCGAGGTGCTCGTCATCGGTCATGACGAGCCTCCCGGCGGAGGAGCGCATGACCCACTTGGCGCGGCACTACAAGACCTGACTGCGCCCATTCGAGAAGACGCTGACGCGATGACATTGGAGGCGCGCCGCCTTCAGCTCGTCGAAGGCGCGAAGAAGCTGGCTAGCATGAGACGCTTGTCAGAAGCCTACCAGCGTGAGATGGATCGCACTGTGGGTGGCTCGCTAGCCCCAGCTGGGCCCAGCCGCCTTGGCACGGTCCAGCAGTGCGGCGTGGCCATCGCCAACCTGTTCGAGGCAAATCGCCCTGTGTACACCACGCCTACGGAGGACATTCGAGCTGCCCAAGCGGCAGCGGACGAGCTGGACAACTTCGAGGGCGAAGAGCGCCGCCTGATGACGGAGCAAGTCCAGCGGCTCCTCGACGCGGCTGCCGCGCAGAACGAGGCCGGCTGCCGCACGGAGGCGCCGCAGCGACAAAACGACGACCCGCCTCCACGCCGAGATCAAGGCGCGACATCTCGGACGCCGACTAGCGGCGTCCGAGGAAGGAAAGACAAGGATCCGGCTGTCAGCCACAGTCGGACTCACATTACCATAGAGCGCGACCAAGACGGCCGCCCGCGGGCGGTGGAATGACGGGACGACTGTCCGCCTCCTCCTCGCAAGGAAAGGCGAGTCTCCCTGCCGCCTATTGACCATCCGACTCTCGGTGACCGCCTTGGCCGCTGAGAGGGAGTCGGAGAAAATGACGCCCGCCACCGGACCGACCGACTTCACCGATCCCTAGCGCTAGAAAAAGAAGACGAGTTGGGTCCGCCTTGTTTCGGGCCCCGCATTCGAAACAAGCCCTTTCCCAAAGGGTTCACGCTCCCAAGAGACACGTCGAAGTACACCGGCTCCGTGAAGCCGGAGGACTGGCTGGTTGACTACTCCACGGTTGTCAACATAGCGAATGGCAACAAGCGTGTCGCCGTAAAATACGTTTCGCTCATGCTCCAGGGCACGGCCCGGACATGGCTAAACAGCCTGAAGTCCGCAGCATCAGTAGCTGGGTCGACTTCACCGATGCATTCGTCCGCAACTTCACAAGCACGTACAAGCATCCTCCCAAACCTCGTCAGCTTTCCTTGTGCATGCAAGGCCCCAACGAGTCGACTTGCGACTACCTCACGCGTTGGGCCGAGCTTCGGAACTCCTGCAAGGGCGTGCACGAGGTGCAGGCTATCAAGTACTTCACCGCCGGGTGCAGAGAAGGCACCCTCCTCAAGCACAAGCTCCTCTGCGACGAGCCAGAAACCCTCGACGAGCTGCTGATCTTAGCAGACAAGTATGCCACTGCCGACTCCTCCATGAAGGCGGAGATTCAAGTTAGCATGACTGGCAAAGTGGCCCCTCAGGCTCCAAGAACTCCGGCAGGAGACGCCAGTCGGCGGCAACAGCAGAACGACCACAAGCGCAAGGCCCCGCAGCCGGCTTCCAGCAGCCGACAGGTGGCGACAGTTGAAGACCAGCAGCCGGATGGGCAGCCTCCACCCAAGCGACAGAAAGGTGGCAAGCCCAACTGGTTGCCGGCTTTCTCATACGAGCAGACTCTGGATGGTCCTTGCAAGTTCCATAGCGGCATGAAGCCGTCGAATCACACCACCCGGAAGTGCCACTGGATCACCAGGATCGCCAAAGGAGACGGCCTCCTACCTCCCCCGCCTGCTAGGCAGCAACCTCCGCCTCCGCCCCAGCAGCCGGCTGTCAGGCCAGTCGGCGCAGTACAAGACAAGTACCCCGAAGAGCACGGGGCCTACATGATATTTACCAGCATGGCTGATGATCGATGCAGCAGGCGGCTGTAGCGACAAGAGGTGAATGCAGTAGCGTCAGAGACACCAGAGTTCATGCACTGGTCCGAGAAGCCTATCAGCTGGAGCAGAGCTGATCACCCAGAGGTGATGCCGAGTTCGGGCTCTTATGCCTTGGTCTTGGATGCCACCTTTGCGACGGATAGATGAGCTGCTCGTTTCTCGCGAGTTCTGATAGACGGAGGCAGCAGCATCAACATCCTGTTCAAAGACACTATGCAGAAGTTAGGAATCAAGCAAAGACAGCTTCAGAACAGCCGATTGTGTTCCACAGCATTGTTCCTGGTCTTTCCTGCTCACCAATCGGCAAGATCCTGATGGACATCCTCTCTGGAGACAAAGATCACTTCCGCCGAGAGTCAGTTTGGTTTGAGGTGGTGGACCTCAAGAGCCCATACCATGCATTACTTGGCCGACCCGCCCTGGCCAAGTTCATGGCTGTCCCCCACTACGCCTACCTCAAAACGAAGATGCCCAGTTCTAGGGGGATTCTGACCGTAGCCGGCGACTACCGGAAGTCGTCTGCCTGCGCGGCTGAGAGTAGTTGGCTGGCCGAGTCCCTGGTGATCGCGGCCGAGAAGCGGCTCCATGACCGGGTTGTGGCGATGGCCGGCAAGCAGCTAGAGGTGTCGCCTAACCCAAAGGAGTCAGAGGCTGAGGGTTCGTTCAAGCCGGCCAAAGAGACAAAGAAGATACCCTTGGATCCGGAGCACCCAGAGAGGTATGTTGTCATAGGCGCAAACCTCGACAGCAAATAAGAAGGCGAGCTCGTTGATTTCCTCCGTGATAATTGGGACATCTTTGCATGGTCCCCCAAAGACATGCCAGGTGTACCGACGGAATTCGTCAAGCACAAGTTACATGTCCGATCTGATGCAAAGCCGGTCAGGCAGCCCTTGCGCCGCCTATCAGAAGAAAAGAGAAGAGTTGTCGGAGAAGAGATAGCCCGACTCCTAGCAGCCGGCTTCATTATGGAAGTATTCTTTCCAGAGTGGCTAGCCAACCCGGTCCTGGTACTGAAGAAGAACAAGCAATGGAGAATGTGTATTGACTACACAAGCCTCAACAAGGCTTGCCCCAAGGACCCGTTTGCTTTACCAAGAATTGATCAGGTGATAGACTCCACAGCCGGATGCAAGCTGTTGAGCTTTTTGGATGCATATTCAGGATATCACCATATCAAGCTGAACCCGGCTGACAAACTGAAGACCGCCTTCATCACGCCGTTTGGAGCCTTCTGCTACCTCACCATGACGTTCGGCTTAAGGAATGCCGGCGCCACCTTTCAGCGCTGCATGCAGAAGTGCCTCCTCAAGCAACTCGGCAGAAACGCCCACGTCTACGTGGACGATGTGGTGGTGAAGACGGAAAAGCATGGAACACTGCTGGAAGACCTCAAGGAGACCTTTGAGAACCTGCGCCGATTCCAGATCAAGCTCAACCCTGAGAAGTGTGCCTTCGGAGTACCAGCCGGCCAACTCCTTGGCTTCCTGGTCTCTGAACGCGGCATAGAGTGCAACCCTGTAAAGATCAACGCCATTGAGAGGATGGAGGTACCCAGCCGACTGCTGGATGTGCAAAAGTTCACCTGCTGCTTGGCGTCCATCAGCCGATTCATAGTCGGCTGGGCGAGAAAGCTCTTCCCTTATACCAGCTCATGAGGAAGACCACTTTTTCGAGTGGAACCACAAGGCGGACGAAGCTTTTCTCAAGTTGAAGAAGATGTTGATTACTCCACCCGTTCTGGCGGCTCCGACTCCTAAGGAACCTATGCTCCTATACATCACCGCCACCAGCCGGGTAGTCAGCACAGTCATTATAGTGGAACGCAAGGAGGAAGTCAAGGCACTACCTGTCCAGAGACCGGTATATTACCTGAGCGAAGTATTGTCGGCCTCCAAGCAGAACTACCCCACTACCAGAAGATGTGCTATGGCGTGCACTTTGCCGCCAAGAAATTGAAGCCTTACTTTCAAGAGCATCCAATCACTATGGTCTGCACAGCCCCACTTGCCGAGATCATCGGAAGCCGCGATGCTTCTGGCCGAGTGGCCAAATGGGCCATAGAGCTGGCTCCCTACACCATCCACTACCAGCCCCGCACCGCCATCAAGTCACAAGCACTGGACAACTTTCTCGTCGACTGGGCCGAGACCCAGTACCTACCTCTAGCGGCTGACTCCACCCATTGGCGGATGCATTTTGACGGCTCCAAGATGCGCACCGGCTTGGGAGCCGGCGTTGTCCTCACTTCTCCTAAAGGCGACAAGCTCAAATACGCACTACAAATCCATTTTGCTGCCTCCAACAACGTCGCCGAGTACGAGGCGCTCATTCACGGGCTCCGGCTTGCCAAAGAACTTGGCATTCGCCGGATCCTGTGTTAGGGTGACTCGGATTTAGTGGTCCAGCAATCGTCTGGCGACTGGGACACCAAAGATGCAAACATGGTGAGTTACCGTTTCCTCATGCAGCAACTCAGTGGGTATTTCGAGGGGTGCGAGTTCCTCCATGTGCCAAGAAACGACAATGACCAAGCAGACGCCTTGGCACGAATCGGCTCTACCCGCCAAGCAATACCATCCGGCGTCGCCCTTCAACGCCTCCTCAAGCCGTCTGTCAAGCCTTCAGCAGAATAAGACTCCATCTTTGTGCTGGCTCCTCCCGAAGAAGTCGGATCCGACTCCAGAGCCCCGGCAGACAGTACGGGGATTTTGGCATACGGCTCCAAAGCCGCCACAGTCGAGGCCGGCCCAGGGACTGCAGAACCCGGCCCGGGGACTGCGGCGGCCGGCCCGAAGACTCCAGAACTCAGCCCAAGAGCTGCGCCAGTCGGCCCAGGGACTTCATTAATCCAGCAAGCGGTTGCTGACTCCAGCCCGCCACCACCCAGCCCAGCCGCCCTCGTCCAAGTCACAGTTCTAGCGGTCGAAGAAATAGCAGCACCCTCATGGGCCCATCCCATCCTCAAATTCCTGGTGAGCAAAGAGCTACCGACTGATGAGACCTTAGCTCGGCAAGTACAACACCGAGCGGCAGCCTACACCATAGTCAACAGAGAACTGGTCAGGCGCAGTGTCACTGGTGTCTACCAGCGCTGCGTAGAGCCAGAGCAAGACCAAGCAATTCTCAAAGACATCCATCAAGGCGAGTGCGGCCATCATGCGGCTTCAAGAGCACTCGTCGCCAAAGCTTTCCGACATGGTTTCTTTTGGCCAACGGCCTTTGAAGAGGCCAAGGAATTGGTCCAAAAATGCAAAGGGTGCCAGAAGTTCCGCTCCAAGCCGCATCACCCGCCTTCTGCACTCAAGACCATCCCCATCGCCTGGCCTTTCGCAGTTTGGGGTCTATACATGGTGGGACCATTCAAGACGGCACGAGGTGGCTTAACTCACTTACTTGTCGCGGTGGACAAGTTCACCAAGTGGATAGAAGCGAAGCCAATCAAGAAACTGAATGGTCCGACTGCCATAACTTTCATCTCCGATATCACAATTCGGTACGGCATACCACACAGCATCATTGCCGACAGCGGCACGAATTTTGCCAATGGCGCCTTGGCCCGTTTTTGTGCGACACAGGGCATCCGACTAGACCTAGCATCCGTCACCCATCCATAGTCAAACGGCCAGGTGGAGCGAGCAACCGGCCTCATCCTGTCCGGCATCAAGCCCCGACTGATCGAGCCTCTGGAGCGCTCGGCTGGCTGCTGGCTCGACGAGTTGCCAGCCGTCCTCTGGAGTCTGCGCACGACTCCAAACAAGTCAACCCGCTTCACGCATTTCTTCCTCGTCTACGGTGCTGAAGCCATCATCCCAACGGACATAGAATTCGATTCCCCGTGAGTCACCATGTACACCAAGGAAGAAGCAGAAGAAGCACGACAAGACGACGTCGACCTACCGGAAGAGGGCCGGCTGTTCGCACTCAGCCGGTCCAGCATCTACCAGCAGAGCCTACGTAGATACTACAATAGGAAGGTCAGGCCGAGATCTTTCCAGGAGGGCGACCCCGTGCTCCGATTAATCCAGCGAACAGCCGGCCAACACAAGTTGTCGGCACCTTGGGAAGGCCCCTTCATCATTAGAAAAGTGCTGGGCAACGACTCCTACTACCTGATCGACGCTCAGAAGCCCCGAGCACGCAAGAGGGACGACTCTGGCAAAGAGACAGAGCGGCCATGGAATGCAAATCTCCTCCGAAAATTTTACAGTTAAACGCAGTATGTATCACGCTACCTTTTGTATTAAAAGTACCAAGACTTCGGGCCCCCCGAGAAGAGCTCGGGGACTGCCCTCTTTTATCTATATGATAAGAAATATGCCTTCGAGTATATTACTCTTTGTTATGCCGCTTGGCACCGGGTTCGACTAGTCGGCCCGGGGACTTGCCGACCTGTGCTATGAAATGCTTCCTGCAGCCAGACAAGTAGTGTTCGGCGTCTAAACCGTCTCCTGCCAGAAGCCGCAGCTCGTAGAGCGACTGTCTAGTGAGCAGGAGTAAGGAAGAATGGGCGTCCATGTGAAAAATGGCTAAGGACTCAAAGCACAAACATAACTTAAGGCCGGCTTCCAGCCTTTTTTCGCAAACCGACTCTTGAATAGTCGGCTTGCCGCCTTCTATCCGACTTGTTAAAAAGCTCTAAAAATGGCTAAGTACTTGCCTTCCCAAAGTGACCAAGAATTTGATCCAGCAGCAGTCCGCGGAGCGGCTGTCTGACTGACAAAGACGGCAACTGAGGGAAGACGGCAAAGGAAAAAGCCAAAAGAACAATGAGCAAAAAAGATAGAAGTCGGATGAATATTTACATAACAAAGGCCCTTGGCCAAATCTTCGAGCAGAATTTCAAAATACACCCCGCGGGTGGAATTGTGCGTATTAACAAGTTCTTCAAAAACTATTAGAACAGATAAAACAAAGACAAGGTGGCAGCCTAGGGGCGGCAGACGGGTTTGGAGGATCGGAGGAGACGGCGGTGTTGGATGTTGGGGCGGCCGGCTGGGGGGTCTCGGCTTAATCACCTCCGGCAGCAGTCGGCTCGGGCGGGCACGACTCGTTGCTGGAGGCACGGTCGAGCTGAGGCTGGCCGTCCGCTCCATCTTCTGGTGCCTCCGTCTTGCTCCCGTCCTCCGCCTCGTCTTCCTCCTCGACGCTGGAGCCGATCACTTCTGCCGAGTCCTCGCCGTAGTCGGGGTTCAGCCCAAATCACTCTGGCGGCACCTCCTCGCCGTCTTCAGCCCGCTCGGGGTCAAAGATGCTGGTGTCGGTGTACTCGGCGATCGCCGCCGCACGCTTGACAAGGGCGTCTTCCGCGGCTGCCAGCTCCGGCTGGGCCTCTGACCGGAGTGTGGCCAGCCGGTCTAGGTCCAGCCCCGGATACCACGCCTTGACGAATTCCAAGGCTCGGCGCGCTTCGGCCCGGGCCGAGGAACCCTTCTAGGCCTCAAGATGACCAGCCGCGACCTCCAGCCAGTCGGCAGTCCGACTGGGGGTGCGCGGAGCCTGCACGTCTGGCCACAGGCGGCGCCGACACGTTAAAGCCGGCGCAGCATCTGGTGGGCCGGCCGCAGGCGAGCCCCAATGCTCAGAATATGCTCGTCAAGAGTCCGAGGGGCATCAGCGGCGATCTCCGCGCCACCCGCCCTCCGCTCCTCGCGGTCAGCCTCAATAGCTTGAATGGCGGCCTGCGAGTGGCCGGGAAAGAAGTCTGCCAAGACGGAATGAATGAAGAACAAGTCAAAAAAACCAGGAGTCGGCTCAACATATAGTCGGTGGCTCGAAGAAGGAAAGCAAAGAGGCTCACCGTCGACGAGGTCCTCGATCTCGTGGAAGCCGGAGACCAGCATTGCCTCCTTGTCGGTCTAGGAGGAGCGCTCGCTCGCGAACTCGGCCAGGAGGGCGGCTTCCGCCTCTTCCGCCTCCTTCTACGTCTTTGTAAGCAGCTCCTTCTGCTCTGCCAATTATGCGGCCAGCAGATCGCGCTCTGCGGCGAGCTTGCTGCACTCCTCCCCCTTGGCGCGCAACATGGAGTTGGCTTCGCTCAGTTGCTATTGAAGAGCGGCGTTGGCCTCTGAAGAGAAAGAAGAAAGAAGGCGTTAAGTCATCAACAAAGAAGGTCGCCGGGGAGATCCGGCCCGACTGCTCAGCAGTCGGCCTGAATCTCGGGGACTACAGCCCGCGGGTGCGCCAGCGCGCCCCGCAAAGAAGAAAAAGGACTCACTCCGGCTCTCCGACAAGTCGGCAGTCCGCTTGCCCAGCTCTTCAACGTTGCGGTTGAAGGTGGTGACACAGAGGTTGTGATAGTCCTGCAACAAGTATTTCAGAACAAAGGTTAGTACCCGGAACTTACCAATGGGAGTTCTGGGCCGCCTGCTCAGCAGCCGGCCTAGAACTTAGGGACTACACCCAATGGGTGCGCTGGCGCGCCCCCACAGAGAGAAACAAGAAAACAGGGACAAAGGAGAAAGCATACCCGGATGGCTGCCCGCGACGCCAGGTGTGCCTTGGTGCAGTTTTGGATGGCGTCGCTCTCAGCTCGCAGCTTCATCTGGACATCCAGAAGCGCCTGGTTTAGCGGACCCGTGCCGCCTCCTCGCACCCACCCAATGGGCGCGGCGCACGTCGCTTCGGCGTCTGGAATCGTCGAGCTGGCGGTGCCGGTCTCCAAGGGGCGCGACGCCGAAGTCGCCTTCTCAAGACGGCGGCACGTTGGCGAGCCGACTTGAAGGAGTAGCCTTGCCACGGCCTCATCTTCAGTCTGCGGCAAGGGCGGATCCACCGGCTGTTTGCCTTGTGCGCTTCTAGATGGTGGCGGGGGCGGCTATGATGGCGCGACTGCGTCTGGCATGGGAGCGTCGCCGCCGCCCCTCTCCATGATCAGGAACTCGTCGCCGGCTTCCCCCGACTTCCCCGTGAACTCCGGGGGGGCGGCGCGGAGTTCAGAGGGGTGACGAACACCGCCGGCCGCCGGGGCGCGACTTCCTTGGACGGCCGCAGCAGCGGCCTCGGCCGCCTCTAGCTTCTTCAGGGCGGAGGCCTCCGCCTTCTCGGCCTCCGCTTTCTCCCGGCGGGCGGCCTCGTCCTCCTCGCGCTTCTCCCGCGTGTTCCGCTCCGTCGCCTCCCGAAGGTCGGCGGCGGGGTCAATCTGCTGAGTGGTGGCAGACGTCTCCACCGACCCCATAACGGAGGCGGCGACAACCCTCTCAAGAGTGAGGGGAGCCCTGAGGCGAGAAAAGCATATGAAAAACTCAGACAAGATCAACAAAGAGAAAATAAAGATAAGGGATGGAGGCGCTTACGCAGAGACCAGCGGCGGCTTCTTCACTTCCTTGCGGAAGCGGTTGGCTTTTGTGGCCGCCTCTTCCTGCTTGGTCGCGGCGGTTACTCCCTTGAACTTCTTCGACCGGCCACCAAACGTACTCGGCCCAGCCCGATGCTTCTTCGCACCGCCTTGAGCGTCCAAGACGGCGGAGGAACTCGCACTTGGCTAGCCGGCTTTTGGCTAGCGATGCGGGGCGACTTCTCCCTCGACCTCGTCGTCAGGCCAGTCGGCGAAAGTGGCCGAAGGCCTGGAGCCGCCTGCTTCTCCTCCTCCTCCCTTGACGTCGGCTTCCATGGCCGCCGCCGCCAAGTCGGGATCATCGACGTCGCTCACCGCCCGATCGGGGACAAACGGACGAGCCGGCCCAGAGGTGCCGGCTGAGGGAGGGACGAGAGGATTCTGGTTCAAAACAAAAACGGCCAGACTTGACAAGTCAGACTCGGCAGCAAAGAAACAGAAGAAGAAGGAAGACGACTTACAATAGGTGGGGGGTTGGTGTGCGAATACGGCTCCTTGCCGAACCGCCAGTCCACCGAGAGACCACAGTTCGTGATGTAGTTCACCGTGTTTGCCACCTCCGCGTGAGGCATATCCTTGGAGCACATCTGACTCGGGTCCCGATGACCGCTCATCTGGCAGATCAGGTGACGTCGGCCTTGGAGTGGGAGGACTCGGCGCGCCACGAAGGCAGCCAGCAAGTCGGCCCCGGTCAGGCCCTCCGACTGCATCAGCACTCGGAGTTGCGCGAAGGCGGCGACACCAGCGAGAGATAGCGTCTTGGCTCGGTGTGACTAGCTGGGAAGCCTTCCAGCCGGCGTGCCGGCTTTGTAAGCCGGCAGGTTGACCCAGTCGCCTTCTGGGGCGATGTTCTTCACATAAAAATATGACCGCTGCCACATCTTCACCGACTTAATCAGTGCGATGGTGGGAAATGTATTGTCGGCCACTGATCTCCGCATCGCGATGAATGCACCGCACTGGGCTGGCACGCCGGCGACATGTGTGCCGAGCATGGATTGGAAGAACTCACCCCAGAGCTCGATGGTGGGGAGAACGCCGAGGAAGCCTTCGTGCAGGGTGGCGAAGGCAGCCAGCAGCACCACCGTGTTCGGAGTAAGATGGTGCGGCTGGAGCCCGTGGAACTCCAAGAAGGAGCGGAAGAGGCCGCTCGCCGGCAGTCCCAGGCCGCGCATGAGGTGCGAGCAGAATATGACCCGCTCACCCTCCTCCGGCGCCGGCGATATCTCTCCCTCCGGCGCGAGGCGGACCCGCACTAAGTCCCTGCCAGGCAGCCGCCGTGTCTGGCGGAGGATCTCGATGTCATCGTCGTCAACCTCGGAGCCATCCCACACTCCGGAGCGAACAGCAGGAGGCGCGGCGGCGGAGGAGGAGCTCATCGCTGTGGGCACGGGGTGGTTCGGAGCAGCAGCGGCAAGAAGAAGAAGAAGAAGCAAGAAGGAGCGAAAGGAAGTGGGGAGAATGGGCACGCGTGCTTTGCCGCCCCCTCCCCCCGCCTACTTGTAGGCTCGTGGGCTGAGAAGTCGAGGGGGCGGTCGTGGGATTAACTGCGCTCGGGACCCCACGACCCCCACGATTTACCACACGAAGTTACCACGTGCAATAACCGCGCGGGAACCCCAACCGTCCGCATGGCCGCAACGGATCCGTTCGCATGCCGACACGCGGTAGTGCCGGGCCCCGCCTATAGGCCTGTCCTGTCGCGTGCGTGGGTGATCAGACTAGCTCCGCCACGTGGCGCGTCGCGATGGGTCAACCATGGGCGGCAACTGGGAAGCTTATCAGGCACGCCGCCTGAACTCTGCCGCAACGTTCAAACCTTTTTAGGGGCAAGTCGCCCTTGAGCAAGTCTGACTCCAACTAGTCGCCTTGACAGAAGACGGCTAGCGAAGCCCAGATCCAACCGCCAGAGAGGAGAAACTATTGAGGCTCCACGACATGTCGCCCTCGAAGCCTCACCAGCTTTAGGGACTACTGTCGGAGTAATGGGCCACGGGTAGGCTAACCCAGGCCCAGAACCTTTCAAGACATTTAGGCAGACTGCGCCCCTCGAGACCCCAGGACGAAGAGCCGCCTTCCAAGAGTCGGCGGCAAGGCGGCCGGCTGCCCACTCGCGGCTGAGTCCTAGGGACGACTTCAGGATGAGCCGACTCCTGACTGGCGACTTCCAGAGAAGCCGGCCTTGGGGAGTCGGCCCGCGACGCCAACAACCCCCATGCCCTCATAAAGAGGGATGGGACGGGGAGTGGCCACAGTAAGGTCCACTCCCACCCCTTTTCCAAGGGCAGGCGTGGCTACAGTACGCGGTACCCGCGGAGATCTCTGCGCGGTGCGACACTATTGCCATGTCGGCCCTGACGTCAGCCCCAGGAGGTGGAGCCCTGTGCCCACGACGACCTGCTGGTACGACCCAGGGATGAAGGGTCCCACCAGTTGGCGGGCGTATGAAAGACGGCGAAAGCACCACCAGTCGGCCCGGATGGGAGTCGGCCACCAGAAGTCGACCGGCCCCTCCCGCGGGCCCCACATGCCATTAATCAGACATGACAAGTAGTGGCCACAGTGATTGCCTGCCAGACGGCGGGGCTATCGCCACGACCTCATGACCGAGCCTGCGTCATTAGAGGCACAGCTACAGTAATGTGCAGCCGGCAAGACCCGCCCGCAGCGGACACGGCCTGTCGGCTCCACACCGAGCCAGTCGGCGGGGCCCAGGAGTCGGCGGATAAGACGGCGGCCAGAGAGACCGACGGCTGGGCCCACACCCAGCCAGATTACCATTGTACCCCTGGGGGGTAGGCCTATATAAACCCCCCAGGGCATCCATGCAAAGGGTTGGAATCCATTAGCACTAGACCAAATCATATAGGAAGGAGAGAGCTAGCCTTGCCTTCTCCTACCTCCAGGAAACAGCTCAAGGAGCAACCGTGAAAACACTTTGCCATAGTGATCATGCGGAGACCCCGTAGAGCAGCAGTAGGGGTATTATCTCCCCGGAGAGCCCTGAAGCTGCGTAAGATTTTCCGGCGTGCATGTCTTCGCCTTATCCCATTTCCAGGCACCGACGACGTTCTACTCGCCCCCACCATGATAAGCCATCCTTTGGCATATGTCGCACCCAACCCCCGACAGGAAGCACGGTAAAGAAAGAGAACCATGGGTTCAGAAACCCATGCCTTTTCCTCCTAAACCATCCAAGAAAAAGGATGATGAGGATTTTGAGCGCTTTGCTGAAATGATTAGACCTATCTTTTTGCGTATGCGTTTGACTGATATGCTTAAAATGAATCCTTATGCTAAGTATATGAAAGATATTGTTACAAATAAAAGAAAGATACCGTAAGCTGAAATTTCCACCATGCTTGCCAATTATACTTTCAAAGGTGGAATACCAAAGAAACTAGGAGATCCAGGAGTACCAACTATACCATGCTCCATTAAAAGAAACTATGTTAAAACTGCTTTATGTGATCTTGGAGCCGGTGTTAGTGTTATGCCTCCCTCTTTATATCGTAGACTTGATTTGAATAAGTTGACACCCACTGAAATATCTTTGCAAATGGCCGATAAATCAACTGCTATACCTGTCAGTATTTGTGAGGATGTGCCTGTTGTGGTTGCAAACATTACTATTTTAACGAATTATTATTCTTGATATTCCCGAGGATGATAGTATGTCGATTATCCTTTGGTAGACCCTTTTTAAATACTGCAGGGGCTGTTATTGATTGCAGCAAAGGCAATGTCACTTCATGTTAATGGTAATGAGCATGCGGTACACTTTCCGAGGAAACAACCTCAAGTCCGCAGTATTAATTCTATTGGAAAATTTTCAACGATTACTATTGGAGGTTTTGAATTCCCTCTTCCTACTGTCAAGAAGAAATATGATATTCTTATTGTTGGGGACATGCATGTCCCTGTTGAGGTAACCTAGTGTTATTCAAAAATTCTCCGATTTCATGCGATTCGAAAAGAATTTGTTAACAAGACCTGATCAACCTTGTTAGTGGATTCCTTTTGATGAGCATGAGATGGATGAAGTTAGAAAGCACAACTTTTTGTACCTACCTTTTACTTTCTGTTATTTAGATTAAATAAAGCAAAATTAGTATTTTCTGTCTGTATTCAGAATTATCCTGGCAATAAAAATACCCCAAAAATAAAAGTTCTCCAAATGTCCTGAAAATGAAATATGATTTTTTGTAGAATATTTAAGAATTTATGGCACTGAGAACACACCAAGGGGACCCACCATTTGGCCACGAGGGTGCAGGGCGCGCCAACCCCCTGGGGCGTGCCCCTTGCCTCATGGGCCCCGCGTGGCCCCCCTCCACTTATTCCAGCAACCACACACTTCTTCTTCCTCCAGAAAAAATCATCCCGTACCTCAAACCCATGTTCTAGCTCATCTTACTGCCATTTTCGATCTCCTTGCTAAAAGCTCCATTCACAAAACTGTTTGGGGAGATTGTTCTTCCGTATGTGACTCCTCCAATGGTCGCATTAGTTTTTGTTCTAGTGCTTTATTTATTGCAAAAAAAATCTGCTAAGGTGACCCTGTTTTTGAGCTTGCATGTCAAATTTATATGGTCAAAAGTAGTTTTAATGCATGATATGGCCTCTAGGCACTTTTGGGAGAAATTGCTATCAATCTTGTTGAGTTCGGTTCACTTTTATCTTGAGTCACTAAAAATTTCAGAAATTTTTAGAGGGAGAAAATGTTGAAGAGATTGTTGAGAGCCTCTTCGAGCTGAAGCTCGAAGGATAAGCAGAATGAGGAGAATAAAAAGCCCAAATACAATCTTCCTCGCACTACGGAGGTTCCGCCGTGTGAATGGCCTTGTGATGCGTTCTTGAGAGCCGCCAGAATTTATGATGACTTTTATTACTTGGCTGAGAATGCAGGCCTCACCGACTTCCTCCACGAACAACGCGAACAGTATCTCGTACTCACTAATATTTTCGTGCAAAGAAATTATTACCATGCTAAGAAATCACCACCTTCGATGGAGTTTCACTTATATGATGAGGTGAGGGGATGTAACTCCATGATTTTTGTCGGGTTTGCAAGATACCCTTTGTGGGCATGATACGTCCATTTTGCATCATGCTTTTATATCGATATTTATTGCATTATGGGCTGTTATTACACATTATGTCACAATACTTATGCCTATTCTCTCTTATTTTACAAGGTTCGCATGAAGAGGGGGAATGCCGGCAGCTGGAATTCTGGGCTAGAAAAGGAGCAAATATAATAGACCTATTTTGCACATCTCCAAAAGTCCTGAAACTTCATGGGAGCACGTTTCAGAATATATAAAGAATATTGGGCGAAAGTAGTACCAGAGGGGGGCCACCCACCGTCCACGAGGGTGGGGCGTGCCCTACCCCCTGGGCGCGCCCCTGCCTCATGGGCCCCCTGGTGGCCCTCTGATGCCCATCTTCTGCTATATGAGGTCTTTCGTCCAAGAAAAAATAATAAGCTAGCTCACGGGACAAAACTCCGCCGCCACGAGGCGGAACCTTGGCGGAACCAATCTAGGGCTCCGGCAGAGCTGTTCTGCCGGGGAAACTTCCCTCCGGGAGGGGGAAATCATCACCATCGTCATCACCAATGATCCTCTCATCAGGAGGGGGTCAACCTCCATCAACATCTTCACCAACACCATCTCATCTCAAACTCTAGTTCATCTCTTGTATCCAATCTTTGTATCCAAACCACAGATTCGTACCTGTGGGTTGCTAGTAGTGTTGATTACTCCTTGTAGTTGATGCTAGTTGGTTTACTTGGTGGAAGATCATATGTTCAGATCCATTATGCATGTTAATACACCTCTGATTATGAACATGAATATGCTTTGTGAGTAGTTACGTTTGTTCCCGGGGACATGGGAGAAGTCTTGCTATAAGTAGTCATGTGAATTTGGTATTCATTTGATACTTTGATGAGATGTATGTTGTCATCCCTTTAGTGGTGTCATGTGAACATCGACTACATGACACTTCAACATTGTTTGGGCCTAAAGGGAGGAATTGGGAATTAATAAGTATATGATGGGTTGCTAGAGTGACAGAAGCTTAAACCCTAGTTTATGTGTTGCTTCGTAAGGGGCTAATTTGGATCCATATGTTTCATGCTTTGGTTAGGTTTACCTTAATACTTCTGTTGTAGTTGCGGATGCTTGCAATAGGGGTTAATCATAAGTGGGATGCTTGTCCAAGTAAGGACAGTACCCAAGCACCGGTTCACCCACATATCAAATTATCAAAGTATCGAACGTGAATCATATGAACGTGATGAAAACTAGCTTGACGATAATTCCCATGTGTCCCCGGGAGCGCTTTCCTTCATATAAGAGTTTGTCCAGGCTTGTCCTTTGCTACCAAAAGGATTAGGACATCTTTATGCACCTTATTTACTTTTATTACTTGCTACTCGTTAGAAATTACCTTATCACAAAACTATTAGTTACCGATAATTCCAGTGCTTGCAGAGAATACCTTACTGAAAATTGCTTATCATTTCCTTCTAATCCTCATTGGGTTCGACACTCTTACTTATCGAAAAGGCTACGATAGATTCCCTACACTTGTGGGTCATCAAGACTCTTTTCTGGCACCGTTGCCGGGGAGTGAAGCGCCTTTGGTAGGTGGAATTTGGTAAGGAAAAATTTATATAGTGTGCTGAAATTTACTGTCACTTGTCACTATGGAACATAATCCTTTGAGGGGCTTGTTCGGGGTATCTTCACCCCGACCAATAGAGCAAAGAGTTGCTCCTCAACCTACCGAACCTACTAAAAATGTTTACTTTGAAATTCCTTCGGGTATGATAGAGAAACTGCTAGCTAATCCTTTCACGGGTGATGGAACGTCATTGCTGAAGGAAATATGCCCTAGAGGCAATAATAAAGTTATTATTTATTTCCTTATATCATGATAAATGTTTATTATTCATGCTAGAATTGTATTAACCGGAAACATAATACATGTGTGAATACATAGACAAATAAAGTGTCACTAGTATACCTCTACTTGACTAGCTCGTTAATCAAAGATGGTTATGTTTCCTAACCATGAACAAAGAGTTGTTATTTGATTAACGAGGTCACATCATTAGTTGAATGATCTGATTGACATGACCCATTTCATTAGCTTAGCACCTGATCGTTTAGTATGTTGTTGTTGCTATTCTTCATGACTTATACATGTTCCTATGACTATGAGATTATGCAACTCTCGTTTACCGGAGGAACACTTTGGGTGCTACCAAACGTCACAACGTAACTGGGTGATTATAAAGGAGTACTACAGGTGTCTCCAAAGGTAGATGTTGGGTTGGCGTATTTCGAGATTAGGATTTGTCACTCCGAATGTCGGAGAGGTATCTCTGGGCCCTCTCGGTAATGCACATCACATAAGCCTTGCAAGCACTGCAACTAATATGTTAGTTGTGAGATGATGTATTACGGAACGAGTAAAGAGACTTGCCGGTAACGAGATTGAACTAGGTATTGGATACCGACGATCGAATCTCGGGCAAGTAACATACCGATGACAAAGGGAACAACGTATGTTGTTATGCGGTCTGACCGATAAAGATCTTCGTAGAATATGTAGGAGCCAATATGGGCATCCAGGTCCCGCTATTGGTTATTGACCGGAGACGTGTCTCGGTCATGTCTACATTGTTCTCGAACCGTAGGGTCCGCACGCTTAAGGTTTCGATGACAGTTATATTATGATTTTATGAGTATTGATGTACCGAAGGAGTTCGGAGTCCCGGATGAGATCGGGGACATGACGAGGAGTCTCGAAATGGTCAAGACGTAAAGATCGATATATTGGACGACTATATTCGGACATCGGAAAGGTTCCGAGTGATTCGGGTATTTTTCGGAGTACCGGGTAGTTACGGGAGTAGTAATGGGCCTTGATGGGCTTTAGTGGGAAGAGGAAAAGGCTGCTGCGCCCCCCCTCCCCTTTGGTCCGAATTGGACTAGGGAAGAGGGGGCCGGCCACCTCTCCTTCTCCTCCTATTCCTTCTCCCTTCCTCCCCTTTTGGTGGACTCCTACTAGGACTTGGAGTCCTAGTAGGACTCCCTATCCTGGCCGCACCTTTGCCTTGGCCGGCCTCCTCCTCCTCCATCCTTTATATACAGGGGCAGGGGGCACCCCATAGACACACAAGTTGATCCTTGAGATCGTTCCTTAGCCGTGTGCGGTGCCCCCTGCCACCAAATTCCACCTCGATCATACCGTTACAGTGCTTAGGCGAAGCCCTGCGTCGGTAGTACATCAAGATCGTCACCACGCCGTCGTGCTGACGGAACTCTTCCTCGATGCTTTGCTGGATCAGAGCCAGAGGAACGTCGTCGAGCTGAACGTGTGCTAAGAACACGGAGGTGCCGGAGTAACGGTGCTTGGATCAGTCGGATCGGGAAGAAGACGTACGACTACTTCCTCTATGTTGTGTGATCGTTTCCGCAGTCGGTCTGCGTTGGTACGTAGACAACACTCTCCCCTCTCGTTGCTATGCATCACCATGATCTTGCGTGTGCGTAGGAAAATTTTCGAAATTACTGCGTTTCCCAACAATTGCATCCCGATTTACACCTAATCTATGTGGATGAAGTTTCTGGATTATTTTAGCTTGCATGTATGCCCGATGATGTTATCAACAAGAAGGTCTTCCATTTATATTTTAAGGGAGAGGCATTGACATGGTATAGGCTACGTGATGATATGGGATCATGGGACTACAAGCGATTGAAATTGGAATTTCATTAGAAGTTTTATCCTATGCATCTTGTTCATCGTGATCGTAATTATATATTAATTTTTGGCCTCGCGGAGGCGAAAGCATCGCTCAAGCTTGGGGTAGGCTTAATTCAATGTTATATTCATGCCCCAATCATGAGCTCTCAAGAGAAATGATTATTCAAAAAAATTATGCTCAGCTTTCTCTCAGTAATCGCTCCATGCTCGATACTTCTTGTACTGGATCTTTTGTGATGAAGACTATTGAATTCAAATGGGATTTATTGGAAAGAATTCAACGCAACTCTGAAGATTGGGTCCTCAACGAAGGTAAGGAGTCAGGTATAACACCTAAGTTTGATTGTGTTAAATCTTTTATGGTTGCCCATGCTTTCCGTGAATTTAGCACTAAATCTTTTATTGTTGCCCATGCACCTATTAAAGTTGAAGAAAAGACTATCACTTATAATGATCCTGTTGTTCCTACTGCTTATATTGAGAAACCACATTTCCCTGTTAGAATAAAGAATCATGCTAAAGCTTCAACCGTAGTCAACAAAAGTAAAATTAAGACACCTAAACCCCCTAAGAAAATTAAAGGTGAACCTAAAATTGCTATGGTTAAAGATCTCTTGCCCGATAATATTGATGGGCATGTTATTTACTTCTGCAATGAAGCTGCTAGAATTGCTAGACCTGATGCTAAAAATAAACATAGACCTGTTGTAGGCATGCCTGTTATTTCCGTTAAAATAGGAGATCATTGTTACCATGGCTTATTTGATATGGGTGCTAGTGCAAGCACAATACCTCATTCCTTATATAAAGAAATTATGCATGATATTGCACCTGCTGAGATAGAAGAGATTGATGTTACAATTAAGCTTGCCATTAGAGATACTATTTCACCGGTTGGGATTGTTAGAGATGTTGAAGTCTTGAGTGGGAAGGTTAAATATCCTGCTGATTTTCTAGTTCTTGGTTCCCCACAAGAGACTTTTGTCCCATTATGTTTGGTAGACCCTTCTTGAATACTGTTAATGCTAAGATAGAATGCGATAAGGATATCGTTTCTGTTGGTTTAGGGGATATGTCTCATGAGTTTAATTTCGCTAAATTTAGTAGACAACCCCATGATAAAGAATCGCCTAGTAAAGATGAAATTATTGGTCTTGCTTCTATTGTCGTGCCTCCTACTCATCCTTTAGAACAATATTTGCTAGACCATGAAAATGATATGTTTATGAATGAAAGAAGGGAAATAGATGAAGTATTCTTTAAACAGGGACGTATTCTGAAGCACAACTTGCCTGTTGAAATCCTAGGGGATCCTCGGTGATCTCTTGTTTGAGCTTAAACCATTGCCTGATACTCTTAAATACGCATATCTTGATGAAAAGAAGATATATCCTGTTATTATTAGTGCTAACCTTTCAGAGCACGAAGAAGAGAGATTATGGAAAACTCTGAAGAAGCATCGTGCTGCTATTGGATATACTATTGATGATCTTAAGGGCATTAGTCCTACTCTATGTCAACACAAAATAAATTTGGAGAAAGACGCCAAACCAGTTATTGATCACCAACGACGGATAGATCCTAAGATGAAAGAAGTGGTAAGAAAGGAAATATTAAAGCTCCTTTAAGCAGGTATAATTTATCCCGTTGCTGATAGTAGTGGGTAAGTCCTGTCCATTGTGTCCCTAAGAAAGGAGGTATTACTGTCGTTCCTAATGATAAAGATGAATTGATTCCGCAAAGAATTATTACAGGCTATAGCATGATAATTGATTTCCGCAAATTAAATGAAGCTACTAAAAATATCATTACCTTTTTCCTTTCATTGATCAAATGCTAGAAAGATTATCCAAACATACACATTTTTGCTTTCTAGATGGTTACTCTGGTTTCTCTCAAATACCCGTGTCAGCTGATGATCAAGAAAAGACTACTTTTACTTGCCCTTTGGGTAACTTTGCTTATAGACGTTTGCCTTTTGGTTTATGTAATGCACCTGCTACCTTTCAAAGATGCATGATGGATATATTCTCTGACTTTTGTGAATAGATTTATGAAGTTTTCATGGATGATTTCTCTGTTTATGGATCCTCTTTTGATGATTGCTTGAGCAACCTTGATCGAGTTTTGCAGAGATGTGAAGAAACTAACCTTGTCTTGAATTGGGAGAAGTGCCACTTTATGGTTCATGAAGGTATTGTCTTGGGGCATAAAATTTCTGAAAGAGGTATTGAAGTTGACAAAGCTAAAGTTGATGCTATTGAAAAGATGTTGTGTCCCAAGGACATCAAAGGTATAAGAAGTTTCCTTGGTCATGCCAGTTTTTATAGGAGGTTCATTAAGGACTTCTCAAAAAATTCCCGGCCTCTGACTAACCTATTCTAAAAAGATATTCATTTTGTCTTTGATGATGATTGTGTAGAAGCATTTGAAATACTTAAGAAAGCTTTGATTTCTGCACCTATTGTTCAGCCACCTGATTCAAATTTACCCTTTCAAATTATGTGTGATGCTAGTGATTACGCTGTAGGGGCTGTTCTAGGACAAAGAGTTGATAAAAAATTAAATGTTATTCAATATGCTAGTAAAACTCTAGACAATGCCCAGAGAAATTATGCTACTACTGAAAAAGAATTCTTAGTAGTTGTATTTGCTTGTGATAAGTTCAGACCTTATATTGTTGATTCTAAAGTAACTATTCACACTGATCATGCTGCTATTAAACATCTTATGGAAAAGAAAGATGCTAAACCTAGACTTATTAGATGGGTTCTCTTGCTACAAGAATTTGATTTGCATATTATTGATAGAAAGGGAGCTGAGAACCCCGTTGCAGACAACTTGTCTAGGTTAGAGAATGTTCTTGATGACCCACTACCTATTGATGATAGCTTCCCTGATGAACAAGTAAATGTCATAAATGCTTCTCGTACTGCTCCATGGTATGCTGATTATGCTAATTACATTGTTGCTAAATTTATACCACCTAGTTTCACATACCAGCAAAAGAAAAGGTTCTTCTATCATTTAAGACTTTACTTCTGGGATGACCCACATCTTTATAAAGAAGGAATAGATGGTGTTATTAGACGTTGTGTACCTGAGCATGAACAAGAATAGATCTTACGCAAGTGCCACTCCAAAGCTTATGGAGGACACCATGCTGGAGATAGAACTGCACATAAGGTATTGTAATCCGGTTTTTATTGGCCTACTCTCTTCAAGGATGCCCGTAAGTTTGTCTTGTCTTCTGATGAATGTCAAAGAATTGGTAATATTAGTAGACGTCAAGAAATACATATGAATTATTCACTTGTTATTGAACCATTTGATATTTGGGGCTTTGATTATATGGGACCTTTTCCTTCCTCTAATAGGTATACACATATTTTAGTTGCTGTTGATAACGTTACTAAGTGGGTAGAAGCTATTCCAACTAGTAGTGCTGATCATAACACCTCTACTTCCGATGTTTGGAGTCCCTGGATATTTAATGACTGATGGTGGTTCATGAAGGAAATATGCCCTAGAGGCAATAATAAAGTTATTATTTATTTCCTTATATCATGATAAATGTTTATTATTCATGCTATAATTGTATTAACCGGAAACATAATACATGTGTGAATACATAAACCAACAGAGTGTCACTAGTATGCCTCTACTTGACTAGCTCGTTAATCAAAGATGGTTATGTTTCCTAACCATGAACAAAGAGTTGTTATTTGATTAACGAGGTCACATCATTAGTTGAATGATCTGATTGACATGACTCATTCTATTAGCTTAGCACCTGATCGTTTAGTATGTTGCTATTGCTTTCTTCATGACTTATACATGTTCCTATAACTATGAGATTATGCAACTCCCGTTTACCGAAGGAACACTTTGGGTACTACCAAACGTCACAACATAACTGGGTGATTATAAAGGAGTACTACAGGTGTCTCCAATGGTAGATGTTGGGTTGGCGTATTTCGAGATTAGGGTTTGTCACTCCGATTGTCGGAGAGGTATCTCTGGGCCCTCTCGGTAATATACATCACATAAGCCTTGCAAGCATAATAACTAAGATGTTAGTTATGAGATGATGTATTACGGAACGAGTAAAGAGACTTGCCAGTAACGAGATTGAACTAGGTATTGGATACCGACGATCGAATCTCGGGCAAGTAACATACCGATGACAAAGGGAACAACGTATGTTGTTATGCGGTCTGACCGATAAAGATCTTCGTAGAATATGTAGGAGCCAATATGGGCATCCAGGTCCCGCTATTGGTTATTGACCGGAGACGTGTCTCGGTCATGTCTACATTGTTCTCGAACCGTAGGGTCCGCACGCTTAACGTTACGATGAAAGTTATTATGAGTTTATGCATTTTGATGTACCGAAGGTTGTTCGGAGTCCCGGATGAGATCACGGACATGACGAGGAGTCTCGAAATGGTCGAGACGTAAAGATTGATATATTGGAAGCCTATGTTTGGACATCGGAAGTGTTCCGGGTGAAATCGGGATTTTACCGGATTACCGGGAGGGTTACCGGAACCCCCCGAGAGCCAAATGGGCCAACATGGGCCTTAGTGGAAAAGGTGAGAGGGCAGCCCACATAGGGCTGCGCCTCCCCCCTCTCCCTAGTCCTATTAGGACTAGGAGAGGGGCCGGCCACCTCTCTCTCTCTCCCCTTTAAAGGATTCCTAGTTGGACTAGGATTGGAGGGGGGAGTCCTACTCCCGGTAGGAGTAGGACTCCTCCTGCGCCTCCCTCTCTTTGGCCGGCCAGCCCCCCTCCCTCCAACCTTTATATACGGGGGCAGGGGACACCCCAAGACACACAAGTTGATCCTTGAGATCGTTCCTTAGCTGTGTGCGGTGCCCCCTGCCACCAAATTCCACCTCGATCATACCGTTACAGTGCTTAGGCGAAGCCCTGCGTCGGTAGTACATCAAGATCGTCACCACGCCGTCGTGCTGACGGAACTCTTCCTCGACGCTTTGCTGGATCGGAGCCCGAGGAACGTCATCGAGCTGAACGTGTGCTAAGAACTCGGAGGTGCCGGAGTAACGGTGCTTGGATCGGTCGGATCGGGAAGAAGACGTACGACTACTTCCTCTATGTTGTGTCAACGCTTCCGTTGCGATCTACAAGGGTACGTAGATCAGACTCTCCCCCTCGTTGCTATGCATCACCATGATCTTGCGTGTGCGTAGGAAAATTTTTGAAATTACTGCGTTCCCCAACAGTGGTATCAGAGCCTAGGTTTTATGGTTTGATGTTATTTGCACGAGTAGAACACAAGTGAGTTGTGGGCGATACAAGTCATACTACCTACCAGCATGTCATACTTTGGTTCGGCGGTATTGTTGGACGAGACGATCCGGACCAACCTTACGCGTACTCTTACGCGAGACCGGTTCCCTCGACGTGCTTTGCACATAGATGGCTTGCGGAAGACTGTCTCTCCAACTTTAGTTGAACCAAGTGTGACTACGCCCGGTCCTTGAGAAGGTTAAAACGGAGTCTATTTGACGAACTATCGTTGTGGTTTTGATGCGTAGGTGAGATGAGTTCTTACTTAAGCCCGTAGCAGCCACATAAAACTTGCAACAACAAAGTAGAGGACGTCTAACTTGTTTCTGCAGGGCATGTTGTGATGTGATATGGTCAAGGCATGATGCTGATTTTATTGTATGAGATGATCATGTTTTGTAACTGAGTTATCGGCAACTGGCAGGAGTCATATGGTTGTCGCTTTATTGTATGCAATGCAATCGCGATGTAATGCTTTACTTTATTACTAAGCGGTAGTGATAGTCGTGGAAGCATAAGATTGGCGAGACGACAACGATGCTACGATGGAGATCAAGGTGTCGCGCCGGTGACGATGGTGATCATGACGGTGCTTCGAAGATGGAGATCGCAAGCACAAGATGATGATGACCATATCATATCACTTATATTGATTGCATGTGATGTTTATCCTTTTATGCATCTTATCTTGCTTTGATTGACGGTAGCATTATAAGATGATCTCTCACTAAATTATCAAGAAGTGTTCTCCTTGAGTATGCACCATTGCAAAAGTTCTTCGTGCTGAGACACCACGTGATGATCGGGTGTGATAGGCTCTACGTTCAAATACAACGGGTGCAAAACAGTTGCACACGCAGAATACTCAGGTTAAACTTGACGAGCCTAGCATATGCAGATATGGCCTCGGAACACAGAGACCGAAAGGTCGAGCGTGAATCATATAGTAGATATGATCAACATGACGATGTTCACCATTGAAAACTACTCCATCTCACGTGATGATCGGTTATGGTTTAGTTGATTTGGATCACGTGATCACTTAGAGGATTAGAGGGATGTCTATCTAAGTGGGAGTTCCTAAGTAATTTGATTAACTGAACTTAAACTTATCATGAACTTAGTACCTGATAGTATCTTGCTTGTTTATGTTGATTGTAGATAGATGGCTCGTGCTGTTGTTCCATTGAATTTTAATGCGTTCCTTGAGAAAGCAAAGTTGAAAGATGATGGTAGCAATTACACGGACTGGGTCCGTAACCTGAGGATTATCCTCATTGCTGCACAGAAGAATTATGTCCTGGAAGCACCGCTGAGTGCCAGGCCTGCTGCAAGAGCAACACCGGAAGTTATGAACGTCTGGCAGAGCAAAGCTGATGACTACTCAATAGTTCAGTGTGCCATGCTTTACGGCTTAGAACCGGGACTTCAACGACGTTTTGAACGTCATGGAGCATATGAGATGTTCCAGGAGTTGAAGTTAATATTTCAAGCAAATGCCCGAATTGAGAGATAGGAAGTCTCCAATAAGTTCTATAGCTGCAAGATGGAGGAGAACAGTTCTGTCAGTGAGCATATACTCAAAATGTCTGGGTATAATAATCACTTGATTCAATTGGGAGTTACACTTCCGGATGATTGCGTCATTGACAGAATTCTCCAATCACTGCCACCAAGCTACAAGAGCTTTGTGATGAACTATAATATGCAAGGGATGAACAAGACTATTCCCGAGCTCTTCGCAATGCTGAAAGCTGCGGAGGTAGAAATCAAGAAGGAGCATCAAGTGTTGATGGTTAACAAAACCACTAGTTTCAAGAAAAAGGGCAAAGGGAAGAAGAAGGGGAACTTCAAGAAGAACGGCAAGCAAGTTGCTGCTCAAGAGAAGAAACCCAAGTCTGGACCTAAGCCTGAAACTGAGTGCTTCTACTGCAAGCAGACTGGTCACTGGAAGCGGAACTGCCCCAAGTATTTGGCGGATAAGAAGGATGGCAAGGTGAACAAAGGTATATGTGATATACATGTTATTGATGTGTACCTTACTAATGCTCGCAGTAGCACCTGGGTATTTGATACTGGTTCTGTTGCTAATATTTGCAACTCGAAACAGGGACTACAGAATAAGCGGACACTAGCAAAGGACGAGGTGACGATGCGCGTGGGAAACGGTTCCAAAGTCGATGTGATCGCGGTCGGCACGCTACCTCTACATCTACCTTCGGGATTAATATTAGACCTAAATAATTGTTATTTGGTGCCAGCGTTGAGCATGAACATTATATCTGGATCTTGTTTGATGCGAGACGGTTATTCATTTAAATCAGAGAATAATGGTTGTTCTATTTATATGAGTAATATCTTTTATGGTCATGCACCCTTGAAAAGTGGTCTATTCTTATTGAATCTCGATAGTAGTGATACACATATTCATAATGTAGAAGCTAAAAGATGCAGAGTTGATAATGATAGTGCAACTTATTTGTGGCACTGCCGTTTAGGTCATATCGGTGTAAAGCGCATGAAGAAACTCCATACTGATGGGCTTTTGGAACCACTTGATTATGAATCACTTGGTACTTGCGAACCGTGCCTCATAGGCAAGATGACTAAAACACTGTTCTCTGGTACTATGGAGAGAGCAACAGATTTATTGGAAATCATACATACCGATGTATGTGGTCCGATGAATATTGAGGCTCGTGGCGGATATCGTTATTTTCTCACCTTCACAGATGATTTAAGCAGATATGGGTATATCTACTTAATGAAACATAAGTCTGAAACCTTTGAAAAGTTCAAGGAATTTTAGAGTGAAGTTGAAAATCATCGTAACAAGAAAATAAAGTTTCTACGATCTGATCGTGGAGGAGAATATTTGAGTTACGAGTTTGGTATACATTTGAAAAATTGTGGAATAGTTTCGCAACTCACGCCACCCGGAACACCACAGCGTAATGGTGTGTCCGAACGTCGTAATCGTACTTTACTAGATATGGTGCGATCTATGATGTCTCTTACTGATTTACCGCTATCGTTTTAGGGTTATGCTTTAGAGACGGCCGCATTCATGTTAAATAGGGCACCATCAAAATCCGTTGAGACGACGCCTTATGAACTATGGTTTGGCAAGAAACCAAAGTTGTCGTTTCTTAAAGTTTGGGGCTGCGATGCTTATGTGAAAAAGCTTCAACCTGATAAGCTCGAACCCAAAGCGGAGAAATGTGTCTTCATAGGATACCCAAAGGAAACTGTTGGGTATACCTTCTATCACAGATCCGACGGCAAGACATTCGTTGCTAAGAATGGATCATTTCTAGAGAAGGAGTTTCTCTCGAAAGAAGTGAGTGGGAGGAAAGTAGAACTTGACGAGGTAACTGTACCTACTCCGTTATTGGGAAATAGTACATCACAGAAAACTATTTCTGTGAGACCTACACCAATAAGAGAGGAAGTTAATGATGATGATCATGAAACTTTAGATCAAGATACTACTGTACCTCGTAGATCAACCAGAGTAAGATCCGCACCAGAGTGGTACGGTAATCCTGTTCTGGAAGTCATGCTACTAGATCATGATGAACCTACGAACTATGAAGAAGCGATGGTGAGCCCAGATTCCGCAAAGTGGCTTGAAGCCATGAAATCTGAGATGGGATCCATGTATGAGAACAAAGTATGGACTTTGGTTGACTTGCCCGATGATCGACAAGCAATTGAGAATAAATGGATCTTTAAGAAAAAGACTGACGCTGATGGTAATGTTACTGTCTACAAAGCTCGACTTGTCGCAAAAGGTTTTCGACAAGTTCAAGGAGTTGACTACGATGAGACTTTCTCACCCGTAGCGATGCTTAAGTCTGTCAGAATCATGTTAGCAATTGCCGCATTTTATGATTATGAAATTTGGCAAATGGATGTAAAAACTGCATTCCTGAATGGATTTCTGGAAGAAGAGTTGTATATGATGCAACCGGAAGGTTTTGTCGATCCAAAGGGAGCTAACAAAGTGTGCAAACTCCAGCGATCCATTTATGGACTGGTGCAAGCATCTCGGAGTTGGAATAAACGCTTTGATAGTGTGATCAAAGCATTTGGTTTTATACAGACTTTTGGAGAAGCCTGTATTTACAAGAAAGTGAGTGGGAGCTCTGTAGCATTTCTGATATTATATGTGGATGACATATTACTGATTGGAAATGATATAGAATTTCTGGATAGCATAAAGGGATACTTGAATAAAAGTTTTTCAATGAAAGACCTCGGTGAAGCTGCTTACATATTAGGCATAAAGATCTATAGAGATAGATCAAGACGCTTAATTGGACTTTCACAAAGCACATACCTTGACAAGATTTTGAAGAAGTTTAAAATTGATCAAGCAAAGAAAGGGTTCTTGCCTGTGTTACAAGGTGTGAAGTTGAGTCAGACTCAATGCCCGACCACTGCAGAAGATAGAGAGAAAATGAAAGATGTTCCCTATGCTTCAGCCATAGGCTCTATCATGTATGCAATGCTGTGTACCAGACCTGATGTGTGCCTTGCTATAAGTTTAGCAGGGAGGTACCAAAGTAATCCAGGAGAGGATCACTGGACAGCGGTCAAGAACATCCTAAAATACCTGAAAAGGACTAAGGATATGTTTCTCGTATATGGAGGTGACAAAGAGCTCACCGTAAGAGGTTACGTTGATGCAAGCTTTGACACTGATCCAGACGATTCTAAATCACAAACCGGATACGTGTTTACTTTAAACGGTGGAGATGTCAGTTGGTGCAGTTCTAAACAAAGCGTCGTAGCGGGATCAACATGTGAAGCGGAGTACATAGCTGCTTCGGAAGCAGCGAACGAAGGAGTCTGGATGAAGGAGTTCATATCCGATCTAGGTGTCATACCTAGTGCATCGGGTCCAATGAAAATCTTCTGTGACAATACTGGTGCAATTGCCTTGGCAAAGGAATCCAGATTTCACAAAAGAACCAAACACATCAAGAGACGCTTCAACTCCATCCGGGATTTAGTGAAACGATGGCATGATAAAAGGATACAAAAGCGTGAGTTTAACGTAGGTGATTATGTATTGCTATACAACTCTCGTTCGAGATTTTTTTTCAAGCAAACTTCTCTCTAAATGGGAAGGTCCTTACGTCATCGAGGAGGTCTATCACTCCGGTGCCATAAAAATCAACAACTTTAAAGGCACAAATCCGAGGGTGGTGAATGGCCAAAGAATCAAACATTATATCTCAGGTAATACTATAAATGTTGAAACTAATGTTATTGAAACTGTAACCCCGGAGGAATACATAAGGGACACTTTCCAGAACGTCTCAGACTCTGAAAAGGAATAGGTACGTGGTTTTGGGGAACGTAGTAATTTCAAAAGAAAATCCTACGCACACGCAAGATCATGGTGATGCATAGCAACGAGAGGGGAGAGTGTTGTCTACGTACCCTCCTAGACTGGCAACGGAAGCGTTGACACAACGTAGAGGAAGTAGTCGTACGTCTTCCTGATCCGACCGATCCAAGTACCGAATGTACGGCACCTCCGAGTTCTGCACACGTTCAACTCGGTGACATCCCTCGAGCTCCGATCCAGCCGAGTGTTGAGGGAGAGTTTCGTCCTCACGACGGCGTGATGATGATGATGATGTTCTTCTGACGCAGGGCTTCACCTAAGCACCGCTACGATATGACTGAGGTGGAATATGGTGGAAGGGAGCACCACACACGGCTAAGGAACGATCACGAAGATCAACTTGTGTGTCATGGGGTGCCCCCCTGCCCCCGTATATAAAGGAGGGAGGGCAGGTGCCGCCGGCCCCTAGGGGTGCGCCTGGAGGACTCCTACTCCCACCGGGAGTAGGACTCCCCCCTCTTGCCTTGTTGGAGAAGGAAAGGGGAAAGGGGAAAGAGGAAAGGGGGGCGCCGCCCCCCCCCCCTTCCTTGTCCTATTCGGACTAGGGGGGAGGGGGCGCGGCCTGCCCTGGCCAGCCCTCCTATTCTCTCTTAGGGCCCATGTAGGCCCAATAACCCCCAGGGGGTTCCGGTAACCCCCAGACACCGGCAAGTCTCTTTACTCATTCCTTAACACATCATCCCGCAACTAACTCATTAGTTGCAATGCTTATTGTGATGTGCATTACCGAGTGGGCCCAGAGATACCTCTCCGACAATCGGAGTGACAAATCCTAATCTCAAAATACGCCAACCGAACAAGTACCTTTGGAGACACCTGTAGAGCACCTTTATAGTCACCCAGTTACGTTGTGACGTTTGGTAGCACACAAAGTGTTCCTCCGGTAAACGGGAGTTGCATAATCTCATAGTCATAGGAACATGTATAAGTCATGAAGAAAGCAATAGCAACAAACTAAATGATCAAGTGCTAAGCTAACGGAATGGGTCAAGTCAATCACATCATTATCCTAATGATGTGATCCCGTTAATCAAATGACAACTCTTTGTCTATGGCTAGGAAACATAACCATCTTTGATCAATGAGCTAGTCAAGTAGAAGCATACTAGTGACACTCTGTTTGTCTATGTATTCACACATGTATCATGTTTCCGGTTAATACAATTCTAGCATGGATAATAAACATTTGTCATGATATAAGGAAATATATAATAACTTTATTATTGCCTCGAGGGCATATTCCCTTCAGTCTCCCACTTGCACTAGAGTCAATAATCTAGTTCACATCGCCATGTGATTAACACCAATAGTTCACATCGCCATGTGATTAACACCCATAGTTCACATCGTCATGTGATCAACACCCAAAGGGTTTACTAGAGTCAAAAATATAGTTCACATCTCCATGTGATTTAACACCCAAAGAGTACTAAGGTGTTATCATGTTTTGCTTGTGAGAGAAGTTTAGTCAATGGGTCTGCCACATTCAGATTCGTATGTATTTTGCAAATTTCTATGTCAACAATGCTCTGCGCGGAGCTACTCTAGCTAATTGCTCCCACTTTCAATATGTATCAAGATTGAGACTTAGAATCACTTGTATCGATGTAACCCTTTACGACAAACCTTCTGTCACCTCCATAATCGAGAAACATATCCGTATTCCACTAAGGATAATTTTCACCGTTGTCCAGTGATCTACTCCTAGATCACTATTGTACTCCCTTGCTAAACATAGTGTAGGGTATACAATAGATCTTATACACAGCATGGCATACTTTATAGAACCTATGGCTGAGGCATAGGGAATGACTTTCATTCTTTCTATCTTCTGCCGTGGTCGGGCTTTGAGTCTTACTCAATTTCACACCTTATAGCACAGGTAAGAACTCTTTCTTCGACTGTTCCATTTTGAACTTAGTTCAAAATCTTGTCAAGGTATGTACTCATTGAAAAAACTTATCAAGCATCTTGATCTATCTCTATAGATCTTGATGCTCGATATGTAAGAAGCTTCACCGAGGTCTTTCTTTGAAACACTCCTTTATGCTTTGCAGAATAATTCTACATCATTTCCGATCAACAATATGTCATTCACATATACTTATCAAAAATGTTGTAGTGCTCCCATTCACTTTCTTGTAAATACAAGCTTCACCGCAAGTCTGTATAAAACTATATCCTTTGATCAACTCATCAAAGTGTATATTCCAACTCCGAGATGCTTGCACCAATCCATAGATGGATCGCCATAGCTTCCACATTTTGTTAACACCTTTAGGATCGACAAAACCTTCTAGTTGCATCATATACAACTCTTCTTTAATAACTCCATTAAGGAATGCAGTTTTGTTTATCCATTTGCCAGATTTCATAAAATGCGGCAATTGCTAACATGATTCGGAATGACTTAAGCATAGATACGAGGAAACTCTCATCATAGTCAACACCTTGAACTTGTCGAAAACCTTTTGCGACAATTCTAGCTTTGTAGATAGTAACACTACTATCAGCGTCCATCTTCCTCTTGAAGATCCATTTAATCTCAATAGCTCACCGATCATTGGGCAAGTCAATCAAAGTCCATACTTTGTTCTCATACATCGATCTCATCTCAGACTTCATGGCCTCAAACCATTTCGCGGAATCTGGGCTCATCATCGCTTCCTCATAGTTTGCAAGTTCATCATGGTCTAGTAACATGACTTCCAGAACAGGATTACCGTACCACTCTGGTGCGGATCTCACTCTGGTTTACCTACGAGATTCCGTAATAACTTGATCTATAGTTACATGATCATCATTATTAGCTTCCTCACTAATTGGTGTAGTAGTCACAGGAACAGATTTCTGTGATGAACTACTTTCCAATAAGGGAGAAGGTACAATTACCTTATCAAGTTCTACTTTCCTCCCACTCACTTCTTTCAAGAGAAACTCCTTCTCTAGAAAGTATCCATTCTCAGCAACGAATGTCTTGCCTTCGGATCTGTGATAAAAGGTGTACCCAACTGTCTCCTTTGGGTATCCTATGAAGACACATTTCTCCGATTTGGGTTTGAGCTTATCATGATGAAACTTTTTCTTATAAACATCACAACCCCAAACTTTAAGAAACGACAACTTTGGTTTCTTGCCAAACCACAGTTCATATTGTGTCATCTCAACGGACTTAGATGGTGCCCCTTCATAACGTGAATGCAACTGTCTCTAATGCATGACCCCAAAACGATAGTGGTAAATCGGTAAGAAACATCATAGATTGTACTATATCCAATAAAGTACGGTTATGACGTTTGGACACACCATTATGCTATGGTGTTCCAGGTGGCATGAATTTGTGAAACTATTCCACATTGTTTTAATTGAAGACCAAACTCGTAACTCAAATATTTGTCTCCGCGATCAGATCGTAGAAACCTTATTTTCTTGTCGCGATGATTTTCCACTTCACTCTGAAATTCTTTGAACTTTTCAAATGTTTCAGACTTATATTTCATCAAGTAGATATACCCATATCTGCTCAAAGCATCTATGAAGGTCAGAAAATAACGATACCCGCCGCGAGCTTCAACACTCATCGGATCACATACATCAGTATGTATTATTTCCAATAAGTCAGTTGCTCGCTCCATTGTTCTGGAGAACGGAGTATTTAGTCATCTTGCCCATAAGGCGTGGTTCGCAATCATCAAGTGATTCATAATCAAGTGATTCCAAAATCCCATCATCATGGAGTTTCTTCATGCGCTTTACACCAATATGACCTAAATGGCAGTGCCACAAATAAGTTGCACTATCATTATTAACTTTGCATCTTTTGGCTTCAATATTATGAATATGTGTATCACTACGATCGAGATCCAACAAACCATTTCCGTTGGTGTGTATGACCATAGAAGGTTTTATTCATGTAAACAGAACAGCAATTATTCTCTAATTTAAATGAATAACCGTATTGCAATAAACATGATCAAATCATATTCTGCTCAACGCAAACACCAAATAACACTTATTTAGGTTCAACATTAATCCCGAAAGTATAGGGAGTGTGCGATGGTGATCATATCAATCTTGGAACTACTCCAACAGACATCGTCGCTTCACCCTTAACTAGTCTCTATTTATTCTGCAACTCCCGTTTCGAGTTACTAATCTTAGCAACTAAACCAGTATCAAGTACTGATGGGTTGCTATAGACACTAGTAAAGTACACATCAATAACATGTATATCAAATATACATTTGTTCACTTTGCCATCCTTTCTTATCCGCTAAATTCTTGGGGTAGTTCCGCTTCCAGTGACCAGTCCCTTTGCAGTAGAAGCACTAAGTCTCAGGCCTAGGTCCAGACTTGGGCTTCTTCACTTAAGCAGCAACTTGCTTGCCGTTCTTCTTGAAGTTCCCCTTCTTCCATTTGCCCTTTTTCTTGAAACTAGTGAGCTTGTTAACCATCAACACATGATGCTCTTTCTTGATTTCTACCTCTGTCGATTTCAACATCACGAAGAGCTTGGGAATCGTTTCTGTTATCCCTTGCATATTATAGTTCATCACGAAGTTCTACTAACTTGGTGATGGTGACTAGAGAATTCTGTCAATCACTATTTTATCTGGAAGATTAACTCCCACTTGATTCAAGCGATTGTAGTACCCAGACAATCTGAGCACATGCTCACTGCTTGAGCTATTCTCCTCCATCTTTTAGCCATAGAACGTGTTGAAGACTTCATATCTCTCAACTCTAGTATTTGCTTGAAATATTAACTTCAACTCCTGGAACATCTCATATCGTCCATGACGTTCAAAACGTCTTTGAAGTCCTGATTCTAAGCCGTTAAGCATGGTGCACTAAACTATCAAGTAGTCATCATATTGAGCTAGCCAAACATTCATAACATCTGCATCTGCTCCTGCAATAGGCCTGTCACCTAGCGGTGCATCAAGGACATAATTCTTCTATGCAGCAATGAGGATAAACCTCAGATCACGGATCCAATCTGCATCATTGCTACCAACATCTTTCAACTTAGTTTTCTCTAGGAACATATAAAACATAAAACAGGGGAGCTAAACGCAAGCTATTGATCTACAACATAGATATGTTAATACTACCAGGACTAAGTTCATGATAAATTTAAGTTCAATTAATCATATTACTTAAGAACTCCCACTTAGAAAGACATCCCTCTAATCTTCTAAGTGATCACGAGATCCAAATCAACTAAACCATAACCGATCATCACGTGAAATGGAGTAGTTTTCAATGGTGAACATCACTATGTTGATCATATCTACTATATGATTCATGCTCGACCTTTCGGCCTTAGTGTTCCGAGGCCATATCTGCATATGCTAGGCTCGCCAAGTTTAACCTGAGTATTCTGCGTGTGCAAAACTAGCTTGCACCCGTTGTAGATGGATGTAGAGCTTATAACACCCGATCATCACATGGTGTCTGGGCACGACGAACTTTGGCAACGGTGCATACTCAGGGAGAACACTTTTATCTTGAAATTTAGTGAGAGATCATCTTATAATGCTACCGTCAATCAAAGCAAGATAAGATGCATAAAAAATAAACATCACATGCAATCAATATAAGTGATATGATATGGCCATCATCATCTTGTGCTTGTGATCTCCATCTCCGAAGTACCGTCATGATCACCATCGTCACTGGCGCGACACCTTGATCTCCATCATAGCATCGTTGTCGTCTCGCCAATCTTATGCTTCCACGACTATCGCTACCGCTTAGTGATAAAGTAAAGCATTACAGCATGATTGCATTGCATACAATAAAGCGACAACCATATGGCTCCTGCCAGTTGCCGATAACTTAGTTACAAAACATGATCATCTCATACAATAAATTTTAGCATCATGTCTTGACCATATCACATCACAACATGCCCTACAAAAACAAGTTAGACGTCCTCTACTTTGTTGTTGCAAGTTTTACGTGGCTTAGCAAGAACCGTTCTTACCTACGCATCAAAACCACAACGATAGTTTGTCAAGTTGGTGTTGTTTTAACCTTCACAAGGATCGGGCATAGCCACACTCGATTCAACTAAAGTTGGAGAAACTGACACCCGCCAGCCACCTGTGTGCAAAGCACGTCGGTAGAACTAGTCTCGCATAAGCGTACGCATAATGTCGGTCCGGGCCGGTTCATCCAACAATACCGCCGAACCAAAGTATGACATGCTGGTAAGTAGTATGACTTATATCGCCCACAACTCACTTGTGTTCTACTCGTGCATATAACATCAATGCATAAAACCTGGCTCGGAGGCCACTGTTGGGGAAAGTAGTAATTTCAAAAAAATGCCTACGCACACGCAAGATCATGGTGATGCATAGAAACGAGAGGGGAGAGTGTTGTCTACGTACCCTCGTAGACCGGCAATGGAAGCGTTGACACAACGTAGAGGAAGTAGTCGTACGTATTCCCGATCCGACCGATCCAAGTACCGAACGTACGGCACCTCCGAGTTCTGCACATGTTCAACTCGGTGACGTCCCTCGAGCTCCGATCCAGCCGAGTGTTGAGGGAGAGTTTTGTCAGCACGACGGTGTGATGATGGTGATGATGTTCTACCGACGCAGGGCTTCGCCTAAGCACCGCTACGATATGACCGAGGTGGAATATGGTGGAAGGGGGCACCGCACACGGCTAAGGAACGATCACGAAGATCAACTTGTGTGTCATGGGGTGCCCCCCTGCCCCCGCATATAAAGGAGGGAGGGGGAAGGTGTGGCCGGCCCCTAGGGGTGCGCCTGGAGGAGTCCTACTCTCACCGGGAGTAGGACTCCCCCCTCTTGCCTTGTTGGAGAAGGAAAGGGGAAAGGGGAAAGAGGAAAGGCGGGCGCCGCCCCCCCCCTTCCTTGTCCTATTCGGAAAAGGGGGAGGGGGCGCGCGGCCTGCCCTGGCCGGCCCTCCTCTTCTCCCTTAGGGCCCATGTAGGCCCATTAACCCCCGGGGGGGTTCCGGTAACCCCCGGTACTCCGGTAAAATCCCGATTTCACCCGGAATGATTCCAATATCCAAATATAGGCTTCCAATATATCAATCTTTATGTCTCAACCATTTCGAGACTCCTCTCCATGTCCGTGATCACATCCGGGACTCCGAACAACCTTTGGTACATCAAAACACAAAAATCCTAATTACGATCGTCACTGAACTTTAAGCGTGCGGACCCTACGGGTTCGAGAACTATGTAGACATGAACGAGACACGTCTCCGGTCAATAACCAATAGAGGAACCTGGATGCTCATATTGGCTCCTACATATTCTACGAAGATCTTTATCAGTCAGGCCGCATAAAAACATACGTTGTTCCCTTTGTCATCGGTATGTTACTTGCCCGAGATTCGACCGTCGGTATCTCAATACCTAGTTCAATCTCGTTACTGGCATGTCTGTTTACTCGTTCCGTAACACATCATCCCGCAACTAACTCATTAGTTGCAATGCTTGCAAGGCTTATAGTGATGTGCATTACCGAGTGCACCCAGAGATACCTCTCCAACAATCGGAGTGACAAATCCTAATCTCGAAATATGCCAACCAAACAAGTACCTTTGGAGACACCTGTAGAGCACCTTTATAATCACCCAGTTACGTTGTGACGTTTGGTAGCACAAAAAGTGTTCCTCTGGTAAACGGGAGTTGCATAATCTCATAGTCATAGGAACATGTATAAGTCATGAAGAAAGCAATAGCAACAAACTAAACGATCAAGTGCTAAGCTAACGGAATGGGTCAAGTCAATCACATCATTCTCCTAATGATGTGATCCCGTTAATCAAATGACAACTCTTTGTCTATGGCTAGGAAACATAACCATCTTTGATCAACGAGCTAGTCAAGTAGAGGCATACTAGTGACACTCTGTTTGTCTATGTATTCACACATGTATCATGTTTCCAGTTAATACAATTCTAGCATCAATAATAAACATTTGATATAAGGAAATAAATAATAACTTTATTATTGCCTTTAGGGCATATTTCCTTCACGTGGTACGGTAAGTAAACCAACTCCAAAACAGTTCTAATGGCAATTTTTCTCCGTTTTGGAATATTTAAGAAAATAGGAAAATAAGAAGCAGACCGAAAAGGACACGATGCCTCCACGAGGGCGCCCCCTACCTTGTGGGCACCTCGTGCGCTCTCCAGACTCCATTTTCTTGCACGATACGTCTTTTGGTTGGTAAAAATTCACTATATAATCTCCTGAAGGTTTTGACCACCGTATCACGCAAATATGTCCTATCTTTGTTTCGAGCTGTTTTTCTGACAGATCTTGGTCGCCATGTCGTCTTCAAGTGCCCCCAAGGACAAGTTCTTCAAGAAGGTCATCAATCCCTACCTCGCGGAGGTGCTGCAACACCCTCAAACCATGAGATGCGTGAGGGGTTGTTGCACATCCGAGATGTTGAGGGACCAAGGAGGATAGGATGCATGGAGACAAGGCTCGAGGCATTGGAGCACCAAGTTTTCAAGTGTCAGGAGATAGTGGAGCGTGGACTCGACTCCAATCACATAATGATCACGGAGTTCACCAACAACCACAAGCTGGATGCCAAGGACATTGGGGAGGCCATCTTCAAGCTTCACGAGAAAATCGACCGCCTCCAAGCCCAGATCTATGACCTGCAAAACCAAAACTGTGAGTATGAATATAGATTCCAGAGAATGAGTTTTGCTGTAGATTTGAGGATCCCGGAGACTCGATCATCCTTCTATCATGGTGAGCCTATGCCTTGGAAGATGGACAACAAGCCTACATCATCAACAACTCCTTCACCACAACCTCCGAGGAAGGAAACATAAACACATGGGTATGGGCACTCCCCTTGGCAACTGCCAAGCTTGGGGGAGTGCCCCAGTATCGTATCACCATCCCACCTTTTATATTTACCATTTTTCTTAGTTTGATCCTTTTGATAATATCTTGATCTAGTAGAATAAAGTTTTAGTATGATCTAGTTGTGAGTTTTGCTTTATGATCTTTCTATGTAATCGAGTCTATGAGCTATATATTATAATAAAGATTAGTGTTGAGTAAAGGGCTTGATTATTTTGCTATTATCTTGAGGGAATAAAATAAAAGAGAAGAAATAAAAGGAAATAAAGAGATCATATGGATCTTATGGAGAGTAATGAGCTCACATATAGAGAGTATGATGAATAAAAGTTGTTGAGAGTTGACAAACATAGATGCTTAAAGAAGTTATTTATTGCATTATGGGCTGTTGATACGTCCATTTTGCATCATGCTTTTATATCAATATTTATTGCATTATGGGCTGTTATTACACATTATGTCACAATACTTATGCCTATTCTCTCTTATTTTACAAGGTTTGCATGAAGAGGGGGAATGCCGGCAGCTGGAATTCTGGGCTGGAAAACAAGCAAATATTGGAGACCTATTTTGCACATCTCCAAAAGTCCTGAAACTTCATGGGAGCACGTTTCAGAATATATATAAAATATTGGGCGAGAGAAGTACCAGATGGGGGCCACCCACCGTCCACGAGGGTGGGGGCGCGCCCTACCCCCTGGGCGCGCGCCCTACCCCCTGGGCGCGCCCCCTACCTCGTGGCCCCCTGGTGGCTCTGATGCCCATCTTTTGCTATATGAGGTCTTTCGTCCGAGAAAAAATCATAAGCTATCTCACGGGACGAAACTCCGCCGGCACGAGGCGGAACCTTGGCGGAACCAATCTAGGGCTCCGGCAGAGCTGTTCTGCCGGGGAAACTTCCCTCCGGGAGGGGGAAATCATCGCCATCGTAATGACCAACGATCCTCTCATCGGGAGGGGGTCATTCTCCATCAGCATCTTCACCAGCACCATCTCATCTCAAACCCTAGGTCATCTCTTGTATCCAATATTTATATCCAAACCTCAGATTGGTACCTGTGGGTTGCTAGTAGTGTTGATTACTCCTTGTAGTTGATGCTAGTTGGTTTACTTTGTGGAAGATCATATGTTCAGATCCATTATGCATATTAATACCCCTCTGATTATGAACATGAATATGCTTTGTGAGTAGTTACGTTTGTTCCTGAGGACATGGGAGAAGTCTTGCTATAACTAGTCATGTGAATTTGGTATTCGTTCGATATTTTGATGAGATGTATATTGTCATCCCTTTAGTGGTGTCATGTGAACGTCGACTACATAACACTTCACCATTATTACCATTATTTGGGCCTAAAGGGAGGCATTGGGAAGTAATAAGTAGATGATGGGTTGCTAGAGTGATAGAAGCTTAATCCCTAGTTTATGTGTTGCTTCGTAAGGGGCTGATTTGGATCCATATGTTTCATGTTATGGTTAGGTTTACCTTAATAATTCTATTGTAGTTACGGATGCTTGCAATAGGGGTTAATCATAAGTGGGATGCTTGTCCAAGTAAGGATAGTACCCAAGCACCAGTCCACCCACATATCAAATTATCAAAGTACCAAACGCGAATCATATGAACGTGATGAAAACGAGCTTGACGATAATTCCCATGTGTCCTCGGGAGCGCTTTCCTTCATATAAGAGTTTTTCCAGGCTTGTCCTTTGCTACAAAGAGGATTGGGCCATATTGCTGCACCTTATTTACTTTTATTACTTGCTACTCGTTACAAATAACCTTATCACAAAACTATCTGTTACCGATAATTTCAGTGCTTGCAGAGAATACATTACTGAAAACTGCTTATCATTTCCTTCTGCTCCTTGTTGGGTTCGACACTCTTACTTATCGAAAAGGCTACGATAGATCCCCTACACTTGTGGGTCATCGGGGCAGCATCGAGGAACCACATCGTAGTGATGTGGATGGATTTATTGATAGAATTGTTGTAGGGAAAACAAGGAAAGTTTCAGACGCAAGAATTACTAGTATACATTTTCCTGTTCTACATTACTTTGTTGTATTTGCTAGTAGATGCTTAATTTCTCGCGCGAACATGGAAATCTTAGTGCTCCTGATATTGTCATTTTGCACCATGCTTTGGTTCGTGATACAACTTTCAGCTTAGGCGCTATTGTTGCTAAACAATTAAATCTGAACCGTACGAATGTCCCCATCTTCGGAGGCATCTTTTCTTCACGCCTTACTGAACACTTTGAGATACCTATTAGGCATTATGAGAAAGAGGAAAAGTTGCTGCCCCCTATTTTCTAGATTATACGAGTATGGTAGCACATGATTTTATTGTTAAAAATAAGAAGAAGATGCTTAATTATAATTTAATATTTGATAAAACTCACTGTGAGATTATTACCTTGCCTGCATCCTATTTGTTTAACATACTTTCAGGAACATACCTCATCTTACCCGAAGCCATTTATGCATACTAGAGGCTGACACAACTCGCAGAGCATGAGCCACCACTTGACCCTTATCGACAATCTGTTTATCAGTAGGATCCGGAAGAGATCGCCAACCAGTGGCACCCTGAGGACCCTCCTTAGTACACCGGAGAGAGTAGTTTCGATCCGTGGGCATAGACCAACTTAGGCCAAAAGCGACATTACATTCATGTTCACACACTCATGCCAGTTGTCGGTGCTCAGAATTTTTCATTATACTATCCATGCTAATTTATTTTCTTTTCTAAGCATTCTTCTTGTGTGTTTGAAAAACCTTAAGAAAATCCCAAAAATTTAGTTGTAGCTTTTAGCTAGTTTACTTTACGTGCCTGTAGTAGTAGAATTAAAGGAAAACCCAAGAAGATTTCTCTTTCTTCCTTTGCTTGTTGGGAGCTTTCCCATGTAAATAGTTTTATTTCTTTTCTTATGTTTGGGGGTCGAGAGGAGAAGACCATGATAAAAATGTTGAGTGGCTCTCATATGCATTATTGTTGATTTAACCAAGAGCCCATATTACCTTGTCTTCTCCCTTGTATAAAATGCTTGTAGATTCCAGCTTAGTCCAATGCACATGCACTATTATTATTATCCACACGTTCAGTTGTGCGACTGAAAGGCAATAATGACGATATATGATGGACTGATTGAGATGAGAGAAGCTAGAATGAACTCGACCAATCTTGTTTTAGTAAATATGATTAGTTCATCGTTCCTGATTCAGCCTATTATGAATGAAACATGTTTGCAATGACAATTAGAGATTATAGTTGCCCATGCCATGCTTAATTAGCTAGGAGTTTATAATGGTTTACCTTGCGTGCCAACATGCTATTAAAATGGTTGTGATGTGGTATGATAGGGTGTATCCTCCTTTGAACGATTCGAGTGGATTGACTTGGCACATGTTCACGCATGTAGTTGAAACAAAATCAACATACCCTCCATGGTATTTATGTTCATGGTGATTTATATCCTACTCATGCTTGCACTCATTGTTGATTAATCTTAATGCATGTCCATGATTGTTGTCGCTCTCTAGTTGGTCGCTTCCCAGACTCTTTCTAGCCTTCACCTGTACTAAGCGGGAATACTGCTTGTGCATCCACTTCCAAAAACCCCAAAGTTATTCCATATGAGTCCACCATACCTTCCTATATGTGGTATTTACCTGTCGTTCCAAGTAAATTTGTATGTGCCAAACTCTAAACCTTCAAATGAAATTATGTTTTGTATGCTCGAATAGCTCGTGTATCAACTAGGGTTGTCTATATCTTCCATGCTAGGTGGGTTATTCTCAACATGAGTGGACTCCGCTCATCACTCACGAGAAAATGGCCGGTAACCGGGATGCCCAGTCCCATGCTCAAATCAAAATAATTGCAAGCAAAACTCCCTCAGGATTGTTGTTAGTTGGAGGCACCCGTTGTTTCTGACAAGCCATGGATTGATGTTTGTTGGTGGTGGGGGAGTATAAACTTTACCATTCTATTTGGGAACCGTCTATAATGTGTGTAACATGGAAGATATCGAGATCTCTTGGTTGTTATGTTGACAATGAAAGTATGCCACTCAAAATATTATTTATCTCTGTTTCAAAACTCGAGCTCTGGCACCTCTACAAATCCCTGATTCCCTCTGTGAAGGGCCTATCTATTTAACTTTATGTTGAGTCATCATCCACTTATTAAAAAGCACCAGTTGGAGAGCACTGTTGTCATTCGCATGCATTGCTATTAATTTACATTGAGTATGACTGTAACTGTTGGGGAACGTAGTAATTTCAAAATTTTCCTACGCACACGCAAGATCATGGTGCTGCATAGCAACGAGGGGGAGAGTCTGATCTACGTACCCTTGTAGATCGCAACGGAAGCGTTGACACAACATAGAGGAAGTAGTCGTACGTTTTCTTCCCGATCCAAGCACCGTTACTCCGGCACCTCCGAGTTCTTAGCACACATTCAGCTCGATGACGTTCCTCGGGCTCCGATCCAGCAAAGCGTCGAGGAAGAGTTCCGTCAGCACGACGGCGTGGTGACGATCTTGATGTACTGTCGACGCAGGGCTTCGCCTAAGCACTACAACGGTATGATCGAGGTGGAATTTGGTGGCAGGGGGCACCGCACACGGCTAAGGAACGATCTCAAAGATCAACTTGTGTGTCTTGGGGTGTCCCCTGCCCCCGTATATAAAGGATGGAGGAGGAGGAGCTGGCCGGCCAAGGTGGGAGGCGCAGGAGGAGTCCTACTCCTACCGGGAGTAGGACTCCCCTTTCCAATCCTAGTCCAACTAGGTTTCCTCAAGTGGGAAGTGAAAGAGAGAGGTGGCCGGCCCCTCTCCTAGTCCTAATAGGACTAGGGAGAGGGGGGGAGGCGCAGCCCTATGTGGGCTGCCCTCTCACCTTTCCACTAAGGCCCATGCTGGCCCATTTGGCTCCCGGGGGGTTCCGGTAACCCTCCCGGTAATCCGGTAAAATCCCGATTTCACCCGGAACACTTCCGATGTCCAAACATAGGCTTCCAATATATCAATCTTTACGTCTCGACCATTTCGAGACTCCTCGTCATGTCCGTGATCACATCCGGGACTCCGAACAACCTTCGGTACATCAAAATGCATAAACTCATAATAACCGTCATCGAAACCTTAAGCGTGCGGACCCTACGGTTCGAGAACAATGTAGACATGACCGAGACACATCTCCGGTCAATAACCAATAGCGGGACCTGGATGCCCATATTGGCTCCTACATATTCTACGAAGATCTTTATCGGTCAGACCGCATAACAACATACGTTGTTCCCTTTGTCATCGGTATGTTACTTGCCCGAGATTCGATCGTCGGTATCCAATACCTAGTTCAATCTCGTCGGTATCATATTAGTTGCAGTGCTTGCAAGGCTTATGTGATGTGCATTACCGAGAGGGCCCAGAGATACCTCTCCGACAATCGGAGTGACAAATCCTAATCTCGAAATACGCCAACCCAACATCTACCTTTGGAGCCACCTGTAGTACTCCTTTATAATCACCCAGTTACGTTGTGACGGTTGGTAGTACCCAAAGTGTTCTTCCGGCAAACGGGAGTTGCATAATCTCATAGTTATAGGAAAATGTATAAGTCATGAAGAAAAGCAATAGCAACATACTAAACGATCGGGTGCTAAGCTAATGGAATGGGTCATGTCAATCAGATCATTCAACTAATGATGTGACCTCGTTAATCAAATAAAAACTCTTTGTTCATGGTTAGGAAACATAACCATCTTTGATTAACGAGCTAGTCAAAGTAGAGGCATACTAGTGACACTCTGTTGGTCTATGTATTCACACATGTATTATGTTTCCGGTTAATACAATTCTAGCATGAATAATAAACATTTATCATGATATAAGGAAATAAATAATAACTTTATTATTGCCTCTAGGGCATATTTCCTTCAGTCTCCCACTTGCACTAGAGTCAATAATCTAGTTCACATCGCCATGTGAATTAACAGCAATAGTTCACATCACCATGTGATTAACACCCATAGTTCACATCGTCATGTGACCAACACTCAAAGGGTTTACTAGAGTCAGTAATCTAGTTCACATATCTATGTGATTAACACCCAAAGAGTACTAAGGTGTGATCATGTTTTGCTTGTGAGATAATTTTAGTCAACGGGTCTGTCACATTCAGATCCGTAAGTATTTTGCAAGTTCTATGTCTACAATGCTCTACACGGAGCTACTCTAGCTAATTGCTCCCACTTTCAATATGTATCCAGATTGAGACTTTAGATTCATCTGGATCAGTGTCAAAAACTTGCATCGACGTAACCCTTTACGACGAACCTTTTTGTCACGTCCATAATCGAGAAACATATCCTTATTTTACTAGGGATAATTCTGACCGCTGTCCAGTGATCTACTCCTAGATCACTATTGTACTCCCTTGCCAAATCAGTGCAGGGTATATAATAGATCTGGTACACAGCATGGCATACTTTATAGAACCTATGGCCAAGGCATAGGGAATGACTTTCATTCTCTTTCTATTTTCTGCCGTGGTCGGGCTTTGAGTCTTTACTCAACTTCACACCTTGTAACACAGGCAAGAAACTTTTTCTTTGACTGTTCCATTTTGAACTACTTCAAAATCTTGTCAAGGTATGTACTTATTGAAAAACTTATCAAGCGTCTTGATCTATCTCCATAGATCTTGAAGCTCAATATGTAAGTAGCTTTACCGAAGTCTTTCTTTGAAAAACTCCTTTCAAACACTCCTTTTATGCTTTACAGAATAATTCTACATTATTTCCGATCAACAATATGTCATTCACATATACTTATCAGAAATGCTGTAGTGCTCCCACTCACTTTCTCGTAAATACAGGCTTCACCGCAAGTCTGTATAAAACTATATGCTTTGATCAACTCATCAAAGCGTATATTCCAACTCCGAGATGTTTGCACCAGTCCACAGATAGATCGCTGGAGCTTGCATATTTAGTTAACACCTTTAGGATCGACAAAACCTTCTAGTTGCATCGTATACAACTTTTCTTTAGCAAATCCATTAAGGAATGCAGTTTTGTTTATCCATTTGCCAGATTTCATAAAATGCGGCAATTGCTAACATGATTCGGACAGACTTAAGCATAAATACGAGTGAGAAAATCTCATCGTAGTCAACACCTTGAACTTGTCGAAAACCTTTTGCGACAATTCCAGCTTTGTAGATAGTAACACTACTATCAGCATCCGTCTTCCTCTTGAAGATCCATTTATTTTCTATGGCTTGCCGATCATCGGGCAAGTCAACCAAAGTCCATACTTTGTTCTCATACATGGATCATATCTCAGATTTCATGGCTTCAAGCCACTTTGCGGAATCTGGGCTCACCATCGCTTCTTCATAGTTCGTAGGATCATCATGATCTAGTAGCATGACTTCTAGAACAGGATTACCGTACCACTCTGGCGCGGATCTTACTCTGGTTGATCTACGAGGTTCAGTAGTGTCTTGTTCTGAAGTTTCGTGATCATCATCATTAGCTTCCTCACTAACTGGTGTAGGTGTCATAGAAACATTTTTCTGTGATGTACTACTTTCCAATAAGGGAGCAGGTACAGTTACCTCGTCAAGTTCTACTTTCCTCCCACTCACTTCTTTTGAGAGAAACTCCTTCTCCAGAAAGTTTCCGAATTTAGCAACAAAAAGTCTTGCCTTCGGATCTGTGATAGAAGGTGTATCCAATAGTTTCCTTTGGATATCCTATGAAGATGCACTTCTCCGATTTGAGTTTTGAGCTTATCAGGATGAAACTTTTTCATATAAGCATCGCAACCCCAAACTTTAAGAAACGACAACTTTGGTTTCTTGCCAAACCATAGTTCATAAGGCGTCGTCTCAACGGACATAGATGGTGCCCCTTTCTTACGTGAATGCAGTTGTCTCTAATGCATGACCCCAAAAACAATAGTGGTAAATCGGTAAGAGACATCATAGATTGCACTATATCCAATAAAGTACGGTTATGACGTTCGGACACACCATTATGATGTGGTGTTCTAGGTGGCGTGAGTAGTGAAACTATTTCACATTGTTTTAACTGAAGACCAAACTCGTAACTCAAATATTTGTCTCTGCGATCAGATCGTAGAAACTTTATTTTCTTGTCACGATGTTTTTCACTTCACTCTGAAATTCTTTGAACTATTCAAATGTTTCAGACTTATGTTTCATCAAGTAGATATACTCATATCTGCTCAAATCATCTGTGAAGATCAAAAAATAATGATACCTGTCGTGAGCCTCAATATTCATCGGACCACATACATCAGTATGTATGATTTTCAACAAATCTTTTCTTGCTCCATTGTTCCGGAGAACGGCGTTTTAGTCATCTTGCCCAAAAGGCAAGGTTCGCAAGCATCAAGTGATTCATAATCAAGTGATTCCGAAAGCCCATCAGCATGGAGTTTCTTCATGCGCTTTATACCAATATGACTTAAACAGTAGTGCCACAAATAAGTTGCACTATCATTATTAACTTTGCATCTTTTGGTTTCAATATTATGAATATGTGTATTATTAAGATCGAGATCCAATGAACTATTTTCATTGGGTGTGTAACCATATAAGGTTTTATTCATGTAAACAGAACAACAATTTATTCTTTTACTTAATGAATAACTGTATTACAATAAACATGATCAAATCATATTCATGCTCAACACAAACACCAAATAACACTTATTTAGGTTCAACACTAATCCCGAAAGTATAGGGGAGTGTGCGATGATGATCATATCAATCTTGGAACTACTTCCAACACACATCGTCACTTCACCTTTAACTAGTCTCTGTTTATTCTGCAACTCCCGTTTCGAGTTACTAATCTTAGCAACTGAACTAGTATCAAATACTGAGGGTTTGCTATAAACACTAGTAAAGTACACATCAATAACATGTATATCAAATATACTTATGTTCACTTTGCCATCCTTCTTATCCGCCAATCACTTGGGGTAGTTCCGCTTCCAGTGACCAGTCCCTTTGCAGTAGAAGCACTCAGTCTCAGGCTTAGGTCCAGACTTGGGCTTCTTCACTTGAGTAGCAACTTGCTTGCCGTTCTTCTTGAAGTTCCCCTTCTTCCCTTTGCCCTTTTCTTGAAACTAGTGGTCTTGTCTACCATCAACACTTGATGTTTTTCTTGATTTCTATCTTCATCGATTTCATCATCATGAAAAGCTCGGGAGTCATTTTCGTCATCCCTTGCATACTATAGTTCATCACAAAGTTCTACTAACTTGGTCATGGTGACTAGAGAATTCTGTCAATCATTATCTTATCTGGAAGATTAACTCCCACTTGATTCAAGCGATTGTAGTACCCAGACAATCTGAGCACATGCTCACTAGTTGAGCGATTCTCCTCCATCTTTTAGCTATAGAACTTGTTGGAGACTTCATATCTCTCAACTCGGGTATTTGCTTGAAATATTAACTTCAACTCCTGGAACATCTCATATGGTCCATGATGTTCAAAACATCTTTGAAGTCCCGATTCTAAGCTGTTAAGTATGGTGCACTAAACTATCAAGTAGTCATCATATTGAGCTAGCCAAACGTTCATAACGTCTGCATCTGCTCCTGCGATAGGTCTGTCACCTAGCGGTGCATCAAGGACATAATTCTTCTGTGCAGCAATGAGGATAAACCTCTGATCACGGATCCAATCCGCATCTTTGCTACTAACATCTTTCAACACAATTTTCTCTAGGAACATATCAAAATAAACATAGGGAAGCAACAACGCGAGCTATTGATCTACAACATAGATGTGCTAATACTACCAGGACTAAGTTCATGATAAATTTAAGTTCAATTAATCATATTACTTAAGAACTTCCACTTAGATAGACATCCCTCTAATCCTCTAAGTGATCATGTGATCCAAATCAACTAAACCATAACCGATCATCACGTGAGATGGAGTAGTTTTCAATGGTGAACATCATTATGTTGATCATATCTACTATATGATTCACGCTCGACCTTTCGGTCTCCGTGTTCCGAGGCCATATCTGTATATGCTTGGCTCGTCAAGTATAACCTGAGTATTCCGCGTGTGCAACTGTTTTGCACCCGTTGTATTTGAACGTAGAGCCTATCACACCCGATCATCACGTGGTGTCTCAGCACGAAGAACTTTTGCAACGGTGCATACTCAGGGAGAACACTTCTTGATAATTTAGTGAGAGATCATCTTATAATGCTACCGTCAATCAAAGCAAGATAAGATGCATAAAAAGATAAACATCACATGCAATCAATATAAGTGATATGATATGGCCATCATCATCTTGTGCTTTGTGATCTCCATCTCCGAAGCACCGTCATGATCACCATCGTCACCGGCGCGACACCTTGATCTCCATCGTAGCATCGTTGTCGTCTCGCCAATCTTATGCTTCCACGACTATCACTACCGCTTAGTAATAAAGTAAAGCATTACATCGCGATTGCATTGCATACAATAAAGCGACAACCATATGGCTCCTGCCAGTTGCCGATAACTCGGTTACAAAACATGATCATCTCATACAATAAAATCAGCATCATGCCTTGACCATATCACATCACAACATGCCCTGCAAAAACAAGTTAGACGTCCTCTACTTTGTTGTTGCAAGTTTTACGTGGCTGCTACGGGCTTAAGTAAGAACTCATCTCACCTACGCATCAAAACCACAACGATAGTTCGTCAAATAGACTCCGTTTTAACCTTCTCAAGGACCAGGCGTAGCCACACTTGGTTCAACTAAAGTTGGAGAGACAGTCTTCCGCAAGCCATCTATGTGCAAAGCACGTCGAGGGAACCAGTCTCGCGTAAGAGTACGCGTAAGGTTGGTCCGGATCGTCTCGTCCAACAATACCGCCGAACCAAAGTATGACATGCTGGTAGGCAGTATGACTTGTATCGCCCACAACTCACTTGTGTTCTACTCGTGCAAATAACATCAAACCATAAAAACCTAGGCTCTGATACCACTGTTGGGGAACGTAGTAATTTCAAAATTTTCCTACGCACACGCAAGATCATGGTGATGCATAGCAACGAGGGGGAGAGTCTGATCTACGTACCCTTGTAGATCGCAACGGAAGCGTTGACACAACGTAGAGGAAGTAGTCGTACGTTTTCTTCCCGATCCGACCGATCCAAGCACCGTTACTCTGGCACCTCCGAGTTCTTAGCACACGTTCAGCTCGATGACGTTCCTCGGGGTCCGATCCAGCAAAGCGTCGAGGAAGAGTTCCGTCAGCACAACGGCGTGGTGACGATCTTGATGTACTGCCGACGCAGGGCTTCGCCTAAGCACTGCAACGGTATGATCGAGGTGGAATTTGGTGGCAGGGGGCACCGCACACGGCTAAGGAACGATCTCAAAGATCAACTTGTGTGTCTTGGTGTGTCCCCTGCCCCCGTATATAAAGGATGGAGGAGGAGGAGCTAGCCGGCCAAGGTGGGAGGCGCAGGAGGAGTCCTACTCCTACCGGGAGTAGGACTCCCCTTTCCAATCCTAGTCCAACTAGGTTTCCTCAAGTGGGAAGTGAAAGAGAGAGGTGGCCGGCCCCTCTCCTAGTCCTAATAGGACTAGGGAGAGGGGGGGAGGCGCAGCCCTATGTGGGCTGCCCTCTCACCTTCCCACTAAGGCCCATGCTGGCCCATTTGGCTCCCGGGGGGTTCCGGTAACCCTCCCGGTAATCCGGTAAAATCCCGATTTCACCCGGAACACTTCCGATGTCCAAACATTGGCTTCCAATATATCAATCTTTACGTCTCGACCATTTCGAGACTCCTCGTCATGTCCTTGATCACATCCGGGACTCTGAACAACCTTCGGTACATCAAAATGCATAAACTCATAATAACTGTCATCGAAACCTTAAGCGTGCGGACCCTACGGTTCGAGAACAATGTAGACATGACCGAGACACGTCTCCGGTCAATAACCAATAGCGGGACCTGGATGCCCATATTGGCTCCTACATATTCTACGAAGATCTTTATCGGTCAGACCGCATAACAACATACGTTGTTCCCTTTGTCATCGGTATGTTACTTGCCCGAGATTCGATCGTCGGTATCCAATACCTAGTTCAATCTCGTTACCGGCAAGTCTCTTTACTCGTTCCGTAATACATCATCTCACAACTAACATATTAGTTGCAGTGCTTGCAAGGCTTATGTGATGTGCATTACTGAGAGGGCCCAGAGATACCTCTCCGACAATCGGAGTGACAAATCCTAATCTCGAAATACGCCAACCCAACATCTACCTTTGGAGCCACCTGTAGTACTCCTTTATAATCACTCAGTTACGTTGTGACGTTTGGTAGTACCCAAAGTGTTCCTCCGGCAAACGGGAGTTGCATAATCTCATAGTTATAGGAACATGTATAAGTCATGAAGAAAAGCAATAGCAACATACTAAACGATCGGGTGCTAAGCTAATGGAATGGGTCATGTCAATCAGATCATTCAACTAATGATGTGACCTCGTTAATCAAATAACAACTCTTTGTTCATGGTTAGGAAACATAACCATCTTTGATTAACGAGCTAGTCAAAGTAGAGGCATACTAGTGACACTCTGTTAGTCTATGTATTCACACATGTATTATGTTTCCGGTTAATACAATTCTAGCATGAATAATAAACATTTATCATGATATAAGGAAATAAATAATAACTTTATTATTGCCTCTAGGGCATATTTCCTTCAGTAACTGGATCTCTTTTACCATGAATTACAATGTCTAATCAGTCCTTGATCTTCAGGGGTGCTCTGCATTTATGTTTTGCTGTCTCAAAAAGGGCTAGTGAGATACCATCTTGTTATATCATGTTATGATTGTTTTGAGAAAGTGCTGTCATCTGAGATCTATTATTATTGCTCGCTAGTTGATTATGCCATTGATATGAGTAGACATGAGACCTAAATGTTATTGTGAATATGGTTAGTTCATAATCTTTGCTGAAAACTCGAATGCTGGCTTTACATATTTGCAACAAAAAGATCAAACAGAGTTTGTAAAAGTTTTTCTTTATCACTTTCAGTTTGTCAACTGAATTGCTTGAGGACAAGCAAAGGTTTAAGCTAGGGGGAGTTGATACATCTCCAACGTATCTACTTTTCCAAACACTTTTTCACTTGTTTTGTATTCTAACTTGCATGATTTGAATGGAACTAACCCGGACTGACGTTGTTTTCAGCAGAATTGCCATGGTGTTATTTTTGTGCAAAAAAAAAGTTCTCAGGATGAGCTGAAAATCCACGGAGACACGTTTTGGAATTAATAAAAAGTACTGGTGAAAGAATCAGCATCAGGGGCCCATATCCTGTCCATGAGGGTGCAGGGCGCCCCCCTGGGGCACGCCCCGTGCCTCGTGGGCCCCCTGACACTCTACCGACCTCAACTCCAACAATATATATTCACGTTCGGGGAGAAAAAAATCAAAGAGAAGGATTCATCGCGTTTTCGATACAGAGCCGTTGCCAAGCCCTAATCTTCCTCGGGAGGGCTGATCTGGAGTCCGTTCGGGGCTCTGGAGAGGGGAATCCATCGCCATCGTCATCATCAGCCATCCTCCATCACCAATTTCATGATGCTCATCACCGTGTGTGAGTAATCTCATCGTAGGCTTCCTGGACGGTGATGGGTTGTATGAGATTTACCATGTAATCGAGTTAGTTTTGTTAGGGTTTGGTCCCTAGTATCCATTATGTTCTAAGATTGGTGTTGCTATGACTTTGCTATGCTTAATGCTTGTCAGTAGGGCCTGAGTGCCATGATTTCAGATCCTAACCTATTATGTTTTCATGAATATATGTGAGTTCTTGATCCTATCTTGCGAGTCAATAGTCACCTACTATGTGTTATGATCCGGCAACCCCGAAGTGACAATAATCGGGACCACTCCCGGTGATGACCGTAGTTTGAGGAGTTCATGTATTCACTAAGTGTTAATGCTTTGGTCCGGTACTCTATTAAAAGGAGACCTTAATATCCCTTAGTTTCCAATAGGACCCCGCTGCCACGGGAGGGTAGGACAAAAGATGTCATGCAAGTTCTTTTCCATAAGCACGTATGACTATATTCGGAATACATGCCTACATTACATTGATGAACTGGAGCTAGTTCTGTGTCATCCTGTGTTATAACTGTTGCATGAGGAATCACATCCGACATAATTATCCATCATTGATCCATTGCCTATGAGCTTTTCACATATTGATCTTTGCTTAGTTAGTTTTCCGTTACCACTGTTATGATTGCTACAAAAACTACTATTGTTACTTTTGCCACCGTTACCGTTACTTCCATACTACTTTGCTACTAAATACTTTGCTGCAGATATTAAGTCTTCCAGGTTGAATTGACAACTCAACTGCTAATACTTGAGAATATTCTTTGGCTCCCCTTGTGTTGAATCAATAAATTTGGGTTGAATACTCTGCCCTAGAAAAATGTTGTGATCCCCTATACTTGTGGGCAAGGTTGTCAGAATCATGATTTTGAATCGAATCGGAGCTCTGATGGCAGGATCGCAAATCGTAGAATCTTCACTATCAGGATCGTAGAAACGTAGATTCCATGAACTAAAATCGTAGAATCAGAGCAGTAAGTTTGGATCGTAAAGTCTTAGAATCGTATAACAGAATCGCGATTCTGACAACCTTGCTTGTGGGTTATCAGAAAACGGAGTCCGGAGGGCACACGAGGTGGCCACAAGGTCGGGGGCACGCCCAGGGGTAGGGCACGCCCTCCACCCTTGTGGATGCCTCGTGTCTCTTTCGTACTACTTTTAATTTTCCTAATTTTTTAAATATTCCAAAATGGAGAAGAATTGCTATTGGAAACGTGAGTCGGTTTTTACTTACCGTACCACATACCTATTCCTTTTTGAAGTCTGGAACGTTCTGGACAGTGTCCCTTATGTACTCCTCCGGTGTTACAGCGTCAATTATATTGGTCTCAACATTTATGGGAGTACCTAAGATATAATGTTTGATTCTTTGACAGTTTACCACCTTCGGATTTGTGCCTTCGCGTTGTTGATTTTTATGGCACCGGAACGACAGACCTCCTTGATAATGTAAGGACCTTCCCATTTAGAGAGAAGTTTTCCTGCAAAAAATCTTAAATGAGAGTTGTATAGCAAAACATGATCACCTACATTAAACTCACGCTTTTGTATCCTCTTGTCATGCCATCTTTTAACCTTTTCTTTAGACAACTTGGCATTCTCATAGGCTTGGGTTCTCCATTCATCAAGCGAGCTAATGTCAAATAACCTGTTCTCATCGGCAAGTTTAAAATCATAGTTGAGCTCTTTGATAGCCCAATAAGCTTTATGTTCTAGTTCGAGAGGTAAGTGACAAGCTTTTCCATAAACCATTTTATACGGAGATATACCCATAGGATTTTTTTATGCAGTTCTATAAGCCCATAATGCATCATCAAGTTTCTTAGACCAATTCTTTTTAGATCTATTAACAGTCATTTACAAAATCAATTTAATCTCTCTGTTGCTCAATTCTACTTGACTACTAGACTGAGGATGACATGGAGATGCAATTCTATGGTTAACATCATACTTAGCAAGCATTTTACGGAAAGCACCATGAATAAAATGTGAACCACCATCAGTCATTAAATATATAGGGACTCCAAACCTCGAAAACATAACTTCTTTAAGCATCTAAATAGAAGTGTTATGATCAGCACTACTAGTTGGAATAGCTTCTACCCATTTAGTAATGTAATCAACGGCAACTAAAAAATGTGTAAACCCATTAGAGGAAGGAAAAGGTCCCATATAATCAAAGCCCCAAACATCAAATGGTTCAATAACAAGTGAATAATTCATAGGCATTTCCTGACGTCTACTACTATTACCAATTCTTTGGCATTCATCACAAGACAAGACAAACTTACGAGCATCCTTGAAGAAAGTAGGCTAATAAAAACCAAATTGCCATACCTTATGTGCAGTTCTATCTCCAGCGTGGTGTCCTCCGCAAGACTCGGAGTGGCACTTGTGTATGATCTGTCCCTATTCTTGCCCAGGTACACAATGTCTAATAACACCATCTACTCCTTCTTTATAAAGGTGTGGGTCATCCAAAAGTAATGTCTTAAATCATAGAAAAAACTTTTTCTTTTGTTGGTATGTGAAACTAGGTGGTATTAATTTAGCGACAATGTAATTAGCATAATCAGCATACCATGGGGTATTAGGAGAAGCAATTATGACAGCTAGTTTTTCATCAGGAAAGCTATCATCAAGAGGCAGTGGGTGTCGGTGTCAAAACCGGCGGATCTCGGGTAGGGGGTCCCGAACTGTGCATCTAGGATCGATGGTAACAGGAGACGGGGGACACAATGTTTACCCAGGTTCGGGCCCTCTCTTTGGAGGTAAAACCCTACGTCCTGCTTGATTGATATTGATGAATATGAGTGTTACAAAAGTGGATCTACCACGAGATCATAATGGCTAAACCCTAGAAGTCTAGCCTATATGGGTAGGGTAATCAGTATATGTGGTCTCCTTTCCGGACTATTCTCTTCGGTTTATATAGACACCAAGGAGATCTAGGGTTTACATGGAGTCGGTTACATAAGAAGGAATCTTCGGTCGCCAAGCTTGCCTTCCACGTCAAGTAGAGTCCAATCCGGACACGGTGCAGTCTTCGGCCTTCATGTCTTCACAGCCCATTAGTCCGGCCCATAGATAACACGCCAGATGCCTGAGGACCCCTTAGTCCAAGACTCCGTCAGTAGCCCCCGAACCAGTCTTCAATAGCGAGGTGCTCAGCACACATATTGTCTTCGGCATTGCAAGGCGTGTTCTCCCTTCGATGATCCCCAAGTAATGTATTCGTCCATTGATCCAACGTCACCTCCTTGGCTTTTGCGCATTGAATAATCTTTGTCCTCGACGTGTCGAGTGAATGTGGAAAGTTAGGGTATTTTTGCGAATAATGCCCCATCCATGCGAGGAAGAGCGCCTATTTAAAGAAATTGGACCCCAGATCCATTCAGCGCTACGCAAAAGAAATCCCCAGAGACTTCTTAGGAGAAACCATTCCAGCATGGCCAGTGTTCCCAGCTCCTCTGCTCGTCCCGGCCTAGAGAAAGGCGAGTGGGAGAGGTGTTCCGTGTCTCATAGCCGATTGACGAAGTTGCAAACGCAGGGATTCCTTCCCCATGCAGATCTAGTCCATGTTCGAACGGGGCTAGCGTCCTTTAATGAGGGGACTCAGGCAGAGGACTTCCCCAATCTATCCGGGGGGAGCGAGTGTGTTTTGTCCCCTCCCTGCTAAGAGGTGTTGGATTTCCAATCCATCTGTTCCTCTGAGGGCTTCTAGAATACTACGACCTCCAGCTGCACAACTTCACTCCCGCCTCTATTCTGCATATTGCGGGTTACATCACTTTACGCGAACTTTTCCTGGGCATCGAGGCTCATTTCGAGCTGTGGAGGAAGCTGTTTCGTCTTGTCCCACGCAACCACGAAGGGTCAATATTTGAAGTGGGCGGCGCCGAAATATGGAGAGTCGCCGATACCAGATATCCATCCGGCATAACAAGGCACCTGATGAATGGCCCTCCAAATGGTTTTAAATAGAGGACGTTGTGCTGCCTGACCCGATTCGAAAGGGTCTTCCCGAATTTGCGCGCGTCCCGCTAAAGAAACGCCACAGTTGGCATCCTCGAAGCCTTGAAGAGGAAGATGACGCGGAGGTTCGTCAGCTGATGAGCAGGATAAAAGGGCTCACCCAGTCCGGACTCACAATAATCTAGGTTATGGCGATTTCCATAGCGCGAGGGGTTCAGCCACTCCAATACAGAGGGCTTCCCATGTGGCAATACAACGGGGAGGACGACGCCTCTTGCTGCGGCCAGAAAGGTCGGGATACCCCTGCTGCTTTGGCTAAGATATTAGCCGAACTGTTCAAGGGGGAGGAAAGGAATTTCTCCGTGTCAAATCTAGAGACGGGTACTCTATGTATAACCCTCCTAGCTGGGTAAGATCCCACCCCTCCTTTTTTACTTCTTCCATCTTCGAATTGCCTTTGATAAACTTCTAGCTTGTTTGCTTATGTAAGCACTGGCGAAAGGTCACCGAGGGATATTATAGTCCCGCTCCATAGCCAAAGGACCACAACCGGGAGCTCGATCCCGGGTTCTAAGAGGATCCGGATATATTTGTGGTGCTTGCGGAGGGGGTGTTTTACCAGATGAGCTACGATGGCACAGATGTGGCCATCATCGCCGACTACCCAGGTCTTCTCCCGGCTTCACACGTCAGAGATCTGAACACACCTTATTCAAAAGAGATCTCTCCCTCCTTCTTACCCACCGCACTGTCTTGCGCTCAAAAGCGGAAGGGTTCGGCGCGTCGTACTACTCCAGGGGTACCTCCGAAGAGAGCGTCCCCCACTTCGGGCGAGCCTTCCAAGAGGAAAACGAACGAAGACACTGTCATGACCTCGTCAAAGAGGTATGAATTCGCCAACCAGCACCTGAGCAGTCACGTCCAACCGTGACCCTCTTGTTATTCATGCGTTAGAAGAAAACGTGTTGGACCGTATCCGGAGGCTCAAACGGCCGTACTTCCCGCAGCCAGGCTTCAAATCCTGTTATGAAGACGGGGGCTGATACAGAGGCGAAGCCAAACTGTCCTTCGGCCGAGGACTCGGATGATGTATCCGTCACCAACTCGGAAGTGGAAAGTGTGATGAATCATCGGCATCGCCGGGCCATTTTACAAGACCCTGGCATTTCAGAAGAGTCTTTTAACACCTTCAACTCGGCAGTTGCGTACATCCAAGCTGCTCAAGATGGGATTAACAGGGCCACAAAGCAACATTTGAAGAATGTGCAGGTAAATTTTTTTTGTCTGACTATGATAACCATATGCCAGTAGCCCCCAAGACTTAAAGGAGTTGAAACAACTGTTTTAAGGATCCTTGTATGACCAGGTGCTTACGGAGAAGAACACCCAGCTAGCTCAGGAGCTGGAAAAGTGTCAGCGTCGGCTGCTTGCTACGAATGCCGAACTAGAGAAATCTAAGGCATCTCCTGGTAATGTTTCCTTCTATCGAAAATTCATAATGATACACCGATAGTGCGAATCTGGGTGCTAATATTAGTGTTCGGCCGTTAGACCAAGTACAGGAGCAGCTGGACACCGCTCAAAGCAAAGAACGCGGAGCCAAAAAGCTACTAGCAGCGGGAGAGCGTGTATTGACAAAAGTTGTTCATGAGAAAAAGAAACTCCAGGACTCGAACTCCAAACTAGGCAAAGAGCTGAAAGATGTGCGAGCCCAGCTAGCTGACTCTGTGAAGGAGAACAAGAAGCTACGAGGCGGCATATTCAGTATGTAGCCACTTTTGTTTTATAACAGTTTTGGAGGTAATGGTAGCTGATGTAGGTGTGATTGCAGGTGTTTTAACGAACCGCCCAGAAGAGGAAGTGTCCGGATCATCAAATGATCTTCTGCGGGAGTTGTCGCAGTTGCACGAGCAGGCTCGGCAGGCTATGCGGAGTGTAGCCAAGGCTTTATGGCCATCTGACTCCCCTCCAGGAAGCATGGAGAAGCTGGTAGAGCTGTTCAAGGGAGCGCGGTGGCGTATCTGGCTGTGGAAGATATCTGCCTGCCGAGAGGGTGCGCGAGAGGCCTGGGCCATGGTGAAGACACGCTATACCAAGTTGGATCCTAATCACATGGCTTGGGTCGGGCCGGTAGGGCCAAATGGGGAAGAAATTCCCGTTAGTATAGTTTATGACCAAGTAGAGGTGGCCGCCAAATATTCTCAGCATGATTGTAAGTTAGACTGCCTGTTGGAAGGTGTAGAGGAAGAGGTGTTCGAGTCCAAGTGACTGTGTACTTCCCTCATCTAGTTGAATTGTATATCATTTTTCATGGCAGACCTTTTCGCTTCAACCTCTGGACTCTAAGGTGCGGAGTGTTTCCGAATACCATCGCGGCCGAATAGGCCGGGGTATGCTTGGAAAACTAGGCGTAGGGGTCATAGTTGCTTGAACAGACAAGTTGTATCCGGCTAGCTATGTTATGTTACATTGATATCGTAAGAAACATCTTCCAAAGAGAATAGTTCCATTAAGGGTTCCTTTTCCTGGGTGTGCATGCATTTAATGTACATGTATGAATTGTGATGCAAGCACCACAGTTTGTATAACTTCTAGGGATGCACCATGGAGTGAGTTTAGAAAACATCTTTAATTCACCGACCGAATATTCCCTTAAGAACGCTAGCTTTTGGCTTCACCCAGTCTGAGGTACACATTCGGATGACCCAGCAGTAACAATCGCAGAGGTGCTCCCTTTATGCCCTGCCGAACTAACGGGAATGTAGGGCATAAGCACAGAAGCCAGGCAACCCGGCTTGGCCGAACTTAAGTCATATCGATGCATATAGTAGTGAAGAAAAGGTACATATGGAAAAACTCATATGTGAGGAGCTTGATGCTCAAGGAATGACAAGAACTTCTGTCCGAGAAGCCCCTAGGTACGAGTGGCGTACATGTTTGAAGATGTATGTGCCAATGGTGTGTGGTCTAGCCGTACTTAAAGCTTTTAAAGCGAGAAAAAGAAAGTGATCGGAAAAGAGAGAGAAAATAATGGAAACTATAGGTGAGGAGGAGACGAACAATGAGTATAGCGCTAGGTGTAGAATCTCCGGAGTTTGGCCGCGTTCCAGGGGTTCGGCTCGAGGCGATTGTTTGATGCATCGTGAAGACGGTACGCTCCTCCAGTGAGAACTTCGTCAATTATGAAGGGACCCTCCTATTTGGGCTTGAGTTTGTCCTTTTTATTCTCCGGGAGGCGTAGAACGAGTTTGCCGATGTTGTAAGTCTTGGCCCATACTTCTCTGCTTTGATATCTTTGAGCCCGCTGTTGGTAAACTGCTGAACGAGCTTTTACGACATCGTGTTCCTCCTCCAGGGCATCTAGGCTGTCCTGCCGATCGAGCTCGGCTTCTCTCTCTTCGTACATACATACTATAGGTGAGTCGTGAATAATATCGCAGGGCAATACGGCCTCTACACCATACACCATAAAGAAAGGTGTGTACCCGGTAGTACGGTTGGGCGTGGTCCGCAGCCCCCAGAGTACGGAGTCGAGCTCCTCAACCCAGTGTTTGTCTGATTCTTTCAAAGACCGCACTAGTCTGGGCTTGATGCCGCTCATAATAAGACCATTGGCGCGTTCTACTTGACCGTTGGTTTGTGGGTGGTAGACGGAGGCGTAATCGAGTTTGATACCTAGAGTAGTACACCAGGTTTTTACCTCATCGGCTGTGAAATTGGAGCCGTTGTCAGTGATGATGCTGTGTGGGACACCATAACGGTGCACAACATTGGATATGAAGTCTATCATCGGGCCGGACTCAGCCGTTTTGACCGGTTTAGGCTCTATCCACTTAGTGAATTTGTCCACCATAACCAGCAGATATTTTTTCTTATGGCTTCCCCCTTTAAGGGGTCCAACCATGTCGAGTCCCCAGACCGTGAAAGGTCAAGTGATGGGGATTGTTTGTAGGGCGGTGCGGGGCATATGGCTTTGATTGGCAAAGAGTTGGCATCCGACGCAATGTTGGACAAGGTCCTGTGCATCCGCTCAGGCCGTCAGCAAATAAAACCCTATACGGAAGGCCTTGCTAACAAGGGCCCGAGCTGCGGCGTGGCGACCGCCGAGTCCGGCATGAATTTCAGCCAAGAGCTGTTGCCCCTCTTGTTCGGATATACATCATTGAAGGACTCCGATGGCGCTTTTCTTGTAGAGCTATCCATCATGAACCTTGTAGGCCTTCGAGCGCCGGACAATACAGTGGGCCTCATTCTAGTCCTCAGGAAGCTCTTTCCTATTAAGGTAGGCCAGGAAGGGTTCGGTCCATGGGGCAATGACTGCCATGATGAGATGCGCCGATGGTGTTATGTCGATGTTTCCGGGATCTGGGGTCATGTTTGGGTCCGGACTAGTGTTGCCGTTTTCCCCCTACCATACCACGGGTGGCTTGAAGAGCCTTTCCAGGAAGATATTAGGTGGGACGAGGTCGCGCTTAGCGCCAATACGAGCAAGAACATCCGCCGCTTGATTACTTTCTCGAGTCACATGATGGAACTCGAGCCCCTCGAACCAGGCCGACATTTTTATGACTGCATTGCGATACGCTGCCATCTTCGGATCTTTAGCGTCGAAATCTCCATTTATTTGAGATATTGCAAGGTTTGAGTCCCCACGCACTTCTAGGCGTTGTATGTCCATGAAGACAGCCATCCCGAGACCATGTAATAAGGCTTTGTATTCGGCTGCGTTATTGGAGTCTATGTATAGTATTTGGAGAACATGTTGGATGATGTCTTCGGTGGGGGACGTTAAAATGACACCCGCTCCTAACCCTACCAGCATTTTGGAGCCGTCGAAGTGCATGACCCAACTGGAGTATGTGCCATACTCTTTAGGGAGTTCGGCCTCTATCCATTCGGCAATGAAGTCAGCCAGAACTTGGGATTTGATAGCTCGACGTGGTTTGTATGTAATGTCGAATGGCAAGAGCTCAAGGGCCCATTAGGCAATCCGGCCCATAGCATCGCGATTGTTTATAATGTCGTTGAGTGGTACTTCGGAGGCCACCGTGATCAAACACTCCTCGAAGTAGTGACGGAGCTTTCGGGATGCCATGAAGACCGCGTATGCTATTTTTTGATAATGAGGGTACCGGGATTTGCATGGTGTAAGGACAGTAGACACATAGTATACTGCCTTCTGAAGAGGGAATTTATGTCCGCCCTGTTCTCGTTCAATGACGAGTACGGCGCTCACCACCTGATGTGTTGTCGATATGTATAATAACATCGGTTCGTCGGCGCTTGGTGCGGCCAGGATTGGATTGCTCGCAAGAAGGGTTTTTATTTCTTCCAGTCCGGCTGTTGTCGCGTCTGTCCACTTGAAGTGGTCGGTTCGCCGTAGAAGGCGATAGAGTGGCAGTGCCTTTTCTCCTAATCTGGAAATAAAGCGGCTTAGAGCTGCCACGCAACCTGCAAGTTTTTGAACTTGTTTAAGGTCTGTTGGCTTAGCCAATGGCGACAAAGCTCGAATTTTGGCTGGGTTTGCTTCGATTCCCCTATTGGAGACGTTGAAGCCCAGCAGTTCTCCAGTGGGGACGATGAAGACATACTTTTCCGGGTTGAGCTTGATGTTATACACCCTGAGGTTGTTGAAGGTAAGACGTAAGTCGTCTATTAGTGTTTCCACGTGCCTGGTTTTGATGGCGACGTCATCAACGTAAGCTTCTACTGTTTTGCCAATCTGTTTCTCCAGGCATGTTTGAATCATGCGTTGATATGTGGCGCCAGCGTTCTTGAGCCCAAGGGCATGGTATTGAAGCAGAATGGCCCGTATGGGGTAATGAATGATGTTGCAGCTTGATCGGATTCTTTCATTTTGATTTGATGGTATCCAGAGTATGCATCAAGGGAACACAGTGAGTCGTGTCCTGCGGTGGTGTTAATGATTTGATCAATGCGGGGGAGGGGGAAGGGATCCTTAGGGCAGGCTTTGTTGAGGTCTTTGAAATCGACGCACAGGCACCTGGATTTGTCCTTCTTTGGTACCATCACCAGGTTTGCCAGCCAGTCTGGATGTTTAATTTCTCTAATGAATCTGGCCTCGATGAGTTTGGCCAGCTCCTCCCCCATGGCTTGTCACTTGGGTTCGGAAAAGCGCCACGGTGTTTTCTTAACTGGTTTAAACCCCTTTAATATATTGAGGCTATGTTCGGTCAGCTTGCGTGGGATCCCTGGCATGTCCGAAGGGTGCCAGGCAAATGTGTCCAAGTTTTTGCGCAGAAATTCTCGTAGTGCGGCGTCAACTGTTGGGTTCAGTTGAGCTCCGATGGATGATGGCTTCTTGGGGTCCATTGGGTGGACCTGGAATTTGACTATTTCTTCTGCCTGTTTGAAAGAGGTGGATTTGGGGCATTTGTCGAGGATCACACCGTCCCTGTCCACTGTGGAGCGTAGTGCGGTTAATTCTTTCGCCGTGAGGGCTTCGGATAGCGCCTCCAGGGCTAAGGATGCGGTTTTGTTTTCAGCGCGAAGTGCTATGTCCGGATCACTAACGAGAGTGATTATACCGTTTGGTCCGGGCATTTTGAGCTTCATATATCCGTAGTGAGGTATAGCTTGGAAGCATGTAAAAGCATCCCATCCCAACAGGGTGTGATATCCGCTGCTGAAAGGGGCCACCTGGAAGGTTATTTCTTCGGACCGATAGTTCTCCGGTGATCCGAATACCACGTCAAGTGTGATTTTGCCCGCGCACCGCGCCTCCTGACTAGGAATAATTCCCGGGAAGGTTGTGTTACTTTGTCTGATGCGACTACTGTCTATTTCCATTTTATGGAGTGTGTCCTCGTAAATGAGATTTAGTCCGTTGCCGCCGTCCATGAGGACCTTGGTGAGTCGAAACCCATCCACGGCTGGTGCTCGTGCATCCCTGGTGTTGAATGTTATAGCCGTGTCGTTCCATGGGTTTATTGCAGCAATTTGGCAGACTACGTTGAGCTTGCGAAGTGCCCTTTTGCGCTTGTTATTTGAAGCGAATGTCTCGAAGACTGTCAATACTCTTGGGCCATCTTCTTCTGGGGGGTGTTGTTCTGGGGCGTGCTTGATAAGGATGACTTCGCCGCTCTTGGCTACCTGTCATAGAATCCAACATGCTCTAAGGCTGTGGGTTGCCACGGTATCTGTTGTTGTATGTATTTTGCATGGGCCATCGAGACACCCTTCCAGAACAGTGCCTTGCCGCGTAGTGGCTTTGTGTTTTTTGACTGTTGGATTGGGCGTGCCACAAGGGTACGCCCTTTTTTCCTGTAGGGGAAGTTGGGTTGGGACTGGTGGTTCCCAGCGAGCTGCCCGAGTTTCCTAGGCGCTTTCCATTGCACACTATTTTTGAATGATGGTTGCTAAATCAGCAAATTTTAGTATGCGGAAGCGATTGATGGCGTTGCGGATTCCTTCATCCGCACAATTTTTGCAGAACGCTGATATTGCGTCCTCATCACGGCAATCCTTTATCTTGTCCTTGACAAGGAGGAATCTGGCCCAAAAGTGGTGGACCTTCTCCTGAGATTGTTGTTTTATGCTCATGAGAACCTCTATATCTGGGTGGGTGGGTGGAATTAAATCCGAACCCCGACCTAACCGGTTGTCCGGAGTCCAACGACCTTCCGGACTAGACAGTCCGGGGTCCGGAATATCTTCTGATTGTTTGGAACCGCCGTCCGATGCTATGTTCGGAGGGCTGGTTGCCTCCTTTCGTGGGTGAGTATCTGGCTCTTTATGAACGGTGACCCAAACATAGTCTATCTTCAATATAGAAGAAGACTCGTCGTCCTGCTCCAGGACTGCCGCGATCTGGTGGGTGACTGGTGGGATTTCGGTTTCTCCCTGATAGGTTTTAGGCCCGATCTGATCGTAATCTGTGGCGATTCCCAAATTAGCGATGCGATCTAGGAGCTCATTTAAGGATGAAAACTCAACTAGATCCATCTGCATGGAGTGCTCGGAGTTGATGCGAAGGGGATTTTCGATGGCCCGAGAGGTCATCGTCGGCCCTGCGGCCGAACAGGCGATCATAGTAAAGTCACCCAACCAGAGAGTTTGGCCTCAGGCCAAAACTACCCCTGCGGTAATATTGTCTTTAATGACAAGGCGAGCCATCGAGCCTTTCATCGACGGCACAGTGGAACTGTCAATTAAAGCACCAATGTCGGTGTCAAAACCGGCGGATCTCGGATAGGGGGTCCCGAACTGTGCGTCTAGGATCGATGGTAACAGGAGACGGGGGACACAATGTTTACCCAGGTTCGGGCCCTCTCTATGGAGGTAAAACCCTACGTCTTGCTTGATTGATATTGATGAATATGAGTGTTACAAGAGTGGATCTACCACGAGATCGTAATGGCTAAACCCTAGAAGTCTAGCCTATATGGGTACGGTAATCAATATATGTGGTATCCTTTTCGGACTATTCCCTTTGGTTTATATAGACACCGAGGAGATCTAGGGTTTACATGGAGTCGGTTACATAAGAAGGAATCTTCGGTTGCCAAGCTTGCCTTCCACGCCAAGTAGAGTCCAATCCAGACATGGTGCAGCCTTCGGCCTTCATGTCTTCACAGCCTATCAGTCCGGCCCATAGATAACAGGCCAGATGCCCGAGGACCCCTTAGTCCAGGACTCCCTCAGTGGGTCATCAAGAACATTTTCTAACCTAGAAAAGTTGTCTCCAATGGGTTTCTCAACTCCCTTTCTATCAATAATATGCAAATCAAATTTTGTAGCAAGAGAACCCATCTAATAAGTCTAGGTTTAACATATTTCTTTTCCATAAGATATTTAATAGCAGCATGATCAGTGTGAACAGTTAATTTGGAATCAACAATATGAGATCTAAACTTATCACAAGCAAAAACAACTGCTAAAAATTCTTTTTCAGTAGTAGCATAATTTCTTTGGGCATCGTCTAGAGTTTTACTAGCATAATGAATAACATTCAATTTCTTATCAACTCTTTGCCCTAGAACAACACCAATAGCATAATCACTAGAATCGCACATAATTTCAAAGGGTAAATTCCAATCAGGTGGCTAAACAATAGGTGCAGAAATCAAGGCTTTCTTAAGTATTTCAAATGCTTCTACACAATCATCATAAAAAACAAAAGGAACTTATTTTTGAAAGAGATTAGTGAGAGGCCTAGAAATTTTAGAGAAGCCTTTAATAAACCTCCTATAGAAACCAGCATGACCAAGGAAACTTCTTATACCTTTCATATGTTTAGGACACGGCATCTTTTCAATAGCATCTACTTTAGCTTTATCAACTTCAATACCTCTTTCATAAATTTTATGCCCCAAGACAATATCTTCATTAACCATAAAGTGGCACTTCTCCCAATTCAAGACAAGATTAGTTTCTTCACATCTCTGCAAAACTCGATCAAGGTTGCCTAAGCAATTATCCAAAGAAATTCCGTAAACGGAGAAATCATCCATGAAAACCTCAACAATCTTTTCACAAAAATAAGAGAACATGGCAGTCATACATCTTTGAAAGGTAGTATGTGCATTGCATAAACCAAATGGTATACGTCTATAATCAAAGTTACCGAAAGGGAAAGTAAAAGTGGTCTTCTCCTGATCATCTTTTGCACACGGGTATTTGAGAAAACCCAGAATAACCATCTAGAAAGCAAAAATGTGTATGTTTGGATAGTCTTTCTAGCATTTGATCAGTAAAAGATAGAGGGTAATGATCTTTTCTAGTAGCTTTATTCAATTTGCAAAAATCAATTACCATTCTATAACCTGTAACAATTCTTTGTGGGATCAATTCATTCTCGTCATTAGGAACAACGGTAATACCTCCTTTCTTAGGGACATAATGAACATGGCTTACCCATTTACTATCAGCAATAGGATAAATCAAACACGTGGTCACCCCTGGATGGAGGAGGATCCCCAAGAATTTCAACAGGCAAATTGTGTTTCAAAACAAGCCCTTGATTAAAGAATATTTCATCTATTTCCCTTCTTTCATTCACCAACATATCATTTTCATGGTCTAGCAAATATTGTTCTAAAGGATTAGTAGGAGTCATGGCAATAGAAGCAAGACCAATAATTTCATCCTTAGTAGGCAATTCTTTATCATGGGGTTGTCTACGAAATTTAGAGAATTAAAATGATGAGACATATCCCCTAAACCAACAGTAACAATATCTTTCTCGCAGTCTATCTTAGCATTAACAGTCTTCAAGAAAGGTCTACCAAATATAATGGGACAAAAATTATCTTTTGGGGAAACAAGAACAAGAAAATCAGTAGGGTATTTAATTTTCCCACACAAGACTTCAACATCTCTAACAATCCCAATTGGTGAAATAGTATCTCTATTGGCAAGCTTAATAGTAACATCAATATCTTCTATCTCAGCAAGTGCAATATCATTCATAATTTCTCGGTACAAGGTATAAGGAATTGCACTCACACTAGCACCCACATCACATAAACCATGATAACAATGATCTCCAATTTTAACAGAAACAACAGGCATGCCAACAACAGGTCTATGTTTATCTTTAGTATCAGGATTAGCAATCCTAGCAGCTTCATCACAGAAATAAATAACATGCCCATTAATATTATCAACCAAGAGATCTATAACCACAACAATAGTAGGTTCAACTTTAATTTTCTCAAGGGGTGTAGGTGTTCTAGTATAACTCTTAGAACCACGGTTGAAGCTTTAGCATGATCCTTTATTCTAACAGGAAAAGGTGGTTTCTCAACATAAGCAGTAAGAACAATAGGATCAACATTATAAGTAATAATTTCTTCTTAAACTTTAATAGGTTCTACTACTTTAACTTTAATGGGGGGATGATATTTAAACCACTTCTCCTTAGGAAGATCAATATGAGTAGAAAATGATTCACAAAAAGAAGCTACTATCTCAGAGTCAACTCCATATTTAGTTTTAAAATCATGAAAGGCATCGGTATCCATAAAAGATTTAACACAATCGAACTTAAGGTTTATACCTGACTCCTTAGCTTCGTCGAGTTCCCAATCTTCAGAGTTGCATTTAATTATTTCCAATAAATACCATTTGAATTCAATATCCTTCTTCATAAAAAACCAGTACAAGAAGTATCGAGCATGGATCGATCATTATGAGAAAGCCAAGCATAATTTTTTTTTGAATAATAATTTCTCTTGAGAGCTCATGATTGGGGCATGAATATAAAATTGACTTAAGCCTCCCCCAAGCTTGAGCGATACTTTTTCCTTCACGAGGCCAAAAATTATATACATAATTTCGAGCACAATGAAGCAAATGCATAGGATAAAACTTCTGATGAAATTCCAATTTCAATCGGTTGTAGTTCCATGATCCAATATCATCACATAGCCTATACCATGTCAATGCCTTTCACTTCAAATATAAAGGGAAGACCTTCTTCTTGACAACATCCTCGGGCATACCTGCAAGCTTAAATAATCCACAAACTTCATCCACATAGATTAGGTACATATCATGATGTAATGTTCTGTCTCCTGCATAAGGATTAGCTAGCAGTTTCTCTATCATACCCAAAGGAATTTAATAATAATAAAAATTCAGTAGGTGCACTAGGTTGAGTAACAACTCTTTGCTCTTCCGGTCAAGGTGAAGATACCCCGACCAAGCCGCTCAAAGGATTATTTTCCATAGTAACAAGTGACAGTAAATTTCAGCACACTATATAAATGCTTCCTTTCCAAATTCCACTTACCAAAGGCACTTCACTCCCCGGCAACGGTGCCAGAAATGAGTCTTGATGACCCAAAAGTATAGGGGATATATCATAGTCCTTTCGATAAGTAAGAGTGTTGAACCCAACGAGGAACAGAAGGAAATGAAAAGCGGTTTTCAGCAAGGTATTCTCTGCAAGAACTGAAATTGTCGGTAACAGATAGTTGTAAGATTAGATAATTCGTTACGAGTAACAAGTAACAAGAGTAAACAAGGTCCAACAAGGTGCCCAATCCTTTTTGTAGCAGAAGAGAAGCCTAGACGAACTCGTATATAAAGCAAAGCACACCCGAGGACACATGGGAGTTGTTGTCAAGTTAGTTTTCATCATGCTCATATGTTTCACATTCGTTACTTTGATAATTTGATATATGGGTGGACCAGTGCTTGGGTGCTGCCCTTCCTTGGACAAGCCTCCCACTTATGATTAACCCCTTCCGCAAGCATCCGCAACTACGAAAGAAGAATTAAGATAAATCTAACCATAGCATGAAACATATGGATCCAAATCAGCCCCTTATGAAGCAACGCATAAACTAGGGTTTAACCTTCTGTCACTCTAGCAACCCATCATCCACTTATTACTCCTCAATGCCTTCCCCTTGGCCCAAACAATGGTGAAGTGTCATGTAGTCGACGTTCATATAACACCACTAGAGGAAAGACAACATACATCTTATCAAAATATCGAGCGAATACCAAATTCACATGATTACTTATATCAAGACTTCTCCCATGTCCTCAGGAACAAACGTAACTACTCACAAAGCATATTCATGTTCATAATCAGAGGAGTATTAATTATCATTAAGGATTTGAACATATGATCTTTCACCGAATAAACCAACTAGCATCAACTACAAGGAGCAATCAACACTACTAGCAACCCACATGTACCAATCTGAGGTTTTGAGATAGAGATCGAATACAAGAGATGAACTGGGGTTTGAGAGGAGATGGTGCTGGTGAAGATGTTAATGGAGATTGACCCCCTCCCGATGTGAGGATCGTTGGTGATGACAATGGCGATGATTTCTCCCTCCCGGAGGGAAGTTTCCCCGGCAGAATAGTTCCGCGGGAGCCCTAGATTGGTTCTGCCCAAGTTCCGCCTTCAGACGATAGAGCTTCGTCCTAAAAGCTTCCTTCTGATTTTTTTCCAGGTCAAAACACACCATATAGCATAAGATGGATGTCGGGGGCCTACCAAGGGGCCCACAAGGATGGGGGCGCGCCCTCCACCCTTGTGGCTGGCAGGTGGCCCCCTCTGGTGCTTTCTTCGCCAAATATTTTTTATATATTCCAAAAATATTCTCCGTGAAGTTTCAGGACTTTTGGAGTTGTGCAGAACAGGTCTCTAATATTTGCTCCTTTTCTAGTCCAGAATTCTAGATGCCGACATTCTCCCTCTTCATGTAAACCTTATAAAATAAGAGAGGAAAGACATAAGTATTGTGATACAATGTGTAATAATAGCCTATAATGCAATAAATATCAATATAAAAGCATGATGCAAAAATGGACGTGTCAGGTGGCGCCGGAGAAGATTGGGTGTGGACGGGGTGGGGAAGAGCAACAGGTTGGTGGCAACTCGAAGAGGAGGACCGGCCGCGCGTGGCAGCGGCGCCGCTGGTGCTGTATGTGTTGAGTAGAATTTTTTGAGAATCAAAAACACTTTGAGCACTCAAAATGTTCTCAGGAATACAAATTATATCTGGTCTCTCTAAGAGCCACACATGCATGCCAGCTACAAGCGAGAGTAATCGCTGCCTTTGCCAGGGAATGAGCTTCAGTATTCATGTTTCTATTCTCATGTACCACTTGTACTGATGCAAAACCTGTAATACGCCTCTTAAGCTCATGGATGATGTCCGCCAAGGGCCCGAAATACGGCTCCCTGATGTGTTTCATCATGGCAGAGCAGTTTGTGGCCAAAACCACATTGACACATGCAAGATCAAGAGCTAAAGCTAGTCCTTCGCTGCTAGCCAACGCCTCCAACACTTCAGGTTCCGTCAGATTTTGGACAGAGACTCCTGACGCACCAATAAAATTTCCCTCGCCATCGCGACAAACTGCAGCAAAAGCACCACCATCCTCATGTCGTCCGATAGCGGCATCCACATGAATTTTAACATACCCCGGTGGGGGAGGTATCCATTTGGGCCCTTTCGGACTCCGATGCTGACGCCCATGTTGCTTTTTTCCTGCTGCAGCGAGATCATCTAAATAGCTTGTAATGAAACAAAAAGTCGTTAGTGGCGATTGAAACCTTTCTTCATGAATAGCCTTCCTCCGCACCCACCAGATTGACCATAAAGTGACAAGGACATTGACTAATTCTTCATTTTTCATTGAATCCTGGAGCTCTATTAACCACAGCCATGCATCGTCATGCCTGCAAGCTATCAGGTGCTCGACTAAATCTTCGTCAACCAGAGACCACACACACTTGGTCATGGTACATTCAACAAGAGCATGCCTCCATGAATCAACCGCAGAATTACAGATAGGGCACACATCATGAACAACCATACGTCGATGGTGACGAAGAGCTTCAGTCAGGATAGAGTTTTTGGGCAATCCCCAAGCAAAGTTTTTCAACTTTCCTGGTAATTTGAGCTTCCACAAACGGCTCCACTGCCCCCTAAACTCAATCTTATCTGAATTTTCCGCTCTTCCCTTCAGCCAATCCTCCCTTCTTATTTTTGTTTCGCTTAGAAGCTTGTATGTCAATCTGACCGTGAACTGCCCTGTTCTTTCATAGTGCCAAGCCCAAGCATCTGCAAAGTTAATAGCACTTAAAGGAATGTTCAGGACGATCTGGACATCTGGTTCTTGCATGTGTTCGTGCAGCTTATGGCAATCCCACCGTCGTTCCCCCGGACGATTAGCTTGCTCACCATCTCCTGCGGATTCTATGATCTTGGGTGTAGAGCTTGCAACATATAATGTCGAGGAATCCAGTTCTGGTTCCAAATGCTTGTCATCTGTCCATTCCCGATTCTCTTCAGTATTCCTTGGTTTAAAATCTTTATTCCTGCACAGATTGCCCTCCAGACTTGTGATGGGTGAGACCCCAATTCCGCCTCAAGGAAATCATGATTCGGGAAGTAGACAACCTTCAAAAGCTTGGCACCCAGCGAGTCCGGAGCCTTAAGCAAACACCATGACTGTTTTGCTAGCATGCATAAGTTGAACATCTCTGTATCCCGGAAGCCTAGTCCACCCAAATATTTTGGCATGGTAAGGGATTCCCATGATACCCAAACTACCTTTCTCTCCCCATTCATACTTCCCCCAAAAAACTTTGTGTCAATGTGTTGGCATAAACCCCTTGGGAGCAGAAAACACGACATAGAAAAAGTCGGTATTGCTTGTGCCACGGACTTGATCAGAACTTCTTTTCCCGCAGTAGCCATACACTTTTCCACCCATCCTTGTACCTTCGCCCAAATCCTATCCTTAATATATTTGAAGGCTCCATTTTTTGACTTCTCAACATCTAAAGGTAATCCCAAGTACCGTTCTGCCAAAGATTAATTTGGGACTTGAAGTACTTCCTTGATTTGAGTTCTCACATTGTCAGGACATCCTTTGCCAAAGAAAATGCTTGACTTTGTGAGATTAACCCTCTGTCCCGATGCTGCACAATACTCATTTTTAGTGTTTCCTATTTTTTCAGCCCCTTCTATGTTTGCCTTGAAGATCAACAAACAATCGTCCGCAAAAAGGAGATGATTTACCTTAGTGGCGAAGCCACGTTGAGAGGAGTATGGTCAATTGACTACACAGATTTTTGACAAATCCTTTATACACAA